>CM056995.1:175757582-177190082 GCA_029891345.1 Dryococelus australis
GAAATCTTACGCTACCTTGAACAAACAATTTTTGGAAAATTTAATGACTCTATATGTACGTAGGATGTTGGTTCAAATATTCTCTTAAAGCTTCACTTTTACATTGTGAACATAACATTTTTTTCCTCAGCGATTTGTACAATAGTATTTGACTATCAAATTAATACTCGAACAGTCATGGTATCTTCTGATATTTATTACTTCTGCATTTATTAAAGTTTCTAAAATTTCCTTTTGTTGTGTTCCAAGTACGTATATTGGATAGTCTTCGAGTAAAGCATCATTTACATACAGAAATTTTTTTTTTAAGCGAGCCCCATTTCAGGTTATGTATTTTGTGCGTTCCTGAAACATTTTTACTTCAGGTTTTAAACTATACCAAGGTCTGGGAGATTTAAAGCATAATACTTTAGTCATTAATGTCGGTTGCATAAGAAATAGCAAGCTTCTTAATTACAAAGGAGTTGTCCAGATAGTTTTCGAAACCCTGAGCATAGCACATAATTTTCTGTTATTTCATTTTTTATCCACTATTTACAAAAAAAACTTTCTCTCTCTCATATAAAATTTTATAAGATGACAGTGCTTGCCTCGGAATCTACTTCATGAACTCTGGAATTGTCCATTACTCTATCTGGAATAATTCTAGCTTCAAGTAGCTGTTCCAGCCTGCACGACATGTAATCCCTCCACATATGCTGTAAATTCTCATCATTAGCAAAGCCAGGCATGCCATAAGGACAGTCTTCACAAGATAAATAGGATACAATATCATCATTGGCTTTTAATGTTTAGCTAGGAATGGATACGCTAATTTTATTTTGTGGTCACAAAAAAAATTATAAATTCTTTCAGCAACACTTTCAGTTGGTAACATTCTAGACTTAATAAAGTTTTCACCTTCCCATAAGTTAAAATAGCATTGAATGTTGCAACGCATCCAGAGTCACAATTGTCACAGCAGTGATCTTGATGCATTGTACCTGATGCAAAGATGAAATGTCTTGTGAATTCTGCATTGATGATGATCTAGATGTTGCGAAGTTGTAGTAGACATCTGGAGCTGTAGTGGACGTGATGGATGTCTGGAGCTGTAGTAGATGTGATGGAGCTGTAGTAGATGTGATGGAGCTATGGTAATTGTGATGGACGTTGAAGTGAACATCTGTTGTTGTAGTGAACACCTGGCATTGTTCACATTATCAACGCTTGTTGTTGATGTCGATGCTTCCTGGACTTCTCTAGTAGATGCCTAATGTCGTTATCTATGCTACTGCAGTGCACATGCATGCACATGGAGTGACGTTAGCAAATGAAAAGTTAAGACTAAGAAAACGTTAATTTATCCCTCATATATTGTAAGGATTCAAAATGTCCACCATTTTCCCATGATTTTACAAGAATTTGAATCTTTTAGTAAAAATGTAAGAATAACATTGAAATCGCTATTTTCGAACTCCGAAAAAAACATGTTTTCAGCCTGTATCCATACTATTTCGTTACACTTACAACGGAAACTGTTAAAATATTAAATAAATTCAAATATATACTTTTTATGTTGCATGGAATACATTTAGCTGTTGGAAAGTTTTTGGTAATCTGTAAAGAAAGGGAATGCGTTGGGTGAGAGGTTAGCAGGTCACCAGGCAGGTCACCCAGGCAGGTCACCAAAAAAAATATTTTTTTTTGCAATGTGTGGATGCCGTGTTAGACATTGCTGTTGGTCGGCGGGTTTTATCGGAGATCTCTCTCTCGTTTCCCCTAGTCTCACACGTGCGACCCGACGCTTCTCATCTCGCATCACCATCATCGGCTCAATAAATCGATGTTAAGAGCTGCTGAAATCTCTTCCAATAATTTTTCCTCTCCTATAAGTCCAATTGATAATAAAAACATTTATTAACTAGTAAATAAAATATGTATTGTATTTCTGTGTGATTTTACAAATCATAGTTTGCTTGATTCAAATATACATTTGTTGTTTGAATTTTTAATTTGGGGCTTATATTGGGAACTTGATTTCAGGGACTTGTAAAATTTTTTCCACTGCCCATATAGTCAACCTGTTGCATAAGGTTCAAAACCACAGTGAGTTGGGTGAAATATCTCTGAGTATGCATTCAGAGGGATATGGGTCGACAAGGAAAAGCAGGGGAGCGAACAAAAGAAAAACATGTGTTCTGAATACTCTAGTGGGGGAGGGCACATTGTCAAGAAACAGATACTGCAGGAGCACCAACTTACAAAAAAATACGAAAAATCATTCTCAGGGCTGACGCTGGGGTGCGTGAAACAGGTTTTGCAAAGACCAGGCTCAGTCAATAGCAGAGCTCTTCAGAAAAGACAGCTTCTGGAGTAGGGGTGGTAGAGGTGTGTGGACTCGGTTCGGTTCTGAGGGGTGCAGGGTAGGGGTGGGAGTGTAGGGGATGCCTACAGGCGAGCGGGACCCAATCTGAACATAACTAATCAGTTGATGTCATCTTACCTTAGTGCTGAAAAAATTGACAATCACAGGCAGCCGGGGTAGCAATTTGACGAGGGGTGGGTGGGTATGGGTGGGAAGGGGTGTGGGGAGCTCTGGAGCAAAGTGACCTCATCTATCAAGTGTCCGCCATCTTCAGTTGGTCATGAACACTTGGACAAGACAGACGTGAGCTTCTCTCTCTCTCTCTCTCTCTCATCTTTATTGGGCAGGTAGGCAATTGGCGGCCAACGAGCTGACGATCGTGGATTACCTCAACTATGGACCGACGACCATCCATAGTGATAGCCGCGATTTTCGTTAAGTGAGATTATTTGCTCCGGGTTTTACACCTCGTTCACATTGTAAACTATAGCGTGAAATATTTTTTATTAATTTATTAGAAAATATAAATTTTCGTGTGTTAACTTTATTTTTATTTTTGGATCGATACACTGCGTTTGTGATAAGTAATTGATTTCTGTGTTCGGTAGACGAAAATACCATTTGCGTTAACAAGTGTGCTCTATTTACGGAAATTCGTAGTATGTCCATTATTTTAAAAATGATTTTCTCTTTGAGGAAGTATGTACATTTTACCGTATGCTATTGAGTCTGGTAAAAATCATATTCATAGTTTTTTTTTTTGCTGTAAGATAATATTCTCCAAGCCGTACCGTGTTAATGTGTTAATTATTCATACTGACTAGCTGGATTTCGTTTAGTGAGTTTGCACTTGTCGACATCAGATGTTATTCACCTAGTTAAAATTCTCTCTTGTGTAAATTATATTTCTAAGTTCGAGACTTACGTTTAACACTCACATAATTGCACTTCTTATTCATGTAGCCGATGAGTGTAATTTATTCATATGTAGAGCAATTTTAATTTTTTTAATGTTTAATTACATTTGAAAAATACATCGTTTAGCACGTAAATCGCATCTCTCAAAGTCGCCTATCTCCCACCAGGGTCTACAAGCAATATCTCCTCAAAAACATAAAATTTACACTTAGGTCACTCTAAGAAATCGTTTAAACACACTGCAATTCTCTCATGTGTTAAATATATTCGTAATAATCGCCTATCTATCATCAATATCCCTCCAAACACCTCAAAATTAGAAAAATTAGAAAAAAAAATGAGCCTTAGCCCACTCTTGCACTCAACTCTACACCTACATGGGACATTGTAACCCACCACTCTGGTCAGTCGCATTCAGGAAACCACACCGTCAACATAGTACAGAGTTCCTGCAACCCCCCCCCCCCTTCCCAAAGCAAACGAAAGGAAGAAAAACAAAAAAAAAATGTTATAGCCTATTAGAAATTAACCCTTTCAATCAATTCAACCCTTTCAATCCTTTAACACTTTTACTCGAATTAACTCTTTCAATAAATTTAACCCTTTCTGATTAACCTTCTAATCGATTTAATTAACCCTTTGATATCAAATTAATTATGTCGATCAAAAAAGTCGGCATCCTTTTGTATCTGGACCCCCTCCCCCCCGCGTCCTCGGGCCTACTACTGACCAGGGACAGTAATGTTCCTGACATTTCCTTCATCAGTGTCAAATGTCATCTTCAATATACATTTCTCTCTCCTACCAGAACCGACGGAGCTGGTCGTGGAAGGAGAGCTCGGCATCTGTAGTTTAACAATTACGAATGGCTTCAATATGATAGTGTAAACGATAGTGTATTGTGGTTCGTGTGCATTACGACATGCATCATGGTCGGAAAGGTAAATAGGGTGTGGTATAGTGATGCAGAACTAGATTTCATTTCTGTAGGGCTTCGCTCCTTGAAGGATGCTACAGCAATATTTGCAGCTAATCGACAGAGTTCATTCCACAACAAAGGTTTGCAGCTGATAATAAGCAGAGAAAATTCTGTTCCGATTAATTCTCAAATGTCAGAGGCTCATCTGAGGGAGCAAAACAAAGCTCACGTGTGCTTATTTGCTATGATTAGCTCTATATGTTACTTAGTGCGATCTCGAAGTGCTGTACGAGGTCATGTAAGAGACACTGAGAATATTGCCATGCTCTTACAAGAGAGAAAATCAAAAATCGAGGGACTGGAGTTGTGGTTTAAAAAACGAGACATCTACCTTAGTCCTGTGATACAGAACGAAATAATCAATATTATGGCTCACGAGGTTATGCACGTAATTATAGCAAAAATTAAAATTGTTCCATCGCTCTCTGTTGCTGCAGATGGCACTACTTGATTGTGCTGACCAGGAGCAGTTCTCTGCGTGTGTTCGATCTGTTCAGCCACAAAACATAGTAGCGAAAGAAGTATTTGTAGGTTTTTACAACCCTCACGATAGCAAGGGGGCAACACTTGCTGCGGTCACGAAAGATGATTCTCCGAATGAATCTTCCAATCTCTGATCTCAGAGGACATTGCTTCGATGGAGATGCTAATATGTCTGGAAGTGAGAAAGGAGTTCAAAAGATTTTAGAGTGTGTTCAGCCGAGGTCTCTTTATGTACACTGCTCGAACCATGCACTTGACTTAACATTGCAAGATGTAGCTAGTCAGAGAATTGGAATTTGCTATGTACTCTGCACAGTCAAAGATGCATCCAATGTAATTCTGGATTCAGCAGAAAGGAGAACAATCTACGAAGATATAGTTCTGCCTCCTTGCAAAAGTGGAGCTGGAGATGAAGATGTGGTCACTGTAAACCCAACTCAACTTCTTGCACTATGTTCTACATTCTGGAGTGGCAAGATAAATTCACTTAAAAGGTTCAAGAAAATATACAAGAGAGTTCAAAGAACTCTGGAAGCTATCAATGATGAAAAAGGAGCGATTTATGATGAAAGTAAGTCTTGCTATCCGTGGGTGAATTGGTAGGTTGAGAGACTCTCAAACACTGTTCTTTCTGAATTTAAGAGTCAAGGTGTTCAGTCCTTGAGAAGAACTGGCTCGGGCTCTTCTAAATACCAGTATAGTTGCTTCGGGTGCAAAACATTCTGCTCTGTTGGTGATTAGAAAATTGGAAGAGTTGCGAACAGATATAAATATCAACAGAATCTACGATTACACAAACGAAACTGCCGAAGAGCTTGAGTTGGATGTTTCAGCTTCTGAAGAGTCTTCCTGGAAATGTCCCAAACACATGCGCAGCATGTGCTGAAAAGTTGGGTGAAGAGAGTGATACGACACATGCTTTGCTCGACCAAGTACTCATGGTACTCATAATGACTGTACCTGCTTCATCCACATCCGCAGAGCGTTCCTTCAGTGCACTTTGTCGTTTGAAGACATACTCGCGCTCTTCAATGACCCAAAGATGTCCCACTCATTTGACTTTCATGGATATCCATAACGACAGAACTGCATCAATAGACATCAAGTCGGTTATGACAGAATTCGCCTGCCTTAAGGACAAGAGAAAGAGAGTATTTGGAAAAGTTTAAGTCGTATTGCAACTCACCAAAACAAGAAGCATTGTTTGTGACTACCACGAAAAGTTTGTCTTGTGTTTTGCGAAAGCTACTCTGCAGGATTATTTAGTTTTGGCAGTTTATGATTGTGTCATGTAATCATTCACTCATTTACACCAGCAATGAAGATGCCGTTTCCAGAAGCTATGTAGCTAACAAGGAAAGTATTAGAATGTTTTCAAGTTATATTTATGTGCTGGAAATATTTATAGATTGTAAATTAAATTGGTAGGGACATAAAAAAAAATGCTATGACAGTAATACATTGTATTGCAGAACAACGAAATATTGGACAAGGGAGTTTACCTATACTGCTATCTGCACTCTGAATCTGCATGTGGGAATTTCACTGTTCCAATCAGTCAAGCGTATCTGACTGATTCAATAGTCACTTCAGTGAATTTAAATGGTGATCCAGTGAAAAAAAAACACATTTCCTTCACTTATTGATTCAGTGACATTTTCCACTGATGCATCAGTAATTTTTTTCACTGTTTACTCAGTGATTTATTTTTCACTGATGGATTAGTTGAAAAGCGTGTAAAAATGGCAGTCAAACAACGTTTAAAAATGCCACTAAGGTAGAAGTAAAGCTACTGCCTATATAGCACTTATGTGATGAACTTATAGAAAAGTAATACAGACACCATACAATTGTCAGAAAATTGCGATTCATGCTGTATATGAAATGAAAATGTACATATATTACAACATTATGAAATATTTTACTAAAATGTACTTTTTAAAAGAAAAAATCTATTTAAATAATCTGTTTTTTTTTAAACCACATTTCAGCGCATTTCCATTCTGGATGCTTCGGAAAGCAGAATTTTCAAGAAGATTTTCTTCAAGAGAGATCGTCGTAGTATTTACTGTGATCAAATGTAATAAAGTCATAGTAATAATGAATCATATCAGTTTAATAATTAATTTTATTTGCATCAGTTTCAACAATAAATGTTTGTGACAAATGGACGCACGTAGAAATAATTATAAAATCATTTCCTACATTATTATTACAACTTTCTTACACACAATCATAGTAAACATTATGACGATATTCCATGACGAAGATTTTATTGCAAATTTTGCTTTCTGAAACATCCAAAATGGAAATGCGCTTAAATTTAGTTAAAAATACAGACTATTTTAATCGATTTTTTAAAAACATTTAAAACTTATATTTTAATAAAAGATTTTATAGTGTTACAAAATACACACTTTTTTTAATATACAGCATAAATCGCATTTTTCTGACAACTTTTATGGTATCTGTGGTACTTTTATTAGTTCTTCCCATTGTATAGTCAGGTGCAGTGCTCCATAGGCAGTTGTTTTACTTCGACCTTAAACAGCGTACATCAAGTGAAATAACGAATAAATTAATAAAATCAATACAAAATACTTTCTAAAATGTGTTTCATGTTTCAAAACGCCATTTTATGAGGTAATATGAACACACTGCCTTTCATTCCGTTCTTTCATCTTTCAATTCGTTTTTATGTAATCGTCACATCGCTCTGTTTAAATGTTTAGACTGCATATAATATGGCGAAGAGAGTTAACTCATGTATACTATTCGTTCTAACAATCCAATTGGTACAAATTAAAGCAAAAACGAAAAGTAAGGACATACAATTTAATTTTTCACGATTTCGTTTAAGAAATAACATGTATATTTTTGTCCCACTTTTTAACGAAGTGATAGCGTAGTTGGTAAGGTCTGAACATTTTTTACTATTTTAAAAATACGTTACATTGCGCGATATAAATGTTAACTATCGTAAAAATGTTTAATTGACGTGATTATTTGACTATATTGAGTAAAAACAATATTTAATTCGCCACTGTTAGTCGGCCGTCACTCACTCAATCAGTGAAATAATTTCACGTCACTAATTCAATCAGTGAAATTTTTTCACGAAAACAATTGGTCGTTTTCCAAGTGGAGCCATTTTTACTGATTCGAGTAGTTGAATTTCACTGCGAATCAGTGGTTTCCCACAGATTCGAAGTTAAGAGTGTGGTAAGAAACAAATAGATTGAACAAAATGACGAGGGCTGGAATCTAACCATTCCTTCAGAAAAAAAAGTAGGCTATTTGTGTAATTTATGTGATATCTGAAGCAAGTTCTATTGTTGTGCTGACTTTGTCATATTAATATGTGAATGTTTTATTTTAGTTCACACAAGAAAACATATAATGATAACTGCTTTGTTTTCCTAGTCGGCTCAGGTCCGTCATAAGATGTAGAAATGAATTTTATAAATAAACGTGTTTTGGTCAAATTGCTATCATACATGGAAATAAGTATTTAAATCGCATTTTGTTCTGTTTCTCCTGATTGATATTACAACAATACTGATTTTGAATGGACAAAGCTCCAGGTTTGATAAGGCATATTTGCAAAATTTTTCACTAAAATCAATTTTATCTTAAAAAATATTACAAATTCTAATATAGAATGTTCACGGTAAAGTGAGCACTTCTTAAGGCCCTTACAAAAGGCATTATCCCCTAATAAATGTATTTTATTGCAGCATCAAACTTAACTTTTGAGCGTGATGGAATGTATAAACTGTGTTTATTAGTCATATTGCAATGTTTACTTTAAAAAGTGGAAGAAAGGTAGAAATTAATTGAAAGGAAAAATTTAGCAGGACATTAAAAAGTGCTCACTTTACCGTGAACAGCCTATATCAGTATATTCATTGTTTAGGTACGAAAAATGCTTAAATAGCACCATTGCACTATTTTGTGCTTTAAAATCCCAATTTTTCCGTGGGGGGGGGGGGGGCTCGATGTATTTGGTGTATTGTGGAGATTGGTAATGACCCCCCCCCCCCTTAAATATTTTCTTCCTAAGCGCCTGATTGACTGTTCCAGCTTTCCGCTTTTTATATTCGGCGATCTCGATGTAAATGTGAAACAGGCATAATGCTCGATGTTAGTTGCAAATTACATGATGTGTGTAGGAGTGTTTGTGTCACAGTCAATAGATACTGACACGACAGTAGCATGCTGGCAGTGGATACGCACATGGTTACCTACTGTTCACGTCTGAGATACGAGAATGTTCGCAGGTCTTTACACAAACCAGCAGACTTGTCCTAATCTTCTACAACTGCCACAATTAGGAGAGCAAGCAAAACCCAATATGGAGAAAGAGGAAGTTTCTGTATCTATATAGGTACCTGCGTTAGCAACATTAGATTTTCATGTGCTGTATAGTAAGGGAAGATGGGTTTAGCTTTTAAACAATCATTAAAAAAATTCGTAAATGTGTTAAGACAAGTTCAATTTTTTAAAACTTTTAAAAATTATTTTGTGGATTTGGGGAAGGAGTAGGGGTGGATAAGGCAGAAAGCGTAAACTGCCCCTCTCCAAGTAAGCGTCGCCCTTTTCATATACGTCTTTTCAAACCCTGGCAAGCACGTTTAGCCTACTTGCTTCTTGTTTCCAAACTAACTCGTGCTTTTATTTTATTTCTTAAAGTTTTCTTCAACTTCAGTATGCCCCTGTCCTCGTCCCTGTAGCATTATAATTGTGCCAGAGGAGTAGTAGATACACACATTTCGAAGCAGGTAAGTAGATACTTGTCAGCGAGCAGTGAGCTGACCTTGTTGTGAACTGCTTGTCTGCTACGCGACAATGTCTGTACACGCCGTCCATAAGAGAGAGACTTTGAAAGCCAGTTAACTGTCAGCGTTGCTGTTAAGGCCCCTGTCTACGATCGGCCGTTTCTGTGGACGTGGAAGTGTCCGAAACTCGACGTCACATTGACGCAGTCCGAATATGATCTACAAATGCGTTGTCCGATGTGAGCTTCCTGGATCTGACACTAGGTCGCAGTAAATTCGGCACATTATTTCTTGTGTTGTAGTGACGTTTAAATCTGCTGAATTATTGATAATTTAATGTTTACGAAATTGTTAATTTGCATGTTTATTTTTAGTAAACGCATTAACGGTTTTATTTTAAACAAGTTCGCCAAATTACATCAAAATATTATTTTTTAAAAATTACGTTTTAAAAGTTTTAGCCTTCAAATAAAATTGTCAGACCGAACGAAGACTTAACTAAACATTTATTACCATTTCATAATATTTGTTTTGAAAAAACCTGCCTTGCACATCCATTATTTACATTAATTACGAAAACATTCCACGAATGCACGCGAAAGTATTGTAGTCTTCTTCTTTTTCTATCAGCTTAGGACACAACTTGGGACAAAAGTTCAGTTTTCCGAATGCTTCAACTTGGGACAGCGCCGTGGCGTCAGAGGGTCATGTGCACCAGTCAGCGTATTCTTGTCTTAAGACACAGGTTGGGATAGCCCAATTGTACACAGGCCTTTAACGTTGTATTCTTCCGGCATGTCGTTATCCTAACAGGAAACATCTTGACTCCAGCTACTGGTATTTTACACCAGAGACAAATATAAACTTTATTATCTTTGATTCTAAACTCAGTTTTTGGCGGTTTCGCACAAAATCGTTATTAGTAATAAAACGAATATGCTCTTTAACTCAGATTTGAACACAAATTTACATAAAAAATAAGAAGTTGATTTACGACTTCTTCTCTGTAACTCACAGCGGAGTTACGTCGTTTCTGTTTTCTGCTTTTAGATTATTTCGATACACATTCGTGGAGATAGTCGATCAGTTGATTTGTTTTTATAATGGCGTAAAAACCAGAAAACAACCACAAATGAAGTTACATACGAGGTTTTCTTATGAGGGTAACGAATGTGGAAAATCAAAGGCCCAAGTAATCATTACCATAACCATGATATATATTTCCATAAATACTACCACACTAAAAAATCTTATGCTACATCTTGCATATAACACTGGATGTTTTCGTTTGTTGGACAATAGGATTTGATTTCAAATGGGAACCTTTTTACGGATATTTTTCAGAATTTTCGTTCTGGTAAGTTGGGCACAATTGTTTAACTTCTTGCAGTAGAAAGTTAGAAGTGCGTCACAATGCTATGCAGGTAACTGTGTGTTGACAAAATTAGTTGTAGTTATTGTGCGTAGTTGTATCCAGCAGCATTATGCAACTACTCTACCACGCTTTGTTTCGTTATATACAGTAAGCTGCGTATGCCACATTCTCTTCTCCACTTGCCCTTCTGCACTAAGCATTATGCTAACAGCTTTCCTTCTGTTGTAACATGGTGCGTACACGAGAGCAGCATCGTTCATGTGGAATACTAGTTGTCTTCCTTATGTTGAAATTTGTTTATAGATAGCAGATCGGGCGGGAAGGAACAGCTCATGTAAAGATGACTATAGGCTGTTCACGGTAAAGTGAGCACTTTTGTGGCCCTAGTTACTTTTTCCTTTCACTTAATCCTTTAACCACTTTTTTTTTTTTTTTTTAATAAACACAGCCATGTAAGTAATAAATGCAGTGTGTATATTCCAGTAGACTCGGACGTTAATGTCTAAGGCTAAATAAGAGGGCTTTCAAAAGTGCTCACTTTACCGTGAACAGCCTATACCTGCAGAGTTTCACTCCGCGTCAGAGGCCGAGCAACACGCACGGGGGAGATAGGTCGACATTGCCTCGCGCAACATGTGCCACATCGCCTCTAAGCGCAATGCTGTGCATTGCTCTGAGTGTCACTGCGTGAGGCTACGTGTGGCACTGTCAGCAGTGACCTTATAGTTTTATTGGTGGAAAGTGTGAAGGAAGGTTCAATGCAGGGCCCGCAAGTGGACTTTTATATATCTCATATATTTTATATATCACATACAGAGCTTAGGAAAAAAAAGCCCTTTTAGCCGTTTTGGAGTATTGTGGAATGGTGTTTCTAACGTACGTGATATTTTGAAAGTCCTAATAGTCCTGGTCTGAAGTGTGTGTTCTTCTCAGAGAACAGCACGTTTGATAGTTTCGTGTGGGAACGTGTGTTTCAAACACTGTGTGTGCTAGGTGCCAGTTAGGCGGGTGCCTCTCCTTGTAGGCTGTAGAACATCGACTGACACAACAGCAACGTTGCAGCTTACGTTCGACCAATAATAATGCACCTTGTGCCCCGTTTTTTTTTACGCGCATTTTTGTTTTCGGCTGTTGTTTCTTCTAAAATCATTGTTAGGTGATATTGCAGTGCATAGTATAACTTGGAATATATTTTTTGTAATAGGTTCGTTTAAATGTTTGCTTTTCGATGATTGGCTAAACTTAAGACTTGCAAGATATTTTCACTGCAGTATGTACTGTAATAGCAACTACATATATTGCGATAGACTAAGTTTGAGGCAGTGCGATGGAAACTATTCTACTTCTTAAGTTTTCTGTTGTTTAAATCGCTAAATCGTGTTAGAAAGAGTTGAATGAAGAGAAGCAGAGTGGAGTAGGTGTTGGCAACAGTGGGAGAGGGTTACACTGTGACGACATTGTTCCCGCCGCCCCAAAACCACAGTTACACGGTCAAATATCTCCGTTAAACTGTTTCCATGAGTTTGGTCAAAAGAGATTTGGACGCAGTAATGACGTCATCGAAACGTCATAAACGCAGAAATTTTTGTCTGGGAAAGTTGGATGGCTTCAGTTTCCATCAAACATTTGAAAATTGGACCGGTTCTAAAATTTGTTTGATGTTTGACGGTCTCAGCCAATCAGAATCGTGCACGACAAAAATGGACGTCAAGAAACTTATAACGAACAATAGCTGGATACGAAGTAAGTTACGAAAATAATTAATTTATGTAGAAGCTGCCTGGGCATGAATACTATTTCAAATACAGTCAAGGTTTATTTGATAAAATTTGTTGGAAGGAAAAATTTGATGGCCGTATTTTGTTCTCAAATTTTATTGCCAAACATAGTTGAAGGCAAAAATTTGACAGTGTGACAGGGGCTTTACAGAGCAAGAGAGGAGGTGATGAAGATGTAGGGGGAGGGGAGAGGAACACTCATATAGGTTTTTCCAGTCATATTTTCTCAAGTCACAGTCACATTGCCAACACTACAAATACAATAGAGAGTTGATCATTTTTTTTATAAACGTACCTGTGCTCAGTTTGTTACAGCAAGTTGTTTAGGAAAATAACTTCAGTTTGAATGTGTACGAAATTATTCGACGACAATGTTGCGAATCCACACGATAGTTGCAGAGTTGCCACCCTGTTCCACTTGATGCTTTGTGACTTTCCTCATGTTAAGTTTATCAAGATAGCCTATTTCCAAACTCGTTTGTTTGAAGGGCGTTCAAAATATGACGGAAGAGTCGCCAATCTTCATTTCCTAATGGTTGAGAGTTTTGGGAGAGAACCCCGAAAACAATGTATCCGCAAAATCACCTAGATGGGTTCCCTGGATTCATTAAGTTGGCGTCATGGTAGCCAATACCTGAATCGGTACCTTCCAGTCGTACTGGTATGGTTTGGCGAGTGTTTTGAGTGCCGCCTCCCTGGCTACAGTAACAGTGGTCTCTGCCTCTGGCAGGACAGAGCAGGTACACAGACCTGTGCAGGAAGTTGCCTGCACACAAGGAAGTCAGTGTGACGTCACTTCCTGCCTCAATAACCGGAGCAAGACTCCTGTCGCCTCCTCAAGGCTGCCCCTTCCTACTACACCGCCATCCTGTTCATCACTTGCCGCTAATGAGAACCTGTCTACTATAGCTTTGACAATAACGACCCTCAGTGTCTACACTGACCGACATCTCCAGAACGGCATAGCCACCTCCCCCCCCCCCCCCATATTCCTTTACCTCCCAAAGACGCCATCTACCCCTTCCTCCGTCACAACGAGATATTTTATTTATTTACTAGGAGCAGCGTTGGCGCAGTGGCTAGGGCGCTCGCCTCCCACCACATCGATTTACAGAATATATTTTAATTACTGTAAATTAAATATAAACATTATATCCTCTAAGTATCAACAAGGGATGAGGTGTGAGAGAGTGACTAGCAGACTGTAGTTAGTATCAATAAAACCAGTAAGAAAATGAACAGCTTGACAAATTTTTCGTGACAATAAAAATAAAAACAGTTAACAATGTTTATTACTGCTGCATTTATTAATATTTATAATTTTCCGATGTTTATACCTTTAATAAAATAGGTGTGTTGATAATACCTAGTAAGAAACGGATCTTACGTCAAACTGATGCGAACGAACGCGGTGCGTTGTCCCTTTGGCGCAATTTTCTACTCTCATCTACCCTTTGTGAGGAGAAGTTGGGCTGGAGTAAGATGGTTAGGAAACGAGCGTAATGTAAACATGTAGCATGGTAAAATATTTGCAAATATTTGATCTACGCAAAATGGCAAATATACATAAGCAGTTGCCAGTAACCTATCTATAATAATACTGCTTATAATATCCATGTTTAATTCATTTCTTTAAGTTATTTACTTGATGATGTACACGAAATGCTTCAATTGCCGTTGTGACGGGTTGCACCACGTCTCTGCACGCTTTTGAATAATCATCAAACTTACAACCAAATACTCTTAACATTAATGAGATAGACCACATCGCACACGCCCTCGAAAAATTAAAATTAATAAACAATTAGCAGGCCGGCCCATGTCGCCAGTCGCCCATTCGAATACTTACTGTGTTTGGTTACCTGATAATTTGAACGGTGAACTGTCCGACACACACGAACACTTTACATTGATTTTGCTGTTAAAAACCTCCAAAGTGACGTAAAAGTAATAAATAATTAAACTGTAATGTTCTCGTCAGATTTACGTTGCCTTAAAATGACTTAGAAAAACCTTGGGTGCCAGGAAAACAAGTGGTACTGTACGTATGAATTTTCACGTGCGGCAGCAACCAGCTCTGGCAGACATTTGTGTGGCGGACTGATGTTTCAGCGGTTCGTCGCTTGAGCGCAGCACCGTCGACGGCGAGCGAGAGGAATTGCTTGCCCTGGTGCGCGCGCACTCCAAAACGGTGACGTCTGGTTACGCAGTTTTCGGCAACTTAATCAAGAGGCCGGAAGTTTGATGGCGTACTGTAATATTATTGGTGTTTGACTTTTCAATCGTGAAGACTCCCTAAGGGAACAGGTGTCAGCTGCGTCGGTTCACCTTATCAGGTAACATAAAACGCCTTTGGGCGTGAATATCACGACCCCTCCCAGGAACAATTGATAGCCCCAACTATTTCTTGGAATTACGGCTTTTTGAAGGGAATATAATGGATCTATAATTTGATTGGTAGCGCTAGGTGGCGGACTTGTGTATTTAATGCATGTTCACGCTTACTTCTGGATCAGTCAACAGCTCCCAGGCGCTACCCTGGGAATCCTGTACAATAATGTTGCCTTGCAGCTTGAAGTAGGTTTTGATGGGTGTGGAGGGGGGAGGGGGTTATCTTCTCCTCGCCTCCGCAATCTAATTGATAACCAACTGGGTGGCCAAGGTTCCTCACAAGGGACCGATCTACCCCCGCGCTGAGGGAGTAGCGTCCCAGTGATGTAAAATGGCTGGATCAGTCAGCGGCCTCGAGGGGGCAAGCTTCTAACAGATAAGTAGCATTCTTGTTTTATACACAAATATAGGCTCCTCGAGCGAATAGGTCCATTACGTCATTCTGACGTTAAGCGAGAGCCATTATGGCCGGAAATTTTAAAATATTTTAAATATTACGAAATGTTGCCCTCTTAACCGAACTTTGATACTGTCACTTTCTGTAACCAGTTTTGTAAACAACCCATAAGGAAGTATGTGACCAAGTTTTGGGGTGGTTGAAACCACTGGTAACTAAAAACAAATATTATGGTCTTAGCATTTTAAAAACGAGTCTAGGTAATGGTAGGCTATATGCGACTTAACGAAGCGTAGTGCATTTTGAAAAAAAATCATATTTACTCGCGGGTGTTAAGACTGGCATTGCTGAGCAGTTGATCTCATCCACTTGGGATCGCGAGTAGATTAGGTATTAAACATTAAAGTTGTAATGTTCATTGATTTCCGACCAGTAAGGTGTTACCAAGTTGGGTTGCCTGGTGTGGGAACAAAATTATTCTGTAATGTCAGGAGTGAATGTCGGTGTGACAGACATAAATCCACCATTTTGTAATGATGGTAATTTGGGTTAATTTGCCCTATAGATTTTGTGATGGTCTTATGTACTTACTAACTATATGGCCAGTTAGAGGCATAAATATAACGTGTGCATGATTTTACAAGTATTAGCTGAACAACGGCGAATTTATTGTACCTGAAATTTCTGGTTGCATTTTACTATATGTTTGGCAACCAGACTTTTTAAGTAATATTTTCAATAGATTTATTACTGAAGGGAGAGGAGATAACGTTAGCTTTTCCACGTGTATGTAAAAGTGATACCAATGAAAGTTTGTCCGCAAGTAAGATTATCTAATTGTAAATTAAAAGAATTGAAAGAGATATAACCAAAATAAAAGAATATTACCACACTTCCTTGTTTCTGTTACAAATCATTTTATTACTATCAACTTACCCTTACACGGTACAGAAAAAAAATGGTTTATAAATGGCTACTTAAGTGTTCTGTGAGTTTTGCTAGGTCTTTATACAAGTCCTGCCTTGCCACGCCCTTGGTTTAGGATGCAGCAAGGTCAGACAGTAAATTAATCATAAACATTGTATCCAAAAATGCAGCTGAATATACAACCTGCGTTTTAAAACAAATATTAAGATTTTATCAGCTATCATTCATTTTTTGCCATGTGTCTGTAATCAAAACGTGCACGCTTTCTTTCAGTCTTCGTAATATGTCGTTGTTTGTCACTTCTCTCTTTGTCAGCCGCCAAAATAATGTGAACTAATGCTTGGATAATAGGCTGTTGACGGTGAATGCAACTTTTTGTACTCGACTATTGAAAATTGGCACTGGACCTAGCCGCATGTAGTGTAACCGGTGCGCTGTCTTGTCATGCGCGCAGCCACTCCCGAGGGAAGTCTTCACGGCGAATCACATTGCTATAGGCTGTTCACTGTAAGGTGAGCACGTTTGAAGCCCTAGTTCATTTTTCCTTCCGGCCATTTTTTATCCTTACCCACCTTTCTAAATAAATTGTATTGCCAAGTAAGTAGCAAACAACGTGTACAATCCTCGGAAGTTAACGCCTAAGGCTGCAATACAATATATTGATTGAATATTATTCCAATTGAGAGGGATTCCAAAAGTGATCCCTTTACCGGGAATGGTAAACTTTGTTTTCTCTTTTTATATGATGCATGTGCGTGTAAGAGTTAGAAAAAAAAATCTTCTGTAATAATTTCACAATTTCATTTGACCACTCAGTCAAGATGTTTAGATTAATTTCTCTGCAGTTTTGGGGCATTGCCACGTGTGAATAAAACGTTTACGCCGAGTGTTTTAGGAACAGGGCTATCAGCAATTTATTTTAGATTATACATCTTGGATTTTGAAATAATACAAACATCGTGCATGATTATACAAAACAACGAAACAAAACGGAAAGCCATGATTAAAATACAAATGTGGCTTATTTTTTACATCTTAGACATAAGCGGCTAACGCCCTGGCATAACCAACATTGACGTACAACACTGTAACTGCATTTGCAACAAAAATAAAACAAAGCGACACAGCTTAGGAGCCAGTGACACACGGCACTGGAGTTATTAATAGAAACATACACAATTCAACATTCTCACACCCACCACTCACTATCAACAGAAATGTTCTTGACACGCCTTCCCTATACATTTCTCACGTAAATTGATTGAAATGGATAATAAACAGTGGGTAGGACTCAGTATGCCATATGCAAATTGCCCCATAGTTGGTAAGCCAATGAAATGGATGGTGGTGGATGTAGAGGATAAATACAAACTTGTAAATGACCCTACGCTGTGCACCGAATGAAATAAATAAATACTTTCTAATATGGAAATTCGCCACACGTAAGACAAATAATGGTTCACTTGCCATTGCAGGTGGGAAGGAAGCTGAATGCCAATATAAGAGAGACTTTCCTTGCTTTAAACAGCATACAAACACAATACTGACCCTTTAAAAAAATAAGAGAACCAAACTATCATCAACTATACAAATAAGAGGCAGTCCATAGGTGAAGTGGGCTTTCAATTGAAAAATGCTAACTTGTTTCAAAATATTCAACTCAAACTTACGTATCAGTGAGATATGAAGCAGCATAAAATCGCTCACTCTTTCCTGTTGCAAAATGACAATACCTTTTCAAGTTATCAGGCAGCTGGCAGTTCCAAAATCTTAAAAGTGCCAAAAATTAATGTGTTCAATTAAATGTAGTTCTGAATTAGTCTTAACACTCACACCAAATGTCAAATTATTGCGTGACTTTATGAAATATATTTAAGTCGGTAGAGAAAAGGATGTTAATCTTAAGTTCTTCGTGGTGAATTGTAGAAAGGTGCAGTATAAAATGTCCAATGTCACTCTCTCCTTAACTTCACCTCAGGAGCATAAAATATTAGTTAAAAGCGATGAAATACTTTTACCATATTTCAGCAGTCCTAGCACTTGATAAGCTCCATAGCCCTCTTCTTTTGAGCATCTGCTCACTGCGTCGGCTATAATTAACATACTGGGCAATATATTTACCTTCGCTGCAGTCTTTTTACCACTTAACTAGACTGATGTGACACTAGAAATCAGCAACCCTGGCTGTTCTACATAATGATGTACACAGACAAGATGGTGACTAGGTCTATCCATTATGCTATAAATGTCACTTCTCATTCCAAATTTAAAGTAGTACAGAGGGCATAGGGTTTACAAAGCAGGCACATTAAAAAAAACCTCTTAAATATGGCGTCATGCGTCACTGCCAGCATTGGTGAACGGAAAATACTATCAATACTTAACTGAAAATAATTAATTAAAGTTGCTGCATAAAACATAATAAATCAAACAAAAAAAACACAGAATAAATTAGTCACAGCTTACAAAATAAATATTACGTTAAAAACAATACGTTTATAAGCAAATGTGTGAATTATGCAGGTATCAGTCTCTGCCAGTGCTAATGCCCATCAATATTCAAAATAGCGAGACGTCACAGGATTAACGTTGATAATTTGTACAACAGTACAAAATATACAAAAACGAAACGAAGAACAGTCAAATAATACCGATAACGTATCGCCTTATAGCACTGGGCAACCGTGTTTGGGACAGGCAGGCAGGTAGGCAGGCAGGACGTCAAGGTAGCTGGTAGAGTGTGGCTATTGAAGGGCGGTAGCAGTTGCTCTTCTGTAGTGTGGTGTGTGTGTTGTGCGCGGGCAGTAGAGGCCGGCTAGGAGAGACCACACTTTCTCCCGGAACACGACAGTGTCCCTCCCGTCCACAGCCTGCCTGCCGCCTATACTCTCCCGCTACTCAACTGCATCTGCTAACTGCAATAAGGTCACTTTCTGTATCACCTACAAGAGATTATGTTTGCTTGTCCCTTGCTTGTACATCTATAACAGGCAAGTTATCCTTGTTATGAAACTGAAATCTATGTCGAGGTTTAATAATAAATCATGACGTTTACATAACTACAGTAGGTAATTGACAATTCTTGTGACATTATAGTTACCAAAGAGATTGATTATCTAAATTTTTTTTATGAAAAGAAATGTTAAGTCCAGAATAAGTTGAACATTGGTGGATTAGCTATGATATGAATGAACCTATCCGCTATGTATTGTGAAACATTAGCTTTGTTACAAACATTTAAGAACATTCATATTAATTATAAAGGTGCATAAGGAGGGGGAAGCTTATACACATTCGTAAATGGTGTGTTATTGCAACGTCTACATATCGCACTAAAAGGGATAGCATGTTGAAATGACTCACTTTTTTTTTTGTAATTAATCGTGGTTGTGATTTTCTGAGAAGTGTAAACACATGTGACTTTTATGATGGCATCTGAGTACTTCACCTACCCTTCTTATCTTCATAACGCTCATAAGCATATGACGAAACATACAGTAGATACCAGGCACACCAAAACGTACAGTAGATACGAGGCGCACCAAAACATACAGTAGATACCAGGCGCACCAAAACATACAGTAGATACCAGGCGCACCAAAACATACAGTAGTTATCAGGCGCACCAAAACATACAGTAGATACCAGGCGCACCAAAACATACAGTAGATACCAGGCGCACCAAAACATACAGTAGATACGAGGCGCACCAAAATCGGGCTGCGGTCACGGGCAAGATGTTGCGAAGCCCAAAGCGGGCTGGCCACCTCAGTAGCTGAGTGGTTCCATTAAAAAAATAGATTTAATTCGCCCTACTTAGCAGTACAGCCATTCAGGGTGTTAAATTCTATCATTACTACTACAATTTAACAAACAGTATATTAGTTATATAGATTCACTTTGGGGGAGGGGGGCTGTTCGTCTGGGCGCCCGTAAATTAATCTACAAATTATATTTATATTCGAAAGCATCATTCACATTTCCTAGGAAGGTGGTGAGCTATTCTGCCCCAACCGAGACAGCTCCCCGACGGGTATCATTTCGGCCGCCCCCCGTTTCGCCGCCCTGCCGGAACAGACCAGGGACCGGGATTCCCATGAATCCGCCCGCGCGACCAGACGCCGTCGGGCCCACACACAGCTAACTAGCCTTTCGGCCAGTCCGTTATGGTACTCAACGGTCGAATGGTCCAGCCCACGAACCCGAAGGCCCCCAGCCCCTTCCCTATCTGTACTATTCTATTTGGTTATTTTTATCCCCCCTCGTCCACCGTTTCGCTCAAACCTAAGCATCGGCCAGGACAACGAACTCCGCTCCTAAGGGCGCCCTCCTCCCCCTTTTTTAAGCGGTTAGACTGCTCGCCTCCCACGAAGGCGAACCCGGTTCAATCACTGGCCCAGTCACTTCCGAATTTTCGCATGTGGGAATCGTGCCGGACGATGTCGCTGGTCGATGGATTTTCTCAGGGATCTCCCACTTCCCCCACCCTTTCATTCCGGCACTGCTCCATACTCACCTCAATCACCTTCACCGACTCTCAAGACCTCGCTGTTAAGAGCCGCCCAAATCTCTTCACTCACCCAAAGCGAACTACGATAGGGATATGCCACACACACCACTGAGGCATAGTAGTGTGTGCGGGCAGCAATAAAGGTCAGTTTTTTTTTGCTGCCAGAAGAGAACCGTATACAAATATATGGCGTTCTCCTGGTGAAAAGGAAATGCTAGCGCTGTTTATTCTTGTGAGAAAGACTAAGAAACGGAAGCGGGTCCGTGAGATATATTTGCAACGAGAACAAAGAGGCGAATATCACAGATGTCAAGAGTTAGAGAGTTTAGAAGACAGATTTCTAATTTTCTTTCGAATATCTCATGAGTGTTCCGAAACTTTATATAATGTACTGATACCGACTATTACAATGGAGGAGTCCTGTACGTGCAAGAGAAAGGCTCATAATTTAAGGGAAGTTATTCAAATAATTTGAATTAAATTTATGAAGGAAATGATTTATAATAAATTGCAAATAAAAAAATTACATATCTAAAACAAAAATACCTTAAGTTCAGGTCACAAAATGGACTGCTTAAATTGGCACTTTATCGAAATGGACGTGAAAATATATAATTTGCAGTTTACTACCCAACCAAAATATTAGCTTTACCTTAGTATATATTTCTTGTGGTGTATAATGATTTACGGTTATATGTGTTGAAGAAGGAAGATCAGCTTACTTTTGTTGAAGTTCCATAAACACAGGTTGTTCTGTAGCCGCAGAAGTGCTATGATGTTGAGAGTATGCACTAAGCATTGTAGTAGAATCATTACAGTTGTAATCACAGGAAGTTGTGTGATCCGAGTCCCGTGAGCTCGGATGCGAGATATATGGAGAGTATGAACACAACGTTCTTCCATCATCCAGCCAGTTCAGCCTTACCAAATATATTAGCTAATACCATTTTCAGTTCGACCTGTCTCCTTTGCGAAAAATAAATAAAAAACGTTTAAACATTACAGCGTAGCTTATGAAAAGGTGGTTTATTTCGTCAGGTTGACGTGTTGAGGTATTTTTCGTATGAAAATAGTTTATAATTTGACATCATCGAATTGTTATTTACAATATTTCATCCTGTTTTGAGGTGACAACATTTCTGAGGAGAGTGGTTGGTGTCCTTGGGTCACAGAATCACTACTCGCGGAAGTAGCAGAAACACTATTCTGTGAGGAAGGTTCTATAGCCCCGGGTTCTGCTGCTGGGTTTTGGGATTAAACATTTGATTTTGTTGAAGGTGTTATCAATTAATCGTCCAGAAGCTACAGGTGGCTGCAACACGGTATTAGTAGCCAAGCTCGTACTTCCTTTTTTCAACTTTTTCTATTAATGTAGCGGTCTCTTAGATTTCTCCATTTGTTTCATCCAGATTCTTCTGAAACAATGCAGAAGTGGGTAAGATTAACAAAGAAAATTAAGAATTGCAAAAAAAAAATTTAATATTTTAATATTTGTCATATTTTATTATAGTTATATTTACAAAATACACAACTTATAATAATATTTTATTATAATTTTTTGTTTCTGCTATTTGGCTACCAGCGAGTCACACCACAAGACTGTGTTTTCTTTCAGAGTTGGCCGCTCAAAAGTTTAAAAAATTAAGTCTGCACGTAAATATGGAATTTTCTGCAGCCCTTAAGGCGGGTTTTCCTAGCGACCGGTTTTATCTGTCGTGGAGGACGGAAAACGTCCAGCGGACTACGCCGCTGAATTGAATAATGGAAAACGCCCAAACTCTTTTCCTAGACAGCGGATGACTTGTTCTGCCGGCGTCAAAACTAGGCGTGATTGACCGACTGCTCGGAAAGGAGTCTATTCCGTCGTGCGCGGTGTGATGACTGCGTTGTCTAGGTAGAGGACAGTAGTAGTGTTGAACATGTGATCCTGCGAACAAGCTAGAATATGCCACCGGATCGATTCTCAGTGGCAGAAGATGAACAATTGATAGATGTGGTAGCTGGGCACGCAATTTTGTGGGACATGGAAGATGCTGAATTCAAGAATCTGTTGAAGGAGAAGGAGCTTATATGGACAAAGATTGGAAGGGTGTTGAACAAATCAGGTATATGTTTGTATGGTAGTGTCTTTAATGGTATTGAAATAACACAGAGGCAATGCAGCTATAGGATGTTTGCAGTAAATGAGCACATTTGAGGCCCTATTGTGTCTGTTTTCCAGCCAATGTGAATTCTTCCACTACACTGCAATATTAACACTGTCAATATATACAGTTAGTATAATTCATTGCACTCAACAGCAGAGGCCACAAAGAGAGGATATAAAAATATGCTCAATGTATCGCCCGAACAGCGTATATACAATTCAATTGTGCTATATAGTAACATACATATGTGTGTTACATTGTCTTTCGTACCAAGCAGAAAGTCTATCTTTTCCATTGTGTAATTGTTGTTATTTAAATAGGCGGTAAATAGGTTCCCCCCGTCGAAACCTTCCGCGTTTACGAAACCACCGACCTCAGCCAGATGTAGCATATGTTCTGTTGGGAGCAAAATATTTCTGTCTGCTTCTTCAACATTATGAGGGTGTGTCGCTACGTATTCATCCCTCAATTAATTATGTAGACAACAGCAAACTGTTACTATTAGGTCAATCGTCACAGGTTTCACATTTATCGGCGTGAAAAACACACGGAACGTAGCACACATGATTCTGAAAGCATTTTCCGAAACTCGCCTTGCTCTACATAATCGGTAATTGAGGTTTCTTTTGTGAGCATCTTCCAACATTTGCCGCTTGCAGTACGGTTTCATTTAGTAGTTATCTAGTCTGAATGCTTATCAGCTACTATCACGTGAGGTAACTGAATGTTTGAATTAGGCAAACATTTCTGTGGTGGAAATGTGTCTCCATTTGTAACCAGCCTTCCCATATGTGATTTATTGAAAAATTCCAACGTCTCCTTCCTTGCCATAAGAACCCACATCGACAAGAAGAAACTTGTAATTTTCATCCACCATTGCAAGAAGCACAATAGAAAAGTAGCCTTTGTAATTGTAGAATAGTGTTCCTGTTTGGTCAGGAGCTATTATTCTCACATGCTTAAAATCTAACGCAGTGACCAAGTTCGGGAAATTCCAGCGAGTCCAGAATTCGTCCGCATTTTGTTCCGAATCGATTTGGTCTGCAGGAGGTAAAAACCTCTGGATCAATCTTTCCTTGAGCGCCTTCAGAACGTATGGTATGAACGCACAAATGGCAGCAGGAGATATACGATAAGAAAATGCCAATGACCGAAAACTCTCTCCGGTGGCAAGAAACCTGTAAAGAAAGGACAAGAGTACCTTTAACCAGGCATGTTATACAAAAATTACTATCATAATTAACACACATAGTAATATCATAAGTAACCCAATTAACACATTTTAACATAACTACACATTCGACCTTAAAACATTCACTACTCAATGATTGCAATGACCCAAGTATAATATTGAAATTAAAAAAAAACAATGAAATTCTTCAACCTAAACATACATTGACATATGTTTTTGAGCGTACCTGGCCATTAATACAAGTGTAGCAATATGATACCATGTATATGGAGATACTTGTTATCAAGAATAGTGCAAATGATGGTCTCGATAGTACAATTGTTAGTGAAAATATTTAGGCGGTTCTTAACACCTATGGTCTTTAGAGGCATTTTGGGTAAAATAAGTGGATGTGATGAGGCAAGGCCGGAATATAAGGG
Organism: Dryococelus australis; assembly: GCA_029891345.1. Classification (NCBI taxonomy): domain Eukaryota; kingdom Metazoa; phylum Arthropoda; class Insecta; order Phasmatodea; family Phasmatidae; genus Dryococelus; species Dryococelus australis. The sequence goes on from CM056995.1 coordinate 175,782,224, forward strand.
CAGGGGGAAACAGGAGATCCCCGAGAAAACCAGCCTATTGGCCATGTGTTTATACTGTAGTAAAATATTTACCCTTGTGTTACTTTTGGGACAACCTGTAAAGTGCGTGTTAATTAGGATGTTTTACTATGTACATTTCAATAAGTAAATCGTTTTCTTGTGTTTGTGTTTTCCAGTGACACAGTGTAAGTTTCGGTGGCAAAGCATTCGTGATCACTTCAGGAAACAGAGACAGGGAAAAAGTGCAACAGGGTCTGCTGCTTCCAAGAAATGGACTGCTTGCTGGGATAGGCTTAGATTTCTCGATACAGTGCCAGATGAAAGACAATCATTTTCAAATAGCTTCTCACAAGCTATTGAAGAGACAATTTATGATCCGATTACTGATGCCAGTGGTAATAACATTGAGGTTGATGCGACGACAGAAACAGGTGCCTCAAAGGAACCGGAAATGTTCATGGACATGCAGTACAAACAGGAGCAACACATACTTACGAAACATAAATTCCACCAGCCAAAAAAGACCAGGAAGGATAACACTATTGTGGAGTTATTGAAAGGAAGACGAGAAGATCAAAAGAAAATGACGAAATATCTAGCCAAACTTGTACAGCCTGTACCTGAAGACGAAACTGATGACAAACCGATGCCAGCTACCATGAAGAAATTTCATCCTGGCATTTCAAGCCAGACCAAATTAAAAGTATTACAGATTGTTATGGAGATGGAATCTCTCAATAGGCGACTCAGCGGATTAATGGGGAACATATCTACATTTAACTACGACTGTGTTAGCACCTCCTCATCTCCTGCCTGTAGCACCACTCCATACAGTGTACAGAATTAACAGTGTTCGCCACAAGAGTGTATTCTCGAAGACACTTTCTCCAGTGTGTACATAATACTAACAATGTATTAATATACATTATGCTCGTATAAAGTGTATTTTTTGTAATACTTACCTGTCATTACACACGTTTCTAAATGTAACATGTACACGAGTAATAAATACACAATCACTTATTTTGTCAATGTTTGCAGCTTATCTCAACGTCAGCACCAGTTTCTCTGCCGGTGTTATAGGCGTTTTCACACGATTGCATGATGTGACAGCTATTTATCTTCGATGAGACTTAGAATGAATGTGAACTGTTGAGGTGTGAATCTCAAATATGCCTTGAAAGTAATTTCGCCTTTGAGTAAATGGTTTTCATTCAACGATTTGAACACGCCTTCATTGTGTCGCATAAATATATACTATTCGACTGCTTGCCTAATTTGCAATGTTGTTCATACATGTAATCGTCTCTTCGTCTATGTCTTTCATTGATTTAACTATCAATATTGCACAAAGTTTTCGTTTCATTGCACGACGCTGCATGTCTTCAAGTTATGCTCAGCACGACGGACGAGTGTCGGCTAGGAAAACACTACACAAGGCACATTACGTTCCGCCGTATCCGACTTCTTCCCCTAGCATCTTCCGTCCATCACGATGGACAAAACCCGTCACTAGGAAAACCCGCCTATCGGATTTCGGAAAATACGGAACTTCCCCAAATGAAAAAATAAAATGTTCACCTGTCAGCGGTTCAAATTACTTCCGCTGTCCACTACGTCTTTACGAGTGACCAACCTACCAGTCGCTCATGTGTTACTTGATAAAGACGGGTTATGGATTACACAAATTTTTAATGAGCCCTTTCCCAAAATTGCTGTTAAGAAAGACCCACACAAAAAAACATAACCAATAACTGTCAATAACTCGACGAGTTTTTGAAAACGGGTTCAGAATATTAGTTCAGAAATGGCGTATATTTCATTGACCTGTACAGACTGATGCTAATACAGCGGTGTTCATTGTCCAAGCATGTTGCTGTCTACACAATTACATTATTAGAAATAACTGTTGCGACGTAACCTCTAATGCAGAAAAGGAAGCTGAAAATGAATACTCACGTGGTTTACTTCCTCAAACATGTTACCGTACACCAAATAACGCTGTAAGTTTGCCAATACTTCGTGAACTATTTTATCAATAAAGCAATGCTGAAACATAAGCAATAAAATATACGCTTGAAAGTCAGATCGACCAAAGTATTTAGTTCGAATAACGTTACACAAAATTGCACCAATTTTATTCTAATCAACTATAAATTATAATTTTTTTTAAATTATAATTTTTACAACAGTATTCAATTTTGACGGCTACTGGTAGATTTAAGTTAATCAAATATAAGCATGTAAGCTGCTTTGCACGTGTACATTACATGTCGGAAAAGACGTACATATCGTCGATGTTATTTAATAATGCGGTTTAACAGCCTACTACTTTATTATAACCATAAAGATTAAATTAATAGAGGAATCATATTAAATTAAAAAATGCGGAATATATGTAAAATTTGCAGTATGAGCTACGAATTGTTAAAAATAAATTGTAAGATGATTGGTAGTAACAAAATCTTACAACCTAAACCAAGTCAGACCTTTACGAGAATGCTTTGTACAACAACTTATATTAAGAATAGTAATAAATAAGTAGCTTTGCAAATTTTTATTTAAATAAATTCAATAAATCTTTTGTGGCACTAGTCATCTGAGTTCAACGTAGTTCTATCTCCATTCTTTCTCTGTCTTTTTATCGATGCCTATGTGGTCAACATGTCCTGGGAAATACAAAAATGTGCATTTCCTCACCTCTTCAATCCAATACTTCCGTATCCATTTCGAGGGAGTGAGTGAAGAAATCTGGGCGGCTCTGAAGATTGAATGGGAGCTGGAATTCTGATTTCTCCGCAATCATCATTACACCTAGCAAAATTTTAAATTAATTTAGCATAAAATCTAATTAAGCTGTCTTCATGGCTCAAATCGCAATGGAAGAAAAAATAGTTCGATTTTATCCATTGCAAAATAGTATTAACAATATAAATTAATTTGACATTAACTTTTTTATATAAAAAACTTTAAAAATCGTTTCGAATCTGCTATTTTTCTTTGAAGTTCATTCATATTTGTTCTTCTATACAAAATTGCCGAACGAAATTTTTTTTAAAGAAAAGAGTGAACCTTCGTCTACTGTTTATAATGATCTCTTAAGAATTTATCAATAAAAAGTCACAAGAAAGATGTTATCTATAGTAATGTTTTTTTAAAACAAATTTATACATTTAGCCATATTGTCAAGTTGTAAAAATTTTTTTACTTCTAGATTTGTCACCATTGTTTTATTTTTTTGCTGTAATTGAGATGGTTGGGACATGGAAATTTTCACAGTAGGCGAGCTTTCGAGTTGAGCTGGCATTTTGCGGAAGGCATTGGCTGTCCGGGAAGATGATGTTTGACTTCCGCAATACATTTGGTTTGTAAGCGTGTTCCTGCCCTGTCTATTGCGAAATTGGTGTGCTACGGTGGCTACTGTCCAGGGCCTCCAGATTCAAAGAGCAGGGTCTCACAATTCAGCAGTTGTGAGACGCGGGAACAGGCGGCGTTTTAAAGGTGAGAATCTCTAACCAGACTCGAAAGTGTACAGACGCTTGGGTGTTGGTCTGAGTCAGATTAATCTAGCCTAGGGCGCGGTCATGTTGTATGGTATCGTGAAATGATCGGTGGTAATACGGAAGAAGTCGTTGAGATGTGCAGAAAACGCGGGAGTGCAGTGCTATTAACTGGAAGATGTAATATGTGAGCGGTACAGATAATGGAGGTGTTGCCTCTTAGTCCAGGGATGAGACGGCGGGAGTGCACTGCGCTTACTGGGGAGATGTGAGATGTGAGGGGTACATCCTCTGGAGGTGTTGCCTCGTTCTTCAGGAAAGACACGGCGGAAGTGCAGTGCTCTTAGCTTGAAGATGTGAGATGTGAGCAGGACAGTCACTGGAGGTATTGCCTACTCTGGGGATGAGACGACAGGAGTGCAGTGCTCTTCACTGGTAGATGCAAGATGTGAGCGGTATAGCCACTGGACGTGTTGTTTTCTTCTCCTGGAATGAGGCAGCAGGAGTGCAGTTCTCTATACTGTGAGAAGTGAAATGTGAGCGGTACAGCCACCGGAGGTGTTGCCTGATTATCCAGGGATGAGATAGAGGGAGTGAAGTGCTCTTAACTGGGAGTTGTGTGCTGTGTGCGAGACAGCCACTAGAGGTGATGCCTCATTCTCTAGGGATGAGACAATGGGAGTTGTGTGTTGTGAGTGATACAGTCACTGGTGGTGTTGCCTCCTCCAGAGATAAGATGGCAGGAGTGCAGTGCTCTTAGCTGGGAGATGTGTGATGTGAGCGGTACAGCTACTGGAGATGTTGCCTCATTTTTCAGGAATGAGAATGCGGGAGTGCAGAGCTCATAGCTGGGATAAGTGATATCTTAGTGGTACAGCCACTGGGGGTGTTGCTTCCTTCTCCAGGGATGAGACAATGGCAGTGTAGTGCTCTTAGCTGGGAGTCGTGTGTTGTGAATGTACAGCCACTGGCGGTGTTGCCTCCTCCAGGGATGAGACAACAGAGGTGCAGTTTCCTTAGCTGGGAGTTGTGTGTTGTGAGGTGTACAGCCACTAGAGATGTAGCCTCACTCTCCAGGATGAAATGGCGGGAGTGCAGTGTCCTTAGCTGGGAATTGTGTGTTGTGAGTGGTATAGCCAATGGTGGTGGTGTTTCCTCCAGGGATCAGATGGCAGGAGTGCAGTTCTCTTAGCTGTTAGATGTGAGTGGTACAGCCACTGGAGGTGTTGCCTTAATCTCCTGGGATGACACAATGGGCGTGCAGTGCTCTTAGCTGGGAGATGTGTGATGTGAGCAATACAGTCACTGGAGGTTTTGCTTCCATCCCCAGGGATGACACAACAGGAGTGGAGTGCTCTTAGCTGGGATATGTGGGTAGTGAGCAGTACAGTCAATGGAGGTGTTCCACCTCCAGGGATCAGACGGTAGAAGTGCAATGCTCTTAGCTGGGGAATGTGAGACATAAGTGTTACAGACACTGGAGAGGTTCCCTCATTCTCCGGGGATGAGACGGGGTGTGCAGTGCTCTTACCTGTGAGATGTGAGTGGAACAACCAGGGGATGTGTTGCCTCCTTCTCCAGGGTTGAGACGGCGGAAATGCAGTGCTCTTAGCTGGGAAATGTGAGATGTGAGTGGTACATCGACTGGAAGTGTTTCCTCCTTCTTCAGGGATGAGACAACAGGAGTGGCATGCTCTTAGCTGGAAGTTGGGTGTTGTGAGCGGGACAACCCCTGGAGGTATTGCCCTCTTTACCAGGGTTGAGACGGCGGGAGCGCAGTGATCTTACCTGGGTGATGTGAAATGTTAGCGGTACAGCCACTGGATGTGTTGCCCCCCTCTCCAGGAATGAGACAACGGGAGTGCAGTGCTCTTAGCTGGGATGTGTGTTGTGAGTGGTACAGCCACTAGGGGTTTTGTCTCAATCTCCAGATATGTGACAGCGGGAGTAAAGTGCTCTTAGCTGGGAGAAGTGAGTTGTGAGTGGTACAGTCACTGTATGTGTTGCCACCTTCTCCAGGGATTAGACAGCGGGAGCACAGTGCTCTTAGCTGAAAGAAGATGTGAGCGGTAAAGCCACTGGAGGTGTTCTCCATCTCCAGGGATGACACAACAGGAGTGCAGTGCTCTTTGCTGGGAGTTGTGTGTTGTCAGTGGTACAGCCACTGGAGGTGTTGCTTCTTTCTCCTGGGAAGAGATTTGGGAAGTGCAGTACTCTTAGCTGAAAGATGTATGTTGTGAGCGTTACAGCCACTAGAGGTACTGCCTCTTTCTCCACAGATGAGACAGCTGGAGTGCAGTGATCTTAGCTGGGATATGTGAGGTATGAGTGGTACAGCCACTGGAGGTATTGCCTCCTTCACCAAGGATGGGGCGGTGGGAGTTCAGTGCTCTTACCTGGGAAATGTCACATGTGTGAGGTAATGCCACTGGAGTTGTTACCTCTTTGCAAGGGATGAGATGATGGGAGTACAGTGCTATTAGCTGGGAGATGTGAGATGTAAGTGGTACAGCCACTGGAGGTGTTGCCTCCATCTCCAGGGATGACACAATAGGAGTGCAGTGCCCTTAACTGGAATATTTGTGTTGTGAACGGTACAGCCACTGGAGGTGTTGCCTCCTTCTCAAGGGATGAGGTAATGTAAGTGTTGTACTCTTAGCCGAGAGATGTGGGATGTGAGCAGTACAGCCTATGGAGGTTATGCCTTAATCTCCAGGGATGAGACAATGGGAGTGCAGTGCTCTTAGCAGGAAGATGTGTGTTGTGAGCAGTACAGACACTGGATGTGTTGCCTCCATCTCCTGGGATGAGACGGGGAGGGCAGTGCTCCTAGCTGTGAGATGTGATTGATACAGTCCATTAAAAAACATTCAGTGGACCACATATGATTCATTGCCAAGAAAATCCACCTCTTACAAAAACTATGGATTACCAAATTATGATTTTTATAATATTGACAGCGAAGAATCAGTTCCTCGAATATCGTAAGGGATGCCAGGATATTAAAACTATCGATTAAAACAAAACCTACACTTCAAAACACAAGTAAGACATAAAATATTTCTACAATACAATATCCCAACGATGTAAGTAATCTGCTAATTACCAGGACAACATTTGATAACAACACACTTATAAAAATTACTTAGTTTTTAAAATTGCAGCGCCTAGCACCATGAAGCATAACTGCGAATTCCGATGTCGACGTCATCTCCTTCCCAGCCAGCCCGAATCACTCATAGAGGAAGACTGCACGATTAATCAGGCTGGGAGGCACTTATTTATACACCCCAAAATGTGGCTCAAATATCGAGGGGGCAAGAAAGTGAAAGGATTTTATAGAACATGCCAGATGTATTCGTAGTTCCAGTTCGTATGACCGCCTCGCGAGCGCAGCGCGCCGCCCGCCAGTACAGCCATGCATCTGGTAGAGGCTAGACATGCATGTCCAGTCTGCTTGGAGGCAGACGGACGAGTCAACTTGAGCAAAGTTGTTTCTTTTCGAGATAATTTTCCGCAGCACTGGTGTTAAACATTGACTATCATTAGGCCCATGTGCAGTACTAACATATTTTTAATAATCTATAATCAGTTTTCCAAAAATGCGGGCTACTATTTTCACGTTTCTTGAGTGTAACTTTTATGTGAATGAAACGTCTATATACATGCGTAGTTTCGTGAAAACGTGCGTGCAGGCAAGTAACAATCGAATTCAATTTTAACAACTTTGGCTGTATTGCTGTCCCAATTTAGGATAAGTTTTTTTTACGGCAGTGTTCAATACTTGCTCGGCCCAATTCACTAGGCGTACTACGTCGTTCATACTAGTCCACACAACGAATGTTATAATGATTTTAAACCAGTTCAGAGATACTTCACTTAGTAATTACAGGATAGGCTATATTGATGTACATTTCCACAGTTTATTTCACCAGAAACGGGGACAGGAATTAAGCTTTTCGGGATAGCAGGACACTTTTGGCAGGAAAATGGAGTACACACACATAATTTTCTTGAAGTCGATGAGTTGTCACGTGTGTCAAATTTGAAGCAAGGCTTCAGTACTATCGACTTATTCAGCTGCATTGCCTACAAAATCTTCATTGGAGCCATCGAACTTTTCAGCTGATGTCCCTAGATCACCATTGCTAGCATTATCTGCTTCTTTAGCAGCAGCACCTACATCTCCAACAGTGCCGTCCGCCTGAACCACTTTGTTGTCATCAGTGTCACTTTTGGAATAAGACATTTACTTTCGGCCAAAAAATATATATTTTGTTAACTCTGGAGGTATTCAAAGTCGCACATCAAGCATGTTGGTATACTGTTCATTGAAAAATATATTTCTTTTCAATACAATGAAAAATTATAGATTTTTCCTACGTCTATAAATATAAGTGTTTTCAGCTCACCGCACCTGAATCGAGAAATTAATTCCACCTATGTGTTTAAAATATAATCCAATTTGGAGGGTGCCTACAGGCCATTCTATACTTTAAAAACATAAACGATTATGGCTGCCACATAGTGGCGATATCGATGAACAATAGGTGTACTAGTTCCATATAAACGATGTAAAAGTAAACATATGAAATTCAATATGGCGGTCGAACGAATGTGAGAGACGAACTGCAGCAATGTATAGAAAAATGACAAATTAAAAAAAAAATGCCAGCCTACAGCAATGTATAAATAAATGACAAACGAAAACAACCAAAATGGCTGTATACAATATGAGTATAGGTGAGGGTTGGTTGAGGCCTGCCGACTAAACCGCCAATATTAATTGGCAGGGGTTAGTCGTCTGCCAGGCGTGGTGCTGATGAGACCCCCCGAAATTAAAGTGTTTAAATAAAATTCAAATAATAATCTTTAATAATATTTTTAATAAGTTTCCAATAATAATTTTTAAAATTTTTAATTTTTTAAAATACTTTTTTTAGTTCTGTGGAATTTCAAGGTCAAAGTTACCTGTATCCAATATGGTAGACCAGATGGCCACTGAGGGCCTAAGTAAAATTTTTAATTCATTTTAAAATAATTTTTAAATACAATTTGCTAGTAATTTTTTGTATTTTTTGTAGGCCTTTTTTTTGGAATAAAAAAAATTGTAGTTTTTGCGATCAAAGGTCATCGACGTCAAGATCAAGGGTCACATAAACCAACATGGTGGACAAAATGGCTGCCAGGATATTTGTTGATTTTTAGTTTCAAGGTCACTGGGGTCAAGGTAATGGTCAATGTCAACTGTCAAGGTCTCAGACATCCAACATGGCAGGCAAGATTGCCGCCAGGGTTCTTTTGATTTTTAGTTCCATGGTTACCGGGTTCAAGGTGAAAGGTCGAGGTCACTAACATCCAACATGGCGGACAATATGGAGGTCGGGTGATATCTCAACATGGCAGTCGGTCAGCACTGGCTCTGATGCCAGGCACCTGTTGCTCCCGACTTCTTTATTTCCTACTACTGGCTACATAAATATTACTCTGTAAAGCAGCACTTTAATGGCATTATCTTCGCATTGCCACGCATTTCGTAACAGTATTCGTACAAAACTCATCAGTTCGTGGTATACAACTGCTTTCGAAACCAATTTAATAAGATAAATTTATATTACCACTAATTTATATTTAGATATCAGGTGGTGCTGTAGGCGAAAACATCATTGCCAGTACGGTGGTACTGAAATCCTTCAGGTAGAACATAAATACGTAACCAATTTATACACGGGATAAAATTTTTGATTGTTGTTTATTAAAGCCTGTGCTTCATGTCAATTGCCTGGGGAAAAGGGGGGGGGGGGAGGAGGGGAGAAGGTGAATATTGGCCTGTGATTAAATATAACCTTACATAATCCCCAAAAATCGTATATTAACGTATTATTCGGGATTTGAACATGGGATGTCTTTTTTTTTTTACTGCAAGGTGGCACCTCAGCCAACTATGCTACCCATAATAGTTTACTATTGTGGAATAAATGTGTCGAAGTAGATTTTTATCGTCTTATGTGCACTTATTCTCAAAAATTCAATTTTATAAATATCGCTTTGGACCTCTTTTCCCATTGTTACGACAGAAAATAAAAAATATTAAAGTGTCGCAGTTTTATCACACGACTTTGTAAGTAATAGTTGGTAAATATATTAAGTAAATAATTCAGTGTTAATTGAACTGAACTACTTTATATTTATATACATATCTATAGTTAGATATTTTTACCACTGGACATGTAAGAACTAAACGACAGTTCACTTTTACAACTTGGACCATTTTATGAAAACCATTTTACTGGAAGATTTTCCGGCCTGAGTTTTTTTTTTTTGGATATTCCTTTGAAGTTATATACTGCATCTAACATACGTCACTTATGTATGCATATTTTTTAAATTTAGATACACGCGCATAATTACGTTTCATTATAAAGACGTAGAACCCAGCGTAATCAGTAAGGAGCAACTTTGAAAATTGTCCGAAATAAATACGCGGTTTTCTCAAAACCAGATGTGGGCAGTTTTCAATACAGTGAAAATCGTATGACTTCCAAGTTTCTTAGAGCCAGGCCGTGTGAGTAATGCTTCACGGTACAAAGAATGGCGGGCGCGGACGTCTCATGTATCGTATTACTGGAGACAACTGCTAGCGTTTAGTGCGAATAAACAGCCGAACTCCGTGGCACAGCTGGCTCGCGTGGTGTATGAATAGACGGGCTCTGGGTTTGAGACTCAGGCTGGGCCTTGATGTAAATTTATCATCAAGTGATTAATCGTGTATTAGCCACATAATGTGGGAAAGTCTCTCATGCGTCTCCACTGATCGGAAATACTTCAAATCACATAAGTACGGAAGTTTTCGTTTGTGTTCAAATCTCTAGGCAACAACAATTTTCAATTGAGGCAAATATTTAAGTTATGTTTAATAGCTACATACAGAAAATACTATTACAGGCAACGATTTAAATAAAAATTACTTAATAAAATGTCTTCATACGCAAATTCATTAAAAGTTTCTATAATATATACGAATAGTTGTCCTAACCATAATGGAGATACTTTGTATTTACGAGATTTAATACATTACTTTTAAAAAATTATTGTAACCATAAAAAAATGAAATGAAATTTATTTTACACGCAGTTCGTAGCATCATTCACATAGGCACACATGCAAAACTCATCGTCATGTTACTACTATGATATTATGTATTAAGTGGGGTAGACATCTCGTTAAGTTTTACACCAAATGATATAAAACATTTGATATTGCAGGAATATGGTTTAATTTAAAGAAATTAAGTTTTGCAAGTGACGTTCTCAAGCAGTCGCCGCCGGTGGTTCTATGTAGTTCACTCATCAAGATATCTCTGAGGACCACTGGCAAAATTAAGAAGTTTACTGTTTGAGAAAAATTCCAACATTGAGGTGCTGAGCTCTCACGCCTAGATCAATTCATCCTTTTGCTGCACTAAACGACGAATTTGCATCAGCCCACTAAAAAAAAAGATGTTAAAAAATATATTCTGTGACGTAGCACAATAATTTAATGTAAGTTGGCCGCAACTTAAACTCAAAATCTCCGTTACACCCGAACGCGTAAAACTAGGCTTTCCACATCTTTCTTCAACAAAACGGCCAGCGTTCGGCGTGTACGGCTGTCTAACACGAACCCGCTCACAATTCAATTAATTCTACTTTAAAATAAAAGTAGTTAAACTATCTACTATGTTCTGGAACTTACTAAACAAGAAGTAGTTTCGGATTACCGCAAATAACCTGCGGACACCACGGCTAAGAGGTCGTCGCTCTCCGAAAAAAAATTGCTCTCAAGGAGAAATCATAAATGCCACATAGTTTCTTGAGGTTCGGGCATTGAAACAAATATAGATCCATAATTTAATGCCGATGTCTTTATAATAAAAATGATAATTGAAGAAAAAGATGGAACTAAATAGCGAAACACATCTGGAATTTTCTTGAACTAACAAAGTGACTTGGATATCCCTTTTCTATGAAATGCCTTATTTTGGGACCACTGTGTTTCTGTAAATAAGTGGTCAACGAACGGAACACATTCCCAGTAAAGGACTAGGACAATGATATGCTTTCTTGATGAAAGAAATATATACTCGAATTCTCTGTTTTATGCTAGCGACAAGTTACCTTACAAAATAGTGCAGAAAAACTGAAATATGCAGTAAACATTTTTAATAAGTTTAAAAGCATTTATGAATTGATATTTCTGCTGATAACACTTTGAAAATGGTTTTTAAAGGTTAATTGTCTGTAAGAACGAAAATGTAGTAATAGAAAATAAAATGTTACAAGACAAATACCGTATTTTTAATGTTTTCCATTTGAACGGGATATCGATTTAGATGATAAGTTAAACAAGTTTAGACACATTTGTAAAATTATCTATACATTTGAAAAATGAACACGAACCACACACCAAGGATACAACAGTACCGAAAAGTCATTAATTATGTTGCCGCAAAATATCTACGTACATTATCTCGAGGATTTAATTAAAAGCAAGCGCTTCCTGCAGCACTTATACAGTACTTTGCACAATTATACGTTCAAATGTAATTGTTAAAATGGTTTTCGTAATGAAGAGAGGTAAATTAGAAAAAAAAAAAAAAAAAAAAAAAAAAAACTCATAAATATCCCATGACGGCTGAAGAAAGTTGCCCGAAAATGTTATTTGTGTAATTCTTCGTGCGATATTATAGGCTTAATATTGTTGTACGTCCGCGGTGTAGCCACTGGAGCCTTTAACTACCCTCCCTCTTCCGCTCTTCGAAACACACTCAACATGTAATCAGTTACCAAGGCGAGCACAAGGGCCAGAAGCTACGTGAAAGAAGAGAGGCGAATAATGCGCGGCGCACATGCGAGTTTGACCTCGAGACCAGTCGCAATATCTTACTGTAATGCTAAGAAATTGTTTAATCTATTTTGGTGAAAGACAGTGAATGGCATCTTAAATTTTGAACACTCACCCATTCTAGTATATAATTGTTATTTATTATTATTTCTGTTGATAATAATAGCAGTTAATTCGTTCTTATAATACAATGTGCTTTTACGTTCAGTGGTGCAATATAAAAGTGAATAGTTTCACAATGCTGTTAGAAACTGTATCAGATTTTGTACCTAATTATTTAAGCCCAAATTGCATATTATCAATATTTTTTCACGTATTTCAGTTATCCATTTTATCACGAACGCGGCTACACTCAGATAATAAATACTATCACTGTAAATAAAAATGGGTGCTTTAATTATTTATGGATTCTTTGTTTTGACGAAGCTGGCCATCGCACAGTTATTCAGTTACATTGTTGGAGACATGTAACTTTTGAGGGCAATCTTATAGTTACACAAAATATCATTAGAATAATTTTTATTTGTTCTTAATTATATATGGCAATTTAAACGATTTGGACGGAATTAAGTGGTCTTAATTATAAAAATACATAAAATAAACTAAATTTGATTTCCCATTTACCCACTCTGCTACTACGTACATCATCAGTTAGCTATCTCCAGTTTTACTCTTTCTATTTAACAGTGTGCGCACTATTTAATGTTTATTCGCACTATTTAATGTTTATTCCAACTTTAATTAATAACCTTCTTAATGTCTCTCATGATTACAGTCAATTAACCCATACCCATTATTAGCATGTGTTCAGTCTAACTCTTTCCATCAGTTATACTGTTTTTTTTCGCTCACGCACTTGATCCAATAGACCAAGCTCCAGCCACGTCCTTTAAAATATTGACACTTGCAGTCGTCATTGTACCTTCTTGACTGCTGGTCAGACCACTCGCTTGGAAACATGCCAGTCATCCATTCCGCCACTCCAACTAGGGGCACGCAGTGTTGTGCGGCAGAATATTATCTTGTCGGCCTGGCTTTGAAACTGATATGGCGCTGCTGCCGCTCGATCGCCTGCCTCATCTCGTCTTCCCGAGTGGCGTCGACTGGCGGCTAGTAACACTGCCACCTCCTCAAGTCTGTTCTTCCCTAACAGACTCTGCAACATCCTGACCTTCGTAGAGTGCCAGTCGGTCGATGTGGACAACCTTCGGCTTCGTCCGAGAGCCTTGGCGACAAATCTGAAAGACCACATCATTGATCTTCAGAATCCTGTAGGGGCCTTCCCAACATTTCTGTAGCTTCGGGCAGTACCCTTTTCTCCTCTGTGGGTTGTACAGCCACACCAGTTGTCCTCCTTGAAATACCTCTCCCGGCATTTTCCTATCATACCACGTCTTCATCTTGTCACTACTATTGCTGGGGTGCTGTCGAGCAAAATCACGAGTGCCAACAATTCTGTTACTTAATTCGCTGGCATAATCAGGGTCTGCAACATCCTCTTCTGCCGGTCGGCCAAACAGCAGGTCACTGGGGTGGCGTACCTCTCTTCCAAACAGCATCCTTGATGATGTTACTCTTGTGGATTTGTGAACTACTGAGCGAATAGCAAGAAGAAACAGCGACACCTTTGAGATCCAGTCCTTTTGGTTGTCCGCCACAAATATTGACAGGTACTACTCAAGAGCGCGGTTAAGCCTTTTGACCAGTTCATCCGACTGAGGGTGTAAGGCTGTAGTCCGAGTCTTTTTCATCCCCAGAATTTTTGTTACCTTCTGGAAGACCGCCGCTTCAAAGTTTCTTCCTGATCAGGATGGAGTTCTAGTGGCACCCCAAAACTCTCAAAGACATTTTCTATTAGTGCCTCAGCCACAGCACGTGCAACTACCATCACATCAGACAAGAAAATTCGAACTTAGAAAATTTCTTATCTTCTCATTAAATAACATCATGGAATATTAGAATTGAAACAATTTAATATGATTTGATCATTTGATGCTCACACCGAAACATTTCTCACCAACCACCCTAAAGTATTAACTTAATCTCTCGAATACTTTGGGGGTAGGGCTTTAGCCCGTCTTCGTTATGAAATAAACGAAACCTCGTAGGGGCAATGAATTAACCCCGTGTTCCTGATGAAATTCAGGACATAACCCACCCCCCACTGATTCATCCACACCCCATAGACTTAGTGACAGTAAACCCCAGTTACTGAAGGGAACTCACTAGGAGTATGCCACCCTCGCGGTGTCGTGCGTGTGTATTTTGATTTGATTTCAGACCCAATAGTAGGCTTCAGCCATGCTATTGGTCCTAATGTGAATTGCGAAGCAGTTCTCTTTCGTCATGCTCTATCAATCCACTTGCTCCCAAGATGGCAGCAAAAAGCTAGGCTCACTGCGTTCGCCTAGTATTACTTGTTCACTGCTGTGTAGAACCCTTGAACTTTCGTCCATAAGAACACATGTTATCAGTTGACCTCTTCAATGGAAAATTCCGATGCAACTGTCACATCAAATAAGAAAATTCTCATTATATAGCATCATGGAATGACCTATGGCCACATTAAATACAGATTACCTCTCTCTATGACAGGCAAAGGACCAAGAATCTCAGTCTAAATCGATTAAGTGTCTTATTAACACCAAAGTGCCCACTGGCAGCCTCATTATGCAGGTCTTTAAAGACTTCTGGAACCCGGCATTCTGGAAGGACCAACTGTAACCAAGTGGATCTTTCAACATTAGTAGTAGGGAAATTCCAAATTAGGGCCAATTGGATCTGAGATCGGAGCAGGAGCCGGGGAGCCTCCATGTTGTTAAGTCACCCGTCCGCCATCTCGGATGATATTGACTCTGACATTGACCTATGACCTTGACCCTGACGATCTCTGACCCCAAAAACACAAAAAATTGCGAAAAAAATTATTAAAAATAAGTATTTAAAAAAGGTTAACTAATGAAAAAATTTATAAAAAATGTATTATTAGAAATTTTACTAAAAAAAGAGAATTTTAATAATTTTTTACTAAAAATCTATTTAAAAAAATATTTTATCAAAACGTTTTCTCTTGGATGCCATTTTCCCTATCAATTTCCTTTTTTTCCCCTTTAAAATTTCCCTTCCTCATAAAAAAATGTATAAAAAAAATTTAAAAATTGTATTTAAAAAACTTTTGTACCTTACTGGAGGCCGCCATCTTTGTTTATATGTTACTGTCTCTCTCACCTTTGCTCGACTAACATATTTGTATTTCCCTTTGTCATTTGTTTACATGCTACTGGAGGACACCATATTTGTTTATATGTTACTGGTGCCAACATCTTTGTTTTTTATTTGTTCGCCATTACTTTACATGTTACTGGAGGCAGCTGTCTTAGTTTTTTCGTTCGTCATTTGTTTAAGAGATTGTCTCTTAACTATGTTCGACCAATTAGTTGCGTATGCACCATCAATTACTCACTTTAGTTAGGTTAGTCACATTCGCTCCACTGCCATATTGGTAACCTCTCACCAATGTTCGCCCGCCATATTGGTAAGCGTCAATTAGCAGTGTTCGCTCCAATACCATATTGGTAGGCTCTCGCCTATGCTCGCCCACAATATTGGTAAGCGTCAATTAGTAGCTTTCGCTCCACTGCCATATTTGTAAGCTCTCACCTATATTCGCCTGCCATATTGGTAAGCATCATGGCCGCCATATTAGTAAGCTATAACCTATGTTCCACTCGTCATATTGATAAGCGACTGGACCATAGTATGCTCACTTTATTTTAAAAATTTTTAACAAAAATTATTAAAAAAATGTTTTGTCACGACCAGTTAGTGTTTAGTCAGCAATCATCCACCCATTAGTCGCATGTGCTCCACCCCCTCCAATTATTCACTTTTCGTTCGATCCAATGATTCTCATTGACTGTTTACTAATTAGTCGACAAGCCTCCACCATGTTTGCTCGACTGTTGGAAGGGCGACACTCATATGTATGTATGTTTGTATGTGCATATATATACTTTAAAATAATAGTTTTTACCCAATCAACAGTTTACCTACGTGCATTACTTACAAATATATGGATTATGGTGGACCTGGGACAAGGGTTAGGGGCTCGAGGACTGAGAATACAACATGGCAGCTGGCTCCACCGTCTTAGCAACCATTATGTAATGTCAGCCATATTGTCAGCCAGTATTCCACTTTACCTGTTATATCATTCCACCTTAATTTTTATGCTCTATCATTCCATTTTGTTTTTCATGTTCTATCATTCCATAGGTTTTCTCCGAGTGCTCCCATTTCTCTCTCTCTTTCTTTTCTTTCTCTCTGGCCACATTCTTCGCCCACCATCTGCGTAGTCACCCATTCGCCAGGTGGCTCTGGTTTGTACGCCACCATCTTTGGTTCCTCCATCTCCCACCAGGGAGTACTGGTGTGTGTCCGCCCCCATCTTTGGTTCCTTTGTCGCCTGCAAGGAGCACTGGTGTGTCTGCCATCTTGTTTGCAGTTGTTCGTTCATCAACTGCTAGGGAGTTTTTCTTATTTTAAAATATGTATTACCATTGGAGCATAAAATAAAAAACGGTGGTTAACTTACCGCATGTCATGTTTTAACTGTAATATTTGACATCCACAAACTTATAAGCATAGTTGACCATTATTTACAACCATTGAAGTTAGACATAAAATGCATATCATAGGCATCGCCCACGACGACAACCATAGTGGCAGGAGCAAGTTTACCCTATGCCTGCTTATAATAATAGTTGGATGTTATTTCTAAACCATTTGAAATATAGTTGTCCAATTCATAACATAGGAATCACCCATGACGACGATAAGGGTGGCAGGGTCAAGTATACCATATGTCTTACTTACTTACACATATGTGTAACTTATAAGATTAGTTGGCTGTAATTTCCGAACTGTTAAAGATATAGTTGCCAAATTCATAACATATACAACACCCACAATGGCAAGAAGGGTCGTAGGGCCAAGCATATCCTATGTCTACTTATAGCCATAGTTAAGGGTAATTAACAAACCACTTAAAATATATTCATCAAATTCATAACATAGACATCACCCCGACAACGAAAAGAGCCGCAGAGTCAAGTATGTCCTAAGCACACTTATAAGCATAGTTGGCTATAATTTTCGAACCGTTTAACGTATAGCCATCAAATTCATAACATAGGCATAAACCCCGACAGCGAAAAGGGTCACGGGGTCAACTATGTCCTAAGTGCACTTATGAGCATAATTTACCATAATTTTCGAACTGTTAAAATATATAAACGACTGATATGCATCAATTAACAATTAGCGTATATTGCACGAGCATCGAGCGCTGTAAGTAATGTCAGACGCAAAAAGAAAATACAATTTTTAAGTATGGTAATGATACGGTTAACACGGCAAACAGATATAAAAACAAAATATAAAGGAAAATAAATATAAACATTTACCAACCATTTTAATCACACGCGTTGGATGCTGTATAGTATGTTAAAAGCTGATAGACAAGACCAGGTCGACCTGGTCAGTACAACAGAATAGTAAACGCCTTTCACAAGAACCAAGTGAAACAAAACTGTTACATTCAGCCAACACACACATCACAGTAGCAGAATGCATCGTCCTGCCCAACATTGCGCAATCAACTAATCTGTAAGGCATATCTATAAAAGAGAATTGTACATGTACTTATTTTGAATATGTACCATTTATAGTGCTGGAACTGTAAGCACATACGAAATAGCATGCATTAAAACCATTTGCTTCACAAGACAGATGCTAGTGCTATGTGCTTAAGCAAACATATATTAAAAAATTATAAGAGTAAATAGTTATAATCATTTAATAACTTGCATATATTGCGCGAGCATCGAACACTGTGCATAATGTTAGTCTAATTAAAAATCCTTTCACGAAGCTGAGAAACAAACGCGCGATAATGTCAACATTGCTACACACTGATGCAAACAGATGTAAAGGGAAATAGTTATAAGCACTTAGCAAACATTGCAATCGCATATTACACATTGTATATTAAACCTTCAAATTCAGCCAATACTAACATCACTGACAAGAAAATACGTCCGACCTGGGCAAAGTTGTGCGATCAACTAGCCCAGGTGGTCGGCCAGTGATACGAGTACCCTGCAGGCCTCGCCAAGTCGAAGGGATGGTAGAGAACACTACGCCAGAGAGAGAGAGAGATAGAGAGAGAGAGAGAGAGAGACGCATCAGGCTCCAGGTTGGCAGACCAGCCGAATCACACATGCACGTCCCTTTACGAGAGGAATTCAGTACAAAGTAACAGTTTATTTAGTTTTAATACATTAAGCTGTAAAAATTAGCACGTATCTTAAAAAACATCGCTTCGAATACACTGGTGTTGGTAGAGGATATTGCTTCTGTCCACCTTATTCACTTTCAGGTCTGCATAAGCAGTTCGTACCAACACACATCGCTCCGAATTGCTTTTTCCTCTCGTCGAGAGGACATGGTTAAAATAACGCTATGCAGTTCTAGCGGCCAGAAAACTTTATAGTCTATTGTAGCATATGGAAAGATTAAATCACTAACAACACTCGGCAAATATACCGAGCGTACATCGTTACAGGCACAACACATCCAAGATGCTGGTGTAGGACACACAACTGGAGCGAGCAGCAGCAAAAAATAATGCACCGCCGACACGGAAAGATGAGCGAGTGTAAAGAAATTGAAAAGCCGAATTGTCAACTTCGCAGGCTAAAAAACGAACGACTGGATAAGGTAACATATTTCATTCCAGCAACCATGCAGAAGTATGCATCACACAGCCAGCAGTAATCTACTGAGGCAACCCGAGACGAGCAATGCAAACTAGCATGCAGTATGAACAGTATAAAAGTGAGCATCATGTAAAACAGATGCGTGGTGACGGTGGTAGTGGAAAGCAGATCGTTACGCCTGCATTTATCTTCTACGATCGTGTAGTCTGCTACAATATGAAGATGGGATCAATGGTTGAAGACTTACCATCTGTAACACCGCCAGAATCGCCAACAGCAAGGGACCCTGAAGAGTCGCTACAAATATTACATTATCAATGTTACTACAGTGGAAATAATTTTAGTAAAAACTATAGTGCACGCCGACATGAAAGAAGTCATTGCATGTTCAACCCAGCATACGTAGTATTTCACTGTGATAATTGCGAAGTTGTGTTTACCTGTAGTGATAGCCTGTATAGACATAACAAGAAATGCAAAGGAAATGTTTGTCGTTCATCGGGAAGCGAGTGCAAAAATTGCAGCAAGACATTCGCTAGCAGCTACAATGACAAACGTCATGAAGATAGTAACTGTCAATTTGCCACCGTCTACAAGACTTACCCATGTGATAACTGCTTTGCAGTTTATGCGAATAAGTGAGGCTTGAATGCCCACACGAATTGTTCAGCAAAAACAGTCGCCATAAATGTTTTGCTCGAATGAGGAATAAGTTGAGCGTGTATCAAATATTATTATGTATTTTTATTATGTTAAATCTGTAAAGAAAAGGTAAAATGTATAGATTATTTTCAATACTATTCAATTATGTTACCCATGCTAATATTAGATGCACCTCCATCACTAGGAAAAAATTACGAGATTTTGTCTATGTCTGAAAGAGAATTAACATTTTTGTATAGTTTCGTGTCTCGAAACCTACGTGATACCTCACCTTAGAAGATTATTTAATTATATTATATCGATCATATTTAAGTTCATATACAGTCAGAAAATCAGTCGCATAAATATACACACATCAATTACACACATTTCCACTATATATGTACTCTGCTCTTAGAAGACACAAAACATAAAGAGAAGGGGCTTAGACCACAATGATCATCCCGCCTATTCGTACACGTTATATATTACCGACCCAGAAAGCAACTCGGCGCTTGCAAGTAATGAATTTACCCCACTCTTGACAAAACAAATGTACTTATTTACTTTTCTACGTGCGCTATTGAAATTTTTTATAGGAAATAAATCACGTACCGTGGCAGGTGTCCTGGAGACAGTGCGCCGCCCTTGATAATAAGCTATCACAGGTCCCCTAGAGAGTCCCATCATTTCACAGGTAAAAAAAAAATATATGTAATTTAAAATTTCTGTGTATTATATATCTACATATTTACGTATCGAGCATATCATGCTACAATTGCAATGAACTATCTAACAAGAAATATTTTCGTACACAATGTACGTTCATCTCAAAATACTTGAAGCTCGCCAGGCAATTATATAAGTAGGTAAAAAGCAGACCAAGAGGAACAGCATCGCGAACCGTCATGTAGTGATAATCGTTTAAAAGCATACATCGTGTAATAATTAGTCCCCACTTCATCGTCAACCATATTGGAAAGCAGATTGTTATGTCTACCGCAATCGTGTACTCTGCTATTATACTAATACGATATCACAGGTTGAAGACTCACTATATGTAACACGACGCAACTTCAACAGCAACGGACGCTGGAGATTCGCTCCTTACATCACATCATGAAAGAAGTCGTTGCAGCGATAGTCTGAATATACATAGCAAGAAGTGCAAAGGTAATGTATGTCATCCATCGAAGAGTGAGTGGAAGTATTGTAGCAAGACATTTATTTGCAACCTACCAGATATTTTTTACAAATGCACATAGTAGTAGGTACATTTTTTTAATGATACGAATTCAAAACAAGTTAGTATTTTTGTATTTATTTTCATTCTTAACTAAATAACTTACATAATATGTCATTCAATAAAGCCTCCTAGTCTGAGTTCATCACAAAAAGATATCTACTTTATTTGAGGGACAAGGGCTAGGGGACTGAGGGGCGAAGAGTGAACATGGCGGCGGTTTTGTGATTTTATTCAAATGAGCTGTCAGTCATCTTGTTTCCGACCACCATCTTTGTAGCCAGTACTTCAGCATCTTTGGCAACCATATTGGTAGCCAGTATGTCATATTTTCCTGCTCTGTCATTCCGTCCATATTTTTCTTTCTAAAATGTATTGATTTTCTCTCGAATTTCTCGTTTTTTCCATCGAAACATCTACAATTTATTCTCTATTGTAGCAGAAGATTCTCGTAAATTAATTTTTCGCTTTCCCACCACTACACTTGCATGTGCTCCATATGGACAGATCCAAAAAAAAAAAATCCCTTTTATGTTGAGCTGCTACATTAATAGCTAAAATTAAAAGTGATCCTCAGTTTTCTTCAGTGAATCCATTTTTTGGCCGAGGAGTCAGGAGTCATTTTGAGTTCGATGTGCTATAAAGAATTAAATGTATAAATAATATCTTTATTTAACTTGTAAAATTTACAGATATGTTCTTTGGGGAATAAGGGACGATTTTTGATGAAAAAATATAATAATTTTTGAGGAACAAGGAATGATTTTTGAGGATTGATGATTGCTTTGCATAGTAGTAATTTCATACATACTTGTGTTGAATGTGTAATTTTTAAAGTGTATGAATTTTTGAAAAAAGATTTTTATAATGGTACGCTTTAATTACATATATCTGTTATGCAGTTTGTGGTTGCGTAGCCTTCCTAGATAAAGCACTCACTTGCATCTTTTCCGTGAGACCGTTGTTCTCCTACCAGAGTTGATGTTGGACTGATTGAGACCTGTGTGGGTGTGTATAGGTAATTTTTTGTTGTCGATGAGCTGTGATAGATTGGTGTAGAGAGATGATGAATGCTGTATGGAAGTTGAATATAGAGCGAGATATTTAATGGAAAGGCACATTGTTTAGGTGTTTGTTGGGTAGTGTGTTGTAAGATAGCGTGTATAAAATTTATGCATAATATCAAACATATGTTAATCAGAAGTTAGCTTTCATTATGTTAAGGTGTGTACTTAGAGTGAAATTAGTCCTGTTAGATAATCAATATATCAATACTACTTATAAGTGTTCTTGACTGGATATGAAGAAGGGAGTGCGTTCTCGATCTTCGCTCATAGTTATTCATCGATCGATGGGTATTTGGTGACTAGCTTCGGTATATGAGTAATTTTGAGTAAGTAGGCTAATAAACGGTTTTAAGTTGTTTTTGACCTCGCAGTCTTGTTTGTTGTCGGTGTTTATGTGTATGTAATGAATTAGATGAGTATAGCTTAGGTACATGGGTAATTATGAATAACTATGCTTATAAAATGATTTTAGTTGTGTTTGACCCTATTGCCATGATCTACATCGGGATTGGTGTGTATGTTATAAATTTGATGAGTATTGCTTCGGTATATGGGTAATTATGAGTAACTATGCTTATAAAATTATTGTAGGTGTGTTTGACATAATTACTCTTATCTACATCGGGGGTGATGTGTGTCGTAAATTTTATGAATATAGCTTCGGCATATGGGTAATTATGAGAAACTATGCTTGTAAAATGTGTTTAGGTGTGTGTGATCCTCTTGCTCTTATCTACATTAGGGTGATGTGTATGTTATAGATTTGATTAGTATAGCTTCTGTATATGTATTATAAGTAACTATGCTTATGAAATGTGTTAGGTGTTTGACAACGCCAGAAAGGGTTTAGGGTCTAAATGACCTAACCATTATGGTGAATTATGGGTATGGTGTCTATGTTATGAATTTGATCACTATAACTTGATGATTCGGGAATTATAACTATATTTATAAAAGGGCTTAAACACGTAATTTGCCTTGCCAGAAAGGGTTCGGGACCTAAATGGCATATTGTAAGGTAAGCGATGAGTTGTATTTGATGCTTTGAGTGGTTACATTTTTAATTTAAAAATAAAATACATATTGCTTCTATGCTTGCTAAAATTCAAGATGGCGATGGTAATAGTTGTATAATCATTTTTTCTCACGACATATTCTTAGCTGTCTAAAATATACGAATATTTTGATACGTCGCTCGAGCATGCTTTTTTTTTTTTTTGTAAAAGTCTAATAAATATATTTTTTATTTAAATAAATAACTTTTCTTTAAAAAAATTACATTTTGAGTATTTGGCTGCTGTGAACCTACAAACGAAATCTCTCTTAAATATGACTTTGTAGACATATCACTTCATACATTTATGTCTGAAATTTTTAAAGTGTTGTATTAAATTATAAATTTGTATGTATCACTTTTTTTTATAAAATTGCATTTTAACTAATCTTATGTTTAATAGTGATATAAACTACAACTTTGTTTTTAATGTGCGAGTTCGTAGGTGTTTCTTTATACCTTATTAAAACTTCAATTGGGATCCAAGCTCTCATGGCCGAGAGGAGTCCCTTCAGCGAGATATTTGTACATTCGGTCTTCCAAAACGTCGGTTGTCATACCATCTGTTGTGAATCGCACCCCAACCATCCGTTGGAGGCGCCCATGGAAAATACTTGCCGATCCTAACATTTCCTCGGATCTTCGAGCTGCAGCATTCGGCTTCTACAATAATATCGTGGCAACTCAGCAGCGTACATACAGCATTCAGCTGACCCTACATGCCCGCTGTGTGGCAACACCGACACGGCCCTTCATAGGGTAATTTCCTGTGTTTATGCAGCTCCCATCTGGCAGTGGTGCGACACCACGAGTGTACGAGTACGAAAAATAATTCGCGATGAACGTGGAGATGTCAGCGACACGCATATGCTTCACTGCGATTTCTTCACCTTCCCCTCAGTTCGACGAAGAGCTGCGGCCTGGTATATACTTCATGCGATCGGTTTTTTGATGGACCATTCGAAACCGGTGACAGTTCAAGACTTTGTCCAGCTTCTTCGTCAAGATGGGTGGAACATGGCGCGGCGTGGCACATTGCGTCAGTGGTACGGCAATTTTTTATTTTCATTCTGACGTTCACGCCTACAGGAAGTGCGTGTATATTACTGAGGTTGGGTGTACGCCGTGCGCTGCCCACCCCTCGGTCCTTACGAGTGTACAATTTAATGTTCCAGTAGTAATCGTCGATAGGTGGTAGTGTTATAAGTCAGTGTCATGGGTCGGGGTGTACGCCGTGCGCTGCCCCTCACGTTAAATAATTTTTTATGTGTTCATAGACACTGTCAGTAAAACCAATTCACCAAATGTTCATATCGTTTTGTGCCCCTATGTAACAATTGTGTAGATATTTTATTGAGTATTTTGTTATTGTTTATATTGTGGGTTGAATGTGTACTGTATATAATAGGTTAAGAGTAAACGCCTCTGTATATTGTGTGTGAAAATAAATCTATTTTATATATAAAAAAAAAGGGGACAAAAGTGTCAGTTTATCTGACGACCTATGGGAGCTCAGTTCAAAACCACCAGAAAGCAGAGTTTTTTTTTTTATAATCTACTAAAGCATTACACATATGATGGAAAAAATTGTATTTAGCTTACAGCCGACCTCAGAGCTCATAGTAATATATAATAGCATTAGAACACATTGGCTTTTGGAGGTCGCGAGCGACTGACACTTCATCTAGCAGGCATTGATGACATCAATGTAATCGATTCATTCACTTGCCCGCTACCTAGCGGCCGATGACGAGATCAAAAGACACCAGCACTCCTAGCGGCTAGCTCTGCAGCTAGAGTGACGTCCTATGATGACAGCAGTGCTGTCTGGCAAGCAAGTTTGGATCTGAAGGTGGTATATCTCGCTGGGAAAATTGATGGATGTTGGTACGATGGAGGGGGGAATTGAGTAATCACATGACAGCCTAGGGGAGGGTGGGTTGATAGTGTACCAGGAATCAGGTGTAGATAGCCTTATGAGAGGAGGTTGGAGAGTCTACAATCTTGCAGCAGGCATCCAATTAATCTCAGAAGTAATCACATCATACTTCGCGGAGAACGATGATGAGGGAAGGTGTAGGAATGTGTGGAGAGGGATGTTAGTGTATCAGGAATCTGGTGTAGATAATCACAGTATTGTTCATTGTGAAGAATATTGGGAGGAGAGGGGTACTTAGTTTAAGGGTTGGAGCAGATGAGATTGTGGAGCTAACTGCGGAGCAGGTGTTGCGGAGCTTCATGGGCTTCTATCTGAAATAAATCTTTCCCAGTTTAATCTTATGGGACTACGGATGTTTGGCGTTATCGTTGAAAGATTGTACGGGAAATCGTCCCTCGCTTAGGGGGCTGAAATTGGCACGTGTCTTCTACTTATGGCCCGCCAGTGCCCGAAGCGGAAGAAAAAGCCTAACTGGCGAGGAAGAAACTATTGTAGATAATTACACTACCGGGCGTGGGGAATCTGTGGAAAATGGTGTGATACGGACTACGCTGGGTAAAACAAAAATATATACAGGTCCCCGTAATTTACGAAATAGGCTATTTAAATACTATGTGATTGGTCAAAAGTGTGAAGTCGCTCGGGTACACGAAACGATCCGATACCTTCGCCCCTTCAGTCAGACTGACTTTTGGCACCGGGAGACAATGGTAAATAGGTAGGAAGTTGGACTTAACGTCTCTTCGACTGCGAGGTCATTAGAAACGGTGCAAGTTACACAAGGAAGAGGGATTGGGAGAAGTAATGGGAAGGAAACGGCCAAGTGCTTTGTTAGGGACCCATCCCAGCATTCGCCTGGAATAATTCCGAAAAACCATGGAAAACTGAAATCAGGATGGCTGGACCGGGAATCAAACCCGGGTCCTCCGAATGCGAGTCCAGTGAATTACCACTGCGCCACTTCGCTCGGTGGGAGGCATTGGTGGAGGGGGCCGTTGCCTCCCGCGTAAAACACAATGGAATATTTTTACGTGAGCTACAAAACAAGCAATTCGTTGTACTTAAAACTAGGTACATGAAATATTGACACGTGAAGATAGAACTTTATTTGGGCTCTCATTCCTCACTGGGAAGTCTCTCAGTCTTTTTTAGCCGTTTTAAATTTACGTCTCAGAAAGTAAACATTACCTTTCATAATGGGAATTATTATCAATAAACAGTACGAACATGTTTACACTGATAATTGACTTTACTCAATTTCTTTGAGCATTCGTAAATTTTAATTCAGTAAATATTATTTTTGCATGTGAGGGTAAAAATAAACTTGATCGTTCAACGTTATAACGGCCCCACAGTTAAACAGACAAAATTCTGCAAATGAAAGTAATCTGGTGGATATATACATGTATACATAGGAGAATAAGATTTATTATGAGAGTAGTATGGACACGATTTGCTGTAACAAATGAACTAGAAAATATCTACTTATGTAGATGAGTATGTGCCATAATTATACATATATAAGTAGGTACATATTACAAAAGAAAATATCATAACTAAAAATTTAAGAAAAACCCAGGATAGCGTTTAAAATTAGAATATAGCATCACGTGTTATTGTGAGTTGTAGTTCAAATATATATTCAACGAAAGATTAAATTTAGACGAAAAAAATTTTTTTTCGTAAAGAAAATCAAATTGACACTATAATTTTGCGATATATCATATGCATGACCATACTCTAATTAATCTAAATGACTCTCGGCCAGTGCTTGTAGAATTCACGCAAGCATGGTCTTCTGGGTAGTAGTTGCAGTTATTAATGATGTAAAAGAAAATTTCATAAAACGAAGCACAGTTGGCTATGTCACCAAATTTATAACTGGATCGCTAATCAATCAAAACGTAAATTAATTTGTATTTACCAGTTTAGCAGTCTTGAGAGACTTAGCTGGACTTTCCACATGTTTTATATATAAATTTCCAAATTAAACTTTGATAGAAGGATAAATAATATACTATTCTTGTTCTTCAACAATCATCATCGTTGGTACATCTCAAAACTGGTCAAAATATGAAACTGTTGTGCAGAAAACTTTTAATTGCGAATCAACCATTCATTCACTCATTCATTCAACATACCCCTTCCATAACAGAACAAAAATAACATAACATTCTTTTCACTTTAACAAAAGCAGGTGCCTGATGTAGCATTGCTTAACCAAAACGAATGTTACAAAGAAAATAAACTGCATATTTGAAATGCAAAGCGTTATACATATATGGAATATTTAAAGGAGAAATGGATATACGTGAAGCAACAGAGATATTAAATAGTTAAATTACCTCGACTATTTCTAGTATAAATTCTGTCACAACTTTCTCTATATCTTCATATAAGAAGTATGTATAATATAGGCCTACATAAAAATAATTTTCCATCAACAAAAAAAAATATAAGCGGGAACATGCACAGTCAGGTACCTCAAAACATTCCAAAGTTAATTAATTCTAAATAAGGATGAAATAATAATATTGGAAGTCAAAGCGGCGTGATTGTTTTTTTTTTAATGAAACTGTGAGAAAATATTGAACAATCCTAGATTATTACCTCCAATGGGCTTAATTCCCATATATTCACCTTATCCGAGGACATGATTAAAAAACATTGATAATAAATATGAAAGACAACGAATTATTCAAAATTTACTGTTTATAATCAAATTATATGCGACACGAGTCGGCCAATCCAACACGCTAAATGGTTACCTGTTGTTCTGAAATGAAATCATTGATATTAAAACTTTCCGAATAAACTTCACTACAGTGTCTTATGTGAGCACATCTTGAAATCAACTAAAGGAGATGAAGGCAGCTCTAGGTTGTTGTACGCCAACGGTCCTCACAGCTACTTGGTTGAAACTCATCCTCTGATGGGACTCCAAATACCGTCCTCGGCGAGCTGGTTCTCCGGAAGTTGGAAACGAACTGGACTCGGCCTGGAGTCAAACTCTAAATACGTTTCAACCTCTAACTTGTCCACCGGTTGCTGCACTCGATTAAATTTCTCCTCGGTCTGAACCTCCGAAGAACTTCTTCACAGGATTAGAATCTGACTGTGGTTCATATTATTACGAAATTAATTCTTCCTGTATATGCAGCTTCAATAAAAACTATTATTCATGTTCACATCTATATGTCATATTTCTTAAAATAATAATGTCTAATATCATTAATAACTATTGATTCCTGCTGAAGCTCCAAGCCCGTGTTCTTTCAATAGCAGCTAGTTCGGGAATTTCTTTTTTGAGAACAAAAGAAATAATTCTCATTTTTTCCTTTCCTATTGTTAAGAGGAGTGCGAACCTGCGCGTCCAAGGTCAAGAAGCGATACGGGCGACACGAACAAGCACGCCTAGTGCCTTATCGCTCCTACGCGCAAGGCGTGCAGTGTTTCCGTCGTGGTCCTGTACTGTGCAAATCACATCTGTGACAGTGGGATTATATTACATGCAATGAAAGCCCACAGATTAAACTACATCAGTGTTTTTGTACTTTTCTCTTTCCGCTTAAGGAAACTGCATAGGCAAGCGTAAAAAAATGCTATATTTGAAAATTTTCAAGAATTTTTTTTTCTGCATGAATGTACTTAATATGTTAAGAGTAAAAACATAGAGTCATAGATAATAGTGTTTTTTACCTTTTCTAGCAAAAGGTCATGTTTACAGAACATATATCTACTGAGATATGCGAATACGCACAAACAACGATTTCACAAAACATGTTTCAATTCACACTCCTCTTAACATAGATACTACCAACAGGATTAAATTCTATCTCCAACACCACTGTCAAAAATTAATCATTTTACACATTCTATACTAAACATACGAATAACAGATTACACATATTAACATTTGTGAAATTCAAGTTAAATGACACGCATTCACAAATTATCATAGTTTGAAAAATTGAAGTGTTACACTGAATAATAAACAATAAAATTATATACTACTAAAAAATTTGCCAGGGATATTAAAGCCAAAATCAAACATGAAAACATAACAAGAAACTCAATCATTAACACGCATTACAGACACATTTCTAACATAACATTTCAAACATATTACTTAAACTAAATACATAATGAACATAGTATAATAAATACAAATCAATAATTACTATTCTCATAAAAATTCAATGCGCACACATAAATCAAATGAGTCTCATACTTTCCGCATCACTGTCACCTAAACCCATAATCATACAGATTAAGAACAACAATTCTGTTACACAGGTTCGGGGCAAAAAGTCAGAAACTGCCCTGACCGTTTCATGTTTTATTACTGAATTTTGCTTCATTAACTTTGCAAAAGATTTACATTTAAAACACACTACTGTACCGTTTATAAATTATTCTTCTTATTATTACATAAACTACTTGCTCAAATTCTATGTTTTGATGAACCCATATGGCATTTCAGTACCCTCAATTCCCACGTGTTTTATGTCCTTTTTTAAGATAACATTTCCTGATGCATAGTAAAATATGGGGAATAAAATACAGTAAGTTAACACCATAAAAGTTCTACGATATGTGAGCTATCTCGTGTAAATTTAACATGTTTAACTTGATATCTGTAGTTTATTCAGAGACGTGACCAAATGGGTCGAAGACTTGTGCACCTCTGTACAAAAAAAAAAGGCATCCAAGTCCCACTCACTGAACCTTTCCGTAGACTTGCCATGTTGCATTGGTGTGGCGTGAGACGGCCTGAAGTCCGCTGACAGGTAGACTACGTCAATCTAATTATGGTAAAGTTATAATGTAGAACAGCGAGGAACAAGAATAATTATTTGAGACTGACCACCAACGTCAGTTATTGATTTTCACTAAAATAAGTAGGCCTATTTTATTTACATTTACATTTTAGTCATTTATCTCTTATGTACTGGTTGAATAACGAAGGAAGTAAAGCGACGACAGGTACGCAATTTTATAAATAATTTTAATATAAACTTAATATTTGTAAAAGCTGTTCATTTTTAATGTAATGTATGATTTTAAAAACTGATAGATTAGGTAATCTATACTATCTATACAAGTAAATAAAATAGTAGTATCTGACTGTGATTTTCGAATTTTCCATTTTTAATAATTTTTTCATGTGGTATAATTGATTATCAAGCCATATCTGACGATAATTTTTTTTAATGTCTGCCCTGCCCTGCCCTGGCCCTGGCCTGCCTTCCTACCTGTCTGTCTGTTTAGATCTAACTCAAAAACCACTGAACCCATTGTCACGAAATTTACATAGTCTATAGATAATCACACCCGGGCGAACTTAGTCTTTGTTTCATCGAGATATCTCAAACGGTTCCGAAAATATTATGGTAATCAAGGATGTATATAGGTACTGGATTCGATTTTTCTTAGGATTGCTGCATAAAAAAAGCATTGTTAAAGAAATATTCCGTCATTTCTTTTTTCTTTTTTATTTATGGGCTGTCCTTTCCTTCCCAAAAGCCGTAGTGGCCCAGTAGCTAGATATATATGTATCTACTTCATTAAAACCATAAAAAATGTGCGAATCGATGGTGGGGTGTAATTTATTAACTTCATTAAATCTGAAAGAAGTAATATTACAATTTTAAACATAAAAACTTAATGAAACAATATTGGACTTTATTTTAATAACTCCAAACAACTTAAGCGAAGCGAAATTTCTATTTCAGAAATAAGAAAACAAGTCCTAAATTTCATGCGAACGAAGTCGCACGGGTCAGCTAGTAATATTATAAAGAGGTAATGTGAGTTTGTTTTTTGTTCATATATCTCGGGTAATCTCGGAAACAACATGGCCGATTCTTATAATTCTTTCACTGTTAGAAAGTAACATCTTCCAGATGGATATAGGCATATTACAAGTGGGGCCACAGAGGCCTAGTGGGTAAGAGTAATGCCAAGTAGGGCCGCAGTAGCCCAGTGGCTAGAGCGATATCAAGTGGGGCCGCAGTGGGTCAATGGACAGAAAGATCTCAAGTGGGGCCGCAGTGGCCCAGTGGCTAGAGCTATCCCAAGTGGGGACGCAGAAGCTCAGTAGATAAAAATATATCAAGTGGGGCCGTAGTGGATCAGTGGATCTTAATATTACCTTAATATTGTAAATTCGCAAGTATTCGCAGGTAGTGGCAATTAGTCGCACGTAGTCGCAAGTAGTCACGGGTACTCACAAGTTGTCACAGGTAGCCGCAAGTAATCACGGGTAGTTGCAAGTAGACGCAGATAGTCATTGGTAGTCACGGCTAGTCGCAAATATATAGCTATGTATTTTAGTAATTCCATAAAACCTGAGCGAAGCGATGCCGGGTTGCTAGTACTGTGTACATTTGGTGCCATTATACTGATTTATTGCTGTTTTTTGTGCATACTCGTAGGTTTAAAATGATTAAAATACTTTTTACGAGCAGCTAAATCAAAATAAAATTTCAAAAATAAATACTACCTATAGGGTATATGATATGTTTGATTATAGGATGTATTCACGATAAAATTCTCTAAAGATTAATCCTTTATTTGGTTTTCGGCATGTATTGTGAAAGCCCCTAGTTCCAAAAATTAAAATGATATCCCATATTTCTACCTTCACTTCTAATACGAAATAAATTAGTTAAACGCAATAGTATGTAAATTTATGTATTTTAAATTTATTATGCAGTAATCTACGTATTTATAACAGTAGGAATATTGCTGCATTGTATAATAAACGAATGAACATTTGGTTTTTTTAATGCAGCTGTGCGTGCAATAGAAGTTTTTTTCTGGCCACCTAAGGGACAGTTCTGGATGCCGTTTTATAAAAGGCAGAACCCAGTCTTTACCTGCCCTTCCTTTCGCAACACTGAATGTATGTTTAATGTCATTTCTAACAGCGAACTGGTAGGCTAACACATGCAAGTCTTTCATCCGAATACCAAGCATTCCGCTTTCCATTAAGAGAGAATGCTGTAACAACATCTGCGCTTCTTCAGGACTGAAACAGTTTCTTTATGTACCCATAACGGTCCATACACTGTACGTTATGTATTACGGGCTGTGGTGTAGAAATGAAGCGTTTACGGACCTACGTTCGTATCACATTTTTCTTCCTCTCGATGTGAGGAATGTTTCTCCAAAGTGTTGACATGTAATATTGCAACATTCTGTATACACTGTTCTTATATAAATGTATTTACTAAACAGAAAACAGTGAGACGAAAACTTACCTTCCATACAGAAATAGACAACAATCAACAAAACTTACTACTCTTGCGTTGCTTCGTTGGCTGCCATTGCTACTACACAAACTAGTAAAGGTCAAGACAGTTACGGCAATCATCAGTAGGTAGCAGCACCATACAGTGCCTAGTTCACTTTGCCCCACCCTCCCATGTTAGTATTGCCTACGGTCTCGAACTGCGTCACTGCCGCCGAAAATGTTGTTTTCGTTTGATACACGAAAACGACTTGTCCTGAGAAGTTGCGACAAGACGGTTTTTGTTGTGAAATAATAAGCTTCACGACAGTAAAACTTGTTATGGTTTGATTGATGTGAACACATCACAACTTATACATTACACTCCCCTACTTGTACTCAAAAATTGGCATTTTGCTTTTAACGTGATTAGGCTACACTTAGTTTAGCTATACAAAAATGCTAACTAAATAAACAAACTTAACCGGCATGTTTTAATAAAAAAAAATTAAAGTACTTCAAATAAAGCAGTATTAGCACAGTTATATGCCGAAATAATGCGAACACTTAGGTTTATTTTTTAAATGTGGGTTTTTATGTTACGATTGATTTGTTTAATTTCAGCTTATAAGATAAAGAAAAAATATTATTAGATATTTATCATATTGACATGAGTAATTACAGATGGCCATGTGTTTTTCTTGCTCAAAAAAGTTATACATGTGCACTTTGTGAAGCAAAATTTTTTGATGATATGCCTGTGTTCCACAACTGGCCTTAGCAGGTGCAGGAAATATAAATTCGGCAGGTAAAAAGGAAGAAGCAACGAGAAAAAACTGCCGCACCCCAACTCGTTAGTCCAACCAGCTACAATACCACGACTTCGGAGTTTTCTCAAAA
This sequence comes from Dryococelus australis, assembly GCA_029891345.1. Lineage (NCBI taxonomy): Eukaryota > Metazoa > Arthropoda > Insecta > Phasmatodea > Phasmatidae > Dryococelus > Dryococelus australis. Next base: position 175,815,465 of record CM056995.1, read on the forward strand.
GGGAGATGGGCTCTTCAATATATAACGTTAACATAAATATACATGGTATATTTTATGCAACGTGATTCTTGGTTTAAAAATAAATTCGTGTACATTATTATTCAAATTTAAATATCAAGAAATGAGCACGAGAAAAATTGGCGTCATAAAACATAATTTCAAAGTTTTATGAAATTATGTAACAACATTGCAGTTTTACTTTTCATTAAGCTCAGAAACCACAATATTGATATTGAAGTCAATACTTTATCGTGTGCCAGTAAATTAAAAACTAACGTATAAAAAGTTAAATTATGTATTTCCTCACATTGCCCATGCACGATATTGTAAAAATTACCAGTGGGCATATATAAAAAAATATTTATTTTCAATTACGATCTAAATAGCCGCCGCCGCAACTGCTACCCCTCGAAACTCGGCCAGTTGGACATCGAACAGTTTGACGCTCGAACAATTTGACACTCGGACAGTTGGACACTCGGACAGTTGGTTATCAGTCTCAGGGGGACAGGAAACGCCTTTATATCTCTACTCTTCTATGATTCTTCGGGTGAGAAGTGAAGGGAGGGATAATATTTAACAGCAGTGTTAGGGTGGGGATGACTGCCGCCCCTGCAGAGTCGAACAGTTGGTCATAACAAGTAGAACAATTGGACCCTCGAACAGTTGGATACTCGATCAGTCGGTAGTCCCCCATTTATTTTAGTATCTTTGTCATTATTGAATGCAACGAGTATCCTTCTAAGATATTTGGTAACGCCTACACGCTGTATATTTTTAATGCCCATTTAATATTGTGTCTGTATTGTGGTATTTTATTGCCGTGTTGGTATCATATCTCTAAATTATTCCCGAAAATGTGTTTAGGTATTATAACTTTGTTAATTATATTTTCTTGAATGTCATGAAGAAGTCCACACTTATAAGATTGTTCGCTACAAATACCGCTGTCAGCATTAGCGGTCACCTTGAAATGTTATTACGAGAAAAGCACAACAGTATATCAGTATTATGGGTAATTACGCCCCACTTTGTGATCCCTGGCTAACAACTTCTGTTGCAAAGACTCCAATATCCAAGCATGGCTCGGTGACAACAAGGATGCATTGTAACGTCTAGCTGGTCTCCTCGCTCCCCTGACCATTCTTAACTTGTATGTACTAGGTTTCCACCTCGAGTCACACTTCCTTAACTAGTACGTACTGGGTTTCCACCTCGAGCCACACTTAAAGTAGAAACCGCCATGCAAGAGCCTTGAAAGCCGAGCATGATTTGCATCCTTCAGTCACGTAGTTGTGATTCTCGTCAAAGATGGGCCAGCTCCTCAGTTGGTAAGTATGTTGTGTCGTTGCACAGCTGTTCATTGATATTATTTTGTCTGTCATATGTAATTGGCAGTGCTCAATTGCTGCTATCCTGCAAACCGATGAAAGAATTATTTTCTCTTAACTGCCATTGACTAACATTTTCTGGCTGACTCTTGTAACGACGGCAGTCAATCATGAAAAGGAGTTCCATGTTTCTAACATTAAGCAATGTGAAATATTCGGAACTGGTAGCCACCCTAACTGTTATCTCTGTATGTAGTAAACGTTACAAAGCAAGGCATGGCTGAGGAGGAACACACACTGTGCGAGTAAGCCGGCGGCAAGCTGCGAGAACGACAGCCAGCCTCTGCAAACCTAAAAACAAAACCATGGTGATGGTGAGCACGAATCATAGTACGTGCAAATAGTAACTTTCTGGCGTTAGGATGCACTCACATGTATTGAATACTTCGAGCCATGTGCTCGCCTCTTACAATTACAACTACAACATGACCAGGACAGGATACAATCATAGAGAACATACACATCCGATCTTGTGCGAATTCGACACACTCTAGCACCTTCCTCTCAAGCTGAAGGACCATCCTTACCAAAACAAGCAAACACCACATTCTACTTTTATACAAATACAACCTTACCGATCTCATACTAAGTTACGAGGGCCATGGTGTCTGAGCAGTTAGCCTTCTCGCCTCCCACCAAGGCGATCCGGATTCAATTCCCGGCCGGGTCACTCCGGATTTTAGCATGTGGAAATCATGCCTGACAATACCGTTGGTCAGTGGGTTTTCTCGGGGATCTCCCGTTTCTCCCTCCCTTTCATTCTGGCGCTGCTCCATACTCACCCCAATCAACCTCTTCGGCTCTCAAGACCCCGATGTTAAGAGCCGTCTAAATCTCTTTACTCACTCATAGTAAGTTAGATTATAAATAGACATGCAAATCCTTATAGGTTAAGGTTAAGTCTAACTGGAGGCTTTATGGTTCTACGAGGTTGATCTGACTGGCTGCTACTCCACAATTTCTCCCCCCCCCCCAAACCAGTATCAGGGTGTTACCATACCTACCAGGACCCTTGTCTGCTTTAATGGTTTGGTTGTAATACCCCTTCCACATTAGCCCCATATTGCATAAGTTAAGTAGGATTCTGTAGTCAGTGACCTGCTGTACTCTCGTTCACTCCTTACGCGAGGACCTGTAGTCACGTACCCATACCTCCTCGCCGACTGCAAACTGCACTATTGTTTTCCCTTCTGCCACGATAGGCTGCTCGGCCGACATAATATCCTGGGGCCTAATCAGGTCTAGTCTATCCCTCACAGCTCTACTAAACATGAGTCGAGCTGGACTAACCTTAGTCGTGCAGTGAGGTGCAACCCTGTAGGACATTAGACAACGACTACCCAGAGTGCCAACTGAAGCATGTGCATTAACACCATCTTGCAGTGCTTTCGACAATCCCGCCATAAATGTTCTGATCGCATTTTCTGCCGCCTCATTACTTGCAGGATGGTAGGGGAGGTGACAAGTGCTAGATACAATTGAACTTGCAAGAACCCTCAGATTCCTCCGAAAGAAAATTGCTGCCGTTTTCCGAAACAATGGTTGCCGTTTTCCGAAACAATGGTTCTGGGCAACCCATACCTGGCAAAGGTCTCCCTAAGCTTGCCAAAATATGCATCCGTAGTTAAGGGACTCATCGGGAATAACCCCATCCACTTTGAAAAAAAAAAGTGATAATCCAGAAATATGTACCCTTTATCGGCCCTAAATAATCCAGGTGTATTCTCTCAAAAACCACCCAACTCTCCAGCCACTTAACCTCACCCACCTTGGGGGATTCTGCCCTTGCTGACATACACAACACACAGGATCTTGCAAATTCTTCCAATTCTTACTTCACATTAGGCCATCACAAATAAGATCTACATAAATTTGTTAACTTTGCCATCCCTAGGTGTGTAGAATGTACCTCTTCGAGGATTCTCATCTGACAGCTTTTGGCAATGATTACTCTATAATCCCCCACGAGTATCTCTTGTTCGACAGACGGTTTCTCCCTCTTGCGGAAATAAGGTTTTGACTCACCCGACACTGTACGAAGCCACCCATTTTGTATGTACGCTACCCCCGTGTGTAGGATCGTGACCGCTTCAGTCTCATCCCTCACTGTCCACATATCAATTGCAATGGATTGCTCGACAAAATGCAAATACTCATCCTCCACCACGTCAAACTGGTTAACCTCAACTTCATCCCCCAATGGCGATCTTGACATACCATCCGCAACATTGCATTTTTCTTTCACATGCTTGAAGGTGTAATCAAACCCTAACAATAATAAAACCTATACTTGAAGCCTTCCTGCAGTCATCGCCGGGATTCCCTCGTTTCCCCCAAAGAGTACTAGCAATGGTTTGTGATCAGATTCCAAAATAAAATATCCCCTAACAAATATTGAGAAAATTTCTTGACCTCCCAACCCAATATAAAGCTAACACCTCCTTTTGGATAATAGGATAATTACGTTCAGCCTTAGAATCATAGAAGCGTAGCAAATTGGTTTTTCCATGTCATCAGGAAAACATGTGACAAAACAGCTGCAATCCCCTTCACATATGCATCACAGGTCAACTTAAATGGTCGGTCCGCCTCAAAATGGGCCAACACCTGGGGAGATACAACAGCAGCCTTAGTCCTTGCCAACGATTCAAACCATTCAAACCTGCTCCTTTTTTTAAACAAATTTTACAGTGGACATAGGAATGTTGACATTTTGGGTATAAACTACTAGTAATATTTCACTGTGCCCAAAAATGCTCTTACTGTATCTACATAAACAGGGCGGGGTGCCTTGATTTTGTCGGGGTTCTTTCGGATGCCTTCTTTGTCAATGATATGGCCGAAATAGTATACCTCCACCTCAATGAACTTACACTTATAATGGTTGAGATTGAACCCTGCCTCCTTCAATTTCAGTAATACTTGTCTGAAGTAGTACAAATGCTCAGACTCTATAGCAGCTGTGACGGCAATGTCATCAAGGAAAGAAACAGCAACTTTACAACCCAACACCTACTCAATGACTCTCTGAAATTTGGCACAAGTAGGTTTCACCCCAAAAGACAACCTAACTAAAATATAAATAACTTTGCGTGTGCTCCAAGCTAACAGATTACCAGTCTCTTCAGTAACACACAATTAGCTGTCGGCATTGGACACGTCTATTATCGAAAAATACTCACCTCCTTGCAATGCCACAAACAACTCCTCCACCGGAGGAATATGGTAATGTATATTTTCGAGAAAATCATTTACTGTGACCCTGTAGTCTGCACACACTTTATACTCTTTAGCAACAGACACAAGAGGCACGCCTTATTCGCTAGTGTCCACTCTCCTTAATGTTTTCCCGTTGCAACCTCTCAAGCTCCAGATCTACCTTGTCCTGGAAAGTAAACAGAACAGTCCTTGGCTTTAAAAAAATGGCCTTGCATCACTTGCTATTTGTAATTCTATCTTACCATATTTGTAAGTGCCCTGCTTACCACGCCATCAAATAACTCGCTAAATTCCTTCAACAACTCTGTGAACAATCCCTAAGGAGGAACACTAACCTTGTAGACACTAGACCATTTAACCAATTTCAGCTCTACAATCAACTCCCTACCTAACAGAGGAACATCCTCGATTTCCACAACATCTAATATACCCTGACTGGTGTTACCGTTACATCCCACACTCACACCCATTTCACCCTGGGTTCAAAATCTCACCATCGTACAATTTCAGTTTAACTGTTGTCGGCCTCACATTGCTATGACTACAAACATCTTTATACATCGATAATAGTAGGCTAATAATGAAATGGACGCTCCTGTACCCAATTAAATCTAGACCATTTTTTAATTGACCACAACCGGAACAAAAATGGGATCTGCTGGCCCTGTGGCTTCATGGCATATATTTCCTTAACCGCAACAACATTTACCACTTTGTTTCTACATACCGTGGCAATGTGGCCTACACCTTGACACCTATTACACTCGAACTTCTTATACTTGAAGGTTTTTAAATTATGGTTAGGCTCGCCGCAGGTAAATCAGTAGTGCTCCAACCCCTCCCTGCGCAGCCACGAGGAAGTCCTCTGCTTGGAAGTCGTACTGCCGGAGGCTGTACTCTCTGTCTGCTCCTTACTAGCGTGTAGCGAGGACTCTCGCTCCCACGACCTTGACGTCACATGTAGCGCTCGGCCACTCTCGTACTGCACTTTCCTTCCTCACCGCGATGTTGAGCAAGTAGGGACTTCTTCACATAGCCGGTCGATAATGGTACCGCGAAGCATGGCTACCACAAAGTTATCCAACAAAGCTCCGAACTCGCACAACATGGCTGCATTCCTAAGCCTCGCGAACCACGGATTAATGTGCTCGTCCCTCAACTGATCCAGGTAATGGGTCTCCATGCGCTTACGCAATACCGACATCACCGCGCCGGTGAAAACTGTCGTTTCAAAATAGCAATGAGTTCCTTGTAGCTCTTGTCCGTGGCCAACACTGGATCACATAAATCCCTCAAAATGTTATATGCTAGCGTATCAATGACAGTCAATAGTACGATAACTTTGCCCACGTGGTACACTTATAATGTCGCAAAGTACTGTCCCAGACGCTCCCAGTAAATAGTCCAGTCCTGGGACAAGTAATAAGTTTCTACTGCCCCAATATTGCCGGAAACACAAAATCTTCGTGTCGTTCCAGCCACTGGCGATGACACTGAATCCGGTATTTCGTTTACCGAGATTATGTGAAAACAAAATAAACAATACACGCAATAAACAACACCGATAAAAATAGTTTACATGGTCACCATCTGCAATGTATCAATTAATAACTCCTTGATGTTAGGATACACACAAATTCATTGGATACTTCGAGCCATTTACTCGCCTCTTTAGAACTACAACATGAACAGAACAGGATACACCATAGATAACATACACTCCAGCATGTATGGCGGCTGTATCAGTGTGCGCACTCCGTGTACCGAATGAACTCGACTTGTCCTGTATTTTTGTAGACACACGTGCTCTCGAAATATCTACTGGCTAAATTAAATCTGACATAACTCGCTTGCAGTGAGATGTTTATTAACTCGTACATCTTTTTAAATTACTATCAAAACATACAAGAATTTGCAAAAAAAATATGTATTTTTTATTTTCATTTGTTTAGCGAATAATATAAATTTACTATTCCAATTCTATAAGATGTTTGTGAAAATTGACATACTGATATTATGTACATTTTACCAGGATACTTAGTATGTGAGCTCGTAAGACAATGATTCAATGTGCTGGAAATACACAACATACTTGCGGTCCAGCAGACACAAGCAGCAATACAAATACTCGTGTCTCGTTCGACTTGAATGTCCTGTCAGCTGTCTGCACTTCACCAACACCGCTCTCATACGCTACTGTACTCACTCTCCACTGTCCAACAGCTTCTCTGCCTCCACCCACATCCTCGTCCTGGAGGACACTCCAGCTACGCGAGTCGCCCTCGTCTGCGTGTCCTTCCTGAGACACTGCAAGGATGTCTCCTCTAGCAGAGCCTTGCCCCTCACTAGCTCGCCTCAAAAACACAAGCACACAGCATTCCAACATACACAATAATTTCGCAAGATTCTTTCACTGTTCAACACTTGCAAATTATTTTTAGTCAATGAAATTTCGTGACGAGTACGGCATTAGTTGGCATCGTTGATAAATGACTATTTTTACAACAGATTGTAATATTATGTTGAAAACTATAAGTGATTTAAAAAGTTTAACATTTATTTTATTTCCATTAACATCTTTGTTTTTGTGACTGTGGAGATGACCTTTCAAATTTCCTGCTAGTATACTGCTACTTTTTCTTCCACATAAATTTATATCTAGCAACATTTCTTCGTTTCCGTTGTCAACTTTTTCACCGTTTAACGTAATGTTGTTGGCAATATTTTACAATGCTCTGGTTGTTTGTTACCCTACATGCCTGCTGAAGGAATGAAACATTACAGTTTCCTTTGTGAACTATGTCAGGAACACTCAAGTAGGCAACCTGTTCTACGCAGTTATCAATCAATAGGTTCTAAAACATGGCGCATAAAACTTGTGCGCTCTACTAATGTTATGTGGTTACTGCTATGCATTCAATTGTGGGCCAAGTTTAACTCTTTCAAGTCGATTATCTTTCATCTTGCCAACTCCTTTCCTTATTCCATCCACTTCCATTGCCTGTATCTCACATGTTTGCTTTCCATGAGATGACATACACAGCTACATGAAGAACTGAGATCAGAACCGAGTCGGAGCGTTGTAATCTTGAGAGAGAGAGAGAGGTGATGGCTCGCATCTACTCGCTCAGGTGGTTTCACACTGGCTGTTCAACAACGCTCAGCTGGTCACACACTGGCTGTCCAACAACGCTCAGCACACAGATATCTTGCATGGCTCCAGTGAAGTAAGTCCCAGGACGCCTACATGCATCCTGAAAGTTGCATTACAACTTCAGTACTGTCTGTTTGTGTTTGATGGTCGTGGTGGAGCAGGACGTGAAAGAATGTCTATTACATAAATAATTTACATGCTTATGAACATGTTATGTCACTTTCACTGAATTCCGAGTCAACATTTTTTTTGCTGTTAACATTGGAGTTAAATCTTTGATAAGCTGCAATGTAGCGCTACTAAATTTCCTGTACCTGGGATATGGAAAAGACTCAAACAGTATGATCGTTGAATAATCCGGTATGGACCCATGGTATGCATATCTCCTTGAGTAATCTGGAAATAAAATCGATTGCTCTATCACAATGTTCCAACAACTTGGTCTTTTTCTGCAAGTGTCGTAGTAAGGGTGTCATTCCAAAGGGACTACAGTTTGTTTGTATATACCATATTTAAAATTGTTTCCTTAGTGACATCATTTTTAAGCTAAAGTCCGTTTATATGCTATTTTATATTTTAAGATGCAAATTTTACAATACTTAAATCTGTATCATTCAAGTACACACATTCATGCGCAGACGGAATCAAATCTTCAACTTTCATCAAAGTTATCATCTCATTCCATCCCACACTATTTATTCCAGGCGAGAGGTGATAGGAATATATAATGAACACAAAAATTGTTTCTTGAATGTGACACTATGTAACCATTAGTTTCAAATTGCAGTTGGTGTAACTTACATGGAAACTTGAACTTAACACCAGTGTTACGTTATTGTGAACACACTGCTGGGCGACTTATGCCTCATCATCGCGATAAGGCGAAGTTAAACAGCTCTATGTTACGGAGTATCTTGTACTTTTCAGAGGCTTTCACAAACAGATATATTTTTTTTTTTTAACGGGCTATTAAGCGTGCGCCCAAGGTGCTGGCTTAACTCGCATTGTAGACGACGACCTTGTCGAGCACTTTCAACACGTCACACACATTAGAAACCCTACAACATGGCAGACATAAAGGGTTATCGCAAGTCCAGCAAAACGAAAATATCTCATCCTTTTAAGCAATTTTTTCGCCCAGTTGAATTTTCATGGTAATAAAAAAAGTCCTCATTTTTGTCAAGATAAGAGATTGTGTAGTGGAGACAGTCTCGACATCGCGGTCTTGATGAGGGCGAAGTATGGAGCAGCGCCGGAATGCAAGGGCGTAGCAGATCCCCAAGAAAACCCACCAACCAGGGACATCGTCCGGCACAATTCCCACATGGTAGCCCGCCGGGAATCGAACCCGGTTCCCCTTTGTGGAAAGCGAGAGCCCATCCCGCCACACAACTACAGCCCCTATACTATATAGAATTCGTTTACTAATTATGTTGAGATTAATAGTTCGTGTGCAGCGAAATTTGCCATATATCTAATGTCAACATTTACTTGGTTAATTACATGAAATCATATGAATGTTCAATAAACAAACCACGCAAACTACATTTACAATTTTTTTTCTAGATTAAATTCTTATTCTGCAGTGCGCGTATTAAAATGTTTTGTTGTGTGAAAGTAGTGTAAACATAAAGTTTATTTTCCTGCATGTTTGTGCTAACTGATAGTCAAGACAATATTTTATGTTATTAAAAATTTTTAAAATAATTTTGGAATAGTAGTGAATTGATTAGACTATATTTCAAAATTATGGATATTAAATTGCACTTAAAAAATGTATTATTCTGCAGTATAAATATATTTTGGTGCTAACAAATTTTCCCTGTCTTCCTTCTAAATTAAATGCCTTTTCCCCAGAGAGAATATTTTCCTATTTGACTCCGAGTGGCTGGCAACCCCAACTAAATACGGGTCACCTGGAGCAGTCTGTATTCGCTACCATGTTTTCCTGGAAGGATAATCATAATTCTCGACGTTTAGGGAATCTCATACACCTTGCTAATTCTACGATGTGAATCATAATATAATTTTTTTTTAATACTGCCGACTTTAAAATAGTTTTTAATACTTTCAGAATGTAGTTGAATGAATCCAACTATCAAGAGGGTATGCACTACATAGAGGTAGCGTAAAATATGAGCCCAGCACATGGCTAATAACAGGTGGAACACCGTGCTCTAGCATACATGTTACCTATAACAGGTATTATCAGCAACAGGTATCGACTGAGGACAGAAACATGTACGGGCTGTTCCCGAGAAATACTGGTTTAGCTCATATCTAGAGTGAAATGATAGTGTGGTTGGTGACGTCAGTTGCATAGGTAGGATAGAGGAAAGAGACTGTAGTGAGAAGAGCAGATGGCGGCGGGTTGCGGAAGTGAAGTAGGAAGCTAGGAACACGCTCTCTCACGGCCTGGCCACACCACGCACTAGTCTCCTCTCTTCACCCCTCCTCAACCAAAACTCTCTTCACACAAAAACACTCTGTCACTACTAGAGTACTCCCTCCCTCCCTCCATCAAACGACACCAAGCACTGGTTCTTCGTATTGTACAGTTCTATGGAAGACGGCCGAAAGAAACAAAGAGCGCACATATTTTACCACAGAGATGTGTATTTATGAGCTACATATATTTGTATACTGTGTGTTATCGCTGTAGAAGATATTATGCCAAATAACAGTACTAATATTGCGATGCAGTCGCCCACAAAGTTACCACAAGTTGTTATCTAGAATTATTTTGTTTTAAATTTTTCAATGTTGCCTTCTAAAAACCTGTGACACTTACGTAAGGCATCTGCAGTTGATCGACATGCGTCACTGTCGGAAACTCCATAGCAAAGTATTTTAAGTATGCGTATCGCAACAAATAAGTGTCGTCAAAATTACTTTCTCCACCCAAGTTGTAAACATATTTTTATCCTATTAAATATAATCAAAAAGAAAACACCACTGAAATTGTTAAAATTTGTATTTGTAAGCCTTCCCTGCACACTGCACATTCGCTTCTGTCAGTGGCTTAAATCGCTTGTGATAATTTCCTGTTTTTACACACGTCATTTGTAGGACACTCAGCTCTGTGAGTAGAAGGGGCGGGCCGGTTATACCACCCCTTGGATTAAATGGGATTAATTGATAGATTATCGATTTGATTGAAAGAGTTAATACTTAATCCGATCAAATATTTTAATTAAAATGATTGATTGAAAGGGTTAAATGGATTGAAAGGGTTTATTTTTAATCGGGCCAGTTTTTTCTTTCTTTTTGTGAAAAAGGGGGGAGGACAGTAGCAGGAGCTCTGACCGATGCTGACGGTGTGGTGTTATGAAGGCGACTGACCAGAGTGGTGGGTTGCAATGTCATACAGGTGTAGGGTTGAGTACAAGAGAGTGTTAAGGCCAATTTTTTCGAATTTTTGTAATTATGAGGTTTGTGTAGGGATGTTGATGGTAGATAGGCCATTTTCACGAATATATTTAGCACATGGGGAGTGTTTAAACGATCTCAAAGAGTGGCCTAGTGTAGATTTTATTTGCGTGGATATAGATTGTAGATAGGTGACTTTAAAATATGCGATTTGCGTGTTCAACGATCTATTTCCGGAATAAAATTAAACATTAGAGAATTTCAGAGTGTTTAACACTCATCGAGTCAGAAATGTCTAACGACTATGTAAATAATAAGTGCAATTATGTGAGTCGCGAGCTTAGAAAAATTATTTACATTAGAGCGAATTTTAACTATGTGAATAACATCTAGTGTCGACGAGTTCTAAATGATGCCAAATTACATGAGTGTGGAATTAACGATCTACAACAAAATGTCCCTATAAATTAAGTGAACAAGCTATATATGATGCCTCTGACACATACCTTACACATCCGTCTGCCTGTGAGACTGGCGAGGAGGAATTTTAGAAATGTAATCCACACATAAATAGAATAATACAAGAGGCAAGGGAAAACTCAGTAAATGAAATCCAGCTAGTCAGTATGGATAAATAACAATTTTACACGATTCAGCCTGTGAATACGATTTAAACCAGACACAATCATGTACCTGACATATTGAAATAAGCACGTTCGAAGTACGAATGAGTAGCATTTACATCCGATAGGCAACTGTGTTTAAATTATGGTAAAAACTCTTATATGAAGGGGAAAAAAATTAATATTTAAGAAATGCACTGCAATTGTTAACACAAACATTATTTTAAAACTGTTAGGAATTTTTGTAGAACGAGCTCAGAAAAACATGTAATGAAATAGCTCCAGAAGCTCCCCGAAATCGCACCTTCGTCCACCTCAGAGATCACTTGAAGAATGAGAGGATGCTATGATATACCACTGCTTATATATGTGTAGTGCGTTCAGAATTTGACAACTAACCGAGTTGAAATATATGACTATCATAAAATATACCAACCGACTACTATGGAGTTATTATCCACGAACAATTTAATCATGTCTACCTGAACATTAAACGTTTCACATTAAATTTTACAAAACTTACCCCACTGAAATGTTTGAAATCCACAATTCAACTTCCCTGGAAAAAATAAATAAATAATTCAGTCGCACTATTTAACTATGTATCTAGAGTACTGGTTTACCACTGCGAATAAATGTTTGTATTGTAAGAAACCATATTAAAAAATAATTCACTTTTAACAAGCAGTAAATCCACTGAAGATCAGCGTGAGGTTCGTGTCCAGGCCGACAATATCTTAGATTAACTTAAAAATGGAAATCGCACTTACTTAATGAGAAAATATTATCACGATGTAAACAAACTATATTCATAGACAGAAGGCAGAAATAAATTACTTATCACAATATTAACTAAACACATGAAAATGTATATTTTCCCCCATAAAACACTATGTAAATTGCGGCTATCACTAGAGGTGGTCCGTAGTTGAGCTAACCTGTGTTCGTATTGTTGACGGCCGCCAAGTGTGTAGAGGAGTGGGGAGGATCTGGCAAGTAGCACATCAGTCTCCTCCAAACGCACATGAGCGACTAAAGATGGTGCCGACTGGGATAGCTGAGGTCACTTTGATCCCTGTACCCCCTCCCCTCACCGATGCTGGCTCCCTGTGATCGTCAAATGATTTTCGGCAAGATGGCGACAACTGATAAGTTGTGTTTGGATCAGAGGAGACCTGCCTGCCATCCCCTTCCACCCTACCCCCAGAACTACCCTCGAGTTCAGAATGCCAGCCACCCCCTACCAGCCCTCCTCTCAGAGGTCCTTGTGGTCAGTCACCCAGATTGCCTGCGTTTTGCAATTGTCGCAACTCATTCAAGATGGCGACGACTGGATACAGGGGTGCAGATGGCTCCAGAGGTCCCTGCACCTCCACCCTACCTCCCACCTCCACCCTCACCAGAGCACGTGTCTTTCCCCAAGACAAAGACTGTCTGCTGCCTAACTGACTCCCACCCCTAGTGCAGTGAAGTTTGGAGTCTTCCAATTGTTTTAACCTTCCTTATTTGCAGCGAAATGAAAATAATTTATTTAGTCCCTGTCAATTAAAATTTATATCCCTGAAGCTAAATAATACCCAAGATCTTAATCCCCAAATAAAATTCCAAAATATTTTTATATGTTAATCCAAGAAATAAATTTTAATCCAGTAAACTTTATCCCATTTCCAGCAAACTTATTTAAATATTTACAGGAAACTAAATGTATTTTTGTACAAGAGATATTTTCACTCACTAGAATTTTTATTTAAAACATTGAAAGATCACAGTTTTACAAACATGTATCATTCCATTTACCTAAGTATTATGATGGAAGACACAACACATGCATACATATTCAAACTTTCAATCTGTTTTTTAATATATGTGTATAGCAGAGAAAAATTTGTATTGGACATGTAGACTTGTCTACAAAACTAGAATTTACTGATAACCAATACTTCAATTCAAAAGCTTCCCAAGTGATATTTTTAGATACACTATCTAGCATTAAATTTGTACATACCCAAACTTATTTACAAATCGATTTCCCTAGAAAATACAATTTGAACATAATATTAAAGAAATCACATGTATCCAGCTGGAAATGACTTCTATTGGAGCTGGAATATATCAATTTCCACGATATTTCAATACACTTAAGTAAAATTTAAAGGAAAATGGCGACCATTTTGTAATCGTATACCCATCTTTTAAGATAAAGTAGTACATTCCGACTATCAACTAATTATTTACATCATAAATAGATATCCGAGACAAATAACTATATTCCACACAACTTAGGAATCGACATGACGAATTATCAGACAAATGTTAGTGGGAAAAACTGAATTTGTATTACACACAAACACACATTTAAAGCAGAAGACCTTTAAGACAATCACAGCTCAAAATGGTTTACTCAACAGACTAACCTCCTACTAACACAATCGTTGAGTAAACAAAGCCTTTTAATATTTCCTACAAAATATTTCTAAACCTCTCTCTCCCTTCTACATCCCCTGAATTAAATTATTATTTATTCATTTTAATCGAATACTAAAACATATGCCATCTAACATATGTAGATTTAATCACATGGTAAATTAGTACGCATACCCCTGCAATTAACATACAAATATTGGAACAGAAGACATTTTATCATCATTAACGAAACCTGATACTGTTTAAAACACCACATTCATACAGAAACAAGTTAGTTGTCATTCTGACAATGTGAGGTGAACATCTATTCGGAAGTAAACTTGCTCCTCACACCAAAGATTATTCATTTAATCCACAATAATGAGAATGGAAAATCACCTAATAAACTACACTGCAAATACTGTCGGAAAATTTACGTTTTTGCCTACAATGTTCACAGACATGAGAGGAGTGAATGTTTGAAGAATTCATCTCGTATGGTTCTTAACTGTGAATACGGTTTTCATCAGTTCGCATGAACAGATAACTTGAGTCATGCCAAGATGTGTAAAAAAAAAAAATCCTCCTCCTGAGAAAGTAAATGTAATGGTTACAATACATAATATCACATAATGAGAGGGGAATAATGTAATTTCAATGAATTACATAGAATTGGATTGTATGACATATACAATAACACATTAACGTAATGATTTTCGACATAACCTACCGCAACCAGCTGCGAAGACCAGTGTCGGTGACGATACACCTAGTCTTTTCAAGCAAAGTAAAGTCGATATCTATGATTAAACATCAGGTGAGGGCAGTAGAGAGGATGTCAGTGATACTGTTCAAGACATTCCATCAACAAATGCTGTGAAGAAGGCAGAAGGCATCAACAAGGCTCGTTATATATTACTCAAAGAACCAAAATAACTTTTTAACAAACTTAGACATTTATTGCAATTTAAAAAACACTATGAATATTATGGAATTCAAGATACGGTTTTCATTATAACAACACTTAGGGACGAGGTTACATCAAATTAAGTAGGATCAGAAAACGCCCAAGAAGTATGATAATACATTTTAGTTAACCCTATTAATTATCCGATAAAAGTAATTATTTCACGTAAACATTGCGAGAAGGGAATATGTTACAATTCCAAGTATTATGTCTTCCTCAAACCAATTGAGTAGTTTGAATTTGCTTAGTGTGTTAATTAGGTTTGTGGAATATACAGTCATATTTGAGGAATAAAGTATGGTTTGAGGAATAAAAAATACTTATTTGAGTACTAATCAAACTAATTTGAGTAATAAAGTATGATTCGAGGAATGAATTGGAGGAATGAGAAACTGGCAAACACTCTATAACATATAAACAGTATTAAAATTGTTGGTATCTATGTTTGTGAAGTGCCCTATACTTACTAATGCTATGATTTTTGTAACCTCCTGTACATTGTTGTGTTAACATTTGTATATAACTTTTTGGTTCAGACTGTGTTTGTATATATTTGGAAACTATTGTCTAATATGTTCTATATTTTGTAACATACCATAGTTTCCTAATCTGTTCAATAAATAATGTTTAAAAATGAAAAAAAATGTTTCTTAAAATTTATTTAACATATCCCTTATTAAAAGTGTACTTGTTTTGGTAAGAAAAATTTTTTCTCCCCAGAGACATTTGAGAGGAAAGTAATTAAAATGTCATAACAGAAAGAGATACTTGCATTTCCCTTAAAAGCATATTGCAACAAGTTCTATCAAAAACAAACTATTTTCTTACTAACATAAAATACTGTTATAATGAAAAAAGCCATAGGAATAGTTCTGGAAGCGAGCACTTCAACTCCTTGATCCATATCAAACAATATAATATATGATGTTGTATAAGGCGGGGTTGATATAAGCTAATTTCGAGTCTGGGTTAGGCCATGTACAAATGTAATCTAGTTTCCCTTCTAAGGGTGCAAACATAACGGACGATACGTAATAGATGTTAAGATACGTTACATTGGTACGTTATGTAGCATTATGTTGGTTCTTTAATATACATATTACTATAAAATTCTTTCATGGAATAACAAACATATCACTGTTAATTAAATAAAATAAATTTGTTCATGCACGTGAAAAAGATAGCTAAAATGTGTGCGAAAGCTACTTAAAATGTACAACATTGTTCTTGAAACACCTCGTATTGTGAAAAGTTTGTTTTGGAATTATAGTTTGTGTAAGAAATCGTTAAATAAGAACGAATTTAAACCTAATGGTTTAAAAGGGGAGAAATACACATTACATTCAGACACAAAAGCTTAAATATAGCATATATATATATATATACTAGATTTAAAAATATCACGTAAAATCCTTTTAAATGCATTGAATTTGGTTAAAAATTTGTTAAAATGTCTTAAAAATTCTTAAAAATTTGAAGTGTGTATGCCGGGGTGGTTTGGGTAATTAAGTTAATTTTAAGACATTTCCTTTCAAAAGTCGTTGAGTAAATGTAAGTGTGTGAGAGAGAGATTTTTTCAAGTATTTTTTAAGTTTCAGTAATTTAGACTTCTAAAATGCATGATTGCAAAAGTATTAAATTTGTATGTGGGCTCACCTTAAGTATTGAATTCTAAGAATTTTTTATAGTGTCTTGAGTGTAATATAATTATTATTCTAGCTAAAACTTTCCTTACTAAACTTATTTTAGAAAAACTCATAACATCCATAAAATTTTTAACTGTGTAAAAAATACTTAAAAGTTTTGATGGTGTATAAATTGTTTGAATCTTACACAGTCAAAGTTGAAGTTTTTCTCTTACAAATGTAATGTCTAAAGTATGCTTAAACTGAAATAGCAATATTGTGAATTTTAAAATTTCACATTTTAATCCTAAACAAAAATCACACACTTTTTACAAAACGCAAAAGATTTGCGCTGGCAAAAATAGGCAAGGCGAGACAGGTCCTGGGTCATGGTGCATCCATTATTGAATGCAGCCAGTTTGGCATGGAATTCATGATGCAAAGAAGTTGATGGATTGCGGTGGGAGGTAGCACAGGGTTGGAGGGGAAGTGCTCAGTCTTCCATTGTTGCAGCCAGCAGGTATTGTGTGTGAAGGGAAAGTTGTCAGGTGGGGTTGGAGGGGAAGTTCCCAGTTTCTCCTTTTTCCACCCCTCGTTACAACACAGAGATGCTTGCAGGATCTACATGATGTGGTGTTGGAGGGGAAAGGGAGTGGGCTGGGGTTGTCGTTCGTGTACGGGAAGGGTAGAGCGAACGTAAGGTGGCATACAGCACAGACTGTGGCATCTTTCTGAACGATTCCCTCACCTAGCTAGCTCTGCGCGACCAGGTGTGGCCCACCCGCATCTTACAATGCTCCAGCTATGTGCATGGCCCGACCCAATGCTGTTCCATAGTCACATCATTTCCCCTCATTAGCTCTCGAGACTTAAATTTCGCCTGCTCCCACATACACTCAATTCTCAACTATACACTAAATGGCTTTCTACACATGCCTTTAGCCTCGTACCCATATATTTTATAAAAACTTGTCTTAGAGTCGACTTCCTTTCCTAAATAAATTAAAGTTCACTTAAAAAACAACTTTATTTATATAAAATATTACAGTGTTTTATGCTAGTAATACATGTTTTATTTACAGGTAAGTGAATAAAGTGTAGTTATTTTTCTCTGTTTTCAGCACGATCTACATATATTATGACATTAATTGTACTATTGTAGGGGAAAAACAATTATATTCGCTTTCTGTATCGTTAATGAAAAGACCGGTTTCAGACGTATTGTGTGATAAAACGAATAATTTATCAAATTTACAATCCCTAGAAATTAAATACTGCTCATGTTTGCAATTCCTAAAATTACCTATAACATTTCATAAGCAGTTTCATTATAAATTGTAATTGTACAGAAGAAATGGTACCTTTGCTCTGTGGTTTCTGCAGTAAAGAATTTACAGTTCTGAATAACTTATGACGACATGAAAGAAGTAGCTGTGGAATGAAATCTTTAAAAAAAATCCATTTCAGTGTGATTTCTGCCAGAAATTTTTTTTCGGAGTGATGCTTTAAATAGACATTGTAAAATTTACTACACTGATTCTTCACCTCCACATTCTGCTCCACAATCTCCTTTGCAATCTGCTCCTCAGCTAGCTCCACAATCTGCTCTACAATCTGCTCCACCTGATAAGCCAGGTCCACCAGTCCACAGTTTGCTCGGCAGTTAACATTTCCAGCTCCACCCATTTAACTGCCTCCACAAATTCTATATGTTAATTCAAGGATAAAAAGTAAATCGATTCTGCACACTAAGTGAAGACTTCATCATCCAATCTCAAATATAAGATAATGGATAGTGCGTTCGCGACAGGTTAACATGAAGTGCAGATAATTAATGATTGGAGTATCACTGGTGAGGAAAGGGACATCCATATGTTTCAATACAGGCTATTCACAGCTGGTGGTAAATAATCCAAGTTTCTTAGCGATAAGATGGCTTGTAATCCGACACTGCTCCATACTCGCCTCGCTTCACCCTCATCAGCTTTCAAGACCCCGGTTTCGAGAACCGGTAAAATATCTCACTCTCTCCGCCAGATAAACATTTTTTGCTACAATTATCAATCCATAAATTGGATACTGTCTTTCTAGAGGTTATTAAATAATATCTATCTAATTTTTCCCCTCGATACTGCAGTTAATGTTATAATATATTCTGCCTTGTCATCTACAACATCACAACTGCCAATGAAGAGTGTCTGATACCATCACACACCTCCTGTTCACGACCAACTGCACAGCTAACTAGAATCTTCATCGCAGCTGACTACACCAACTATAAATTATGTCACCATTCAATGTTGCTGCTCCCTGTTTGCCTAACAAGATTACTATTATCTTAACCCATTCTCAAATATGAAGAAATTTCAAAGCGTGGGTTTACACATTAATTAAAATCTACTTATACAAAGTGCTGTGTGTGTGTGTGTGTTCTACCCCGATCATTCGATGTATGTGTCTGGAAAATATAATGTATGTGATGTGCTTTACATAATCAATGTACACCCATAGCGATTAATTTACTTTTAAATATTTTCATTTTTTTGTAAAAAATTTTAATCTTCTAATCTGTATCAGACACTTTCGTAACAGTAGTGTAGTAATAGTAGTTTTAGTAACAGTAGTTTTAGTAGTAGGTTTAAAATATACACAAATGGGAGTAAATGTGTGATAGTTTAAATCATAAAATATCTTGATAAAATAACTTTGAAAAATTTGTATGGTAATTAAGTTTGTAACATGATTCTTGTATATTACAATATCTTGTTATATTTGTTTTAAAATATGTGCAAAATCGTTTTGTATAAAAATTGTGATTGGAAATATATTTTACTGTGTCAAGGTTTGTTTAAAAAATAGCTGTAATTATTTTAGCTCTTAAGGATGGATTTTTGAAAAAAGTATTTTATATTAAAATGTTAAAAACAAATAATGGGAGTTATTATTTATTTTTATACGTTATTTCAGTAACTTTTTTCATTATCATCTTATGTAAAATGAGAAAACAATACTACGAGTGTATGTCTATCAGTATTGGTATTTAAAAATTTAGGATACCTTTTATCTTACGTTCACGAAGATGAAAATATACTTTTCTTAACCTACAATGCCTGCATAGACTTTGAAGGGCTGAGGGGAAATTACAGAAAAAATTATGGAGAAAATCAAACATAGTGGAATGAATTAAGTTTTTTGCAAAAAGAATGAGGAAGCAGGTTAGTACCTTGAGAGAGAACCTTGGTCTACTCTGGTTATTCAACTTGAAAATTGTAACAGGACCCAGCGGTCTGCTGACCAACATTAGTGACACCCCAGAGAAATCTATTGAAAGCGAAGCCTTGCATACATTCACAGAGGTAGGTAGCAAAAACCTCTGTCCCTCCTTGCCATCAATCTACGTCTACACAGTGCAGCAAACATTTTTAAAAATATTTCGTTTTAAATACGATCAGATTACAAGACTTCCTGTTCAAGATACGACACAATGATGTCTGGAGAAGAAGAAAATAAACCTAATATACTTAAAATAGTTTTTAAATAAAATTCAACTTCAGTTATGTAATAATACCAATATATTTTTCCCATTAGTAAAAAAAAAAGTATGAATAACATTGAAATCGCTATTTTCCAACTCCGAAAAAACATTACAAATACGAGCAGAAATCATAATGTTTTGTTAAACTTACATGGGAAACTATTAAAATATTAAATAAATTCAAATATATACATTTTATGTTGCATGGAATACATTTTTGCTTTTGGAAAATTTTTGGTTAGATGTAAGGAAAGGGAACACATAGCTTAGCACACTCGCCTTTCTGGGCGGGTAACAGCATAAAAACAAAATTATTTCACAATGTGTGGATGAGGATGACATGTTAGATGTTGGTCAGCTGGAGTTATGGAAATCTCTCTTTTGTTTCCCTAGTCTCATGTGTTCGCACGCGACTCGGCACTGCTCCTTACTCGCCTAAATCACTCACGTCGTCTCTCAAGACCTCCATGTTTAGAGTCGTCTAATTCACTCCCAAAAAATTTCCTCTCCTATAAGTTGAATTGTTATTAAAAATATTTCTTAACGAATGAGTACTTGTAGAAAACATTTCTTAATTAGTGAATAAAATATATCTTGTTTGAATACTTGTAATAAATAGTTATGTTTTAACGAGTAAATAAAATGAATCTTGTGTATTTTATTAAATATCTCTATAAGTTCCTACATAATGGAGTTTGCAAAGTGAATATTAATTACATAAAGTAGAAAACACAAGATTTTCTCGAGAGTTTGAATTCAGATAGGAAAATATTTTGACCTTGTTAGTCTAGATGGTTAAAAAATAATTGCCCTAAAATGTCCTCCCCTCTAGGATGGACCTTGATAGTTTTCTTTGTCAAAGGAGATGCTTTCCCTAAAGTATAACAAAATCAGAATGCGTTTTGCAGGGGTTTGTAGACTGCCAACCTCTGAAATATCAGTTTCTGTAGTTGGTACTATTGGGAAAAACATTGAAGGAACTGTCATACTGCTAAGACCTAAGATCTCTAAACATAACGGTTCTTTGAGACATTGGCAAATGCTATACTTCTAAAATTTCGAAGCGAGAATAAATTACAAAGTTAATAATATTTAATCGGAAAAATTGCACATGATAAATTTAAGTTTAAACATCTATAAAAATGGAACATATCTACCTTTTCCATGTAGACGAGCGAATTAATTTGATTAGTTACTAGTTTCGTTCGTTATTCTGTGAAAGAATGTTATAGAAATACGTATTGTAACATACCAATGTAACATAAAGTACCGATATAACATATCATAAAGTCTAATACGTTTGAACCCTTAGAAGGAAACTAGATTATATTTGTGCATGACCTAACCCAGACTCGAACCCAGTTTATATCTGCCAAGCATTTTCCGACATTGTATATTATATTGTTTGTTATGGAAAAAGGGGTTGAAGTGCTCGCTTCCAGAACTATTCCTATGGCTTTTTTCATTATAACAGTATTTTATGTTAGTAAGAAAATAGTTTGTTTTTGATAGAACTTGTTGCAATATGCTTTTAAGGGAAATGCAAGTATCTCTTTCTGTTATGACATTTTAATTACTTTCCTCTCAAATGTCTCTGGGGAGAAAAAATTTTTCTTACCAAAACAAGTACACTTTTAATAAGGGATATGTTAAATAAATTTTAAGAAACATTTTTTCATTTTTAAACATTATTTATTGAACAGATTAGGAAACTATGATATGTTACAAAATATATAACATATTAGACAATAGTTTCCAAATATATACAAACACAGTCTGAACCAAAAAGTTATATACAAATGTTAACACAACAATGTACAGGAGGTTACAAAAATCATAGCATTAGTAAGTATAGGGCACTTCACAAACATAGATACCAACAATTTTAATACTGTTTATATGTTATAGAGTGTTTGCCAGTTTCTCATTCCTCCAATTCATTCCTCGAATCATACTTTATTACTCAAATTAGTTTGATTAGTACTCAAATAAGTATTTTTTATTCCTCAAACCATACTTTATTCCTCAAATATGACTGTATATTCCACAAACCTAATTAACACACTAAGCAAATTCAAACTACTCAATTGGTTTGAGGAAGACATAATACTTGGAATTGTAACATATTCCCTTCTCGCAATGTTTACGTGAAATAATTACTTTTATCGGATAATTAATAGGGTTAACTAAAATGTATTATCATACTTCTTGGGCGTTTTCTGATCCTACTTAATTTGATGTAACCTCGTCCCTAAGTGTTGTTATAATGAAAACCGTATCTTGAATTCCATAATATTCATAGTGTTTTTTAAATTGCAATAAATGTCTAAGTTTGTTAAAAAGTTATTTTGGTTCTTTGAGTAATATATAACGAGCCTTGTTGATGCCTTCTGCCTTCTTCACAGCATTTGTTGATGGAATGTCTTGAACAGTATCACTGACATCCTCTCTACTGCCCTCACCTGATGTTTAATCATAGATATCGACTTTACTTTGCTTGAAAAGACTAGGTGTATCGTCACCGACACTGGTCTTCGCAGCTGGTTGCGGTAGGTTATGTCGAAAATCATTACGTTAATGTGTTATTGTATATGTCATACAATCCAATTCTATGTAATTCATTGAAATTACATTATTCCCCTCTCCTTATGTGATATTATGTATTGTAACCATTACATTTACTTTCTCAGGAGGAGGATTTTTTTTTTTACACATCTTGGCATGACTCAAGTTATCTGTTCATGCGAACTGATGAAAACCGTATTCACAGTTAAGAGCCATACGAGATGAATTCTTCAAACATTCACTCCTCTCATGTCTGTGAACATTGTAGGCGAAAGCGTAAATTTTCCGACAGTATTTGCAGTGTAGTTTATTAGGTGATTTTCCATTCTCATCAATGTGGATTAAATGAATAATCTTTGGTGTGAGGAGCAAGTTTACTTCCGAATAGATGTTCACCTCACATTGTCAGAATGACAACTAACTTGTTTCTGTATGAATGTGGTGTTTTAAACAGTATCAGGTTTCGTTAATGATGATAAAATGTCTTCTGTTCCAATATTTGTATGTTAATTGCAGGGGTATGCGTACTAATTTACCATGTGATTAAATCTACATATGTTAGATGGCATATGTTTTAGTATTCGATTAAAATGAATAAATAATAATTTAATTCAGGGGATGTAGAAGGGAGAGAGAGGTTTAGAAATATTTTGTAGGAAATATCAAAAGACATTGTTTACTCAACGATTGTGTTAGTAGGAGGTTAGTCTGTTGAGTAAACCATTTTGAGCTGTGATTGTCTTAAAGGTCTTCTGCTTTAAATGTGTGTTTGTGTGTAATACAAATTCAGTTTTTCCCACTAACATTTGTCTGATAATTCGTCATGTCGATTCCTAAGTTGTGTGGAATATAGTTATTTGTCTCGGATATCTATTTATGATGTAAATAATTAGTTGATAGTCGGAATGTACTACTTTATCTTAAAAGATGGGTATACGATTACAAAATGGTCGCCATTTTCCTTTAAATTTTACTTAAGTGTATTGAAATATCGTGGAAATTGATATATTCCAGCTCCAATAGAAGTCATTTCCAGCTGGATACATGTGATTTCTTTAATATTATGTTCAAATTGTATTTTCTAGGGAAATCGATTTGTAAATAATTTTGGGTATGTACAAATTTAATGCTAGATAGTGTATCTAAAAATATCACTTGGGAAGCTTTTGAATTGAAGTATTGGTTATCAGTAAATTCTAGTTTTGTAGACAAGTCTACATGTCCAATACATATTTTTCTCTGCTATACACATATATTAAAAAACAGATTGAAAGTTTGAATATGTATGCATGTGTTGTGTCTTCCATCATAATACTTAGGTACATGGAATGATACATGTTTGTAAAACGGTGATATTTCAATGTTTAAAAAAAAAAATTCTAGTGAGTGAAAATATCTCTTGTACAAAAATACATTTAGTTTCCTGTAAATATTTAAATAAGTTTGCTGGAAATGGGATAAAGTTTACTGGATTAAAATTTATTTCTTGGATTAACATATAAAAATATTTTGGAATTTTATTTGGGGATTAAGATCTTGGGTATTATTTAGCTTCAGGGATATAAATTTTAATTGACGGGGACTAAATAAATTATTTTCATTTCGCTGCAAATAAGGAAGGATAAAACATTTGGAAGACTCCAAACTTCACTGCACTAGGGGTGGGAGTCAGTTAGGCAGGCAGACAGTCTTTGTCTTGGGGAAAGACACGTGCTCTGGTGAGGGTGGAGGTGGGAGGTAGGGTGGAGGTGCAGGGACCTCTGGAGCCATCTGCACCCCTGTATCCAGTCGTCGCCATCTTGAATGAGTTGCGACAATTGCAAAACGCAGGCAATCTGGGTGACTGACCACAAGGACCTCTGAGAGGAGGGCTGGTAGGGGGTGGCTGGCATTCTGAACTCGAGGGTAGTTCTGGGGGTAGGGTGGAAGTTGATGGCAGGCAGGTCTCCTCTGATCCAAACACAACTTATCAGTTGTCGCCATCTTGCCGAAAATCATTTGACGATCACAGGGAGCCAGCATCGGTGAGGGGAGGGGGTACAGGGATCAAAGTGACCTCAGCTATCCCAGTCGGCACCATCTTTAGTCGCTCATGTGCGTTTGGAGGAGACTGATGTGCTACTTGCCAGATCCTCCCCACTCCTCTACACACTTGGCGGCCGTCACACATACGAACACAGGTTAGCTCAACTACGGACCACCTCTAGTGATAGCCGCAATTTACATAGTGTTTTATGGGGGAAAATATACATTTTCATGTGTTTAGTTAATATTGTGATAAGTAATTTATTTCTGCCTTCTGTCTATGAATATAGTTTGTTTACATCGTGATAATATTTTCTCATTAAGTAAGTGCGATTTCCATTTTTAAGTTAATCTAAGATATTGTCGGCCTGGACACGAACCTCACGCTGATCTTCAGTGGATTTACTGCTTGTTAAAAGTGAATTATTTTTTAATATGGTTTCTTACAATACAAACATTTATTCGCAGTGGTAAACCAGTACTCTAGATACATAGTTAAATAGTGCGACTGAATTATTTATTTATTTTTTCCAGGGAAGTTGAATTGTGGATTTCAAACATTTCAGTGGGGTAAGTTTTGTAAAATTTAATGTGAAACGTTTAATGTTCAGGTAGACATGATTAAATTGTTCGTGGATAATAACTCCATAGTAGTCGGTTGGTATATTTTATGATAGTCATATATTTCAACTCGGTTAGTTGTCAAATTCTGAACGCACTACACATATATAAGCAGTGGTATATCATAGCATCCTCTCATTCTTCAAGTGATCTCTGAGGTGGACGAAGGTGCGATTTCGGGGAGCTTCTGGAGCTATTTCATTACATGTTTTTCTGAGCTCGTTCTACAAAAATTCCTAACAGTTTTAAAATAATGTTTGTGTTAACAATTGCAGTGCATTTCTTAAATATTAATTTTTTTCCCCTTCATATAAGAGTTTTTACCATAATTTAAACACAGTTGCCTATCGGATGTAAATGCTACTCATTCGTACTTCGAACGTGCTTATTTCAATATGTCAGGTACATGATTGTGTCTGGTTTAAATCGTATTCACAGGCTGAATCGTGTAAAATTGTTATTTATCCATACTGACTAGCTGGATTTCATTTACTGAGTTTTCCCTTGCCTCTTGTATTATTCTATTTATGTGTGGATTACATTTCTAAAATTCCTCCTCGCCAGTCTCACAGGCAGACGGATGTGTAAGGTATGTGTCAGAGGCATCATATATAGCTTGTTCACTTAATTTATAGGGACATTTTGTTGTAGATCGTTAATTCCACACTCATGTAATTTGGCATCATTTAGAACTCGTCGACACTAGATGTTATTCACATAGTTAAAATTCGCTCTAATGTAAATAATTTTTCTAAGCTCGCGACTCACATAATTGCACTTATTATTTACATAGTCGTTAGACATTTCTGACTCGATGAGTGTTAAACACTCTGAAATTCTCTAATGTTTAATTTTATTCCGGAAATAGATCGTTGAACACGCAAATCGCATATTTTAAAGTCACCTATCTACAATCTATATCCACGCAAATAAAATCTACACTAGGCCACTCTTTGAGATCGTTTAAACACTCCCCATGTGCTAAATATATTCGTGAAAATGGCCTACCTACCATCAACATCCCTACACACACCTCATAATTACAAAAATTCGAAAAAATTGGCCTTAACACTCTCTTGTACTCAACCCTACACCTGTATGACATTGCAACCCACCACTCTGGTCAGTCGCCTTCATAACACCACACCGTCAGCATCGGTCAGAGCTCCTGCTACTGTCCTCCCCCCTTTTTCACAAAAAGAAAGAAAAAACTGGCCCGATTAAAAATAAACCCTTTCAATCCATTTAACCCTTTCAATTAATC
The DNA here is from genome assembly GCA_029891345.1 of Dryococelus australis. NCBI lineage: Eukaryota > Metazoa > Arthropoda > Insecta > Phasmatodea > Phasmatidae > Dryococelus > Dryococelus australis. The sequence continues at coordinate 175,842,226 of CM056995.1, forward strand.
ATTTTAATTAAAATATTTGATCGGATTAACTCTTTCAATCAAATCGATAATCAATTAATTAATCCCAATTAATCCAAGGTGGGGTAGAACCGGCCCGCCCCTACTATTTCTACAAGTGCAGTGCACTGCGTGTTGCCAACATAGCGAGAGCAGGCGTATCGCAATGTTGACAAGGCGATGCCTTGCTACGGCCACACGTCACCTACCTGCAATTCCGCTTGCGAGCCCGTCACACTGACACGCTATACTTGACACTGCAATTTGAAGGCGACATACACCCGTCAAAAACAGTTGGACAGCTTTAATGTATTTCAAAATGCGTCGCACTTTCGTCTTTTTATTTGGCCTGCCCAGTTCGATGTGCATTTAAGCAGGATTTTCAAAGCGGGATAAGCTGCTGTGTTACCAGCAGCATTATCACGGGCTTTTCGGAGCATGTGGAAATACCAGCTTCTACTCCCATACAACTACAGTATTCAAACACGCTGTCGCATACTCACGCACTACAGTATATTCGCTACGTGCACCAACACTGTTATCAAACATGTCCGCAAAATGACAGAGACGTACTGGTAAAACATCATCCAGCAATCTTCGTGAAATTAAATACACTTGGCTCCAAGTTTTAAAATACATATTACTACGGTTCTTTGATAATATGTGTTTCATTTTCGTTATGTGGATGTTCTGCAAGAAATGGAATAGAAATTTTAAAAAATATTAAATTTCACCAGCGACAATATAAAGAGACAGCACAGAGTTTTTCAAGGTAACTGAGGGGCAAAAATGTGAAGGGATATTGGCAATCCCCTCCAACACCCCACCCTTCCAGCTGCGACTCTTACATCATCACTGCTGGCGTTGAACAAAGCTACTTACATACCGCGTGTTTGAGACGAAGACTTGAGTAATGAGCAGTGTTGTATACATACTCGCTGCTTGAACTGCCTTGTTCAGTCTTGCACCTCCGTCCAGTGTCCTCGCCCTCACTCACTATGGCACCACATCTGCTAGAGCAGGGCTGCCCAACTGGTGGTACGCGAAGGCAATTAAGGTGGAATGTTACCACGCCCAAAAAAGTTACGATTTTTATTTAAAAGATTTTATTCCCTTTCTTTTCCAAAATATTTTATTTTACCTTCAAAAATCGCAATTTTGCTTCCTATATCTTCCTTGTTTCCCACCGGAACCCCGAAATTCAATAAAATGACGGAAAAAATTGTTAACTCGTCACCTCCTTCAGATATATAGGTGTGCCTATTGATCATAATAAACCCAAGTGGCACTCAATGACGAAAGGAACGTTGGTCAAGCTCATACACAGCAAGTGACCCGATTGATTCGTGCAATACTTCGTCAGAATGTGGTGGGATAATTCCAGCCTGACAAAAGTGCACAAATGTATAGTCCATTACCGATTCGAAGCGACTTATGAAAATCAAACTTTGAAAAAACACTCTATGCAAAATATGTAAACCTGTTTATTTAATAACCTGTATTCCACAAATATATAACACTATGGTTAACTTTAGAGTACTGTATTATTGAATAAATGAAACTTTACCTTAATATCTTTTATAACTTGTAATATTTATTTCTTTTTAAATATGAATTAACAACAGCGAGAGCAGCGACGTGTTGGCAACGGCCGGTAAGAAATAGTTCACAGTTAAAATATCTTTTTAACCTAGTTTTTTGGTATACTATTTGTAAATTAAACGGTGCCTATTTAAATATTTAAGTAGCCCCGATTGCAACATATCTCATTTTTACAGTTAAAAATAACAGTGGAAAATATCGTGAGTAGGCCGTAATGGTAAGATGTTGTTTTATCGAGCGAGAGCAATTTTGAAGCAACTGTCTGCTGAGCGAGCTTTGTCACTATATATATATATATATATATATATATATATATATATATATATATTATATATTATATATATATATATATATATATATATAATATATATATGTGTGTATGTTTCTTTCACACTCGGGAAGTTTCACTTCGCTAGTACACAGCCAAATTATACGTGTTTTCAATTGTAGTGTATTTCATACTTATTATAGCAAAATAATGAGTTTTGAATTTGTAATTTACAACTTAAGAGATTTTAATGTTTGGATACTTATATTAATACATTTAGATATAATGGTGGGGCAGTTACCAAGTGAAGTTGGCAGACGTGGCGAGCCATGACATGGCGTGTTGCTGTTTTACCAAACGAAGCGTAAATTATAATTATTCCGAAAAAAATACTTCATATTACCACATCACGTTTGGATACGTTGTTTTTTTAAACCTACCTCAGCAAGTTACGATATTGTGATAAATCTGTGTTTCCGCGGCAGTAATAAATATACTGTTGCGGTGTGTTTCGTTAACCGCTGCGTATGAAATAGCGTGGCGTGGCTGTTTGGTGATAGTTACGCTGGATCTGTGTGTGCGTGATTTCAAATATTTGATGTGAACAATTTATACGTTGTAAATGTGAACTGTTTTTCTGACGAAGTTATTTATTTACATCCACGTATGTTTATTTATCACAATGTTGTACCTTTGCCCTGGGTGTTTGAAACACAGTCGTGTAACGTGATTTACCACGAATCCCAACAAAATAACCAAGCCCAGCCTCAATAAATTTCAATAAACCTAATACACAGTAAGTAGCAATACATATAAATATGAGTGGAATAAACGTTATGGTAGGCTTATTTGTGTGTATGTTCACCGCTATATTTTAAGTTTCTCTAACAAAAAATGAGCGACACGAGTTGCATGTTTGATTTTAATGTCGCTTTTTCGTCGGACTGTATTCCTTCGTAACTAAAGAAATAGCCCAACACATATCAATAGCAAAAAGTTAAATACTATAGTTCAGTTCCCCGCAATAGTAACAGTGTTAAACACAGTCGCGGCAAAATATTAATGTGCATTAAGTGTAATATGCTATGTCGTGGAAAACAAATATGTTAATGTAACATAACCATAAGAACTATCGTCAATTCAGGAATTTTTAATACGTCATACAGCTAACCTAAATAATGTTATAGGCCTAAACTGTGAACATTCGTACGAAATTGTTTTTGAAATAGACCTAAGACAGAATTATTTGAAAATCAGTAAACAGTAAACAACACATTTGACAGGTATAAACGTAGAAGTCACATTTCAATGTTTATTTTTTGGTGGAGCGAAAGTATACTAACACATGTACACACACAGTGGCATGTAAACATTGATTTTGACATATGCTACATGACAGTCACATGACAATGTTTGTTTACATTTGGTGGAAGGATACGAAACGGGCCTACAAGTAGATATTTAGCAGGGCTCCGAGAAAGTTGCTTCCAGTGGGGAATGGACTATAGTGTGGTCGCAAGGTGATGGGAAGTTTGACGACTAAACAAGGGAGTAGCGCCTGACATGAACACCGCCCTGTGCACAGCACGCTGAGAGCGTGTGAAGAGGACAGCGGCCGTCGAGGCTACTCACTCTGCCACACACCTCAGTGGCGGAGAGAGTGTATGCACTGATAATATCCCTTGCGAGTGGCCATAGGCTGCGAGTGGGGCATTAACCTTCACACTTAAATCATGCACGTGCAACTTACATTTGACATAGCATTTAGTAACGTTTATGTTGCAAACCAGTTACATATTTTGCTAGGTATGCACAGCTTCAGCAGTCCCCCAACAGGACAACCAACTCCCCCCCCCCCAAAGGGCCACTCTGGTGTAGTGTCACACTACTCGCATACAATCAAGGCGAACAAGGTTCGATCCCCGGCACGTGCAGACATGGCGGGCGTTGTTGCTGGCCGGCGGGTTTTCTCGGGGTGCTGTCGTTTGCACCACCCTTGCATTCCGCCGCTGCTCTATACCCACCTCACCAGAGCTCAGCACCTCAATGATGCAGAAGCTCACTCTGAAGAAGTCCATCGCCCAGCCGCGGCTGTGTGTTCAGGTGGAGCGGGTAACTATGTACTACCCACGCCCTACCTACCTTCTCTAGTTATTGCCAACACGCTGTGAAGACGCACGTACATCAACCATAGTTTTTCTGAGAACTAGCTGCTCTCGGCAACTTCCTCCACCACCAACGCTCACATAGTGTCTGGAAAATGGAATCTGACATATATTCCACAGCCTGTTACACGACATGTCAAATACGTGACTATTGATGCCACTTAGAAATAAATACGCTAAAACGGGATTGTAAAATTAGCATAGTGGTCTAAAATTCTGCTCACGTCATTATTGGTTGTAATTCAACAATATTATGAAAAAATTCCTACCTCCTGTGGCACAGTTGGTTGGTGCGCACCGGTCTGGGGTTCGGGAGGTTCTGGGTTCGAATCTAAGGTAAGGCATGGGTGTTATTTTAAGTTAGGTCATAAGTTAGTTTGTAAGACGTTCCTTGATAACACTCCAGCCCTTTCCAATCCCGATCCAATCCCAAATTATTATGAAAAGACAACTAACAATGTTATGTAATCCGGTGATAATAAAGGTAAAATCTGTCCAACAAACAGAAATTTCAAAGGAAAATAGTCTCTGCTGGTAAAATCCGTGATGAGAAAGCACCTCATTATTATAAGATTGTTCAAGACCTATCTTACAGGAATAATTCCATCAAAATCAGCGCAATAATGTAATGTCGGAACATAAAATAATAAATTAGTTATCACATACTGTTACGTGCTCACTGGCTCGCATCGTGGAGCGAGCGAAGGGGCAGGGAGGGAGGGAGGGAGAGGGGGGAGGGAGAGAGAGAGAGAGTTGTAATGTGATAGCGACGACGGCGGTAGGAGGCGGCAATGACGGGTATCGGCTTACCGATTCGCGCCGCAAACTCTAATCGTATTGTTTTCGGCCGTTATCTGAAGAATGCTCTGGATTACTGACCTCGTTCTCTCAGCGCGTCTCGAGGTGCGTCGAACCTTCTAGATGATCGCCTGATATCTATAATTATCGCAGCAAGCCTCCGGGCCGCGAATTAGAGTCTAAGTTGGAGTTGATGAATTATTTCCGAGAGATAGAAGAACGAGCGGCGTGCCAAGTGGTGGGGAAGGGAGGGTGGCGACTGAGAGTATCAGGAAGTGAAGGACGTAACTGGCAGGCTGGACTATTGGACAAAATGTGTGAGCGAAAGACATTATAATTGGTGAAAACAGATTGAACATGTGCGGATAATGAATATGAGTTAATATACTGTGACCAACGGAGACAATTAAGGACATTAATTAAAGTTCAAATAGTCATTAAACATTGTGCTCACTGCTATATATAAAAAAAAAAAATCCATCCCTCACGAACTCATACACACTGCAGGCATCCTCACATGTAACAATACTTTTAATAGTCGGTAATAAACACTTTTTTGTATTCTTGGAATATGCATACATGATATTTCGGACGCTTTTATCACCAATGCAGATATTATAAGTACATATTCAGAACGTAACCTGCGTGATGGGCGATTGGAGGAGGATCCTGACACAGTTTTAATGGCTAGGAGTAAAAATTGGGGTTGCCACCCTTAGTTTGTATTAATGTTATGCAACGAAAAAACGTAATTTATGTCGATGGCTTACGACAAGCCTATAAAATTTTACGTGAAGTTTTCCTTGAGATTTTCATAAAATCGGCATTTTAGATAAAGAAATGCATTTAGATTTTAATTTTTGCAAACAGTGTGATGGCTGAAACGAAGATGCAGTTAAACTCAGTTTCATTATGTGTAGGGGCACATTTAATACACACCCACAGTGGAGCGTATCAGCATTACTCGCCCAGTTATACATTAGGAAGAGAAATCCATTAATCATGAACATAGTGTTCATATAACTACCGTCTCGAAGTTTCAAATGTTACATGCCAAAGAATGCCAATACCACCTAAGGAATAGTCAACATGGTTTTATGGCCGGTCACAAGTAGGCATATTCAGCCTATTCAGTAGTGAATCAATAACGAAATATGATGTAATATGACCTTGCACCATGCGTATCGCCTGACAGTTGTATACTAGGCATACTGTCGTAGTATCTGGTGCGTTATTAATGCTATACAAACTAAGAAGAGGCTAAAATCGTGAAGAAAGGACTATAGAGGAGACACATACTGTAAATCATTATACACAAAGAAAAAATTCATATTCCCACTTCGCAGAAATAGTTGGAGAAGTAGACTGACTATACAGAATATTATCAAGCGACATAAAGTTAACAAGAACTCTGTAAAGAAGTAAATATCTGGTCGTCCTTACATACTTATTACCCGAGAGAAGAGTATACAATTTAGACTCATTATGGAAATGCAGAGTAATCTCCTCTAAATTACCAGTGCATGTGCACACTCCAGGAAACTAGTTTCCTCAAGAACTCCTGCGGGCTTTTTAACCTAGCATGGTATAGAGCCAAGGGCACCTCAAAAGAAACCATATATCGGTAAAGCCAACCGAAAGTACGAATAACATATGCTCAGGACTATATACATTAAATGTGTCGACTTTTGGGACAAAGTACTTTTCACAGATGAAAGGAAGTTCAACATATTCCATGATGATAGATGAATGCTAGTGTAGAAAAAGTTTAAAATTGAGCTAGATCCTCAGAACATTATAGCTACTATGAAACATGGCAGTGGTAGTGTAGTTATAGCTTGGGAGTGCATACCAGACTCAGTAGTGAGGAAAATAGAATTTATTGAGGAAACCATGTTCATATTTGTATGTTTGGACATACTGAAGAGACATTTACCAAATACAAATTTACAAAAGCGTGTGGTTTGTTTTAGTTTTCGGAATGATGATTACTTTGAGCAAGACAACGACCCTAAACACAACAGAGGTTGTATGTCTTGTTACTATATCACACCTACAACCCCCACACTACAATCCCCCGACCTGAACCCAACTGAGCACCTTCAAAGAGAACTTGGAACAAAAATAAGAAAATATAGAATAACCAAAAATCTATACTACTAAATAAAATAGAAGTGTCTGTGATTTTCAAATTTTACACTTTTAATTATTTTTTTCATATAGCATAATTGATAACTAAACCACACATAATGTTTTATTTTCATGTCTGTCTGTCTCTCCGTCTGATCGGATTTAACTCAAAAACCACTAAACGTATTGACATAAAATTTACACCGTCTACAGATAATAACGCCAGGAACAACTTAGTCTTTGTTTCATCGAGATATCTGAAAGGGTTCCAGAAAAATTGATGATAAGGACAGTACATACGTACCGGATTAAACTTTTATTAGGATTTATTACTGCATAAAAAAAACATTGCTAAAAAAAGTCCGTCAATTCTCCTTTCTTTTTTGTTTATGGGCTATCCTCCTTTCCTTCCAAAAATCCTTAGTGGACCAGTGGCTAGAGTTATTCCAAGTGGAGCCGCAGTGGTTTAATAGATAGAACTATATCAAGTGGGGCCGTAGTAACCCAGTGGATAGATATATATCAAATGGGGCCGCAGTGGCTAGAGCCATCTTATTATCAGGGATGTTAATATGTACTGGATTAAACTTTTCTTAGAATTACTGCATAATAAAAAAATTGTTAAAAAATTGTTAAAAATTTTTTTTTTTTATTCTTCTTTTTTTCTATGGGCTGTCCTCCTTTCTTTTAAAAGAGAAGTTGCTAGCTCGATTCAAAGTCCTAAATATCATGCTAACGAAGTAGAACTGGTGGTCTGCTAGTGATATAATAAACGAGGTAATTTTTCAAGAATGGCGAAATTTTCAGACTAAGATAACCAAATGTCTTGCATAGTCAATGTCTGGCACATTCAATGCCTTGAACATTCACTGCGAACCAGATCATATATAAGAGGACTGCATACCAATTATTAACAATGACAACTTACTCTATATTTTGTAGAAATTATACCGGATGGTCTGCCAAACGCGGACACTACCAAAATTTCCGAAACGTTTGCGGATCACGTAATATAGTTGTCGCTAAATGAAATTATGTATGAGGGCTAGTAATTTGCCGCAAAGTGACTATTCGTAATACGTGTATGGACAAAAATAATTAAACCACATATGATTTCCCCCCTGGAAACATGCATTTATATCAATGACATCTGACAGTATGTGCAAAGAGGAATTCAGTGACGTAGCATATGCAATGGAAAGTAACGCAGAAACTCCAAGAAATAATGTGCAAATATAGTCAAGTTAAATGGGTTGGTAGCCTGGGGGAATTTACCTGTACTCACAGATATAAGCAAGCAACATGTGCCGTGATTCAACCTGGCGGGACCGCTTCCGTATAGCAGTGAAGCGTTTACCTTAATGGGGCAGGGGACACAGAATGCGATATTGGACAAAGGAGAGCACCGCAGAGGAGGGAAGACCGGCAATGTGAGTGCAAGTCTGATATCAGTACATTACGTTTTATTCAGATACCAATGTAATTCAGGAAATTTGTTTCCTAGTAAATAGCTGTACTGAGTAACTAGTGCGTACAGTTGCACAAAAAAAAATAGAACAAACTAACCTAAGGAGAAATACAATTGCATCCACATGCATAGTACAAAAGAGCACAGTTATGGTTGAAATGCTTCACATTAGGTCTCTTCACAGCATGCACTCGCTGTGTTTACCATCGACAGCAATACACATCGACAGCACGTGTAGCCAGACACGTGTGGTCTGTAGTGTTTCTGGTATAATTCTTCTGCAAACTGCCACAATGCGTTCCTGCACGTCTTCTGGTGTCATAGAAACCGTGATGTACATCCTATATTTCAGTATTCCCCACAGGAAAAAATCAAAAGGTGTGAGGTCGGGGGAACTAGCTGGCGATCTCAACATTACCACACCCTAACCACCAGTTTGGAAATGTTTCATTTAACACTTCCCTCACCATCAACGCAAAATGCATAGGACAAATGTCGTGCTGAACCCACATGTCACTACGTATGTGGAGTGGCATGTCTTACAGAAGTACCGGTAAGGTCTGTGTAAATGGACGAACGTATAGCTGGTCATTGTCCCTTGAATAAAGTATGGTCCTATGACGTAGTATCTACATCATACATACATTGTCCACTGTGGCTGGTCCTCCACGTGCCGGACCCAACACGGATTCGCCATCGCCCAGTAGTGCATATTTCGTAAATTTACACGCCCATAGTTTGTGAAGATCACTTAAACGGTAAATAGTATGTTTTTCAGAAAATTTCTGTCAACCCTTACAGGGAACAGAACAAAGCTACAAAACCGAACACGCTGCTGGAAATCACAGTCATGTAATGCCTGATAAAGAGCAGTGTGATTTGGGTGGAATTTCCATTGGCGCAGTATATGTAACACGCTTGTTTTACTTATTCCTACGGACCTGGAAAGTTCTCGCGTGCCCATGTGGGGGTACCCACGTGCCAACATAGGGTGTTGATGGATCTCGCCCGTAGAAGTCTTTCGTCGCTCTCTGTTGTGGAATTTCAATCACCTCCTGACAAGAAAGGTGTGCAAATTATTCGTATCGTTTGCCGTGAGATGGGTGGCCGATTAGGATACCTTTCCCCATACATTTGGACTGCTTGTTTGGCATTTCTGTCACTCTCACAGTAAATAAGCAGAGTATCCAGTTTTTCCTCATTCGTGAACTTCATTGTGTACGTACAGCCACATATTGCAATACAACTTACCATAACACATTACGGGGACTGGTGCTGTGCTGCTATTAGGAAGCGGTCCTGCCAGGATACAGCGCGTGTTGCTTGCTTACAGCTGTGAGTACGGTCCCCTGCCCCATACTAACGGCCCACTAACTGTATCATATTTGCACATTATTTCTTAGAGTTTCTGTGCATCTTTTCATTCCATGTGCTTTATCACTGAATTCCGCTTTGCATGTACTTTCAAACGACATTGAAATAAATTCATGTTTCCAGGCGAAAAATCATCTGTGATTTAATTATTTCTTTCCATACATATGTTACGAATAGTCACTTTGCAGCAAATTACTCGCCTCCGTACGTAATATCATTTAGCGAAAACCGCATCTCGTGAACTTTCCGGAAATTTCGGTAGTGTCAATAATTGGCAGATAATTCCGTATATTCTTTTGTTACTGTATGATCACTTTTGTCCAGTCTAAAGTTCACATGTTGAGTGTTTCCACACGCAATTTTCTTACTTATTTGTTAATCTGTATGTAATATTTTATGAATAGTCTAAATATAAATTGGTTATAAACTCAAATTTCCTATGGGTTTTCAAGAAGTATAAATTCGTAATATTTCTCTCCCAGGTAAAATGCATGAACAAGTACGTCCATTGATGTATGATTCTCTGTGTTTTGGTTGTTAATGTTGTTGTTCACTGAAGTTACTCAGAATAGAGAGCATACTGCATACAAGTACATGGTTGTAACAGCTCAAGGGTATAACAAGAGAGCCTTCCCCTAGTCATTGGTTTGCTGGAGAGAGACCAAGCAGGTTCTACGGTACTGCCAACTTCAGAAAAGTGAGTAAAAGGTACATTCTCACTTAATTACACTGGTGGTATAGTATAGACTCCGCCAGCTGTGATTGTTTTTTATTGTGATTGGGTTATGTTTTCTGGCTAGTATAATTCGTATCACATACAAACGTTTTTGAGAGAATATGAACAGTAACAGTGAAGATGAAACACTACATTAGAATCAATTTTTAAGAGTATGTTCATGAAAATATGTACATGTGACACGAATAAACATAAGTGAATGTAGCATATACAAAGCAGTATGTGCTACCACCCTCAAAATTAAAATATGCAAAACAACCATGACTTTATACAATATAGTATAAAGAGAACCTACATGACTGTTTATTGTACATGTATGCTATGTGAATGTAGTATGTACTTGGTTATAATATGTAATGATTGTTTGAAATGGTGAAGTTGTAAGACCGTTGCACGTCGACAGCGGGTATCCTCGGCAAGACTTCATATTCTGTAGTTGAGATCAGAGGGCGTGCTGCTGAAGAACGGAACTCATCTCCAAGGCAGCGAGGCGTGCAGCAAACACTAATGACGTCACACCAGATGGTGCATGACGTCACACGGTGCAGCTGTGCCTGTCATGTTTCCTTGCACTCGCCTAGTTCCTGCATCTACACAGTGTATCTAAATTACTCCCACAGACTTCTGCAGTCGCTCTCATCGAATTATTTCATGCAAATAACTACGATTTCTATCCTTATTTCCACAATCTCCATGATGCTGTAGCACACTTGCGATTTCAAACATGGATTATTAATCCACACGTCACAATTAATTTTACACTAAGCAGACGCTCAGAGTTAGGTTTTAAATAATTTCTCCAGTAGTTATATTAAACTAGTACTTCATGTCCACCGTGAAATATGTTTGCCGCCCTTACGAGTTCACTTGATAGCATACACTGGTCGCATATACGTCGTGTAGACATGACAAAGCCGCCCCAGGGGATTCGTTGCTGACGTGGAAAGAAGAAGTTTGCACGCCCTTGGTTCACCTCAAATGATACGGACTGTAGAAGCCCTTATAGGCAGAGTCCGAAAAGCATTTATGTAGAATATTATGAAACGCTCTTGGGTTAGAGGGACAACATTTTGTATACGAATTAAATAAACCAAGAGCTTGGATAAAATGAAGTTACGGTACTTAGCAAGAAAGGCGCTCTCGTTGCAACTCTATAGGACCCACTGTGTTACTGTAAAATGCACAAAAATGTTTCAGCTGTAGCCATACAACCATTGTGTAAAGATATGCCTAGAGTGGCCTTACCCAGGTTAAATTTTCTAACCATTTCAGCTGTAGTTCGAGGGATGAATACCACGTCGCGCTAGACCATTTTCGTGGTATGAGCGTGGGGAATGTCGGCGGCGTTGCCACACTGACATCTACCATCTCTCTCACTCATAACTCCATCTCTATCCCCCCAATCCCAATACCACAACAGTAGAAAGTGTTTTGATTGTCTGTTATACCCACACGCTGGGACAGACAAGATGGCGGACACCCAAGTTCCTTTCTCACGTCGTATATATCCGTTTACGAAAATATTAAAAGTTCTGTAAAACATATGAATAAACCAAATGAAACGTAATGTATGCATAAGTAACGGGAAACATCGCATATTACTCATACGGTCATAACAAAAGAATAAACACCACTTTATAAAATACGCGAGAATTGTGGATTAATGTTTTATATAATATCTTATCACACATGTGCACTCTTAAGTGGTTTGTGTAGCGTGAGTTAGTGTCCCGTAATTATAGGTTATAGAATTCGAATCTCCGACGGGTATCGAGTTTTTATGTGGCACATTATGGCTGTTTATAAATTATTTTATTGTTAGAAAATGTTTATTTAGAGAATATCTTTGTATAAAAGTAATAATACGCAAGTACCATCACAGTACAGTCTACGAGCAGTGGTTGTTTGCTAATCACATCGATTATTTTCTAGAATAGATAATTTGATATGTATAATGTGAGTAATGTTAAAAGGCACACATGAAAGCCTTAAGTTCAATATTGTAACAGTTCTGTCTTTTTTTTTTATTTTGACCGTATAGCCGTAAAAGCATGTTTAATTACGGAGAGCACAAGGTTGATTATTATGCCCACTAAAGAAACACATTTAAAAACAGTGGTGTAGCCAAAGGAGGATGGGGGGGGGGGGGGGGGGTTATATATTAAGAAATATTTCCCCACCCCGCCCATAATCTAAATGAAAATAAAATTTGAAAACAAAATTACAAGTATTATAATATGTTAATTCAAGGAAGATGTGATCTGCCTTGAACATGAAGAATATTTATAACATTGGGTGGTTCCATATCTGTACACGAATCCATTGATTATAATAAATTTGTAATAATGGAGGTTTTATATTTTGTTCAAGAATAGACATAAGAAATCACTCTCCTCCCCCTCCCCCGGCCCCTTTAGCACACAGAGTACATTCTTAGCTACGCTCTTGTTTAAATAATATGTCAATGTTTTAATGAGTGGCATAAACGTCCGTCGTACATACATGTGAATACAGTACCTTGTTTTCCGTTCACAAGCAGTGGCGTTACTTATATCATTTTCCATATATTAATAGTACTCGTACGTTAAAATCTAAACCAATGCAGAATTCAGGGAAAAAACGAAATAATCGTCGTACGTTTCGGATGCACAACAAAGCACCTACATATAAAATTTTGGTTGCATTTGTACCCCTGTCCCCTGCGAGTTATTTGCCTGCCATTTAGAAGTTTCTATTAGCACTTTAGTTAACGTGTGGGTATGAACGGATGCGTTCTTTCTTCCCTTCTGCTATAGAGAATTGTATGCCTTCTGTTGGGCCCACGAGTATAACAGAAAGTAGCAGCTATTGGGCATCGTGTAAGTCCGGCTTAAACGACTCACGCCTCTCGCACAATATTAGGGAACCAGAAACTTCTAACATCATTTTTAAATATCGGAAGAAAAACTATTTTGCAAATATGATACGCTACATACATCTAGTATTATAATAACATATTACAATTAACATTGTTAAGTGGCAGGGGAATGCTAGTAAAAAGGAGAAAATAACCACGATAAACGAATTGAATCTACATTTGCTGTATGAATTAACACTCCTTGTTAAGATGATCGTACATGTTATAAAACATATTCCGTTACTATAGTATAATCGTGCAAACAAAAATGAGTGGTCGTTAACGAAAAAAGTATTTATTCATTCAACAAAATATGAGGCACACAGAACATAACCACTTCAGGAAAAGTAAATTATAATTATATAAATACGTCACAAAGTTAACACACAAGAATGCACTACTGTCACAAATAATTCCAATTTGTACATAGTGTTCGTAAATTGTCATTGTCCATTTGTAGTCTAGGAGACGACAAACATTCCAGAATACATGAAAAACGTTTCACACAGTCAAGATATTTAATTATATTTTAGTTATTCTTGGCAACAACTGTACACTATGAACAGAGAAATGTATTGATTCGTCTGCGTTTATACACACCTGCACTCCGTAATGCAGCGTAAGTTGCGACGTCTGAAGTAAAGCTGGATTTACAATAGAAATATTTAAGCATTCTATTATGCGTTAAGTTGCGTGCAGAAGAAACGAATATGTGTTTTCTTATGTTTTGGTTCACAGTGGAACTTATAAGGCCGTGTGCGTTGGTGGGATTTCCTTAAGGATTGAAATAAATAGTCGTATTTTATATCTTTAAAAAATTTTTTGAGACCAATCAGTACAGAGCAGTCGGTGTTGTTGGCGGGAAGCTGTTATTTACAGTAATGTAAGTATAAAACAATATGACAAAGGCGTGTATGTGCACATGTTAACGTTTATATTTGTTCTCAAATAATAAGCTTCTCTAATAGAAAATGTCGGCTTTGAAGTATGATCTGCTTCAATGTGGTTGTTTCTTACGTGTTGTTAGGAACGAAAGTAAACATGACACGCTTTCTACCTGTTTAAATTCACTGGGATTAAGAATTAAAACATTAATGGAAAACTGCAAATACAGAACACGTGTGTCTGTATGACAGAGAAGCACCTACTGCATAATTGTAAATGCATTAGGTTTTGTATTGTAAACGTAGGCCGTGTCCGAAATGGCAGATAGTGCCCACAAAATGATCACGCGACTCGATAAAATTCAAAATGACAAAATCAGCACCATATTGGTTTTGACATTCAAAACACACGCGCGCGAATGCGTACTTAAAACTTTTTTTTTTAAGACAAATAACTGTTCATAAAATACACTAGGCATGTTTTAAAAAGCAAGCGAGTGTTGTGCTTTGTTTATATATTTAGCAACACGTGTTTAATTTTAAGCCGTTATTGAAATTATATTATTGCCTTGTTTATTAATATATTCACAGCATTCCAGTAATGATGTAGAAATATTACGTCCATTTCAAGCATTTAATTTATATAAAACATATTTTTACTGTTAATGTAAGAATGTGTTGCCGCGAGTGCTAAACAAGCGACTGTCGACAACGTCCGGATTGAATCCTACAAAATGACAAATTACAAAATAACGAATTTGTCTTTACGGACACGGCCTTAGCTTGACTATTAGTGATTGGCACCGAATTATTGCATTCAATTGATGTTTAGTGCAGAAATAGTTATATTTTGTAGTGTACGTAGTCTGAAGTAGAATATTGCGAATCTCTTTGTTATGCCTCGTTCTCCTGCGTTCGTTAATGTTAACATTACTGATAAACACTATAGTGTCAACTTTTTTCGCATTGTTATGTGTCCGAGGTTTCAGTGTACAATATACAAAGGTGTGCTGTGTTACACTCGTGTAAATACACACACACACACAGTCGCCAACTTTTCAGACAATATCCACTTATGCACACCATTATTGTAAACGTGGATCTTACAGAGACGACAGTTGTATTGTCACTTTAAAACAAACACCTGATAGAGCTGAGCCTTAAACGTTATCACTAATGTCCTTTTCCCGCAGTGTGCATCAGGTTTTCTGCTTAGTGAGATGCACGCTCATACAGCGTTCGCATTCGTCTACGTACGTAAATGTTTTACAAGTCTCTGGAATTGACATACGCACGTAAACGGGGAAACGAATGTGTGTAAGTCTCGCGCCCTTACAGCCCATAAGCTACTATTTAGAAAATCGACTTATATGCAGTTTATAATTGTTATTCCTAATATTTCATTTTATAAAGAGTGGAACGGAGTCATTACCTTTTGAGAAACGCCACTGAGCAACGTTTTTAACTATGTCTACTCTTTAACCTTTAATGATCTAGAAGAGCCGTGATAAATATAACCAGTTTTCGTCCTGATTTGTTATAAACCGAGCGTGGCTTTGAATTTATAGTTAATATGCAGAGCAATGAGAATACTGCTGATGTTTTTACATGGCAAGGCATGTATGAGTGAAAATGTTATATCAATATCTGACATTAAATTTTTATTAATACTAATATTAGTGTTAAAAGGAATTTTACCTCTAGTTGTTACCAGTTTTAATAATACATTATCGATAACTGCGTTTACTGACTTGTAAAAAGTATATGATTGGTTAATAGGAGCATTTTCATTGTCATGTACTTTCCAGTTACAGCTCCTAATGGGTTGATAATTCTAAAGTTATGCGCCTACGTTCCAGCACATATTCAGTAAGTATTTTCCGTCAAAATGCTTGTTCAGAATCTTATCAGTCAACTAGTTGCTGTAAAGGATGCGAATAAGGTTATCTATCGGAATGTACCACGTATCGAGCCGAGTGGACTATGCCTATATGCATAAGTGCATTCCTAGGTTCGGACACAGGCTTAATGACACTCGAATAGACATATTGAACGTACTGATAATTTGTACGAACAGTCACCTATGCACCAGATCACAACCCCAAACTGTAAACACTGTGTTCAATTGTAGACAGTCGTGCGTATAACATATATTTCTCCATTATTGAACAATTATTTCCTGTCCACTTCCTTTCACATAAGAACGGAACGAAAAATTTACTATGATGTATGACATCATTAATGATTAATGTGACGTTTGTAATTGTAAGTACTAACAGTACTCGTATTTTATCATGAACACCTAAACTATAGTAAAATAATAGTTTATAATTAAACACAATTACCATTACATATTTATGATAATTTATTTTCGCACAGGTATATAAACAGTAGTTGATATTGCTGTATATTTCCGCAAACACATAATTCTACGACATAAACGAAACACAGGTCATGGCCGCCGCTAGTAAATCATGAGTTGGGTGTTACAGCTGCAACGAATGCTGGTAACTCGCGTGTGACAGGTTCGCCTCTGGCAGAACTTGAACGAACACGTGGGTGAGCCGAGGCCAGGGTTATAAAATACTCTTACAGGCTGCGGAATTGGCAACACGCGCGGGATGACGTCGTCGAGAACACTAGCGCTCCTCTGGATCAACAGCGGAACTAACACGTAAAACTGGCAAGACTTTTTCCTATCCCATGGCCACTCTAGTGTATATCTTTACTCAATGATAATACGGCCCGGCATGTACGCAACACTACGCCCAGAGTTAGACACATACTGGATGTAATACGGCGTCACGTGTTGAGTTGTTATCGCCAAGAACAAACAGGCAGCAATTACAATGCGCCTCACAGATGTTTAGTATTGTTTGATGGCACATAATGCAGCAAAAAGGGAACAACGAAGAATAAGAAACGCTTCTATGCAGCCTCCTGCCTCTGCAAATACTGTAACCACTTGTTTCATTGGCCTGTGCGTAAGAGTGTGATGAACCCCCACATTTTTGTGAAATAGTTGTTTGAGCGAATACGCGTATCTCGGTAGATTAATATACTGCAAATACGACTTTTTGTCAGAAAAGATCAAACACAATTATCTATGCAACTATTTTTTTTTACTTTTGTCATATTAAGTGTATTCTTGGATAACAAAATTCGTGGAAATGGTCAAAAATCATATTCTTAAAGCTTGCCTATGCAGTCTCCTTAAGCGGCAAGAGAAAAGTACGAAGATACGGGTGTAGTTTAGTCTGTGGTCTTTCATCGCGTGTAATAAAACCCCGCTGTTAAAGTGCATCGTTACGACGGAAACACTGCACCTTGCATGTAGAAGCGATGAGGCACAAGTGTGACTGGTAATGAAGACACTGACATATTACCCGAAAATATTAACTTTGTACTGCAGTCGGTGATTTGTTTACATGAATCGAGCACGCGTGTTGTTGAATGTCGTAGCCCCCCCCCCCCCCAACAACACCCTCTCGCTACCACGATGTCAGGGCAGCCTGTTAATCACAGTGTAATTGCGTGGCTCCACTACTGCAAAAGAGAGACATGCAATCTCGAAGATGACGGACATTGAGTTGTTGTACGGAGAAGCGAGAAGAAATAGAAGGGAAGCTGCACGTTTGTATAGATAACTTTGTCCTGCACATCGTCATCCTAACAGTCATGCCCCACGTCGTGATTTTTGTCAGTGGTTCCTGCAACAGTGTGAAATGGTCCCTGATTTCCCTGCTATTGTTTGTTCACAGAGAATCCACGTTCACACACAGGAAGGGCATTTTAATAGTCGAAATAGCCCATCTGGGATGACTCGAACCCACATGAGGTGCTACCAGCACCAATATGCGACCAACATTTTGGCTGGAATACTTGGAGGCAATATTATTGGGTCGTACTTTCTGCCAGCCTGTTTGACAGTTCTGCAGTTCACGTTGCCAGACTTACTGCAGGATGTCCCGCTTGCCGTCAGACAACGGATGTCACTAAAACACGACGGAGCTCCACCCCACTTCACGAAAATTGTGCGTGGCCACGTGAACGTAGCATATCCTGATCGCTGGATAAAACGGGGTGGCATGTTGGATGGCCACCACGCTCGCCGGACCCCATTAAACATTTGGCTGTGGGGATTCGTCAAGGCGTTGGTACACGAGTTAAATCAGAGTAGGACTTGCTAGCGAAGGCCATGGCCGCCTGCGATATGGTGCGAGACGCATCAGAAGTCTTATTCGTTAATATTTCGTATTCGTTAAGTTTCGAAAGCTCTCGAAATGAATGACATCTTCGAGAAAGGCAATAACGTATTCCAAGTCATATTTCGTCACAGCTCTCCAAGACTACGGCAATGTTCGGGTTTTCGTTAGCGAGTGCAAAATGGCAACACTAAGCACATGAACCTTAACTGAATTTAAAGAGTTTGTTAAAAATAATGAATACTTAAGCTTGAAAACAATAATAAACCAAAGCAGTGCATCCCTTAAAATATTTTGTTTGCGTCTGGTGAGTTTTAAATATTAATATTAAATAAATAGTATAGTATAGGAAAAAGGTATATTTCGTTCGTCAAGTGCGTCGAATTTGCTGTCGACAACATACTATTTTCTAACTCAACTGGACGTGTGATGTATTACACATAAATATGTTGTAATTTCGTATGCGCTCTGTTAAAATGGACTCGCATGTACGTCGATAAGAGTTACGAAGATTTTTCTCCATGACCACTTTACTGTTTGGTGCAAGCCATTTTAGAGAACGCCGTTTCTTTTGCTATTTTTAATACCAAGATTATAAAATAAGTGAGGGACAACAAAATAGACACAGTAATGTTTCTAGTTGATTATTTTATTCCAATGTGGTATAAATTTTCATCCAATTATATACTACTAACAAATATTTACGTTTTAGCGCTACCCATCGGTTAATATAATTACATTTTTCAAAGGAAATTTTGAATAAATCAGTTTTTATATTCTCGTACCTAAACAATTGCAATTAATAATAAATAACTTCTCAATAGCCAGCCTACACTGCTGCTTACAGGGCCCGCAAATGAAAACAGAAAGGTTAATAGGTGCTTTTAAAATATTATTTTAAAAATATATTTTTATGTTTTTGTAATACACGAAGGCATATTACTTCACGACCCTCTCTTCTTCCACAGTCACAAAAACAACCAGTAACACACATCAGCCAAGTTTTCATAACAAAAGTCCGTAACGAAAGCCCGAAGGGCTTCGTTATCGTTTCGAATTTCTTATTGAACATAGTGACGTCAAACCAACACTAGAATGCACTTAGAATAGCTCATTTCGTTAGGAAATGAGAAATCGAGTGATAACGAATATTTTTGCCGACAGGAAACGAATTACTTAGAATAAACCCCCAGCCCAGGTGTCATTGATAGGGTACGCCGATCTCTAATGCATCGGTACTACTGCAATGAGGTTGGATGTGCGCAACTCGAACAGCTTCTAGTATAAAGTTATTTTCCAGTAGGAAGCTGTATTGGATGCAATGTCTGTTTTGTTGTGCTGTCAATTAGCGCCATATGTACCCATACCAACCACCACACATGGAAGATCTTTGAATGCATTGTGACTAACCAAACTTATTGAAGGCATTACTACTTAGTACACTGCTCGCACCATAGTGTATTGTCCCTAATACCTTATCTCATAAAATGAAGACTAACTTATACAAACATTTCGACTACCTGCTAACACAAGCGGTTACAGTATCTGCAGAACGGCCAGGGCCAGGCAGTTGCACAAAAATGTTTTGTCTTCGTTTCTACCACCTTGCTTCACAACTAAACGTCGGTGTAGTGCATTTACTAATTGTAATTTGTTTGTTGCCTGTTTGTTCTTGGCGACAACTAATCAATACGCGACGCCATATTACTGCCAGCATGTGTCTACCTCTGGGTGTCAGACGTGTTGCCTACCTGCCAGGCCGTAGTATTTCTACAACTGAAACATTTGTGTGCATTTTACAGTAACACAGTGGGTCCTATAGAGGTGCAACAAGAGCGCATTTCTAGCTAATTACTACGTACTGCTTAATACGAAGGCATCAAACATCACTTTTCCCTCAAGGTAAACCAGTTGTATGTAATAGCAGTTCTTGCACTGCTGTTGTTTACATGATGTGAGTACGACGTACTATGCCTTCATTTTATCCAATATCTTAGTTTATTTAATTAGTATGCACAATTTTGTTCCTCTAACGCAAATGCTTGCCATAATATTCCACATAAATGCTTTTCCCAACTTTGCCTTAAGGGCTTCTACAGTCCGTATTATTTGAAATCGACCACGGGGGTCAAATTTCTCCTTTCACGTCAGCAACCAATACCCTGGCGCAGCTTGGTCACGTGTTTGCTAAGCACGTTATATGTTTACACGTTATTTTTTCTTAATTAACCTCCTGCAGAAGTTTGTCGGTCTAATTTAGCTACGCCAGAGAATAATTGCATGCTTAATCCTTTACTTAAAACTGTTCAAGTGACGATAAAAAATATTCCTAGAAAATCAATATGCTGTATTACCGTAATTTCCTTTTACGTTTTACTATGAAGTTCTATCAGTTAGGCAAGTATTGTGACTTAGAGAACACTTTTGTTGAAACTCAAATGGTGCTTTCCCACCAAAGCGATCGGTTCAATACCCGGCCGGGTCACTCCGGATTTTCGCATGTGGGACTCGTGCCGGAAGATACCATTGGTCGGCGGATTTTCTCGGGGATCTCCCGTTTCCCCCGCCCTTTCATTCCGGCGCTGCTCCATACTAACTTTAATCACCCTCATCGGCTCTCATGACCTCGACGTTAAGAGCCGCCCGAATCTCTTCACTTACTCAAATTGTACTTTGATAATTTTTAAAAATCTGACACTGTTTGGTTCCAATTTTAAAGTTGAAGTGCTCATCGTTATGGTAAAATGCGCGTTGGAAATTACTTTTCAAATAATTTGTCCTTTTCATAAAATTACTTTCGAGACAGCAAAAATTTTAAATATACTAATAACATTTAACAAGTTTAAGTGCTTGAACGTACTAAACTCGCATTGTAAATCATAAAATCTGAGTAGTTAGTTACATGTAGACGTATGTTGTGTACACATCGTGTATGATAGCCGCACTTGTGACGCCAGCTAATGTAACATAGCGACGCGAAACGTGATGTGTGGCTACAGGGAATGCTAAGAGAAATCCGCCTATAGACGATTCACGATAAAGTGAACACTTTTTAAGGCCCTGCTGAATTTTTCTTTACATTAGATTTCTATCTTCCTGTCACTTTTTAATACAAACATTGCCATCAGACTAATAAATACTATGTATACATTTCACCACTAATAAAAGTCAATGTCTGGAACTGCAATAAAATCTGTTTATTAGTGGCTAATTCCTGTTGAAAGGGCCTTAAAAAGTGCTCACTTTACCATGAACAGCCTATACAACCTACGACAAACGTATGCGGCGTTAGAGGCGGCCACGCTATGCGAGGCAGCGCGCACTATCAGTTGCAACCGGAGACAGCGGCTTCTTGCAAAGAAATGCCGACAAGACAAAGCGTGCCTGTTGTGCCTATCAGGGCACATTAGGTATAAGGTGTCTGAGACACATCTGAAGAATGCTCTCGATTACTGACCTCGTGTCTCTCAGCGTGACTCGGGATGTGGCGATAGACAGACGAGTGAAACGAGCGGCAATAGAAGAGGGAAATCTGCGAATGCGAGCAACAGAGCAGTGAAGGGTGCGGCTGGCAGGCTGGACTATTGGACTGGATGCGTGAGTCAGAGAAGTTACAAATGATGGCAACAGATAGACTGAACGTGTGTTAATGATGAGTATGAGTTAATTGACTATAACCAAACAGGGACATTAAGAACGAAGTTAATTAGAGTAAACACGAACTTTAGATACTGCACTCATTAATAAATAAAGAGAATAATAGTATACACAAATTAATGCTGTAAATAATTGCTGTGTGAATAAACTAAAGTCAAACTTACTTCTTTTATTTTTATTAAGACATCCATCCCTCACGAACTCAGATACGCCCCTCTGGAGTCTTGTAGCAATAGGTATTATGTGTACTCACTGTGCCCTTACGGTATGAAAGAACACGATGTCGCCACAATAGTACACCTTCTTATGGCGCGAGTGTGACGTAGCTGTCACGATAGTTCTAACTGGGTGTGAGAGTACTGTACTTGTTAAAAATCAGAAGAATTGCGACTTTAACACCTTGGCAACTTAAAAACAGTGTGAAAACTGAAACTTAAGCTACTGTATGGAAACGCATATGACAGTCTGACGAGTTAACTTTGCCCGATTCCGTCCAAACTGTATACAGGTGGACACGCACTTGTTATCTTACCAATAAGAAGCAAAGTGTACAAATTACACTCTCAGGAACGCTGCAGCCATGTAGGGAAATATGCATGAGTCAGAACCAGCACGTATACGCTAGGAACACTAGGAGAAAAGTGCTACTGGTTACTTGAACGACTACAGTAAGCAGTTGTGTTTCAGAAATCTTCAAATTTAATTGCTGCTCAGTTTTACTTAGCTTTCCAACGAAAAACAAATATTCCATCCAGGTGACATTCATTAAAATTTTTCAACTGACCTGTGGCTCTGGCAAACATTGGCAATTGAATTATTACTGGGGATAGTGGCTTTCGCAACACTAGCGCCTTTCTAATGGTTCAGAATGAGCATATAAAAATGCTCAAATCACGCCGAATCTTTAGTAAATCTTCCAAAAAAAACTGTTAATTCAAATAAAAATTGTGTAAATAGCTAGCGATAGGCTTGAAACTCTGTTCAGAGTTTGCCGTAGTGTACTGTATGTCTTGATACTCAGTTCAGAGTTTGCCGTAGTGTACTGTATGTCTTGATACTCAGTTTAGAGTTTGCCGTAGTGTACTGTATGTCGGGAAAAGTGAACTGTGTGAGACAACGGGGCAGAGGGAGAGACGTTCTACTGTTTGTACTAACGTTATTGCGTAAAAAAAAATTGGAAATATATTATCTCAGGTTGTCAAAATGTAGAATTCCGAATGTCTTGACATTCTCGATGATCAGGTATGACGACGAGGAACCTCTACTAAAGCTTGAAACCCTGCTTCAAGTCTGACACGTGTGTCAATCAGCAAACTCAAGCAATTTTATGTGAGTACTCCTGTCCTGCCAAAGACTGTCCTGCGTGAACGATTTATTTTTCGTCCTGCCAGCTGGGAAATGTTTGAAGCCTACAATTTTCTGGAGTACAATTAAATGCTATTATGGGGTTGGTGTGTTAACAGAACTACATGACATTAATGAACTTGGTTAGCAAGTCTGCTTGGTTATTTGCCACGTCTGTATTTGGTAGCCCAAATTAATAAACTGTTATTTTGTTTGAAGCGGGGTTACTATTTGAAACTATTTGAAGAGGCCATATTTTTGCTGCAGAAAAATGGTATCTTACAGTCGGTGCACTTCATTCTCGCCGCCAAGAATTTGTATCTGCCGCATACGTAGTCGAGTAACATCGGCAATTTTCGGTAATTCAGTAAAGTGGATTGTAAAGTGTTGTATTGCATTGCAGCGTGGCAATTGCAGTTCTCTCGAACTGTCGGGGCTTAGCCACAGTAAATGCAATGCGATCTAACTTAACTAACTTCACGAAACCTGAATCACACAACAAAGTCATTCCAGCACCTCTAACAAACGTTCACTTATCGCGAAGTTAGGTTACGTTGGTTTAGGTCTGCTTGTGTTTACCACAGATAAGCGAACCGATTTTTATGTTATTTTTCACCATATTGGCGTGTTTTACCCCACAACTTCCTTGATCTTCATAGTCCCTCCCCACTCACCAGTATTGCAATGCCTCCATTAAATTATTATTCAGCATGATTAGTTAGTGCTCTCTATACATCCGTATCTATACATCTATGCATATATATATATTTGGGAGAACTGTTATTCTCAATTCTCAACAGCTGCCGAAACTGGCCTTTCTATTACAACATTTACACCACAATCGAACTGATCGCCATACACAGCAGTTTGTCCTACTAGTCACTTCTGCGAATAGCATCCTCAGCATTGGCTAACTTGCTGCCAATCAGAAGACACGAGGCACAAGCCATACTCGCCCTTATCTGCAGCAGAGTGAGCTTAGGCCTAGAACTTGTGACGAGTATATCAGCGACAAGTGACTGAACCTCGTGTCACAAGTATAGTATCTACTCAGATACTCGGATAGTGTGGACTGTGACACCACACAGCGACACACACTCTCATTTGTAGGGTTTCCCAGTGCAGTTCACTTAAATGAAAGAAGACAAGTATATATTGGCATATGTAGATTCATCCATTGACAGACTGTCCGTCAAGTGATAGCGCGAAGATGCTCAGCAAGGGTTGATTGATCACATGGTACATGTTAAGGCCAGGTACACAAGTGGGGTGAAAATTATCAGCAAGGGTGAGATTTATAACACTACAATTTTTGTGTACATGTTTAAGTCAGGTAGGCTACCATATCTGATATTAATATTTATGTAACATTTTCATGTGATAAATCTCACCTTGGCCACTTAACGGTACGTGGGGTTTGTAATATCATATACTGATAGAGATGTAATTAGTGAGAAATGCAGCTTCACATTGCAGTGATGGGATGTGAGGCTTCTCATGTACAGACGTGATCTACAGGCGCTTACAATATTGTGGATTAGAACTGAGATCCGCCCCAGATCATAGCAACAAGCACACGCGGGCTTAGGTACTGACCCTCAATAACTTCCCTGCACGCAGTTTGCTTCATCTCAACAACACCAAGCCTTATACTCGGTCTTCATCTTACATCACATACCTCTAAGGAGTTTGCACAGTTACAGTAGCACTTTGACCCTTCATAGGCTATTCCCGGTCAAGTAAGAACTTTTGAAAGCTCTCTCACTTGGAATAATAGTAAATAAATGTATTTCATTTTAGCTTTAGATGTTAACTTCCGAGACTGGTGGAATATACACACGGTGTTTATTGTTTACATGGCAATATTTATTTTAAAATGTGGTTAAAGGATAAAAAATGGCTGAAAGGAAAAGTAACTAGTGCCTCAAAAGTGCTCACTTTACCATGAACAGTTTATAGCACGATGTAACCACACGCTCTCGGGTGAAGTGTGTCACTAGTAAGATTGTGCACTACTGCCGTATATCGATTTATATAAATATTTTGGATAAATCGCAACCATGATATGATCCGACAACTTGAAGTAATGCAGCGTATATACAGATAGTAGCGAAATGAAATTCTAGCGATATGCGGTATTAGCGATAGCCGATACGTATTAGCGATATACGATGTTACTAGATTTGTGATATTAGAGTTAGTTATATTTTCCAGTAGGTATTGCAATATTTATTTTTTCCCCCAATATTGCTATTTTCACTGTATTAAAAATATTTGTGATTTTTATTTTTAAAATTAAGAATAATAATGTTACGGTGGCATCTTTATAATTAATGGTTATTGTAATTTAAGAATATATAAATGAATAAATAATCGTATTTCGATATATGAAATATCCAGTACGAACAGTATTTCCGAAGCCGATATTTACTATATCAGTATGTCCGATGGTTGCATTTTAACATTTGCTGCACCAAGTGTATGGCAAAGCCATGGTCGCTAGACAGACTTCGCTGTTGTCATTCACCGCATAACAGACTAAAGACAAAGTGTAGACTCATCCGCCATGTTGCCAATACTGACTCGCCTATAGCCAGTGCTACTGCCAAAGCCGCGTTGTCGACACTGACCAATGTGTTTGTTTACATTCATATTTTCAACAAACTCGGCGTTTGATACGAAGAAAATAATGTAACTTGATTACGCTGTAGCAGCATGAGAACTAAGTTGCAGTACGTCACAAGGCACGTGTAGTACGTAGCGGCTCGTATGTACTGTGGCCGGCTCCTGTCCAGTCCATCTGACTCGGGGACTTTGCGAGAACACATTACTGTAGTCTGTAGTGGAGGGCATGCGACTCTGAGAGCGGTTCATTCGTTACACGGAGTATACACACTGATACATCCGCCGTATACAAAGAAATTCAATCTTCCAAGACATCTCGTAAATGTCAAGTTACTACTCATACTGCAATGTCTATGTAAAAACGAATAGGATACGTACACGAAATACATGATTTGAAATCTGAATATTTATGGAACCCAATAAAGAGCAGTGTTGGATGAGAGTAAGTCACCCGGGGCCAGTAGAAAGAAACAGCAGGTTCTGGTACAGTGAGTGGGAATTGGGAGCATGCTGAATTTCGAGGATGTCACCGGCCATCTAACAGACGTACGGTTGACTTGCTGTAGAGTCGGACATGTTCTCAATTTATTAATATTACATTTTTTTTGGACAATTCCTACTATACAGACATCTGAAATCTGAGTACATGTTTAGCACACAAAATTGTTAAAATAGTTACCGGTAATGTGTATCAATGTAAACTGTAATTTGGGCATTTCTGAAATCAGCCTTTAAGAAACGTCACTACCCTACCTGCATATATTTTCAATGCGCCTAGTAAGTTAGTAACGATGGGGGGAGGGGAAGTTGTCACATGACTTAATATTGAAATAGGAGAGTAAGATAAACATTTGTGAACACTGAAATAAGATTAGATTTCTGGTCTTTTAATAGAGTTCATACATGTGAGTGAAAGAATTGGCAAATTTTCAAAAAATTACTTTCTAATAATTTCATAGATTCATGAGACAGATGCATGAATACAGTGATCGAGCCTATGGCAATATTAAATTAACATATGGCGAAATAATACACAATTAGCATACAAGTAGATCATCTTAAGCAGGGTTGTTGAAAGTGCTCAGTATACTGTGAACAGCCTGTATACACATGCTCTATAGACTTTGAATCTCGTGATCCACGATTCTGGTGTGATGATAGCCATGGTTAAATATGGACTAGACAGATTCCTCAGAAATTCTGCTATTCTAATGCAGTACTCGACGTCAGTCTACTGTCTATTATGCATGGCAACCAGCACACCTTACAGCTTGTTCCGTCATTCTGATCCGATGACTTGCCATTCTGAATAAGGTAAATATTAGCATTCTGTGCCTATATCTGTTATGTGGGCTTACTCGTCTACTATAGTCTAAAATGTGACAACAGTGTAAGATATAACCCAAAGCAATCTTCCATTACCAACAAATCAATTTAAAGGGATGCAGGCTTATTTATGTATTGTGCTCCCTCGCTCCAATCAGATGGTTCCGTACTGAATTCTCCAAATTGGCACACTCAATCCACGATGCAGAGAGCCACCTAGAGTCAAGATTTTGACCTCTTGGTTATGTTGCAACAGAGGCGTAAAAAAAATTTGAAGATGTTCAATAAAACAGCCGCAGAAACGAAAAATGATTGTCCCAAAGATTTATGGAATATTGTATAATATATCTGGTACGATACTAATAAGATACACAGCCCTTCAAAAGACTGTGCAAAATCGAGGCACTGGGTTTTGTTCTTTGTTTCGGCAGACCTATATTTACTTTCGAGGAAAATGGTAACCAGGCATAAAAGCTCACAAAAAGTAAAATATTTTAAAAAATTGAAGTAAGCTAGAAAAATAAGGAACGGAAAATTTAAATGAATGAATTTTGGGGAGATTTCCCATCAGGTGGTCCCAGGAAAGTCACCGTAAGAATAGCCCCAAGATATGTAATTGCTGTGAACATTTGGTTGTAATGCAGGTGCCTGGTGTAACAATGGTCGGGGAATGATGAGTAGTTGTATGGCTAGGTACGCAGCCTGTTAGTAACAAGCCCTGTATGTGTGTTAATTGGCCAGGTCACGAGGCAGGCTAGCAGACGTGGGAGGAGAGGTAATGAGTGACCTCGTGCTTGACCCCGCCAACTGGCAACTAAGCCCCCGCGGTCGTGCGCCACGGGGCGAAGATGCATTGTCCACCACAGCCAGACACTGCACACTTGCCAAGAGTCTAGTGCTCGAGAGTGGCTCATACACTGGCAAGATTGAGTATCTAGCATTGCCCTTACTTCCTTATGAAACCATGCACACATCAATCAACGTGTTTCCTGTTCAGTTTACCCACATTTATATATTATGTCGTACTACAGCCTAAGATGTATTTTCTATATTCCCTATTGTTTATAAAGCACATATTTTGAGAGGCTTTGTTATTTATTCCCTTATGTATGTAATGTTTATAATAGTTTATTTTAAAATGGTATTTTTTGCAACAAATAATGTTTTAGTTGTAATTATACCGCTGTTTCTTAAATACATGATCAAACTATGCATGCGCATTTATCACGAACAAAGAAAGTGAAAAACTATATACGACTTAACACCTAAAGTGCATTCCAAGGGCGGTACGACCCTTCGAAGTAGAACCAGGTAATTGCACTTTCTACAAAAAGTATGTACAAAGGGGTCCACATGTCTTGTTGCCCACACATAACCAGTAAAAATGCAATAAATCCAATACATCATAAGGTACTCCAATAGTCAGACGTTACCGGAGTGTTGAAAACACCTCAAGCAATCTTGCACATGCTGAATGTCGTGGGTTCATGCCAGTATAGCTTAGCTCATTAACAGCTAATGGCCTAAAGGATTTCAATCCAAGATCCTTTTTCATGTGTCTTAACACTGTGGTTGTTGGGGTGGCAAGCTCTTATGCTCGTTCCCGCAGTGACTTCTTGTGTGATCGGAGCACAAATGCCTCCACCGCCGCACATGTCTGTTGTGAGGTTGGTTGTTCTGTTTTCTGCTTGTCTTTAATTGATTCCGTCAGAAACAGCTTGTGTTTCCAATGCAGCATTGTCCTTTTAGGATGGTATTCTTTGTGGAATTGTCTCGACAAGTCTCGTCGTACATCCCTTATGCTCTTTCCAGTATATGGGCGTTCATATACCCAAACACTAATAACAAGTATCTCTTCAACGCTGTAGGAGCTCGTGTCGGCCACCTGATACGGGGAATGAAATGCCAGACACAACCTCAAGGAAAATAAAAAATGTGACAATACATGTGAACCATCCTGTACAATCTACCTGGAAAAACTCTAGAAAACGATTAAATGGATAAAGTTCTATGATCTGCCTGATGTTCAACACCATCAAAATATATTTGTGGCAAAATTAGGGGTGCAACCCTTATTTTGCAATGAAAGTGTGTGTTATCAGTGGTTCATTACTCATGTGGCATATTATGAAGTAACGTGTTAAACTAAGCTAAAAAGGCCCGAATCATCATTGCCCTAATCCCAACTGTTTCCTAGGAATAAATGCATAGATTACACAACCACGAAATACCGTGGTCGGGTATATAGGCAACATACAATTCACCTGAGATGATCGCAAGTCGCGTGGCATTCTATGCTAACATGAGATCACAAAATACCATGGTGTTGGGTTAAAAAATGAATTAATCGTGTGAGGTGAGCGTGGATGGTATCCAGGTTTCGTCAGTTAATCACCCGAATATTCACGATCGCAGCCATGTTGCACTGGAAGGACACTTTACCCTTCACTGACGTGCCCACACACCTTCGGCCTGTTACAAACACTACCTATTTCTTTCCAACCTCAACACGTCTCACACCAGTCACCTGCTGCTACCAGCTGATGTGAGCTCACATTATCCTGCTACACAATACAAATACGTAAATTCGTCCACATTTAGCACTTCACCAGTCTTAAAGCCCATACTTTGCTGTTATTAACTGTCCATTACCTACCTAACGGGTAGAAACATCAACGTTTGTGCAGATAACTAGCCTGCTGTTAAGGAGGTAGCAGGTAAAAATGAAAACCAAATGCGATACAACACATAATTATGGTTTTAATGTTTATTTAGTACGAGTTATGTTATACATGTCATACCCAATTATGTTTACCACAATACTAACAGGTTATGTGGGCAAGCATATTAACAAATGTTCAAAACGGCCACCATGTACACCTACACATACATGGACATGTCTAATCATGGACCTGTGTACACGTCCGAATATCCCAGGTTGACTTCGAATAGTTGACTTGGAATAATTGTTGTGGAAGTTAGTGATGCTATCTTTCCCAAACTAGCCTCGCATGCAGACAGAAGCGACTAAGCTAATTCTGTGGTGGCATTTTGTCGAGTAAACCACTGGTACAGAGTCATTCGAGCCAGGTGATCAAGCACAAGAGCCTGCACTCGTTGGTAATGGTAAGGGTAGAAGAGCTACTGATGGAGTTCCCTCTATACTGTTAGAGGTAATATAGCCGCCACGCACCCGGTGCTGACACTTGTGCTCGAGGATGCACTGTTCAAGATGGGGAGTACGAAGTATTTTGGGTCGCCTTCCATCAGCAATATTTATTAACCCAGTGCCATGGTATTTTGTGATCTTATGTTGGCATAGTACGCCACGCGACTTGCAATCATTTCAGGTCAATTGCATGTTGCCTATATACCCGACCACAGCATTTCGTGGTTGTATAATTTATGCATTTATTTCTCGGAAACAGTTGGGATTAGGACAATGATGATTCAGGCCTTTTTGGCTTAGTTTAACATGTTACTTCATAATATGCCACATGAGTAATGAACCACTGGTAACACACAATTTCACTGCAAAATAATGGTTGCAACCACTATTTTGCCACGAATAAATGTTTTTATGTTGTTAAACATCACATGGATCGTAGAACTTTGTCCATTTTATCGTTTCCAAATTTGTACATACTTTTTGTAGAAAGTTCAATTACCGGGTTTTATATGTGGCTTCGCCTTATTTGTTAATGCGGAATACGCATGCGGAGTTTGCCCATGTATTAAAGACACATCCTGTATATTTTACTCTTAAGAAATTGGACATTTATCATTACTCTTATTGTAATTAACGTACAGGTGCTTGTGTTATTTTAAGTGTAATTGCTGTACTATGACCAATGCCCTACATATATCATTGAGCTTGCTCTTGTATTTTATCAACAAAACACTATAAAAATGAAATGAAAGGAATGTAGAGGACCTAAGAAGTGTTCAGACAGAACTGTGTGTGGCAGAATTATTGATCACTGCCGCTATAAGTTCAGTGAAAGAAATGTAAAGCACAGACTAGGGGTAGTGCGCATCCGTGTCTGTGTAAAGTGTAGAGGAGGTGATATGTGATGTGGTGGAGTTAGCCTGTGTGTCAGTGATGTCAGCACCACGTCACAGAGACTTTACTCACCACAGAGAGAGAGAGAGAGAGAGAGAGAGAGAGAGGGAGAAAGAGAGAGAGATAGAGAAAGAGAGAGAGAGAGAGTGCGTGATAGAAAAAGAGTAAAAAAATAGCGAAATAAAGAAAGAGAGAGAGAGAGAGAGAGAGAGAGAGTGCGTGGTAGAAAAAGAGTAAAAAAAGAGCGAAATAAAGAAAGAGAGAGAAGAGCCATCATGTGTCTCATGCAAGTAATCGCTATAACCAGGCCTACATACTTGAGTTGACTGCAGTTTGTCAGTCAAGCTTCAATAGAACTTAGTGTGTACTTGAGTAGGGGAACCTGGGGAAAAACGGGGAAGGTAAGCTTTAAAATATAACAGTTATTCATAGAATGTATAAATAACAACAAATATATTATTTCTAAAGCCACAGACACTATTGCATCTTTTTTTTTTACACATGTAGTTATAAAGTGAAAAAAATCTCATGTTTGGAATAAATATTTGCCTCGTCGTGGTGTGCTTATACCTTCAGCTGTAGTTTTATTAAAACAACTACGTTCATAAATGTCGATGACATTTGTTGAAGGATAAAGTGCAGCTTGCTTAGGGCTTTTACCATTCGGCTCAGTAACCTCTAAATGCAGAGAGTCGTCCCCTCGTGATGCCTGTGAATTAGGAACTTCCACCGAGTGAGTGAGTGAGTGAGTGGGTGGGTGGGTGAGTGAGTGAGTGAGTGTGCAGGTTGGGCCACCTAACGCGGACACCCCCAAAATTCCCGCAGGTGTTGCAGATGACAGAATGTGGTTTTCGCTAAATAATAGTACGTATTTGGGAGAGTAATTTGCCACATAGTGACTATTCGTAGTACGTGCGTGAACAGATAAATTGAACCACATATGATGTGTTAACTCGAAACATACATTTATTTCAATGTCATCTGAAAGCAAGTGCCAAGAGGAATTCAGTGATGTATCATTTACAATGTAAAGTATCGCAGAAACGCCAAGAGATAATGTGCACATATGATTAAGTTAGTTGGGAGTTTGGCCGGTACCATGGAGCAGTGAGCCTGCTGCGGGACAATTTCCTCGTAGCAGTGCAGTACAAGTCCTTGCAATCTGTTGGGGAAAGTACGTGGTGTGTCAGTGTGTGGTTTTGCGTACATGATGACATTCACGAATTACGAATAACTGGACGCTGTATGTATTTACGGTGAGTGTGGCAGAACGCCAAGCAAGAATTCCAAACGTATGGTGAAATGTATCTTAATCGGACGCCCATCTCGCTGCAAACGATGCAAAGAACATGCAAATGTCACTTGCCATGAGGTGAATGGAATTCCACAACACGAAAGCGACAAAAGATTGCTACAGGCGAAACACAGCAACACATGTTGGAACGTGTCAATGCAAACACCCACGTGGGTACACGAGATCTTTGCAGGTTCGTAGGAATATGTAAAATACTTGTGTTTCGGATACTGCGCCAACAGACATCCCATTCATATCAGCAGGCTCTTCATCGGTAATTACACGAAAGTGATTTCTAGCAGCGTGTACAATTTTTGTAGATTTGCTCTGGTGTCTGTAACAGAATTGCAGCAATTTTCTGAAGTACAAACTATTTATCGATAAAACGACCTCCACAAACCATGAGCACGTAAATGTTCGAAATATGCACTATTGGGCGATGGAGAACATTGAAGAATGGGATGTACGACATGGTTCCTACGAAGTCAGATGACTTGTAGGAACACACTGTGGCAGCTTAGAGTATTACACCACACACTTCAAGCTTTTCGTCGCTCGTTACATGTGCGTTCACAGATGTGTATATACAGGATAATTCTCAATTAGGCCAACGAACTTCTTGAGGTGATTCTTGATATCAAAACATGTAGTACCTAAACTGATATTAAGAGAGTAATAAGACATTGAAAAATGAGACTTTTAAATATCTTTTTGCAATATATCGAAAACAAAGTGAAATGAAATTACAATTATTCGATAATAGTTCTGTGTTAATGGGATCTTCAACTTAAGAGCAAACTCGCATTAATACTTTTTCCCTGACAGGAATTAACAGGGGTGGCCACCATTTGTTCTTGGCAACTCTTTTGCAGTCAGGAATTTCAAACTTTTGATGATGAATTATTAAGAAACATGGCCTAAGTAACAAAACTTGTCCTCTTGTAACTGCCCAGGACCCACGGTTTACATGTAAAACGCACAGAAAGTTTCGTCTGCAGCGATTCAATGCCTAGCACATAGGCCATGCTAATCTACATCTGCGTACACTTCATGTCTACTACACAGACGGATGCCTATTTGTTTCTGGAGACAGTTTCTATGTATTCCTTATATTGCCTGTTTAAATGGTAATTTTGCAAATCGTAAAAGAAGTGAAATTAAATTACAATACTTATAATGTATGTGTACGGAATGTCAACAGCAAACACGTATTAATGCCCCCCTCGCCCTGTAAAGAAGTTAACAGGGGTGGCCATCCTCTTGTTGCATACGTTTTTACCATCATGAATTGTGAACGTGTGATGCTTGTTTATTGAGTAGTAACACCTAGGTAAGAAAAAAGTTCCTATTGTTGCAACAACCTAGGACCCACCGTTGTCAAGGTATCGGAAGGAAAATGTGATGGGGTACGTGATAATGCCTGCTAGATAGGCAGCACATTACACAGGTACTTGTACAAAGGCACTGACGCAAGGTAGGGTACGCGCACATATCGTCAGCACCATTGATGATGCCTAACACACGGCCACACCTGCTAACTTCTTTACGGGGAGGGGGAAGGCATTAATACGTATTTTCCCTTAGGTTGACATCCCCTGTTTTAAGTTTTAAATGTTATTCCGCACTTATTTTGGAATTCTGAACACCATGGCTAAGGCATTATAAACTGGGCATTAAACAACTTAAATTTGCCCGAAATGCATTTGCCATGTTATAATTATTGTGGACCATTAACAAAATTAAATGAAAGATTAGAAAGAGGAGATGATGGAGTGACTAAACTAGATGAAGTCGTAAATTTCATGATATTGCTTATAGAGACCACAAAGATTTAGAATCTAGGCATGAAGCTGGCAAAATTATACAAAAAGATGGGAAAGAAATCATTTTAAATAAAGATACTCCAATTGGAGAAAAAATTGCTTCTGCAGCTGTTCCATCAACAATGTTTACAAAAAGAAAATTAGGTTTTGGAATTACAATTTTTATTGAATATATTAGACACACACACACACACTTATAAAAAAAGATAAAAAGCTTAACTTTCGATATAACCATTGATCACTTAAGATATTTGGATATACATAAATTTTTAACAAAAGATCAACTTGAGCGAAAAAAAATAAAGAATTAAAAGAAGGCAAAGGTTTCTTGCTAACCTTGGCATTGCCAATACTCAAAAAAATATAAAAGAAAAAACCGGCAATGATTTACATCATGGAGGAATTATTCCTCTCATAGTTGCTGCTTTAACTGGCCTTGGTGCTTTAGCAGGAGTAGTTACTTCAATATATAAATCAGTTGAACAAACTAAAAAATAAAATAAAAAAAGAATTAGAAGAACAGACACACAATTTAGCAATGGAAAATAAAGCTGGAAGTGGTGTAGTTGCGAAAAAAAAAAAAAGAGGAAGGCCAAAAGAAATTTTGATCCATTATCCAATATCGATATTGAAAAACATGTACAAAAATTTCAGAAATGTTTATATGGTTGACGAACTACCAAAATATGCACAAAAATGATTGTGCCGTGGTTAATTTTGATATTTTAACAAATCCTAGTACTCATTGGGTCTGCTATTTTAAAGAAAATAATTCTATTTATTATTTTGACTCATTTGGAGGCAATATTCCTAATAATTTTATAACAATAATGTTTATTACAATGACGATATAATTCAGAATTTTAATTCTGTTATCTATGGACATTTATGTTTAATTGTTTTGCACCTTTTTCGAGAGCATTTAAGTTACGCGATATAATTTCTATGTTATTAAATAACAGATATATTTGGGAAACCATTAATCGAATCTTTAAATAAAAACTTTGATAATATTGCTGAAGATTTAAAAACATATGTAGATTCAAAATGTAATTCGAGTGTTTCTTTTTTACAAAGCGAATTGAGCACTTGTTTTGATTTTAGAAAATCGTATATCTAATTTTTTTGGACGAAGAATAGTTAATATAGCTGACCCCATTGATGGAAAAATGTAGTTAATTAAATATTTTAAATAAAAAATAGCTGATTATGCTTTAAAAGAAGATATAAATTGACAATTCAATAACACTATTGCTGATTATATAAAACGAATAAATAATGTAAAACAGACATTAAATAAATATGTAGATTCAAAATATAAAACTATTGTTTCTGACTATGGTTTAAACATTATCTAGATTCGAAATATAAAACTATTGTTTCGGACTATACATTAAAAAATTATGTCGATTCAAAATATAAAACTATTGTTGCTGATTATGCATTAAAAAATTATGTCGAATCAAAATACAACACTAGTGTTTCGGATTTAAAAACATATGTAGATTCAAAATATAATACCATTGTTTATGCTTTACGAGACCAAATAAGTAAAGTTTTTGTTTACACAACAGACTATGTTTCAAAATTCAAAATCGTAGAATTAATCAAATGGCTGATCCTATTGATGGAAAAGATGCAGTCAATAAAATACATTTCGATAAAGAATTGCAAAATTTAAACAAATCTGTTTTGAATTACTGCGACACACTCATTAATAAAAAAGTCGAAAAAAGCAAAGAAGCTGTTGATAAAGAATTAAAAGTCAAATTACAAAATTTAAGCCAATCAGTTGACACATTTGTTAACAAAAAAGGTTGAAAAAAGCAAAGAATCTGTTGATAAAGAAACAGATGTTAAATTGCAAGATTTCAACAAAGTAATTTTGAATTATTGACATACACTTGTTGATTTGAAAGTTGAAAAAAATCAAAGCAGATTCAGATAAAGAATTAGATGTTAAATAAAAAAATTTAAACCAATCTCATATATTTTATTTACACGCAGAGTGGAATAAAATGACTAATGTTTTTCACTTAGATAATGATCAAATTTTCTTTACTTGCTGGGTGGACTGTACTGTTTATAAAATAGTTACGGATATTCTCATGTTTGATAATAATTTGGCCGTTTTCAAGACTAATACAAATATTGATCACAGCAAGACTTTTCATGTTAACAAAGGTTATTATTTAACTTTTAAAATAAAATAAAACATATCTTTATGCTGGTGGAGAGGTGGTGGCAATATGGATATTCGTGAAATATGAAGATTAACTCATATATATATATATATATATATATATATATAACTATTAAATGGACAAAACATGGTGTTTAAAGTGCAAGGAAGTCACTAAAATAATAATATAAAAAATGAGGATACAACAAATGGCGAGATTAGTCCAGAAAAGTATATTCTCTTTGTGCAATTCTAAAAAAAACCACATTCTTAAAAAAAATTTGCTTAATGTGAGAGAAGGAATAATCAATTAATTATATAAACCTGCGCAAAAAAATTTTCCAAGAAGAAAAGTTATTTCATATGACATGATGATTTGTGGCAAATTGATCTTGTATAAATGGATACTGGAAATTTAAAAGGTATAGCTCATATAAATAAAGGTTATAAATATATTATGACTATTATTGATGTTTTTTCAAAGTTTACATTTACTTTACCAATCAAAGATAAAACAGCAAAAAAATGTAGCATGTGCTTTAGAAAATATATTGGCTAAAAGAAAACCAAATAACTTGCAAAGCGACAATGGCTTAAAATTTTATAGTCAAATATTTAAAAGAACTTATGGAAAAGCATAGTTTAAATCCTTTTTCATCGTTATCTAAATTAAAAGCTAGTGCTGTTGAAATATTTAATCGAACTTTAAAAAAATATAACGTGGAAAAAAATTTGCTTTGAATGACAATTATAAATGGGCAAATATATTGGATGAATTAGTGAAAGACTACAACACAAAACACAGCACTATAGGCATGAAACCAATTGAAGTAAATAAAAAATATGAAAAGAATGTATTGCAAACAAATTTTGAGTTTACTAAACCAAAATATAAAGTTGGAGATAGCGTTCGCGTAAGCAAACTGAAGATTTTTTTTTGAAAAAGTTTGTACTGTTAATTGGCCAACAAAATTGTTTACTATTAGTAAAGTTTTAAATTTTGATATACCAACATACAAATTAAAAGATACAAAAGGAGAAGAAATAATGGGTAGTTTTTATGAATACGAATGAAAACTAACTATCCTGATGAATATTTGGTCAAAGAAGTTTTAAAAACTAAAGGCAATAAAATTTATGTAAAGTGGTTATGTTTTGATAGTTCTCACAACTCTTGGATTAATAAAACAGATGTAGCGTAAATTGCTTTACCATTATGATAGTCGAGTTGGGACCTAATTTGGGTCCCAACTAATTCTGATAAATATGCTTTATATTTGTACTCAATTTGACTAAGAATATTTATATCATTAATTAATTGTTGTTGAGTATAATTATTTCCGACAGTGTAAAAATAGTTGCGAAAACTCTCAATGCTGCCATTCAATTGTTTCCTTCATTCTTTGATATAAATTTATAGAATTCGGAATATAATCAGATCTCAAAAATTCTTTATAATCTGGGTATACAATTATAATTTTAAGCAAAATTATTTGAAATTTGTTTCTTTCAGTTCTAATAACATAATAATCATATTCACAATCATCATCGAACAATTTTAGAAGAATAAAAGTTGAATTTAAATTTTGGTTTTGTGTTTGTGGTACAACGTGAGAAGACATTTCTCGTATTACCTCATTTCTGCTATTTATTACATATACGGCTCTATCAAGTGTTTCTGTTAAATTTTCAATAAGATCATCTTTATTTTTTTTATTTCTTTTAAATTTTCAATGTGATCATCTTTAATTTTATTTATATCTTTTAAATGATTAACTTTAATTTCGTTCATTTTTCTTATGTGTTTTATTTGACCTTTAAATAAATGCATTACATCTTTTTTAAATCTTATATTCACCATGTTTTCTAATTTATGGTAAATCTTCGTGAGTTACCCCATTTTTCAAATTCTTTTGCCTCTTCTTTTTTAGAAGACAGAGTTAAAGAATAAAGACCAGGTTTGTTGATAAATACAGCAGATTTTCATTGCCTCCAAAGGTGAACTGGCAGACGCCCTTTAAGTTTACTAATAAAATAGTTTCATGTTCATCAATATTTTATCTATAATTATATTGCTCTTAAAGAGTTAAATTTTCTAAGTCATTGGTAATATATTTCGTTTCATTTATAATTTCATTATATGATTCGCACTTTACATCAAACAATGAAATGCTATTTTTGCCAACTCTTGTCATTTTTTTTTTGTAAATTCATTATATTCCTTGAAAGTTTCATTACTAAAAAAATACAGTAAACCATTTGTATATCTAAAAGCTGAGTCTGTCATATTTGTAAATTAGGAAATTTCTCACTAATTAGACCATGCTTATTTTTTTAAATCTGGAAACGATGTTTATCTATTTCTGCATTATACAACTTTTCATAAAAGATAAAAGTTTTCCCCAAATATGAATTTTAAAAAGCATTTATTTTAAATTCATCTCATAATGCAAGTGAAGCTAATTTTTTAGGATAATCAACCATACAAATTTTTTCGTCAACAAACAGGAGTAACTCGCCTTATGGTCTTAGGAACATAAAAAAAAAATATTAAAATTGGCCGGTAGAAACCGAAACCAATTTCTTGTCGAAGATGGCCTGTTGATTATTTTCTTGTCTCCCAAACTTTTTGTCCAAACATTTTTACTATAAAAAATATGCAATTCACCATCAATAATTAAAAATGTTTTTTATATATTCGTCTTTGCATAAATAAAATGGTTCATCATTAAAATTATTTTGTAGTGGTGGCCCATTCAAGTTTTGAATATTTTGAATATCGTCTGGTTGCAAATCAACAAAATCATTGTTGAGAATTGGGTACATGATTGCATTTTTATCATTTGTATGTTGAAGACCTAATGCATGGCCAATTTCGTGGATCAAAACCGCTATAGTCCATTCCCGATTGGAAGCGACTTATGAAAATCAACCTTTGAAAAAACACTCTAGGAATAACAAGTCACCTGTTTTTTCAATAACCTGTATTCCACAAGTATATAACACTGTGGTTAACTTTGGAGTACTGTATTAACTAATAAATTAACCTTTACCTTAATATCTTCTATAACTTGTAATATTTCTTTCTTTTTTAAATATGAATTGTTAATTCATATTTAAAAAAGAAAGAAATATAACAACAGCGTGTGCAGCGACGTTTGGCAACGACCGGTAAGAACTAGTTCACAGTTAAAATATTATCTTAACCTCCTTTTTTAGTATACTATTTGTAAATTAAACGGTGCCTATTGAAATATTGAAATATTTAAGTAGCCCCGATTGCAACATATCTCATTTTTACAGTTTAAAATAACAGCAGAAAATATCGTGAGTAGGCCGTAATGGCACGGAATTGTTTTATCGAGCGAGAAAGCACTGTCTGCTGGCGAGGCTTGGCGCACTCTTTCTCTTTCTTCGTCTCTCACACTCGGGAAATTTCACTTAGGTAGCATGCATTTAAATTATACATGTTTTCAATTGTATCATACTCCATACTTATTACAGCAAAATCATTATTTTTGAATTTGTAATTTACAACTGAAGAGAGATTCTAATGTTTGAATACGTATTTTAATATATTTAGATATGATGGTGGGGCAGTTACCTAGTGAAGTTGGCAGACGTGGCGAACCACGACAGGGCGTGTTGCTTTTTGTCAAACGAAACGTAAATTATTCTTACTCCGAAAAATACTTCCAATTAATGCATCACGTCTGTAGACGTGTTTTTTAAATCTACCTAGGCAAGTTACGATGTTGTGATAAATCCGTTTTTCCACGGCAGTTGTGACGTGTGTTTCGTTAATCATTGCGTCTGTGAAATGGCGTGCCTTTGTGCATCGTGGTCGATACGCCGTCCCTGTGTGTGTGATTTCAAATATTTGATTAAC
This sequence comes from Dryococelus australis, assembly GCA_029891345.1. NCBI lineage: Eukaryota > Metazoa > Arthropoda > Insecta > Phasmatodea > Phasmatidae > Dryococelus > Dryococelus australis. The sequence goes on from CM056995.1 coordinate 175,882,952, forward strand.
ACTATTTATACGTTTTGAATGTGAACTGTTTTTATGACGAAGTTATTTATTTACATCCACGTCTCTTTATTTATTACAACGTTGAACCTTTGTCCTAAAGGGTTTGAAACACAGTCGTGTAACGTAATTTTCCACAATCCCAGAAGAAAAATACTAAGCCCAGCCTGATAATTTTAAATAAACCTAGTAAACAGTAAGTAGCAATACATAGAAATATGAGCGGAATAAAAGTTATCGTAGGCATGCGTGCATGATCATCGCTATCTTTTAAAGTTTGTATGACAAAAATGAGCAACACGAGTTGCGTGCTTAAATTTAATGTGCCTTTTTCGCTGGTTGTTCCTTCTTTTTAATATTTATTCTAACCGAGGCCGTCCTTTTAGAGAAATGACCCAACACATACCAATAACGAAAGGATAATTACAATTAGTACAGCCCTTTACCTCGCAGTTGTAACAGTGTTAAACACAGTCGCGGCAAAATACTAACGTGCATTACATGTGTTGAGCGACGTCGTGGAAAACAAATATGTTAATGTAAAATAACCGTAAGAACTGTCTTCAATTGAAGCATTTTTAAAACGTCATAAAGCTGACTTAAATAATGTCAGAGGCCTAAACTGTGAATATTCATACGGAATGATTTTTTGGAATATGACAGAATTCCTTGAAAAGCTGTAAATAGTAAACAACACATTTGGCAGGTATAAAAGTAGAAGTCACATTTCAATGTTTATTTTTAGGTGTAGCGAAAGTATACGAACGTATGTACAAACACAATGGAATGTAAACATTGATTTTGACAAATGCTACATGGCAGTCACATGGCAATGTTTGTTTACATTTGGCGGAAGGATATGAAACGGGCCTGCAAGTATATATTTAACAGGACTCCGAGAAAGTTGCTTCCAATGGGGAATGGACTATAGTAAATTAATTTTATTTTCAGGGGTGTTTTTACCATCATTATACCAATAATCCTGCTTATTGATGTGAATTTCAACGAGGCTGTTTTGTTTATTTGGAAAATATGCATAAGCCAGTGCACTGCCAAATGGATATAATGTGTAAGGATAAACTCCGCGCAACCTATGATTATTATGTAGGCCGTGTTTATATTATATAAGTATATCTGTAGAATTCGTATTGTAAACAAATTTCAAATTTTTGTGTTTTTGCCAAATGTTAAAAGTCTCTTTTGCTAAATTTGTAATTGATTAATTTTCATATGCAAAATTCTATTTTAATGAATTTTTAGTGCATTCTGCCGTTCATGAAAGGGTCACAATTATCTCATCCTTAACACCACATCTTGGCCTGTTGATTAAATTAAGTGTTTCTTAATTGAGTTTATCATTAAATGAAGAGAGGTTGTGATATTCTTGAAATATTCTTAAAGACGTTTCGTACTTTTCAGTATCAATTTTTGAAAGCGAATTTGCATCACCTTCTAGATATCCATATTTATTAAAAAAGTTGAAAACACATTTTGCCTGATTCCCTTTTTTGGATAGTGAAAAATTATATTTGTAATAGCGAGAATAATTATGTCTTCATTTTTATACAAAAATTTTTTAAACAAATTGTACGAAGGTTAATTGTTTCAAATGCAACACAACATATGTATTTCAGAGAGCGTGACCATATGATATGAAAAATTGAATTTGAATTTTTTTTCAGGCGCGCGCTTCCACGCGGCTGATATTCCGTAATGAATAAAACACAAAACATAATTAGTGATGAAAACATTTTTTTCCCCTCAAACAAAAGACACAACAGTTATTTTTAACCCTCAGCTGATAAATATTTTATCTGGTTGCATATTTGAAGGTGTTCCTATTTTAGGGACACCTTCTGCAAGCTAAATAAGCTTATGTTGATAAAACTTCAGCACCACATTTTTCTTCTTAATAATACATTTTTTTCTTCCTAAATAACACAAAACAAAAAAATTGATTCTCTGCTCTGCAAGTTAAACTATTTACTTCAATTCACCAAACAACAAGACGTAGAAAATAATAAATGGTTTGGGGCAACAGATTTTGAAATTTACGAATCTAATTTTGGTAACAAATTTATTGTATTCTAGATAGCAAAATAAAAATTTCATTACCAGAGCGCTATGTCAAGATACTCTATAAAAATTCATTGGAACTAATACATGAGAAGCCGGTTTTTATAATGTACAAAGGTTTAAAAGAAATGAAAAATGGAAAATTTGTCCATGATCTAGTATTCTCTTAAGCACATTTTTTAAAGCATTTAAATTTTTTTAATATTATTTTTAACAAATTTGTTTCTTTATAAATAAACATATCTTCACCTATTTTCCCTTGAATTTGTCCAATATTTTAAAAGGTGGCGATGGCGCAAGTCCGCCATCTTATAAATTAGATCAAGCATCTGAAGATCTTAAAAAATTTTGTTCACAAATTTCATTCAAATTTACAAAGCTTACAATTATCACTCTTAGATAACATTGACGACAAATACGAACTTCGAGAAATGGTGAATATTTAGAGCAAATAGAATAAGTTTTAAAAAAATTAGTACAGCTTCGAGTATAACTTTTTTTTTTTGTTGTCGTCAATTTTATTTGTTATGTGAACCCGCCTACAGGCGGGGTTAGTTGAAAACAAATCATCTTCCCTATTTAATAATGAATATGGTTTATATAAAACGTTAATTTTTTTTCTTAAAAAATTTGTAATAGTAGTATAAGCAAGCAATGTAAAAAATGTGGTGAAGTTTTAAAAACTTAATGTTTTCCATCACATAAACACACAAAAGATAAGCACATTTACACCTGTAAAAAATGTTACAATGAATATTCTAGAAGTCGCTATGTGTTGAAAAAAAGAGGCAGTACTTTGCGAATGTGGAAAATCTGTTTGCAAGCTAAATTTCGAAAAGCACAAAATTACTAAATTGCACAATACTTATGAAATTTTTCAATGTGAATCTTCAACCAAGATCTGCATAGTATGCAGGGAGGTTAAATCTGTCGACGATTTCGCATCTCACAAAAAACACAATAGATAAACATTTTAACACTTGCAAAAAATGTTATACCGAATATGCTAAACGACATTATGAGTCAAAAAAAAGAGAAAGTGCAATGCGAATACGGAAAGTTTGTATATAACCATTCTCTAAAAAAAGATAAAAATAGCAACATGCACATTGCAGCAATAGCTGTTCTAAGTGAAACTCAGCATTCGCCGACTTCATAAATTTTTATTATAAGAACATTTATTATATATAAATATGGAGACGAGCAACCTAGTGGGTGAGTTGATAGAAAACAAAACTGCGCGAGTTGAGAACTATATGTAGAGAATAAAAAATAATATAAATTACATAAAGATGATCTTATTGCAAATATAATTCTAAAAATTGAATATAATTCTAAAAATCCTATTTAGAATCTAAATGATTTAACAGTTCTGAATTAAGAACTAAAGACAAAAGCTTTAACATAAAAAATATATATGATTTTAGAAAAGCTGATTTAATTACAGCTCTAATGCAAATAATCAAAATGAACAAAGAAAAAGAAACTTAGCAAATTTACCTTTTCCAAATCGCAAAATAATACATAGAAAAGGTAAAAAGGTTTTAAAAGAAATATTCCCCTTTTCCAATAGTGTATATGTGAACAACAAAAATAGAAAAACTAATAACACATACGAAGTTGAGAAAGCTTTCAAATGTCAGTTATCAACATACAACATTGAAAACAATTTTAATATAGTGTTTCTCAGAAATTTTTTAGCATCGGTAAAGCAACAATTATTCAACATATTACACAGTCAACTTATAAAACTTAGAGCTCTAAAGTCCAACATTAAATTTGTTGCTCTTTTTCGAAGCCGAAAAGCTGGCAAGATGTAGTCTGCAAATATTAAAAAATATTTATATATTAACTCTCTTGTGAATTCAATATTTGTGTGGTTACGCAGCTGCGACTAGCAATAAGTTTTACAAATTAGCTTATCTTATTCATTTATTGAACTGCACTGCATTCTCATAGTGATAGAGAAAATCTTAAAGCCCATACTTTGCTGTTATTAACTGTCCATTACCTACCTAACGGGTAGAAACATCAACGTTTGTGCAGATAACTAGCCTGCTGTTAAGGAGGTAGCAGGTAAAAATGAAAACCAAATGCGATACAACACATAATTATGGTTTTAATGTTTATTTAGTACGAGTTATGTTATACATGTCATACCCAATTATGTTTACCACAATACTAACAGGTTATGTGGGCAAGCATATTAACAAATGTTCAAAACGGCCACCATGTACACCTACACATACATGGACATGTCTAATCATGGACCTGTGTACACGTCCGAATATCCCAGGTTGACTTCGAATAGTTGACTTGGAATAATTGTTGTGGAAGTTAGTGATGCTATCTTTCCCAAACTAGCCTCGCATGCAGACAGAAGCGACTAAGCTAATTCTGTGGTGGCATTTTGTCGAGTAAACCACTGGTACAGAGTCATTCGAGCCAGGTGATCAAGCACAAGAGCCTGCACTCGTTGGTAATGGTAAGGGTAGAAGAGCTACTGATGGAGTTCCCTCTATACTGTTAGAGGTAATATAGCCGCCACGCACCCGGTGCTGACACTTGTGCTCGAGGATGCACTGTTCAAGATGGGGAGTACGAAGTATTTTGGGTCGCCTTCCATCAGCAATATTTATTAACCCAGTGCCATGGTATTTTGTGATCTTATGTTGGCATAGTACGCCACGCGACTTGCAATCATTTCAGGTCAATTGCATGTTGCCTATATACCCGACCACAGCATTTCGTGGTTGTATAATTTATGCATTTATTTCTCGGAAACAGTTGGGATTAGGACAATGATGATTCAGGCCTTTTTGGCTTAGTTTAACATGTTACTTCATAATATGCCACATGAGTAATGAACCACTGGTAACACACAATTTCACTGCAAAATAATGGTTGCAACCACTATTTTGCCACGAATAAATGTTTTTATGTTGTTAAACATCACATGGATCGTAGAACTTTGTCCATTTTATCGTTTCCAAATTTGTACATACTTTTTGTAGAAAGTTCAATTACCGGGTTTTATATGTGGCTTCGCCTTATTTGTTAATGCGGAATACGCATGCGGAGTTTGCCCATGTATTAAAGACACATCCTGTATATTTTACTCTTAAGAAATTGGACATTTATCATTACTCTTATTGTAATTAACGTACAGGTGCTTGTGTTATTTTAAGTGTAATTGCTGTACTATGACCAATGCCCTACATATATCATTGAGCTTGCTCTTGTATTTTATCAACAAAACACTATAAAAATGAAATGAAAGGAATGTAGAGGACCTAAGAAGTGTTCAGACAGAACTGTGTGTGGCAGAATTATTGATCACTGCCGCTATAAGTTCAGTGAAAGAAATGTAAAGCACAGACTAGGGGTAGTGCGCATCCGTGTCTGTGTAAAGTGTAGAGGAGGTGATATGTGATGTGGTGGAGTTAGCCTGTGTGTCAGTGATGTCAGCACCACGTCACAGAGACTTTACTCACCACAGAGAGAGAGAGAGAGAGAGAGAGAGAGAGAGGGAGAAAGAGAGAGAGATAGAGAAAGAGAGAGAGAGAGAGTGCGTGATAGAAAAAGAGTAAAAAAATAGCGAAATAAAGAAAGAGAGAGAGAGAGAGAGAGAGAGAGAGTGCGTGGTAGAAAAAGAGTAAAAAAAGAGCGAAATAAAGAAAGAGAGAGAAGAGCCATCATGTGTCTCATGCAAGTAATCGCTATAACCAGGCCTACATACTTGAGTTGACTGCAGTTTGTCAGTCAAGCTTCAATAGAACTTAGTGTGTACTTGAGTAGGGGAACCTGGGGAAAAACGGGGAAGGTAAGCTTTAAAATATAACAGTTATTCATAGAATGTATAAATAACAACAAATATATTATTTCTAAAGCCACAGACACTATTGCATCTTTTTTTTTTACACATGTAGTTATAAAGTGAAAAAAATCTCATGTTTGGAATAAATATTTGCCTCGTCGTGGTGTGCTTATACCTTCAGCTGTAGTTTTATTAAAACAACTACGTTCATAAATGTCGATGACATTTGTTGAAGGATAAAGTGCAGCTTGCTTAGGGCTTTTACCATTCGGCTCAGTAACCTCTAAATGCAGAGAGTCGTCCCCTCGTGATGCCTGTGAATTAGGAACTTCCACCGAGTGAGTGAGTGAGTGAGTGGGTGGGTGGGTGAGTGAGTGAGTGAGTGTGCAGGTTGGGCCACCTAACGCGGACACCCCCAAAATTCCCGCAGGTGTTGCAGATGACAGAATGTGGTTTTCGCTAAATAATAGTACGTATTTGGGAGAGTAATTTGCCACATAGTGACTATTCGTAGTACGTGCGTGAACAGATAAATTGAACCACATATGATGTGTTAACTCGAAACATACATTTATTTCAATGTCATCTGAAAGCAAGTGCCAAGAGGAATTCAGTGATGTATCATTTACAATGTAAAGTATCGCAGAAACGCCAAGAGATAATGTGCACATATGATTAAGTTAGTTGGGAGTTTGGCCGGTACCATGGAGCAGTGAGCCTGCTGCGGGACAATTTCCTCGTAGCAGTGCAGTACAAGTCCTTGCAATCTGTTGGGGAAAGTACGTGGTGTGTCAGTGTGTGGTTTTGCGTACATGATGACATTCACGAATTACGAATAACTGGACGCTGTATGTATTTACGGTGAGTGTGGCAGAAACGCCAAGCAAGAATTCCAAACGTATGGTGAAATGTATCTTAATCGGACGCCCATCTCGCTGCAAACGATGCAAAGAACATGCAAATGTCACTTGCCATGAGGTGAATGGAATTCCACAACACGAAAGCGACAAAAGATTGCTACAGGCGAAACACAGCAACACATGTTGGAACGTGTCAATGCAAACACCCACGTGGGTACACGAGATCTTTGCAGGTTCGTAGGAATATGTAAAATACTTGTGTTTCGGATACTGCGCCAACAGACATCCCATTCATATCAGCAGGCTCTTCATCGGTAATTACACGAAAGTGATTTCTAGCAGCGTGTACAATTTTTGTAGATTTGCTCTGGTGTCTGTAACAGAATTGCAGCAATTTTCTGAAGTACAAACTATTTATCGATAAAACGACCTCCACAAACCATGAGCACGTAAATGTTCGAAATATGCACTATTGGGCGATGGAGAACATTGAAGAATGGGATGTACGACATGGTTCCTACGAAGTCAGATGACTTGTAGGAACACACTGTGGCAGCTTAGAGTATTACACCACACACTTCAAGCTTTTCGTCGCTCGTTACATGTGCGTTCACAGATGTGTATATACAGGATAATTCTCAATTAGGCCAACGAACTTCTTGAGGTGATTCTTGATATCAAAACATGTAGTACCTAAACTGATATTAAGAGAGTAATAAGACATTGAAAAATGAGACTTTTAAATATCTTTTTGCAATATATCGAAAACAAAGTGAAATGAAATTACAATTATTCGATAATAGTTCTGTGTTAATGGGATCTTCAACTTAAGAGCAAACTCGCATTAATACTTTTTCCCTGACAGGAATTAACAGGGGTGGCCACCATTTGTTCTTGGCAACTCTTTTGCAGTCAGGAATTTCAAACTTTTGATGATGAATTATTAAGAAACATGGCCTAAGTAACAAAACTTGTCCTCTTGTAACTGCCCAGGACCCACGGTTTACATGTAAAACGCACAGAAAGTTTCGTCTGCAGCGATTCAATGCCTAGCACATAGGCCATGCTATCTACATCTGCGTACACTTCATGTCTACTACACAGACGGATGCCTATTTGTTTCTGGAGACAGTTTCTATGTATTCCTTATATTGCCTGTTTAAATGGTAATTTTGCAAATCGTAAAAGAAGTGAAATTAAATTACAATACTTATAATGTATGTGACGGAATGTCAACAGCAAACACGTATTAATGCCCCCCTCGCCCTGTAAAGAAGTTAACAGGGGTGGCCATCCTCTTGTTGCATACGTTTTTACCATCATGAATTGTGAACGTGTGATGCTTGTTTATTGAGTAGTAACACCTAGGTAAGAAAAAAGTTCCTATTGTTGCAACAACCTAGGACCCACCGTTGTCAAGGTATCGGAAGGAAAATGTGATGGGGTACGTGATAATGCCTGCTAGATAGGCAGCACATTACACAGGTACTTGTACAAAGGCACTGACGCAAGGTAGGGTACGCGCACATATCGTCAGCACCATTGATGATGCCTAACACACGGCCACACCTGCTAACTTCTTTACGGGGAGGGGGGAAGGCATTAATACGTATTTTCCCTTAGGTTGACATCCCCTGTTTTAAGTTTTAAATGTTATTCCGCACTTATTTTGGAATTCTGAACACCATGGCTAAGGCATTATAAACTGGGCATTAAACAACTTAAATTTGCCCGAAATGCATTTGCCATGTTATAATTATTGTGGACCATTAACAAAATTAAATGAAAGATTAGAAAGAGGAGATGATGGAGTGACTAAACTAGATGAAGTCGTAAATTTCATGATATTGCTTATAGAGACCACAAAGATTTAGAATCTAGGCATGAAGCTGGCAAAATTATACAAAAAGATGGGAAAGAAATCATTTTAAATAAAGATACTCCAATTGGAGAAAAAATTGCTTCTGCAGCTGTTCCATCAACAATGTTTACAAAAAGAAAATTAGGTTTTGGAATTACAATTTTTATTGAATATATTAGACACACACACACACACTTATAAAAAAAGATAAAAAGCTTAACTTTCGATATAACCATTGATCACTTAAGATATTTGGATATACATAAATTTTTAACAAAAGATCAACTTGAGCGAAAAAAAATAAAGAATTAAAAGAAGGCAAAGGTTTCTTGCTAACCTTGGCATTGCCAATACTCAAAAAAATATAAAAGAAAAAACCGGCAATGATTTACATCATGGAGGAATTATTCCTCTCATAGTTGCTGCTTTAACTGGCCTTGGTGCTTTAGCAGGAGTAGTTACTTCAATATATAAATCAGTTGAACAAACTAAAAAATAAAATAAAAAAAGAATTAGAAGAACAGACACACAATTTAGCAATGGAAAATAAAGCTGGAAGTGGTGTAGTTGCGAAAAAAAAAAAAAGAGGAAGGCCAAAAGAAATTTTGATCCATTATCCAATATCGATATTGAAAAACATGTACAAAAATTTCAGAAATGTTTATATGGTTGACGAACTACCAAAATATGCACAAAAATGATTGTGCCGTGGTTAATTTTGATATTTTAACAAATCCTAGTACTCATTGGGTCTGCTATTTTAAAGAAAATAATTCTATTTATTATTTTGACTCATTTGGAGGCAATATTCCTAATAATTTTATAACAATAATGTTTATTACAATGACGATATAATTCAGAATTTTAATTCTGTTATCTATGGACATTTATGTTTAATTGTTTTGCACCTTTTTCGAGAGCATTTAAGTTACGCGATATAATTTCTATGTTATTAAATAACAGATATATTTGGGAAACCATTAATCGAATCTTTAAATAAAAACTTTGATAATATTGCTGAAGATTTAAAAACATATGTAGATTCAAAATGTAATTCGAGTGTTTCTTTTTTACAAAGCGAATTGAGCACTTGTTTTGATTTTAGAAAATCGTATATCTAATTTTTTTGGACGAAGAATAGTTAATATAGCTGACCCCATTGATGGAAAAATGTAGTTAATTAAATATTTTAAATAAAAAATAGCTGATTATGCTTTAAAAGAAGATATAAATTGACAATTCAATAACACTATTGCTGATTATATAAAACGAATAAATAATGTAAAACAGACATTAAATAAATATGTAGATTCAAAATATAAAACTATTGTTTCTGACTATGGTTTAAACATTATCTAGATTCGAAATATAAAACTATTGTTTCGGACTATACATTAAAAAATTATGTCGATTCAAAATATAAAACTATTGTTGCTGATTATGCATTAAAAAATTATGTCGAATCAAAATACAACACTAGTGTTTCGGATTTAAAAACATATGTAGATTCAAAATATAATACCATTGTTTATGCTTTACGAGACCAAATAAGTAAAGTTTTTGTTTACACAACAGACTATGTTTCAAAATTCAAAATCGTAGAATTAATCAAATGGCTGATCCTATTGATGGAAAAGATGCAGTCAATAAAATACATTTCGATAAAGAATTGCAAAATTTAAACAAATCTGTTTTGAATTACTGCGACACACTCATTAATAAAAAAGTCGAAAAAAGCAAAGAAGCTGTTGATAAAGAATTAAAAGTCAAATTACAAAATTTAAGCCAATCAGTTGACACATTTGTTAACAAAAAAGGTTGAAAAAAGCAAAGAATCTGTTGATAAAGAAACAGATGTTAAATTGCAAGATTTCAACAAAGTAATTTTGAATTATTGACATACACTTGTTGATTTGAAAGTTGAAAAAAATCAAAGCAGATTCAGATAAAGAATTAGATGTTAAATAAAAAAATTTAAACCAATCTCATATATTTTATTTACACGCAGAGTGGAATAAAATGACTAATGTTTTTCACTTAGATAATGATCAAATTTTCTTTACTTGCTGGGTGGACTGTACTGTTTATAAAATAGTTACGGATATTCTCATGTTTGATAATAATTTGGCCGTTTTCAAGACTAATACAAATATTGATCACAGCAAGACTTTTCATGTTAACAAAGGTTATTATTTAACTTTTAAAATAAAATAAAACATATCTTTATGCTGGTGGAGAGGTGGTGGCAATATGGATATTCGTGAAATATGAAGATTAACTCATATATATATATATATATATATATATATATAACTATTAAATGGACAAAACATGGTGTTTAAAGTGCAAGGAAGTCACTAAAATAATAATATAAAAAATGAGGATACAACAAATGGCGAGATTAGTCCAGAAAAGTATATTCTCTTTGTGCAATTCTAAAAAAAACCACATTCTTAAAAAAAATTTGCTTAATGTGAGAGAAGGAATAATCAATTAATTATATAAACCTGCGCAAAAAAATTTTCCAAGAAGAAAAGTTATTTCATATGACATTGATGATTTGTGGCAAATTGATCTTGTATAAATGGATACTGGAAATTTAAAAGGTATAGCTCATATAAATAAAGGTTATAAATATATTATGACTATTATTGATGTTTTTTCAAAGTTTACATTTACTTTACCAATCAAAGATAAAACAGCAAAAAAATGTAGCATGTGCTTTAGAAAATATATTGGCTAAAAGAAAACCAAATAACTTGCAAAGCGACAATGGCTTAAAATTTTATAGTCAAATATTTAAAAGAACTTATGGAAAAGCATAGTTTAAATCCTTTTTCATCGTTATCTAAATTAAAAGCTAGTGCTGTTGAAATATTTAATCGAACTTTAAAAAAAATATAACGTGGAAAAAAATTTGCTTTGAATGACAATTATAAATGGGCAAATATATTGGATGAATTAGTGAAAGACTACAACACAAAACACAGCACTATAGGCATGAAACCAATTGAAGTAAATAAAAAATATGAAAAGAATGTATTGCAAACAAATTTTGAGTTTACTAAACCAAAATATAAAGTTGGAGATAGCGTTCGCGTAAGCAAACTGAAGATTTTTTTTTGAAAAAGTTTGTACTGTTAATTGGCCAACAAAATTGTTTACTATTAGTAAAGTTTTAAATTTTGATATACCAACATACAAATTAAAAGATACAAAAGGAGAAGAAATAATGGGTAGTTTTTATGAATACGAATGAAAACTAACTATCCTGATGAATATTTGGTCAAAGAAGTTTTAAAAACTAAAGGCAATAAAATTTATGTAAAGTGGTTATGTTTTGATAGTTCTCACAACTCTTGGATTAATAAAACAGATGTAGCGTAAATTGCTTTACCATTATGATAGTCGAGTTGGGACCTAATTTGGGTCCCAACTAATTCTGATAAATATGCTTTATATTTGTACTCAATTTGACTAAGAATATTTATATCATTAATTAATTGTTGTTGAGTATAATTATTTCCGACAGTGTAAAAATAGTTGCGAAAACTCTCAATGCTGCCATTCAATTGTTTCCTTCATTCTTTGATATAAATTTATAGAATTCGGAATATAATCAGATCTCAAAAATTCTTTATAATCTGGGTATACAATTATAATTTTAAGCAAAATTATTTGAAATTTGTTTCTTTCAGTTCTAATAACATAATAATCATATTCACAATCATCATCGAACAATTTTAGAAGAATAAAAGTTGAATTTAAATTTTGGTTTTGTGTTTGTGGTACAACGTGAGAAGACATTTCTCGTATTACCTCATTTCTGCTATTTATTACATATACGGCTCTATCAAGTGTTTCTGTTAAATTTTCAATAAGATCATCTTTATTTTTTTTATTTCTTTTAAATTTTCAATGTGATCATCTTTAATTTTATTTATATCTTTTAAATGATTAACTTTAATTTCGTTCATTTTTCTTATGTGTTTTATTTGACCTTTAAATAAATGCATTACATCTTTTTTAAATCTTATATTCACCATGTTTTCTAATTTATGGTAAATCTTCGTGAGTTACCCCATTTTTCAAATTCTTTTGCCTCTTCTTTTTTAGAAGACAGAGTTAAAGAATAAAGACCAGGTTTGTTGATAAATACAGCAGATTTTCATTGCCTCCAAAGGTGAACTGGCAGACGCCCTTTAAGTTTACTAATAAAATAGTTTCATGTTCATCAATATTTTATCTATAATTATATTGCTCTTAAAGAGTTAAATTTTCTAAGTCATTGGTAATATATTTCGTTTCATTTATAATTTCATTATATGATTCGCACTTTACATCAAACAATGAAATGCTATTTTTGCCAACTCTTGTCATTTTTTTTTTTGTAAATTCATTATATTCCTTGAAAGTTTCATTACTAAAAAAATACAGTAAACCATTTGTATATCTAAAAGCTGAGTCTGTCATATTTTGTAAATTAGGAAATTTCTCACTAATTAGACCATGCTTATTTTTTTAAATCTGGAAACGATGTTTATCTATTTCTGCATTATACAACTTTTCATAAAAGATAAAAGTTTTCCCCAAATATGAATTTTAAAAAGCATTTATTTTAAATTCATCTCATAATGCAAGTGAAGCTAATTTTTTAGGATAATCAACCATACAAATTTTTTCGTCAACAAACAGGAGTAACTCGCCTTATGGTCTTAGGAACATAAAAAAAAAATATTAAAATTGGCCGGTAGAAACCGAAACCAATTTCTTGTCGAAGATGGCCTGTTGATTATTTTCTTGTCTCCCAAACTTTTTGTCCAAACATTTTTACTATAAAAAATATGCAATTCACCATCAATAATTAAAAATGTTTTTTATATATTCGTCTTTGCATAAATAAAATGGTTCATCATTAAAATTATTTTGTAGTGGTGGCCCATTCAAGTTTTGAATATTTTGAATATCGTCTGGTTGCAAATCAACAAAATCATTGTTGAGAATTGGGTACATGATTGCATTTTTATCATTTGTATGTTGAAGACCTAATGCATGGCCAATTTCGTGGATCAAAACCGCTATAGTCCATTCCCGATTGGAAGCGACTTATGAAAATCAACCTTTGAAAAAACACTCTAGGAATAACAAGTCACCTGTTTTTTCAATAACCTGTATTCCACAAGTATATAACACTGTGGTTAACTTTGGAGTACTGTATTAACTAATAAATTAACCTTTACCTTAATATCTTCTATAACTTGTAATATTTCTTTCTTTTTTAAATATGAATTGTTAATTCATATTTAAAAAAGAAAGAAATATAACAACAGCGTGTGCAGCGACGTTTGGCAACGACCGGTAAGAACTAGTTCACAGTTAAAATATTATCTTAACCTCCTTTTTTAGTATACTATTTGTAAATTAAACGGTGCCTATTGAAATATTGAAATATTTAAGTAGCCCCGATTGCAACATATCTCATTTTTACAGTTTAAAATAACAGCAGAAAATATCGTGAGTAGGCCGTAATGGCACGGAATTGTTTTATCGAGCGAGAAAGCACTGTCTGCTGGCGAGGCTTGGCGCACTCTTTCTCTTTCTTCGTCTCTCACACTCGGGAAATTTCACTTAGGTAGCATGCATTTAAATTATACATGTTTTCAATTGTATCATACTCCATACTTATTACAGCAAAATCATTATTTTTGAATTTGTAATTTACAACTGAAGAGAGATTCTAATGTTTGAATACGTATTTTAATATATTTAGATATGATGGTGGGGCAGTTACCTAGTGAAGTTGGCAGACGTGGCGAACCACGACAGGGCGTGTTGCTTTTTGTCAAACGAAACGTAAATTATTCTTACTCCGAAAAATACTTCCAATTAATGCATCACGTCTGTAGACGTGTTTTTTAAATCTACCTAGGCAAGTTACGATGTTGTGATAAATCCGTTTTTCCACGGCAGTTGTGACGTGTGTTTCGTTAATCATTGCGTCTGTGAAATGGCGTGCCTTTGTGCATCGTGGTCGATACGCCGTCCCTGTGTGTGTGATTTCAAATATTTGATTAACACTATTTATACGTTTTGAATGTGAACTGTTTTTATGACGAAGTTATTTATTTACATCCACGTCTCTTTATTTATTACAACGTTGAACCTTTGTCCTAAAGGGTTTGAAACACAGTCGTGTAACGTAATTTTCCACAATCCCAGAAGAAAAATACTAAGCCCAGCCTGATAATTTTAAATAAACCTAGTAAACAGTAAGTAGCAATACATAGAAATATGAGCGGAATAAAAGTTATCGTAGGCATGCGTGCATGATCATCGCTATCTTTTAAAGTTTGTATGACAAAAATGAGCAACACGAGTTGCGTGCTTAAATTTAATGTGCCTTTTTCGCTGGTTGTTCCTTCTTTTTAATATTTATTCTAACCGAGGCCGTCCTTTTAGAGAAATGACCCAACACATACCAATAACGAAAGGATAATTACAATTAGTACAGCCCTTTACCTCGCAGTTGTAACAGTGTTAAACACAGTCGCGGCAAAATACTAACGTGCATTACATGTGTTGAGCGACGTCGTGGAAAACAAATATGTTAATGTAAAATAACCGTAAGAACTGTCTTCAATTGAAGCATTTTTAAAACGTCATAAAGCTGACTTAAATAATGTCAGAGGCCTAAACTGTGAATATTCATACGGAATGATTTTTTGGAATATGACAGAATTCCTTGAAAAGCTGTAAATAGTAAACAACACATTTGGCAGGTATAAAAGTAGAAGTCACATTTCAATGTTTATTTTTAGGTGTAGCGAAAGTATACGAACGTATGTACAAACACAATGGAATGTAAACATTGATTTTGACAAATGCTACATGGCAGTCACATGGCAATGTTTGTTTACATTTGGCGGAAGGATATGAAACGGGCCTGCAAGTATATATTTAACAGGACTCCGAGAAAGTTGCTTCCAATGGGGAATGGACTATAGTAAATTAATTTTATTTTCAGGGGTGTTTTTACCATCATTATACCAATAATCCTGCTTATTGATGTGAATTTCAACGAGGCTGTTTTGTTTATTTGGAAAATATGCATAAGCCAGTGCACTGCCAAATGGATATAATGTGTAAGGAAAACTCCGCGCAACCTATGATTATTATGTAGGCCGTGTTTATATTATATAAGTATATCTGTAGAATTCGTATTGTAAACAAATTTCAAATTTTTGTGTTTTTGCCAAATGTTAAAAGTCTCTTTTGCTAAATTTGTAATTGATTAATTTTCATATGCAAAATTCTATTTTAATGAATTTTTAGTGCATTCTGCCGTTCATGAAAGGGTCACAATTATCTCATCCTTAACACCACATCTTGGCCTGTTGATTAAATTAAGTGTTTCTTAATTGAGTTTATCATTAAATGAAGAGAGGTTGTGATATTCTTGAAATATTCTTAAAGACGTTTCGTACTTTTCAGTATCAATTTTTGAAAGCGAATTTGCATCACCTTCTAGATATCCATATTTATTAAAAAAGTTGAAAACACATTTTGCCTGATTCCCTTTTTTGGATAGTGAAAAATTATATTTGTAATAGCGAGAATAATTATGTCTTCATTTTTATACAAAAATTTTTTAAACAAATTGTACGAAGGTTAATTGTTTCAAATGCAACACAACATATGTATTTCAGAGAGCGTGACCATATGATATGAAAAATTGAATTTGAATTTTTTTTCAGGCGCGCGCTTCCACGCGGCTGATATTCCGTAATGAATAAAACACAAAACATAATTAGTGATGAAAACATTTTTTTCCCCTCAAACAAAAGACACAACAGTTATTTTTAACCCTCAGCTGATAAATATTTTATCTGGTTGCATATTTGAAGGTGTTCCTATTTTAGGGACACCTTCTGCAAGCTAAATAAGCTTATGTTGATAAAACTTCAGCACCACATTTTTCTTCTTAATAATACATTTTTTTCTTCCTAAATAACACAAAACAAAAAAATTGATTCTCTGCTCTGCAAGTTAAACTATTTACTTCAATTCACCAAACAACAAGACGTAGAAAATAATAAATGGTTTGGGGCAACAGATTTTGAAATTTACGAATCTAATTTTGGTAACAAATTTATTGTATTCTAGATAGCAAAATAAAAATTTCATTACCAGAGCGCTATGTCAAGATACTCTATAAAAATTCATTGGAACTAATACATGAGAAGCCGGTTTTTATAATGTACAAAGGTTTAAAAGAAATGAAAAATGGAAAATTTGTCCATGATCTAGTATTCTCTTAAGCACATTTTTTAAAGCATTTAAATTTTTTTAATATTATTTTTAACAAATTTGTTTCTTTATAAATAAACATATCTTCACCTATTTTCCCTTGAATTTGTCCAATATTTTAAAAGGTGGCGATGGCGCAAGTCCGCCATCTTATAAATTAGATCAAGCATCTGAAGATCTTAAAAAATTTTGTTCACAAATTTCATTCAAATTTACAAAGCTTACAATTATCACTCTTAGATAACATTGACGACAAATACGAACTTCGAGAAATGGGTGAATATTTAGAGCAAATAGAATAAGTTTTAAAAAAATTAGTACAGCTTCGAGTATAACTTTTTTTTTTTGTTTGTCGTCAATTTTATTTGTTATGTGAACCCGCCTACAGGCGGGGTTAGTTGAAAACAAATCATCTTCCCTATTTAATAATGAATATGGTTTATATAAAACGTTAATTTTTTTTCTTAATAAAATTTGTAATAGTAGTATAAGCAAGCAATGTAAAAAATGTGGTGAAGTTTTAAAAACTTAATGTTTTCCATCACATAAACACACAAAAGATAAGCACATTTACACCTGTAAAAAATGTTACAATGAATATTCTAGAAGTCGCTATGTGTTGAAAAAAAGAGGCAGTACTTTGCGAATGTGGAAAATCTGTTTGCAAGCTAAATTTCGAAAAGCACAAAATTACTAAATTGCACAATACTTATGAAATTTTTCAATGTGAATCTTCAACCAAGATCTGCATAGTATGCAGGGAGGTTAAATCTGTCGACGATTTCGCATCTCACAAAAAACACAATAGATAAACATTTTAACACTTGCAAAAAATGTTATACCGAATATGCTAAACGACATTATGAGTCAAAAAAAAGAGAAAGTGCAATGCGAATACGGAAAGTTTGTATATAACCATTCTCTAAAAAAAGATAAAAATAGCAACATGCACATTGCAGCAATAGCTGTTCTAAGTGAAACTCAGCATTCGCCGACTTCATAAATTTTTATTATAAGAACATTTATTATATATAAATATGGAGACGAGCAACCTAGTGGGTGAGTTGATAGAAAACAAAACTGCGCGAGTTGAGAACTATATGTAGAGAATAAAAAATAATATAAATTACATAAAGATGATCTTATTGCAAATATAATTCTAAAAATTGAATATAATTCTAAAAATCCTATTTAGAATCTAAATGATTTAACAGTTCTGAATTAAGAACTAAAGACAAAAGCTTTAACATAAAAAATATATATGATTTTAGAAAAGCTGATTTAATTACAGCTCTAATGCAAATAATCAAAAATGAACAAAGAAAAAGAAACTTAGCAAATTTACCTTTTCCAAATCGCAAAATAATACATAGAAAAGGTAAAAAGGTTTTAAAAGAAATATTCCCCTTTTCCAATAGTGTATATGTGAACAACAAAAATAGAAAAACTAATAACACATACGAAGTTGAGAAAGCTTTCAAATGTCAGTTATCAACATACAACATTGAAAACAATTTTAATATAGTGTTTCTCAGAAATTTTTTAGCATCGGTAAAGCAACAATTATTCAACATATTACACAGTCAACTTATAAAACTTAGAGCTCTAAAGTCCAACATTAAATTTGTTGCTCTTTTTCGAAGCCGAAAAGCTGGCAAGATGTAGTCTGCAAATATTAAAAAATATTTATATATTAACTCTCTTGTGAATTCAATATTTGTGTGGTTACGCAGCTGCGACTAGCAATAAGTTTTACAAATTAGCTTATCTTATTCATTTATTGAACTGCACTGCATTCTCATAGTGATAGAGAAAATCTTATCTGCTCTCTCGTCCACAACTAAACTTCAGCGCACTCTTGTAGTGAGAAAAAAGAATCATATCTACACTCTCGTTCGCAAATGAACTGCGGCATATTCTGACCTCAGTGGTGCAAGTTTTCCACATCGGTGAGCTCTGTCCGCAACAGGAAATATGTTATCAGAGGCTGTGCTGATATCTCGGCTGCGCAACTACAAACACACTGCAGCTCACAGCTTTTGGAGAGCTCAATTTCTTGCCCTGTAGCATGGATTGAGTGATAGGATGTTTGGTTTATAATGCAAAGGTTGGGGGGGGGGGGGGTTCGATCCCCGGTCTGAGCAGATGATTTAATATTGTGGATATGTATGGCAGGCATATTCACAATATTATATTATCACCAAACCATTCAAAATTTGAGCCAAAACCTCGTTCTACTTCTATTGTGTAGATGCTATGCAATGGGAGCAGAGCACAAAAAACCCCCATCTCCTCATCATAATACGTAACTTGTAAATATCGCCGGTGAGGAGACGGGGATTTCTCCACTGCCGTTTTGCCATTTTTAAAGATTGTGTTTATATATTTTATAAATCCAGTAGAAGACTATAGCAGATCTTGGTGCAACTTAATAATTTAACTAAAATTGGACCAATTTCATGCTAAATTCAATCAAATTTCTAATCCCCATGTCAAATCTTTCGGAGATGTTGACTAACTGAAAAATGTTATTAAAATTCAACCAATTTCAAGATAAATTAAAACAAATATCTAATTCTCCATCAAATTTTTCAAAGCGCAACTCACAATCAAAATCATTTTTCATCTTGTGTTCACTCTTTGTGTGTGGTTCTTTAAAGAATAATTTTCGAGCTAAATAATAATATTTTTGATGAAATTTCATGAATTTTCATACTTTTCGTGTGATATTATTCAAATTTAAAGTAAATATTTGCCTTTTTGACCTAAATTTAGCCTCATTCACCCTGAAAATGGACCACTGATCAAAGAGTGAACGAAGTATGTTTTAAAAAAAAACGCACTTGATTAAGAATGCAGATTTGAGTCAAATCATCTTGATTTTGGGGTTGAAATCGAACAGATGACTCTTGTTTTCAATAGATATTAAAAATTTTTGCTTGAAAGTGAGAGATTTGCGTGAATCTTAGTACTGTTGAGATGTGCCAATAGCTGCAATAGTCTTCTACTAATACATTTCAAAATCTCAATTTTCAAGGGCTTATAACTGACCCACGTGATACTCAGTTTAGGTAGTACATGTTCTATATATTTTGTACTTTTACATCAGGAATCACCTCAAGAAGTTTGTCGTTCTAATTGAGAATCATCCTGTACAGCTATCGATGGTAAACACAAATAGCATATGCTGTGAAAAGACCTAATGTAAAGCATTTCAACCAAAACTCTGCACTTTTGTAACATATATGTGGATGTGTTTGCAGTTTATGTTGAATTCTGCTACTTGAGTTGTGCATCTGTACGCTCTCGTTAGTCAGTAGGTACTACTAATGACTAGGAAACAAATCTCCTAAATTACGTCGTCTGAATAAAATGTACTTGTTAATATCAGACTTGCACTCACCTTTCCAGTCTTCTCTCCACTGCGATGCTCCCCTTTGTCCAATAACGTATTCTGTGTCCCTTGCTCCATTATTGTAAGCGCTTCAAAGCTATAAGGAGCGGTCCCACAGGCATGAGTCACATAACATGTTGTTTATGTATAGCTGTATGTATAGGTTTACTGCTCCATGCTGTCAGTCCAACTAACTTAATCATATTTGCACATTATTTCTTAGTGCTTCTGTGATAATTTCCAGACAAGTGTCAACCGCAACAGTTCAGCGAACTTTTCTGCGAATGAGGCTCCGAAATGTAAGAAGGGTAACTGCACCCATGCTAACATGGGTGCATCGAAGAAAACGACTGGAATTTGATAGACAGTATGACGACCATTGCTGGATGAAAACGGGTGGTGGGGGCAGTGTTATAGTCTCGTGGTATTCTCTAGGTCCCATCATCCATGTGGAAGGCACTCTTGATCGTTTTGGTTAAGAATACATTTTAGGAGATCACGTCCACCCATACATGATGATTTGTCTTTCCTTGGGAGGATGGGATCTTCCAGTACCATAATGTGCCTTGCCACACAGTTAGAAGTGTCCGCTCGTTGCTGGAAGAGCACTATCATGACTTCAAAGATTTCCCCTGGCCCCAAAACAGCCCCGATCTCAATCCAATTGAACATCTGTCGGACCAGCTCGATCGTCGCGTTCGCCATATTATCTCATCCACCACGCACCCTTCAACAGTTGTGGGACACGCTGCAGACAGCAAGGTTCCAGATACCCGCGGAGACCTATCTGCACCTGACTCGAGTCACTGCCAGCTCGTCTAGCTGCTATATGTGCTGCGAAGGGTGGTTACTCTGGATACTAGCAGGTGGTCATAATAATGTGACTCGACTGTGTATATTTGCGAGGGTGTGTTCGAAAATTTATCTGTTGATGCTCCGTTGCACATCCACAGAATCCACTGACATTTCAGGCCGGTTAAACTAGTGGATACATCGATTCAATCGAATTAGACCAAATCATTAGTACGAGATTTACCTAAATGTGTGACTGTAGATATATGCAAATATCAGCCAATGCAATTCGGATAGTAAGTGATCCACGGCTGGGGGTGCCTGGCAGATGAAAGGATACCCGCTGTTGTTGACATGTCACTAGTCTTCGCCTTGTGCTGTCTCCTGGTAGTGTGACTCGCAGTCAGGTAATGCAAGTTTCAGTGAAACGTACAGGATTTCTCTGAACTGTGGGTAGAATGTTGATGTCAGGTCTCCTGCAAGGTGCTGTACATGGTCGGCCAGCAGGTCCCTCTATCGTTCACCGGTGAGGGACGATGTGTGGTTGTATTGTCTTGCTGTACACGCAGGTCTCCTGCAAGGTGCTGTACATGGTCGGCCATCAGGTCCCTGTATCGTTCACCGGTGAACGACGATGGCAAATTGAGCTTTCGTTGCGCCGCTTTCTTACAAGGTTAAAACATCTGGTGTACATCGTTAGATACATTAGTAAATTTACCATAATACGACTTGTGCACACACTCATGTAGGCAACACTTGCTGCCAGTAATTGGCGCAAAATAAATTCCCAAGCCTCATAGTTTACTAATTCCCGAAACACAAAATCAAGAAGATAATTTGAACTATTTAATATATTTTGATGGGGTAACACATTATGATAAACTGTTTGTATGCTGGTAATTGCCATATTCGTCAGCAGTTATTATCATCTAAAAGTTTTGTATTTAAAAATTGCTAACTTTTATAAATAAAGTAGAAATACAAATTAAAAAGTAAGTAAAGATGCCAAAAATTGTCTTAAAATAAAAAATAAAAAAATATCCAGAATTTCATAATTCTAGAATTTATATATCTTGAAGAAAAAATAGCTTTTTAACAAAATATTTCGACAGGTGCTTTTAGAAGATAAAACATTAATAGCAGTACCATCATAAATTTTATTTTTTAAGCATTATTTATGTAATAGAACTTTAAAAACGTTAAAACAAATACTTTGCATATGTACTGATTTTGTGATTATTCTAGGCTATCATTTGAAAAAAAAAATGTATTCTATCAAAAAATTGTACAACTTTATCTGTATGTGATTGTGAACTCAAGTATATAGACAATAAAATAAACCCAATAGAAATATACCCTGTAGTTCAAATTAAGTTGTGGATTTTGTTTCCTGAATTCGTGCAGTACGAGAATTTTTATAACTTCGATCTCATTATCTGTTGCGAAACACGCATAAATGGCGTGTCCAAGAGAATGTTGCACTGCTGTTATCAACAGTAAATTGTACAAATAAACTGCGCAGCACAATGCAGAAATGTTTTACGTAAAATACTGACTATTTTGGTTTTCGTCATTTTACTAAGAAATAGTTATGTGCGAATAAGATACACCTACGGCGTTGTGAACAACCGATCGAACATGTAGCAACACAGCTCATGCGATAACTAGACAATAATAATAATTGTAATAATAAGCACAATAATGACAACAAAAAGAATAATGACAAAAATCACGACAATAGCAACAATGACACCAACAACGATAACATTGACAGAAATAATGACAACAATGACAATAATATTGACAACAATAATAATGCAATGATAACGAAAATAATAATAATCAAATGAACATCAAAATCATCATCGAAATCAACATCAACAGCAACATCCACAGCAATAACATAAACAAAATTAACACCAACAACAATAGCATCAACAACAATGACCTCACCAATATAGTCATCATCAATAACATCAACCACAACAACAATGACAGCATCAATATCAATAACAACAATAACATCAACAATAATAATAGCAATACTAACAACTATTAAATAAACAATAATAAAAACAAGAACAACATGGTGCCGTCAGTGAGGTCACCAGTCTATATCAGAAACCAATGCATTTTTTTAAACAATTGTGTATAAACCATTCCACGATAGATTTAACATAGAAAACAGTACACCACATGCACAGAACAAACCTACAGGCTACAATTAAATCAGCACACGCACAGAAATGATGCAAGTTGTCATTAAATTAAATAGGACATGCACAGAACGGTGGAAGCTATCACTCAAATAGAAAAAAAGTGTTTTTTCGACAAAACATGCAGTTTCGTATTATCTTTGATTTGCAAAAATTAATACTTTCTATGTTAACCTCATTTCACATGTAACATATGTTTGTTTTCTGTAAACATAAATCAAGATCCAATTTTAAACTGGTCTCCATTTCTGAAGCCTTTCTGGCTTTTGTGATATAATATAGATTTGTTCTGTATTTGAAATAGGTACTTTGATAAAAAAAATCTAACGAATTTACTGTGCTGTCCTACATTCAAAAGCACAACTAAAACATACACTAGCTTGGCGCGAATTTTCCAAACAACAGTCAAGTTCGTTTCTTTCCATAACTTTCACGATGGGGCTGCGGTGGTGTGGTGGCCAGAATAGGTACTCACCTCTTACCACGGCGAACCGGGTTAGATTCTCGGCAAGATCGCTCCCGGATTTTCGCAGGTGCTGAAAGATGCCGCTAGTCGCCGGGTTTTGTCGGGGATTTCCCGTTTCCCCCGCTTTTACATTCCCGCGCTGCTCCATACCTCGTTTCACACTCGTCGGCTGTCAAGACGTCGCTGTCGAGAGCCACTACACTTGACATGAACTCGGCGCGGGGGTCTCCTCGTCCTGATTGACTCCGCACAGCACATGCACATATTTCTGTGCGTGTGCTGTGTTACCTCGAGTATAACCAAGCCACACGCTCTTTACTACCCGCGCGCCACTCTTCTGGAGTCTTCAGTGAATTGTCGCGCGGCGTTAAGCAGTCTTGTGTACAGTTATTAAGTATCTCCTGGCTGTTGACGTACTGCTGTTGGGCAGGTCCACAGGCAGCTGAGTGTGTTTATGTAAACACTATGTTTGTCGTGAGGAGGCACATCACCCTATCCATGGAAACAGACTGCCTCCAGGCAAGTGCACTCGGTCGTCAGACTGACTATATAAATAGTTCATTCACGGTGAAACCCTACTCAAGTTACACTTCCATGATATTCCTGCGGCTCGTGCAAACAAAGCTTAACAGAGTGTAGAAAACTGTACCAAGAGGACAACGGACCGCATTCGTGCGCACTCAGTGTAGCAATATTTTGCGTATGAACTATTTGTTACCAGGATTACCAACGCAACTTCTGTTTCATCCATATTATTTATAATAAATTTAAAATACATAAATTAAATGTAAGTAAATGTTCACTTTAGCCATAGATAAGGTACTGTTAACAGAAGTATAAAACGCCTGCGATACATGGCACACAGCATTTAGGAAATAACCAAACAGGTAATACATGTAGTCATTTGTGAAAGGTCAGATTGAAGAAGTGTGAATAAGGCGCGACTAGACTACATACTGTACATAGTGTTGGGTTGTGACTGTGGACAGAGGTTGGAAAGAGGGGAGAGTAGGGAGTATGAGGGGGGAAGTGGGTCAGGGCTGGTAGCGGGACCATGGCAGTTAGCGAGGTTCATAGCAGGTCAGACTATCCTGCCGTTACGACAACCCAGCCACTGCTTGCCTGCCTGTCTGTCTGTCGTCGACATCCTGCTGCTCACTCTTCATTACACACTTTCCAAACTGATTTCTCAAGCATGTTATTGTCTATTCGCCGATTCCTCACCATTTTTTAATTCAACCTTTGAAAAATCACCCCTCCTATGAAGTATTTCGTTGTTTCCTATGTCTGCCGTGTATCACAAGCGTTTTATACATCTGCTAACATGAAAGTACCTTATGTTTTGGTCAAATTAAACTTTTACTTATATTGTTTCTATATATTAAAATATAAATAAATACAGAGAAAATATATGTGTTGGTATTGCCTAGTTGGAAATAGTTCTCAGGCGACATTGTATTGTTACTTTGAGTGCGCACGTACCTACGTGATACACTGTCCTTCTAGTGTGACTTCCCTAGACGTAGTCGTAGTCGAGCTACGAGGTGGAGGATTATCCTGCAAATAGAATTTGACCAGCGTTTCATGAAGGTGTGGAGTAAGTGTGGATGGCCTGTCCTGTACTCAACTCTAGCTGTATGTGTTCTAACAAGTACGCTGACCGCCGAGCAGTTCCACACCCTAATATTCAAGTGCAAGTGTTAGCTACTTACTTCAACATTTGTGAGTGATCACTTCATTTCTTTCAATGCTTTCTCCTTAATACGCGCGTGTGTGTGATATATATATATATATATCACACACACGCGCGTATTAAGGAGAAAGCAATGTGTGTGTGTGTATATATATATATATATATATATATATTACACATCACTATATATATATATATATATATACACACACACACATATATATATAAATATAATATACACACACACACACATATATATATATATATATATATATAACACACACACACACACAGAGCTGTCTAAACCAAGTCAAGTCAACACTTGGTTACATTTACTTCACCTCTATGGGCATTTATTGAATAATGAGGTAACCTCTGATTGTGAAACGAATGACGAGAGAGAAGAGAACCGCAGTGGTGTAGTGGTTAGACTGCTCGCCTCCCATCAAGGCGAACCGGGTTTCATTATCGGCGGGGTCGCTCCAGGATTTTCGCACGTAGGAATCGCGCTGGTCGGCAGGTTTTCTCGGGGATCTCCCGGTTCCCCCACCCTTTTCATTCCGGCGCTGCTCCATACTACCTCGCTTCACTCTCGTCAGCTCTCAAGACCTCAGAGCCGCTCAAACATTTTCACTCTCATAAGAGAGAATCAAATTTAATTTCGAAATAAGTTGAGACACTCCCTGTAACTTGATAAGCTCGGTTTTCAAATATATAATGTGTGTGGAAACTAAGGTATGGAGGAATCCAACATGGCGGGGCCACCCCCCCCCCCCCCGCATCAGGAGAATCTGTAGTAAGTACTGAGCATGTGTGCGGGTGTACTCGTATGTCAGTACGTACCTGCGGGTTCTGACAATGCGACTTTTCTCTACAAAACGACATAGAAATAAATTTACAGCCGCATCCTATGTAATATGTTCTAAGACAAAAATGAATTGTTAAAATGGTTAATAATGTCATTTGAGGGCTAAGCCGCGCCGTTTCTTTATAGCAGAGGAGAACAGTACCATGTGGCGTGCGCAGTTTAAGCAACTGGATTACATCGCTTGTAATAGCACGCTGCTGTGTCATCTAGCTACCTCCTTGCGGCGTTCCAAATTTCTTACTAGCGATTCATCTCAAGCTTCACTTACATGAACGCCGATCTCACACAACCTACGTCTGTTCACATAGAAGCACATTTTCAACGTTCGCCATTTGCTGGTTTATGGGTGAAAACTCAGTTTGCGACTACATTAGCTTGTTCCTTGCGTCCAATGCTAACTTGTGGACAACAGGCCAGGCACTGCCATTTTTTTTCTCTCGTTACTATTTCCAGTATGGTACGAATTTTATTTAGGTAATTTGTAAGTGTCTATACTTTTGTTTTACACTTCCGAAAAATTGCTCGTAAAGATTAGTGCTACGGTAGCTATAGGTTCATATCCGAAGTATAGTTTCTTACAGTGTTTCCAGTAAAATTAGAATTTCGGTTCACGTATCTCATGATAAGTACATACATGTAAACACTGCATACTATTACACCTATACCCGCGTTGATAATATTTGAAATGACAGGCAAAACAGTGGACGTGCGAGATACATCGGCCAAGTCTGATCTTTCCGGGGGCAGACATTTCGGAGTGAGCTCAACTCAAGTTGTGGGCGTGGCTGGTGCGGGAAACGAGGACGACTTCCGGTTGACTCTCCCAGCATTTCACTTTTTCCCTGCGCTTGGAACCATTCTCTGTTCCCCTGTCTTTTTCCTGCTTTCCAGTTTGTTGGCTGCCCTGGAGTTGCACTCTGGCGTGTACCACAACCGCTGTGGCAATTACTAACTATTTCCAGCAAATACCGCTTCACAACTGCATAAATATTTCCCAAAATTAAAATAAGCATTAACAATTATTGCGAACTCCTACGTCTTTTATCCTTAGATCTATTTTGTGTGTGTTGACAACATATAGGCTAGTCACGGTAAAGTGAGAACTTTTTGAAGCCCTCTCATTTGGAATAATAGTGTATATATATATATATATATATATATATATATATATATATATATATATATATATATATATATATATATATATATATATATATATATATATATATATAATTGTAGCCTTAGACCGTAACTTCCGAGTCTACTGAATTATACACACTGTGTTTATTACTTTCAAGGCAATATTTATTTTGAGAAGTGGTAAAAGGATTAAAATGACAACTAGAGCCTAAAAAGTGCTCGCTGTAACGTGAACAGCCTATACAGGGATTAAAACCCACAGAAACAGTGGATTCTAATGTAATTGTGCCCATGCGAGGAAAGAGAATAACGTCTGGCTGGCTATTTGTGAACAGAAAGATTAAACTTCTCAGATAGACACGCACACGCAGTTTAGAATATGACTTGCAGCTGTGTATCGTGGTGTATCGATAACAGAACACGCGTACTCTGGCAGTACAGTTCAGTAAGTGTCTTGGAGAAAATACGCGTACACCTGGAAGTGTCGACACAGCTCATAGCATCTCTCACAACGAAACTCAAGTTACAAATAGTCCGGCGATCACAGAGTTGTACCAGGAATTACAGTCCGTATAACAGACTTTTACATTTTCATGAACTTTGGACCCAAACAAACAACATTAGGAATCTTGTCGCGCTGACATACCTTTGAGAACTTAACATAGTTCCAATTGATATGCTGATAACCTGCCATCATTTAAAAAATGTCTAATTTTGCTCAATTTGCCTCACTTCTTATCCACCACAAAAAGTTACGCATGTACAGCCATGTTTTCATTGTCAAGGAATATACTGAACTGTTTACAATTGCTGGTAAATAAAATTTTAGGCAAGTATATGAAGATGTATAAAAATACATAAATTTTGGCATTCTTCTTTCATAGGACACTGGCATATTTAGAGATAAAAAATTAAAATTTTATTGAACGGCAAATCAAAGCGCATAAATTTCAAACAGTGGTGCACAGCTCATTGGCAGCCAAATGTCCAGCATATTTTTCAACCCATTTAAAGTGACACACAACAGGTAATTTTGAAACCCTAGTGATAGTCACTGAAAGTGAAATAATTGCGAATCATTTAAACACAATAAGAGCTAAATAGACATTGTAATATTAAGGCGGGGACGGGTCCTTCAGTATCCTCCTCTTCCACATTTTCGTTAAATGCTATGATTGCATTTGGTTTGTTTTTACATTTCGAATGGCCACGACGTTTGCAAAATACAAACGTGGGTTCCGAGTACCTGAAGGAAGTTAGTTGCCACTATTAAGTGTCTTGATAGCTGTTGCCTTCCCAAGGTCAGAGAAAGCACTGGGCCATTGCGTCGCATCCTGTCAACACATTTGCACAAATTTCTTGTGTTTTTCTACACTTGCTCCAATATTGGGCCTAAATGAGCGACCTCCGTGACCCACTGATCCCTATAGTCATTGCGCAAAATAAGTACATAAGCAATATAAAACATTGGTATCGGCACACATAACTTTGATGCTCTGCACCCGCACTGGATATTTTGACAACTTATTGAATTACGATCACATTTGCCCCTTCGTGTGTTGTCCAGCCAAGTCAGTCCTGTCTCTCTGCAGCTCTTGGAGCGAGGTTCTTCGCGGTAATGTCCAGTTTGTGGTACAAAACTCTGGAATTGCTAATCTCCACGAGCTGCTGGCAAATCAATTGTGTAAACTGGAGCTTGTTTTCGGTGACTGAAGATGCCACGTTCTGTGGTGGAAGTCGTGTTGTCAAGCTCAGCTTATGCATTCTGCTAGCGAACTGACCAGCTCTGGCCAATCTTGTACCACTCTCGAGGCTCTCTAATCATGGCATCTGTCTAGTAACCCATGCATATCACAGAACCTTCCCTTTACCAAAAGTATTCACAAACATTGTTGGCATAGTCTTAAATAGTGTACTGCCCAGAGGAAATCACTCCAGACAGGGATGTCTCGTGTACAAAGGAATGTTACCAACGCTTCCCTACTTGACTCGCCACGCCATGGAAATTTCCGCGCTACGCTTGCTGTCGGCTTGCCGGCCTTCTACATGCCTACTACACACCAACTTTTTCGGCGCAACGAAGCAAAATTTTAATATACTGGACTTAATAATTATTAAAAGGTGAATATTATTACCTGATATGTGGACTAGAAGTGTGAAAGCGACGAACGTTAACAATTGGGTGATGTCACGTAATGTTCGTCAGTGGAGCCGTACACAGGTGAATCAAGCAGCAAGAAAACTACTACTAGACTACAGCATGGCGGCCAGTGTTAGTTCCCGTCCGGGCCACCTTGCGAGCGCTCGTGGCGTCACATACAGGTAGCATGTGACACATTTTAAATATGAAGGAACTGAACTGAGTGTGCGTAATTCTTGGAATTTAATGTGTTTAGAACTTGCCTTGAGTTTTCATTGGCTCTAATTTCAAATATCATCCCCTCAGCTTGCTGTAACCCTTTTTAGATTGAGTATTTATTCCCTAGCAGTAGTCTTGGTCGTTAGAGACTTCTGCTGCTGGGGACTGAACCGGAACTACAGATAAGTGTATGGATCAAATATATGTAAGTCCCTTTTTGCCGTAATAATAGGAAAGGACCTTGTGGTCCTATTTGCTGTAGACACATTTTCTAGTAGCTGGATAGTGATGGAAAACAAAAGATAATCATAACGACAAAAGTTGTTAATGAATTTCTAAACTTACAGGAGAAATGGTACATAATTTTGCAAAATTATTGTGAACCATTTTAGGAATATCAAATTTTGTGACAAAAATGTTGTTAGTGGCACAACTCAAAGGAAAAATTCTAATGGGATAAAATCTCTTTAAATCATTTTGAGATTTTTAGTTAGTTCACAGTGACCAAGATAATGTTTGAGAGGTCACATTTTAAAGCTGTTCATTGTCAATGTAGTGATTTTAAACTAGGCTTACCGGGATTACCTGTCCCCCTAGTCTTACCGATGCAGTCATTTGACTGCTTTTAGATCTTTAGTGAAAATTATATTCTTTTTCCTAATGTCACTTGTAATTCACTACAGGAAAATATAAAATGAATGAAATGTGTGAACAAGTTTTTATTCTTGTTTGATTTTTACTTTACAATTTATTGCATTTGAAAAGATAACATATATTCAACAGCAAAATTACTACATAGAATATCTTACCTACACATATCAAATATAAATGTGTACAAAGTAATGCTGCATAAATAATACACTTTCAAACCAAATTATTGGCTACATTTTTGAGTATAAGGTTAAAATTGACTACATCAGTAGGGTCATACTGATGTAGTCAATTTTAATGCTTTTATTTTTTTCTACGGAAAATAATTTGTTGTCTGTTAGCACTTGTAATTCACCACACAAAAATATGTAAGGAATAAAATGTGCAACAAATTTTTTATGGTCGTATCATTTCACTTTATAAGTAATTACACTTCGAAAGGTATCAAATATTCAACAGCGAAATTACTACCGAGAAAACATCTATACATGCCATATAATACACCTGCAATAAGAATGAATATAGCAAATAATAATAAGAAGAAAATTATTGATCACAGTTCTGCATATAGTAATAAAAGTTACATTTTCCAAGAATTTATATTGATTTAAATGTTTTTATTCAACTCTAGAGAATATTAGTGTCATATTATTACTTGTATGCTGGTACATAGTCCACAAACTGGTTTCTTGCACTGTGAACATTTGTCTCTGGTTTTATTTTTGTTACACATGGATATTTGGCACTGTACACATTGGTTGTCGCAAGCATCTTGTGGAACATACCCCCCAGATACTTGGGAAAGGCTTTGGAACTTGTGAACGTATTGCCACATATGGTCCGGTTAACTCTTTCGCCAAAGAAAGTATAAAATCTCTTCTTGAAATCTTCTCTTTTGTTACATCCTTATATAGTGTGTGAGTGTCGATGCATGATGTCAAGGATGTTGTAAAACACACTGACTGGCTACCTGCGGCTCATAGCTCTCGTAGTGTGTTTACGTGCCATTTGGTCAACATTACCAACTCCGTATTTTGTGCCATTATAAAACTTAATCGTTTCTGGTACCTTCTTCTCTGCCTGCTGATCAATATCTACCTCAGTGTGAAGAGTACTCAGAACCAGCACATTTTTTGTCACCTTTCCTTGGTAAGATGTCAGGACCATATCATTGCTTTTGAGAAGGAAAGTTGTATGTAAAGGGTCACGAGTATGTTTCACAGAGGATGGTACTGCCTGTCTGGATCTATTCAGTGTGCCAACAAGGCTTGTGTTTCTTTTCTTCAGTTCATTATCAAGACTTACAGAGGTAAAATAACTGTCTGTAGTCACATTTCTTCCCTTATCAAAAATGGTTCCATCAGTCGCAGCACTACATGTTGATCTAGAGGTCTGTCAGCAGGCCTGGTTGCATCTTTCCCAAGATATGGAAAATCATTCAAAATCTATCGATTTTTTGCATCTACAGCCAACCAGTATTTCACTCCAAACTGGTCTGGTTTGATTGACATATATTGTGTAAATGGACGACACTTCCAAGGAAATATTGTTCATCTATTGTTATATTATCTGCTGGTTTGTAACAGATAATGCAATTGTTCACAAACTTTTTCCAAATCTCAGATACAAGACAAAATCTATCATCTTGCTTGCAAATAGAGCACGCAAATTTCTCATCAAGGCATAGGAATTGTATAATCACTGTGAATATATTCCTGGACATAGTATTAGTAAAGACAAAATGGACCACATTCGCGAGACCACAGTTGAACAACATGAATAGTATTGGCACCATATACTCCTCGCGCATAAAGTATTACAATAAATGCTTCCAGTTCTTCAAATGAAAACGTCCAGTTATCATCTTTCAGCATAAAACGAGCCTCCTGCTCTGTGAATTTTTTTATTTGACGCATCATTGATTCGTTTCTAAAAAGGAGCCACGCACTTGTTAGTGAGCTATTCCCAATATTGCGCTTTGCATTTCCTGTAGGTCCTAACACTTCTCGAAAAACATTGTGATCACTTAGCCTACCTGGGTTATTACCTGGTGTTATGCAACTCCACACAGTACCATCTGCAGCCCTCTCTCCACCAGCCTGTGAAGATACTGCACCTTGGGCACATTGACGTGTATGCAGCTGCATTGAAGGTTGCGGCCAATACTGTCCTGCACGACCCCTTCCTCTATGACGAGATGACTTCTGACTGGAAGGTGTAGGTGCATCACCTGAAGAACCACTGCAGACGAGCTCACGGGATGCTCCTAATCACACGGGGTTGTCGTTTACTTCACCTGAAAAATAGATCATAACATTGAAACAATATGTGGGTAAAAAAACTAAAATATAAAATACAAGTACTAAAATAGGTACTTACTTTGGACATAGTAAACAATGGCTTGTTGCATAGTGTGTGTTTCTTGGCACTGCTCAGTTCTTAGGCTCCACATTTTTTTTTAGAAATGGCATGGCCATTTTGGGACTAGAATCGGTTGAAACTGCTACAACAGGAAAATTTCCTTCTTTTTGGAATAGTTGCTAGAATCTGAATCATCTGCACCAATGGGGATAAAATCACTATCCCTTACTGCTGTCTGGATGGGAATCATCATTATCTGACTGCGATGGCGATAGATGCTGCAAGTACTGAAGGTATTCGTACATCTCTGATTCAGTGAGCCCTTTCTGTCGTGCCATGTCGTCTGGAATGAAGTGAGGAGCTCACTGAAAACCAACACTTTGAACTCGGCTGGTGGAGCATCTCTTATCTTATCGCTCAGGAAATGACACAGCTGCCCCTATGATAAACAGTCCGAGATAACACTCTAGAACCTTGACGACTCAATCCCCACAGTGCTTTAAGGGCAATAGTGAACAGTCGCAGAAGGGTAAGATAAAATGATGGAAAGTAAACATGGCAATAATAAATGTTTTATGAACAATTAATTTTCATAGCAAAAATAATATTGTACAACACACAATATACCATTCAAAATAAAGCAGGACAGTTATCATGGATGTTATTACAACTGACAAATTTAAAAACGAGCATAAAACATCTGCCTTATTTATTATTTGTACATCAATCAAAGTGACTGTTCGGTAAGACTAATAGTAACGTAAAATAGGTCACAAAATAATAATTTCAAAGCAGTTTTATGAAAGGCACGTGAAAGCATGTGAAAAATGGTAATGACATTTCATTAGCAACAAAATATTAAAACCAGATATACCATATAAAACCGAAAAGAAAAAGGTCAAAATGACTGCTTGGTAAGTTTAGTGTTAAAAACATTATTTTAAAGAGGAAATGCTTTAAGACTCATAAAAAGAAAATTACCAATTTTAAATACTTTTGTATGAATGTTAGTACAATGCAAATTATCAGAAATCTCTTTTAGGACATTTTAGAGGATTTAGCGAAACAAATTAAGCTAGTATATCACAATTTTGTATGGTGTGGGATGTAAAGTAGTATTAAGAAAAATATCAGAATGTATACATATTTTTGTATGTCTATTGCATGAATAGTTTGAGAATTGTAATTGGTTTTCAAAATATAATTGGCATACTTTTCCCAAACTGTTTGTGTGTGTGAATTGTAGACTTGCATTTTTTTTTTTTTTTTTTTTTTTTTTTACCAATCTAACCATTCTGTGGTCTCTAAAGGAAATAGGCTTTTGTACATGGATTTATGGTCACGGTGTTATTTGGGAAAGAGCACTTGTGTCACCCTACAGTTTAGGGTGTAACATGGGCCTCAAGCTGTGCACTCTGCTTTTTCCTTACGATATTGCAGCAGAGTTTTGGTTAGTGTATTGGTTGTATTTGTCGATTAGTTGTTTCTGTAATGAAGTTTTGAATGTATACTAGTTGTTTGGGGAAACCATTCAGATGAGAGGTAGCGCAGTGTTTGTCCAAAGGCAATTTTTTTAAATTTTGTGAACAAAATTAACTATCCGCCATGTCTACAGGATGTGTACAAACCCTCAGCAAGGCGGTATTGCAACAGCTCTTATGTGAAGCGGGGTAGGAGGTGTTTGACGATGAAGGAATCGCTGAGCTTCGAGTGAAAGCCAGTGCATTGGTGAGAAACAACGATGGGAAAACCAGTGCTGAAGGAGCCATTGGCGGTGTAGGTGAGCCCTTCCCTGTGTTATGGGCATTAACGTATTTACCTCCAGGCTTGTTACAAAAACTTCCAGTTTTAAAATATTCTCAATGAAGTTATGTTGCAGGTTTTTTTTGTGGCATCGAATGCCATTTTGGTGTTAAATTTTTGTCCAAGGCAAATAGTATATGCAGCTGCTATTTTAAAAGTAACTGAGGATTTGCAACCTCTTTTTGGGGTAGCTCGAGATGAAAATTGGGATACCTGTCACCTACATAACATTATTTTTCAGTCCATAGCTAGCGAAATTGCCTTCGCCAAATTCAGGTTACAAATTATTTGAAAAATTTCAAATGCTAAACCAAACGATTAAAGAATTTGTGTAGGAATATGTTTCACAATATTTCCCCATACAATAATAGACTTTTCACTTTTTCTTCTATACCCACTTCATTGAGCCAACTGTTAAAACTAGTGTTGGATGTGGAAAAAACTTTACAGGATTGTGCTCTAGTTTCACCTTCTAAAATTTCAAACAAGAATATAGAGACGAAAAGGAAGGCAGTGAGTCGTGCGTGTTTTATTTGTAAGAACAATCTAGCCACTTCTCATCGGGTAAAACCGGTGTTAAAAACAATAGTAGGGTTTCATGTACTCAAATGGAGGAAATTTATATATCTAAATAAAAGTTATATCAGTGATATAGTAAAGGATATGCCGTGTTATTTTTGTAAAGAGAAAGGACACCTTCGATCCAAATGCCTTCAACGGGACAAGGAAATTGGAAAGTACGCTATTAATAGTTTAGCCTTTGAAAGAAAGCATGGCTTGCTATTCGTACTGATAGTTATAGCCAATAAGGTCAATGTAACATCTTTGTTGGACTCTAGAGCTACATATTCACTGATTAGTCAAGAGTTTTGTAATCACTTATAACATACCTTACCTAAAGGGGTAATAAATGCCTAAATACACGAAACAATAGTGTTTTCGTTGGCAAATTGAGGTATAATAGATTTGAATTTTGTAGCCAACTTAAAAATTAAAATTGATAAATTTTCTCGGAAATTGGACTTTAGGATATTGTGTACCTTAGTCATGAGATGTTATTAGGAAAGGATTTTTTGGGTACAAACAAGGCCTGTTTATGCTAAAGAATTAATTTTTCATTTTTGCAAACAGTGTCCTGTTGCAACCTCATAAAAAATTGTTTTTTAAAAGGTTTCAAATACTGAAGAATCTGAAATTCAAGAGAATAAATTGGCAGTTATGTAATGAATTTGCTAATGTAACTTCAGTAAAACTTGGCCACTATGACAAACAACCCATTGTTTTGCAACTAAACGATAAGGATTTGGTATCATCAGTTCCGTATAGGGTAGCTCCACCAAAATTAAAATTTTTTAAAACTTTCATCTATGAATTACAGTCCCAGGATATTGTAGAATCTTCCAACAGTTTGTATTCCAGTCTGGGCCAGGAAAGTACAGGATAATCTGCGATTATCGCAAAGTTAGTAAAAATATATATATGCAGATCCTTACCCCCTACCAACTATCGAATCGGTTTTCCAGCATGTGAGTCAGGCTAGGTACTTTTCCAGGTTTGATTAAAATTCAGCTTTTTTACAATGCGATTTGCATCTGGCTTTTCGCGAAATCTTAGCATTTGTGACCCCGTGGGGACAATTTCAATTGGGGTAAATTGTGGCCCTCAGGCCATGTCAAGGGTTCTATTCCAAGTGCTTGTAAAATATCAATATGAGTTCTTGTTTACTTATATTGATGACGTATGCATATCTAGTAATACCTCTGAGGATCATTTGTAACATCTGAAATTGTTTTTATCTGCTTTTCAGGATGCTGGTTCGACTGTAAACCCAAAGAAAGTGACATAGGCTAAAACCCATGTGAAGTATTTGGGATTTGTAATTAATAATGGTAATTTATTGGTGGACCCTGAAAAAATTCGTCCCATAGTGAATTTTCATGCCCTGAAAAATCCGACAGGAATGCATAGATTTCTCAAGATGGTAGGTTTGTATGCAAAATTTATACCTAATTTTGCCAATATTGCTGAACCGTTGAATTCATTAAAAGAGAAAGATGTAACTTTTGTTTGTGGACCAGAACAGCAATGTGCTTTTAGTCAACTTAAGGAGAAACTAACAAAATCCCCTGTACTGCATCTCCCCCAATTCAATAAACCTTTCGCCCTTCAGGTAAATGCTAGTTCCGAGGCTTTACGGGCAGTTTTGTGGCAGACTGAAGACGAGCATCTGGTACCAGTTGCATATGCCAGCCGACTTTTAATTTCAGCAGAGCAAAAATTTACAGCTTACGAAAAAGAGGTAGCAGCAGCCATTTTTGGAATGGAGAAGTTCTCGGATTACTTGGAAGCGAGTGAGTTCGAGTTGCTTATGGACAACCAGGCTCTTAGTTGGTTTCAAACAACTAATAAACCTGTAGGGAGACTAGCATATTGGTTAGTGAGGCTGAAAAAATCTCGGTTCACAGTTGAACATATAAAAGGGTTGAGAATGGGGTAGCAGACTGTCTGTCGTAGATGTTTGATGAGGAAAAATTCTGTGAGGTAACTTCATCTGATTCAAGTGAGTGTTGATAATAAAAGGGGTTGAACCCCTCAAGACACAAGGGGTTCAGATAAGTCTTCTGGATGTTACCGATAAAAATGTTCAACTGGAGAAAGTTGCTGTTTCACAGGAATTCTCTCAGGCATATATAACTTTGCAACAGCATCAGCAGACTGATCCAGAGAACATCGTGATAAAATCTGATATAGCTGCTGGAAAGGCTGGTACTTATTAGATAAGAAAGGGGATAGTAGGATAGGTCCATCCAACAGCAAAACATTTGAACTTCTATGCTCCCTACGATTTAAGGTGCCAAATGTTTCATTAGTTTCATAACACCTATTTCGTGGCCATTTAGGGCAAGAAAGGACCATATCTAGGATACAGGATTTTTTCCATTATCCAAGTTTAGGTAAGGAAGTGGAAAATTTGGCAAAGCAATGCGAGTACTGTTAATGCTCTAAAACATGGAATGCTAAAGTTGTAAGCCCCTAAAGTGCTACTGTTGCTACGTTTCCATGGGAACAGGTGTATCTACATGTATTCGGTTTTCTGCCTAGTACAACTGCTGGATTTACGTCGATCCTTGTAGCAATTGATAGTTTTAGTAAATTTGTGTTCTTTTTCCCATTATGATCAATTAAGTCTTCGGAAATCTGTAAAATACTGAGTCAAAGCCTTTTCTCTTTATTTGGTTCTCCCGTGTATTTGGTGACTGATAACATCTATTATGTTTCGTCAGAGACTAAAAATTTGGTCTTCGCCTCGGGCATCAAAATTATGCAAACACCACCTTACTATCCTAAGGCGTATCTGGTAGAAAGGTACAACAGGAACCTTAGGTCGCCTTAAGGTCCTTTCAGTTGAAAATCATTAGGAATGGGAGGTGGGATTATACCAGTTAAATCTGACCTTCAATAATGTTGTGAACAATGCAACAAAGAAGGTTCCCTCAGAGGTATTCTTTGGTTGAAGGTTACTGCATCCTCTTATCAATGCATGGGGATTGTAGAATGTTGTTTGGGACTTTGTGAAGCAGGTGAAGAAGGTGGGATGAAGATACACAAAATTTAAAAAAGGCATAATTTAAAACTTGATTCTCAGCATAATAAAAATCAATGTACTGTTTCATTTAAGGTAGGAGACGAAGTAATGTTAGAGGCTCATTACCTTAGCAACAGGACTGCTGAATTTTGTGCCAAGTTGGCTTCTAAATAAGCTTAACCTTTTCTAATCCATAGATTTTTAACACCAGTTACCGTAGTAATTAAGGATGTTAAAGATTCTAGGAATGTCACCAAAGTGCATCTTTCTCAATTGAAATTAGTCTGATAAACAGATTTGGACAAGGACTGTTCTAGCTTGTAGATTATGTGATATTGTTTAGGGTAATTTTATTATGTATTAGGATTGATGAATCATTTGTATCGTCATGTATTATTAATGTCATGTTAGTAATTAAGTATAATGAGGATTTTACCTGTCTTTGTTGGTCTCCAGCACCGAAAATCTCTCTCAGGTCATGCTCATTAATCATTAGGGTTTCATCTCCATTCAAATTATAAGATTGTTTAATTTGTTGTTCTTTGTTTAAAATCTTGTAAGAATTATGTAATTGGTTTACCATCAACATTCAGCAATGAGAAAGTTTCCAAATAGGGATCTGAGGTTAAGGGTTTAGTCCCTGGTATGTAGAGCCATTCTTCATACTCCTTATGAGAGGGGGTGGACATATTGTTTTGTACTGCAGTGGGTGCTGTAGCCTGCAAGGTAGTGTTTTGTGGACCTGATTTTTGTTTTGAGCATTGGGCGGACTGAAGAGAGTGATTCGTCGATGATAGTTCTTGGAGAGACATGATGTCGGCGGTTGATCCAAAACTGGCCATTTTCAATGAACTTTTGGCTACTCTGTCCGGGTTTCTTCTTCTTCTTCTTCTTCTTCAGAGGAGATCTTCAGTGGCAGCGGATCATACAGGGATGTCTCGTGTACAATGGAATGTTACCAAAGCTTTCCTACTTGACTCGCCACGACATGGAAATTTCCACGCTGGCCTTGCTGTCGGCTTGCCAGCCTCCTACATGCCTACGACTACAAACTTTTTCGGCGAAACACAGCAAAACATTTACTTATACTGGACTTAATAATTATTAATGAGTGAATACTCTTACCTGATATATGGACTAGTAATGTGAAATCGACGAACATTAACGAATGGGTGATGTCATGTATTGTTCGTCAGCGGAGTCGTACATGGGCGAATCAGGCAGCAAGACAGCTACTGCTAGCATGGCGGCTAGTTTTAGTTCCCACCAGGGCCACCTTGGAATGCTCGTGACGCCACACGCATAAGTAGCGCGCGACACATTTAAAATATGAAAAAGATTGCACTAAGAGTGCATAATTCTTAGAATATATTTTGTGTCTAGAACTTGCCGTGAGTTTTCATTGGCTCCAATTTCAAATATCGTCCCCTCTACTTGATATAACCCTTTTTAGATTGAGTATTTATACCCCAGCAGCAGCCTTGGTAGTCAAGAGACTTCAGCTGTTGGGGACTGAACAGGAACTACAGATAAGTGTTTGGATCAAATGTGTGTAGGTCCCTTTTTGCCGTAATAGAAGGAAAGGACCTTGTGGTCCTATTTGCTGTAGATACAGTTTCTAGTAGCTGGATAGTGAT
The DNA here is from genome assembly GCA_029891345.1 of Dryococelus australis. Taxonomy (NCBI): domain Eukaryota; kingdom Metazoa; phylum Arthropoda; class Insecta; order Phasmatodea; family Phasmatidae; genus Dryococelus; species Dryococelus australis. Next base: position 175,922,836 of record CM056995.1, read on the forward strand.
GGAAAACTAAAGAGAATCATAATGACAAAAGTAATGTCAAAATGTAGAAGTTTTCAGTCAATTTTGTTAATGGATTTCTAAACTTGCAGGAAAAATGGTACATAAATTTGCAAAGTTATTATTTGTAAGCCATTTCAGAAAAGTCAAATTAGAGACAAAATGTTGCTAGTGGCATAACTCAAAGGAAAATTTTTTATAAGACAAAATATCTCTAAATCATTTTGAGATCTTATGTTAAAGTTCACAGTGACAAAGATAGTGTTTGAGAGGTCACATTTTTAAAGCTGTTCATTGTCAATGTAGTGATTTTAAAATCAGCCTTTAAAGATAAAAGTGTTTAAGGCTCATGAAAAGAAATTTACCAATTTTAATTACCTTTATATGAATATCAGTATTATGCAAAGTATCAGAAATATTTTTTATGACATTTTAGAGGATTTAGAGAAACAAGTGAAGCTGGCGTATCACCATTCTGTATGGTGTGGAATGTAAATGTATTATTGAGAAATATATCAGAATGAATACATATTTCTGTATGTACATTGCATGAATAGTTTGGGAAATGTAATTGGTTTTAAAAATACAATTGGCAAACTTTTCCCGAACTGTGTGTGTGTGTGGTGAAAAAAAAAAAGGGGGGGGGGGGGGGTTGTAGCCATGCATTTTTTTTTTACCAATCTAACCATCCTGTGGTCTCTAAAGGAAATAGTTTTTTTTTGTACATGAATTTCTGGTCATGGTATTTTTTTTGGGAAAGAGCCCTTGTGTCACCCTACAGTTTAGGGTGTAGCACAGGCCCCAAGCTGCGCTACAATTTCGGGTGTAGCACGGGTCTACCACATTCATCGATTAGGCGCTGTCGCTTATTTCAGGAATAAAAAGGGGAAAAAACAAAATAAGGGTATTATTCCAAAAGTTGAAAACTGAGTTTACACATGCGTTCACGACTTCAATCATAACCTATTGCAAAATAAGTAATAATGTAATAAATACATGACAACATAATTATATAATTCTCTTACATGGTTATACCAAAATTCTGTTGCATATTTATTAAACAGCAACTGTTAACTCTACAATATATACCTTCACTCGTAAATCACAGGTTTATATTGTTATATTTCAATAATAAGAGAAGGCAAAGACAGATATGAGCGAAATTAAATGTGTGTGTAATTACAACAGCTAATTTACATATTGACATTTTTCTGAAAAGCTCAAAGTCAAGGCGACACCGTTTCTAATATTGTTTAGGAAAATCAAAAGTTTATAAAAATATCAAAATGTTTTAGGAGGCCTGAAAAGTACGCTTTACTTAAAATACAGTGTTCAACTGGCAGGGTAAATAGACAGAGGCACTACACAGCAGAGAACCCTCCCTCTGCCGGCGCTTCACCCACAACTGCGACTGTTGACCACCAGCAAGTGACCCAAACCATTGAGTAAACATATACCTAGAGTGGAATTCCCCAGGTTAAATTTTCTGACCACTCCAGATGTAGTTCAAGGAATGAACACCACGTCGCGCTAGACCATTTTCGTGGTATGAGCGTGGGGAATGTCGGCGGCGTTGCCACACTGACATCTACCATCTCTCTCACTCATAACTCCATCTCTATCCCCCCAATCCCAATACCACAACAGTAGAAAGTGTTTTGATTGTCTGTTATACCCACACGCTGGGACAGACAAGATGGCGGACACCCAAGTTCCTTTCTCACGTCGTATATATCCGTTTACGAAAATATTAAAAGTTCTGTAAAACATATGAATAAACCAAATGAAACGTAATGTATGCATAAGTAACGGGAAACATCGCATATTACTCATACGGTCATAACAAAAGAATAAACACCACTTTATAAAATACGCGAGAATTGTGGATTAATGTTTTATATAATATCTTATCACACATGTGCACTCTTAAGTGGTTTGTGTAGCGTGAGTTAGTGTCCCGTAATTATAGGTTATAGAATTCGAATCTCCGACGGGTATCGAGTTTTTATGTGGCACATTATGGCTGTTTATAAATTATTTTATTGTTAGAAAATGTTTATTTAGAGAATATCTTTGTATAAAAGTAATAATACGCAAGTACCATCACAGTACAGTCTACGAGCAGTGGTTGTTTGCTAATCACATCGATTATTTTCTAGAATAGATAATTTGATATGTATAATGTGAGTAATGTTAAAAGGCACACATGAAAGCCTTAAGTTCAATATTGTAACAGTTCTGTCTTTTTTTTTTTATTTTGACCGTATAGCCGTAAAAGCATGTTTAATTACGGAGAGCACAAGGTTGATTATTATGCCCACTAAAGAAACACATTTAAAAACAGTGGTGTAGCCAAAGGAGGATGGGGGGGGGGGGGGGTTATATATTAAGAAATATTTCCCCACCCCGCCCATAATCTAAATGAAAATAAAATTTGAAAACAAAATTACAAGTATTATAATATGTTAATTCAAGGAAGATGTGATCTGCCTTGAACATGAAGAATATTTATAACATTGGGTGGTTCCATATCTGTACACGAATCCATTGATTATAATAAATTTGTAATAATGGAGGTTTTATATTTTGTTCAAGAATAGACATAAGAAATCACTCTCCTCCCCCTCCCCCGGCCCCTTTAGCACACAGAGTACATTCTTAGCTACGCTCTTGTTTAAATAATATGTCAATGTTTTAATGAGTGGCATAAACGTCCGTCGTACATACATGTGAATACAGTACCTTGTTTTCCGTTCACAAGCAGTGGCGTTACTTATATCATTTTCCATATATTAATAGTACTCGTACGTTAAAATCTAAACCAATGCAGAATTCAGGGAAAAAACGAAATAATCGTCGTACGTTTCGGATGCACAACAAAGCACCTACATATAAAATTTTGGTTGCATTTGTACCCCTGTCCCCTGCGAGTTATTTGCCTGCCATTTAGAAGTTTCTATTAGCACTTTAGTTAACGTGTGGGTATGAACGGATGCGTTCTTTCTTCCCTTCTGCTATAGAGAATTGTATGCCTTCTGTTGGGCCCACGAGTATAACAGAAAGTAGCAGCTATTGGGCATCGTGTAAGTCCGGCTTAAACGACTCACGCCTCTCGCACAATATTAGGGAACCAGAAACTTCTAACATCATTTTTAAATATCGGAAGAAAAACTATTTTGCAAATATGATACGCTACATACATCTAGTATTATAATAACATATTACAATTAACATTGTTAAGTGGCAGGGGAATGCTAGTAAAAAGGAGAAAATAACCACGATAAACGAATTGAATCTACATTTGCTGTATGAATTAACACTCCTTGTTAAGATGATCGTACATGTTATAAAACATATTCCGTTACTATAGTATAATCGTGCAAACAAAAATGAGTGGTCGTTAACGAAAAAAGTATTTATTCATTCAACAAAATATGAGGCACACAGAACATAACCACTTCAGGAAAAGTAAATTATAATTATATAAATACGTCCCAAAGTTAACACACAAGAATGCACTACTGTCACAAATAATTCCAATTTGTACATAGTGTTCGTAAATTGTCATTTTCCATTTGTAGTCTAGGAGACGACAAACATTCCAGAATACATGAAAAACGTTTCACACAGTCAAGATATTTAATTATATTTCAGTTATTCTTGGCAACAACTGTACACTATGAACAGAGAAATATATTGATTCGTCTGCGTTTATACACACCTGCACTCCGTAATGCAGCGTAAGTTGCGACGTCTGAAGTAAAGCTGGATTTACAATAGAAATATTTAAGCATTCTATTATGCGTTAAGTTGCGTGCAGAAGAAACGAATATGTGTTTTCTTATGTTTTGGTTCACAGTGGAACTTATAAGGCCGTGTGCGTTGGTGGGATTTCCTTAAGGATTGAAATAAATAGTCGTATTTTATATCTTTAAAAAATTTTTTGAGACCAATCAGTACAGAGCAGTCGGTGTTGTTGGCGGAAGCTGTTATTTACAGTAATGTAAGTATAAAACAATATGACAAAGGCGTGTATGTGCACATGTTAACGTTTATATTTGTTCTCAAATAATAAGCTTCTCTAATAGAAAATGTCGGCTTTGAAGTATGATCTGCTTCAATGTGGTTGTTTCTTACGTGTTGTTAGGAACGAAAGTAAACATGACACGCTTTCTACCTGTTTAAATTCACTGGGATTAAGAATTAAAACATTAATGGAAAACTGCAAATACAGAACACGTGTTTCTGTATGACAGAGAAGCACCTACTGCATAATTGTAAATGCATTAGGTTTTGTATTGTAAACGTAGGCCGTGTCCGAAATGGCAGATAGTGCCCACAAAATGATCACGCGACTCGATAAAATTCAAAATGACAAAATCAGCACCATATTGGTTTTGACATTCAAAACACACGCGCGCGAATGCGTACTTAAAACTTTTTTTTTTAAGACAAATAACTGTTCATAAAATACACTAGGCATGTTTTAAAAAGCAAGCGAGTGTTGTGCTTTGTTTATATATTTAGCAACACGTGTTTAATTTTAAGCCGTTATTGAAATTATATTATTGCCTTGTTTATTAATATATTCACAGCATTCCAGTAATGATGGTAGAAATATTACGTCCATTTCAAGCATTTAATTTATATAAAACATATTTTCACTGTTAATGTAAGAATGTGTTGCCGCGAGTGCTAAACAAGCGACTGTCGACAACGTCCGGATTGAATCCTACAAAATGACAAATTACAAAATAACGAATTTGTCTTTACGGACACGGCCTTAGCTTGACTATTAGTGATTGGCACCGAATTATTGCATTCAATTGATGTTTAGTGCAGAAATAGTTATATTTTGTAGTGTACGTAGTCTGAAGTAGAATATTGCGAATCTCTTTGTTATGCCTCGTTCTCCTGCGTTCGTTAATGTTAACATTACTGATAAACACTATAGTGTCAACTTTTTTCGCATTGTTATGTGTCCGAGGTTTCAGTGTACAATATACAAAGGTGTGCTGTGTTACACTCGTGTAAATACACACACACACAGTCGCCAACTTTTCAGACAATATCCACTTATGCACATATTTTTGGTAAATGTGGATCTTACAGAGACGACAGCTGTATTGTCGCTTTAAAAGAAACATATTTTAGAGTTGAGCCTTAAACATTATCATTAATGTCCTTTTCCCGCAGTGTGCAAAAGATTTTCTGCTCAGGGGCATGCATGTTCAGGTCCAACTAGCGCAAGTGTGGCGTAAGACGCATTTAATGTAAAGAGTGGGCTAAGGGCCAGATCGTGATATGCAAATTAGATGTATCAATTGTTCGATTAATTACATAATTAATAGTATTAATTAGTTGATTAATGGAGTTGATTAATCGATTAATTAACTTTTGGATATCAATAATTAGATTAATTTAATGGGATTTTTGATATTAAAGAATGTTTATTAATATATTCATGTCATAAGGGTCATACTGGCGGAGAAGCATCGATGTGTTCAGTGTGAGTTCCTGGGACCGACTGACCAGCCATTTTACATCACTGGACGCTACTCCCTCAGCGCAGGGTGGATTGGTCCCTTGTGAGGGACCTTGGCCACCCAGATGGCCATCAGTTAGTTTGTGGTGGAAAGGAGAAGCTAACCCCCTCCCTCTCCACACCCATCATAAATACTTAATGCTGCCGAAAAAACATTACTGTACAGGATTCCCAGGGTAGCCCTTGGAACTGTATCCAAAGCTTAGATTTACTCTCCTTTTCCCTGCCTGTGCGGGATAAATGAGAGTAGTGAAGTTAATTGAATTAATCAGCGCGGAATTTTGAAGTTCAGGACTTGTGAAGTACTGTCACAAGCTCCCTGTGAGAGAGCCAGCGACAGATTGGTATAAAAAAGCGGAAGTTATTAGCCAAACGAAGTTAAAATATCGATAAAAGTTGCTTTCCCATGACTGGAGTGGCAAGGATTGTTATAAATATTTGTGTATTGTAGTCGTGAATTTAAGTTGCGCGAGAATTTAATATCCGCGTAGTTGTTTCAGGACCGACTGAGCAGGGGAGCAGGTGGCAATTGTTTATATAGCAGTTAATGTTGGTGTAAGAGTGGTATAAGGGACATTTCATATTTTTGTTGTTTGTGAGTGGAACGCACTCACGCACGCGGATATATTTTAGCCCACTTGTAGAATGACGTGTGGATGGAGCGAGCCCACATGTGTCACTTATGGGACACTACGGGAGTGAGGTGTGGATGGAGAGGGAGCACGTGGATATGTTCTGGCCCACTATGGCTTATATTCAATTAGCATACCGAACGAATTTCTTTAAATCCGATTAACTTTAATCATGCGATTTATATTAATATCGTTACGAAATATATTATATTTCAAACGTAACTGATCTCCACCTTATTCACGTAATCGACAGAAGTAAAAACGTGTTCATTAACCAAAAGGCTTTAACCATGTGGTTTATATTAATATCCACAAATACTAACAAAATTCATTAAACATACGAAACGCCCAGCTAACACAATAAAAAGAATTACAACTCACCATTACTTCATATCCCCCCTCCCCTGACAAAGATCCCCTCCTAACAAAAGTACTTCACCCTCATCGGTTCTCTAAACACACATCAGGCAAGGAATGTCTTACACTAACAAATTAATTGTAACACCAAATCGCAATCAAAACTTAATGAATACACTAAATTGAGAAGTGTTCAATGTATTATGCTACGCGACGAGACAATTCAACATCGTGTATTCACGCCGCCGAGAAAAACGCAGGACCGAGCAATATCTGAGGCAAGTGAGCCACGTAAAAAATTTATGAATATTACACCATCAAAAAATATGTTCTAGAGTGCACTGTAAAAAATCATTTACACTATAAAAATACTTCACACTGCAAACTTTTTTTATAAGTCTAATAACTATTTTCGTCTAGAAAGTTTTTGCGAGGGAAATTAACCTGTTACTACGCATTATCACATGTTGAAATTCTTAAAAATTACTTAAATCTTTTAGAAAATTTATACTTTTACAACTAAATAAGATACTTAAAACTTCCCACCCGATCACATACATTCCACATTCGTTAGTTACTCAAGGTTCATTCATCCATCACAAAGACATCCTTCACTGAAGCAACACATTCAGATTGACAGTCAGGCAGGACTTTGTGCCCTCCAGATATGCTTAGCATAGCCTGGCTTAGTTCCTTCTCTATTTTTCTCAATTTCATAAATCATACTCACAGTCATAACCAAAACCCACCTTTAAAACTACATAACCCCAATTTTTTTCATCACGAGTACTTGACCATGTATTCCAAATGTATTTGCACATATTTTGCGAACATTTAAACAGTGAAGATAGGCTGAAGGTGAGCATTATTGAAGCATCTCCATGTTCCAGTAAGAACAAGTATTCTTAAACTGGCGGTCTACCCCTCCTCTCAGGATATATATTTAAAAAAACTTAACACTGCGCCAAAATATTTCATCCAGAATTAAAATTCATATAACTTTTCTGCTACATTTACATTTTTTTAAAAACAACATAATGTGCAAAACTAACACAATTATAAACATTTTAGGGAAATCCGAATAAAATGTAACCAATTCGCAAAGAAATCTGAAAGTTAATCGATACGCGAAGAATTTCTAAAAGTTTTAAGTATTTAATATAAAAGTTTGAGCAAGTTTCATTCGAATTTAAGAAAGCTCTCGGAAGAGAGAAGCTTTGTAGCACATGTATGTGTGTGGTACAGTGTTGATGCAATGTGAATAACAGGGCCATCTCCGAGCCAGAGGCTGTACAGAGCGTGCTTCGCCTTGTTCTGTGATCACATAGTGCTTCGCTAATTTCTGATAATTATTTTGTCAAAGACTGTATTTCGTAGTTAAATGTATTGCAGTATTATGGGTTTCCAGGATTGATTAGTTAGTCGGGTACATGGCTGAGGGCCCGCATTGCGAGTTTCGGTGTTTTAAGGCAGCCTGTGAGCTAAAATGCTTTTAGGCCGCTTATATTTTTGAGCCTCGTCGGGGTCATATCGCCGAGACTAGATATTTTCGGGTTGGCATGTGTGGCACAATCATTGTAATAATTTTCCGCCATTTTGACGAAGTGCTCGTCTAGTTTTTCGATTTTGAGTTCTTTATGCAGATCTATAATGGGGCAGTATCTAGGTGCGTCTGCCGCAATTCGCAGGCATTTATTTTGCACAATCTGCAGTCTCTTGATACGTGTTTTAGCTGCACGGGCCCATGTGGGCGCAGCATATGTTATAACAGGCCGTATGAGCATGGTATATTGCAATACTGCTGTGTTTCGTGTTATAGCACTTCGCCTATTAAGTATAGGGTATAGGGCGGAGAGTCTGGCGTATGTACTAACGCATTTGGCGTCTATATGTGCTTTCCATGTTAACTTTCTGTCCATATGTACGCTTAGATATTCTAACATCTTTATGGGGTATGGGTTCGCCAAATAAAGTGATTTGCGGACGATTCGCAGCTTGGGATAGTGCCCTGCGCGTGAAAATGATCGCCTCGCTTTTCCCGACATTGATCTTAATCCGCCATTTCGTGTAATATTCTTGAATGGCTGTTAAGTCTGTTGGTAATCGTCGTGTTGCTAGGCCGAGGTCGGGTGAGCGACTAAATATGACAGTGTCATCGGCATAGCAACCTAATTGAACCAATCGGTGGTCTGGTTTCGGTAAATCGTGAATATATAAAGATTAAATAAAACTGGGCCAAGTATACTGCCTGAGGCACTCCAGCAAAGATGGTATTACTTTCTGATTTCGCCTCTTAGCATTGGATAGAAAAGGTCCTGCGATTCAAATAGCTGGCTAATAATTTAATATAGCAATCGGGGAATTTTAATTCAAATAATTTATAAATTAATCCACCATGAAAAACTCGATCAAAAGTCTTTTCAATATCTAAGAAAACTGCGACTACATAGTCTTACCAGTTAAAGGCATGGTTAATATATTAAGTGATTCGTACCAATTGGTGTGTTGTGGAGTGCTTTTAAATAAAGCCAAACTGCTCTTCGGGAAGTAAATTATTATTACTTATATGAGAATTAATCCATCTTGGATTATATATTCTGCAACTTTAGAAAGGGTATTTAAAAGGCTAATTGGCCTATAATTTGGTGAGAATTTCTGTATCCTTCCCTGGTTTGTGAAAGACAATTACATTGACAGTTTTCCTTTCGTTTGGGAAGTATTCCAGCTTGAGCATAGCATCAAAGCATGTAGCTAGATACTCAAGGGCCAGTTCGGGCATTTTCTTTAATACAATCGCTTGAATTCCGTCTGCTCCTGGAGCTTTTCTGGGATGCATGCGGCGAATTGCCAGTTTTATTTCGTGCGACTGTGAATTCAGGTTCGTCTTCAGTCGGTTTTCTTTGCTTTATTTTAATTTCGCGATAAATGCGGGTTGTAAAATTTCTATCGCAGGGATCCTGATTTGGGTGGAAAGTATTTTCCTGCACATTTGCAAAGGCTTCTGCCTTTGCTTCAGGGATGCAAACAAATCCTGTGTTAGTTCGCAAAGGCGGGATTTTATCGGTTTTATTTAAGAGGCGTTTAGTTAAGCCCCATAAATTATTTTCGCGTGGTGTTAGCTTAGCTATTTTACCATCCCAGACACTAGCCCGCCATAGTGTTACTTCCTCTGAAATGACAGCCTGTATTTCGTTAATTCGTGTCTTAGTTTGCCGATCTCGGCTCTGGAATAATGGCGTCTTAGACAGTTTGTCTGCGGGATTAAATCCCGTATATACTGCGGAAAATTGTCACGTTTATTTGTGTGTGTATCTTCTCTGGAACACACTCAGCCACGCCTTGCTGTATTGTGCTTGTAAGGGCGGTTGTAGCTTCAACATCATGTGTAGTTGCTAAGGAATTATTATAGTTGCTAAGGAATCATTATTTATTTGCGGCAGATTTTGTGTTATCAAATCCGAGAAACCCGCCAATCGGCCTTAGTATAATCTTAAAATTTTTTTCGGGGCATTTACTTCTGTGGAAATAATATTAAAATCGATGTGAACTGGGTAATGAGAGGAAGAGAGGTCATGTTTGACTCGTAGGTCAAACCCAGTTGTAAGCTGCTTAGATAGAACAATATCTAAAATATCAGGATGTTGATTAATATTTGGTGGATTATAAGTGGGCTCAGGGCCATCAAACTTAATAATTTCTATTCGCTTGGTGCATTTGTAAGAACATCCAATTTGCTGTTCTATTCCGAGAATTCTAGTTGGGATGTTTGGCATTTATGTCGCCAAGGGCGAGAAAAGTGTGGCCTGTATTATTATATAATATGTTCAGGTCTGCTTGTGATAGCGACCGCCTGAGGGGGGGGGGGGGAGGAGGCATAAATTGCTAAGAGGTTAGTGCGTTGCTGGCATAATTTTAATTCACTGCCTACTGCTTCTATAACTGGGAAGTCTGGCAAGTTAATTTCGTGGTGTGCGATACAGCTGTGGACAAAATTGCCGCACCTCCTCCTTTTCCTCTTATCAAAGGCCTGTCCTTTCGATATACGGCATAGCCTGGAACAGAAAAGCGAGATTTATGTGTAAAATGTGTCTTGTTTATTGCCGCGATTTTAATTTTATATCGAGACAAGTAGTCTATAAAGTCGTCCTTTTTTGAGTTAAGGCTGCGTGCATTCCAGAAGAGAATGGAGTGTAGGTGTGGTTCGCGTGGATTTAAATTAGCTGCATTAATTGGGTTTACCGACATGGTCAAAATTCTTGACCAGCTGAATGGACGAGCCGATGGTCGCGGTTAGTTTGTCTTGGATCGACATATTAGTCGTCCAGATGGCGATCGTGACACAGAGGGGTTGCAGCACTTGTGCCAGGTCAGGGTATTTACTGAAATGCGCGTCATTGGTGAAGGCTTTGTTAATTGCGAGCTCGGCTGGAAGCGAGAGTTTTGTTGAAATGCTGGTGCGCTCTGATTGGCTGGCCCCTGATTGGCCAGCTGGGCCATGGTGGGGGGAGCAGTGGAGCTCGCGTTGTTCAAGGCGATCTCGGCCGCTGCTACAGCTTGTTTCTCGGCATTTTTACGCTGTTTTTGCGATGTTTTCTTTGACTGTGACTTAGGTTTCTGTCCCCACCTCACATTATGGTTGCGGGGAATGAGCTGATTCGCCAGGGCCGAGAAAGCCATCTCGTCTTGCAGCCAAGCACACCTGTTGTACAAGGGTACACGTGCTGGCTACTGTTGTTGCGCCCACGAGGGCATAAACTCGTTACCATTGTAATTTTGCATTGGGTGCTGCTGCGGGCGGGCTTCTTGTGACCCGACTGGGGCTGGAACAGGGGAAGGCATTGTTTGCTAGGTTGCCATTCGCTGGTTTTGTTTAATAGCCTGCTGTTGGCGGGCTTGGCGAGATTCGGGTGCAAGTCGGCTCCACTTTGCATTTTTGTAAGTTCCGCAGCCGCGGTAATTTGCGCAGTGATTTTTCCAGCAGTCTACACATTTCACTTGTGTGCGATCGTCCACAATTGTGAAGTCTTTTGTTAAGTGAGGGTCGCCGCAGTACCGACACCTCAGCGCTGCATTGCAGCCTGCTGCCACATAAGCGCTGGCAGCGGGGACATTGTGCGAGCCCTGTCGGGTTATGAAAATCCTCAACTTTAATGAGGAAGCCTGCGAAGTGTTGCAGTTTCATGTTAAGGTTCGGTGTTTGTACCGTGTGGTAGTTCAATGGCCAGTTTGTTAATCGCTCGCCTGTTGCGATCTGTGATGAATCAGGCCCTCTGAACTGGCATTCCCATTCGCGCAAATTCCTCTTGTAGGAATTCCATTGGGGCATTTGCCTGGATGCGGCAGAAAACCAGTTTCACTGGGATTTCGCATTGCTGGCGAAGTAGGCTGTGCTGATAGCCTAGATTCTTGGTAATTCGGACAGCATTAGTGTAATCCTGGATCGTGCTGGCGTGTACTCGAATACTTTCTGATCCAGTGCAGACAGCACTCCACGACACCGTCATGAATGCACCCAGCTGTCTTTTCAGTTGTGGGTACGCATTTTCTTTTGTAAGATAAACCGTGAACGGTTTTATCTGGATTTTCGGGGCAGCCTGTGGCTGTGCCGCGTTTTGCGATGGACCAGAGGTGCAAGTTTGGCCGGCTGGCGGCTGTTCGTTGTCATGTGAGGGCGTGTTCTCATTTACATATCCGCGTTTTTGTATTTTACACTCGCTGTTTGCTTGAGGAGCAACTGGAGCTTGAAGAGCGGGTTGTTGTGAATTAATAGCAGCTTGTTCTTGAAGAGCAGCTTGTTGCTGGTGTGTGGCAGTTTGCAGTTGCTGTGTGTCCATATTTACGGTGTTTTCGCTACCCACGAAGCTACTTTGCGAGGTCACAATCTGTGGGTTTCCTAGAAGTGCGCCCTCCATCGTACATGTATACCCGAAGTTTACCTATTCCTAAGTGATGTTTGGTGTACACTTTCGCCCAAGTCCGCACCTCCTGACCCCTCCCCTCTACCGGAGACAAAGCTAGGGAGGGAGGGGTGACTAGTGCTTGTTTACCTCAAGTAGAAAATTTTATTTGTGTTTTCTAAAAGGGGAAAAATTAGGGGTACAGTTCTTCCTTTCAAAGTAGCCTTGAAAAAGGCACTTATCTGCAGGCGACCGGCGCTCCTGCACGCTAATATATAAGGCTAACCCCTCCTCCCCTTCCTGCCCAGGGGAACCTACCCGAACAAGGCAATATGTCGGATTTGATAATAAAACGTAATTGTTCTAAAGGAAATGTAATTTTAAACCGAAATTAAATGATTTTAAGAGAAATTTAAATATTTTAACGCGTTTTCTGAATATTATCATGTACAAATATATAGATTTGGAAATAGTCTTATTTTAGAATAAAACGTATTTATTACTAAAGGAAATATGATTTCTTTAAATGATTTTGGGCGAAATTAAAAGATTTTTTAACGCGTTTTTGAATCTTGTGCTTTACAATTGTATTGCTGTGGCGATTTAATGTGAAATATGCATATTTCTTCGTATGTGATACGATTCCGGAGCCACTTTGTGTCTCTGTAATGCAGCACGTACGGGTTTGAATTATCTATCTATTAATTGTAATTATATAATTAGCTATCAAACATTACGTATGTTAGTGCCCCGTACAGTATTGTGTAAGGATTATGAAGTATATTACCCGAAAATCGAACCAATGTCTTACCCGGGAATCAAACCCAGCTTATTTTATCTGGGAATAGAAGCCATGTCTTGCCCGGGATTCGAGCTCAGAATGTATTTAAGAGCTATGCCTTATCCGGGACTCGACCAAGGAACCCCACAATGTATGTTAACCAATTACGCTACGGAGGCTGGCGACGTAACACAACTACTTTTGTCTCTTAGTGCCGTGTTAGAACTGTGTTCGCGGGCCAACGGGAACGGGAATTGTGAAAAATTACTCTCGCTTTCAGTTCTACAAAAGGTATTTTACGCTCTCGCCGGGCTGGGGCCGGGAAGACAGAGGAAGCTTTAGGTAGTTGGAAGCATAGGGCGGGACACGGACAAAAAAATATTTTTCCAAGCTTTGCTCTCGCCCTGGAATGCCATGAGCTGCTCGCATGCCAGTGTTTCTTTAAATTAATATTATAATTTTTTTTCTAGATGCAGTATTTTAATAAAGGTATTTCACATGTCTTCAGATATGTTTTAATATCGTGTAGAAAAACATTTTACGGAGTAATTCTTAGTAGATTTTTCAGTTTGGTCGTTCATAAGTGAAATATATATATATATAATTTTTTTTTCTGTGTTTTAAATGTGATGTGCTGGGAATATGAAATGTACCTCGCTGTGCCAAGGTTTCTTTGGTAGATGACTTTTGCGAATTGGGAGAACTGGTTTCTCACGGGGCAGGTAAGTGCTGGGCAGGTAAGTGCTGGCCGCGCAGGTGCGCCGGATTCGCCTGTCTCGGCGTGAGAAACGGGGCAGATTATTTTGTAATTATCGAGAGGCGCATAGGGAGACTGGGTGAACAAAAGCCGTGTTGTTCAACACGCGGCGGACGTTACCAGTCGTGGTGGCTGGCGTGAGTTGGGGGAGGTTAGCTTTTGTTAAGCAGGCGACACCGAACGTATTGTCGCCAGCGCGGCTTGACTTGTACAAGGGGGGGGGGGGGGGAAGTATAACTCGAGAGCCAGTGTTTAGCGCGGGCAGACTCTCCACGCTGGGAAAGAGGACGATTAGTAAGGGGATGGTGGGCGAAGAAGCACGCAGTAGAGTTCTGAGGGGGAAAGTCGGGGGAGTGGATCTGTGCGGTGAAGCGAGGGTAACAGTTTGGCTCGCTTGCCTCAGATATTGCGCGGTACTGCGTTTTCTCGGCGGCATTAATACAAGACGTGTAACTGTCTCGTTGGGCATCGTAATACATTGAACACTTCTCAATTTAGTTTATTCATTAAGTTTTGTTTGCGGTTTGGTGTAGCAATTAATTTGTTAGTGTAAGTTATCCCTCTTGATACGTATTTATAGAGCCGATGAGGGTGAAGTACTTTTGTTGGGATGAGTTCTTTGTCAGGGGAGGGGGGATCTGGAGTAATGGTGAGTTGTAATTCTTTTTATTGTGTTAGCTGGGCGTTTCGTTTGTTTAATGAATTCAGTTAGCATTTGAGGATATTAATATAAATCGCATGATGAAAGTCTTTTGGTTAATGAACACTTTTTACTTCTGTCGATTACGTTATTAAATTGGAGATCAGTTACATTCGAAATATAATATATATTTCGTTACGATTTTAATATAAATCACATGATTAAAGTTAATCGGATTTAAAGTAATTCGTTGGGTATGCTAATTGAATATAAATAGTAGTGGGCCAGAACATACCCGCGTGATCCTGCTCCATCCACACCTCACTCGCCTAGTGTCCCAGAAGTGACACGTGGGCTCGCTCCATCCACACGTCATTCTACAAGTGGACTAAAACATATCCCCGTGCGTGCGTTCCACTAACGTCATAGTACTATTGTAGCTGTCTTGCTAGCACTTACAGCGCGTTCACACGACAAATACCATAAGCAGAGATCAGCAAACTGAGACCAGTGGAAGCAAGAATGTCAGCAACACAGGAACTAGCAGCCGAACTGCTTTAAATGGCATACAGTACATCTGCACGTACTGGATACTGAATGCTGTTCACGTTCAAGTAAGCAATTCGGATGCCCTAATTACTTTTTCCTTTCGGCCATTTGTTATCCTTCCACATTTTAAAATAAATATTGCCCTGTAAGTAATAAACACTGTGTATATTCCATTGCACTAGGAAGATAAAGCCTAAGAATAAAATAAAATATATTTATAGACTATTATTCCCAATGAGATGTCTTTCAAAAGTGTTCACTTTACCATTAATGGCCTATGAAATAATATATCTTACAGTTGTAAATCTAGGTCGTCGTAAGAAATGGATGCAACAACAGCTCTGGATCTACGTGTCTAGGATCTACGTGACTAGGATCTACATGTCTAGGATGGCAGACACTGTGTTTTGGCTGCGCTTACTCGCTATGTCACTGCAGCAGTACTCAAACTAACCCGTGCTTTTAATATGTAAGCACAGCATGCAAAGTGTCGAGTTTCTACACGAATGAGTATTATAGGCCTACCAGCTATATGTTCACGCGTGTTTCATCCACACCTGTAGTTCCTAAGTGCTGACATGTCTCGCTGAGCGTGAACCGCGATACGTCAGAGAGTTTCGACGCTCGTACCTTCTGCCATCCACATGTAGAGAAGAGGCGGGGTTGCGATAGTCGATGAGAGTGAAGCACCGGCAGGAATACAAGAGCGGGAGATCCCTGAGAAAGTCCGCCGACCAGTGATATCGTCTGGCAAGATTCCCACGTGCGGAAATCCGGGGGCAGTCCCGCCGGGAATCGAAGATGATTCGCCTTGGTGAGATATCTAGCCGTTGTTCCACCGCGGCCCCGGTGCTAGGAACTGAGCCACAATGTTGCAGCGTGGTGGTGACGTCAGCGCCCCTGCCCAGTTGTGCGCCTGCCTGAATAACACCGTGCGAGTCTGTTGCTTTTCCCTATAGCATTAGTTTCACCATGAGTGATCTGGACACAGAACTACTTATTGACGAGGTCACCAAGCGTCCAAAAAATGAATGTCTGTTCTGAGGAATTATTTTCATTACATTCACACTGATACCAAAGTAAGAAACCACCAAGCATTTTATACATCGTTACATGTTGATGTTTAAATAATCCTAACAAATCTGTTAGGGTATAATTTAATCATGAACTAAAAACCGATACTGAACTGTTTTTAACACGCCACCAAAAAATGTTAAACATCTTAAAAAAAAATAAATAAAAAAACTGCATTTTAGAAGCGAAAAATGTCAATATACAATCACTTTGGGACTGCTTCCCTGCAAGTCCTGCGTCACAGGACACGTGAGGACACTGGCAAGAGGACACATACAAAATAAAATGGTTCGATATAAGTTTAGAATAGTTCGGAATCAAAATTAAATTATTATTCCTCCAAACAGAATTCGCAGAATCATATTTCGTATGACAATACGCATCGACCGCGGAGTGTTTTTAATTTAAATTTTATATTTTCGCGTTTACCAAATAGTGCTAGACGATATTAAATGGAGATTTTGAACACACTAAATTAATTACTCCGTACTTGACTTCTTCTTTACCTGGCAGGTTCCAGCAGCCTTTGTCGTCTGTAGTTTGTTTGACTAGTGTCTCGACATGAACCCTCCCCTCCACAGGGGGCTGCGGTGGTGTAGTGGTTAGACTGCTCGCCTCCCACCAAGGCGAACCTAGTTCCACTCCCGGCGGGGTCGCTCCAGGATTTTCGCACGTGGTGATTGTGCTAGGCGATGCCGCTGGTAGGCGGGTTTTCTCGGAGATCTCCCGTTTCCCCCGCCCTTGCATTCCGGCACTGCTCCATACTCACCTCACTTCACTCGGAACTCGGGAGACTGCTGTGTTTCATAACATACAAGTGTAATGCACGCGGAACTGTAATAGACCACAGCACTGAGCTGGACTTACCAACAGTGAAGGTGGAGTTGCCTCTACAATACGCTAGCAAGCTCGTACAGGCTGCCTCTTATACTTACGACGTCGGGCCAACCACATAGAAATTGTTCAAATTTCTGTAACTACTTGTAAACTAAAACATTATATTTCTGAATATAGATAATAAATTAAGAATATTCAGTTTCGGCAAAAATCATTTATTTAGTGTATGGTAGACTACTACTGCGAATATTTTATTTTTTGTTTCTGATCAAAAGGAATCCATTCGAAGTATTTTCATGTATAGACAGATACCCAGTTTATGTTATAGGGCCAAGTTCAGTGCTTTTGAAAGTTACAGTTGTTATTGCAAATTAAAATTATCCGTTTAATATTTTAACTATTTTGCGTCATGATTTACTTGATGTACACAACACACCTGCCAATTTTGTTGCGCCAAATTAACTTTATGGTTATAGGAATTTTTCTCAGCTTTTTAAAGCCATTATAATTTGATATATGATAATCTAAGTTTTTACTCTATTTCGTTAATTATATTTATATTTAAGCACAAGAGAGAGTATAATTTCGCGTTTCTTCCATCGCATATTTATATATTGTTACAATTTCTCTCTCGAAATTCAGTGGGCTGAACCAAGTTCGTTAAGAGTAGGAGGGACTTGGCCAAAATACGAGATTTTCTCGCCGGAAGATGTGGGGTACGTGGTTGTTGCTATGTCCATTTTGCACGCACTCCATCGAGGATAAGTACCTGTCAAACCAGCGGGTGGGAGGTTAGCTTTAAACATCAACTAGTCTTTCTTGGCCAATATCCTGACTGTTCCCTTGTACCTGAGCATGCATGAATAACTTGCCTGGGCCCCGCTTTGAGTGAAGTAGTTTGTTACGCGAATCTCAGTTACAAATTACTTAGCGGCAATAGTGAACGTGCGCCAAACTGAGAGTTTCCTTATAAATGGTCTTCAAACAGTCAATATTTGCCATGAAAAGTCTTAAAAAGATTATGCAATATACACAGAAAATAAATTTTTAGTTATTATTCTTTAATACTTATTGTGTTTCTATTTTTGAGCAGAATTTGTACTTGTATAAATAAATCTAGAAACTTTGTAGTGGTCATTTAAACACTTATGATAGCGCACAATAGTTTTACATTTTGATAAAGTGCTTGGAAGAGGGATAGAGGAACCTTGGTGAAAATCAAATGACAATAATTTTCGTAGTAATGTTTTACTTAGCAAGGAAAAGCTTGATCACTTTTTTTTTTTTGTTTTTAACAGGCCAACATTTTTAAATCCCAAATTTTGTAACACAAAAGTTATTCAAAATCTAACATTATAAATATTTTCACATTTTAAAACAACTATGCATATAATGGATATAATGAATGAAAAAATGTCATCCTTCTCAGCGATTTTTTAAATTTTGTATCAATCACTTTTACATAGTTCATATGCACCGTATATTTGGTATTGCCTAACTTTCTTTCTATTTTATACACACAAGCGAATTTTAAAAGTCAGTTAATTCCTGAAAGAAAAAATAGCCATCACATCAGCAATATTGAAACAACAACCGAATAAAGCATGGCATTTGGGACATAAGACATTAATTTTGTACTGCACGTTCTTCCATTTATAAAGCACAATCTAAATATAAAATGTGGTCGTAGCCAATGAACAGACAAATTACAATTTAAATTTGAAATAATATAATGATCATTAGAAAATGCATTTTGAATGTTAACATAAAGTACATTTTTTAAATAATTAATATATAGTATAAATTATTAATATGCATAAATCACAATGCATAATATGAACAATTATCACAGTACATAACTATACAAATATTTTGACATTATTCCAATGCTTGAGGAAAACAAATCGTGACTCCATTTTACAATCTGGAATAAATAAATTCTTCTTAGGTAGCTTCTTGAAACTTACTGAATTGCTTTTCTCTTTCTCTGATTTTCAGTAATGTATGCAGAGTTTCTTATAGGTATTGACCGTGTGAACCTTCGATCAATTAACTCCGGAAGTAGGCAGTTTTTATAAAAATTTTCCAGTTTTGGCATAAGCTCTATGTTCCAGAAATCATAATTTCTTTCTATTCTTTCAATTCTTATTCCTAGTGGTGTTCAGAGGTCGAACAGACAATATTTTCTGCGAGTAACGTGTAATATCCCTTGAACTTACAGGTGAAAACCATGATTTTTTTTCATGCTTAAGACGTTTCTGGACTTGTCAGTATTCCACGCTGTGACTTTCTTTTTCTGCATTGCCTCTTTGGGTATCATATGTGAGGCGGACGATGGGCACTTAATTTATACAATTCCGTCGTCTCCTACAAGCCCGTCTGGGGTGGCACCGAAGTAAGGAATCTCCGGATCAATAAAAAGTCCACAGTCTAAAATTGTTAATTTTAGTTCTTGCTCCATCGCTTCCTTTGCAAGTTTTTAGTTATCTCTTCCCTATTTCATTGCTTTGGTATCGATTCTGCTGTATAATATACTCTTTACTGTAGATTCACAACTCGTGTATGGCTTCGTGTTACATATTCGTCCGAAATGTGATGCTGTAAGTATTTTCCGTCTTCTCTCTTTCCACTCCCCACTTTCTCTTTGAATTACGGTTGCCATTTCGACTCTCTGTTTCTCACTTTGTCTCACTCTGCATTCTATATTGAAAGTCTCTGGATCCATATCCTGTTTTTCTGCACTGGTGCCTTTCTTTTGGCCTTACTTGCTACAACATTATTTCTGCATCTGTATTCTATACTTTAACAAAAATTTTCCCCGGCTTTTTTTGTACATTGTTTTATGTAACGTATACAATGGCATCCCCGTATTGTGTTTTACAACTGCTCCTGCGCATCTGCCAGTGTAAGATCGTCTAGTGGAAAAATTAATTCTCTTTCCACCAACAAATTTAGTTACTGCCGAATTGTAGTGTTCTGCGGGGTTGTTGCACGCCTTGTGCATCAAACTTCTGCTGTGGTTCCTCATCTGTCTTACTACACGAGATATCTTATCATGCAAACCACTTTTAATGAGCTCTGGTGCATAATTACGATCACTACCATCTGACTTACAAAAATAGCCTCTATTCGAGCAGAGGGAATGATCACCAAATATATGGCTTGTACTGTTCAAGATGTCTTTCCATAATTCAACTTTTTCATGCAGTTGCCGTTCTTCTTTCCGCCTGTGTTCTACAGCTTTGACAACAGCTGTTCTAAATCGAAGAATATTGTCACTAAGCTTCTTTCTCATGACAATGTCATGTCATCAATCTGTTTATTTCTTGTAGTTACAATGCCCATAAATTTATTACAGAAATTACGCAGAAGATGATTTGTTCACTCAATTTTTTCGACGGTAATATTTTTGTAAGGATGCGCGCCTAAAACTCTTTTGTACACATTACTGTCGCCATCAACAATTAGTTTAGTATATTTTATACCACACATTTCTTCACTCTGGCGGAAACCTTCAACAATTAGCGCGGCTTCCATACTCGATGAACTTTGGCTTTCCTCCCAGTTCTTGAAGCATGGGTGCGGCTTCGGAGTTGTCCCTAATGCTGCAGCACGGCAACAGATTGTACGGTACTTGTTTTTTACGCCGAAAAAAAGGACTCTCAGTTCTGAATCCTACTATCGCAGCCTGTAAAACCATATGAACAAGTATTATTTGCGAGCGAGAAAGTAATAACAATTATTAGGCAAGTAAAAATGTAATTCATATTTGCATACATTATCTTAAGTTATGACAATAAAACGGTATATTCATCAGTGGAAACATTAAGGTTAATAACTTCGCTTTGCGCTTATGATAATGTAGTAAATTTATAGAATGTTTTTGTGTATCATATTGTACCCTCATATCGTGTGAAACTGTCAAAGTAATGAGAGTTTACAACCGTTAACTTCGGTTTGCGTTCCAAACACAAAATCCATTTGCGCAAAGGTTTTGGTTGTAAGCTGCAAATATAGTTACTCTTGTTAAGGCTTTAACACTTGCGCTAAGATTAGAGTTCATTTTATCAGTTGTAATTAATAATTACGTGTTCATTAATTAGTTTTCGACCATGCTTACAACAATAATTTTGTAATCTGTTTGGTACGAAAATCCAATTTCGTTAATACTGGCAGTTATTCTGACACACAAATACATTTTATAGAAAATTAATTATGCAAGATGTCTCCCAAATGATTGATTCATGAGTACATTTCAACTTTCATTTAGTCGACTAGCCAAAGGTAAACCTTCGGGTACAAAACTGTACGCCAGAAAGTTACGCGTATTTTTCTTCGGTGTAAATTCTTTTCGACAATGTTGCATGAACTACAGGCGGAATATAACAACAGTTGCACCATTCTAGAGATGGTAATTTATCGCGAAAATGTCGGACATCACGATAGGTCTCAACGTCCTATACGCATGCCTGCAACATTTCTTTCCTTACTGGCTACAGTAGTGCGAGAAATAGTTTCCATTTTTTGGCTTTCCCAACGAGGCTTTTACTTCTATGACACTGAACCCACTTGATTCGCCTAAAATGAAAACATATTTTTTGGTGACCATATTTACCTCAAAGATTTTCGCGATAAATCACTCTCTCTAGTCATACTGAAGAATCGTGTAAAATTGATTTTGCAAAATTTTCGCATGCATAATCACCATCATTTTCTGGACATATGCGCTATAAAAAATACGCATGTTCCAAAACTATCACATACAGACTGCACAAAAATGATGGCACTTAAAATTAGTTTTTAAAACAACTCACAAAGTTGTCTTAAAATAAACATTTTCCGATCAACAGTCACGTCCGTGATCGTTCACGGACCAAACATTTACATGTTCACAAGAAAGAATAAATGACTAGAAATTTACTTGGTTTTTATGTCTGAAATTAAAGATAAAAGTGTAAATTTGAACATTCAGCTGCATCAAGCGCCACACACACTAAAATATTAAGTTTCGATGCATTTTAAGGTGTTATTGCCATGGAATGTAAAATGTTGCTAGCAATTATTTTACAAAAAAAAGCAATTTTAATTCTAAAAAATTATAATTTGCGTAGATTAAATTTGGCATTCACTTTGCCATGCTCTTAAAAACACAGATTCAAGAATATAGAATTCCAAGTAATTAGCGACACTGTAAACGAAATTCTGGACAATAGCATGACAAGGAGAATTATTTCTTGTAATACTCAGTTACCTGGGCATTATTTTCACATAAAAGGCGCAAACGGAAAAGTAAAACGGTAAGTAAATTTAATTTGTCATTCTTGAATCACAGTAGGCCACACACTTTAAACTAAAACGTGCTGTATCGAAAAAAAAGCACTAAGTATAAAGTGTGACATTTTTATTTACATCAGCGCTACAGCAGCTTTTAGGTTAGCAATGTAGTCCGCTGACATAAAAACACAAGTTCATCCTCGCGTCTTTCAAAATATAAATTTTACTAAATGTTTCGCTGTTCAAGTTAGCCTGTACGTTTCACAAATTCTGTAGAATTTCTATACTACCATTTTCGTTTTATTTTCGAAATAGCCTGTTTGTATGATTATATATCGTGCCTTATCCACTTAGATAAGGTATTACAATAATCTATAATTTTTCGAGCACTGTCACGCCCAGGAGTTCTAAAATCACATAATTCTTAAACAATTCGCAGTTAGCATGGGCATCACAGTGAGGCTAAATACGTAATAAACCACATATGCATGCTTCAATATGACACACACGTATTTCAATTTTTACTACTATTGTTTTCATTTATTCATGCAATGAGCCCCGTTAATTCACCCGTAATTACTGCTTACGTCTGTAGCCACGCATTGGTCTTGTATAAACGTTTTGACCAACTTGCATCTGCGATGATAGTTATGACTGGTACTCAATTTCTATCAACATCACCGGCAGCAACAGCCAAACGCGCTTATTCTTCTGCGGCAAGCTTCATTTCATTCAGGGCAGTAGCTTCCCACCCATTACACACACCGTCATGATATTTACGAAATGTCATTGCCGACATAATTGGTATGTTCATAGCCGACATAATCTCTTCAAGTTGTGCATGTCCTCCGCCAGTAGACATTGTCCCGCACACTGCACCCCTGTCCACATCCATTTCATAACTGTCTTTTTCGGTATTTACAGGGAGTTCTACATTGCACATTTTGCATTTAAAAATAAAGCAGCTCCTCAGTCCGTATCTCTTCTCACGCACAATACTCATATCTTGAAAAGCACAACCTATTCGACTATGAGAGTCACGTGCTTGAAGGTTGCTAACAAAGTGAGAAATATCGACAACTCGGCGCCCATGTGTCTGAAAAGTATAGGGGGTTGTGCTAGTTAATTGTTCATTCTGTGAAGTTGATGTTTAATTATTAGATACACTTGTATTAAGTGCCACGATAGTTTCTTCAGATGTGTTATTGTCTGTTTCGGCTGGCGTGAACACACTATACACGGTGTCTAGCACATGGTCACCATCACATATTTCATTCTGAATTGCTTCTGTCTTTGCCCTGAAACCCAAAAAGAAATGTTACAGTAAACCGAGCTACATCAGAGGTTATACTACTATGGTTCAACCGAGACAAGAAAGCCTGACAACTCCCGCGTGACGTCAGAGGCCGAAGACAATAAAATCACGATGCGAGAGCGTAGTCTTCCATGGAATACGAAGTACCGTGCAGGTAAATAGAAACGTGCAACTGGAAGAAGTTTGCTTCATACAGAATTTAAATAACACAACAAAATTTGTAGTTCTAACTATATGGTCCATTGAAAGTATTTTGCTTTTGTTCATAAACTGCTCCCAGTAATGTTCTCTGTACACACACGAAAGAAAACACAGGTATCCAACAAAAACGCTCAGCAATGATAACTCACATAAAACAACAATTTCTATCTAAAGAGGAATACCTACGATCACTTCTAAATTCTTTTAAAAAATTGTTTGAAAATTTTAGGAATGTATTTATTCGAGCAATGATAGACCTACTTCTAAAAGAAAGTGTTTGAGGTTTCTTCTGGTAATAAAAGTGGTTTGATTTTGATGGCTGAAACTTGTCCCGTTTCGCCTATTAAACTGCGGCTAATTTTTCGCGAACTGCCGAATTTCAATTGTGTTTTGTTTAATTCAAATTAAGTCCATATGTACGTAGCTATAGATTAAGAGAAATACAGGTGATGACAGTAATGACATGTTTATTACATATACATTTATATATAACTACATTTATATAATATACGCACACGTCGTTGGCTGACATATAATGTATACGAGTTTTCGTCGAAATTTTGCCGTGTGTTGACGTTTCCAAAACTCACAGAGTTGTACAAAAAGTGATTGGTCAGCAGACTGTGCTAAGAAAATACCTACTACATTTATAATTACATTAAAAGGAATAATTTCAATACACAAGTACCCCAAACACATTGTTTTTGAAAAAAGATTCCCTCTCACGTTATATTTAAATGGAAGCACTATACATAGGGTATATTCTTTTAAAATTAGTCGTTGTGTTCTTGGAAGTTATGAAGTGTGTTATTTCATTGTTCTCTATTGGTAAGGTTGTAAGAAAGAGGAAGACGGTAATTAGTGCAGGAGGGGTATATGGACACTTTGCCGTTGGACACGAACCATTATGCTCCTGATCAAAGTCGAAAAATTGAAAATGTTTGAAAAAACCTTGGCCCATTATAATGTGAAATAAAATCAGCTAACTTCTATTTCCTAAAATACATTGTTAAAAAAGAGTAGTTTTATATAGTCGCACTAAACCGAAATGGATTGTGTTTATATAAACTTGTAAACTAATTTCTTTTAAATAGCGTAAAATACATATATAACTGATAATGCTAATGATTTTTTTTGCTGTATCGTAACAGATTGTTTCATTTTTAATTTTAATGTCATCGTTAAAAATAGCAAGAGGACTTACGTAATTTCCCTATATTTTCCCCTTTCAATATTAATGTTTAAGTGAAAAATTAAAATAAGTCGGCTCTTTTTAACGAAATCTTGTGTAAGGAAACATGCCCCTAGTCACATTTATTTATCTCAGACGTAAGGTACACGATATTTGAAATAGTAAGGCAATGGATTAACTGAACATTTAAACTCAATTTTATAGTTGTTCAGAATAAAGTATTTTATTGCAAATGTTTGGTGGCACTGAACTAAATTCTTACACAGAAGTTACATTTTATACGGACCTATTTAAACTGTATGTTAAGTTGATAGATCAACATACTCTTGAACACTTCCTAGACGCGAAGTACTTCCTCGGGATTGTATTCCTCTACAAATTATTTGTTTATTTCTTAATCGACGGGAAATTTAAAACCGTAAACTTACTGTCCGTTCGGATAATTTCCATGGCACTGAGGACACAGAATATACATTACATTAATTTTCAATTCTGTGCTGAGAATCTAAAACTTGCACATCGTAGAGAATTCCACTTTTACTGATCGCTTACAATCAAAGCAAAACATATCACATGCCAATGTAAACCGTAGATTTGCTCTACGCTGTAAACTACCAAACAGGTACATATGTCTACGGTCATATTGTACATAAACACCAGCAACGATTTCCCCTAGCCGTGACGTTATTGGCGTGGCAAGAAGAGGTTGTCACTTATAGAAAAATTAATAGTATGTAATTGTCGAATTATTCGTAAATTATTTAAATTAGTAATGCATATATTTAGATAACAGCATTAATTAAAAAGTTCATGCAAATGCAGTGTTATCCTCTCTCTCTCTCTCTCACACTCACTTACAGGTTCCACATTTTGCCAGATCGATGGTGGAATCTCATGAATGTATAGCTATTTGCAAATAAACGAAAATTAAATGTGAGGACTATGTGCCTATGCAGGGCGGAATCAACATTGACAGAGTATTTCAATGTGTTCCAAGTAAAGTTGTACAGATTATTATTTCATTCAGTGTTTCTGGTCATGGCATTGTAATAAATATACGAACAAAATTTAAAATATTTTAAAATCTGACAGGGAGCCCAATCAAGTACGCACACACTAAAATTATACATGACAAGCAACATGGCTGGCTGTTCGTTTTCACTGCACCAACATTAAGATAAACAGTTAAATTTATGATAAATTCCATATAGAATGGAGTAGATCTGTAACTAATACGATGCCGTGAAAGATTATTTCGAAATACATATAACATTAAGTTTATTCCGAAATTCTTTCGCAAATTTATTACTTTCACTAAGCGGCATTTGTGTTCCGCCGATGAAAAAGATACTATTTTCTATCCAGGGATACCACAATTACTTCACTTGACAATCAGCCACCGTTTCCTTATTTCACATGCGATGTTATTCAGTTGTGATTAGAAAATTATTCGGCAGCAGTAGCTGTCAGAATCTGGGAACATAACATGAGATGAACTGTATCATATTCATAATATTTGTAAGTTACCTTTTCTTAGAACTGTGTTCTTGTAAATGCTTCATCTTCCTTTCTCTTGGTCTTGCACTAAGTCGCAAACGTTTTCCATTGCCTTTCGTGCTGTACCTACCCATTTCTTATCGCTAAATAGTAAGACGCCAACAGACCCATCTGTGGAGAGTGCAGATGCTCCGAAGAGATAGTGGATAGTCCGAGGAGGTAGTTAACCATCCTTCAGTCCTTCTACCTGCCAAAGGCCCCAGTGCAAAACAGGTCTATCTACGAATTCATTTCTGGAATATAATTGTTTACAAAATTTTTTTTTCGATTTATTTCAAAAGTAATCATATTATTTATACAGCGGAGGTAGTATTTGATATGCTGTATAATTATCTGAGGAAGTATGCAATTTTATTTTACTTTTTAGCCAAGCATACCAGTTTACATAGGAAAACAATTATGCATGTGCAAAATTCCTGTTTGTGAAATATGGTAACAGTAAAATGTTGTTTTTCATAAAGAAAATTTGCTGTTTTTAAGTAACAGTAACAATGATTTCATTTTTATTTTTTATGCAGAATAAATACCACCTCGAAAAAATGTATAGTTTTCTTGTCATTTGTGGCGCAAGTTAACATTGGTGACATATAAGGCCAACTGAGTCCCTCCGACTCTTAAGGAATGGAGGTCTTCATTAAATAAAAGAGTTCATTATAATTTTCTAATTTTATTTACATAATCTACAAACAAAATTCCCTCGAATCAACATCTTACAATAAATTGATATCACTAACTGTTTACAATTAATGACGTCAATTAATATAATATATAGTTACCTCAAATAAATCAATGAAATTAAACAATTTAAAGTCAGTCCCAATATACACCGTATCAAAACCTATTCAATTATTTTATAAATTGTGTCCATATTTGACAGTTCCAATATTTACAAAAAACTCCGTATTACATGTCCATTCAGTCCCACCTCAGTTTAGCCAATGTCCCACTAGTCCGCAATGTTCTAGAGTCCTCCGAGCGCCCTCACAAACAGTAGCATCACTCGTAGGGTTCTACACCACCTCGCCCGTACATTACTTCGCTCTCGCACTCTGATAGGTGTCCGCCAAGCTTGCTTGCCGCTGGAGACCGCAGAGATATTTATACAGTCGTAGGCCGTCATCCAGAAATTTCGCTTATTCCCTAGTTGCGCCATAACCACGCCACACAAATGTTTTCATACATGCGATCGATTGATCTTAATGAGAGCTGTCGATTGAAACCTAAACGAGAGTTGTAGCTTCTCCTAATCAAAAGTTATACTACGCGAAAGTTATGAGACGCAGCGTAACATATTATATGATCATTTGGCAATCGAGTGGTGTAATTGAATTTTGAATGTAGACGATAGATTCGGAGCTGTAATACCAAACTGTATTCCCCGATTTTGCTATGGGATTTTCTGGATTGCCTCCCACTAGGGTTGCAAATTTAAATAAAGACGTATTGATGTCAAACATTTGTCTACCTCGCCTTTAGTCCGAGTGTCAAGTGGCCCAGAGAAATCTCTCTTTCTGTCTCTCTCACGCGACCGCGCCATCTCTGGTCGGAGAGAGCGCGAAACAGCGAGAGCACTTAGAGAGCACGAAGCAGTGTTCTCGCCAGGTTGTGCGGAGAAGTGCTCTCTTTAAATAGACAGACGGCCTTAGTCTGACTTGAACAGTTAACATACCTCCGTCTGACATTTGCGCGGCTGTCACGAATATCTGCTCTTGAATACTGTTTAAGCCGGCCATTATCCATTACGACAATGGTGCGGGGAGACATGGCATTATACAAAACCGCATATACATTTTAACTCTTAATAGTGTCTAATAATGTTCTTAATTAAGTGAGTGAGAGAGCGAAGAGATTTGGGTGGCTCTTAATAGCGAGGTCTTGAGAGCCGATAATGATGATTGAGGGGAGTATGGAGCAGCGCCGGAATGCAAGGGCGGGGGAAACGGGGAGATCCCCGAAAAAAAACCCGTCGACCAGCGGCATTGTCCGGTACGATTCCCACATGAAAAAATCCGGGGATAGAACCTGGTTCTTCTTGGTGGAAGGTGACCAGGCTAACCACTCAGTCACCGCGGCTATTTTTTTTTAAATTAGAAAAAGAGCAACTGAATTAAATTACAATTTAGAAATATAATTTAATATTTGCTTATTGTGTTAAGAAAAATCTAATAAAATATGAAACATCGAAATATATTTTACTACGTGCAACTGTGATAATTTTGTACAACATAGGCAGTGTCTTTTAGTCAATAAACAAAAAAATAAAATAAAATAAAACAACCTGCATTGCATTAAACTTGCGCGTGTTCAAACAAACTTTCTATTAAGTACTTCAAAATGCCATCAGAAAGTATACATGGTATACAATATGCAGGAGACAGTAGCTCGGCTAAGCCACTGTGCTATGGTGCGACAGGATTTGCGATGCCAGCCAAGTGTTTCTCAGCGCTGTGTATACACCCATGATGTGGGTACATGCGATTATTTTTGGCATGGCAGCGATGAACGTATACAACGTGTAGAATGTGTTCTGTCCTGCCATTGCAGGCAACTTTTCAAAGTGGCTGGCTCGTACGACGAAGCAACCACAGGTAGTTGTGGTCCACGTGCGTGCCCCTGAGCGACACATGGGTCGTGTGTTACACAGGGGACTTGGAGAGGGACTCAAGTCGTCTGCTAGTGCTTTACAAGTGAGCTGCCATACTGGACACACACTACCTATTTGTTTACATTGAATAGCCTTGCGTCTTGCGAGTGCTATATCAACTCACTAGTTGTCAGAATTTGCTCTAAATTTATGTTATTCTTGCGTTTGTGAAATGTGAATTTGGCATGTAAACACGCCTTAAAACTATAATCTGTCTTTGATTTGTTCGGCGACGAACGAAAAGTAATATTAATGGATGAAAATGCGTACAAGCCGTGCCATGCGGGTTAAGAGGTTGCATATTCCCGAAAGTAACAGTATTTAGTGTATTCGTGTATACCGTGGATACATTCGTAAAAGATATCGCACAATTATGGCGTGTATAGTGATGTATTATCTGTGTAAGTTTGTAAATTAACAACTGCAGCGTGTTTAATTGTTGCAAGTGTGGTTGCGATAACCTGCCGTGCATTTAAGGTCTAGTCTGCAAGTTGCGAACTCGTTAGAACTACAGGTACTTTTATAGAACTGCAGATACGTATTTTTCTAAATTGCGATTTCCTATTTCAGTGTAGGAGTTTATGGAATTAATTTATAGCTAAAGCTGTGAAAGTTTGTAGAGTGAAGGTAAACTAAAACGTGAACAACTATCCAAGCATGTTCCAAACATAATCTTTAGCTTTCCTCGTGATAAAATAGCTGTTTGCCTAGCATTAGTGGCAAATCACCTCGTAAACCAATACAAGGACACACCTGATAAAAAACGTCACTCTTGCAATTTTTTTCTCCCCAAGCCAGCAGAGTTGCAGTGATAAACAAGAAATTAGCTGATTATCAACACAAGAATATACAACCAAATCAGTTCTCATATTTTAAATAGCTAATTTAGCCATCCTGATGTGCAATTTCTATGGTTTCTCGAACTCACTCCAGGCAATTTCTGGGGTGACTCATTAATAAAGGCAATGGCCAATTCCTTAATTGTATTCTTGGTGCATCATTCTCTAATGAACCTGCTGACGATAAGGCGTTAAGTAAAATAAATAAAGTTTACTCGAGTGTTTAGATGGTGATGTATTTAAAAGTAGGTTGTAATCATCACAGTAAATGCCAAATGTTTATATATTTTATCGTTTTCCGAAGGTAGTTAAAATAAAGAAAACTTAGATAAAGCCAATCTTTGCCTGTAACTACACCATCTGCAAACTTGGAAAACATCATGTGATTTTCTTTAAATGCTATTGCACCCTTCTTCAGTATTTTTGAAATTCTAATTTTGAGAGCAACTAATTGGACATAAGCTTATTTTAATTTTGATTATGAATCATGGGTATTTAAACTGAAATGTGCTTCATAAAACAGAGAATACCTACTCTAGCCACTACACCACCACTGCCTCTAATCATCTTAAGAAGGGAGGAGTTGAGATAGGTTTAGGTAGTTTGTAACAACCAATATGTTGGGAGCCAATGAGGGTGAAATTTGGCAGA
This sequence comes from Dryococelus australis, assembly GCA_029891345.1. NCBI lineage: Eukaryota > Metazoa > Arthropoda > Insecta > Phasmatodea > Phasmatidae > Dryococelus > Dryococelus australis. The sequence goes on from CM056995.1 coordinate 175,953,575, forward strand.
TATTGAGCAGCACTGAAATGCAAGGGTGGGGAAAACAGGAAAACCTCGAGAAAACATGCCAGTCAACAGCCTCAATCAGCACAATTCCTGTATGTGAAAAATCTGTGAGTGACCTCACAGGGAAACAAAGATAGATCATATTGGTGGAAGGCGAGCATCCTGCCACAGCCGCTGCCCTCCTTCCCCTTAGGAAGGGAGGAGGCAAACCTCAATTCTTCACTTATATTTCGGTAAAGTCGATTACAAAGTTAAATTTAAAAAAATGATTAAATTATTATTATTATTAAATTAATATAATTTTCTAACAGCGTAAGATATCGTTGATGTGGTTTCTGAATGAGAGGGACAGTGGTTTGCATATTTGCATTTTATTTTTTATAATTACACTTACTTGTTTCTTTCTCGGATACCAGTACATACTGGAAGTTGTCAAATATAAGGAATACCTGCATACATGTACACATACAAAATTAAGAGATGGGACTTACAGAAAATTAAATTAAAGAAAATTATGGAGAAATCATGTATTCCTGAACGTCGTAGGTGTATTTGAAAACTTTCGCAGTAGGTACACATATGTGCTCAATTTAAAAACATTGGTAAGTATTTTGACTAGCTGATGATAATGTTTACAATAGTGACATCACCACCCGCAGTTTTGACTATTCACCACCAGGTCAGCAGTAGTAACATATGAAACAAATAATAAATTGTTTAGGTTATACACAGTTGTAGAAGAGATTATGTTGGAGAAAACTAGAATTACACATACAAAAACACAAGACCAAACAGGAATAGTTGTCAACAGTTACATGAACACAGAATTCTGCAGAAGGAATCGTTTGGTTACAAGAAGACCACTGTATTTTTCTGTTTTTGTTTTTGTCCATCACTAGTTTTTCATTTCGTTTTGCTGCTTACTAACAGAATCACTTCTACAGAGTTATCTGTGTTCATCACGTAGGCCTATCTATTGGCAACTATTCTTGGTTGATTTTCTGTGGCTGTATGTTCATATGTGTAATTCTAGTTTCCTGCGATATGAGCTCTGCTGCAAAGGTAAGTGTCCAACACAATTTTTCATTTCATATATAATATTCATATAGGCCTACATGAATTACAAAAGCATAAGAAATTTTAGCTCTGTTTCCAAGAATCAGTGTTTAGTTAAATAATCATAAATAATAGCAACAATTAATGGTAAGAAACCATGACAAAACTGCGATATCTCGGATGTGTAATAACCCCAACTTTAATAGCTCTCCCAAGTAGGCAGTGATTGGCCTTATTTACATCTTGGAAATGACAGTTACAAACACTGGATTCATCAGCTGGTCGCGTAGCCATCCAATTTAAAAGAAACCAATTTCTTTATTTGTATCACAGCTTGCATTACGAAATTAAATTTTACAACTACTTCATTAAGTGGCCCTGCAGTAGTCCGGGAAAATACATTTTACATGTTAACTGTGAATTTGATTGGTAATGCACGTATCACGAAAATTAAAGTAAACAAACATGGGCTGAATTACTTGCAAAGGTGAAAATTAATATAGGCAGTTCACTGTAACGAACACTTTTGACAGCCTGGTTACATTTACATTTTAGCTTTTTTTTTTATCCTTTGACCACCTATACTATCAAGTACTGCTTAAATATCTATCTAATGATTTCTATAGATAAAATATAGGACCGCACAAAGCCGTCAGATAAGGTAAACAGAGCAGACTAACGATTGTATGTCTCCAACACCGTGGTTGCTAGGCAACGCAACCGGAAATGACGTCTAACTCAACATCGTATACACCCCTTCACAACATTTAGTTTTTAAAACAAGTGCATGTCTATACACACATGTTACTTCCTATCCATTCATTTAACACAACATTAGTCTGTCCCACGAGCGAGTGCATTTTGACAGAGTACGTATTAAACTTAGTCTATGTAGAGTTATTTACACGTCAAAATATTTTCTGTCGACACATGGGGGCAGGTTGACAGTCAGCCGAGTGTGTTTACGTAAACATCATGTTTGGTTTGGGGTGAGAGGGCTGCTGTATTCATGTAAATAACTCTAATCAAGACTGTCTTTACAACTGTAAAAAAAATGCACTTGTTCTTGAGACAGAATATAGGACTCTACTTTTCCATACTTCGCGTGTATTCAATAAAACTGGAGGTCACTAAATTATACGGTATTTTTAATCGTAATAGACTCTGGGTAAAATAAGTGAATAGTAAATAACACGTGTGTATAAACAATTGTTTCCAAATTCTCCATATAACCATTTCCCCGAGACGCCATCCCCCGTCAACCAAATAAAAAATAAGTGAGAAAGGTTCCTGTTTATTGCTGATGTTACATCAGGAACGGCGCGAGCGTAGGCGAAGATGGCAGTGTCTCGTACTTGGAGGTAGCCTACTTGAGCAGGTAACTAAATAAGACGCCCAAGTGAGAGGTGAAACAAGACTTCATCGCTGGCGATGTCGTAAACTGGAGCAATTTCACTTGCGGCAAGGCAAACTAAACAAGAATGCACCTCACACATCTGACTCAAGTCTACTTATATTTATCAGCGAAAAGAAGGCGTTCATCAGCTGTCTGCGGTAAGGAGGGTCATAAGCCCCCGCATTTCTACAAGATATACGCGTGCCCGCGGACAAGGTACGTACCACGTAGTCTACCTTGCGAGGCAACGCATAGTCTGCAATAACCTCTAGTTCCTCACACATGCCAAACCTGGGACAACCAGACTGGAGCTGTGCAGGAGCAACTACTATCCGCCCCTCCCCCCTCAACAAGCATATAGCTCTTACGTTCAAACACATCACTCGCATTTACACGCCCACCTACAACATCTGTTTCCTTCCTATCCGATTGCCACGTGTTTCTGAAGGAAAACATACGGTGGTCACACAACGCCCACAAAGCTGGCGCGTCGGATTCCGTTACGTTTACCGACTATTCACTTTTTAAATTACTAAAAATAGTAATACATGTGTATGTAATAAATGCGTAACGTTGCGTTCGTAATAGCCGCCGACATGTGCACACCAACTCACGTCACACGCCGTCACAACGGCGGGGGTTTTTCCTTCCAGAGAACACTTGAAAACGCACATTATGTAAAGCACTAACGCAAGAAGTGAAAATCTAGCTTGGCAGTACTCACCAACTTGATTTTCTCCAGAGGCACACGTGACACTCATGCACAGGTACAACACGCACACACTAAACGACACGCTCAGGCTCCGAGTCCTGCCCATTGTTCTCCACCATCATACAACACATGTCCCACGCATCTCTCTCGACAAGACGAGACCCAAACTACATTCCGCTCCTCACTTATCCCGCTCCAGGCATCGACTGCGCGCGTAACACGGCGTGACGGCCACCGTTACGCCACTTGTGTACGTTACCATGGAGACAACAGCTTCCCAGGCAGGCCAATATTACCAATTACTCTTATAGAACACTTCATCTTGAAACTGTAAATGTAAATCAATTACTATGAAAAATGTTTTGCTGAAAATGTTTGAAATCTTTTTCACAGTGTACAGCTATTAACATATTCATGGAAATTATACATTCTTTACAACAATATTATTGTCATCAGTCCCGACGTGTTTGTGCATTAATAAAGGATTTGTCTCCACATATTACAAGCCTTCATTACGCGTTTATATTACGCAATGGAAACTACATATTTCAAAGAATTGTAAAAAATGATTGATCCACGTTGCTCAGCTGTTCGCATTTGTGTAGCTGCTTGTTGCTGTCACGACAGACGTTAGTGTGCGCGCGTGCTATTTTACTAAATTAGTCAACAAAAAAAATTGGTTTTCTTATTAAAACATAAGTATATGAAGTTGATCGTAGCCTGCAGTTGATCGTAGCCTGCATAAGCGTTCGGTTTGTAACGAGACAAATATCAAAATGGTGGTCAAACAAGATGATGCTGTGGAAGCGAAGCAGGAAACTATAGAAGATGTAGTCAACATCGCGGTGAACGAAGCCGTTGCACAGCCTATATTTACTGTAGAAAGTATCCTTTTCCAATGTTCATACAGAATCGGTTCTTCCTGCAGTTCCAACAAACATATAGGAAGCCATATGTTTTTCGTACATAGCCTCAAAACTGTATTGTGGTGCACGTCTCGTTGAGCCAAGGACCTAACCAATTCTCTATTTTACAGGTGCAGAAACTGTGGCAACAATAAGAGTAATAATAATTTCCAACCTGCAACTGGACTATCGTCCGGTGACAAGTGCTTCCTTTCGTAATTTACTTTTCACTCTCCAGTCCCTTCCTCACCTACTCCATCCCTCACAGCATCTCATCAGCATTGATTGCCTTCCTTTTCTGTCTGCCTCCATAGCCTCGCGAACTTGCTATTGTCTTCCCCCAGTACTGCCCCTTGTTGGCTGGATGTACACTCAACTTCTTCTTTGTGTAGATATTTCAAAATGTAGGTTGCTTTATTTATTAACGAACGAGTAGGTGTACACACATTATATTTGAGAAGAGTGTTAGTGAAGTACAGGAATGTACTAATGTAACTAAATTCAGTAACAAACACACTAAAGTGAAAAGTATGTAGGTCTACTCACTTTTTGCTAGCAGCACGAACAACCTGCTACATTGTGCAGATAAATATTTCATGTTCTACCCAAATACTTGTTGCATGGATACAGTGTAAATAAACAACCAATATGTCAGCTTGCAGATAAAGGTCACACAAATGAGTTTGTTCAAATAAGGTACCTTAACAAAATATGTTAATTATAAGAATCACTGCTGTTTTGAAGGAAACTTCTAGAGTTGTGAAAACTGTATTTTTGGCTTTTGCAGGTCTATCTTGTTGAGATCTACGCAGGCTTCGTAATACATCCTGTGAAAATAGTAGCCTACAAAAAATTTATCTCGTACAAGGCGTTAAAGAGGCTTTGCTTACGTTTGTTACGTCCAATTAAATGGTAGGGTTGCAGCTTAAAGTCGATAGTTCTAACTGTATGACAGGAACACCGCAAATGAGTTCACAACTTTGTGTGTAACAGGCTGTATCGCTTTACATGTGCCAGCCAGTGTTGCGTGTAGTGCTTCCACACGTAAACACATGCACATGCCCTTCACCAGGAGGCAGCGTTAATGATGATGGCCAGCATGTATCTATGTCTTGTTATAGTGTGGTTACTTGTTGGTTATAAGTATGTTCCTTAACTGCTGCCAGTCCTGAAGATCATCAAGGATGCCCACCAACAACATGGGCTGCGACACAGCGACTACCAGAGATACAGGTCTGTACCCTCCTCAAACACACGTTACCTCTAGCACCATGCATGTTAACTTAGCCTTTACTTTACCAAATGTTAAAACATGTTACTATCGATAGTCTACCAGGTTCTGTTTTCACTTGAGAAGTATGGTGCACTCATTCTGTTTCAAACCAGTGTGAAACTGAGTAATTAGTGAGCGTGCTGGAACAAACAGGCTAATAGTAGAAATGTGGAGGGGAATAGTGTATGGAAGCTAAGATAGCTGGTTGTATGTGTTGAGGACTGCGGAGATGGGTTATTTAGGAAAATATCGGAAGACTTGAATCACAATGGTAGGACCAAGAATCAAACTCGGATCTTGCAGAATAAGAGTTAAACTTTTGTTTAAAGTGACTTACAATAATACATACATACACTCGCAATTAGGCTACCTCCCGGTGGTGAGCTCTCTCACCTCTCCTTCACCCAACCAACTCCTTTTCCTCTCCCTTCCTGAACTTACCAACCCCTCTCACATATACCAATTCCTCCCTCAACACATTCCACTCCCTCACAGACCTCACAAGCATGGACTGCTCTGTTCTCCTCCACACCCTCTGAAGCTTCTCACTGTTGTTTCCTCTTCCTCTAAATACTCCCTTACTTAGCTTGTAGTGTAACTCTCCCCATTCTCCCTCTTTATTTACCACCCTGTTGTACATCCTGACTAGCCGTTCAACTTTCCTCCTGTCCTTCAATGAGTTCCACCCCATTTCTTTCATCATCACGGCGTATAGTTCCCTTCTTCCTCACCATCTTGTCCCTGCCTTCTCCACCTACCCTTCATCCATCTTGCTGCCTTTCTCTGCACCTTTTCCAGTTCTCACACCTCCACATACGGGTCCCATACTGCTGAAGCATATTCTAACATTGGCCGCACCACTGTGCCATACACCTTCTCCTTCACCTCACAGCTGACTCCCTTCAGCAGCCTTCCCAGCATACCCAGAGCCCTTCTTCCCTTTGCAACCAACCTCTCTACCTGTTTTTTCCATCTGAGGTCTCCCTGCAGTACAATCCCTAGATACTTATATTCTGCTGCTTCTTCTATCTCTTGTCCCTACCATCTGTACTTGTCCCTGCTTACCATCTTCTTCCTTGTGAACCTCACTACCTTAGTTTTTCTTACATTTATCTTCATTTTATTTTTCCTGGTCCACAACCATATCTTATCAATCTCCGCCTGCAAATTTCCGCCCCCCTCTCCTATCTCAGTCTGTGCCACCTTGCTCAGTTTTGTACTAAATCACTTCCTTTTGTTTTATAGACATTAGAGTAAGGAACACTGGAATAGTAAATAGCATGTTGCATAAGACACTATACAACCTAAGTGAAATATGGGTAACTATTGAGCACAGGTGGTATTTTTTGTTTTGAAAGCGCTATCTTGTTTGTAATCTGTGAAGTAATCCATAAGAATGATTTGCAAGGGACAGTAATTTTGCCTGGATGTGGCATTGTATGTGTAATTTAAAATGTCACTTAGGCGGTGTTTCTTAAACAACATCAGCTTACAGTTTCTGGTGACAGTTGTTAGGTTGTGGCAATGTTATGTTTTATACATACTGAAAGTATGCATATCAGGAATGAAGTGTGACAAACTGCATGTAACTGTTAACTGCCTGTGTAAGTGAATGTGTCAGCACGGCTTGTGTAATGTGCGCTTGCACATGCGCAAGTGCAGGCACAGCAGGTTACGGAGTCGGCCCCAATTCCTGGATTGGGCTGCTTGATGTCTGTCAGTAGCATTAGGCCCCATCCACAATGGACATGGTTTAAATAATATTACTTATGAAGTATAACGAGCAAAATCGTCGATCTACAAACAGCATTAACGTAAATGAGAAAACCCTTGCTTCAGCAGTTAGAAACAGCAAACAAACTGGAAATAATTTTTCCAACACAAGAATTTTTATCCGCGTAATTTGGCTACAGCAGTTTTTATGACGTTTCACATTCTCATTGGCCGGCGTTAAAAACTTGGCGTAAGATACTCTGAGATTATGACTCCTCGTCTGTTTCCAACAGTGATGCCACAGGGACATTAGTAAAACAATTATTAATACTCAAAGTTATTCAACAGAAAAATACATCATGGCAAAAAAAAACCCTTGAAAACACATTATCACTAAGCTACACAATGAAACAAATTATTTATACATTTGAGATTCACTTTTAATGAAGAAATTTCTAAGCAAAGCAAATCATAAAACCTTGTTTAATTTCAAACAAAATATCTTTTAATGAAGAAATTTCTAAGCAAAGCGAATCATAAAACCTTGTTTAATTTCAAACAAAATATTTTTAAAACATTTAAATTATTGCTGTCAGATCCTAGCTATTGCTTTTTGGTAACTGGGATTTAGTCAAACTTTAAGGTAATTGACCTCTGAAAACTAGATACGGAGAACACAATTGGGAATAAAACTATATTGATTAATTGCATACTTTCTGCAAAATCTACCCCAAATAGTTCTGCCTTTAACTAGCTTAAGTATTCGTCGAAGATTTGTATGAATTTTAACTGTGGGCTTCTGGTCAGTCCTACAAGGAAGAGGCCATATAAAATTTTGAATAAGTGTATTTAGTCTTTGATGCAATTTAACGAATGAATGTTCTCACTGGTTTAGACTTTTGCAAATTAAATCAGACAGTTAAATGTGCCAGGATTGCAGATGATTCGTTATTGATTAACTGAAGAATAAAATTTTTGACATTGTACCCTAGATTGATCTTACTTGTAGCATTCTGGAAGAAAGTGCAGCTGCATGTCTCAGCGTAGAATATAACGGGCATCTGTGACGTTCCATTTAGAATTGAACCCTCCAATTCATCCTTGGGTCATGATCTACTGTTACAGGCATTTCCAGCTGCAGATCTAGTGACGAATGGCTTTCTAATAGCGCAGACAGACAGGGCACTTAATAGCTCCGTCCAACCATGTAGGAAGACTGCGAAGAAGCCGGCCTGTACGGGGTTCACATACCGAAGCCGACATTTTACACAGGAAATAGAACCTGACATCGTATCCCCCGACGTGGCTATTGAAATTAAGCAGCTCAACTCAATCCTCTATGGTTTCACAGTTCGTTATATGCAGTGTAAGCTAAAAACAATAATTCAGAAAAACCTTTTTAGATATATTCCTAAACTGACGTGACGATTTAGAAAACCAAATCTAGTGTTCATTTGTAGTATGCAAATGAATAGCGTACTCAGCAGCATATTAATCCATAAATTATATAACTTTGGTCTGAAAATACATGAAAACATTTATGAATTGTACAGCAAATTAGCCTAATGCAAACATGAAAATTAACTGTCCCGGAGGGGTTCTATAAAATAATATTTAGAATTCAATCATAAATGTAACCATAAACATTATTTCACAAATATAAACAATAACAAGCAAACACAATGTAGGGCAAGACTTATAGCCCAATGTTGATTGTAGATGGGGCCTCAGGCACGTGTATCGGTAGTGAGGCGTTTGATTAAGGGGTCCATCTGACTTGCGCATAAAGTGCTTTGCTGAAGTTTGGTACAAAACACATAATTAAAAAATGATTGGAAGAAACATTTAGTCTCCAAAAGCAAGTTTCAAGTTGTCATTTCAACTTCAAGAATTATTTTTTGATCGTGAAAATTCCTAAATGTGCATTTTCATAACCAGTTTTAGTTGCAAAATATTCTATAGGTCTACTAAAACTTAGAGTGCTCTCTAGAGACACATAGTCTAATACTTGCAGCTTTATTAACGTGCCCTGAAAGTATACAATGATGACAAAGTGATGCTGAGGCAAGTTGCAGACAGAAAGACCACATGCCTGTTGAGCAGCTTGCACGTAGATGTGACGAGGCAAGCAGCACAAGTGAGCAAGAGTCATCTTTAATAGCTCTGACATTTCGAGGCGGCAAACATAGCAGGCAGACAGAACCTCTACATCAGTGGTTGCCCGTCATAGTGTGATTCGTAAACACTATACATAGGTTATAACTTGTTTACTACAACGCTCAACCTTTTCTCAAATGTCATTTTCAGCTATTTGCATTAAGCACCTAAAAGTTGAACTTGTTATTTTGTAACCTGTAGTGTGCAATATTTGTTAAATCTGTGCAGTGTATTAGCTACCGTAGGTGCCAGTAACTGTTAGTCACGTAAATTACTTATATTACATGTCTTGTTGCAGAAGTTTCAGAACACTGGTTAAAATTTCAAATTTTTCACATTGGAGTTAGACTATACGCTATTCATTACTAAAGTTCTCTGTTACCTGAGCGTGATTTTCATAAAGTAGCTCCTAGATGGTCGCTCAGTTAGTTTGAGACAGTTTCTGTTACTGGATCAAAGAAGGTAGCCTTCTACAGCTTCCACGACTATTAGCATGGCGACTTTGAAATGAAAGTTACTGATGTTGTTATGGATGTAATAATTTTAACTCAGGCAGACATTTTTGCAAGTTATTGCCAATTAGATGTACCTATCTAGTGTCAGATGCAGATAGTCGGTGAGAGCGTTTCACAACTATGAAATGTAATTTCATACTAATGGCTAACACATGAAATTGCATTACTCGTTTATTTATTTATTTATATTGTGTGTGCCTATTTACCAAATAAAACCATTAAAGAGGCAGAAACTGGCAAATACATTATATTGGAACCAAAATAAAATTGTATATGTACAGTGGATAAACACAACAGTGGTACGTAATTATTGCAGACAAAGTTAAAATATGTTAAAAAAACTAAAAAATTATTATTTAATTTCGTTATCTGTGGGTCAAAATATAATAAATTTTGAATCCAAGATATTGACTGACAAGCTGTTGGATAGGTACATTTAAGGTTTCAAAATTAATTTTTGTATTTTTTAGTTAGTGTTTGACACATTAGTATACTAGGTTTTGGTTGATTTATTCAAAGACATTTGATTGGTTGGCTTGGTATAATAGTGGTTTACCATAAGTCCAAAAATATATACAAAAAATTAGGTCAGTCTAATTAAAAAAGTGTAAATAAACAAGGCATGAATTTTGCTCGTGTCCAGGCTTGGCATTGGAAAGCAACAATGCTGAGTGGGAAGTGAAGACAGATGTAAAGCAGTGTTACGCTGCACGCGTCGTGTGTTGTGTTGTCAAAGTGTTGCATTGGCTGAGTGGGTGGGTGGGTGGGTGTTTCAGGGGCTACTGCTCGCGCCGCTTGCGGAGGCTGCGCAAGGTCCTGCACGTCACGCAGGGCGACAAGCGCCACTTCAAGAAGAAAGTCATCACCGAGGCCATGCTCAAGGATGAGAAGTAAGACACTAACAACAGTCCCTTACGCTTGTGTGCTACGAAGGCAAGATTTTGGTAGTTAGTAGTGCCAAAGTTTACTTTTCCCTTATCCCTCCACCATCAGCTGGTGGGTCAAATGGCAGCTGTATTATTTACATGCTGTTCATCAGCTCATCAATTTGTCGTTGTACTGATAAACAAACCTTACTCTTTGTATAATTGAATATCTGCCTCAAAAATAGCTAGGTTGTGGAAGTAGGAAAGTATGTATAAAATTAAATATTTGTCAATGAATATTAATTTGGAAGCATAAAAGTACGAAAGGTAATAAGTTTGAATTCAGGCTGAACTCAAAAATGTATATGCTTGCAGACTAAGAAATACGATTTTACTTTGCAGCAAGGCCAAGACATCACTCTTGCAGTAGTTTTTCACTAGTGGCCTGTCTTTTTGTCGTGAACCATTTTCCAAGGAAATACTTGCTCACTACTGTATCCCATAGGTCATACACTGTACACTTCCAGTACTGGTGGTCATACATTGTTACACAACTTCAGCAGGCAAACATGTTTGTAACACAAAACTGTGGAGCACTGTGTAATTTATTATAGACAGCAAATTTGGCATCAAGCCTGGAAATAGTAGGTATTCAGGAAATTGTCAGACAGCGCAGTTTCATTCATAATAATAAAGTATTATGCAGTTAAATTTGCCATGTGTAGTGTCAGCTCTTTATGCAGTTGTAGTTGGATTGGTGCTTCATACACCTACAAGTAGCGCCACGGTCACTAACTACTCTACTCACCAATAACATTTGCAAAGTTATTTTTTGGCTTTTGTTGGATGGAATAATAATAGAATTACTTTAAATAAATGCATGTATGCCTCACTTAGTTGTATCAGTATAATACAGTAACAAGACACTGTAAGTACTAGTGTGGGGGAGGGACTGTGTCCAGTACCACTTGCAAATGGCGATTCCATCATGAAAGCTAATAATTACTCCTGGCTGAACAGAAATTATTAGCTAGCAGAGTTAGTGCATACAAAAATGTAACTTTAAAAAAATATAATGTTCGTTCATTCATATATTTTTGTTTTGCACCACCAAAACAATTTCTTATGGCAGTGCATGTCAGGGAAAATGCTTTCTAACTTAGCAGCACAGTCGCTGTTGTATCCAATCTTTCTAGCTTAGTAGCACAGTCGCTGCTGTATCCAATCTTGTTTAAAAGTCAACCTTTTGTTTTGTACGGATTAAAAATTGTACTAGTTTGAAATACATTGCTTCAAATTAATGTTCATATTTTTGAAAATACTCTGTGACAGTTGTGCAGATTTGTTGAATTAATATCAAGCATGCGACAGTGTGAGCACTATTGCTATGAATCTAGTAGCGAGGGAAGCAAGGTGAAACACACACACAATTTAAGTTGCATTTTCACATTAATATTTCTGCACAAAGTTTTTTTTGTCTCATTAATAAGAGATTTTTAATGAATACGTAAAATAAAATACATTTGTAATGTGTCTAAGAACCATACATGGGATTAACAGTTAAAATAATTAATGATAAAAATTAATTGTTTAAAAAGTGTATAATTTTTAACTTATTAGTTAATTTTAAAACTAAACTTTCAACCTTTAATTGTTAAAATATCTGGTTAACGATGATGTGTGACGCTCTGCGTAGCTTTAATGCACACTCCACTTTGCCTCATCTGAACACTGTTTCATTTTGCTAGGCAAGTTATTTTAAACAGTACTGAAGATGTTGGTCACGTGCATATAGGGTACTTTCTCACAATGAGGAATGATATTACAGATACGCCAGTCCAACTCGTACTGTTCACTCTACTCTCCAAGCTGACGTCACGTCAAACCCTCCAAAGGGAGATTGCAGTCTCGGCCGAGCCACCGAGCCCGCCACCCAAGATATAAGGGATGAAGCCTGTTGCATCAGCTATTCTCCACTCAGCAGAAGAGACAGAGGGTGGAGCTTATCTCCCTCTTCACCCCTCGTCTACTCCAGTCCATTTATCAGTATATAAGGTCCTATGTAGCCTGAAATCTTCAGTCTATATGTCCTCCACCGCTCAGTCTTGGGCAGGAGGATGCCAATGGTGGTTCACACTCTCTAGTACACTCTTCAGGGCCGTATGAAGCCTACTATTGAAGTCAATCCCTCCAGAAGCCTCTTCTACGCCTGGGGCAACGGCCTCTAGAGCTCCTGAAGATGCTGACAGCTCCTTTCTTACCACCCCTGGGTAACGGTGGTCGACTGTCCCTTCAGGACCACCCCACATCCTGTCTTACTGGATGGTAACAGCAATTTCCAAACATCACCCTGTTATAAATTTGATTTTAGTTTTAAGTTTACATGGTCAAAAATGAGAAAATATATATTGGAAAGTTTTTATTTTACTTCTCATTCATAGCGCATAAACAACAGAGACGGTAACAAACCATTTTTGTTTTTATACAAGGAGAAAGTAATCACGTGTTAATTTTACTTTACCTACTCAACACTCTTCCCATAAATCAAAATTAGCATGAACTTAGTACCAATTTCACAAATTCTTAACGCAATCTTGTTTACTAAATAAAAAAATATCACTATTTTACTGCTTTTACTGCTTAATACTACTCATTTGCAAGAGACAATCTTTTTTACTAGTTTAAAAAGAATCCGGGAGCTCACAGCTTAAGTGAATACATCAGCCACCTGGCTCTCAGTTGGACAATATTTTAAACAGGCAACAGGACTCCCCATGTATAGGATGACATAACCTGAAGTACTTCTATGTGATGTCTCGTCACCAGCATAATCTGCATCGTTGTAGGCATCAATCAGTGAAGTATTGAGATCTGTCCTAGGTTACTTGTTTTCCCTGAAACTGCAGGAGTTGTTGCGGGTTTTGTGTAGTCCATATTGTATGTTTTCAACAACTGGTCCACGTATGATTCTTGATGAATGTTGGTGAAACCCCTTGAATTTTCTATTACAAGGCTTTCAGGGTTGTGAGTAATTTTAACCCCAAATTCAGTTTGAAGTTTCATCATGAACTCATCAACCTTGTAACTCTCAGTTGAAATCACAAGACTGCCAGCTACCCAGATGGCTAGAATTAGATTACCTTCATCATTCATGAAGACCGATTTGTCTGTTATGAGTTGATACAAGCCAAGGGGCTTGTTTTAGTCAATAGAGAGATTTCTTTAGTTTAACGACAAAGCCCTATTCATCTTCAAAACCTTCATGTATGAGCATGAAAACATCTTGTTCTAAATTACCGTACAGGAAGGCAGTTTTTATGTAAAATTGCATGAGGGATATGCTTTCCTTTTTAGCGTAGGCGATGAGGAATCGCAGGGTATTCAATGACACAATAGAGCTGAATGTTTCACTATAATGAAGTCCTGCTTTCTGTTCACAACCACGTGCAACGAGTCTAGCTTTATATCTGTTGTCATCTTTTATCTTAAATACCCATCTATTAGAGAGTAACTACTGATTTCTATGGATTTCTTTGCCATCAACAAACTGAAAAACACCATTCTTCTTGAGTGAGGACTTTTCTTCCTCTATGGCTTTCAGCCATTTATCCTTATCTTCACCGAAATAGCTTCTTTGTAGGACAGCATTACATATTCTTGTAAATATTGGGGTTTTCTCTTTATTCATTCTTTTCTGCCCTGGTGGTTGCAGTTTTCAATTTCAGTAGCTGTTTCAGGTAGAGAGTCTAGCATTCTGATGTTTTTGCAGTGTGTTGGTGTGAGGGAAAAACATGAAAGGGTTCATCAACTACATCATCTTGAAGCACAGTTGTGTTTCTTCTCACTTCCATGTTGTCCGCTAGTCTTAGTGATGTTTCCTCAGCATCCACAAGTGAAACTGTGTCTGCAATTATTTCTTGTGATGAATTGTTTGTTGCAGAAACCTCAGTTGATTCCACAAATGTTACCTCTCTTGAGAGATTAATTTCCCTCTTTTCTGAGTTCCATAGTCTGTAGCCATTTAGCGCGTAACCAACCATGATAAGTTTGTCACATCTCTTGTCTACTTTTCCTAGTTTCTTCAATTTTGTTGTATATGCCAGAGACCCAAATAATTTTAGATGGGACAGATCTGGTCTTTTTACATACCACAGTTCGGCAGGAGTTATGTTGACTGTATCAGACGGGCTTCTGTTCAGCAGGTACGTTGCAGTGCATAAAGCCTCTTCCCACAAATCTTTCTCTAGGCCAGAGTCGAAAAGGAGTGCTCTCGTTTTGTCCATTAGCGTCCTGTTCAGTCTCACTGCACGTCCATTTGGCTGAGGAGTTGCTGCAGGGGCATAGTCTATCTTTATTCCCCTTTCTCGACACCAATCAGTGAGCTCGTTGGGAACATATTCACCCCCCCATGTCACAACAAAGTTTGTAGTATACACGCGAGTTCCATTTTGATTCGGCCTCAACAATGTAGATTCAGGCAGCATCACAAACATCTGATTTGTTTTCAATCAGACATATCACTGAAAAATGTGTGTAGTCCAGGGTCACGAAGCACCTGAAACCATCCCACATTGTCTCAAGTGGCCCACACACATCAGTGTGTATTATTTATATCTCTTTGCTCTCTTGCTTTTCCAAAATGTTTTCTGGTCTGCTTTGATGTAAGGCTGGTTTCACATTTGATCTGACTCTTACAGAATTTAAGCTTTTCAAGTCCAGATGATAAAGTATCAAGTTTCTTCATACTATCAACATTCAAATGACCAATTCTTCTATGCCATAGATTTAGGTCACTTGTTTGTTTGCTCTCAGACAAAAATGTTTCACTGCAGTTTAAATTTATATTATAGAATCCAGCATTGTCTTTCTCACCTGTGATTTTAGTTCTACCCTTCAAAATTTCTACACCATTGTCAGTAAATTTAACAACACATCCATTTTCTGTAATTTTGTGTACCGATATTAGATTTCTTGTTAAACCTGGAACATACAGCATGTTTTTCAATACACATTCTGGGTACCTGTGACATTGGTCAAAGAATCACTGTTGTTGATCATGTGGGAAGTATCACCTGACTCTAATACCCAAAATCCCTCAGGATTTCCACCCATTCATTCTGTAAGAAATGCAACCTTATCCCTGTTACTTGTAGTAGACTTGTTGTTTCTATCTCTAAAGTAGCAGTTCTGTTCGGTATGGTTATCCTTTTTGCAGATTTTGCAACCTAACTGTTTTTTTCATGCAATGCCGGGCAATGCGGCCCCTTTTGTTACACTTCAAACAAACAATATTTTTGTTTACAGTTTTGAATGCTACATTATCATGTGTGCTACTGGTATGACCTCTCATGTCTTCTGCTTACAATCTGACAGATTAGTGTGTCTCCTGTCACTCTTAGGGGTTGATTCCCAGGCAGTTAGAAAATGTTTAAATCCGTCTGGTAAAGATGACAAAATTTTACCCATCATCCATCATCAACTGTGTGACCTACACTTTTTAGTTTCATGGAAATGTTTTGTAAATCAGAAAGACCAGACGCAACCTTGTCAATTTTGTAGTTGAAGAAATTCTGCAGCAATGAACTTTTGTTGTGACTGCTATCTCTCTCATAAATGGAACACAGTTTGTCAAACATAACCTTTGCAGAGTCACAAGACATAATAAATTGAATATTACCTTTGTTGTTTGTTACGATGTATCTCTGGGCTTTGGCGTCTTTCTTTCCCCAATTAGTATCTTGTTCACCTTCCCTAAACTCGGTGCTAACAACATTATACAAATCCGCCGCTTTCAACAACACAACTATTTGAAACTGAAATTAGAGTGACCTTTGAGTTTTTCCACATGGGCAAAATCTTCTGATGGCATAGCCATTTTATTCCTTTGTTTATGTTCACGCAAATGCGACACACTTCACATATATTCTTCTTATAGTATGTATTACACCAGAAGTCTCTGGGCCCATAATCTGTAATAAATTTGATTTTAGTTTTAAGCTTACACGGTCAAAAACGATCAAACATATATTAAAAAATTTTTATTTTACTTCTCATTCATAGCACACAAACAACAGAGATGGTAACAAAGCATTTTTGTTTTTATGCAAGGAGAAAGTAATCGCATGTTAATTTTAATTTACCTACTCAACATTCCCTTCAGTTCCCTCCATGACATACAGGCAGAAAGTTACAACAAAGTTGTCAAATACTTAGAGAGTCTTTTATCGCCTTCCCAATCAGGTTAGAACCAGGTCGCCTTAACCTGGCTATACATAGGTCTAACTTCCGTGTCAATTTCAGGTTAGTTTTAGGAGGTAGTATGGACCACCGTGTATATCCTCACTGAAGACACAAGTGATATAAACTTACTTCTGAGTACTGATTTCTGTGTCACTGTGTTAATCCTGCGTAGAAACCAGTCCACTCAAGCAAAGTCGGAAGACCTAGCTAACCAAAGCAATAGAAGACATGCCCATTAAATGGCCACCCGTGCTGTGCCCCAGGGTATTGTACGGTTGAGCCCCAACCATTAGGAAGACCTCCACTAAGTGGCTAGCCAGTCTGTATTCCGCCACCGCTCTTTATGGGGCTGGTAAGGAGTAAGTGTTGGTTCTGAGAGACTAACCCCTGTGGATACCACACCCAAGTGTCGCTAGTGTACAGCCTGAGGAACCCTACCGCTGTCTACGGGGCTGGACAAAAGGTGTAAAGGGTACGACTCTCGCCTGTGCGGCTGCGGCAGAACACGTTAGGGAATTATGTTGCCAGCTTCACTTTTGCAAGGCGGTAATTTGTACCTGCTCCTACGCCGTACGCTTGGAAGAGTGGTGCCTAGAGGGAGTCTTGAAGAGCAGCTTACACCTCCAAAAGTAGCCTGAATTGTGATCCAGTTTTTTCTTGTGCACTTGGCAGTACCTGACCTCGGGGCAGAGTTCACACTGCTTGCCTACTAGAGAGGTCTAACCTCTCGGTGCCAACACAACCACTCTTGCCCCTCTCTTCTAGACAGCTTGTTCACTGCACCCTCTAGTCGAGGTTGTCTGAAGAGGAGAAGAACCACCTCTGGGTATAGCTAATCCCTAGTTTGGGGGCCAGCAAGTTGTCAGCCACCAGTCTACAGACGTCAGCAGTCACCTGCCTCCACAACAACTGGGACAGCTCCTTGGAGGAGCATCCTCGAGCAAGATAAACCAGTTGTTAAAGGCCAACCCATCCACCGGGCCGTGACAGTAGTGCCTGATTATGTACCACTCATACAGGCCACAATACCTGTTCTATGTACTGGTCAAGCATCAGTCAAGCAGTACATCACTTACAGTTATGTTTCTCATGATACTGGCATTACAAAACAAAACCATAGTATTGATCACGATGACCATCTCATACCTCAGAAATCACGTAAAGGATTTTTTAGCACTTAAGTTCATGCTTCATATATTAATAGTTGTCTCGGTGTCCCGTCCATTGCAGAGTGATAGTGCTTCATAGGGCAACATGCATCAACGATTGAAACTGACGCCGTCGGGAGAGACACGAGACTAACAATGACACAATACTTAACTGGTAATTTGGGTGCCAGCGCTGCTTCCCAAACACCGCACTATTGAGACTCAGGGTTTTCAGGGATGCTGTGGGTTCTCTGTGTCCGTTTCACCAGTGCATACTTACAAACACGTAGGCAATAATAAACTCTTTACTAAACATCACTGGAAAATAAACACTTAATAAAATATATGTAGCTAGGACTCTGTTACTACTGAATAAAACAGTTAAGTTCACTGTAGACTTATATTTTCATTATGCATACACATCAACGTGCCAATGAAAGTATGATTTCTCGGACATGACTAGCCAATTCCGCTTGGGTGCTCCCCCGCCCGCAATTACCGCTAGGGTGGACTGATGGTTTTTCCCTGAAGACAGGACACTGTTAATTACAAATTAAACCCTTAATACATATTAATACATGTGATTACTTGACATCACTAACGCAAACGTGTCGGGGCTTGCCCTCCAGCACGTGGGTAGTGTGGTGACGGCCTATACACAGTCGGCTAGGACGGGAATAATTGCACTGTACACTAATTACAGAATTACATAAACTCTTGAATGATACATGAAACAAGATGGTACATGATATGAATATTCACAATAAATACACACACGTGTGAAAACAAGCTTAGATGGCACAGATGCAGCTGGAAGACGTTCATAGTGGACCACGTGGTGCAGGGTGGAAACGGCAAACTAAATTCAGACAAAATAATATTCTTGCTGAGAAAATTATTCTCTTTACAATTGCAGTGGTTACAGTCTTGTAACATGCCTGATGGCGGTAAAATCAAACATAGTGAGACTTATGTTCAAGTACAAAAAGCATCAGTTTACGTGAAAAATACATTGAACCCTTAATAAAATTGACATAGATCCCTGAAATAAATTATTGCACATATGATGTTACATAAATAAGCTCTCAAACTCAACGATGGCGTATACAAAAACTTGGCTTCGGTCAGCCACGTGGTTATATGTGATGTTGCCGTAAAATATTCAAACACGAAAAATTACCCTCAAATACATATATAAAAATAAAGCCCTTAAAGTTACGTGTAGCAATAATGCAGAAGTTACAATGAAATATCATAAACATAGGCGAATGGCACCTGATTCAAGTTGCGTGGGTCGCGTGACCTCTCTGACATATTTCTCCTCCTTCTCCTCAGTTAAGTTAAAAATGCCGTAAGGGCGAAATTAATAAAGCGGAAGCATAATGATGGGGAAAATGTCTGGAAAAACATACGCAAGCAAAGGTTAACCGGTAAACTAAATTGACTATGGAAACTTAAATCAGTGAACAAAAGTTGTAGTGCGTACGTGACAGTGTCTTACCTCGCCAGCTTTCGTTGATAGACTGTCCAGAGACAAGCGTTGCACGGACCTACCATGGCCGCCTACGGCGTTCACATAAGCAGAAGTGCTATGTACGCAGAGTAAAATATTGAATTAGTAAAACAAAATGGCACAAATTAAATAAAATATTGTTTTACATTTCTATAATTTTCTTATGAATTTCAATATTATTAGCCGGCATCATAACGTTAGTTAGCTCTGCAATTGCCTGGAGGCTGAAGATAACAATGCAATAAATGCCATTAATATCTTGACAAACTTCTTTAAAATATGCAACATGCAACATATTTAATGGCCAACGAGTAGCACATAACGATATACAGATTGACACACTGACATTACGTACTGAATCGAAGATCATTGTTAGTTACACGCAACACGATTGTGAGGTAGGCAAGATTCCACCGTTGCTATCTATCAGTACAGTCTCTCACTATGCAAAAATCACAGTTGCACAGTTGTTTGTCCTCGTGAGTCATACACATTTAGTTCTTTTGTAGTCACTGCACTGGTGTGGTTTCATGCTAAGTTTTGCTATAAGGCCTTTCTACAATGAAAGGATACTTAGCAAAATGGACTGGGAACACATAAATGGAATGAGCGGAAGACTAGGGATGAAATTTTTAAGTATTTTACAATACAAAGTACGTCTTGCAAATAAAAAAATAAAAAATACTCATTGGTAGCAAATTACTGATATAAGTTTTAAAGAGGTGCATATTTCACGTATATTTATACATTGTTTAACACTGCATAATTATATTGCCAAACCATATGCACTTACTTGTTAAAATAAAAATGATATTCGCCCTAGAAAATCCATACACTTGTTGCTGTGTATACATAATGGCCATGAAAACGAATATCAATAAACCAAATATTCTATTCCTATTGGCTACATGGATTCACAGACTGGAAGATTTGGAAGTTGCCTAGCTTTCTTACATGTATCTGTATGTTATCCATGTGTTACGTGCTTTGCTTCCATGATCTGTACATGTATCTATATCTGTGTCATTGTAGAATGCGTCCAAGAGTTTATTTTAAAAGTTTTATTTCAAAGGTTTTGTAGATGATTGTTAATACAGCATTTTGATAAGTAGGCCTATCTGATTCTGCATTCATCAACCAAGTTGTAATTTTTTTGTGGGACTATAAAGTGTAATTTTTTTGTATATTTTGAATAAACATTGACAAAGAACTTTGAGACTTTTTTTAACTGAACAATTTTTGTTGTTCTGTAACGTTTGTTTTAATCATTTAAATTTGTTTTATCTTAAACTTTACTCAGTTAATTTGTGTGGATTTTAACTTCTTACTTCCCCTCAATGTTTTCTTACTCTAACTTTATCCTTAATCTGTTAGATTATTTTGTTAACTTTCCCAAGTATGCTAAGAACACTTTTGTTTATGTATTTTTCCATGGTATTTGTGCAAGGGTACTGCTGTTAGAAGTGCCAACTGAATTCACATTTATGTTTGTTCACGCATCAGCTGATACAGGATTTTGTATATGGTGTGTTTATTTGTGTCATGTAACCACTCACTGGCTGTCAAAATCTTAGCCAGAGTACTGTATACAGGGATGAAATATGTAGGTAGTAGGAGTGTAGCATGAACTTTGTTGTACTACTACACAGTATCATTGTGTTGGTAGGCAGGTAGAGGATTGCAGATACTGATTTCTTACTTTTCTACTTGTGCAGTACAAGTATCATGATGTAGTTTGGTGCTGTGCACACTTTCTAAGTCACTGTATTGGAACTTGTCTCTCTGCCTGCTGCCTGTCTGTTACGCATACCTTCTATCACAGTCTTGCTGTACAGTTGTGGAGTGAAGATGGCACATGGCTGTCACACTCTTATGTGGGTATTTCTGGGACTTCCTTCCCAAGTGAACTTTATACATTTTTTGTGCACGGTGCAGTATATTAGTTAAAAACTAATATTTGTAGTGTGTGGTTAGATACTGAGAAGGGAATGTAAACAGGTTCGTGACAGGACGTGAACAGTACCACGAGAAGAATGTAATAAATCACATGAACAGAAGTAGATTATTTTGCAAATGTCATGTCCTAAAAGCATAATGATTACTCTAGGAATATTGTAGACAGAAAGACTGCAGTTCTGTGCATGCAAGGAAGACTGCAGTTCTGTGCATACATGGAAGGCTGCAGTTCTGTACATGCAAGGAAGGATGCAGTTCCATGCATGCTAGGAAGTCAGCAGTTCTGTGCATGTAAGGAAGGCTACAGTTCTGTGCACACAAGGAAGGCCGGAGGAATGTGCTGTGCTGCATCTAATGTAGAGTGAGAAGACAAAAACACTGATCTTATGGTCACCTGGAAACTAATGAAAATCTGAAATTAACTTGCAACCCACACAATGAAATAAAGTGGAATCAAACAACAAGGCAGATATTAAAACTGTGGAGATATTGATAAACAGAATGAAAATGAAACCAACATTTCTTTATAACTAGAGGAGCTCTTGCAAATATTGGATCAAGATATAGACATTCTTATATTAATATAAATAATGTCATAAATAAATGGTGTGCACAATGAAAACTCATTAAAAAATATAAATTTGGGTTTACTCAAATGGAGAGTAAATATTTTGTTAAACACATTGATTAAAAGAATAATGATACATTATCCAGTAAGTAATTAAGGATACTATTACCTTCTGGTGTTGCAAAATTTTGGATAGATTGTGTCTAAATTTAACATTGGTTGACAGAAAATAAATAAAAAAATATTTATTTTCCAACATTCTAAAAAGCATGTTTATATCTTTATAAGTTATAGACTGTGTGATGTGTTGGGTCAAGCAGCGTAGTGTTGGTAAGAGTGAAAAAATATATATCAATGTTCATGGCTTAATATAAAAGTTGCAACTATTTTGTGGTTTGTGCGTGTGGTCAGATACATTCACATCCCACTGATGATGGCAGAGCGGGCGTGGGGCTACGCCATGCAGCTGCGGCAGGAGGCAAACACAGAGCCGCGCAAGAAGTTCCACCTGGTGTCGCGCCTGCGCAAGGCAGCGTCGTACGCAGCCCAGCTCCAGAAGCTATGTGAGGTGAGCGCCTACGTGAACAGGGACAATCTCTAAGCCTAGATGCTGCAGTGCTGTCGGCATGCAAGCCCGCCACTCTACAGTTTTCATGCTGCCTCTTTCTAACCAGCCCGGGGTCTCTTCTTGTGGCTGCATGTTGTGGTCGCTTTCCCACTAGTGCAGTCCATTGCCTTTCCTTTGTAGCATTTCATTTAAGTGCCGCACTTCAGATAGGACAGCATCTTTCCATGAGTCTCATCACTTTCAGCCTCAAGTGCAATGTGATAGCTAATCTACAATACTCTCTCATTTGTTTGCTAACTACACTGTCCTATATTCACTCTCTTTATCTCTCTCTGAACTCCCATTGCAGTACACACGTATTAATTGCTCAAGTTATAGGATATCCCATTTTTTTACATCACCTGTTTTTACACATTCCTGCTTTTCATATTTTGTCCTTGGCTCTTAGAAACTATAAAAAAAGTTTTCACTGTATTGCTGTATTTGTCATAATTATCTTTGACTGTTTTAAACTATGGCTCGGTCAGTTTGGTAAATCATACAGAAGAACCCTGTTATAACATCCCCTTTTATAACATTTTCCTCTTATAAGCTGCCTTCTCTTGGTCCACAAACATGTTCTTCAATACAAAATTACCGTCTTATAAAAGCATCTCCTGCTGCCCCCTCCGGGTCACCTTTTCTTGGTTTCCTCCTTGTCTTGCCAGGATTCTCCCCAAATATCTTAATTATTTTCTACCTCTTTCAGCTCCACTCTATCTGCTTTTATTTACAGTAAATGAAGAATAATGTAAAATTGTCATACCTAGTGTGATGGGTTGTGTATCCTATAGTGTGATGTGTTGTGTATCCTGTAGTTGGTTGAATTTACAGTAAATAGTTTTCTACCATGCATATGCATGTACACATGTTCCTGTTACTTTACATATCTTATTACACAAATCTTAAACCTGACTTCCTAATAAAGTTGACGAATGTTACATTATATTGTTGCATTCTCTACTCCTTTCTTTCTCTCTCTCTCTCTCTCTCTCACTAATCCTTTCCTCCCACTACCTACCAGGGTCTCCCCTTTACCTAATCCTTGGGTAGAAGCAGAGCAGAAAGGGGGTTAGTTATAGCTAATTTTAGGTAATAATTTGAGGTGGACTATATCTGGTATGTATGAGTACTTATTCCCTCCTCTATAAGGAGTTAAGTGAGCTTCCTCCAGAAGTGTTGTCGGACTCAGAATTTGCATTGCGTGGCAGGGTCGCGGATCTGCCCACGTTGAGAGATCTAGGGGAAACTTTCTCGGCGAAGGATTTGTAATCGGAGGAGGGGAATCAAACTCCAGGGTAAGTTTGACCACATAGACCTCCCTCTCAGGGAGTTTGGTCCTGCTCACCGTGAAGGTTGCTAAAATGTGTGATGCCAACCGTCGCCAAATAAAAAGGGGTAATAATGGGTATGCTGAAACCAATGAAATTAGTATGAATTGAATTCTCCCGGCAATTCCTACTCAGTTTCTCGGGTGTAGTAGAGGGCACATGTGCAATGCGCAGGTATGCGACATGCATCACAGTAAAACCTTTGTAATAAGTTTCTTTTTAAAAAGTTTTGCTGCTTGTGTACATAATTTTGCCGCTATTCTATACACACCAAAGTAGTAATTTGACCCTTTTAAGAAGTTTTCTTGGTTAATAAGCCTAAATTTTTCAGCACCCTTGGAAACTTTTTAAGAAAGTTTTATACTACAGTATATGATATTTACAGGTCACCTCGAGTAAACCAGCATAGAAATTATCAGTAGCTACCACGATGTTACTGGTTGTGTTTTGCCAACCATCCATTGAAAAAAAAAATGAATGCTACAACACACAATCCACAGCATGATTCAGAAGTAGTGGTGTAGTGTCATAAGATTCCAAGATGCCTAGTGAGCATTCCTTGGTAGAAAAAAAAATTATAAAATATATTTAAAATGCAAGCCACTTGTTAACTTTTGTCAGATGCAATGTTTAGCAGTGAACACAAACAGTTGAGATTCCTGGCATGGCGAGGGCTGCTGGTTGCCTTGGATGCTCGTAGATGGTGAAGCGTTTTGTGGCTTTGCTGATAACTGCCGACTGCTGGAGGTTGATGTACGTGACGGTAGAACCAAGGGTTCACGATCTCTAGTGGAGGTTCTTTGCTCCTAAGGAACACCTCAACCCCTGGGTGAGGGGTGTCGTTGAGATTTATTAAGGGCGGAAATAAATGTGTCAGAAGTTCTGAAAGGTGAGGCCTCTCAGTAGTGCGGGCGGTATGAACTCTGCCCTGCTTGGTGCAAGTGCAAAGTGCAACTGTGGACTTAGGGTAGCAAGGCAAGCTACTTTTGGGAGCACAAGCTACCCTACTCAACTTTCTCTGTTTACCTCCCTTTTATGTGTACGGCATGAAAAATTAAGGGTGCAACCTTGCCTCGTGAAAGTAGAGGCGGCGGCGCAGTTCCCTAAGGTCTACTTCTGAGTAATTTGCTGTCTCCCAGGCAGGAACTGTACCTCTTGTCCTTTTGCCCGGGCCCTTGAGGAGCAGTGGACATAGTGTAAGTGGTGCTCGAGTGGTTTGACAGGAATATCCAGGTGTGGTATCCGCAGGAGGTAGATCAATCCAGTATTGTTCCAGCTCCCTTCCGGCCCCATAAAGAGTGATGGCGGAGTATGGAATAGCTTAGTTGTTCAATTGACCTGGTGGAGGAGTTGCTGTAGCTATAGGCCCTACCGAATTCTGTCAGTTGGCAGAGCTCGGGTGGCTACTTAATGTGTGTGTATTTGGCTTAGTACCTTATGGTCTGCCGGCTTCACTTTAGTGGGCTGAAACTACGTAGGGAAACAACAGTGACACACAAGAATTAACTACACAGAGAATAGTAAGAATTCTTGGTTTATATTAACGGAATTATATCACCTGTACTATCTCCTATACTAACTTGCCTTGACACTGAAGTTTATAACCTGTGCAATTCCAAGTGAAGGCGACTGGTTCTATTCCGGATGGTAAATAGGCAATAGACACTGCTAGAACTAAGTATGTACTTCACAACTTGCTCCTGACTGACTATCGGCATGTTCTGAAGACAAAAGAGGGACAACTACCAGAGGGGTAATGTCGTCAATGCCAGCACTGTCTGGTGGGCAGGGTGGTCCTGACGAAACAGACGCGACCATTACCAGTTCTGTGGTTTATACCACGGGGTGGTAAGGAAGGAGCAGAAGTCTTCAGGAGCTGCTGAATGGTCCACTGTCCCAGAAGCTGTTGGAGTTTACAACACATGCAGAAGGCTTCTGGTCGGGATGTCTTTACTGGTAGTCAGATTCCGACCCACGAATAGCGGTGGAATCTGCAGGCGTACCAGTGAAGCGCGAACCACAGGTGGCCTCCTCTGGCCCTGTACAGGAGCGGTGGAGGAGCAGAGACTGTTTTATGCTCATCTCATCTAGGGCCTTCTGTGGTGAGCGGTGCCGGGAGGTGATAGCCTTGACCGCAGGGGTCCAGAATTTGAGTGCTAATGCGGTGCCATCATCCCTTATCACCGGTGACATGCTCTTATGGCATTTTGAGGAATCTGTGACCTTGGTGGCAAGTTCGTTGTCTTTGTCAGGCAGTACAATCTCACATTGGGGGGTGTTGACATTATGTTTCTTGGTGAACAGTACAAGCTGAACTGACGTGTCTGTGATTGCATCCGTCATTGTGCTGGTTTTCCTTGTAGGCACGTGTCCAGACTCTTCAGTACTGTGTATAGTAACTTGCCCAAGGGATTGAACATTGCGTCCAAGATGAGGTGAAGTTGATTGTAGAGTACGCATCAAAGATGCAGATAAGCATCATGCATCAGTATAGAGATGAAGTTTCTGTTAAAATAATGTGTACGGTAGCACAGTTATGGCTGAAAATTGCTCTGCAATTGTAAAGTGAAAATATTCCTTCTATGTAGTTATAGCTATAAACGTGCTCAGACATCAACCTTTTTAACTCTAAAGCACGTGGGACATAAACTAGCTTTAAATACATTGATTGAACTCTACAGGTTTTTTTAACTCTGGAAGCCAAATAAAAAAAAATACAAAAAGGAGCATTTGTAAAGAATGTTTTTAGCAACTATGTGAAGTGATGTTTTTCTGGAGTCATGTATATATGTTGTATAATAACTTGCTCTGCAGTGACACACAACTCAACAAAAACGCCTCACTCAGGTAAAATATTTTCTTTCAAAATGGGTAAAAACATTTTGTAGTGTTGTCCTTTTTGGTTTGTCTATATTGGCTTCCATTTACTTATACTATTAAATTTAAGTTTATAGCAATATCAGAAGGGCAGCTTCTGAATCTTGGTCTTGCTTATATTTGCAACACTCTACACCAGAGGGTTGACGGGTGATGCCTTGGCTGAATGCGGTCACTACGCCAAGGGGGGTATGTTTTTGGGCGGATGCTAAGTCAGGTGCACCCCCCTATTCTGGCAATTTGGGGTTAACTTTTAGTGTCTATGTGGAACTGGTACCTTTCCAGTGTAGACACCAGGCCTGGTAGCTTTGCGACAGGGCACAAAGTTGGGTTTGAGCAAAACTATCTTGCGTTTCAGACTGATTGCTCTTGGTGGTATACCTGGGCGACACGTAACCTTAACTGACGGCTTGTTCTTGAGAGTTTTCAGGGGGCATACATGAGCCACAGGTCGACTTTCATGCTGCTTACTGATGTGAGCTTTAGTTGGCTGGGGCTGAGCAACTGGTGTAATCCTAAGGTACGCAATAGCGGATATTGCTGGCTGTTCCAGCTGACTCAGGTATTCATTGATCCAAGGATGAACGTTCTGGTTCAAATGTGTAGGAGCTTCAAAGAGGCAGTGTGGAATCTCCGGCATGATGGGTACAAGAAGACGACGAAGGACCTGTGCCTGTTGCAGTTGTGCAAACGTGTTGAGAGTGGGTATGAGGGAGTGGGTCAGCTCTTGTACCCACGCGGAGGCAGTCAGCGCCTGTTTTGCCTTCTCACGAATTCCACTCTGGTGGGAGTAAGGCATCTGGACTCAATACACACCTCACTTCCATGGCAAGATTGCAGCGCTTGTGTGGTCCTATGGGGTGTCAAACAACGGGAACGTCTGCAGACATAACGGAAACCCTATCACAGTGCTCGGCGCCTAAACGTGGTGAGTACTGGGAGTCATGCCTCATCGTAGACAGTCCCTGCACGTGGGTGTAGGTCCCAAGTTCAGTCTTCCCAATTCAGGGAACGACCCCTCCAGGGCCTAAATGCGGTAGAGACGACAAGCACCGAATTGACAAGCTGTCCTATGAAACCGTGTACCTGGTGGGGCTCTACCGTTCTGCCTACCAAGGTTTACAGAAATGCTGGCCATCACTAGTGTGTGTGGGTTGGCTAGAGTGTGTTGGTTCATTTGAGTATTCTTTCCCGGCAACCTGTAATCCCCTGGTGGTGTAAGGTACACTGGGAGAGATTCTATGTCTACAGGAAATGTGGTACTCTGGAATCGGGTAAAACATGTTTATTTCGTTTTACTGAAATAAACACATAGTGTCGCACTACCTGCTACATAGACAGCTGCAGGAATCTTACACCTGAGCTACAATGGGATGGGGTAGATGAGCTCTGTGAAAACAACTTCAATTGATCTAACACCCTATGCAATTGTTGCCCAGAAGGGGCCGCAGTGTCTGTGTGTAGACGACATGTCGGCGCAATGTTGTTCGGGGAAGACTAAGCAGGTCTAGACAGATATCTCCGGCCACTAGCATGGCGGATGAAGGATGGGTGGTTTCCCTTTGGCAGTAAGAGTGCAATGAAGGACGGGTACGTTCAGCAGGGTGCTGGATAGACCTAGGTTAGCTGAGTGTGGACCGAGAGGGAAGAAGTGATACAGACTGGTCAGTTATCTGGCAACTGGTGCGATTGATGACTGAAGACTGATCTCGAGCAGGTGTGGCATTCCTCCATTTATACTGCTCTGAGCGCTTCCTCTTCGTTATTGGCTGGCTCGCTCATGGGCGAGGAGATGGTTGCTGGAGATGGGAGGTGGCGATAGCATAGCTACTTGGAAGCTGTGATGTCACTGGCCAACTTGGAGCTTGGAGCAGCGGGTAATCATACTGATGTAGTCTTCTAGCGGTGTGCAGTGGAATTCGGTGCTCTGTAGCATAATCTCGGTGGCTCGGTAAATAATATTCCTGGCTGGAACTTCCATTCTTGCCATGGTGAAGAGTACAATAATGACATTTTGTGGCGGTCAACAATATACACTCCAGATGCATGCCGCTCCTGCTACTAATCAACTACGATTATGACTCATCGCTCTTTATGTGAAATATACAATTACCTCAACCTAAGTAAGAGTTGTCTACATCAACCACCGCGAGAGAGTTGTGCACCCAACACTTTGCACATAATTTCTTGGTCCTTAAATCTCCCGGGTGCCCGAGCACGTGGCCACAAGGTTACGCAACCAGCGGGCATGCTGCCTCCCCCTCCGTCTGCACTGAGAGTCTACAAGCAGCCCACCACCGGGCAAATCCGAGCGCTATCGAAGATGACTGAAGCAGTATTGCTGACTACTGCTGACCAGAGATTTGCAACTCCCAAGCCACGGCAGAAGGACGTCACACACTTTCCCAGCACCCTGCTGTGGCAGCCTAGACTTGAGCACTATATAAGTCTGTGCGCAGCGGGGCTCGACAGTTCATTCTTCATCCTTTCTCACGATATCCCAGAACACTGATCAGTGCTGGGACCTCCGGAGAGCTTAGAATCTTTAAGTACGCCCCCAGCGGCTACTTCCTGTCTCAACAACCACTCAACCAGCGAACACGCTAATTCTTATTATGTTCACTTTGTCTCTTCTAGACACTCGTTTACTTAGTACTGTTTAAACAGTAATTCACTTTGTATTTGTCTAGAACTATATTCTTTCCCGTATAACCTAAAACCAGGTCGCCTACACCTGGATAATGCAGTTACCTTCAGCATTCCACTGTTGGGTAGGAGGTAGCATGGGTCACATGTTTATTGAGTTTTCAATAAACATCTATTGTTCACTATCCTTAAGCTTTCTTTGGAGTACTTTTCTGTTTCACCGGCTAGAAACAAGATACGACGTGCACTGCCGACAGGAACCAAGAGATTGTTACTTAACCGAATTAGTCTGACTACGGACTGCCTTCAGGAGTCCGTGAGTCTAAAAACACACACATTAGAGGGCCACTTATTTCTTTCCAGTAACCTGAGCACTAGTTCAGTGCTGGAGGGGAGAAACAGCAGAGTACCAACCACTAGTAACACCATCATCCAAGGAGGAGCTACAAGTTCGGGTTATTTCCTCACTTTGAGCACAAAGTTAGTGCTGAAGTGACCATAGCCTGAGACTTGCCGCTTAACCGTGCCTGAACGCACAACCAGTAGAGGCATTGGTGGTCCAAACAGCTCCCCGTCTCTGATCAGCCCGCCAAGAGTGGGGGATCAGTGGATACTTTTACCGAGCTCGTGCCAGCAAGCAGCTATTGGGTGAACACTGTAGATACTGTTCTTGTCAAGGTGCACTACATAAATTAAGCCGCATTACTCTATGCCTTACAAGGTAAGGCATGGCCTCAAGCATAGGGAACAACACCAAGATTACATTGCTGCCAAACAGTGGTCTGCACTACCACCTATGAAGGAAAGGCAGGTGGAACAGGACCACGCCGCCACACTGAGACGCCAAGCAATCGCGGTGCTCTGGTCATAATTGTATACTATTCAGCATCCTTCCGTACCAGCCAGGACTACCATCCAGTGTTGAGAGAGTTAATCAGACCGAGGCTTGGTATGGCGGGTGCAATCCATGCTTCTGGAGCAGAGAGTCGTCTACCTGGAATCACCGCTTCAGAGTGGGGCGAGCCAGCCACCACTGAGTGAGACCAACACAGCATCACCAGTACCACCCAGGATGATGGTGTTAGTCAGTAACCAACACCCCTTGCCAAACACCGTTAAGGCTAATTAAAACCATGCATCTCGCACACAGCTCTTTGTTCTTCTTGCAGTTGAACAAGTTCTTTTATCAGGTCTGTTGTTACCATTAAGTACTACACTTGACTAGCAGGTCACCTCACTTGTTTGTCAGAAATACTGTGAACCATAGCAGCTCTCCCTTGCACATCACAAGTTGCATCCAATAGCTATGTAAGTTAAAGCTTCATGTATGTATCTAAGCTCATACAGCTGGTTTTGCTGTGAGGAAGCCCAGGGACTTAAGAACTGCATTGAAGCTTGTTGACATCTCACCACAACTTTAGTGAGGTGTCAAACATATAATAGTGGTATGGCTGTTAAAATACTCAGTAACGCTCGACAAGTGGAAGCATGTAACCTAGTCTGAGTCATGTATGCATTTGGGAGAGCTCTCACGTGGAGTGATTCTCTTGAGTTAGTGTATGGCGCATGTCAACAGGACTGTAGCAGCTGGTGGTGTCAGTTACTTGTGCTACGAGCTTACGAGCTACCGGCCCTCTGCACTGTGGTGTTGAGGGAGGAATCCTGCACACATTTGCAACTTTGGGGTTTTCACATCACAGCAGTCCAGGTGGAGGCAATTAAGCCTGCACCTTGCCCCACAACTGCTGCATTGTTGGTGGTGTGTCAGTGGTTCATATGCTATATACACCACAACCCTCTAGTTTGCCCAGT
Organism: Dryococelus australis; assembly: GCA_029891345.1. Lineage (NCBI taxonomy): Eukaryota > Metazoa > Arthropoda > Insecta > Phasmatodea > Phasmatidae > Dryococelus > Dryococelus australis. The sequence continues at coordinate 175,984,863 of CM056995.1, forward strand.
TGCAGAATACATCTGCATCAGGCCGGGCTTTGAACACACTACTGACACAAGCTCATGGAGCATACGTGACCAGTGTCGGGCCTCGGACTCAGTGTGTCTACTACTTGACTGGCACGAACTAGTCAGTTGGAGGAACTGCTGTGTTGGGGTTGTGTGTGTGGTCATCACGGGATCCACAGTCGGGCAAACAACTAGTGTTGGTTTCTTTCTTGGCCTCCTAATCACTTCAACAGATATTTTAAATATCATTGACATCCAAGTCGATAGCTACTGTATTTCCCCTTGTCACGTGCCATCTCGGACATGAACCCAGTGTCCAACACAGCTGCTCTTTTGCTAATGTGAAACAGAAATCCATACTACAGTCTTCATAAAAGACGGATATGGTTCACATATCAGGATTTTATTGTCAAGCTGTGATGCAGAGGCTACCCAGGTCACCATAATCACATTTCTGCTCTGGAGGTAAACTTACATCACTTCCACATACCTATGACTGGTTATAAAGGAAAACATTGGACTTACACCATTACCTGTATTCATTTGAAATTCTCATGTAAAACAGTCTGAACCATAATTCCAGTCGCACTACTGAAAATAGGTCGGCCACATATAAAGTCCAAGTTGGACACTAGGTACACACGGGGGGACTAAACAATAGGTCATCACACCCTGCATACTTGAGGCCGTACACCATCTGTAACAGAATACGGAGGGGTGGTGGAGGAATACTGCTGGCTATGTGAGAGGAAATAGTCCCTGTGGTATGTGTCTGCAGGGGTTGGTGATACCTTCTTTACTCACTCTTACCCTCGCAACTGGAACAAAGTTAACGCTGAATTGGCCAGGTAGGGTTGGTGAGCCACACACCAACACTAGTTTAAGTCTTGTGCCTTAAACAACCATTACATTAAACTGGGGTTACTTTGTACCTGCTGGGGTAACTTTAAACCACTAAAAATATTTATTTTTGATCAATTTGGCAAAGGATAGGCATACTGTATCTGTGTATTTGTTATCTGCTGAGGTAATGTGTTGCTATTCCTTCACCAGGTGACGTGACCAAAACAAGCATTATGAGTGGTCCAAAGTCACTCCAGCAGGCACGAAGTAACCCCAGTTTACGGTACCTTACAGTGTTGCGATTGGCTGTGAATTCTGGTGTGGAGACAATGCAGGCCTGGTGCAGAAGTTTGGCTGGCTCTTAACAACAGGGTCTTGTAAGTCAATAAGGGTGAAGAGAGATGAATATGGTGCAGCGGAAGGGAAGCTCGAGGTCCCTGAGAAATCCCACCAATCAAGCAGCATCATTTGGCACAAATACCATGTGTGTGTGACCCTGCTGGGAGTTAAACCCAGTCCACCTTGGTAGTAGGCAAAAGCTGTAGGTGCTATGCCAGCCGCAGTCCCAGTGGTCCACGACACCAGGATCAGTTGGGAGCATACTGTCATGTCTGCTTGCTGTGTGTAGCTTGTGGCTGTATGGAGTGTGCTAAGGAGTGCGTGTGTGTGTTGGTTGCAGAGCGACAAGTGTGACGTGCGCACCAAGCTGGAGGCTCAGGCATACGTTGCGTGGATCATGGGCTCGCTGCAGTTTGAACTGCAGCAGTGGAAGCCGGCCATGGAGAACCTTAAGAAGGCTCAGTAAGTGCTCGTGCCTCAGGGCAGATCTAACACCTTTGGCCAAAGGCATATCACTTACGTCTACCCTAACTGTCTTCCAACCTAATCTTACTGTACATAGGACAAAGTTAACATGCATTTAGAGATGATAGAAAGTAGCATTTTTTCTTAGCACTTTATAGCATTTATTATGTAGTTCCATAGCATTTGTAAATTTTACAGAGCAGTGAAATTGAACAATTATGAGAAAGTCACTTTTTCTTACAAAGTTGAGTATCTGCACCAAACAGAACAAACTTTACTAGATTATTAATAAAACAAAATATAGCTGATGATATTTGATGAAATGCTGGTAATAGTGTTGTATTTAACTTAATAGAAAATTTTTCTAGTCATCTAGATTTGGTACACATGGCATAAGCACTATTCCCCATATAAACCCTACACTATGATGGTACATTGTTAACACTACAGGGATGCCACATAAACAGTATCTAAATAGAATGTATTTACTGTATTAGTTTAAGAGTGAATTATGCAGACAGCTCACTACTGTGACCACAGTACTGGCTAGTAAAATAAAAAATTTACACACCAAACTTTTCAGGATTGCAGGATGATACTGCAGGCATTTTTAAATGAGACACCTTTAAATATGTTTCCCAAGAGTATCAATGGAAATATTTTGTATGACTGGCAAGTGTTTGTTTCATGCATATTGCATTTCAGTACAATTCACTGTTACATGAACCTGAGAATACAAATGATTGGACAATATACACCATAGATATGTTGCTAGCTAGATACACATGCAAATGTTGCATTTCTACTTTATTGGTTTCTTTTTCCATATTTAACAAAATGCATGCCTTAAAAATCTGATGTGTATATTTCTCATGTAGATACACAATATAATGTGCATATAGTGCCCAGATTTTCGGACATTAACAAAATAAACCATTCAATGATTACAAAAATTGCTTTTTCATGTAAATTCATAGATTGTGGTGGATATAGCAATTTGTAGCTAGAAAACATGGTTGTAGCATTTATTACCATCTATACAGTTAAAACTATTTTCTATTATCTTTACATATGTGAAAAAATGTAACTTTACAGTGTTGTATAACGTGACTAAAACAATTTGAACAGAAGGGAAATGTTGTATAACGTGACTAAAACGACCTGAACAGAAGGGAAATGTGTGTTGGGGATGGGAACAGAAGTTCCCGAGAAGTCTCGCAGGTCTTCAGGAAAGTTGACGTTATATTTGTGATCCTCTGGGGATTAAAGTACAGTACCTATCATTGTTCTGGGAGACGTGCTGATTGCATTGCAAATCCTACACTGAGTGAACGTTGTGAACCACCACAATCATAAGTATGTGTGAATGAATATAATATTTACTAAATATTGCCCTGTGCTATTTCCATATTAGATAGTAACCTGGTGCTATTTTTATTAAATTAAATTTAAGTTAATTTAATGTTAGGGTGAGTGTGGAGATTTGGGCTGCTCTTAACACTGAGGTCATGAGAGCAGATGAGGGTGATTGAGGTGAGTATGGAGCAGCACCGGAATGAAGGGGCGGGGGGGGGCATGGGAGATCCCCATGAAAACCCATCGACCAGCAGCATCGTCCAGCAGGATTGCCACATGCAAAAATCGGGGAGTACCCAGCCGGAGATTGAACTCTGTTTTGCTGTGGTGGGAGGCGAACAGACTAGCCGCTCAGCCACCGCTGTCCCAATTTAATGATAGGAAATGTGACATAGGTACTGGCACAAGTACTGAAAGGTTGTTCTTTGCTGTTACACACAAATATTACACAAGAATGCACAATAACAGTGTTAGCTGACTGGACCAGTTGCCAGAAGCAGTGAAAGTTGGTGCTATGCTGCAGTTTGACAGGCTGTTTTGTTACTACATAGTAAATCAGCAGTCACAAGATGTCTGGTTATGCAGTGTGAAGTTTTAGACACGTGACTGTTTACTGCATGTTTCAGGTAACTATTAAACTTTAGTGTACCATCACTTGCGCCATGGTCCAACTGTCAGAATATCATTATCATTCCCTTTGTTATTTTGCTAAGAAAGTGGTCATATTACTATTTGGTCTGTTTCTATTGGTGAGTATCAACCTGGGAGTGCCTGTGTCTCCATATTTTTAACTTTCAAGATCATTGTTTGTGGCCAAGTTACATTTGCCACCAATATTATATTAGTGCTTTTTTCGTTATAGGGTTTGTACTCGGATAGGGTGTCTCATAGGATGCTTGTAATGCCCACAGATGATGCGCTATTTTCTTGGAAGCACCCCTCTTACTAGTGGCTCACAAATGTTCAAATAACTTGCTTGCTTACCAAAGAGAAATAAATAACATTCTGTGCATTGCCTCAAAATACATGTTTCTAAATAAGTTTTTTTTAATGGTTTTAAATATTAAATGTGATTGCTATCACTATGCACATCTTTAAATGAATTGAACAAATACGTCCAGTTACTGTAGCAAACTCTTAGGCAGTGTTCTGCCTGGTCTTTCGGTCAGTTCTGCCTGTTCCTCTATTGTGTTAATTTTTCCACTTCATTCCAAATTTTTGTGCACCAGTGTATAGTCCATTCCCGATTGGAAGCGACTTATGAAAATCAACCTTTGAAAAAACACTGTAGGCATAACATGTCAACCTGTTTTCTCAATAACATGTATTCCACAAATATATAACACTTTGGTTAGCTTTATAGTACTGTATTTTTGAATAAATGAAACTTTACCTTAATATCTTCTATAACTTGTAATATGTATTTCTTTTTCAAATATGAATTAACAACAGCGAGTGCAGAGACGTGTTGGCAACGACCGGTAAGAAATAGTTCACAGTTAAAATATTATTTTAACTTCGCTTTTTAGTATACTATTTGTAAATTAAACGGAGCCTATTGAAATATTTAGTTACCCCGATGGCAACATATCTCATTTCTATAGTTTAAAATAACAGCGGAAAATATCGTGACCAGGCCGTAATGGTACGATGTTCTTTATCGAGCGAGAGCAGCTTCGTAGTGCATATATATATATATATCTCCCCCCTCTCTCTCCCCCCTCTCTCTCCCCCCTCCCCTGTGTGAAATAGCGCGGCGTGGCTCCAAAGTGATAGGCTGGATCTGTCTGTGTGCATGATTTGAAATATTTGATATGAACTATTTATACGTTGTACATGTGAACTGTTTTTATGGCAAAGTAATTTATTTACTTCCACGTTTGTTAATTTATTACAACGTTGTACCTTTGCCCTGGTGGGTGTTTGAAAAACAGTCTTGTAATGTGATTTACCACCAATCCCAACAAAACAACCAAGCCCAGCGCCAATAAATTAAAATAAACCTAATACGCAGTAAGTAGCAAAACATATAAATATGAGCAGAATAAAAGTTACGGTACGCTTATTTGAGTGCATGTTCAGCGTTATATTTTAAGTTTCTATAACAAAAAACGAGCGAAACGAGTTGCGTGCTGATTTTAATGTCGCTTTTTCTTTGGAGACTATTCCTTCATTATTCAAACTAAGGCCGTCCTTTTAAAGAAATATGCAACGCATATCAATAACAAAAAGTTACCTTATACAGTTCATAACCCCGCAGTTGTGACAGTGTTTAACACAGTCGCGGCAAAATATTAACATGCTTTACGTGTAATGTGCTATGTTGTGAAAATATGTTAATGTAACGTAACTGGAAGAACTATCGTTAATTGAGGCAGTTTTAGAACGTCATATAGCTGACCTAAATAATGTTATAGGCCTAAACTTTGAATATTCGTACGAAATGGTTTTTGAAATAGATTTAAGACCAAATTCTTTGAAAAGCTGTAAACAGTAAACAACACATTTGACAGGTATAAAAGTAGAAGTCACATTTAAATGTATATTTTTAGGTTTAGCGAAAGTATATGAACACATGTACACACACACACACAATGGCATGTAAACATTGATTTTGACAGATGCTACTTGGCAGTCACATGGCAATGTTTGTTTACATTTGGCGAAAGGATACGAAACGGGCCTGCAAGTAGATATGTAGCAGGGCTCCGAATAAGTTGCTTCCAATGGGGAATGGAATATATAAAACTTGAATAAATTAAGAAAAAAATTTAATTTCCCTAAAAGAGTTGGGCGCATTAGAGTCATTAAGCTGAAGAGTGTATTTAGCATCAGTTATCAAATATGTAATATCATATTGTGACTGTTAATATTACTAAAGTATTTGATTGTTTATTTGTGTTAGTAATAGTTTTAAGCCATCACATGATGGCAGTGTCAGTAATAATTGTGAGTGCCACTGGGCAAGGTTGGTAGCTCCACAAGGCCTTGGGAAGGGAGGGGACAGTGGGCTGGCAGACTGCCGGCAGGGAGTGGCAACCCTGACTGGGAGCACATGCTGCAGGCTGGTGTATGAGAAGCTGGTACCGGCATTGGCGGAGGAGGACCAGGTACTGTATCGCGGGCGCGTGGAGGAGTTGGCTCCTAGCCTGCGCTACTGTGCCTACAACATCGGCGATGTGAGCGCAATCGACGATCTGCTTCACTTGCGCAGCCACACGCAGGGAGACATGCTTGCCAACCTTGACGTGAGTACACCAGCCGCTAGAGCACTCACCACTGTGAACCAGGTTTTTATTCATAGGGGTTCATTCCTGGGAGTTGTGCCAGACAATGCCACTGCTCACCGGGATCTTCCATTTCCCCTGCCCTTGCTTTTTAGCACTGCTCCATTGCCACTTCACACTTCAGATTAAAATTTTTTTTCTAATATTTTCATCTATTTTATTGGTTTGCATAATTTAATTAATTTCTTAATCTGCAGTTTATCTACATTAATAAAACCAGTAATGTGAAATTTCAAACTGCCACCTACTAATTGATCCTTGGTGCATAGACTAAACCTTCACCATTTTGCTAACAGGACAAACAACTCCACTGATATTCTCACATTTTAGTTACATGCATTAAATTTTGCCTTATGTGGTAGTGTTTTCAAGTCTTCAGTACAGCTTTGAACAGTATTGTATCTAAGTAGGTGTCATCATCAACATTATTTCACTTTCTCCGGGTTCGCAGCATTTGCAATGAATTTGAACCTCATGTGCACACAATCAAAATACATCATCAATTTACAGCCATGTAGAGCACACTACACTCTGATAAAGGCTGTTCACAATAAAGTGAGCACTTTTGAAATCAACCTTAGGCAGATGTCACTGTCCCTATCTGCTTGTATTTTAACGGGCGCATTGAGTGACATACACCCAGTAAAGTTGGTAATGATGGTGGGAAGTAGTCCTGTATCTTAATGTAGAATAAAAAGTGTTGGGTAACTATTTCTGATCACTTAAATTATTTCTTTTGCTTTCTCTTTATTTTTTAATGCCAAGCATCAGGCATGACAGAACGTCTTCATGGGTATCCTTTTCATTTTATTGTTCAACAACCAACCCAGGGTACAAACAACTCATAAAAAAAAAAAACATGTTCAAGACAACCATCAAGATCTTATAACCTTAGAGAGAAGCATGATGCAGACTGTTCTCTTAAACAAAAGTCATACGCAGATCCTTAGCATCAAAAGTTACAGCCATAACCCACCCAACACTTAGTCTATCCTACCTGAAACTACTACTTAATTCTCTATAGACTGTAGAAAGAAAACCCTAAACAACAGTTCAGACAACACACACAAAAATATCTCGTCTGGGTTGGTCGATCCACTAGCCGGCATCAAGACAGTTTTAACCTATAGAAGTAATTTGCGCTACATAAATGCGCAAAACACGTCATACGTCAACACCCTCTTAGATATATTCATTAATGTGACTTGTGTCGCTTAGACTAGTCAATGTAGCTTTGGCGTGCGCTAGATCAGACACACTCTGGTATACAATTATTGATTCTGAGTCGGCTTTCTGCAAGAAACTTACTCCGGTCAGGTTGGCTGACGACTCGGTACAAAGTCGACTATGGGTGGTACAGCAATATGCCTGACTACTTTTGGCCTTTGATTCAGGGCTGACTTACCAGGGTACTCACTCACCAGTATTGTGGGCTCTAGGGTAGAGGCAGGTCGACTCGGACCAACAGTCACCTGAATGGTGCTGGCTAACAAGTTTCTGTACAGAGAGGTATGGTACGTCTTGCTCCATTCGGCGGCTGCACTGCTTCCGAAGTAAGTGTTGGAGATGCCCAACATGGTTTCATTCCCAGTAACCAGGGCACCAACTGCTGGATGACACTTGATGCCTAGCCTATTGTGCATTGGGAAGTAAACAGGTATGCTGACTGGAGAGGGAGGCCTCTTCAGGTGACGGGTGGCGTGAGCTCGTTCCCGTGGGGTGTGTCTACCAAGTGCAGAGGGGTTAGTAATGCACACTTGTTTATCAGTAAGGAACTTCTACATTTTCTTCCTTTCATCGAACTCCGTGCCTCTCTCCGAATGGCATAGAGGTAGCAGTGACACTTAACTTACTCCTAGTTGGGTGCAAGCAGTAGACGGTACCTTGACTAAGTGTAGAGTCCAACAGCAGTTGACGGTGCGAACCCTGTGTTCCTATGGTTCAGCACCTTGGCAAACAAACCTATAGTGGTGGGTCGTATGGGCCATCTCCCTACTACTGTCAGGGTGTGGTCCAGCAACAGTTGGGCCTCCAGTCCCAGGCAAATACCCCTGCCAGCACCAGCAGCACTCAAGCAGCGATACAACCTGAGGTGGCGGTCCTGCTCCTGTTGGATGAGTACCTGGTGGGTGGGGCTCCATCTTTCTGTAAACATGGTGTACAGAAAAGGTGGCCATCGAAAGTGGTATTTGTTGTTGACGTACATATTCCTGAAGGGGATTTGCAGGCCTATACTATGGATTGTACAGTTATAAAAACCCGGTCTCTGGTTTGCTCCGTCTCGGGGTTGAGTACCAATTAGTCGAAAAGGATTTACCTCTAAAACAGATTCACTCTCGGGATAGGATAAATATGTATTTATTATGAATAATAAATACTGGTGACACGTACGTGTACTACTAAACAAAGTGCAAGCGGAAGTAAGCTACGTTTGACGCGTGCCCAGTTAAGGTCTGCCAGGCACGGTCACCTAGGATTTGTACGCTAGACCATTAGTGTGGTTTTATACAGGTGTATCAGTGGCTGGCGAGAGGTGTTAGCTACTCATTTACTCAGATGACCTCCATGATGCTGATGACTTTGAGGTTTCTATCCTTGGTCTCCACTTAATGGTTGCTGGGTTGCCCCACACCAAATTCATGATTCCAGGCAGCAGATTCCAGGCTCAAGAACCTGGGATTGACCAGGCCATGCCTAGCCTTGGACCTGTAAACGAGTCCTCTTGGAACCGGATGGTGGCTGGTGCAAAAAGGTGGAGGAAAATATACAAATACCACGGGAGCAGTCACAACTGCTTGGTGCCTGAGTGTGGCGGCGTGGTCCCGTTCCACCTGCTTTTCCTGCATAGGTTGGGAAGCGCAGACCACTGTTTGGCAGCATGAAACCCTAGGTTTTGCTCCCTACACCTTTGGTAGTGCCTTACCTTGAAAGGTTTAGTGTGTCGCTGCTTAAACAACACACGTAGTGCACCTTGATGAGAAACAATTTAACAGTGTCAGTCCAGTAGCTGGTTGCTGGCATGAGTTCAGTAAAAGTCTCCACTGATCCTCCACGCTTGGTGGGCTGATCAGAGACGTGGAGCATTTGTACCCCCAATGCCTCTACTGGATTTGATTTCAGGCATTGTTGAACTGCAAGACTCATGCTATGGTATCTTCAGCACTATCAGTGCTCGAAGCAAGGGAATGACCTTGACTTGCTGCTCCTCCGTGGTTAAAGGTATTCCTAGTGGTTGTAGCTTCTCTGTTCCTCCTCTCCAGCACGACCAGTGTTTGTGTGGTTGGGAAGAAACAGACGGCCATCTAATGGGTGTGTTAATTCGGTTTAAGAAATACTTGGTTTCTGTCGGCAGTGCACGACGTTGTTGCTCCTAGCGGGGGAAATAGTAAAATAATCTGTAAATGTAAAAGTGTAAGGGTAGAAAACAAAATTATGTTTATTGAAAAATCAATAAACACGTGACTCGTGCTACCTCCTACCGAACAATGGAGTGCTGAAGGTTACCTTCGTTAGCCAGGTGTAGGCAACTTGTTCCTAGGTTAAAAAGGGAAAGATTATTCTAGACGTGAAAAATACTTTACTACTAAACTGTACTAAAGAAAACGGGTGTCTAGAAGAGACAAATTGAAGTTATTGAATGTTAGCATTTTCACTGTTCGTTGGATGACTGTTCGTCGTTGTTGGAAGTAGCCGCTGGGGACGAACTTAAGACATGGAAGATCTGTGGAGGTGCCAGGACTGAGCAGTGCTCGGGATGTCGTGAGAGAAGAAACAAGAATGACTGCTGAAGCCCCGCTGCGCATGGACTTATATAGTGCAAAGTCTAGGCTGCCACAGTGGGATGCGGGGAAGGTGCGTTACGTCCTTCTGGCGTGGGAGGTGGGAACCCTCTTGTCAGCGTTCCTTGGTTCGAGTATCTTCGGCGGCACTCGGCCACGCCCGAAGTGGCTGAAGATTGTTGGTGGTACTCAATGCGCAGGAGGGGGTGTATTGCTGCTGGCTGCGTAACCTTGTGACCACATGCTCACCTGTTCGGGAGATTTAAGTGGCCGAAAATATATGTGCAAAGTGGTGTGCGCACATTTCTCACATGTGTGGTTAATGAAGACAACTCTTATGTATGTTGAAGTAAGGGTATACTTTGCGTAAAGAGTAATGAGTCGTAATCGTAGTTGATTAGTAGTATATGAGGCACACGTCAATTCCCCCCCCCCCCCCCCCCCCCCTCAACATTGTGATGAAAACTCATCGTAAAAAGGTGGTGGAATCAGATGTAGGCTCCCTCTCTGGAAGGTCTAGGTAGGAGGAGCAAAGAAAGTTGGGAAGAGAAGAAAATTAATTTTTCATCATCAGGTAGGCGCGACCCTTGGTGTTGGGTGCTGGACCTCTGTAGTGGCAAGCGCTCTGTGCTCTCGAGCTGGCCAGTGAAGCAGAGACGCTTCGGGTGTCCCACCGGCCCACTTTATTTTTACATGCAGTTGACAAACACTCAGCATAGTGCTGTGGATATTTACAAGAGAATCTACAACATGAACCTGAAATAAAAAGCACTTAAAAATGACAGCATGCGAAAAACGAAGGGGAATTAAATTAGTATGTTCAAGCCTTACTTGAGGCTAGGCAGGGAGACGTCAGTAACTATCCTAGAGCTTGCTGTGGTGGTTAAAAAGAAAAGGAAAATCTTTCAGGGAACCTTCGGTAGCACAGAAAGCTGAACAGTTACGTGTGATAGGGTATTAGTTCGGCAAACTCGGGCCCTTCAACACCTGTGTTGGCCGGCTAAATGAAACAAATGTGAGTACACTATAAAACATGCATGAAACACGTGCAAATGGTGCATGTTGGTCACTTTAAATTACATAATTTCACTGCAATATTTTTTAAGCTAAAAATATCTTGCTCCGGGGTTTCACCGTAGTGAGTTCATGTGAGCTTTGTGGCTCGTGTCTTTGGTTTGATATTGAGTTGGTGCACAAGATATTGCAAACAAAACATATACACTAGAAAATCATGAGCATACAAAAGTATAACATAAAAATTCTCTCCTACAAAACGGCATTCCTCTCATTAGCGTTTTTAAGAGTGTACCTACACATCAAATTCTGTATACAAAATTTTAATTGCTATTTTACCTTTCAGTTGTCCATTTTAATACTAATATGTCACTGTGTATAGTTCAAAGGTAAGTACGCAATAAATACAATCCATTCCTTCAAAGTGGCATTCTTGTAGGTGGTCTTCACAAGTACACTGTAAATACTCAAGGTAATATTTAAAGGTGTACCTACACATCAAATTCAGTATACAAAAATCTAATATTACTACTGTAATTCCTTAGCAGAAGTCTTTGCTTATCATAGGCTAAGTCTAACATTTATTTCTTTGAAGTCTCTGTCTTCAACTATCACTAGCACTGTGGTGAGCATCTATATGTGATACACAGTTGGTAGTAATTATCGGCACTGTGGTGAGTAATTATCGGCACTATAAGTAATACTACCTTTTTATGTAGGTTGTCTGCCACTTATTTTACGGTACCTTGTCATCGGTGAGGTGTTAAACGTTTGTTTTCACCGGCTTTAAATTACATACAGCGTAATAACTGCTGTATTTACAAGTTCAGTTTGCACATAGTCGAGTGTCTAAATAACTGTCTGTTGCATTTACCTCACCAGTTCCTATACTTCTCCTGCTTGATGACAGCTGAGTAGGCACTTTTACTGCATACACAATATTTAATCTAGCCTAAATGTTAGTGTCTTTGTCTATCTCACTGTCTTTGACTGGTTGGCTAGATTAAATGTCACTTTGATACAGATCTATAACTAGTCGTGTAATGTTAATCGTAGGGGTTCACAACTACGTATGATTAACTTCGTTGAGCACTGGACTTACTTGTGTTCGTCAAGCTCTTGTTTAGCTGGCCTGCCCCTTGGACATAGATCAGCATGCAGGGGGTACGGCCACGTTTACCTTAACGTAGGTTACCACTGTGATTCTCGGTACCGGCCAGGCATTGCGCCTGCCTTGGCGGCACAAGGTGGCATTAGGCGTCTTGGTTCAGCACGTGGTGTCGTGGCGTCTGCTTCTGCAGGAACTGATAGAGGGCACAGCTGCAAGGGACATCAAGGCAGTGTGGGGGAGCGATTCCAGGTCCTCCATCCCAACTGCACGGGTTCCTACCCGTAAGGCAGGATGTTTCTCCGCTGGCGCAGGGCAAGGGAGTTGCGGCTGGAGACCACTCACCACCTTGCCTGATGACGCATCCCGTCATGGGGCCGGGTCGTTGGAGGCATTGACAGTGTCAATGTCCAGGTCCCGCGATGAGGCAGTTGTAGGGAGAGAACTCTCGACCTCCACTGCAGGTGTTGCTCCAGTTGAGGGTTAGTGGGAGGCGTCGATAGTCTTGGCGCCTACTGTGGTAGCGCAAGGGAGCTGCGGATCACCATGCTCAACCTCAGCTGTGGGTGGTGCGTCTCGCTGTAGGGTTGGGTAGTTGGAGGCGTCGATAGTCTTGACGTCCAGGTCCTGTGGCGAGGCAGTGCGAGGGAGAGAAGTCTTGAACTTGATTGTGGGAGTTGCACCAGGTGTTGGGTAGGAAGAGGCATCGACGGTCTCGATGCTCCGATCATCGGTGACCATTTGAGTGGGAGGCAGAACGGGCCTCTCGTCCTCAGCAACGCCGACGGGTGAAGGTTTCTGCGTAGCAGGTGGTTCTGACGGAGCACTGCTGTAGGCTATGATCGACGTCTGTTGCATTTCATCGTTGGCAGGAACAGTGGTCAGCTTTGTGGAAACTGGAATGACAGTGACCTCTGTTCCCGACGTTTCTTGCTGTTGCAGTGTTTGAACGAGCTCCGTGGTGTGTTCACCTTCTGGTAGTCTAGTGGCTTAGGCCTCCGGGCTCACATCATGGACATATTCTGGTGGTCTAGTGGCGGATGGTACTTCATTGTCGGAGTTAGAGGTTGACTTTGTAGAAGTTGGAAAGTCCTTGACCCCTGGCTTCGTTATACTATTTGGAGGGGCAGGCATTCGTGTGATTTCTACCCCTCTCACCGAAGGTGCTTCCAACTGCTCGCTGATGCGGTTTGACAATTCGGAGCAGCTAGGGATTGACTTATCACATTTGGCTGCGATTTTCTCAGCGTAGCTGCGTGGTGTCGAGGGCATTGATGTAACAGAAACTGCACCTTGGCGTTGTTCTATATCCGGCTTCCGTGGCACGATGTAGCTTGGTGTGGTTGTCGATGATGATGGGCGTTTGCGTAGGCCTCGTTGTGGGTCATGGCTCGGTATCGGAAACTTCCTTTCTGGGTGGACGTTCGTCCTTGTCTTCAGATTGACCAGGTGTTTCTCCTTTGGCGGCGGTGTCCCCAATTGTCGGCATGTTCCTCGGTAGGGTCGTATCTGGCCTCGGGTGGCCTTTATGATACGTCCTCGTACGTCTTCGGCCCAGTAGCTGTCCTCTTTTGCGGACAATACAGTATGAATCGTCCCATTTGTCAGCGAGGCCAGCGCTGAACTGGTTACTGGCCTTGCTGAGGGGATGCGTACTAAGTAGTACCGTTTCACCTAGGGAGAATTTCCGTACCCCTGTCTTTGGTATAGGGTACTTCTTTTGAATATACTCATCCTGGGCTTTTTGGGCAGTAGTAGTTCGGGCTACGGCAGCTAGCCGGATGTCCTCGGGTTGAGGCATATTGGAGCACTTTCCCATTGCTAGTCGCCTGGTTGGCGGAGTGTTTGGCCCAGAAGGAGTACGCTAGGGCTTGTGTCGACCGCTTCATTGGTTCTATGACGAAGAGCAAACAGAATTGTTGGGATGTGTTTGTCCCAATACCGGTGGTTGTTTCCCACACTGATACAAAGGCATTTTTTCATCTCCTGGTTCCTTCGTTCAGTGGGGTTGGCCTGGGGATGGTCTGGCGGGGTAGTCCAGGTTTCTACTCCCTATCCCTGGCAGACCGACTGCCATTGGCGACTCGTGAATTGAGTGCCGTTGTAATTTAAAATGACCTTTGGGTATCCCCATCGTGCGAATATCTCAGTTTTTATCTTGCGCGTGATTGGAGCGGTTTCTTGGCTAGGTAGAGGGAGGGCTACTACCCACCTTGAGAACTGATCAGTTACTATTAGCAGGTAACTGTTCCCCTTGTTACTGCGTGGGTAGGGCCCCATGAGGTCGGCGGCGATGTGTGTCCACGCTGTCTTGGGTCTCCTTAGTCATGCTGTAGGAGGTGTAACTTGGTATGCTTTGCCCTGACAGCACGTAACACAGTTGCGTATGTACTGCTGGACATTGCAGCTTATCCCGTCCCAGCTGTATCGAACTTTGATATCTAACAGGGTCTCCCTTGTTCCCGTGTGCCCAGCTTGAGGGTGGTCGTGGTGGTGCGGTCATCTATTGGTGCGTAATTGCTGCAGAACCCAGATCTTCCAGAGTATATTGGGTAGTCCGATACGTGCCCACAAGATATCATCCCATAATTCAAAGCGCTGGGGCTGTTCCCGTAGTAGGCGGCGTATGTCGGGGTCCTCCTGCTGACTCAGTGTTATCTGGTGACGAGTAATTTGAAGCTGGAAGAGACGGATTTGTTCTTCCGGATTTCTTTCTATCTGAGGGGGAGGGGACATTCTTTCGCCCTCTTCCTCCTCAGCTTTTTCCTCCAGTGTAGGAAATCGGGACAGGGCGTCTGGCAGGTCGTTCATTTTACCTGGGCAGTGTTGAACTTCAAAATCGAATTCCGTGAGGAACATATCGCACCGTTTGAGTTTAGCGATAGCATTCCATGACTCGTGCAGCCATTGGAGGGCTTTTGAGTCGGTCCGTAGAATGAAGCGTTGTCCTTCGAGATAGTAGCGATATTTCTTCACTGTCCATGTAATGGCCAGACATTCCTGTTCGTTAATATGATAGTGTTGCTCCGTAGGCTATCACATTAGGTTGGCCGTTCTCGTCTTGTTGATATAATATTGCGTCCAGACCATTTTGACACGCGTATGTTTGCAGTATTAATGGTTGATCACCTTGCGGAGGGTGGAGTTGCCTAATGTTCGCTGGCTTTCAGATTATTAAAAGCTTGTCGGTGCTCCAGTCCCCATCGCCAACGAGTGTCCTTCTCGAGGAATGGGTGAAGCGGTGCCATGTGTTGCACAATGTTTGATACGAAATCGTGTAGCCTGTTGCACAGACTCAGGTACCGCTGTAGCTGTCGCATGTTTGTTGGTTCATCTCCCTCTTCAATAGCTCGAATTGAATTCTGTTGTGGGAAGTTCCCATCTGGTGACACGATATGTCCTAAGTAGTCTATGGATGACTTGCCAAAATAGCTCTTTGACAGGTTGCAAGTCATTCAAGAACTCATTGTAGGTGTTCAAGATGAGGCAGTGGCATTCTTCTACCCAAATGGCATACACGGAATTGAAGCGTTTTGCCCTCAGGTGTAGTGAATGCAGTGTACTTGCGGCTCTCTGGGTGTACTGCAATCTGCCAATATCCGGATGCCGTATCTGGATACAATTTATGATTTGCCAATGTCATGCAGGGTATGTGTTAGGTCGATAGAACCGGGGGGGGGGGAGGGTTGGGGGTGCAATGGGGTGTGTCACTTCATTTAGACCCTTATAATTGGCACAGAATTTAAGTTTTCCATCTTTCTTCGGGATGAGGACTACGTTGGAATTATACGGTGAATTCAAGGGTTCCACTATCCCCTGTTCCTTTATGTCATTTACTTGTTCCATGATTAAGTCACGGCGGTGTGCTGACACCCTTTAGGGTCAGTTGTCGTCCAGATTTCATATTGGATCGACCTAGTCTGACGCAATAGCCCCCCTTGTCTGAAGGCGCTAACATATTCATTTAATACTGGGTGTAGCTGGCTGAATTCCGTCTCACCAAGCTCGTGATTAATTTGGTTGGGCTTGATAGGCGTAGGTACAATGTTGTCTGGACTGTAGTTCCAGTTTACGGTGATCCTATCCTTCTTGCCCATGTACACACTGCATTGCTCATGGTCTATGATGCACTGTTGTTGCTGTAGCCATGGGCAACCTAGTATCATTGCTTCAGAAATTGCTGGCGATACTATAAATTCGGTAGACGCTGAGAGGCGATGCAGACTTACCTGGAAGGTAATTCGGCCATCAACCTGGAGAGTAGTATCATGATGGGCCATTCGCACGATTTTCCGCTGGGGGCGCATGCCCGCTAGTTGCTCGGTAGTCAGGAGGTTTCTTTGGATAAAGTTCCCTGTTGCTGCCGAGTCAAGTAGTGCCAGCACTCTGTTCCTGTTTATCTCGACTTCTATATGAGGGGCTATGGGGACTGATAGTTCTTCATTTAAACTAGAGTTGCTCCTATACTGATACTAAGTATAGGTAACGGCCAATACTTTGCCTTTTCTCGATGTATCTGTATTGGGCATGGTATCGGGCCAATACTTTAGTATCGGTTGTAGACAATGAAGTCAGGTTAATACTTTCTTTAGGCACAAAAATTACCATATTTCGGTTTGTATACGCCACACATTAAAAGAAAAATAAGAACAAATACCGTATTTACTAGTTTATAGTGCACCCTTCTTTCCCAAAATAAAAGGAAAAATTCTGGGGTGCCCGCTATACACAGAAAAAAAAAGAGGAGTGGGAGTGGTAGCCATAAATTGTCTGGGGATGTTGAGGGAAGGGGTGGAACTGTTTGTTGTCTCATGTCTCGCTCTTACATCACTCCTCTCCCTTCTCTCTCTTTCTCTCACAACGATGCTTTAGTTATTTGTGAGTAGGCCGAACCCTTGCTCCCTCTCCCCTTCCCTCATATCACCTAACGACACCGCAAACCAGAGCTGGGATATGTTTATTCCCCCCTCCCCCTTCAAATAACACCCAGAGGTTGCTGGTGGATAATTCCACCAAGCCCTCTTTGTTTCTATGGCAGAGGCTAGCAAGCCATGTTGTAGGTGAGTGGGGGAAGGGACCAGAAAACCCTTTTCCCTTTTTTTTTTAGACAAGGGTAGCGTGACATTCTAGCAGGGCAAAAAAAGAGAGCCGGTTACTGCTAAAAGGAGAAAGTAGCAAAAAGAAAATGGAAGCTGGAAAGGTTGAGAATTAGAAACAGGAGGGTTCCTTAATTTGTTTTATTTTGGCTTTTTGCTCCTAGTTATTTAATTAAAGTATTTTCCAAACATATCACAATCACCACACGTTAACGTAAAAAAGAATAATTTGTTCCATACTTACTAACAGGGTGCCACAAATTTTTGGTGCAACTTTATTTTAAAAAATTTTGTTCCAGGAACTTGTTGCAAAAATCATGGTGCGCACTAGACACAAATAAATACGGTATGTGTCACTCAAAATAGTTGCACCTAACATCATTTGTATTTCAAAGCAGATGATTTCACCTGAAAATCTTGTGCAAAACATTTTAACGAGGAATTATTATTTGTGAAGCTGTTTTCTTTGTGTATAAAGGTTTATTTGATCCAGTAGGGTTGGTGTTTGATTGTATCTGGCATAAAATTAACATGACTTTAATATTTAACTCAAAGGGCAGTATCTTCACGAATAAAATTGTATGCCCAAAGGAAGCATATACTCCACCACTTGTCAGCAAAATTTTTTTGAGTATTTAGCAACTTGTATTATAAGTGTTCATTTTCAGTAACTTCTTGCAGGAAAATCGGAGGATTTATATTAATTTATTTCAATACACATGCGTCTTTGAATAAACTGATAACATGGAAGTGCCTATTCGACACCTTTTGCCATCTAATAATGGGTAGTTAAGCACCGAGCAGAGTGCAGTGTATCACATGACCTAGAAATTTAGAGGATGTGATTTTGAGTGATTAATTATTAAAGACATTGAAGAAATCAATTATGATCACCTCATTTGTGTCTCAAAATTACAGGTTTTCTTTGGAGTAAAATATAATTAATTACTTTAAAAGATAGATATTTGCCACGCTTGCAAAGTGTCGCCAACAGGTAGCGGCGTGGAGAGGTCATTCTCCCCCCACCCCCCACCCCTCATAAACCAACAAACATGACACTGCTCAATTGATAACTTCTCCATGTGCTCTTAGCTGATAGTGCATGCGGGACATTTAAAATTTGACTTGCATTTGTGTTCATATTATTTGCATTTTCAGAGTGTTTGAAAGTTTTAGGTCAGTTTGCATTTTGTGTCTGATTACAATAAATTATATTCAGTATTTTAAGACATTATTTTCCTTATTTAAATGAGTCTAGGAGAAATGTTTTTAATGTATTATTATCAGTTATACTTTTTATAATATTCAGTACCAAGAGCATTGGTATCAGTTTTTGGTATCTGGGTATCGGCAGTGGTATCTGTATCGGAAAACATGGTATCAGAACAACTTTAATTTAAACCCTAGATGATGATGGACCCTTGGTGTCCGGTGGTGGTGGCCCGCTTCGCACCCCGGTGGCAGCGTTTCTCGTCTTGCTATCAGGAGTCTGTTTCCCTGTCACTCTTGCTGGGATAGTTGCTGGCATTTAATCAACCTTGTTGGGTGCAATGGCAGACCCCACTGGTTTCCGGAGGCAGTCCTTATTCCAGTGGTTCTCTAGGCAGAACCAGCATTTTGGTACAAATGCCATGCGAGTTGTTGGGGCTGGTGTACCACTAAGGGATGCGACCGGTGGAGCTCGTACTTCAGGGACCTTGGTCGATACGGGTTTTTCGAGACTTGCTTGTGCCGCAAAGTTTTGCTCTGCTTCTCGGGCTCAAAAAACCAGCTCGTCCAAGGTGGTGGGTTTAGCCATAAGGAGGATGTTTCTGAGACTAGGTAGTAACATACGACTAATGGAACGAACAGCGGTAGCTTCGTCGACTTTGGGGAACACACATCGAAACATCTGTTTCTTCCTTCGTATGAAAATTTTTTGCTTCGTCATTGGGTACCTGAGTCTGGCTATAAAATTGAGTTGTCAGTTAGGCCAACACCTCCTCACCAGTGAATTATACAGAGAGCCGTTGTTCCTGAACTGTTGCCAGTCGGTCAAGAACTCGCAGTATCGTTCCCACCAGGTGAGGGCTAGGCCTTTCAAATGTAATTGGGCCCTGTCGATCCATTGTTTTGCTGGAAGGTCTGTTTCCCTGAACTCCTTTTCACATTCTTGCATGAACGCTACCGGATCCTCATGGGGTTGGCCTGCGAAATTGGTAATCTGAATGTCGTGTTCTCTCCCGGTTGCTGGATGGCCAGGTGCTGTCCCTGGTTGTATATAAATACGGGACGGCTTGGACCTGCAGGCCTGAGAGGTATGCCGTCGTCAGCACCTCTCACACTGATAGGCCATCCTGGGCATAGAGACACGTTCGTCAGGTCATCCTATACATAAGTGATGGTTGGGTTCGCTGCATGACGTGCACCTGATATGATTAATGCCTCGACAGGGACAAGTGATTTAATTGCAGAAGCTAGTGGGTTGTTGATGGCAGGCGGCACATCGGCATTCTAATACTTCTGTATCATGGGGCCTCTTCTGGCCAGCGTAGGCAAGTGTAATGGAATATCTTGGCACAGTATGTACTTCCTATTTGCAGTGAGCCACTGCTTGGACAGTTCGCATGGTTACACTGTGAGTCGGGTATGTCATGCTCATTGTCGCAGTTTTTGCCTGTGGCGGCATTGACCTTTGAGACAGATATTTTTATGGTTATGGGCGCTGTGGGGTATTTAGTGGACTCCCCGAAGTCCGTTCGGCTTCTCAGGCTTGACCCTTAGATCTCAGAGTCCTGGTTGCTCTAGTTCTGCCGTTCCTGCGTACAGTTAATAGTCTGATGCCCCATGTTGGGCACCATAAAATCACTTGATGCTTGCTCAGTTAAGGTTTGCTTGGCACTGTCGCCTAGGATTTGTACACTAGACCAATAGCATGGTTTTATACAGGTGTATCAGTGGCTGGCGAGGGGTGTTAGCTACTGACTTACTCAGATGATCTACGTGATGCTGATGAAGTTGAGATTTCTATCCTTGGTCTCATCTTAATGGTTGCCCCACACCAAATTCATGATTCCAGGCAGCAGATTCCAGGCTCAAGAACCTGGGATTGACCAGGCCATGCCTAGCCTTGGACCTGTAAACGAGTCCTCTTGGAACCGAATGGTGGCTGGTGCAAATATGTGGAGGAAAATATACAAATACCACGGGAGCAGTCACAACTGCTTGGTGCCTGAGTGTGGCGGCGTGGTCCCGTTCCACCTGCTTTTCCTGCATAGGTTGGGAAGCGCAGACCACTGTTTGGCAGCATGAAACCCTAGGTTTTGCTCCCTACACCTTTGGTAGTGCCTTACCTTGAAAGGTTTAGTGTGTCGCTGCTTAAACAACACACGTAGTGCACCTTGATGAGAAACAATTTAACAGTGTCAGTCCAGTAGCTGGTTGCTGGCATGAGTTCAGTAAAAGTCTCCACTGATCCTCCACGCTTGGTGGGCTGATCAGAGACGTGGAGCATTTGTACCCCCAATGCCTCTACTGGATTTGATTTCAGGCATTGTTGAACTGCAAGACTCATGCTATGGTATCTTCAGCACTATCAGTGCTCGAAGCAAGGGAATGACCTTGACTTGCTGCTCCTCCGTGGTTAAAGGTATTCCTAGTGGTTGTAGCTTCTCTGTTCCTCCTCTCCAGCACGACCAGTGTTTGTGTGGTTGGGAAGAAACAGACGGCCATCTAATGGGTGTGTTAATTCGGTTTAAGAAATACTTGGTTTCTGTCGGCAGTGCACGACGTTGTTGCTCCTAGCGGGGGAAATAGTAAAATAATCTGTAAATGTAAAAGTGTAAGGGTAGAAAACAAAATTATGTTTATTGAAAAATCAATAAACACGTGACTCGTGCTACCTCCTACCGAACAATGGAGTGCTGAAGGTTACCTTCGTTAGCCAGGTGTAGGCAACTTGTTCCTAGGTTAAAAAGGGAAAGATTATTCTAGACGTGAAAAATACTTTACTACTAAACTGTACTAAAGAAAACGGGTGTCTAGAAGAGACAAATTGAAGTTATTGAATGTTAGCATTTTCACTGTTCGTTGGATGACTGTTCGTCGTTGTTGGAAGTAGCCGCTGGGGACGAACTTAAGACATGGAAGATCTGTGGAGGTGCCATGACTGAGCAGTGCTCGGGTGTGGGGAAGGCGTGTGACATCCTTCTGCTGTGGAGGCTGGCGTGGGAAGGGGGAATCTTTTTGTCAGTATTCCTTGGTTTGAGTTTCTTCTGCGGCGCTCTGCCGTGCCCAAAATAGCCGAAGATCGTAGGTACTCACTGTGAAGGGGGAGGGGAGAGAGGCATGCAAGCTGGTTGCATAACCTTGTGGCCATGTGCTCGGGCGCCCGGGAAATTTAAGCGGCGGAGAAATCATGTGAAAAGTGGTGCGTGCACAATTCTCGGTTTGTTGGTTGAAGTAGACAACTCCTACATAGGTTGAAGTAAGGGTATACTTCACGTAAAGCGTGACGAGTTGTAATAGTAGTTGATTAGTAGTATAAGCGGCATGCATCACGTTTTACTGGTGGAGGTGACCTGCTCCTAAGCTATCAAAGATAGGACATTGATGGCAATGAAAATATCTCAGATGAAGTTACTCTACCTTGGGGTTGTTTTGAGGAGACTTTACAACCTACCAAAAAGGCAGTGGGTGTAGTTGCCACTTAACAGTAAGTAGTGGCGGCTATAGAACCAGAAGGGTCAACAGCAGAAGTGTGGAGTGAAATCTTGCAGGCTTCTGGTGAAGAGCTTCTGGAAGCTTGTGGTGGTTGAATCTTCTGGAGCTTCTGGTAGGAAGTGGTAGAAGCCTCTGGTCGTTGGTGGCGACAGCCAGTGGTGGCTGCTGAAGATCTCTGGAGTTCTTGGAGAGGTCTGTGAGGACCTAAGATTCAGTAGAGAGTTGTGGCACAGAAGTGTTGAGGTGAGCTACTGGAGAACATTTGGCGTCTTGAGCAGCACACGGTCTTATATTCCATGCTTGGCTGGCCCATGCCTGGGCTGGAGTTGGTGGTTTGATGTCACGGTGTGACGTCTGCCTGGAGCAAGTGGGGTTTTAGATCTATTCTTGCACTCTGCTATATAGCCTCATGCACTTTGCGGCGCTCTGAACTCTTCAGTAAGCTTCGCTGGTGTGGCGACACTTTCTTCCGGGTGCTTCAGGGAATCTGACGTGTTAGTGAAGCCGCTTGGAATAATTGCTTATTTTACGCGCTAGAACCGCTCACTAGGCTGGGAGGGATTCCGTTGTACTCGTATGTTGGGTTTGACTCTTCCTCTGGCTGCATAGATAATATGTGAGTAGTGTGAGAATGTTGGGTCTGGAATATCTGGAAATACTACGTCTCTGTAACTGTCCCTCTACGGAAAACATTCCTGTAGCCATCAATGGTTGTTGTTCTGGTATAATATTAACACGTCATATTAGCAGCATGCATCAAATTGAGATACACACGACCATCTCGTGGTCTTCAGAGTCCCTTATCATGACTCTGACTCTGCCACTAGCTCGAATATGGTACTCAATGGACTCCATAGGGGAAACACTCTGTTCTACTGGAGTCGTACTTCCCTTCTTCTGTCTCCTTAAGCTGTAAAATATCCCAAATAAACAGAGCACAAACATTACGGTCAACAAAAACAAACTAATTATAACTGTTAATCCTATCTCTAGCCCATGGATAGTGTCATAACTTTCTTGCTTCTGTTCTGGACACAATCACTATTCCAACCAAATAAGGATTTCTAAAAATTTTGTCTAACAAAACAATGACTAGGCCCAAAGAAATGCTCCTGAGGTTTCAAATCCAAAAATTTTCAAAACCAATGTGTTGAAGCATAGCAGATGAAGCTTGAGCAAGAGCTCTAAGTCCCCAACCCCCAACACTCAACCACCCAATACAGCATTTGGGGTCAGCCTTTACCTAGGGTGTTGGTGCAGCACCGTATCAGTGAAGGTGGGTGAGATAAGGGTTCAGTCCTCAGATGCCAACACAGAGGAATGTACACTAAATCAAATACTCATCTACGGAGTCACGTTAAGGCAAATTGCACACAAGACCCGGACTAGCATGAGAAAGGGTTCTGCCCACGTTGGAGGGAGATATGAGAAGGATTAACTTGTGGCTTGTGAGGTGTCTGTGCCTTAGGGATACTGGCCCTGATGAATACCTTGAGTTTGTGTACTCTGAAACACTGTGCGTGCGTGAGTTGTTTGGATGGCCTTCAATTTCTTAAAATGTGAGTCTTGAATGGAACATGCCCAGGGGAAGTTCAACCCTCTTAAAAAAGATGCCAGGATAGAAGGTGTGTCGGGTAGGTTTACATAATGGAACAAAGTTTTTAACAGTGGGCAGTACTCCTCGCCGACGGTTTTTATATTGGGATCTGCAGGCTGTGGAGCTCTCCTGTGCTCCATAGGTTCTGCTGCAGTGTCCGGCTGTGGAACAGCGGCCAACTCCGGTTGCGGCTGAGTGGTGCTCAGGCTGTTGAATGTCATGTGTGAAGGTCGTGGATGGACAGCATTCTTTGGCATGAGGCCGATCTAACTAATATGAATTCTGAACCAAATTAATCTGCCACACAAATAATGTACGTGACGTGAAGCCGGCTATGAAAGGCGTTCCGGTCCTATAGTGTACTTCCTGGCACACGACTAGTCTCGACGTGTCTGGTTGCTTAACCACATCTGACCAATTCTCAAGCCTGAAGGGTCATACAGCAGAGCAAGTGAGCAGCCATAATACCAAGGTGAATTGTGTCCCTAGATAAGGGCTCCCCCTAAGATTAGCCAGTGCAATACCCTGAGCATTACTTTGGCTCGGAGTACCGCTTGGTGTTACTTGTATTTGCCGTTTGGCTGATGTGCGTAGCTGGCATTACTTCACTTACACAATTAAAGGTCGAAATGCAAATTTAAATCTTAATTTAAATTGTAGATTCACTTGACTTAAATACACTAGGGATGCACGGGTTACTGAAGCTAACAAGAAAAAGTCTCTAAACTTCACTGGCTGTGTGGTTCTTTAATAAATCCACGTAAATAATTACAGTTAAGAGAAATATGTAGTAACAAATATAAAAATGGCAATAGTTTTTATCGTACATTACTTAACTAATAGGTAAAACATATAAGGAATGCCAATTAGCTGCGGAAGTTAAAGAGTATATAATAATGTGAGTCAGGCGAAGGCTACCTGTTACATTTACTTTAAGTTGAGGCTCTTGATAAATAATTAAATTTTTTATTAAATTTAATTAATATATAATCTAGCAGTGAAACCTAGCTGAACAATACTGGGTATGTCCGGAAGTGACCTCACAAAATGTATAAGGGGTTTACTTTACTCAAATGGTAGAGTGGCCTGGCTAGGACTACGTTGCAGTGACCTGGGATTACCTGGTAGGTACAGGTTTTAGGAGAGGTTAGGTCATCGTCGTGGCAAGTGGCACGAGCGTAGGACAGTCGGCCCTAGTTCAGAATGCCCTCGGCCTTCACAGCCAAGAGGGCAAGACACTATTACCGCTGTGGTTTCCAACTCCGGCCTCCACAGCCTCTTCAGGAGTGGATGAGTGACCCTGGTGAACCACCCCGAGCAACTGCTCAGGCATGGTTTGGTTCACCTTTTATAGTGATAGTTGGTGATGTTAGGTGCTTCGAGGGGTGCGGGGTGTTTGGCCCCGCCTCCAAGGGTGGAACTTGTGACATCACATGCATGGACCATGGACGCCTTATCTCGCCTCTTCGCTCGGCGCTTTGGGTGCAGAACTTCTAAGCTCAGGACGCTCGAGTAGGCTGTGACCCTTGGTGATTGGCCCGTGTCTTTGGTGGCACCAAATTTGAACGGTGCGCTCTTCTGCTGGCAAGTGCAGGGAAGTTAATAACTTTGGTGTGTGAAGGGCAATGACGTGACAGTTTTCTGTGTATGTAGGATACCAGTACAAACTAAGAGCATGGGGTTGGAAATTGTAGAGTCCCTGTCAACATCTCAGAGTTCCCTGTGTCCTGTCTACATTACTGAGGGTGGACTTGCTCATGTAGCTAGCCTTCTGCGGATGGGGCAAAATTGTCATTCTGCTGTAGTGCGCACTCTCTAGTGAAAATTATATCATGCTTTAATTTCCCCCCCCCCCCCCCCCCCCCCTTTCCCAGATTTTTTCTGAGACCCATTCAGCTGTTGCAAGTTGAAAAATAGTTTGGGGTCATCTGGTCAGGTCCATGTGACTAAACATAGCTTTGGTTTCTGTACTGGTAGCTACTCTGTGTTACGAGGATGAGCGGGTTGGAAGAGTTGCAGAGGAGTTGCCGTCACTTCCCCGTCCACCGTTCGGGAAGGATGCTTCTGTCTTTCGTTAGTCGACAAATCTGGTAGTTCTGTCTCACTCTCATCAGTGCACTACTCCTCTGCTCGCTTCCCCTCTATCCCCTTCATCACCACTCTCTGTATGAGTAGTGGTGCTCCACTTCACACTTGTTGCGTGGAAGGCAGGCGGGAGGGAGGGGTGAGGTAGGTCAAGGGCAAGGTCTCGCTGCATGAAAGGCAAAGCTTGTTTGCTGGTGTGAGGTTTCTGTTCCTATCTGAGGGACCGTGTGTGCCTTCTTCTCCGTCGCCGGGCCAGTGCACAGCATTTGCAAAAGGGAAGCATTGATCACTTACAATGTTTTTATTCTTTTATCCTATAATCTGCCGTGCTTATGATCCATTGAATTTTGGGCTTTCTACCTTACTGCAGATGTAGTAGTCCTAGGTGGGCTCGACTTTGCAGTCGTTCCCAAGGACCTGCCATGTGATGGGCAGTCAAGGTATTAAGTCATACGTCGAGCAGCGGTGGAGGATGCACTGAAAACCGGGGAGCAGCGGCGTGCCCCAGCGGGCTTAACTGTCAATCATTTCAGGCCTCGTTTCCTGTGGAGTCCAGCACACCTCACAACTGTTTGATGACGTGCCAGATAAATGCAGATATTAAGTTTCACTGAAATAAAATCACATAAAATAGTACAGGGGAATCTAAACTACAATTACTGTAGGCGACACACTAGAATTAGGTTCACGTTATATTTATTATGCTCAAAATGAAATATTGTGGACAGACACCAGGCTAAATTAATACCCACTAAAATTTAGCTAGTACCAATTAATTAGAATTATTATTCAAGGCAAGCCTATTAAAAGGATTAAGGAAAAGAATACGCAAAATCTACATACGCAATTCACGGCATCTGACGTGATTAAGGAAATTCTCCTGGGGGGACGTTAATCGTGCAACGACCTGCTACTGCAGGAGTCAAAGGAAGTTGACTGAGGAAAAGGGTAGTGGGTTCAGGTGGCTGGATTACCGTACTGAGAGCGATGACCTGGGCGGTCACTGGTGTGGGCGAGCCTTATCCAAGCTGAAGAGTTGGAGTGCTGGCGGCCTTCCCAAGTGGCCGGCTGGAGAGAGTGCTGCCTTCCCAAGCAGCGGGTTGCAGTTCGAGCCCTGTTGCATACTCTGCAGAGGAAGGAGAATCTTTGCAGACTGGGTTGAACTCACAAACCTATTCAGCTGGCGAGCTCAACGTCTCTGCTGAACCACGATACTGGACCTCTATTTATACTTGAAAACTTCATCATCAGCTATCCTTCGGGATGCGGGGGGTAGCGTAACCTTCCAATACGTGGGTGGGTTTATCAGGGCGCTTGCTGAACATTTGTTATCTCCCTGCTTGGAGGCTATGACAATTTTAAACACCTCTCACTGAGGCTGGCTGGATGTGACATCACAAGGCCACGGGAGTGCTGCCATCTCGGGAGTTGATTTCAACTGCTTGTACTGCTTCCACGGCTAACCGAAGGGTTGTGGATTTTGAATAATAATTATATTATTCGTAGTGGTGGCACTTGCATGTAGGATTCCGGCATGCGGTGTATATTGTAATTACGTGCCTTAATTACAATTACGTATTTGGCTGTCCAGGCTAGTGGAATCTCTTTCGCCACTGATATGACTTGCCCCAGAGCTCAGGTCTCTCGTAGCTGGGGCGAAGTCGCCCGTAGAGAGCGCATCTGCACTGTGCAGCATGCTGGCATGCGGTACCAACACTTAATGTTACTGTATGCTTCTTATAACTACTACTAACACAAGGTGCATGTTCGCAAATGTGGCAATGTACCATTTTTTTTTTAACTCTCTTATTTACATGTATTTTTTTGAGAGTGCATGTATTATGTGAATACAAATACGAGCATTTAGCTTTCTCTTTGGTTATCTGGTTTTTCATCATGTTCACCTTTTGTGGAAATTTTATCCCATCATCCTTAATCTAACACATAAACACACATTAACTTAAGAAATTATTGATAATATTTACAATTTGAATTAATCTATCATATCAAAATCAAATACCTGAGAAAATCAATATCTGATTATTTATCATTTTTCACTTAACCTAACACATCAACATTTAGATTTAACAATTGCTATTGAATTATAGATTAAAATAATTGAACCTTAAAATTACTATGTACAATATTTACAAAATTACTGACATGAAAAGAAAATCAAGGCATGTGTATGGGACCCCCGATCCTTAGCTCCTATCCTTTCGTTATTCATCTGCAATAATTATCTAACCTAACCTTAACATAATATTTGCTCAAAAGTATGCTAAGTTATGGATCGCACCGCGTACTGTTAGCACACTAGAGGGGGTGTTAGGATTTCCTTCAGCTTTGCCAATGTACACACGTCCAGAGGCGAATCCTAACCCACTCTAAGTAACTCACTGCATGCTCTTAAAACTTACTCTTAAAATTACTATATACAAAACAAGCAACAAGGTATAGCCAAGAAAAGCAAAGAAAAAGACCAAAAACATTTTAAATATGGCAATATACAGCAAGCTGAACACTTTTCCAAATCTAGCTGCTTTCTCCGTGAGTGTGTCCTGCTTTCTCCATAAGTGTGCTTATTAAAATTCATTTATCTCCCCAAGAAAACTAACACAATAATAAATCAGGACATTGATGGCATACCTGTTTAACAACTCTTTTGACAATTACTTATACCTAACATTGACACTGATCAAAAGGAAAAGAGAAGAAATAATGATTAAAATTGCTTCCTACTATTTTCATCATCTACTGTATCCCTTGTTCTACTTTCGTACTACGTAGGGATATTTTATTTCTGCGCTGTACGTCCACTTTACGAGGCAAGCTCAGTGTCCTATCACTTTTCGCCACTGTGCACATCGCAAAAGTCTCTCGTAGTTAGTGTCCAGTCTTTATCAAATAAACACACTAGTCTGCTTGTTTCTTGTATAACACAGGCTCTAGATTTTGATGCACTTTCCCTACAGTGTGTGTTACATATTACAGGCAGTCCTCTACTTTCAATCTCAATGTGTTCCTAATTTTGTGTATGAAAGTTTAAATGTACGAAAGTAGAACCCTTACGTTAATGTGATAAATGAGGTTATGTTTCTAGATGGCAAAAAAAATCTTAACTGAACAAAAAAAAACTATTCAAAACAATATATTTTACACATTAAGAAACAAGATTATGCATAAAAGTTATTTGAAAGTGTTTAAATATACAGCTAACAGTTATAATGATTGAAAAGACAAATTTTACACACACAAACATTTGACTAATTACAGTGATTTGGCTCAGGTTGAAAGACCGTCCTATAGCTGCAAATGATTTGCCACTTTCCGATTGAGAGATAATTTCTAATTTTGTTTGTAGGCTATTTACAAGATTTCTTTGTTTCTTATACGCTATCTTCTTTACAACTTTCGTTTTTACTTTTCTTATTTATTGCAAAGTCACAAATAATTACGTACTTGCAACAATGGGTAAATAACAAATAAAAAGCAAATTGGTTGGACAATAACCTCAAAGGAAGCTAAACACTATAATAGGAACAACGGAAATTCAAAATAAGAACAGCATTAATACATAGAACTGCCATTTAGTAGTAACACTCCAAACTACATACTACTGCATATATACATTAAGCTCGATACACGATGAAAAATGTGCACTTAACGAACGTGTACCTATCAAAATGAATGCAGGTATGTATTCTTTATGGCACAATTCATGAGTGTTGTGTACGTAAACAGTTCTGAAGTATGAACCAAGCCATAAAGAATACGTACTTTTATTTTCATACGTACATATTCGTTATGTACACATTTTTCATCTTGTTCAGTTATATCGAAAACATAGTTACATGTATAGATACCCCAGATGTCACTATGTGTAAGTCAACTTTTTCGCAGTATTATTTGTGAAGACAAATACAGAATATAAACTATTTGTATATCTTTGGTGTTTATACCATAATGTTTGTTGTGATAGAGGCATGCGCGATATGTTTTTTTTGTTATGTATGAAAGTGCGAAGCAAACACTCAAAAGTAGAATTTATGGTGTAAGAAGCCAATGTATGAAAGTTCAAAATGTACGAGAGTCGACTGTCCGAAAGTAGAGGACTGCTTGTACACTGTTTTAGTGCACTCAGTCCGGTCATTGTAAGCATGCCACTTTTCACGCAACCTGGGAGTGTGTAATATGGTCTATCAGATTACACTCACCATTCTGCCTAGTGGTCGTATCTTTTATTCTGATCCTTCTCTGTTGTGTCTGGCCTTGCTTTCGTGGTGGGTGATGTGGTAATCTCGGCCCCCGGTAATTTGTTACGGGCTGCCACTGGGTCTCGCGGTAGAACCCTGGCAACCTGAGAACTCTACAAGTACGTATTGGTTCTCAACTCGTGGTGCTGGGTTCAATCGCGGCTGTCCTGGGCACTGCCGAGGTGGTGGCTACATGCTCGTGGGTGATGCGACTGGGGCATTCCTCTAGGGGAGGTGCTATAACTTTTTCTGTGGTAGGTGAGTCTGGTAGAGAGGTCACTGGCTGGCTGCTCAAGCTCTGAGTAGTTTGTTTGTGACCTGGCGGTTACTCTGGTACGCCTCGATACTTACTCTTGCATGGCCGCAAGGGGGAGTTCTCTACAGCCTGGCTCGCCTTCCCTTCAGGCGCTAGCAGCTGATGAGACAGCGGCTGCGGCCTCGTAGCAAGTGGGTTGAAGCCCCTGCCGATGGGGGACATGGTAGCTGCGTTGTAGGTGGCCTAGGCAGGTCTGAGGCCCCGGCTTCTCCAGATGGTGGACCTCCTGCCGTAGACGAGGTTGCAGGACATCTGCGATGTCGTCTCGTTCAGGCGGTTGTTGCCCTGTGTGGGATTGGTGATGCTGGTTCTGATCCTCCAGGCAAGGGAAACTGACTCTCGTTAACTTCCTCTGCTTGCTGGGCTATAGCTGCCCTAGATGGTCCATTGAGGCTTTCTGCCTCTGGAATGACACTCTGAATTCTAAGTTGCGCAATAGTGGCATGGTCATGTGAACTTTGCCACGAAAGTTTGGAGTGGGAGTGGCCAGTCATTCTACTCCTTCCAGACCTTTAAAGGGGTAGATATGAGCTGGGAGTTCTTGGAAGGCTCCGAAGTGATTCCCTAATAATTTTGGTGTGAGGTCCCAGTACTGGGGTGTCGGGAGGCAGGTGTGAGGTCTCTGTACTGGGGCGTCGGGAGGCAGGTGTGAGGTCTCTGTACTGGGGTGTTGGGAGGCAGGTGTGAGGTCTCTGTACTGGGGCGTCGGGAGGCAGGTGTGAGGTGTCGCACTGCTGTGTCAGGAAACAGGTGTGAGGTGTTGGTACTGGGGCATCGGAAGGCAGGTGTGAGGTCTCCGTACTGGAGCGTCGGGAGGCAGGTGTTGTCGCTACTGGAGCATCGGGAGGCAGGTGTGAACTTGGACTCCCTCTTTTACGGGGGGTGGGGGGTTCGTCTGGAGTTGAGGAGGCGTAAGGTCTTCTGGGCGTCTTGCGAGGAGCCGGCACCTCTGGGGCTGGATTGGAGAGCTGGTCAGGTATTGTCTCTGTATCCCCTATTCCCACCAGGCACAGTGTTGTTTGGCTGTAAGTAACCTTCCGCATTCTTTCCTGATTATCTTCCACCCAGTAAATATTCTCATGAGTCCCAACCACAGTATAGGGGCTTACCCACTTGGCTGTTTGCAAACTTTTCTGATTCTTTGCTAAGGAGGTAGTTCTTTACTAGGACCCATTCCCCTAGTTGCAAGGGCCTTATTCCCCTTCTGGGGTGGGGGCCTTATTCCCCTTCTGGGGTGGGGGTAGTTACACCTTATGTATTCTTGATGACTCGCCCTTGCCTGTTTTGTGTACACAGTAGCAGCCCTGCCAACTGAATTGGCGTCAGGAGCGATGGGGACAGATTTATCCCATTGCCAATCTCCAGGGCATCACATCATACATCCTAATAGGAGTTGGCTAGGGATAGCCAGAGTGGCTTCATTCTCCCTCCATTGGAGGGCGACGATGATTGCCGGCAGGTCTTGGTCCCACCTTCGATGATCATCTCATAGACTAAGATGGAGACATTTCTTTAGTTCATTATTTCTCCGCTTGGTGGGGTTAGCTTGTGGGTGATACGGGAGGGTCATCCAGTGGTCAATCCCCCAATCGCGACATACTTTCTGCCAGGGACGGCTGGTGATGTAGTCCCGTTTTCCATAAGGACAACTTGTGGGTACCTGAAGCGTGGGAATACTTCTGTTTCCAACTTGCGTAGTAGGGCATTGGTTTCCTTGTTGGGGATAGGAAATAGCCTATACCCAATTAGAAAATAAATCCATCACAATGAACAGGTAGCAGTTTCCTTTCCTACCCCTGGGGTAAGGTCCCATCACGTCGGCCGCTATGTGCATCCATGCTTGGGTGGGCCTCTGTGGTGGGCACGAATGGACAGGTATGGGATGTATCTTGCCTCAACAGCATCTTTCACAGTTAAAGACATGTTGTTGGAGGTATGTACTCATGTCTTCCCACATATACTGCTCCTGGATACTCTGGAGTGTCTTGCAAGTACCCGGGTGTTGTGCGTATGGATGGTTGTGGTAGTGACGACATATGTTGTCCCTCAGGCTGAATGGGATCTATATCCTCCATGGGGATCTGAGTGTCTTCCCTGGGACCAAACCACGTTCTCCTGCAGTTAATATTGTCGTGGAATTTTTTCAATATTGCTTGTAATATTGGAACCCTGTTGCTGGTACATAACAACATGATCACGTGTAATCTGGATCTGTCTGAGGCGGAGGCTATCTTGCGGGTTCTGTGTAGGAGTTTCGGGGGTGACATTTTACCCCATTCTTCCTCTGGTTGTAGTTCATCTTCTGGATTTGGAAGACGCAACAGGGCGTCGGGAAGATTGTTGTTATTTCCAGGGCAATGCTGAGCCTCGAAAAGGAACTCCATCAAGAACATTTCCCACCTTCCTAATTGAGGTTTCTGATTTCTTGATTCTCTAATGGCCAGTTGCACCATCGTGGTTCGAAACTCGATCCTAGATTGTATCTAAGCATGACACAGAAATCTATTGCACCATTCGAGTTCAGAGCTTGACTGAAGATCGATATGGACTTAATTTTGATCCACCAAATTTCACAGTTCGAAATCTCGATCAGAGATCAGAGAAGAATACAAGTCTGTTAAGTATAAGTTATATGAATTTAAAAGCACTATTGAATGTATTTATTTACTAGAAATAAACTTAGTAATATTTGAATTGTTTAAAAATAGATTCGGTTGTTGTTTGCTGTTATAAAATGTAAATTGAGAGATTGTACACAGGTTCAAGTTCAAATGCATTTATTTAATTGAAGATGTATTAATGTTTTGTAAAGAGAGAATGAAATTCATGCTTATACCTCCGAACAAACACAACGTAAAACTGGAAAATCCATTCAGAATATCATAAAGTGTACTAATTTTCTGCACAAACTATATATCATATCAAATTTTTTTTATCACGAAAGAACAGTAACAAATGTAGTTTGAAAATATGCCAACAGATAGTATTAATTTTAGTTATTTTTGTGGTAAATTAAAACAACATTATACGCACTTTGAATATTATTCAGTAAAATTTGTTCAACAATAATTTACTTTAAACAGATAAAACATCACACACCTAGTTCTATGTACACTACCTTCTTCAATAACATTGGCATTAAAAATAACTAAAAAAGTGTGTGTGTACTATGCCTACATTCATCATGACGTCATATATTATAAACCAATAGCAAAATTTTTCTCATACTTAATCTCAATCTCTCACTTTGGAACCAAGATCGACGAATTGGGAATCCAGAATCGTGCAATTTTGTTGGTGCAACACTTTTACAATGGAACCAAGATCAAACTGAATCCTGGTTCGGAACTAGGATCATTCGATCTTGGAGCAGGTTAAATGTTGTTGGAACCGTGCGTATGACACTGCAGGGCCTTGTCCGTCCTTAAGATGAAGTGTCGCCCATCCTGTAGATAGCGATATTTCCTCATAGCCCATATTATCGCCAGGCAGTCCAGCTCGTTGTTTTGATAGCATTGTTTGGTTTTGGACAACTGAGTGCTGGCGTTTGCGATAACCGAAGGTTGGCCTTGTATAAGACTGCCTCCAGACCGGATTGATTAGCGTCCATCTGCAGTA
Source organism: Dryococelus australis (assembly GCA_029891345.1). Lineage (NCBI taxonomy): Eukaryota > Metazoa > Arthropoda > Insecta > Phasmatodea > Phasmatidae > Dryococelus > Dryococelus australis. Next base: position 176,018,723 of record CM056995.1, read on the forward strand.
TCAGGGTATTCCCTTCCTAGGGGCGTTGTAGTAGGGGAAGGGATTTAAAATGGCATTTGAGGGTTTCAAAGGCGTGTTATTGTTCCGCCTTCCAAGGCCAGCGAGCATCCTTGGTTAATAATTGATGTAAGGGGGCCATGATTGCGGCGATATGGGGCACAAAATTGCACTATTAGGTACAGAGGCACAGGAAACTACGTAATTGTTGTTTTGTTGCGTGTTCTCTCAGCCTCTTGGATGGCCCTGACAGACCTTATTTGCAGTAGGTTCTCTTCAGGCGTCACTACGTGGCCGAGATATTCAATTTACATTTTTCAAAAATTGCTTTTGAATAACCTGCAGGTTAACCCGTGCGTCTCTAATTTTTCCAGCACCCGCTGCAGGTGGGCGCAATGCTGCTCCCAAGACGTGGAGTAGATAATTATATCATCTAAATAGGCAAAACAGAATTTGCCTATGCACCCTGTTAAGTTCTTGGCCGACATAAGTTGTTAAAACATGGCTGGGGCGTTTTTCAGCCCAAAAGGCATCACCATAAATTGGAGGGTCTCTCCATCAGGTGCGGTAAATGTGGTAAACTTCCTTTTATTGGGATGGACTGCGATCTGCCAGTATCCTGATTGGAGGTTAAGGGTATTAAATATAGTGGATCTCCGATCTCCCTGAGAGTGATGTGTAAGTCCAAGGCGGGTGGGGCGATGCGGTGTGTTACGTCATTGAGATTCTTATAGTTGACACAGAATCTCTTCCACCCGTCTTTCTTTGGGACGAGTACTATCCTGTCATAAGGGGAGTTAGACAGTTCTACAAGTCCTTGTTCCTTCATTTTGTTCACCTGTTGAAACACTTCCTGTTGCCTGTAGGGTGCCATCCAATATGGAGGGTTGTAAATGGGTGTCTCAGTGGTAGGCCATATCTAGTGCTGGATGGTTCTGGTTTGCCTCAGGGATCCGGATGCAGTAAATACCTCTGCGTGTTCATTCAATATAGCCAGAAGCTGCTTTAACTATAGGGGGTCTAGGTCGTGTTGGATTTCTCAGGGATTTACTTTCCGATAAGGGGTAGTGACTGAGTTGAGTCCCCAATAAACTGTTACCTGGTGGAATTCTCCGAGGTAAGCTCGGTGGTTCCCGTAATCTAATATGCAGTGCTGTTGGGTCAGCCAAGGCTGTCCTAGGATAACAACCTCATCAATCGCAGAGGTTACCGTAAAAGGGGTCACATGTTGTAAATGGTGGACCTTAACCTCAAGGTCTATGGTAGGTCACTCCTTATGAAGTTTGCTGTAGCTGCAGAGCTTCAGTGTCCAGTAGTGCTAATCTGTGACATCCGTTTATATCAACTAGGATGTGGGGTGCGTCAGGGTCAGGGTAACCTTCAGTTCCCGTATTTAATTGGAAAATTTGGAGGGGGCTGGTTCCGTCCTGAGGTGGTTGTCCTGTGAGTACCCCAGTGTTGCAGTTTCCCAGCTGGGCGGACCTCTTAACCTGTGAGCGAGGCTGAGCACTCAGGCGCCATGTGTTATGTTTCCTTTCTCCGCTGTAGCGTGGCTGGTTCGGGCAATCTTTGTTTAGATGCCTCCCCGGGCAGTGCCAACAGCGACGAGGGAGCGAGGGTCGGGGTGTCCATGGATGGTTCATCGTCTGTTGCGAGGGAGGGAGGGGATGTACAGTGACCTTGGCTGTATGCGCCGTATTGTCTTGCCGCATCTGTTCGGTATTATTCTTCTCTATCTCCCTGGCTCTCTCGACCAGGTCGTCAATGCTACAGGGTTTTGGGGTAATCAAAAGATTACGAAATAAGGGAAGTAGAGTGTGTAATATATTATGCACACAACGCGCTTTGAATTCATTAGGGTACAAATGCTTATGCATTTGTACTTTTTGCATAATAAAGATTTCTACCTCATCAGATTCTCCCTGTGTTTTGGAGTGGAAGTCAGCGATTAGCTGAGCGACCACTTCCTCCCCGGTGAATTGGGTCCTGAGCCTATAGCTCAATTGCTCCCAATCGGTTATGAATTTGCCGTACTTGTCCCACCAAGTTTTGGCTTTTCCTTTCGACTGCGGATGGGTCCTGTGAACCCGTAACTCCCGCAGGGTATTATTATTATTATTCCGGAATTCTTGCTCACGCTCGTACAAGAACTTGCGTGATCTGCGTGGGGACAGCCACTGAATTCCAGAAACTGGTATTCAGAACCGTAATGGAAAAACTTGGGGCTAAACTTAGAGTTGTTATTATGAGGTTGGTATACCAAACCACGTTGACACACCTAGCAATAGTATAGGAGATCTGGTCATGTAAAAGGCATATCCAGCCTACCAATGCATCTCAAATGAAAGCTGCGGTGACACATTACACATTGTGTCATGAAAGTCCCTCCCTTGACTTTCACAATCAAGTCGCCGGGTCTGACATTGTGTGCAGCAGTAGTCTAGGCCTTTTATAGCTTGAAACGCATCTTCCCACTCAAGGTAGGTATAATGGAAGTCGGTTCTGCACTCAGTACAGTGAATGTGAAATCTTCCTGTGCTTGGACAGATTTTGACCTGGTATTTCGCTGCCTGGTTATGGGTTCTATGTCCGGCAGCCATAGCTATGGTGACCTCGTGGTCACTATCTCCAGATATGGACATAGTGTGCTCGGTTAGGGGCCATAGGGTGTTTAACTCGACCCCCTGAATTTCTCGAATTATTTAGCGTTTGCCAAATATATGAGGGGTTGGTTGGATTAACCACTATTTTCCCTTGCTAAGTAGAGCAAGTTTTTCTCCCTATGTTATTGGGTGCCAAAAAGGATATTTCAGTAATATTCGTGCCTTTGGTTCCAATAGTGACCTGCACTGCGCATAACTTATACATAACACGTAGACAATGGGGGAGTGGGGAGAGTGAGGTTTTACTCTCTTGGTCGCTGGTGTAGCGACACACTGTCTGCCAGGTGCTTCGACGAGGCTGACGTGTTACTTCAGCCACTCTGAAACATTGCTTATTTCATGTGCATTTGTGTAGCCCGCAGTTGACGATGTGAAGACAGGAATGCTGTTTGTTCCTATGCAGACAGCATTCCATGACAGTGTCATGTTTGCGCCCAGCGCCTTTTTCAGGGCTGGATATTTATGTTCCTTGGTTGTGTAAACAGTGAAAGGCTTGATTTGTGCCTTTTTCTTCTGCTGATTCGCTGCGCTATTATTTTTCGCATGTTGCTGGCACTGAGGAGGTGCACTTGTGCCCTGAGGGAGTGCGGATGTGCCCTGAGGGACGTAGATGTGACCAGAGGGGTCTGGAGGGGGGGGGGCGTGTGGGCCCTGTGTCAACTGGTTCAAATTGACTTTCTTTTCAGTCGAATCCCTGGGCGCCGCTTCGGTGGCTGGGCGCTTCAGGGATTGTGAATTCGCATCCATGGCATTCGCAAAGTCTGCCATGGTTTTGCAATTTTTCGCTACCTACAGTGAGGTGAAATGGTGGGGGAAGAGCATAAAGAAACCCTAATGTGGCCCTAGAAAGCACAAGTGTGCCTGCCCAAGACCAGACACCTTCCATCCTATGTCCTCTGCAGTGAAGACAAGGCCAAGCAGGGCTGGGTGCCTGGGATTTACTTTTAAAAGCTAGTTAGAGTGTACAAAAATTATAAAATGAAAAGGAGGGGAATGGGAACTTATCTTTTTCTTATTTGCAGTTCTGAGAAGAACTGCCTGCACTGAATATCCGTTCACTTTGACGGAGTAGTTCTAAAAAGAACTATTCAACAACAGTAAAGTTGAAGTCCGCTGCAGCTCCTTCCTCCTCACTGGCTGCCTCGGAACTCTCTCATCCCCTCTGCCTGGAGGAGAGTCGCCGCCAACCCTCATATGTCACCGAAATGGCGTATGCTGTGAGACTGGGAGCCTTGGCTCCTATAACTCACTAGGTAATTGTAAGAACAAATGCACCAGACACTTGGCCTAATCATAGGGTCTGTGTAGGGGGCAGTGTAGGTGTATTTCTAGGGCACCGGACCCATGGACCCACAGACATAAAACAGCGTAAATGGCTGTTTACACTTGGCCTAATCATAGGGTCCATGTTGGGGGCAGTGTAGGTGTATTTCTAGGGCATAAAACAGCCTAAATGGCTGTTTTATGTTGGTTGCCTATTTTAGGTAAATTTATGTGTTTGTGTTGTTGGTGGGGCAGTGAAGCTCCCCTCCAGTCTCCCGACTGGAGTGAGTGTGTGTGTCATATGTCTGTCTAACGTGTTGTTCTGTTGTATACAAGTGTGCTAGTTAATCTTGTGTGTAGTGTGTAGGTGAGTCCCTAGTCACGAGGCAGCCTGCAGGGTATGTTTAATCATTTCAGCATGTAGTGACATTTGAAAAAAAATCAGTGTTAGTACAATACCGTATAATAAGGGGGTGGGGGCCATTGGGACCAGAGTTTGCCAGACTCTAGTCAAAGATTTCCCCCCCCCTCATCATCTCTCGAGAATATTCTTCTTCCCGGCCTGAAACAGACTATCAAGTTGGTGCATTATTATAGGTAAATAATAGTGTTAGTAACATATATAACTATATATACTTTTAGATATATTTATAATATTTAATAATATTTATTTTTATGTGTTTTTGTAATTTTTTTTTTGTGTGTTATTTTATAACAACAATAATAATAATTATTATTATTATTATTACTATTATTACTATTATTTATAAGTCAATTAATTTTAATTTCCTTTAATATTGACATGTGCTCTTCTTGGGTCTTATTGGGGAAGAGGTTACTACGCTGACCACCCTCTCGTTTTCAACGAAAGAGAGGGGCATCAAACCCCAGAGTGAGGCGGATTGATATGAATTCCCTCCCAGGGAGTTCCTCCTTCCTCACGACCAGGGCTGCCAAAAAATGGGATACCAGCGGTCCCAGGGTGTGTGAATGGTAGCTAAGTCTGTGATTACAGGAGGGTGATGGTGGCGGTGGATGATATGGGAGCTATCCACAGCGGCCTCGGTGGTCGGCGTGCAGGAATATATTTGGCTGGGGTTTGGTTTCCATGTGATTTAGGAATGACCTTCGGTGGGAATTGAACCCTGATAGTTTTCCCGGATGCCAACTTTATTTCACAGCAATTTGGCAGATCCACTGTGGGCGGGTGTCGAACCCTTACTAATTTTCTGGAGGCTAGCTTTATTATACTTGAGCTTTATCACTCCACCAGAAGAGGGGTTACCTGGTGGTCAGTGGTGGCTATGGGTAACGGAGCCTCGGTTTGCACCAAATCTGTGTCTTTCGGATCATGTTCTAGCGTACACCAGCCTAACAAGTGGTCTAGCGAGTATTCTTGTGTGGGCAGTACAATGGACTCGTAGGGCAGCGTTACACTCTCTGGTTCACTGGGCGGCGGCTCTACTTGACTGGTATTTACAATAATTATTTCTTTAGTAGTCTGTCTGAGTAAAGTACGTGGTTTTTTGGCATCTTATGAAGCTCTGAATACCACAGTGTTTGTTGTGCATCTGGAAGCAGCCTTCTACCTCTCTGCAGACGTACAGTTCTGGGGGTCGACTTTGGTTGTTGCACCCAAGGCCCTGTAGTATAATGTGCAGTAGGGTATGTAGGACGTCGTCTAGTAACAGCTGAGGGGTTACTGGAAACCCAGAAGCAGTGGGATGCCCCTGCGGGCTTAAAGTCAACTTTCAGACCCCGTCTCCTGTGGAGTTCAGTGCACCTCACAACTGGTTACCGAAATGATAATTAACTGCACAGTTTCATTACACACACATTACACCACACAAAATTAATAAAAGGGGACCTATGACTAAAATTATGGTAGGCGAAACAAGGTTTTAAATTCACGTAATATTTACTACTGTAAACTAGAAATGCTGAAAGTCCCGGCTGACTGATACAATCTAAATTAGCTAAAATCTTAGTTATGTTAATTACGAGCTGAAAACAGGTGAAGACGAGCCTGATAAATATAATAATAATAATAATAATAATAATAATAATAATAATAATAATAATAATAATGCAAATTTCTAAGGTAAGGTAGTTCACAGCATATAACTTTAGAATGGTGCTCTGTCCAGGGGGACATTAAGATTGCGACGACCTGCTACCACGGGAGTCAAGGGAAGTTGACTGAGGTAAAGCGGTAGTGGGTACAGGAGGATGGATTACCATCTGGAGGGAGAGGTGAAGCGTGGTGGTCAGCTGGTGTGGACAAGCCGTTGCGAGGTGGTCAGCTGGAGTGCTGGCGGCCTTCATAAGCTGCTGGCTGGAGAGAGTGCTGCCTTCACAAGCAGCAGGCAGGAGTTCGACTTGTTGCAGACTTGGGCCGGCGAGCCCGGCGTCTCTGCTGGAGCGTGGTGCTGGACTTCCTTATGTACTGAAAAATCCCCTGATCAGCGGTCCTTCGGGGTGCGGGGGGTAGAGTAGCCTTCTAGCGCAGGAGTAGTTTTTTTTTTCAGGGCTGCTTAAGTGCCGCACACTTCTTATCTCCCCGCTTTGAGGCGATGACAAATTTAAAAGCTTCATTCTGAGGCTCGTGGGTTGTGACGTCACAAGGTCACAGGGGTGCTGCCATCTCGGGAATTCATTGGAACTTATTCCGTGGCTAACTGAAGAGTGATGCATGCGGGATTCCGGGCGGGCGATGCATTATGTAATTAGGCTTGTTAATTACTTTCACGTATGTGGCTGTCCAATACTTGGCGTCTGCTTGCTTGATACGTGTCATCAAATCTGCCTCTGTTAATGACTTGTCCCGAGTGAGGGTCACTCATAGATGGGGCAAAGTCGCCCATAGAGAGCGTATCTGTGCTGCGCAGCATGCTGGAATGTGTCAATATTGATAAATTAAGCTAAGCTGTGTTAAGTAAATTAAACTAAGCTAAAATAGGTAACCCCCCCGACCTCTACCTCAACTGGCATGTGTATCTCTCGACCTGGAAGATGAGTGGTGGTTGGGGCTATTTCCCACCTTTCATGAATTCCCACATAACCAGCCTGGACAGAGCAGCCTACTTAATAAATACTGTGTGTTTATTAGTGAAATGTTTTGGTTTGGGGAATTTTTATAGTTTGTGATGTTCTCAACTGTTGTTGTTCGTTTAGTGTGGTAAAGTGGCGAGCACTGTGAGAAGCAACATCTGCTTCTCGTGTAGTGTTTTCAAGGCTTTCACATGTGGAATTATGGGCTTAAAATGGTCCAGTAGTGTTTCCAAATGCGCTTGATGCAGAAATGCGGGCAGTTCTTGAAACTCAGAGAACCTTGTCATACTTTCTTTTGTGTTATTGTCCCTTCTCCTGTGTCTTTATGGCTTATACCTCTGTTGTGTGGGGGCATGTTCCCTGTCTGTGTTTCCTTGTTCAGTCTGTATTTTCTGAGGTTGAAGGGGAGGAAATTCTGCCTTTGACTGAATGTTTGGTCGTGTTTCTTGCCTATTGTTTTCTGTTTGCTGAAATTAGGTCCCAACCTTTGTTTGCGAGTGTTAATATGCTTTTGGATCACTTCACACTGTTTCCATACAGCCAAGTGTCCTGTTTTCTTACAAAATGTACATTTCCACTTTGACTTGTCCTGTTCTTTTACAGCACACTCTGTCTTTGTGTGCTGTTCCGCACACAAAGTGCAGATTGGCTTAAGTGTGCAATCTTTCTGAGTGTGGCCCAGTGCACAACATCGCATACACTGCACCACATCCTCAGTGCGGTGTTTGTACAGTTCTATGTGAACTGACGTGTAGTAAAGTGTGCTGATTTTTAGTATATGATGTACAACAGCCCCAAAGACTGCAGGTGTGTCAGCTGGTGTTCTAAATTTCCATATGCGTATATGTTGAAAGCCATAATGTGCGAACTCTTTCATAAGGTGTTTTGTATTGACGCGTGCTGGGATATAAACTATATGCACGGTCAGAGTGGTTTTGGTAGTGTGAGGCCAAACACGCTTGGCTGTTTACTAGTTATACTTTTGGGTCATGTTTGTTACTAGCAACTCGCACTGGATGAGTCAGTTGGCGATTAGGAACGTAGTTTTCCACTACTGGAACGATAACTGGCTTATTCGGGACGCAGGTGGATTTCGTAGTACCCATCTTACCAGGGATTGCTTTGGTCGGTGGTAGTGGAGCTGAGCTGATGCTGCCTGGTTGGACCCAGCGAAGCTGGTGGAAGGTTGATGGACGTGGATACTGTGCCAACCAACATAGTACCATCGATTCCACTCTGCTGACTCATGGCTACAGAACCTGGGGTTAGCTGCTCCATACCTTACCTCAGTACCCTGTACCAGACCTCGTACTACAGGTTGGTACTCCTTGGCAATATGAGCGTGTGCAGGGAAATAAATATATTCAAACACTGGAGAGGAAGCCCTCTCTAGAAGGCGGGTGAGTGACACACTGTCCTGCTCAGCTTGCCTACTAGGAGTCGGCGGGTATAATACACACCCTCGCTTGTTCCGTCCTCCGTGAGCCTTGCCTTTGTACCAAAAGGCATAGAGGTTGGATTGACACTTAAAGATATTCGCTGATTATCGTTAACACGAGAGAGATCCCTATCTAAGTGTATTTCCAGTAGTGGTTGAAAGCATGAGTTCAGTGTTTTAATTAGTCCCCCGCTTTGGTGCGCAGAACTAGAGTGGTGAACCATTTGGGTTGCCTTCCTACCACTGTTGGGTGTAGGTCGCAACAGGGGGTAGGCCTGAAGTCTCAAGCAAATATCCCCGCTGGCACTGTAGGCGCTCTGGTTAGGATCCAACTTGGGGTAACTGTCCTGCCTCTGTTGGATGAGTTTCTAGTGGTCAGGGCTCTACCGTTCTATGTCCTGATTTTTAGAACAGGTGGCTATCGAATGGTGTATGTATCAGACGTACGGACTCCTGAAGGGATTCCGCATCCCTACTCTTAAGGTTCATACTGCTATTTCAAAACCTGGTCTCGGTTTACAACGTACAGTAGATATGTTCTTAGTGGTGAAGGGAAATACCTCTAGAACAGATACTCATAAGGAAAGGAACAAAATGTATTTATTATACGTGCTACCTCGTGCTACCTCCTAACCAATAACCAAGCAGAGAATGAATAAGGAAGTAACCTACACTAGACAAGTGATGGTGACCTGTTCCTGAGCTACACAACATATGTAGTGGCGTTCACTGCTATCATAACAACTCAATCGCAGCTACACTATACAAGGGGCATCTAGAAGAGACAATATAAAAAGTGGTGCCTCTACTTTAAGAGCAGTGGGTGTAGTTGCCTCTACCAGCAAGTAGAGATGGCTGCTTATCCAGGAGGAGTAGCAGCGGAAAGTGTGGTAAAGAATAAGAAGAGCTTTTGGTAGATGGTGGTGGTTGTCGACAGTGGTAGTTTCTGGTAGCTGGTGGTGGTCGTCGACAATGAAGCCTCTGGTAACTGCAGGTGGCTGCAGCAGAAGCCTCTGGTGATAGCAATAGAGCCTCTGGTGAAGGCTGCAGGAGCCTCTGGTAACATAAATGGTAGCAACCTCTGGTGGCTGCCAAAGACTGTTGAGCAGTAGAAGGCCCCAACACACAAAGTGTTAGAGCGAGCTACTGGAGCATGGAAAGTAACTCGTGAGCCCAATCATGCATGGACTTATATAGTCCGCAGGACAGGTGCAACGCCGTGCCGTGGTGGGAAGTGTGATGTCGCCTCATGATGTCGCTCTCGTGCGAGGCCGGGGTGGGTATAGCTACCCTCTGCCCGGAGCTCATCTTCGTGTGTAATCAGTGGCAGTCAGTTTAGCCCTCAGGCGGGTGACTGCTTGTTGGTTCTCAGCGTGTTGGAGGAGGGGGGAGGGTGCTCGCTGGCTTATGTAACCTTGTTTTCTATGTGTTTAGAATCGCCGTCCAGGGCTGTGACAATTTAAGATACTCATGTAATATGTTGCCGGGGTTTGACTCTCCCTCGGGTGACGTCGAAATATGTGATGTAGATGAGTCATATCGTACTAATATACAGGAATGCGGCATGCATCAGTATCTATATTGTCTGTTAGCCTTTTAGCCTGTCATCTTTCGCCACGTGTGTAATAGGGTATGTCGTGCTTCTGAAGGAATCTCCTGAGAAGGTAGTGTTTCTCCTCTCTGAAAATTTCCCTCAGGTGTTGTCGTTTAGTTATTGTGGTTTTTACAAAAAATGTTTCATTGAATTGGCTATTCAACCATTTAAGCATCTTGGTATTTGTAATGTATACCGGGGGAGCAAGTGGTTCTCTACTTGTGTTTTCATGAGTTACTACTGTATTAGTGCTATTATGGCTATCGTATTTCCCTCTTTCAATGGTGAGAAGGAATTGTCTGTTTGAACAGGTTCACAAAACTGTGTCTGTTTCCCTACTCGTGCTGTATGTTTCTCGTTTGGTTTGTGCCAGCCTGTATGTTGTTGTGTGCTGTGTTGTGGTGTGCTCGAGGTACCAGAGGAAGTAGCAGGAAGTACCGCTGTTACTTTACAGTTATGCTCCTTCCCTTCGACGTCCTGTCATTCTGAAGCAGACATCACATTGTCGGTGTTGCAGAGTCGTTCCTGACTCGTCTACTATCCAAAGCCTCAGTGGCTGACCAGTTCCCTTGAGGAGGGAAGCAGGTTATGCCTTTGGGAGGCTATCCTCCCAGCACCAAGGCTCGGTGCAAAGTTGTGAAGAGTCGTTGGAGTAACACACTATTTATACTCCTAGGTTTCATGCCCCTTGCTTTCCTGGCATAGAGGGTTGTACTGGAGAGGGGGTAAGCAGCTGCAAATTGCGTGACTTAGATCCTCGGCGTGAGTGATGCCAGTGGCCGGCACTGGATCCAGGCTCATGTCTCAACGCGTGTACTGATAGTGGCATCTGGCAGCGCACTGCTGTACTCTGTGTGGACCTCGATGTATGGCTTCTCTGGCTCAGCTGTGAATAATTTTATCTGGCGTGGAGCATTTGTCCTTTGCTTTGAGTGATAAAACAATTTCTGACGTCTCATTGGTGGCGGCAAATCAAACTTTGTTGCATGAGTTCCCAGTTCAGTTGCACTCATGAGTTGAAGTCGATTAAATAATATGTTGAAAAATGTCATGCATCAATACAAACACAGAAATTAAATAATGGTGCCCCTAAGCTAGCACCAGATATTTGCCTGCTGAACAAGGAAAACTACTCGCAGCCTTTCACAATCACCGAACATGTGCGCAGCCAGGCTGCTCCTGTGAGGAAGTGAGGACAGCGCCCAAGCCAGCCCTAGCAGACGACATCAGGGCAAGCCAACCAGCAGAATATAAGGCCTTGCAACAAGGAAATTGACAGTTGTTCCTGGGCAGCTTGCCCTAGCACGTGCCTGTGCTGAAGCTCTCTGCCAGCTCCTCCTCCATGAGGAGCCACCACTTGAGAAGTGACCAGCTGCAGATCCTCACATCTGCTAACCACCAAAGAGGCAACAAGCACTTTTGACCATCAACATCAGCAAGCACCACACATAACCTTGTTACAGCTAAGTGGTACCCTGAGTCCCTTCAGTATGTCCCAAGCAAAGACTTTATCTAACTTCAAAAATTCTAGCCAATTGCTCTCGCATTCCAACAGGCACCTTCACCTGTGTCTTACCTTCCATAGGGTCAGTCAGTTGCTGATTGACTGGCGAACTTAGGAGTCAGTATGGGCGACCATATTTATTCTCATGGGAATAATACGTCATTATTTAAGTGATGTGTCCAGTTTCTTAGGGTGAACTCTGTATCCCTCTCCAACATTTCTAGCAAGCATCGCCTCTCAAGGAAGCTGCAGGAGATAGCTGCATTGATAATATTTCCCAATCATAGAGTAGGACCATGGACTTTCTCATAACTGAGAACAGCCTGCGCGTCAAACATACATCTTCATAGACCATCCATACTGTGGGTGAGGTACGGCAGGGTACCTGGTGCCTAATACAGTGGAGCCCCCCTACTAGGAACACTACACGATGAAGCGGTTAGGCAACCTATGTCAGTTAACCCACTCCTTCCACCACATATAAATCCTCTGGATGGCATGATAGGCCTGACAAAGAGTGACCTAGCCACCTCTCCGAATTTCTGCCTCACTGTTGGGGGAAGTGAACTGTAGAACCTACCTTCCCTCCCATTCTGTTCATCCACAGAGGAGGTACACAGTGGGACAAACGCAATGCCACGGCTGTCCTTTTAGCTGGTCAGTCTCTGGGTAACCATCTTGTAACCAACTTATGCATTTTTTTTCTTGCGAGCCCCCAAATTGCGCTACGCCAGCACAAGCTCCTTCACAGTTTTAGGACCCCTCTGGCATGCACGTTAGTAACTAAGACTGTTACAAGATGGTATGCGTTTCAGGGCAAGCCCTACACACCTTAGGTTAGGTGTATTATGTTTAAAAGGGACACATGCATCGCTGCTATAGCAGGGTTGTCAGGTGCCATGGCCGCAGTTGTAACCATGGACACACCCCAAAAGGAGTGTCCAGATGTAAGGGCACAGTAAACCAGCGCAAAGCAAAGAGATCACTGGGAAAATATATGTGACAGTTGTGGAGGAGTATAAACCCCTGTAACAGGTTTAGGGCGGGAGAAAGTAGGGTAATTATTTAGTTTGCGAAGATAGACTTTGTGAATTGATGTAGGGTGATATGAAATGTGTAGTGCGATGCTGAAGTGTAACCAGGGGCGTGCTTTGCAGCCCATGTGGTGGGAGACAGAACAGAGCCACCCACCTTACTGATGCCACCGATCTTACTGTAGCACAGGAAAGAGTAACTTATGCATACTGCAAAGCAAGATGCCAAATACTACAGGCACCTCCACAGTATGATATTCACTCATCGAAGGTGAATTTGACCTGATAACCACTGGAACCTTGCTCCTGATACGACCATGTTACGTATCAACACGGCTGTCACCCATCATAGTACTGTCAGGAATGATATAAACAGCATGTTTCTTCTGCAATATGTGCTGTATTGGTGGAGGATTGGTAATGATTGTTGAGGCTCATGTTTTGCAGTCGCTGATAGTGCAGACGCGAGAGCGAGGTGGAGCAGCGGCCCAGGAGGTGGAGTGGCGCGGGCGATCCATCCCAGTGCGGCCTGAGCGTGTGCGCTTGTTCCTGTTGGCCAACCAGGAGATGGACAAGTCTTTGGGCTGTGCCACGGACAACACTGAGAGGATCACACTGCTGGAGACACTGCTCCTTGACTGCAAGGACGCCGTCTCCGCCGTGCGCGATGAGCTCAAGTCCGACCAGGTACCAACCCTCCCTCACATCACTTCCCCATGGCCTGCTACAGCTCTACTTTCTCAGTTCTCTCCCTGTCACGTATCCTGGTAGTGTTCACTCTGTTGTATGACAACCCGTGACAGTGCTGTGTTGGCATCTTGGAGGTGGACAGAATTATTTAACTGTAATGCTCTCAACTGGATGTGATTGTGTTGGTTGTTTTGTTCATTTGTCATAGGCATCTAACACAAATATTGGGCTTTGGTATTTCTGATATAATTTTAATATACTTTTGGGAGTTAGTTGAGTTGTTTTTCAAGGTACTTTAACTATAATATGGAATACCACAGTTAGTGGACTCTCTATGTATCTGGCATGCTACCTCCCAGTACATGCGTGACAAGAGGGAAAATGGTTATGCTTGCTTCCTCTTGTTACATGCGTGGTGGGAGGGAGGGCAGCTGGTAGTGTGCATGAAGCATTTAGTAAAAATAATTATGTGATCTTAGTTGGACACACGGTTATTCTTTCTAATGTACCGCACCACAGAGCAGACTAGTGCTCCGTCTGGTCTGATCTCTTAACTTGACCACTACAGCCAGGCGTATGCAACAATAATCTGATTATAGAAATTTTATCAAGATTATCAGTTTCTCAAAATAGTTCCACCTATCATCACTAGTACATATTTCAAAGCAAATGGTTTCACCTGAAAATGTTATGCAATTATTTTTTGCACAAATATGGTTTCTTTTGTGACGATAGGTAATGCCCCCCCCCCCCCCCCCCCCCCCGTAAAGTTGATGTTTAGTTGTATCTGGCGAAAATCAACATGATTTTAAAATGAAATATCAATTTTACTCACTGGACAACATCTTTGCAAATAGTAAAATGATACGTCCAGATCAATATACCTGACCTTCCCTTGTTGCCAAAACTGGTTAGAACATCAAGCAACTTGTATATTACCAAGCCTTAAATTCCATTTTCAATAACTTCTTGCGTGGAGATCAGAGGATTTGTATTAAGTTATGTCAATATACACAATCTTTTGAATAAACTGATAATCTTTATTGGCTTATTCTACACCTTTTGCTGTCTGATAGTGCGTGAGCACCTAGTCCCAGCTTGCAACAGGTGTAAGTGTACGAGAAAATCAGAGGATGTGGTCTGAATAATTAATTATTGAAGACCATAAAGAAATAAATACTAATCACCTTACCTACCTATTCATCTCTGTCTCAAAAGCCACTCGTTTTTAAGTGAAATAACAATAATTACTTGAACCACACATTTGCCATGCGAACACAGCATCACTGTGGCCTTGATTGTGTAAACTTAGACTGTCTTAGGTGATATTAGTTATAGCTCATTTCTTCCCCTTACATGGATGGCTGGGAAGTAGCCAGGTAGCAACCAGCGTGATGAACTTGGGCCCTCCCTTGTGGGGTAAACAAGTTTTCCCTTCTCCATCTCATCAGCCATGAACACACTGGCAGATTGCTAACCACTCTGCGTGCACTCAGCTGATGAAGCGCACGCAGGACATTCTAAATTTGGCTTACATTTACTGTTATATAATTTTTATTTTTAGTGGGTTTGGAAATTTTGTGTCTGTTTTCGTTCAGTGTCTGATTACAATCAATTATATACAGTATTTTGTGATGTTATATTGTTATTTTTAATGAGTCAGGTGAAATATTAGTTACAATAATACTATTAACAGTAATACTTAATTTAAAAAATTCCCATTTTTATTGTGTTTATTAATTAAACTTTATTCACAGATAATGTACAGCTCCGACTATACTCAACGTGAAGTCTAATAAGGTTATAAGTTGTATTTTATTGATGTACATATGTGTCAGAATCCTCATCTACTGAAATTCCGGATATATGGAAATCTTTTGACGGTTCCCTGAAAAACGGTAGATAGGGAATCCACTGTATGTCCTTTTACAGGTCACATGTAAAAAATTAAATTTCTGTGTACCCCATGACTCGAAATGTAGCTGTACATTGTGATATTTTGAAATTATTGGAAAGATTAGGTATGTTACCATTACATAAAAATATTCATTTTTCCATTTGTTTGTGCATATTTTTAGTTCCGAGTTCTCTGCAGCACTGGGCATGGTAATATTGAGGCCCAGCACATAACTGGCGACTTCTATTTGGTCTGTGGTGTTGCTCTTATTGTCAGTTTCCTCAGAGTATTCCAATGTTGTAAACTTGATACAATTCCATTCTGGCAGTAAAATTACAGTACATATTTAGATTTGGGGTAACAGTTTATTCTTAATTGTCGTTTTGCCTCTATTAACAGAGTACTGTATTTCCACAATTAAGATTTATGTTTTGAGTTAGTTTTCCAACATACTTTTACAGAAGAACTCCCTTAACACGGTAAAAATTATGTTAATTTCTTAACAGGGGTATGGTATACAGTAAATTCTCAATTATTTGTTTTTCATTGGACCAACAAAAAAAAATGAAGCATGCAGAAAAATCAATGTATGCAGACTTGGATTTTGGACCTGAGAAATATTGTACATAACCTCAAAATTCATTTTTGTTTAAACCAACAGCTTAAAGATGTTATTAAAACAACTTATTTGAGTTACTTTATGATAAAATATTCACTTTAAATTAAAAACTTCAATTTTTGAAATTGAGTGATATTTTATTTATATTAATATTTTTGTTCAGTGTTCCTTCGTTGGCCAATCTATGCTCAATCCCTTGGTTAAAATTACCACAACTGATCTATTTGCGACAATTTTTGCCAATCATTACTTGCCAAGTCTTTTTCAAACCTTTACAATTCTAACCAAACACACAGCCGATAATAATCACGCTCATAAAAATACCACCACGGCTCTAATGTTATTCCAAATTCTGTTTACAATAACAAGGCCATAGAACGTTAAATACAATGTAAAGATTTTGTGAATTATTCTCATTGTCACCAATGTACGAGACGTTTTCTCATTGTTAACAACCTACGAATGCAATAAATACAGAGGAAGAAGAATAGTAGTCTATAGAACATGAAAAACTATTGCTGAATGTTAACAGTATTATCGATAGCACCAGTTGTCTATTATCCGTGTTGTTTTCCATTCACATAGCGTTCAAAAATTAATGTTGTGTTCAATCTTTGGCAAATGTATCAATGTGAAATATGGCAAAACGTAAATAACAGGAACAAATCAAAAATCCATTGTTTTTGATAGCTAAATGATTGTTCTGAATATATTTTGTTTTTTGGGTAGAATATCTGATTGATGGATGCAGAAAATTGATGTTTTAAGAGTCGTAGCATGCTGGGTTTTATAACATTGTTTAAATAGGATAGTTGTCGGGACCATCCAAAAAAACAACTGATACAGGAAAACAGAATAAATGGGATTGCAACAACGCGGTTTCACTGTATTTAAATCAATAAATAATTATATATCTGACATGAATAAGGTTGCTATAAACCTAGGGTAGAGGAAGTGTAGTAACTATGAAAACATTTACTTAAATGTATAGTATACAGTTGTAACATTGATGCAGTGCACATCACTGTGACATTGCTGTTTGGCAGAAGAGCCACTAGTGTAATACTGGAAGTTGTAGAGTGTGCAGGGAGGCAAGGGACGCATGGAGGCAGGAGCAGGGACCCCTCTGTCATCACTACAGTACCTGCTCTCTTACCTTGTGCACATTAAGCTGACGCGCACCATCCAACGCACTCTGCTCATGGTCGAGAATGCTAAGGCTGCTCTGCTGTCCGACAAAACTGAGGTATCTCCACCTACCTTCCTCTCCTTCATCTTTTTCACTACTACTCCTTACAGCTCTACTTATATTTATGTAAACTCTTGTAGTTAGTTTTCCGTAACTATCTAATTTGGAATTCTCACATAATTTTTTAACACTGGAAGGTGCTAGAGGGAAAAACACTAAAAGCTGCACTGGGATCGAGTGGTAGTGCATTAATGTTGTCTGATGTTTATAAGTGTTGCAAACTGTGCATATGTTAAACGGCATGTGTATTGTGTGATGTGCAGTAAGACACACTCGTTGCACCGACCACTATGTGCAAAGTTTATTCTTATTGTGTTTGGGAAGTTCTTGCTAATAGTTTGGCAACTAAAGATTCCTACCAACAGGTAGCACTAATGTTTTATACTATGTACCACATTTGTTTCCTTTTGCATGTAAACAATTCGGAAAACCGCAATTTTCCAAAATAAATGTATGCTATTTTAAATCTCCGAATTTATATTATGTTATAATGCACGTAAATTAACTAAATATATCCACATTTTGTTTAATATTCTGCCGTACAACTGTACATAGGAAAACTATATATTACATTGTTGCTTTAATTAATGTGACAGCAAAATCATAAATTCCTTGAGATGACATCTCTGTTTAATTCACTCTTAAATTCTTAACTATTTTCACATACTGTATGTGAATGCTCAATGCCAAACACTTTAGTATGTGTACTGTTTACTTTCGTTAACTCCACTGGAGAGCATGAGTAATACAAGTTACAAAATATAGTTAATGCTTAAGTACCAAAAATACCTGAATTCAAGATGAGGGTTTGACCACATAGCAAGAGTAAAATTCGAAAATTTGTCTAGCATCCAACAATCCCATATTTTGGTAGTCTTAGCCAATTCACTTCATAGGCTACCCAAATTACATTATTATAAATGGCTACCTAAACCACATCAATTATCTATAATATTTTCTGTCAGATCAGTAAAAATGAACTTCACATGCATATAAATACAAACACACTAAGTAGTACATTGAATGACTATATAATTTGCCTAGCAGGGTTTATGCTTGTATAACTAAAGACGACATCATACTCAAGGATTGTAGTTGAAGTACGAGAACGTCTGGTGACAGTTCTGCTATCTGAAAATTCACAGCAGAAACTCATGATACAATTGACCCATCACATGCAATTTAATTGCTTTGAGAATATCATCTTATAATTCACAGAATGTAACTAAAGTATTTGATTTACCAATATGTACTAACTCAGATACTTTTATTAAATTTTTTAAATAAAGCGGAATGGTGCACCACAGAAAGGTGGTATATTTACCTAATTTTCATTATATCTAGTGATATAATTTCCATTATATCTAGTGATAAAAGGTGGTCTATGTTATTATTTGACATGTCAAGCCAAAAATTTTAAAGAATTTTCTTAAAAAATCAAACAAAAATTAGGTAACAAATAAGTTGACTCGTATCGTAAATGCATGTATCAATAAACAGTATCCACAGTTAATTTTTATTGATCCCGGCAAAACTCCTTTACAAATAATGATAAAGCTAAACCGCTTGTATCGTTTATTGGATGTTGCGTCGATCGAACTATATTTTGGGTCCTGTCACATAAGATTTCCCGCAACGATCGCTTTTAAGCAGGTTGTTTATGCAAATGTCCAGGAACTGGATGCGAAATATGTCACACGGGCTGCCGTTTATCACTGCTCTGTGGTGCGTTGTCTGTCTTCTCAACACGTATGACACTGCAGCACGGTCCTACGACGTGTGAGCCTTTAGTGCCTGACGAGAAGGGAAGTGGTTACCTAGCAACCAACGTGGCGACCTAGTGTCCTCTCTCTCACCTTTCTGTCTGTCTCCTTCAGCCACGAACCTTCCTTCCTCCCCTTACATGCCTTCGAGAGGGGGAGTAGTTGTCAAAGAAAAGAAAAAGCTAGTTCTTTCTCTCTCTCGGTTGCGTGTGCTTGCCTTGTGAACATAGACATTTTATCAAGATTATCCGTTGCTCAAACTAGTTGCACCTCTCATCATTAGTATTTCAAAGCAAATGTTTTCGCCTGAAAATGTTACGCAATACATTTTAACAAGAAAGTATTATTTGCAAAATGTTTTTTTGTTTATTGTCATTAAATGTGGTTTTTTTCCAATAAAGTTTAGTGTTTTATTTTATCTGTTGTAAAATCAACATGATTTTAAAACGTAATATTAATTAACTCTAGGGGCAGCATCTTCGCAAATATAATTATATGCCGAGAAGCATATACTTGATCTTCCCTTGTCGCCACAAATTGTTTGAATATTGAGTGACTAGTATGACCAAGTGTAAAGTTCATTTTCAATAAGTTCTTGCAGGGAAATCGGAGGATTTATATTAATTGATATCACTAGACACTTATCTTTTGAATAAACTGTCAAAATTAAAGGGTCTATGCAACCCCTTTGGCCATCTAATAATGGGTAAGCACCAAGCCTAAGTGCAGTGTTATGTCAGGGAAAAATCATAGGATGTGGTTTTGAATGATTAATTATTAAAGACTGTGAAGAAATAAATCTAATTGTCTTATTTATTCATTTCTGTGTCAAAATTACGTTTTTTTTTGCAGTGAAATATATCTAATTACTTTAAGAGACAAGACATTTGCCTTACGTGCAAGGTGTCGGAAACATGTAGCTGCGTGGAGGGGTAATCCTCCTGCGGCTTCCCCTCTCCCCTCCTTCCAGCCGCTGTAAACACATTGCCTGATTGATAAATTTTCAGCACGCTCTCAGTTGATCGAGTGAACGCGGGATATAAAAAATTTGACTTTCATTCTGTCTCGTATTATTTTAATTTTCTGAAGTTTTGAAAGTTTTAGGTCAGTTTGCATTTGGTGTTGGATTACAGTCAATTATATACTGTTTTTAAGACATTATTTTCTTTATTTAAACAAGTTAAAGTGAAATGTTTTTTTTTTTTTTTTTTTTTTTTACAGTAATACTTTTTCTAAAATTCCCATTTTTATTGTGTAGCTAAACTTTATTCACAGATAATGTACAACTCTCATTATACTCAAAATTAAGTCTATTAAGGTTATAAATTGTATTTTATTTATGTACATGTCAGAACAGTCATCTACTGAAATCCTGCATATATGTAAATTTTTTGACATTCCCTTGAAAAATGAAATAAATAGGTGGTCAACTGTATATTAATTACTTTTGTGTGTCATTCCACTTACCTTCACTAAAATTGCAATACTTGCAAAGTTGTTATTTTAAAATTTTCTAAACAACTTATTATATGGGATACTTTTACTATGGTATTACTATCACATGAGTATTTTATACCTAGGCCCTAATTATATTACAGTTTACTTTCTCGTCAATGCAACAGTGCTTGCATGAGATAAATGAAATGATTTGCTCTGTAGCCAAAACAAAATCTTATGGTATATTTTTAAGAGGATACACACACAGTGAAATATTGAATTCAAAACATAATTTATTACTAGCGAATACATAATTAATTAGCGTGATGTGTTATAAAATTATATTTAATTTATCTGTAAATGATTAGTAATCTGTGACTTTAGCACTCCTATAAATTGACAGCAGAATTTCATGTGATTCCTGTTGAGTACTTTGTAAACTAATATGTAGGCTGTCAAAAATGTATTGAAATTGCACCGGAGTGGTTTATCACACGTTAGAAAATCATATAATGAAAGACATTAAACTTTAATTAGGAGTGAAACATTCCATAGTATTGGATACCACAGTACACAATTTCTCCACTTGATTGCATGTTATGGTACCAGTTGTTTAGTGGGCCATTGACTGTTACTTAAAACTTTTTTCAACTTCTGCTGTTGGGTACTGACTACTTATCCTTTCAGTTTATGTAAACAGAAACTCTGCCACGTGAATTTAACGTTTCACCAGTTACATGCTGATGCCACTCACTCCCTGTGATATCACGATGATGCGTAGGATTCAAGTTATCCCTTTGGTGCAGACTTCGGACGCCTTGGCTGTCGAGGGATGAAACCTCGGATAATGCTAAGTCTCATTTTCTTTGCTCTATCTCTCTCTGCAGCCTTAAAAGCCACTCGTCGTCGGGGGGTAATTTGGAGTCTTATTTTACTCTCTTACTGGGTGGCTGTCGTCCCCTGTGGCAGGGGACAAGTAGGAGGTGATATTGTTCTTACCAAGGGAGAGATGGGTCATCTCTTACCAACGTAGCTGGTGTCCTCTGTGCCCGTGGGACAGCTGGGAGGCATAGTGTTCTTACAAGGGCAGAGATGGGTCTTCTCTTACCGGGGTGGCTGTTTTCTTCTGTGATGGGGGCCAGGTAGGAGGTTATAGTGATCTTACTACAGGAGAGTTGGTTCTTCTGTTACCTGGGTAGCTGGTATCTTCTGTGCCTGGCAACTGGTTAAAGTTGATTCTGTTCGTACCAGGGGAGAGGTTTGTCATCTCTTGTCAGGGTGGCTGTTGTCCTCTTTGATGTAGGACTGGTAAGAGGTGATTCTGTAATTACTTGGGGAGAGGCGGACCTTCTCTTACCTGTGTGGCTGTTTTCCTCTGTGGCGGGGGACAGGTAGTAGGCGATACTGTTCTTATCTGGAGAGATGTGGGTCTTCTCCTACCAGGGTGCCTGATGTCCTTTGTGTCGGGGGACAGGTAAAGTTCATACTGTTCTTACCAGGGAGAGTTTGTTCTTGTCTTACAAATGTGGTTGTTGTCCTCTGTGATAGGTGATAGGTAGGATGTGATACTGTGTTTACTAGGGGAGAGGAAGGTGTTCTCTTACCAGGGTGGCTATTGGCCTCTGTGTTGGGGGACTGGTTGGATTTGATACTGTTCGTACTAGGGGAGAGGTTGGTCTTCTCTTGCCAAGGTGGCTGTTGTCCTCTTTGATGGGGGATGGGCAAGAGGTGATACTGTTCTTACTAGGGGAGAGGAGTGTGTTCTCTTACCTGAGTAGCTGTTGCCCTCTTTGGGTGGAGACAGGTAGGAGGTGATACTGCTCTTACTAAGGGAGAGATGGATCTTCTTTACCAGGGTAGCTGGTGTCCTCTTGACCGGTAGGAGGTGATACTGTTCTCATCATGGGAGAGATGGGTCTTCTATTACCAGGTAGCTGTTGTCCTTTGTGTTGGGGACGGGTAGTAGATGTTATTGATCTTACCAGTGGAGAGGTGGGGGTCTCTTACAACGGTGAATGTTGTCCTCTATGGTGACGGATAGGGAGGATGTGTTACTTATCATAACAGTGGAGAGGTGTTTCATTTGTTCCCAGGGTGGCTGTGTCCTCTATTACCAGGGTGGATGTTGTCCTTTGTAGCGGGGACAGGTAGGAGGTGATGCTGTTTTTACCAGGGTAGAGGTATGTTTTCTCTTACCAGGGTGGATGTTGTATTCTTAGACGGGCAGAGGTAGGAGTTGATTCTGTTCTTACTTGTGGAGATGTGGGTCTTCTCTTAACAGGGTGGTGGTTGTCCTCTGTGGCGGGGGACAGGTAGGAGGTCATTCTGTTCTTACCAGGTAGAGGTGTGTCTTATCTTATGCAGGGTGGCTGTTATACTCATTGATGAATGACAGGTAGGAGGTGTTTCTGTTCTTTCCAGGGAAATGTGGGTCTTCTCTCACCACGATGGATGTTGTCCTCTGTTATAACGGACAGGTAGGAGGTGTTACTTAGCTTAACAGTGGAGAGGTGGGTCATTTCTTTCCAGGGTGGCTTTTGCCCTCTTTGATGGGGGACAGGCAGGAAGTGATAGTGTTTTTACTAGGGAGGGGTGTGTATTCTCTTACCTGAGTGGCTGTCATCCTCTGTGTCTGGGGACAGTTAAGATGTGATACTGTTCTTACCTGGGGGAGGTGGGTCTTCTCTTACCAGGGCGGCTGCTCTTCTATGTGATGTGGGACAGTTGGGAGGTGTTACTGTTGTTTCCAGGGAGAGTTAGGTCTTTTCTTTCAGGGTGGCTGTTGTCCTCTGTGGTGGGAACAGGTAGGAGGTGATACTGTTCTTACTAAGAGAGGGATGAATCTTTTGTCATTTGTAGCGGGAGACAGGTAGGATGTGGTACTGTTCTTACCAGGGGAGTGGTTTATCATTTCATACCAGTTTTGTTGTTGTCCTATGTGGCAGGGTTATATAGTAGCTGATTCTATTATTACCACGGATAGGTGGGTCTTTTCTTACTAGGGTGGCTGTTGTCCTGTGATGCAGGGTGAGTTAGGAGGTGATACTGATCTTACCAGGGGAGATGTTGGTCTTCACTTACCAGGGTGGTTGTTGTCCTCTGTGGTGGAGGACAAGTATGAAGTGATATTCTTCTTACCAGGGTGAGGTTGGTCTTCTCTTACCAGGGTGGCTGTTGTACTCTTTGATGGGGGACAGGAGGTAGGTGATACTGTTGTTTCCAGGGGAGAGGTGGGTCTTCTCTTACCACTGTAGCTATTGCCCTTTGTGTTGGGAGACAGGTAAAAGGTGATACTGTTCTTTTCAGGGGAGAGGTGGATCTTCTCTTACCAAGGAAGATGGTAACCTCTGTGGCGGGGGACATGTAGTAGTTGATACTGTTCTTACCAGGGGAGAGGTGGGTCTTCTCTTACCAGGGTGGCGTTTGTCCTTTGAGGTGGGGTGTGTTAGGAGTTGATACTGATCTTACCAGGGGAGAGGTGGGTCTTCTCTTACCAGGGTGGCGTTTGTCCTTTGAGGTGGGGTGTGTTAGGAGTTGATACTGATCTTACCAGGGGAGAGGTGGGTCTTCTCTTTCCAGCGTGGCTGTTGTTCTGTGTGATGCGGGACAGTTAGGTGGTGACACTGTTGTGACCAAGGCAGAGGTGAGTCTTCTCTTACCAGGGTGTCTGATGTTCTTTGTTGATGGGGAACAGATAGGGAGTGATACTGTTTTTTTCAGGGAGAGTTGGCTCTTCTCTTACCTGGGTGGCTGTTTTGCTCTGTGGCACGGTTCATTTATTAGGTGACACTGTTCTTACCATGGCAGAGGTGGGTCTTCTCTTACCACTGTAACTATTGCCCTTTGTGTTGGGAGACAGGTGGGAGGTGATGTTGTTTCCAGGGGAGAGGTGGGTCTTCTCTTACCAGGGTGGCTGTTTTTCTCTGTGGTGGTGGACAGGTAGGAGGTGATACTGTTCTTATCAGGGGAGAGCTGGGTACTCTCATACCAGGGTGGTTTTTGTACTTAGGGTGGGGGGACAGGTTGGCGATGATACTGTTCTTACCAGGGGAGTTGTGGATCTTATCTTACCAGGGTGATTGTTGTACTTTGTGGTGGGGGACAGGTATGAGGTGATTCTGTTCTTATGAGTGAGAGATGAGTCTTCTCTTACCAGGGGGCTGTTGTCCTTTGTAATGGAGGACTGGTAGGAGGTGATTCTGTTATTACTAGGGAGAGGCGGCCCTTCTCTTACCTGCATGGCGGTTTTTCTCTTTGGCGGGGGACAGGTAGGAGGTTATACTGTTCTTTCCAGGGAGAGGTGTGTCTTTGCTTATCAGGGTAGCTGTTGTCATTTGTATTTTATGAGACAGGTAAGAGGTGATAATGTTCTTTTCAGGGGAGAGGTGGATCTTCTCTTACCAAGGAAGATGGTAACCTCTGTGGTGGGGGACATATAGTAGGTGAAACTGTTCTTACCAGGGTAGAGGTGGGTCTTGTCTTACCAGGGTGGCTTTTTTCCTCTGAGATGGGGACAGGTAGGAGGTGATACTGATCTTAGTATGGGAGTGTTGGATCTTCTTTTACCAGGGTAGCTGTTGTCGTCTGTGTCGGAGGACTGGTTGGAGTTGATACTGTTCTTACCATGGGAGATGTTGGTCTTCTCTTGCCAGGGTGGCTGTTGGCCTCTTTGATGGGAGACAGGTAGGAGGTGATACTGTTCTTACTAGGGGATAGGTGTGTGTTCTCTTACCTGAGTGGCATTTGCCCTCTTTGGCTGGGGACAGGTAGGATGTGATACTGTTCTTACCAGGGGAGGTGGGTCTTCTCTTGCCAGGGTGGCTGTTTTCTTCTGTGGCGGGGGACAGGTAGGAGGTTATACTGTTCTTACCAGGGAGAGGTGGGTCCTCTCTTACCAGGGTGACCATTGTCCTTTAAGGTATGGGATCAGTTGGAGGTGAATTTGTTCTTACTAGGGGAGAGGTGGATCATCTCTTACCAGGGTGTCTGTTGTCCTCTGTGGCGGTGGACAGGTAGGAGGTGATACTGTTGTTACCAGGGAAGAGGTGTGTCCTCTCTTACCATGGTGGCTGTTGTCCTCTGTGGCTGGGGACAGGTAATAGGTGGAACTATTCTTACCAGGGGAGATGCAGGTCTTTTCTTACAAAAGTGGCTGTTGTCCTCTGTGGTGGGGAAAGGTAGGAGTTGATACTGTTCCTACTAGTGGAGAGGTGGGTCTTCTCTTACCAGGTTGGCTTTTGTCCTCTATGATGTGGGACAGGTGGGAGGTGTTACTGTTGTTTCCAAGGGAGAGGTGGGTTTTCTGTTACCTGGGTGGCTAATGTCGTCTGTGGTTGGGGACAGTCAGTAGGTTTTACTGTTTTTACCAGGGGAGTGGTGGGTCTTCTCTTACCAGGGTGGATGTTGTCCTCTGGGGTGGGGGACAGGTGGTAAATTTTACTGTTCTTACCAGGTGATAGGTGGGTCTTCTCTTCACATGTTGGCTGTTGTCCTCTGTGGCGGGGGACAGGTAGGAAGTGATACTGTTGTTTCCAGGGGCGAGGTGGGTCTTCTCTTACCAGGGAGGCTGTTGTTCTTTGTGGAGGGTAAAGGTTGGTGGTGAAACTGTTCTTGCCAACGGAGATGTTGGTCTTCTTACCAGGATGGCTGTTGTCCTCTATGGCGGGGGACAGGTAGGAGGTTATACTGTTCCTACCAGGGGACAGTTGGGTCTTCTCTTACCAGGATGGTGGTTGTTTTTCTTTGTAGCGGTGACAGGTAGGTGGTGATACTGTTATGGCTTGGGGGAGAGGTGGGTTTTCTCTTACCAGGGTGTCCTTTGTGGCATGGGACTGGTAGGAGGTGATACTGTTCATACCACGGGATAGGTGGGTCTTCTCTTCACATGTTGGATGTTGTCCTCTGTGGCGTGGGACAGATAGGAGGTGATAGTGTTTTTACCACTGGAGAGGTGGATCTTCTCTTCTTATGGTGGCTGTTGTCCTCTGTGGCGGGGGACAGGTAGGAGTTTTCCTTTTTTTTATTAGGGGAGAGGTGTGTCTTACAAGGGTGGCCATTGTCCTCTGTTGGGGGTGTGTAGGGGTAGGAGATGTCACTGTTCTTAACAGGTTAGAGGTGGGTCTACGACTAATAGGTACTGCAATATGAGAATTTTGTCTCTCCATTCCGTTCCAGTCCCCCGCAACAGGGTGAATGCCATTTGTAATTACCAAGCGATCTGCGAAACTGAATTTAAAGATTTAATGTAACAGTTGGATTATTGGTTATGCAAATTAGTTTATTTAGTCTTAAAATAGACTACAATTTACCCCTATCTTTCCTCTTTGGTTTAGGAGCCTTAAGGATGGAATCTAGTACCAATGTTTCAATGCGTGTAACCCAGCTGCATTCTTGTTTCAAATGTGTAATGACCTCTGACATTTCAAGGGACATCTAATGTCCCTTGACTGATGATCGCCAGCACTTAGCTGATTCTTGCTCCTGCTGGGGTTGCTCCAGCTGTAGATTTAGGTTAGTTCAGCTGGGTGGCCCTACAGGGGATCTCGCTGGGTTTCGTCTGTATGGTGCTCATAGCTGGTGGCTTCCTCCAGTGCTGGAAACCTTCGGCGTTATGGTAGTCTCAGCTGGCGTCTTCCTTCGGGGTTCGATCTCTTCTGTGGTTAGGAGGTCTCATCTGGTGGCTTCTTTCGGCTCTTGGCCTCTTCGATGTGGACAGCGGAGCTGGAACATGGACTCCAGTAGGCGACCTTCTGCTGGAGGTTGCCGGCGTCAACTGTCATATGGATGGTGTGTCACTGCATATATCTTTGAATTGAGTTTAGTGTGTTGCCGCCATGAGCACTGAGTGCAACCCCTTCTTTTACTCTTCTGTGGCGTGGCCGTATACGTTTGCTGCCAAGCCGTCCGGCCTCTCGGCTATGCACCTTGCAGGACTACTATGTTGCGGTGGGTTGCATTGATGCCCATTCAGGCGCATCACACGTGGACTCGACTTGTGGCTATTCTCTCGTCTGGCTGGAGTGTTGGTTTTTGATGGTGGGTATGACAGCAGTGCTTGAGAATAAAAGCAATATATGGCACATGTCAATGCTTTGATTACGTATTTCAGCTATTTAAAGAATGCTGGCATGTTTCTAAAATCATTATTTATAAATGTTCACAAATTAAGCCTACAACCATATCTTGGCCATCCTAATGACGTTCCAAGAGTGTCTGTATCGATGATAATTCTTTTGGGTATTATTTTTAATATTGTTATAATATTTTTAGTGATGCGTGAATTTGATTTTCACAGGTTCGAGTCGAGTCAAGTTGCATGAAACTCGAGTAGAGTAAAGTCGAGTTCAGTGTAAAATTTTCGAGTTAAAATTGAGTTTGCACCATATAGGTATGAAAAGTCAAGTTTTAAAAAGCAGGATGTAGTAGTGGCGAACCTGCTGCTATCTGTCGGCTCACACACTTAACCATGTCGTGCACACCATCTGTGAGTTCTTTCTCGAACCTAACCAGCCATATAGCTCAAATGAATATGTTTTGTATGTAAAATAATAAATTTACGAACAGATAACAATAGTTTTATTTTTCCACAAGCTTTGCATAATTTTTAAAGCAACATATATTTTGTGTACAGCGATTTTGATTACTAATAATTTCTATTGAGCCAGTAACTGTCTGTCTATGTCCTAAACATGCCATGTTTTTTTCCGGAACCCATTTCCTTGTTTTTGTGTAGCATCCAACTGACCCACTAGCTGATAGCAGAAGGATACATAAACTAAAGTAAACATTAGTTAAACTGTCTAAATCTTGCCATCTTATATGAGAAAGACAGTAGTCACTGTTGATGCGTGCCCAAAGGGAGTGAAATTAGAACAACAATTTATTTACAGGGGCTAGTCGTGTCAAACAGTGACTTAATATGTGATGCATTCCTGCATCTATGATAAGCATTCTACTTTTCTTCTTCGCTCCATCTTAGAGCACAATGTTCACACCGTAGCAGGTCATGTAACCCCAACAGTATGGAATAGGCAGGACACGTGCCTACAGGGTACCACGTGGCGCACATCAGAAGTTACTACAGACACGTGATCCTAGCTTGTACTGTTCACCCAGACTTGCCAAGAAGCCATCACACCAACACGCCTTGGCTGAAGATTGTACTGCCTGACGAAGCCACGCTCCCTCCAGCTAAGGTCACGCTAGTGTCAGAGCACGCCACTGGAGAGCAGCATGTTTTTTACCATCACCTGTGATTGAAATAAAGGATGATAACGTTGCCTCAGCATCCTAGAATTCTCAACCCCTGCGGCTGAGGCTATCATCCCTCACACCCCTCATCTCCATGCACTTACAAGAGTGCATGGAGGGGCTGGCATGGCCAATGCTCTTCAATCTGTGCACCTCTACCGCTTGCATGGGCGGGAGGTAGCCATCGAGGTGCGTGACCACCGGAGATCCCACCACTCACAAAGTCCAGGATCTCAACCCAGCTAAAGACATCTTCAACCAGAAGCCAACCAGCGCTTCAGCCAATGCAGATTTTGCAGCTTCTGGGAGAGTGGAGCCCTCCAGAGGCTCCTGAAGACATTGCTCTCTCCTATAACCCCTCTGGTGTTTAAGATCATCAGCATGCAGAGAATAGTTTAGAATTCACGTGCTATATTAACTGAGTAATAATAATACGGTGGCCCTGTACCACCTCCTAAGCTAATTTAACTTGACATGGAAGTTTGACTAATGTAAACTGACAGGTAGAGGCGACCTGGATAAAAAGCTAAGGGATGAATTAAAGGCGATAATGCTATTAGTTAAAGTGTTCAACAACTCTTTCCTAACTATCACCTAGTGTTCTGAAGGAACAGTAGAGGTGAACAACTACCAGAGGGGTAGTGTTGAAGTCGCTGTCACCGTCCAGTAAGGCAGGTTCCTGAAGGGAACTGACCTAGCCGTTACCAATTTCTGGGGTTGATACCAGGGGTGGTAAGGAAGGGACAGACGTCTTCGGGAGCTTCTGAAGTGTCCAGTCTCCCAGAAGCAGAGGGTCTGCGGCTGCTGCAGAAGTGGTTTCTGGTCGGTGTTGTCTTCGGCTGGTAGATATTCCAGCCCAAGAAGAGCGGTGGAATCTGCAGATGTACCAGCATGCGCAAACAGCCTATGGCTTCTTCTGGCGCTGTATGAGAGCAGTGGAGGAGCGGAGACTGTAGATTGCTGGGCATGCCAGTCCCTTTGTACTAATCATAGGTGATCGTTGGCGAGGAGTGCAGGGGTGATAGCCTCGGCTGCAAGATTTGAGAAATGTAGAGTACTGATATGGCACTATCATCCCTTATCTTTGGCGTGACACGCTCTGGAACTAGTGCGGTCTTGCCTGGATGGAGTGATGGCTCAGTCAGGCAGTATGATCTTGTGTCAGGGGTGCCGATGTGATGTTTGCTTGGAGAATCTGTGTGAACAGTACAAGCTAGAGTCATGTATCTTCTAACATTGCGCTGATGTATCCTGTAGGCACGTTCTCAGCCTTTTCAGTAATATTAGGAATATGACCTGCCCAAAGGGTTAAACAATGATTCCAAGATGGGGCAAAGTCATTTGTAGAGTACACATCAAAGATGCAGAAATGTGACGTGCATCACAGTTTACCAAGCAAAGAGTTGAGACAAGTTTCTACCAATAAGAATAGTAATTTGTGTGGTTAAGTGATTCTTAGCGCTACTTTTTCCTCCCATTTATGTGTGAATGACTATGATATGTAGGAATAGTGATGTTAGCCACATTATGGTGTTAGAAAGAAAAGGTAGCAGTTATAAGAGCAGAGTGGGAGATCAGCTTTCATGCTGGTCCATCAGCATGCTGCCGCTGCCGCCTCGTGAGAGGACAAGCAGTTCATATTTAAAGTTTTTGTTAATTCCCCCCCCCCCCCCCCCTCACAGACACAGGATTTTAAAACAATAAAACAGTAATTACATGAGAAAAATAATATCAAGTTTACCGTATTTATGCATATATTTGCTGAAGGTGTAACCTGCCGTGAGATAAAGAGGGTTATTGTTTCTTCAATATCACAGTGCTGACAAGAGGAAGTGCTTCGCTGGGAAGCAAATGTCTTAACCCACGAATATAATACCCACCTATTTCAGAGATATCTATACTTTTTTCTTATTAAAAATGGAGGTATTTAATTAGATGATATGTATACAATACCGGTACTTCTTGAGGTCACTAACAATAAAATTCAGAAATACTTATATACTGATGTATTGTACTGTGATGCATGACGTAAATTAAAATGGTGGCAATGTCACTGTCGGACAAGGGTTCTATAACGCCGTACAAAGGCACTGGCTACTTACTGAAGGGAAGCTTGGATTATTTGCCACCTATTGGTAACCCTGCTGTGGTATAGGGTAGGGTGTGGGGCCCTTCAACACGGCACAAAGTCAGGTGTGGTGATGATGGCTCAACGCACTGATGGTTTGTGCAAAGGCACTCTTACCTGCAGTGGGCTTCACATGAAGTAGATCCTAGCTCTGCTGCTGCTGCTGCTAGTTGGAACTGGAGCCCTGCCCTGTGGCATTGGTGCTGCTGGCCTTCGCAGGCCTGAAGTACGAGCTGGCGATGCCCAGTGGTACTGGACTCTCCAGTCGTATGTGCACTATGGGCAGGTGCGGCTCTCTGATGATCTTCTGGGGTGGCTGGAAGAGGGAGCTAGGGGGAACTGAAAGGTGAGGCATCGCCAGTTATAGGGTGTCATGAGCTCTGACCTGTGGGGAGGGGCAGACTGCACTGGGTTGCAGAGCAACTGACTATGTTTAGAGGTAGCCGCTGCCTTCTTAGCTCTCCACGTTACACCACTTCTATGAGTTAAGGGCATACGGGAAGGTAGTATGGACTACCACACGGAGGAGCAGGCAATGAGTTCCTTGGCTAAGAGTATAACCAGGAGGAGTTAGGCCAACCAGAATCAGTCCTGTCACTCCAACTGGCAAAGCTCAACACGGTGGATGGAGTGAGTTACCTGATCTGGATGTCTAACCACTTCGTGGCGTGTGTTCCTAGTGGTCAAGGCTTTGCGGTACGTGCGCACCAGGTACCTTTGCATACCTGGTCCACAATATGGGTGGTCATTTACTGGTTTCTGTTTTATGATGTGCGTGTGCCAGGTTAAGAGTAGCCCGCAGTCCTACACTAGTTTCAGCAAAGAGGTTTCAAAACATGGTCTCTTGCTTCTCCCTGGTAGGTCTGATGTCTACAAGGAAGGAAGTCACAATCATCCTAGAATAAGCACACGTGGTTAGGTAAGAATACGTGTTTATTCCCCAGAGGAATCTGGCCTGTACTGTCTCCTACCCTTCAATTTAACTGTAACTGGTGGAATTAGACTACGTTAAACCAGGTGAATGGGACCTGGGGCTAAACTAAACAAGAACAGAGAAGGCTAGGTAGCTATGATAACAACTAACCATAGCTAATCTATGCTGTTGTCCAGAAGAGACTCTGGGTTCACTACCAAAGTGGTAGTGAGTGTAAGGAAGGTGGAAGACTGCTTCAAGGGTCGCTGGGCGAAGGTCTAGAAGACTTCTGGTCTCTCGTTAGGTCATTAGGAAAGTGGTAGGCAGAGAGCTCCAGTTCTTGATGTGGTGGAACAAACTGCTGAGTTTCAACTGGCGTTCTAGAGCTGCACGCTCACGTATATAGACTGTCTGCTGAGGGTCCTTCAGGCTAGGGCTCCTCCCTTTGCGGCGTAGGTCACATTCTCGTGGGGGAGGCTGGAGGTGCAGTTTTCCTTGTGTGTGGGTTGTGTCACTCCCATGATACTAGGGGCAGCACTGCGCTGCATGACTGGCTTGTTGCATGCCGTGGTGATTACCAGACATGTGACGTATGACATAGTGGCACAGATGGCCTTGGCTGCTGTGTCCTAGGGTGCCTGTTGCCCAGGCACGTGCTGGTTGCCTCTAGAAGCAAGTCGTCCTGGGTTCAAAGCTCACTCGGGGTGAAATGACATCACGTGAAGATGAGGCAGAGTGGTATTTAATAATTATGTTAGTACATGTCACACGTCAATTGGTATCCTTAAATAAAATACTGATTAAGGGGATATATGATCAAATTAAGGCCTTATTCAGATATATAAACGTTTATGAAAATTATTGTATAATGCATAAATATTTTTAGGCAGTAATAGAAATAGATTGAGGCCATTGCAACTGCGTTATGGTAAACCAAGCGGGCTCTGACTGTGACGTCACTTGGTACTCATACCTCCAAACTCCTCACGGCTAAGACTGCCAGAGCATTAAAATAAAAGGGGAACAGTTTAGAACTAAAAGCCAAATGTAATGATCAAGGGAGTAACTAATTGTTTTCTTTTCAGCATTTGTTTAATTTATTGTAGTTTGGTTTTGCATGTTGATATGTGGCGGACGGAAGGAGCGCCGTTGTCTCCACTTCCCCTCATTATGAAGGGTAGTTTGGAAGTAGTAGTGAGCGAGGGAGGACGTGTATGTTGCGTGTGGGAGATTTATCTTAGCTTATTCTCTGATCCTGTAGTGTTGGACAAGTTTTAATTATACCCTAAACTTGCTGCTTGGGCACATGGAGATTTCACAGCATATGGGACCGGCCAACTCCAGAATGGTTCGCTAATTGTTTAATATCCCGGCCAGCGAGAATCTCGTAACGTCATCACTACAATTCTTGGCTAGCGAATGCTTCCAAGTAACACGCATATTGTTTATTTTAAGAGAGAGTCTCTGTTATTTTCATGTTCTCCTTTTTACAGTGTGTTTACGTGTAACATGTACTTGTCGGACAATAAAACCCATGCTATTTGAAATTGTGTTCAAGGGATGTTTGTCCTACCCGAGTTTTGCTCACGTAAGTAAGAGAATGTGTAGTGCAATTCCAGCCCTAACCCAGCAGTCGCGCGGGCCTAAACACCACATGGTCAGATCACGGTCGCCGGTGCTCACCGCTGCCAGGCAGGCAAGTAGAACTTCACCCTTACTTATGCTGTCATCTGTGTTAGCCATGTGGCTAACTGGCGCCCATGAATGTATAACCACTTAAACTGCATTTCTTATTATGGTGAGCACCAAGTGTGGCCTGGTCCTAAACACTGATGGCAGCAATTTTAATAGGGTCTAATTTAATCATAAATTTCCTTAAAAAGTTTTATTTTACCATCAGGCGAAAAAATGTTGCAACAGAGAACTAAAAAATATTAAATATACGCCATATTTCTGCTTAAATTTTAGTGAAAAATCAGTAATTCTGATCATTGATCTGAAACTCACTTTGTTGTACATATAAAAAAAAGCATTAATAAATAACCATAAATATAAAATACATTTATAATGAATATATTAATGTTGTTGCAGCCGGTGCATTTGGGTTTTGAAGGGTGGTGAACAATAGAGGGGAAATAATTGGTGGTAAGTGTGACCCGACTGGGCACCAGACTTCGTCAGGCACAGTCAACGGTAATGGTGGTAGTGATCTCAGGGCAGTCTGGGCCGTACGTACACACTCTCTCGGTTGAAATTAAAGTTGAGTCCCAGGATGAAGCTGTAGTCAGGATCCCCTCGTACTTGATATGTTGCAGTGTAGTGGGCCTATTTAGGCTGACCCACATGCCTTAGATGGTGATAGGAAATGCTTTAACCAAAAACTGCATAGTATTAAGGTGCTGAAAAACAGTCTTTAATACGGGTTGTGGGGGACCCTTGCCAGTAAGTGCCTCGAAGTCCGTGCTCGGAAATAAAATATGTAGTATGATATCTGATGTATAATTAACCTTGTACATCACAATTACGCCACTTCATAGTGAAAATTTAAGTGAAGCCTTACTGTGTATCTCCAAGGTGGACTAAGATGCACAAAAAGGACGCGAATGTATCCCACAATAACAGGCTATGTTATTCCTGGGGAAGAAGGGGTGGTATCTGTGGATGTGTACAAGCTGCAAAGGTCCCAGTATTTAAAAGTTAAATATTGATATTCTACATAGCTGGTGCGAAAACTGTGTAGTCACCCAGATCACACAACGGGGCCAACCCCTTGAGATAATAGACAGAGAATGACTCATAAAGGGTGCGCGTAGCCGCAGTTTGGTGGCAATTGTACACCAGAACTACTACTTGCATAATAAATTATATATACTAAACCAATGCTGGACCCTTTTAAATACATCTGGAAGAAATCAACATTATAATGTAAACAAGAACACTTGAACTTTAAAATTTGGGTGATGGGTGATATGATGACGACGTGAAATTAATACAAAACATTTATAAAAAGGAAAAAACAACACTTAATTGAATTTGTAAGGGTATGCATTATATAATCACATGTCTTTGGGTCTTTTGAATTTATTTTAAAATGATTGTATTTTTGCTTTGCATTTTTATGCAAAAGCCTCAATTACCTCCTTTTGGGTGGTGAAGCTGCCGGGGTGGAGGGTATTTGGTAACACTGCCCTGCTCACACACACACACACACACACTGCACTGACTTGCCCTTGCGTGAGTGCGTTCGGTGCTTGTGCACACCGTGTGTGTTGCTGCGGTGGAGTTGGGTGTGTGGTGTGGCAGATGGTCATAAAGGGCAGGACTTCATCCTGCATCGATATATAATTACATTTCTAATAAATTTTTAACAGATATATTTGGTTATTTTTTTTTTAAAGAAGCGGTGAAATTGAATATTATTGACTCTTCTTATACTTTATAGGTATAATGGTAATAAACAAGTGTGTTACTGTGTGGTGTAGTAGTGTTTTGCTGTGTGTAGGGTGGGGAGAGCCGACGCACGCGACCCCAGGACGTTACGCGCCTGTACGAGCTCGTGCTGCAGAACTACGCAGAGCTCCAGCAGCTTCCCGGCCTGGAGAATGACACTCAGTTCCAGCAGGGCCTAGAGGCCGACATCAAGGCCTACCGTGCCTTCAGGTGAGCTCCAGCGCATCTCATATCTCCTCTGCCATCTCTCGCTCAGCTCTAGTGACCACTCTACAAACTAGGTAACCTTTGACAAATCACTGCATGTAACTGCATACATGCTGCATGCTACAGTACACACTGGCATGGAAGATGCTAGTTATGTTCGCAGTAAATTAATAAAACTAGTTCTGAACTCTTGATGATTGTATTGTGAGCGCAGTGTTTGAGTTGAGTCTTACTAAGGTTAGTGTTTCTTGTTTTATATGTACATGCTAGAGTAAAGGTTGTTCAATGTAAAGTGAGCACTTTTGAAATCAACCATCGGCAAACATCACTGCTCTTACTTGCATATACCTATTTTAACAGGCACACAGGCTGGCATGCGCTTAGTTAAGTTGGTAACGACGTAAGGAAACTAGTTTGATTTCTTTATGTCTAATTAAAAGTGTTTGAGAAACATTTGTGAAAATTTAAATAACTTCTCTCTCTTTTTTGTGTATCTAATTATATTAACCGATTTGTAAAATATATACTTTTCTAATAATTTCGCAGTTCCACTTGACAGACACAGGATTAAAGTGATCAGGCCTACGGAAATATTAATTTTCAGTGTGGCAAAAGAATACACATTGTTCATGCAAGGAGATCTTAAGCAGAGTTTTCAATAGTGAAAAGATTATGATGAACATTGTTTAAAATGGCTGCTTCACCAGACAACAGACTTTGACGAAACCCCCTCACATGTGACGCATGTCACTCTCCTGTGCATTGCACGTGCACCCTCTACTTTTTGACTTCACCCATCATCGAGCAAATAATTACATATAGGCAAGTCACACGCCGGCATGCAACGAATCCCATGCCTACAGGGTTGATCCCAGCGCAGCGGACAATTACAGACACGTGGATAAATGATAAATTTTTACTGTCCACCCAAAAGCCGACATGCGGTCGTCCACCCATGCCAGAGAAAATGTTTTATCCACCGAGCCACCGACACGTCAGAGTAAGAGAAGCTAGTTGGAAGGGATGCTGCAGGAGGGCAGTACCTTTTGCCTGATGTCATCACTATTGCCCAAGCCTCGTGGAGAGGCGATATATATGTCATCAGCCTCTGGACAGGGAGATAAGAAATGGTGGCGCGGCCCACTACCCTAAGTTAAACAGCAGGCCAAGAGGTTAAGCTCCATAACAGAAGTCTCATGGCGGAGTCCCACCTATCGAGTTATTAGCACACAGCACTCCGAAGGTAGCATAATCACTGAGGTTAGCGAGCCCCATGCAATACATATGGCAGATGCTGGAACACAGCGTGCTCCCACAGCTCTACCCCTTGCCAACCCCCTGGCCGTAAGCAGCCAGGAACCCCAGGAGACAACATCGCCAGACAGCGTAACCATCTCCCCAGTCTTCTCTCCCATAGCGGAAGAAGAGCTACCACCAGAACTCGAACTTGACGAGGTTTTGTATCCACTGCCCCCAGGTTCTGTTCCATCCATGCCACCTCCCGAGGGCATGGAAATTGCAGAGGACAAGGACGTGCGGATACGCAACCTGCTACCCTTCCTTTCCTATCCACAAATTCTTGGCAACGGGAGTATGAAAACTGCATTTGGAGTAAGCATACCAGCACCTGACAAAGTCGCCACCACCACGGTCAACAAGGAAACAGAGCCAGTTGAGATGTCGACTGCCACAGAGACCTCCCGCACCCTGTACAGCTCTAAGGACAGAGCCAGTGCTACCCAGATGCTTGGAAGCATCAGCATTGTATAAGCAGCCCCTCCCATAACTGGAGCGGAAGGACACTGCGAGTGTCGAACTGAGGAGTCCAATGAGCCCCACATCCAGCAGAGCTATCCAGAATCGCCGACCCAGGCTGCCACCAGTGATGTACACCCGGCAGGCAGCATCTTTAATCAGGCCGCCATTCCAGGCCTACCCCACACTGTTGTCCAGCCGCATCGAGAGACACCACTTCGTGCCAGGTGCACGACCCATGTCCCAGGGCACAACAGGGAATCCCCTTGGCGGCCACCAACAATGCTCCTCTGGCCATCAACTTCGTCCACCTCGCCCAGGAAGTGAGGATGACCACCTCCAACGTTCCGTTAGCAATCAACATCGTCCATTTTGCCCTGGAAATGAGGACTACTGGAAGAAATGCCACAGAACGAAACACCATCACACGACATAAGTTCAGCAATGAGTGAATACTTGACTTACACTACTTTCTTTTCACCACTACCGTAGAAGACTTGAGAGTGATAGAAGAAAAGATAGGGAGTGATAGAAGTAGGGAATCTGAGTGAAAAACGAGAGTGAAAGAACTCGTTTATGCTAGCTTAGAGTAGCAAGGTGGCGCGTGTTGCTTAGACTAATCAATGTCATTTTTGGTGAGCGCTAGATCAGGCGTGCTCTGGTAAACAGTTATTGAGTCTTGAGTAGATTTATTGCTAGAGACTAACACTAGTCGGGTTGGTGTATGTCTCGGTACAAAATCAGCTGTGGGTGGTACCGCAAAATGTCTTGACTACAACTTTCTCCCGTTGAGGTAGGGCTGACTTACCAGGGTACTCATACACCCTTTTCCTGGACTCTGGTGTCGAAACAGTTGGACTCGGACCAGCAGTCGCCTGGGTGGTGCTGGCTGATGAGTTTCTGTACAGAGAGGTACAGTATTTCTTGCCCCACTCGGCAGCTGCACTGCTTACGAAGTAGGAGTAGGAAATGCCTAACCTAGTGTCACTTCCAGTGACTAGAGCGTGAACTGCAGGATGCCTCTCGATACCAAGCCTAGTGTGCATAGCAAAATAAACAGGAATGCTGGCTGAAGAAGACTGCCTCTCCAGGTGACAGGCGGTCTGAGCTCATTCCCATGGTGTGTCTCCGCCAAGTGCAGAGGGGTTATTGGCGCACACTCGCTTAGCGGTAAGGAATTCCTCCTTTCTCCTCCCTTCGAACACCGTACCTCTCCCCAAATGGCATAGAGGCAGTATTGACACTTAACTTACATTCAGCCGGCACAAGCAGTTGATGGTACCCTATTTAAGTGTAGAGCCCAACAGCAGTTGACAGCACAAACCCTGTGCTCCTATGGTTCTGCACCTTGGTGCACAAACATAGAGTGGTGGGTCGTGTGGGACATCGTCCTACTACTGTCGGGGTGTGGTCCAGCAACAGTTGGGCCTCCAGTCCCAGGCAAATACCCCTGCCAGCACCAGCAGCACTCAAGCAGCGATACAACCTGAGTTGGCGGTCCTGCTCCTGTTGGATGAGTACCTGGTGGGTGGGGCTCCATCTTTCTGTAAACATGGTGTACAGAACAGGTGGCCATCGAAAGTGGTATTTGTTGTTGACGTACAGATTCCTGAAGGGGATTTGCAGGCCTATACTATGGATCGTAAAGTTATAAAAATCTGGTTGCTTGCTCTGTCTAAGAGTTGAGTACCTTGTTGTTGGAAAGTAATTACCTCTAACCAGATTCACTCTCGGAATAGGATTAAAATGCATTTATTACGAATAAAAAATACTGGTGACAAGTACTGGTACTACTAAGCAAAGTGTGAATGAAAGTAAGCTACACTTTACAGGTGGAGGTGACCAGCTCCTAAGCTATCCAAGATTAGGACGACTTCGACGGCTATGAAAATAACTCAGATGAAGTTACTCTACTTGGAGTTGTCTAGACG
This sequence comes from Dryococelus australis, assembly GCA_029891345.1. Lineage (NCBI taxonomy): Eukaryota > Metazoa > Arthropoda > Insecta > Phasmatodea > Phasmatidae > Dryococelus > Dryococelus australis. The sequence continues at coordinate 176,057,556 of CM056995.1, forward strand.
AGACTTTACAAAAGAAGCAACTACTTTTAATGGCAGTGGGTGTAGTTGCTACTTACCAGCAAGTAGCGGCAGCTGTTGAGCCAGGAGGTTCAATAGCGGAAGTGTAGAGTGAAGTCTTGCAGGCTTCTGGTGTCGAAGAGCTTCTGGAAGCTGTTGGTGGTGGAAGCCTCTGGAGCTTCTAGTAGGAAGTGGTAGAAGCATCTGGAGCTTTTAGTAGGAAGCAATAGAAGCCTCTGGAGCTTCTAGAAGAAGTGATAGAAGTCTATGGAGCTGCTAGTAGGAAGTGGTAGAAGCCTCCGGAGCTTCTGATAGGAAGTGGTAGAAGTCTCTAGGAACTTGTGGTAGGAAGCGGTAGAAGCCTCTGGAGCTTCTAATAGGAAGTGGTAGAAGCCTCTGGGAGCTGGTGGTAGGAAGTGGTAGAAGCCTCTGGAGTTTTCAGTAGTAAGTGGTAAAAGCCTCTGGGAGCTGGTGGTAGGAAGTGGTAGAAGCCTCTGGAGTTTTCAGTAGTAAGTGGTAAAAGCCTCCGGAGCTTCTGGTAGGAAGTGGTAGAAGCCTCTGGGAGCTTGTGGTAGGAAGCGGTAGAAGCCTCTGGAGCGTCTGATAGAAAGTGGTAGAAGTTTTTGGAGCTTCTGGTAAGAAGTGGTAGAAGCTTCTGGTAGGAAGTGGTAGAAGCCTCTGGAGCTCCTGGTAGAAAATGGTAGAAGCCTCTGGAGCTTGTGGTAGGAAGTGGAAGAAGTCTCTATAGCTTGTGGTAGGAAGTGGAAGAAGTCTCTATAGCTTGTGGTAGGAAGTGGAAGAAGTCTCTGGAGCTTCTGGTGGTAGGTTGCTGCAGCCACTGGTGGCTGCTGAAGATCTCTGGATTTCATTAAGAGGTCTGTGAGGGCCTAAGAGGTCTGTGAGGGCCTAAGTTTCAGTTGAGAGCTTTAGCACAGAGGTGTTGAGGTGAGCTATTGGAGATGATAACGGGTATCTTCGGCCTTGCACGGACTTACATAGTTTGCTCGGCTGGTCCATACCTGGTCTGTAGTAGGAGGTGAGACAGACGTCACTGGTGTGAGTGGAGTGGGAAAATCTACCCTTGCACTCTGCGATATGGCCTCGGGAGCCTGGCGGCACTCTGCTTTCTTCGGAAAGCTTCGCTGGTGTGGTGGCACACTGGTAGGTGCATCTTGGATGCCAGTGTGTTGCCACGGCCACTTGGAAACAATGCTTTTTTCACGTGCTAGGATCACCCACTAGACTGGAAGCGATCTTGTGTGCACTCTTGAATAACAAGTTGGGTTTGACCCTTCCTCGTCATGTCTGGCTCAGCGCAGTCAGCATGACGTCACTGAAGCTTCAATGCAGATAAAACTCTTTTTCGATCAAGTCGATAAGTGTTTGGTGGTCACGTACCCCAGGACGTGACTAAACACCATCCAATATGCACACTGCTAGCAACGTTTTCAATACTCCTGCATAGGGTGGGAGGATGTCCCCAGATTTATGAACGGTTTAGAATACCGCTGTAACACCTGTAGAGACTGTCAGCCAGGTGCAGCTGGCCAGACTGCAATGGACGATGGTCATAGTACACCGTCAGATGTATAACATGCTCCTCCAAACTGCACTTGCGTTGCATAGGTTGGCCGGACGAGGGGGTCACTCATTCTGGTCAAGTATACCAGTGTAATGTGTGTGACCGCCACTTCTCACACCGACCTAGTAACTCTGATAAATGACCTATTGTAGTAATGTCAGAGTCTGACAATAATTTCACCTACCATAGTTTAGCGGTCATCTACATGATGATGCCATCACCTTCCTCAGGGAATGTGAAGAGGAATTCATATACCCCAAAAGTAGTGGGTAACTAAAACACAGTGGCAATTACATGGGAAAGCTCACAATTCGTGGAAAAAATGGTGTGTGGCTATGTTCTGGATACGGCCGTTTGCTTTGCGTGAATACATCTACATTGACTCGTTCTGAAGCCTTCATGTTTATTTTACGTTCCCGGCACCACTTCACTCGATCATGGGAATTAATGGGTATCAGTGGATTGCTTTTGAGATGCTCTTTCCAACCGTATATAATTTTTGTATTCCGACTTGGCTTTTTGACGAGTATAGGCCAACATTGTGTTAAGTTTTCTTAATTTTTTTTACAGTAAACTATTAAAATGTTACCATAACCATGCACGCAAGTGATTGGTCTTTACGAGAGCTGTCGAGTAAAACTTAAATGAACGTCGTAGCTTCTCCTAGTCAAAAGTTATACTGTGCGGAAGTAATGAGATATGGTTAAACAAAATAAAAATTGTGCCCCCCCCCCCACGCGCGATGCTTCGCAGTCCTCACTCAATGTAACATATTCTTTGACCCTTTTGCAATTGAGTGGTGTCCTTGGATTTTGAATGTAGATGATAGATTCTGAGCTGTAATGCCAAACAATATTCGTCGATTTTATCATTGGATTTTCTGGATTGCCTCCCACTATAGTTGCAAATTTAAAGATGTATTCACGTCAGAAATATGGTGAGTTTGTCATGGACTAGGCCTCACCTCGCAATTCACCGGGGAAGAGGTTATGGCCCAGCTCATTGCAGACTTCCATGCGAAAGTCCAGGGTTCGACCGAAGAGGTCAAAATATATATTCGGCAAAAAGCTCAGATGCATCAACGAATATACCCACAGGAAAGCGAGGATAGTTGTGTGCGCAATAATTTATGTACTTATTTCCCTCCTTTTGTAATATGCTACACAGCCAGAAGCCACAAACTGTGGACAAGCTTGTTAATAGGGTACGGGAGGTAGAGAAAAACAACAGAGAGTAAATGCTCCTAGACAGGCCTGCGCGTGCCTCGGCTAAGGTCAACAGCCCAGCTTCCCTGCCAGAAAGGCAAGCTAACCGCGGCCGGCCTCTTCCTCACACCATTGCTCTGCCGCCTCTGTTGGTTCTGCCTGGGTAGACACTTAAACAGGAACTATCCCGTGTGCCCGAACTGGATGAGGGAAGGAGAGGTGACACAACCGCCTAAGACACAGCGGTGCTTTAACCCTAAGCCTTCAGAGCCAACGGGAAACGCCAGCTCTGGGGTGTGCACAGGGCCACCGCCACCTCAGGGGAAAACACACCCCTCCATATCACAACAATAAAGCCCCTTAATGAAGCAAATTTACTGTATGAAGCTCCGTATATCTCTGTAGAGATAAATGGACACACACTTGGCATTATTAGATTCCTTTGCAACAGGTAACTTCATAAGAAGTGACCTGTTGATGGTCGAAAAGTACGCTCAAATTCAGCTGCAACCACTAACAGTGAACATGAACAGTGGTTGACGGCAAAATTAGTATTCCCCTGCACATCCATCACCTAGACCAGATAGGTGAACTTACTATCTGTGGGGGGATTGGAGAGGAAGCTTTCCTGGGTCAGCCAAGGCTGACCCAGCCTTGACCTAGTTATGATGGACTACGGTAGAAAATTGTCAATGGAATGAAGAAAGGTATACGGGACATGTAGTTACACGAGCGCCTTGGGACAGCCACCTTATTAAGACTTGAACACGTGATCTTAATTTAACATTATGCCATTCCACAAAGCCATCACAAGCGTCACCCCTACGCTACAGTTTGAATCGCCCGCTACTCCAGGATGTGCACATTGGCAAGATATATCACCACCTCCCAGCCAAGCGACGAGCGCCGTTCAGATAAGTGTATCTATTCGGCCATGCTTCACGTCAGAGGCCTAACCCCTATGAGGGCGGAGCCAGCTTCCCCCCCCCCACCCGTGAGTGTGCCACCAAGTTGGAGAGATTACCATAAAAAGACCTCCAGAGCATGGCCTCAGGGCAGTCTGCTACATCTCCACAGCTGTAATGGCAACGAGATAATCTAACATGGTATGCTAGGTTCTTGAACTCTTCACGCTGTATCGGTTACCGTAAGTCTCCAGAGGGTCCTCGACTTTCAGTATCCACCAGCAGCTCCGGAGATCCCGCCAGCAGTCAGAGGGTTCTTCCACCTCTTCTGTGACCTCCAACACAGGCCTTCTGGACACCGACACCTACCAGAGGTTCTTATAATGCCGTCAACCATTTACCTTTCCTTGGTAACCTTTCCTGGAGGTCTTAGTCATCCTTATTAGACGATGCTCTCTCTTGGTAATAGCAGCAACATTCATTAGTGCCCTTCTGGTGCTGCTTATGAAATTTATCTAGGTTCCTGCAGAACACGTCCTTTCAATTAATTATTTACTATTAAATTGTGGCTTCTCAAATTCATGTCATACACTCAGCATTTATTCACATGTTAACTACTTGTATCAGGACACATTTGCCTGATTTTGACTCAGCGTTTTTTATAATTATATTATGATGATTACTAGGAGAGTGCGACCCCATTACAATTTAAGCTTTTTTTATAAATATTCTCATAATTGAATTAACTCTTATTTTTATTGCTCAAAGTGTATCCTATTTGCAACAAGCCGTTAAGGCATTTTTATAATATTACATTTCATTTAATACAAGCCCTTAAGGCAATAATTAATTACCTCTCTTTTATTCAGGAATAGCAGGTGCCTCGCGTGAAAGCCATCAAAAGCCATCAAGGCAGGCTAACATTTTCACTCATTGTTTTTAGTGATCAGAGTTCCTCCGTGCTCTGCCTCACTGCTGTAAAAGGCAGAAGGAAAGGAGAGAGGAGCGCGCTGACCACTGGACCAGCAGTGAAACCTTCCACCCCACAGAGATGCTTACATTCTGTACGTTCCACCCACTGCTGTAAAAGGCCGGGCAGGAATATAAGTGTGTGCAAGTCTAGTGGGATGTAGAGTGCTCAGGATCATACGACAGTAATACGTGATACACCGGCTATTTCCAGTACTGTTCATTTATGGCATGCTAATGCCATACATAAGGAAGGCGGGTGTTAAATACCGAAGGAAGATCAAAGTCCAGAATTTAGTCAATGAGATATTAGAGCTAATATCCAAGCAAGTCGACACTTGTTTATTGTTTGAACCACCTACTAAATTAACAGGAGAATCTCACGAGATACACTTGCTGATTAATCAGTATCAAGAATCTTTGTTAGGTTACGACTAGGCACCTGCAAGTTATAGTTTTTCCAGGGAAGTTGAGTTTAAGTTGAGTTTTTTGAAAAACTCGCAACTTCGAGCCGAGTCGAGTCGAGCCAGATGTGTCTGTCAACATCTTAGTACATTTGTTCAAGCACACACTATTTTACAGTACACTGTTACGTTGCCGTACATTTATTATAAGTATTTGATCATTGCCTGTGATGTGATGCTGTAATCGGTTAGTCGTCGTAATCAACAAATCAGTGTCAGTTGTGAACAAACTAGGTTATGGTCGCAGTTGGTGGGTTAACAAGAAGTTTTTGGAGTACATGTTGTGGTTGAAATAATGTTAAGTCGTCGATCTCATTTTTTAAGTATGCTTAAGCATACTTGGTGCAATAGGTAAGATTACGTAAAGGCTGACAAACACGTTTCATTCTTTTTGAGCTGCGACCATGACTACGAGCAATTATTGTTTGATGTAGACTATTAATATATCAACCTATCCATATTAAATAAACTACAAAAACTATTTTGGTAAACATGGCAATGGATGATCGTGTCCACAAAGTATGAATGGCAGCAATCAATAAATTAAAGAAAATAATGTGGAAGCTCAAATACGTTTTGTCATATTATTTAGATATTTAAAAATCAGTATCAAGACGTGGTCTTTGACATGCTTATATTAACATCGCCTACAATTATGACTGATTACGAGTTCTCCGTGTTTTAGGTTACCGGCACAACTGTGTACAACATTATAATTGGGAATAATATATTTTAAATGAAGAAGAATAGTGTCGACTTTGATGTAGTGAGTAAAATACTAGATTTTGATTGCAAATTATATTTCTGGTGGAGACTAAAGAATCATTTTGGGAAAAATTTTATTACAGTACTTTTTTGCTTCCTATTGGGGGGTCTCCTAAACATTATTATTATGCTAAGCAAATAGAAAATGGATACTGAGAAAAGAGTTTTTTTTTCTTTCCAAAATACGCACAAAATATTAAAAATTCATACCCGATTTACCCGAAAGGAAGACGACCCCTTACTAACAAAAAATATTTTTGAGGGGAAAATATTTAAACCTGAATTCAAGACTACTCCTGTAAAGTGCTGAAAAAATTATTTAGGTTGAAGTATTTTTGCATGAATTTATAACAAACCCTTCAAGAAGAAATGCTATTATATGAATAATATGATATATTTGATTTACTTATAAAGAAAAGCTAATCACAATGAAATAGGTGTGTGTAACCTGGCTGTATATTTGCACCATTTTCTTAAACTGTAAAACTTTTGTGGGTGTTGTATACCTATACATGACTTGAGAGCCATTTTGCTTCCCAGCAAAGTGCTTCCTCTATAGGGCCCCACGACATTAGATAAGGGGACCTTTGTCAAAGTTGACAGGTACAGTCTCAGCGCTGCAAAAACATGTACAACCATAGGAGACACAGTATTTCAGCAGGAAAAGCCTTTGTCAAAATCGCCTAGGTTTTGAATTGAAGACAACTCCCTAATTGTAGACGACCCCTAATTTTTTCTATTCCTTTTCTGTCAAAAAACTTCATCTTCCTTTCAGGTAAATAGGGTAATTATGAGCGTCTTTAATGTGACATGTTCGGATTACGAGTTTCAGAATTACAAAAAAACTCAACTTGAAACTCGAATTTCGAGTACTCGCAGGTGTCTAGTTATGACCTAAATCTTGCAACCTACCCTCCCAACCTCATACCATCATTCAGCCTCAACTACTGCTTGGGGACAACTCCACCACAAGTAGCACCGGCCGCTGTTCGGCCGCCTGCATCTTCTAGCTGCCAGATGTCACCACGGCAAGCTCCATGGCCAGGCGTGACAAAGGTAAGGCGTCGTCCTAGTATCATTCTTACCACACCGGATCCTGTTCCAACATGACAATCAACATTTAATAGTTTGACATTTCCCAAATTTACTTTGTGATGCTAACATCATGATCATCATTGTTCTTTTCCTTAGTGACACGACATTCTACGCATAAGTCTACCTGATGTTACTAATTACCTTTGACAATCAGAGTCCAGGGTTCGAATCCCAGAGCAGTGATTAGCAAGTCCCTACCCCATAGCCAAGGTCCAACATGGCCGATTCCATGACCCGTGGGCAAAGCAGACAGAACTAAAGGAACCCCAGTACTTGTGTCTCAGCTCCGACCTATGTCAGAACTACTGTACTCTTGTGTGTAGAACTTGTGTTGTGCTTTATTATAATATTTCTTCAACCAATGGGCAGGGTACACGCGACAAATGTTAATGAAGGGTCTTAGTGTTCAACATTGTTGGAAAATTAATTCATAATTCTATAAAAATTGCATAAAAATGCAGTTTTCCAACCATTGTTAAATGGCTTTAAATATAACAACTGTGCATCAATCTCCATTCCATCCTAATAGAGCCAAATTTCTGTTATTTACAAAATGCGTTGTCGCTTTGTACTCCGTCGTCACCGCAGAAAACTTCTGGAGTTCCAAACTGATATTATTCTTCCCTTTTTACTCCTATTTATGTTGTGAGTGTACAGACACAAACACAGGTGTTATACGGCAGCTGAGTTAGGCCTGCTGTGGTTCTGTAGTACAAAAACAAATACATTTAAAGAATCTTACACCATGTTTCAGTGCAGTGTTTAATTTTAGTGGTGACGAGGTTCTGAAATATAGTTTTTCTGTAACGAAAGAAAAGCAGTGTTAGCCTCCTGTTCCTGTGTCAATGGATGGAATATAGCACATTTCATACATAACCAGAATGTGCTGTCATTACTCTTGTTCAGTTTTGTAGAACTCAAGGTTTTTTGTGTATCTGTGAATGGAGGACGTAATGAAGGTGGTAAATGCTGAAGTAGCAGTGGGCAGGTGAGCTAGTGTGTGGGTGTGTGTATGCAGGTGCTTCTACATTGCACAGAGCCTGGCAGGCGTAGGACGCTGGGCCGAGGCGCTCGCCCTGTACCAGCGTGCGGATCAGTACGCTGCGCTGGGGCTCCCCAGTGCCAAGCCGGAGCTGTGCACCCAGCTTGAGAGACTGCGCAAGGACGTGGAGGGGCATGCCTTCTCTGTGCGTGCCCACGGCGTGCTAGAGGAGGAGTGTGATGAGGAGCCCAACGTCCTCTTAGGTGCACGTGCCACCCCGCGCAGCAAGAAGGTAAGTACCAGTAAGCTCTTGTGACAGATGACTGAGCAAAGTAGCTAGGTGACAACTCAGACCTGGCAAGGCAGCCACAGTAGACGGGCAGTGACGGGAGAGATAGGAGTACGCCGAGACAAACCAGCAGCTATCCACTACTCAGTCTGCCATGTGCTGTCTGCTTGTGGCTTGTGTTATCTGGGAAGGAAGTAGAATACAAGAACGCAGCAACAGGAGTGTGATAAAAGGCTGGAAATCAGCTACAGAGGTATGTCTGTATGGGAGAACAAGGCAAGGACTTCACTAGCCAGTGGAGGAGAAGAGCGACTAACACTGGGACACTGTCTGACTGTTGTGGCCATGAAGCCTCTTCAGAATTCATCAACTGTAGCAGTTTGTTGTGAAATACTTATGAATTATCGTAGTAGCAAAAGACAAGATTTTTAGGGGTTGTTGAAGCTGGAAGTTTCATTTTGAAGCAAATTTTTTAAATTATTATCGAATTTGGATTGAATACTGAATCAAATATCAATTCAAACGGTTTTATTGAGAAGTACACATTGCACCAATTATGTTTTTTCTTTAATTTAATAAATACGTACATTTTTACAAGCTAGGTAAAAGGCAGATAAAAAATAAATGTTTTCCACCGATTTGCAAAAGTTTTTTTTACCATGTAAGTACACATATTACCTTTCAAGCTAAATAAATTTAAATAACAAACTGAAAATTAATCCAGGCATAAGGAGTATTTAAAAGCAGCATACCTATTACAAAAGACTTAAATATCATTTTTCATCACACAGCATATTTATTGACCTAAATGCAAAATAATACTAAATAAGAAACTAAAAACTTTTCCAGTAAAGTGTGGAACATACAAAACAGAACAATTAATTACAGTGCTCGTGTTTTTACACCCCAGTTTGTATTTTTTATTCAAATTGTGTATCCAAATAGTGTGATTCAATATAAAATGGTTCTATTACTTTGCGTACGTATTAGTGGTGTGCGGAAATGGAATATGTCCTTCGGGTAATCTTCGGGCGGGAAACTTATGCCGTGTGTCAAATAGAAAGTGTGCTCACTATCACTCACCATTCTCACTCAAGCGAATTGAGACTTGTGTCCTCTGTAAGCCTTCGGCATTATTTCTCTGACAGAAAATATAGTAAATAGTGAAAAATATATTGCTGGCCTTTCAATTTCCTGGAAGAAATGTACAGTGTTTTATGAAATAGTAACATATTTTTATTTGTTACATTTTTGTATGATTAAAAACTTATGTGCAAATCACATTATGTAATAATCTTCACACAACCTAAATGAAATGTGAACATAATAATTTGTTATGCTCGATATCAAATGGGATGTTGTTATTACATATTTCACAACCACAATAATTAAGTTAAGTTCATAAAAAAATTTCTAACACTGATTTAGAAACAACGCAATATATGTCTGGATATTTGAGGTTAGACTTGAAAACAACATGGCTGCCAGAGAGGTTGTGAGAGTGAACACAGTGTACATAGTCATTCACTCTCCATCTTGCACTCTCTCCTTTGAGTTGGGACAGCAGAGAGGACTCTCTGTGACCTCAAAAGTGGGCGAGAGAGTACTTTCTCAGCAAATTGGAATACTGCCTTAAATATCCCGAGGTAATTAGGAAAAAATGGGGGGGAAATATTTTAGGTTAGGTAAAGAAGTTTGTGGGTTGCTAGATGTAGTAGTAAATAACATTCTATTATGACTTATTCCATTAAACACAAAATGAACATAGAATAATGACTTTATGTGCAAAAAAATTAGATTCGAGCTTGAAAAGTCGTATTGTTTTATGATTTTATAGACTTAGTTCTTTCACTACAAATTAATTCTCTAAGTTTGGAGCACTTCTTAAAAAATACTTCAATTTTAATAGAAAAATTCCATATAAAAATTTTTAGTAATAAAAAGAAATTGGACTTACGTGATGATAAAACCAAAATGTAACTTTAAATTTGTTTAAAAATACTGCTTAGATGTTTTCAGTTCACTGCTCATTTCTTTATAATTTTATATCTACTAAGGAACTTTCCAATTTTTCGTTCCGTAGTAAAATGTGTGTACAATGACAAAAATGTACTCAAATTACCTTTCACTGGACGTTTCAACATCCGTGAACACAACGCTTCGAATCATGTAGTGCAACTGCAATCACAGCCAAGTCGCATTGGGCAGGTTATGAATGCAACATACCTAATCTGTATGCTAACAAAATTAATTTCTGTATGGGTAACAAAATGAAAAGTAGCTAAGTAAATTAATTATATTTTTCTCATACCAAATTTACAACATTTGGAGTTTCTCAGTGTCTCGGCGATGAGTGAGCACAGCACACAAAAACAAACACATCCCGAATGAAAAACAAAGACAATTTGTTGACGTGTTATGAATAGTTTTTTTAACCAAGCCCATATTAAAAAACACCATGTTAGATTTCAGTAAAATAGTTAAACTTTTGGGGTCAAATTAAACATTCATCGTGTACTAGCTTATTTTTATGTGAATGTTTAGGTTATGTATATCGAAACTTACATCACACATCAACCAGCAATCGATACTTGCAACTTATAGATGTTGCTTGTTTATAAGACAAATTCAGTGTGCATGGTTCACCGTAACTTCATAATAGTGTAAGTTTACAACCAGTTTTAGGACGTGTCCGAATTGACAAATTTTGTTATTTCATTATATTGTAAATTCGATTTGGTAGGTATCAATTTTGTCGTTGTCTAGAGTCCCTTGTTTAGCACTTACGACAACACAGTATTAAATTAACAGTGGAAAATATTTTTATCTAAATTTAATGCTTACAACAGACGTATATTTCTGCATTCATCACTGGGATATTAGTAATACGTTAATAAATAAGAAAATAATAAATTATGCAATAAAGACTTTAAAAAAAAAAATCCTGGTGTGTGTGTGTGGACACACACGCACACACCCACACTTGCTTTTTAAAACATGCCTAGTGTATTTTATGTACAGGTATTCGTTTTAAAAGTTATTTTATTTACGCATTCGCACATGTGTTTTTAGAGTAAAAAAGAAACATGGTGCTGATTTTGTAATTTTGTATTCTTGCTAACATCCGCTAGATATAAAATATGAAATACCAAATACGTCACCGTTTTTGTGTACAAGATTGTGTCATGTGATCAGTTTGGCAACAAATACGTGCCAATTCGGACATGGCCTTAGTTAAAGTTCACAATAAACATGTTTTAACGTTACATAATATGTGACTTACAAACTTACATAAGTAAAGAACTTTCAAATTTCTGAATAAGTGGAAAAATCAAAATTTTCTCGACAGAATTTGATTCATCATATCATAATCACTTACGTAAAGAGTCTGTACACTGCTTCTTACATGAAACCTGACTTGTAATTTACTAACAATTTCCCATTTTCTTTATTACATTATTGAAGTTTTGAATTGCAGTGGGTGCAATTTCTCACCAGTTAAGTCTGTAAAACTTGCAGTTCAATCTATTATTTATCACATCGTAATGTATTAAGATGCTGGTGGACATGAGGAAAATAATTGTATAATACAAATTAAATTATGAGTTGCCAAATTAAGTTTAAAGGATTCCCCCCCCCCCCCCCCCGATAATTCAGTTTTGCTATATTGAAAGTAAAATTAAATACTGACAATAATTTTATACCAAACGTCAGTTTGGACTAATTTGTGGGCATTCTGTTGAGTAGAGGTTATGTTTTCATGTTTCACTAGTCATGTGTGTGAGAAACGTGGAATAAAAACTTTGATGATATTAAGCTCAAGTTGTCTTCTTTTGCGTTTTGGGGAATAATAATAAATAGTTTAAGTTGCCCAAAAGCATTTTTTTTTGTTTTGAATTTCGGAGTAAAAAATTTTGTTTCGGATACGAAGTCAAATATAAAATATATTTTATTCAAATTCAAATTTTTGAAGCTTCGCCTATCACTAAAATGTCAAAATTTGTATTATTGTTGGGATTGTTCCACTGTTTCCTGGTTCTGAATCTCGGGGTCCAGTTACTGAAGAACTTCAGTTCTTGCTTCTGGGTTTTCAGTTCCAGTTAATGGTTTTGTGCCAGATGCTGTGAATGATTCAGAAATTCCTGGAGAGGAATACTGTTTTACCTGTTGATGTGTTTGTGTCGTGTACTTAAAGCCGCCACCCAGCATCATTGCTGCCTACCCAACAATTAATAATACGAGGGCAAATATAATTTTCCGGGTACAGTCTTGAGCATAACACAATTAGACAAAACATTAAAAACAACTTGAAATGTGATCTGCTGATGTGCTAAGCTGGCTGTGTGCTCATGAGCTAGCCTGCCTGCCACCAGGCCATAGCCAGGGGGGATGTTTTGGGTGTCTGGACACCCCCAAAATATTGAACTAAATTGGAAAAAATACTCATTGTAATAATTATAGTGGTCTAGCTATTGCAATGAAATGCACTTAGAAGTAATAGATAATGGGGTGTTTGACTGTTTGTTGTGCATAAAAATACTGTTATCTGGTCTGGTTTACCTTAAGCTCATGATCGTTGACATTGTAGCTTCTACCCCGCAGTGGGCCTACGTGAGCTGCGAAAGGCCAAGTTCTTACTACATCCGTGTAGCTCCGATATAGACACAGCACATTGTGTGTACGGATGTTGACGTGTTGGGTTGTGGTATAGTTCATTGTACTGTTGTGTCGCAGAAAGTTTCTTTCTTTCGTACAGCGGACACTGCATTACTGATTTTCGATGGATACATTTGTTATAAAGAAAAAATAAAACTGGAAGTGGAAGATAATGCCACCGACACTAATTCACACTGGTACGTAGTCGCATTGTGTGTACTGTACAATCATGGTTAATTATAAGATATGTTTGTAAAGTGTAACTAGATATATTTATGAGACAAGGCTGTGTTCGAATTCAGTGCAATGTGCCCTTGACCACTTGCCCTTGTTCCCTTCCCGTGTCACAGACCCTTGTAGGTCTCGAAAAGGGAAAGTGGTTCGTGCCCTTGTTTGAAGGGGACATTCTAGGGTGCAAATGTGAATACCGTGAATTCGGATAGAAATGTGACGTCGCATCTGGGATGCATTATGCAAGGGCCTAAAGCCAAGTAAGAGCCCTTAGCTGGTGAAATTGAACACAGCCTTGCATGACTGAAAAACATGTTTTCATGATATGTAAATAGTAGTGAAAATTAAGGACCCTGGAAAATTATGAATGCTAAATTCACGAAATACTGCAAAATGACTGCTGTTTTATAATTTGCCATGAAATTACATTGTTATAATAATATAAGCGAACTTTACGAAATTTTACACAAAGTTTTCCCAGCAAACACAACCCATTGGCAAAGTGTCGGCACATTGTCAGCCCGATACCTGTACTGTCGGCAACTGTCATTTCAATGCTAGAAGATAGCCATCTGACAATGTCATGACGTCTTTTTTGAGACAGTATGTTTGCAGTTAGAAAAAATACAACGGCCCACTGTATTTTTTTTGCATAATAGATGGATATCACCTAAATTATGTCGGTGTAATATCTGACAGCCAACATGTCGCCAGTAGCAAAACTAATATTCTGGCCAGATTCCGATATAGCATCTTCATTTTTTCGGTAAGCTGGCCGTCATCTTATTTGTTCCGGCCCGCTAACGTTTTTGAGGCATGGCTCTTTTTTACAATAAAGATAATGATGTCTTTTTGCTGAAAAAATTTTGGAAAGTGTTTTTTTATAGGCAAGATGTTAGCTAGTGATTAATGGAATGTCTTTTTTGAGACCATGTGTTAACCATTAGTATATTTTTTTCATGATGATATATGTGTCACGGGATAGCCCACAGCATTTTTTACTTTGAAATTTTTTTCATTTGTACAACCATCCGACAGATAAATTAAAAACTAAAAAAAACTTTTTTGGTTTGCAAACAAAGAAACAGTTTTTATATAATCAGTGTTTTAAAATGATTTGTTATATTGTCATGGAATTTATACATACTTTATTTTATAAAAATATTTGTGTAATAATACATTTGAAATTTCTAGGGAGTATCAGCAACTTACCCCGTGGTGTATAGGTTAGCATTCAGGACTGTCAATGCAAGTGTCTTAGGTTCGAATCCTGCACTCGGCAAGCAAAAGTTTCATATCATGTAATGTGTTGAGAAGTAAATGAAATTAATATATGTAAAGAGGAAATAACAATTACTAAAATTTTTAATAGAAAAGTTAAGGTTTTTTCATGGTTATACTGCTTATTTCTGGACATCATGCCGCTGCAGGCCCAGCATCTTGCCGCCATCCAGCTGCCACAGGCCCGCCATCTTTGCAGCCATCCAGCAGCTGCAGATTCCGAAACTTGTCAGCTAGCTTTTACCAGCCTGATTGTTGCCCGTACTTTTCGTCTATGTTGGACTGGAATACATTTTGTATCTTGCCGTTAGCGGTACAGTGTATTTTTGACACTGTCAGCAAACAGTCAGCTGCCAGTCCATATTTCCTCGGGTCGCTTTCAGCGTAAGAGACCGGGCCGACATCATCTGGCCGGAATTTGTCGGCTATCTTTTACCGGCCCGATTCCGGCCTGTATTTTTCATGTTTGTTGGGTTGTGTGTCATATTTTGAAAGCAAAGCTCAAATCAAGTGTTACAGTATTATCGTGTTTCTCTTTATAGTATTCTCTCTGTATTCACGAGGGTTTTACATGTACTTACTGATACTGGTGCACATTTGAAGTATTTGGTAATGTAATACATAGCTTTAAAGTGTTTTATTATTGAGTGTTTAGAATTTAATGTTCAAGGAACTCATTTTGTGTATATTTTTATTTAGTAATATGATTGAATGAAAGTGTTTGATTCTTAGGTACGTATTTGGATTTTAATGTTGAATAAACAAATTTTGTGTAAATTTTTATTAGTAATGTGATTGATGAAAATTGTTATTTTCACAGTTATTTTGCTTTAATGTTCAACACACAAATTTTGTGTATAATGTGATTGAGGGGGACACCAGGGCCCGTGCCTCCTCCCCTCCACTAAATACTTCCAAGAGCTTTAGAAAGTTGACCTTTAAAAATATTTCAATGTCTGCCAGCTGTACATTCATTATTTAGATTCTAAAATCATTTAAATAGCACTAATTTGCACTTTAAAATCCGAATTTTCCCAGTGGAGAAACCCCGGACCCTCCACTTTAGTTGGGGGTAGCAGTGAAAAACACCCCTTAAAATAAAATCCAGACTACGGCCCTGCTGCCACCCACCCGCTCACTCCATTCCCATAACAAATATGTATCTGCCTTGTTTCTATAAACGTACATGGTTGCACACCACTACCCATGCTGTTATAGCTATTCTCTTATCTGCGGGAGGGAAAGGCAGACTATGTTATGATGAACCAAACTATTTTTAGTCCTGTATTTTTCTCCAAAACCTTAATCTCTTTGCAAGACCCACACCCGTACTTTACAAATTCATTTCTGAGAAAAATAAAAAGGGTGGTACATGATTAAATACAGTAAGTTTAATTTTAATTTATTTGTAACTATTTTGCATGCCCTCTAATGTTGTTTACAAGAATAAACTTATAAATTCTGTCATGTTTGGCCTTGACCTATCATAATTCATAAACACACTTATTTTTGTGGAGAAATTTACGTAAGTATAGTTGTCAGAAGGAATTTTTTTTCTGTTATCATTTCAGTAGAGTAATTAATTGCATAATACAATGTTGTGCTCAATCCAGTTTTCAAATGGACTAATTAATTTAAATTTCTCATGCTATTGTGAAGACCAAAGTTTAGTATTTACCGCAGGTGATAATACAATAGAGATGTAAAGGATTTTAAATAAATTATATTTATTTTAATAAGATTGCTATTCACATTTGACATGTGTCTGGTTAGCTAATGCTGGTTTAAGGGTGTGTGACTTTGGTTGCACTTCGGCGGTTGCCCCTACAGGTTGACTTATGCTTATTTACGGCTGGATATAGCGGTCGGCCATGTGGCCTTACGGGTTGGTACAAAGTTCTCGACTTTACAAGTCACGAGTCCTTTTGATTGGTCTGTCTTACGACTCGTTTTGGAGTTAGTCGTTGACGATGGGCAGGAGGTGCTAGGGGTAGGTGCCTTGTCGTTTCTCGGGCGAGGGGTAACTGGATATAGCTGATTAAGTCACTCGTCTTTGGCTCGGGCGGTAGCGAGGGCACGACTTGACACAACACAGAACTTGCAGTTCCAGTTCTCTGATGCCTTGTTCCAGAAGTTACTGTTGGAGATGCCTAGTCGGTTCTCGGTCTGATTCAGTAACTCTCTTACCACTGGATGGCAGGTCGGATGCGTACACAGCAGTGCTGATGGGATAGCAGCTGGATTAATTACAGTCAACATCATGTGGTGCCAGTGACCGGAGTAAGGCGGCACAATCTCGTTCGGCTCGGCGACTAGCTGTGAGTGGGACGAGACCAGCCAGCTGCCTGGCAGCCAGGCGCGCAACTCTTCGCTCCTCTCTCCTGGCGCCGTGCCACACCTTAAATGCCATATAGCAGGTTAACTACTGAGAACCTTGAAAGGAGCACCACGGACACGGATAGCCCTAGATTAGTATTGCCTGGTAAGTCTTGCCAACGCAAGCTCTGGTGCTTTAGAAGATCCCCCACTGTTGCAGGCTGATCAGAAGCGTTGGAGCTGTGTGGGTTGCCAAGACTATTACTGGGTGTGCGATCCCAACCAAGGCCAGGCCGTAGCACCTAATCAAATACCCCCGCCGCTACCCAGGTGCTCCGTTAGGGATACAACTCAGATGTACCGTCTCTCCCTGTTAGAGAAGTGTTGCTAGTGGTCGTGGCTCCTCTATTCTACTCCTCCAGTACCTGTATACTTGATAGGAATAAAATAGATGGCTAATGAGTGTGTATTCAACTTGGAGCCGCCTGATGGGGAGTATCCAGTTGTAGCTAATTTCATAATAATAATAATTTCCCATTTCCGGTCGGTGGTACTCAGCTCAAGGTCCTCCCAGTAGTTGGTGACAAATTACTCTATGAATGAGTCTTGAGGGTAAGAGAAACAAAGCAGTGTTTATTAAAAACTTATTAAACACAGTGACATGTGCTCTCCTGCCAGGCAGACCGGTGGTTGGAAGTAATCCTATGGTATCCAGATGTAGGTGACATGGTCCTAAGCTAGTTGGAGAAGTGAAATGAAAACTATTAAAAATTACTTACATACAAACCTAACTCTAAATGGGGTGTCTGTAGGAGACAAAGAAAATTACGTGTGGTATGTACTGTAGCTGCAGAAAGCTTCTGGTAGCTATTGGCATCGCTGGGGCATCCGGTAGCGCCCGCACGGCGACATCAAGGATGGCAGCCTCTCGAAGGGCTGTTGAAGGAACAACTGGCGAGGTCCACCACGCACGGTCTTATATAGCAGGGCAGCGCGTGTCGTGGCGGCCGCGGGGGAGTGCGTGTGATGTCCCTCAGGTGCGAGGAAGCAGGTAGCATCCTCTGTTCATCTCTCGGCCTTTGCGTATCCTCGGTGGCGCTCATGCATGTCCAGAGGCTTATATGCTCTCAGTCGGGGGGGGGGGGGGGGTTGTTGACCCGCCGCTATCTTTCGCAACCCCTTGTATCCATGTGTCCGGCCATCCTCCAGGATTGTGGCAGACCGTTACTTTCGTGTACGAAATGGCGTGTGGTTTGAATCTCAGGTGTATCGAAGTAGTACACTAGGGTTGCAGTGAGATGAATCGTAATCGTTAATTAGTATAAGCGGCATGCATCACATTTTACATTCAGAACAAAGACAATCAGCTGTACATATACATAAACACATCAGTGCTTGCTGGTTGGTGGCAAAAAATTCTAGTTTACTAACTACATATTAGCATAGCACTTCTCTGACTGTCAGAGTAAAAAAGCCTTAGATAAGCCGAGAGACAATATAGTGGTTCTCTCTCTTATTTATTGGTCTAAGGCTGTACTGGCAGCTGGATGATCTGCTGACGGACTTGTACAGGCATGCTATGTATGACTTGTTCAACAACACTGTGTGCAGGTATGTAGTCCATCTCTGCTTCAATCTTCAGGAAAGTCAGGCAGCTTGGAGATGTAGGAGCCTCAAGAGATCTGTGGTATGATGGTGTGTGTGCCATGATGGGTGGCAGTCTTGGTTTAAGTTAGAGACAACAGAGATGCAGCAGCTGGCATGTTCATGTTCACTTTAATTTTCAAAAATGCATAAGAACTCTCAAAGCTGCTCAAATTTATAAACTAGAGGACTTAACTGCTAACTGTAAGACTTGTGACATACACTTTTTTACAGTTTAATTATAATTAAATGATCTAAACTTGCTGAAAACTATTTTTTTCTCTTTATGATATATGTATCACAGATTAATGTGAGATGTATTTGGAAATACCGCACACCAAAGGATACAACAGTTGATCAGAGTAGATAACGCTTCATTACCATATTTTCTTAGTCTGTTTGCTGCACTACAGCACCTTTGCCGATCTTCTGTGTACAGCTCTCCCCACTGGCATCTGTACATACACAAGCAAGTGCACACACACTCTCTCTGCCATGCTGCCTACTGGTTCCCGAGCCACATGACTGCATCTACCCCAGTCTTGTCCTGGGACACTTCGTTCTGGAAGTACTGTCCATTTGTAAGCTAATGTGCGGTTTTAAACATGGGATTGTGTGACAAAGCCCCAATCACTGTTTACCTACAAGTTTCACTGTACAAAGCAGAAACATACAAAATGTGTTGGTACTGATGGCTGCTGTGGAAACAAATACAATAAAATGTCTGTATCTCTTCGAAACAAAATACATATTGATGAATGATTGGCTAAAGAAACTATGTTTTTCTCCATTTTATTGTAGTTTGGAACACTGTGGTCATTTTCACATATTTTTAATAGAGACCAGGTGGAGCAGTGACATTCCCATGCTAACAGAGACTGTCTCAGATCAATAAACTGCTACTATGACAACTGTCATTTATAAACACAAGTCTCTTGCACTACATGTCGTGATTGAAGCGCTGGTGCCAAGCAGTGTAAATAGCGAGATGCTGGGGTTTGGTATAGAGAGAGATGGTGCACACACTCTTCTCTCTCATGGTCTCCTTTGCAGTGCTCTCTGCTGCTTAATGCATACAGACTCCTCTGCTGTGTCGTGTCCTCATTATCAGTCAGTTCAAGACACCTGACTGGTATGTGTTTTGTGAGCGAGTGTCTCGTGTTGTGTTGCAGCCGCTCGTAGAGAGACTGGGAGAGTTCCGGGAGGACCCGTCGCTGCTCTCCAAGATGCCCAATGTGTACCCGCTGCCTCCCAGCATGCGCCCCATCCCGTGCAAGCCACTCTTTTTCGACCTGGCGTTCGGCGAGGCCAAGTTCCCCGACTTGCAGGAGCAGTTGGAAGCAGGGCCAGGCAAGAAGGCCACGGGTGCGGGGCTGACGGGCTTTGTGCGCGGCCTCTGGGGCTGGGGTGGCTCTGCCGGCAAGTAGCACACCCACATACCCCGTGTGCTCCCAGTCACAGCACGCCCACCCTTACACACATCAGTGCTGCATTTTGTAGTTTATTGTTTTTGTAGTGTTTGTAGTTTTTAGTGAAGTGGTAAACTGATTTTTTGTTAAGTTTGTTGATCTTTCAGTGAAATAATTTCTCATGTGAACAGAGTGATTTAATTTTTGAGGATCTACTTAGCTACACAGGTGTATGCATGTTTTATTGTAGATTTGCCTACTGTAAGCAGGCAAGCTCAGACAGTAGAAGCAGTCAGCTCATAGGAAACTTTGTGCAGTTTTCATATTCTTTAGTTATTTTTTATATTCGTTCACATACTTTTTGAATAACATAAAGTCAAGCTAAAAATGTGGAAAGATACCAAAATGTGTGGCAAAAGATATAAATGAAGAATAAAACAATTTCACAGTTAAATTAACTTTTCCATAATCGGTACTATCCAATAGAACTATGCTACATATAAGACATCTATTTCCTGAGTGGATTAAGTCCAGTTTTGTAACTCCAAATTTTGTATTTTACTATCAATATACGTACTGTGATATTGGCAATGTTGGTTTGAGGATGTATTGTGATTTACAATTAGCAGATCCCACCTTCCACCCTCCAGGGCCTGCTAACATGCTCCCTGGTGCTGAGCTCTACACTCACGTAGTTGATGGCAAAAGGCTTCGAGGAACTGGAAGGTGTCCATCAGCTCTTCATACCATATTTGGGTGGATCCTCATTGGTCATGTTTAATATCTAACTCAGCAGCACTGCCAGTGTCGTCATCCTTTATTCAGAGAGAAGTATCTTTGGGTACCATCATGAAAATATTCCGAGAAGCGAAAGAGGCACCAGCAGCTCGACATAGTGAACCCGACGAAGTTAAATGTGAAACACATTTCTACAAGACATACTCACATGATGAAACAGGCAATAGTATTGTGAGACTACCCTCAAAGAAAGATCATCTTGATCTAAGAGAATCCAGGCAGCATGCAGTCTCCCATCTGCAGCACCTGAAGATATGTTTATCGTAGCTGCCAGGCCTAAAGAGAGACACGACAAGAATTTTGTGAAGGAATATAGAGAACTCTCGCACATGAACAAACTAGTTACCACACAGACCACTGATACCAGTTACTGCTTCAGCTCCATCATCAAGTGGAAGGTTGCTTAAGCTAACCCTAGATAAGACCTGACTTTTTTCTACTGTCTGTTATATTCTGTTACACCCATGGGCCCGACAGAAGGCATAAAAGTTTCCATAGCAGAAGAGAAGAAAGAATGCATCAGTTCATACCCGCATGTTACCTAAAGTTCAATAGGCCATTCACTGTTACTTCACATTTTTTTGAAACCCTGCTAAAGTTATACTTTTGCTTACTTATTACGTATCCTTCCACTATATGTAAACAGAAACACTGCCATATGAATTCTACGTTTTAACTGTCAAATGCTTTGTTTACTTTTGTCAGCTGTTCAAAGAATTGTGCCATATTTCAAAAAACAGTTTTGTACGAACGTTCATAATTTAGACTGATATATTTAGGTCAGCTTTATAACTTTCCAACAATATCTTTAGTGAGAATAGTTCTTACAGTTATTATTTAATATTGTTAACATATTTGTTATACATGACATAGCACAATACACGTAATACATGTTAATATTTTGCCGAGTGTGTTAAATTCTGTTGCTACTGTAGGGGAAAGATCTGTAGATTTAACATCTTGCTATTGATATATGTTGGATTCTTTCATTACAAGGACAGCCGTAGTTGTGACGCAACTTCCTCACACGGGAATAAACAAAATTAATCTCTAGAGGTGGGTAGGCTGAATTCCCTCCTGGGATAATAATGGTTCAAGGTCGCCTTTGAGAACTGTGTTTTCCTGGCTGGGTCGTAGATCCTCCCATGTTGGAAAGTTGGGATTTAGGCCTATTAAATTGAGAGACCTTGCTTGCAGGAAGGGATTCACACCCTAGGGTGAGTTTAACCAAATATGTCTGCCGTCCTGGGAGTTTGGTTATGCTCACCGTAAAGGTTGCCAAAGATATACATGACGCCAGCTGTCACATGGAATAGGGATGGCTTTAACATTTAACAAGGTTGGTTAGAATCCATGGATTCTTGCTGTATGCATCCTTTATAGAGAGACAGTGTAGTGGGTATGTGCTTCGGCACAGTCAGGTTTGGATGCGGTTATTTTATGATGACTAGGTGCCTGGGGGGAGATGGACAGTGATAAGCTTACCTGCTGCTGTGCGCACTTCGCATGTAGGGCCAGCAGAATTTTAGAAGTGTCGGGAGTGGCTGGAGTAATTCCAAAAGTGGCTGGTCTGGATTACATTTGTCTAGATAGTCAATTGTGTGATAGGGTCAGTCTAGTTCTAGTATTGTGTCTTCGCCTTGTCTTATCACTTCGTCACCCAGGTGTGGTGGACCGTCTAACTTAAATGCCTGGTCCAAACAACGATTCTGATTCAGTATTCGTACCCACGGGTTTAATGTTACTGATTGCGGGAATATTAGCTAGGAGGCTGTCTAGTTCTCTTTGTAAAGCCTGTCGAGCCAACCTCCTTAAGGTAATTTGATGTCCTATAGTGTCATAAGGTATCTCAAATCAATAACTGATTAATCTAGGGTATACTCCGGATTCACTGGGCGGTATCTGATGCTTTCTTGGTCCGGCCTTGTTCAGACTAGGACTTGAAGCAGGGGATAGGAAAATAGGCCTGTGACCTCGGCGTTATATCCTTCTGAAGGGCTGGTGTCTTGGGGTGCTCCTGATGTAGTCCGGCGTTACACACGTTGGGACTATTCAGAAGACTCCGCTCTGTACTTCCCTCTCAGAATAAATAAATGGAGATGCTCGAAAATTTAATAAAACCAGCAGCAATAGATTCGCACGCTCGGAATTAAAAATTTCCATTGGATTAGTGTGGTGCAGAATAAAATAAAACAAAGCCTTTGTCCACCACTTTGCCCACATCGAAAATGAATATGCCAGTTATATTGGTAGGGGAACTTTAATTTTGCAAAAAGAATTTCCGCCATATGTATTTCAAAACTTTTTAGGTCTGAACAGCGTTCCCCACTGGATGGTTTTATCAGTTCTATGTCTTGGGTACCTGCCCGCAAACAAGAGATGTTTAGGAACAGAGTAACCAAATTCAGATTGGATAAGTCACATTCCGCGAAATATTCTCTCAAGGACACGTCAATAACCAAAGGAAACTTCTGTGTACATGTAGCTCATCTAAACCAAGGATGCCAGGAACATCTATAGATGTTGGCATTTGGAAGATAGAAAATAGATTTGTTGCCCGCGATTTTACCCGCTCGGAATTTGGATTTGTTGATGAATCAAGTAGATTGAAATTAAATACAGCTGTTACCCAAAACAAAGCCCGACAGGTGACAGGTATTTGTTTTGTTGTTTTTGGCATAATGTAAATAAATAAACAGAATGAAGTAAAAAAAAAAATTAAAAATGGAAATAAATTAATAACAATTAATTAACAAAAATTAATAAACTAATTAATACACATAAATAAAATAAATTGAAATGAATAAATATACCATGGCTTCGCTCGTTTGAATAACTGTGATTACCATGTCAAGTTATATACAGCAACCTGGTATTAACCAAAAACATAGTGGTCTAACTCACATTGCTGAGCTCATTTCTGACTTTGCATGATTATTTACACTTTGCCTTTAATCCATTAACATAACGAAACAGTAATGTAGCAATAAGCTAATACAACAAAGACATCTGCATAAAAATACATGCTGGGAAGCAAAACTTCATATAAAAAATTAAAGTTTTACTTATCTTTATTTTGATATAGGATGATACATACCTAAGTATCGGTTGAAGAAATACCACACTCACAGCGATTTCGGAAAATCAGCTCCGTAGTTTTTACTTTATGCAAAAAAATACAGAAAAAAATTTACGTTCTTTAGCTCAATTTTTTATGAATATGATAGGTATTTGCATAAAATCATTTATATTTAATAAAATATTTTTGACAAAATCCTCAATCATCATTTTTTATCTGCAAAGTTATTGTGTTACTAAACAGGTAGGTACGTATGTTTATTTGAACACATGAGTTACTGTTGGAATCACATATTATTAAGGATTGGTATGTATTAATTATGTGACTCCTATAAGTATTATCGTGCGGAGTAATAAAGATGTATAGTTTATAATCAAAATAAACTGTGGCATTGACTGATCACTACAGCATACAATAAACTGTTCTGGCAAAAAACACATTGCAACAAAAAATTCTACACATAGAAAGACAAAAGAAATGAAATTTCTATCTTAAAAAAAAAGCCACACTGTATAAATTTATACAAGCATCCACCGATAAAAAGGTTAGCTGCAAGTTGCAATAAATTTGCTTGAAAACAATTTTCAACTGATCATTATTTTGTTCTCTCGAACAATCGGATGTTTCTTCAATCATGTGAATTTATTCCCTTTAATCAAGCAAAACATTTAAACATAACTTGTTGATAATAATAATTGTCTAACAGTTCCATCATCATTTTTAAATGTATTTATGGATACGTACACAACTATTTTACATGTACATTCAAGTAATTAGTTTCGTTACCATAAAAATTATAAATATCATGGTAGTCAAATATTTTATTTAAAATTATTAAGTGTACAGTTAGCTAACAATCATGTGTGTACATTGTTATAGAAGTTTTCGGACAACAAAATCAGCTTGGTGCAATACTGACATGAATTTGGTTGGCTGTAGCGCAACTGAGTCATTTGATGACCTTCGAATTTACAGCTTGAGATTTTATTTGTAATTGTTCTGACTATTAGAACTATTGCAGTGTTTGGTAATGTATTTATTGATGCTCAAAAGTGTCAAAAACAATCCCAATGAAACAATTTCAACCAAAAAATCTGTATAACTGGACAGTTTAGCAAATCTATGTACATGCCATGTACCGAACTTTCTATAACAGTAAAAATAAGTGAACTGCCAAAACGTTTACGATGGCCGTGGTTGCCAAGACACAGAGTTCCACAGCAATGAATATGGTGCGGAACCTGGTCATGTTAGACCCAAAATTTATGACCGAAACTGTAGTTTATGGACAGCCATAAAAATCTTCATTTGCACCAACCAAATTTTACGTGTTTGGGACAGCCAAAAACGAACAAAATAACATGTTTCAGGAACAAAATAGTTGGTTGCACAGATAGAAAAAATTAATTTTGCTGCACAAAACTATTTTCTTATCTTTAGCATAATTGTTTTCTCAGTGTAAAAAAATTACCTAATAATACCATTCCTTCAAAGCTTATGGTTCACAATCATCAAATACGAATACCTAAGCTCTTTCAAATGAAATGGGCAATGTACATTTTCGTAAAAAAACTTATTGTAGTACTGTATCGTGCTGCAAGCCCATGCACAAGATCCAAGTCTAGTGAAACACGGTGTGTCAGTCTGCCTGGCCTACCAGCCAACCGCAGAAACCACAAGCATTCTGAGAAACGTTTACTCTGACAGAAATCTGATCGCGAGAAGAGACAATGAGCCAGCAGTCTGCTAAAAGCTTTTAAACCCTCCTACCTTTGCACCTCTGCTGGCCACTAGCCTGAAGAAGTTCCAAAACACGCCACTGCGATATTCTGCAGCAGCACTCCATTGACATGAGAATGTCCTCAAATTTAAACAGATTTGTGTTTAAAAGGAATAATTTTATGCTTCTAATGGCCACTAATTTGGCATTTTCGGACTTGGCACTGATGTGTGGCAGCAATAAAAATGTTGGTTATTGTTTCTTCTGTAGAATCCGTAGTTATTACCTTGGTACACTGTATATGTGCTGAGTGAGAAGTAATTTCCTACGAGTTTGCGCTCATCGCCAGCGAAAATTTGATGCTTTTTACGTACACTAGTTTGCCTTTCTCGGATGTTGTGAAGGTGTTTTCTAGCCATACAATGTTAGCATAATGACTTGAATGTAGGGTATCCTATTTTTATCTCCATCCGAGTATTGTATAATCTATAGTGGATAATTTCTCCGAAGTCTGCACATTGACCTTATGCAGAGGTTCAAATAAATATTATTTAATAACAGAAATATTTTTCTTAAGTAAACCAGATTTCATCAGAACAAAGCAGACAGTTGTATGTTCACATGTTCAAAACCTTATACACACATGTTCAACAGGTCTCGTATTATAAAGTGACAGATTAATGAAATTTTATTTTTGGGTATTTACGATAAACTCGAGCATATTGCACCATTGTTTGCAACAGGTTGGTGAGCGAACTGAAACATCTAGATCCCTCCTACCAAAAACCCTTCAAAATTTCCATTATCGCTTCGGCTTATCGGTGAGCGGCTAAACTGAACCACTACGATGCACAGATCTTGTATTTAAGTGACGGAGGTCCCATCACCGTCGAAGGAAAAAAATAATAACAATATGCATATTGCCAAAGTCCAATAGTCTTGCCTTGGAGTAACACAAAGAAAATACACAACTATGCGGAAAATGCACTCACCGAGTTTCTAAATGACTTGAATGCTCCCAACTCATCGGCATTGGAATCGATGCTTTTAATTGATTTTCTGTACAAGACAGTTAGGCGAAGAATCGGAATTTTCTCCCTGACAATGAGTCCAGTTAAGAAACTGATTGAAAGTCAAAAAACTGAATTTAAAACAATAACAACAATAATGTGTATTCCTTCTCAGTTTACAGATGTTGAACGCGTTTGCGAATCATCCATTGTGTTCTATTTACAAAAACTTGAATAGACTCTTTGTCACCCGATACGAAAATCTCTGTTTGACATACTTTGCCTTGTACAAAAAATAACAGGAGTGAGGCCCGATCATGGAGTGTTGTTTCATGCTTGGCGAAATTATTTTGCAGTGCGTGCAAGTGCGGTCTATCCGAGATTAGCTCAAAATGCACTTGGGTATAGCAAAAAAATGTCCACATTGAATTACATAAATAAAAAAATGTTGAACATTACCGACCTTCAGCAAATTTTACTCAACCAACTCACGTGGAATTAAAAATAATAATAATAAATAAAATAGTATTTTTTATTATTGGTATCTCGATGGTATATAACTGCAGGAACGCATCGAACCTCATCAATCAATCTCTGTCATCGAGAAGAGCATCATGTCAACGAGGTGTGATAAACATGAAGCATGTGCCCACCAACCTGCCTTCTGTCAATGTTTAATTTGTAGATACAATGCTCAGTGTCTCGACGTACATGATTTGCCTTTGCATACATCAGAGGAGGAGAGATCGTCTTGGCCAAATTCCTCGAATGAGTTCGGTGGATGGCGAGAGGGTGAAGATGGTGATGCGACGGAAATCGGCAGATGGTGAGAGAGTGAAGATGGTGATGCTGCAGCTGCTCCCATCAATTTTCCTGTTCCTGTTGTAGATGATCAGGTTCACTCGATTTGCATTGTTGACTTCCAAGGTTTAGAAATTTTTCAACATTTTACATAATGGAGCTGACTATTTTCGACACTGAAACTAATCGCATACAACACTATCTCCCGGCCGGTTTAGTAGTGTATTCTAGCTTCTCAGCCAAGACTCGTGCCGTTGACAAGGAGTTAGGGTGCATTCACCACGTAAATTTCCTTATGGAAATAAAACGTGGGTTGACTTTAACCAAGTTCGTTCCTTAGCACCTTACCATAGTTGCCCTAATGTAACAATACCGCAGGTGATTCCGGATTACGTATTCAAACCAGCCAACACGCTGAACTTTTTGACGCACGAATGAAACTAGGCCCAATGGAATTCCCTTGGTGGGTTGCAGAACGCTTGAACCAGCCTGACCAACCTTGTACGCCAGTCATTGCTTGCTCGGTTCCTGCCGTACTGCTTCCTACACCTCGTCCTGGCCGGTCCTTTATAACGGGAAAGCACCAGTACCCCATCAGGACTGAACACACTCGAAAATATAGCACTTGGCTTAGCTCCTAACCAAAAAGGTTTTGAGAAGACTGCTCTTCTTGCTGATTAATAATAACAACAACAACAACAGGTTAGCTTTAAACTCAAATTATAGTACTGTCAAGATTATAATTGCTACCTTAATATAGTGATTAAAGCAATTCTTTTAAATAAAGAAAACAAAACATCTTTGAAGCATTTACTGGTATGGGTGGGCAAAGCTGGAAATTTAATTTTGAAATGAATACGAAGCGAATTTGTTAAAATATTTTCAAATTTGAATTGAATATCAATTCAAAGTGTTTTGTTGACAAGTACACATTGCACCAATTATAATTTTTTTGGTAATTAATAACTAACTACATACATTTTTACAAGCTAGGTAAAAGGCATATAAAAAGGAAATGTTTTCCACCAATTTGCGAAATAATTTGTCAAAGTTTTTTTACCATGTAAGCACACACATTGCCTTTCAGGTTAAACAAATCTCATTACACTGAAAATTAATTCAAGCTTAAGGAATATTTAAAAGTAGCATACCTATTACGAAAGGAATCATTTTTCATGACATCAGCATATTTCTTGACCTAAATGCATAATGATACTGAATAAGAAATTTAAAATTATTTCAACAGCGTATGGAACATACAAAACAGAATAATTAATTGCAGTGCTCATGTTTTTACACCCCAGTTTGTACTTTTATTCTTGTGTATCTAAACAGCATGATTCAATATAATATGGTTCTATTACTTTGTGTTCGTATAAGTGGTGTGCGGGAATGGAATTTTGCCATCGGGAAAAATTCGGACGCAAACTTAAATCTCCCGGGGGAATTCGGGAAAAAATATTTTATGTTAGGTTAAGAAGTTTGTGGGGTGCTATACTAGTAAGTAACTTTTTACCACAGCCAAGTCACATCAGGCAAGTTATCAATGCAACATGCAGAATTTTTTATGCTAACAAAGCTAATTCCTCTATAGATAACAAAATGAAAAGTAACTAAGTAAATTAATTATATTTTTCTCGTGGGAAATTTGCTACATTTGGAGTTTTTCAACGTCTCGAGTGACCACAGCACACAAAACCACACACACTGTGAATGAGAAACAAGGACAATTTGTAGGCATGTTACGAATAGTTTTAACCACACACATTAAAAAAAACACCTAGTTAGATATCAGTAAAATAGGTAAACCTATGGGGTCAAATTAAACATTCACTGTGCACTTGATAATTTTTACGTGAATGTTTAGGTTATGCGTATCGAAAATAGCATCCCAAATCAACCAGCAATCAATACTTGCAACTTATAGATGTCGCTTGCATATAAGACAAATTCAGTGTGCACGGTTCACCGTAACTTCATAATAGTGCAAGTTTACAACTAGTTTTAGTTAATGTTCACAATAAATACATAGTTTTAATGCTACATAATATATCAAGTACAAAAATGTTTTTGCTTATGTGACAAACTTTCAGTTCTGTCTGTGAATAACCGGAACAATAAATTTTTCTCGACTGAACTTGAGTCTATACAATGCTTCTCGCACAAAACCAGTCTTGTATTTTATTAACAATTTCCCGGTTTTTTAAATTACATTACTGAGAAGTGAGATTTGAATCACAGTGAGTTCAAATTCACACTTTTCACAGCAGTTAGTTATGTAAAATTCATCAGTTTTATCTCCTATTTATCACACCATAATGCAAGACTCTGTTGGACATGAGGAAAATAAACATATAATACAGATTATAATCTGAGGAGTCGAATTAAGTTTGGAAAGATACTGAAGTGTTTAGTACCGCATTTACCTGAAAGGAAGATGACTCTGAATGTAAGATGACCCTTTCCTAAAAAAAAATATTTTTGAGGGGTAAATATTTAAACCTGAATTCAAGACTACCCCTGTGAAGTGCTGAAAAAAATATTTAGTTTGAAAATATTTTTGCACAAATTTATGACTAATCCATTAAGAAGAAGAAATGCTATTATATGAATAATATGACATATTTTATTTACTTTAAAAGAAAATCTTATCACAATGAAATAGGTGTGTCTAACATGGCTGTATGGTAGCATCATCTTTCTTACACTGTAAAACTTTTGTGGGTGTTATATTCATGACTTGAGCCATTTTGCTTCCCATTAAAGTACTTCCTCTTTGCAGCCATTTTCAAATTAATCAGATTCAGATTAGCCAATTAATTGGATTAGCCACTAATCTGCAAAATCTATTTTTAGACCATCCCCATCAACTTTTGCATCATACTCAAGATGGAGAAATATTCAACAGTCGTTCCATACCAAAATTGACCAAAAATTATATATTCAATCTAAAAAAACCACAGGAAATGTACATGATTTTAAAAGAGGTAATTAATGAACACTCGTTTATAGATTTTGTCCTTTTCCTCTTGCGTAAAATTATAGACCATGTGGTTCTCGACGATAGGGAAAAATGCCTGTTCCCAATATACCAGTTTATTTTGGCAGTGACTCAATTTCTAGACAATTTCCCAAGCACAGAAACCTTGTTTCGACGAACGCTGATAAACCATCGTCGTGGAGGAGGAGATTTTGACTTAATTGACGACATTTCGAATAATTCGCCCATTTATGTGTTTGTCGTTTATCACTTTACAAAATTCCTTTTTCGAAGTAATTTTATAAGGTTTAAATAATAATGATGAAACTTTTGACGATGCTGAAAAATTGAGATTATTGGACAAGACAGTCAACCCTAATGATTATTTCAAAAAATACTCCTACGATCGGGGAGGTCGAAGATGACATAAACTAGAGACGAGTTTCACGTGGAAAACGACCAAGTGTTGGATCTGCTTGATCCGAACATGGCCGCAATAGAAACAAATGTTGGCAATTATGGTAAAGATGATGGTGATTACGATAGCGAAGATGAATGTTAGTTACATAATGTAGATAATGATTAGGAGAATTTTAACAAATTCACAGTATCGGCCATTGTTCACCGCGAAGATTATATCGATAAGAACGAGCCGCTCGAAATTAGCGAATTAAATGAACCCGAAACCGAAGTAATTGTTTCTGACGAACCGGTTATAATACAGGCTGATTTAAATATCCACGAAAATGGAACAGAAATCGAACTTGTAAATACCGCTGAAGAATCCACAACGGTACCGGTGGAACTGAATTCCTACATAACCGAGCCCGAAACCACATTCTTGGAAATTGAAAAGCCAACAACCACACCCTTCGAAATATATTTCAGTGAAAGCGAATCAGAAACCGAAATCGAATGTGAGGATATAGTAGCGCAGAAATTACTCGAAGAAAGTAATTTAGACGAGCCTGTGTTGTAGAAATTGAGCGAAATGGAAACCAATCTCAAAGAACCTAACCAATCGATAGGGGTGGAAATGGATTCGGGCGAAATTTTATAATTGTATTGTGCTTTTCGAAAAATGCGAAAATAATAATAAAAAAATACGTGGAAAAAAAATACGTGGAGATAAATTTCCGCTACATTTACTTTGTTTGACGGAAAACGACTTGCTTGACTGAGTGGGGGGAAAAAAAGCTTTAATGAAAAAAAATTAATTTTAATTGTTGTGTTTGTGTTTTCCTTGCCGTGGCTACGCTTTGCATATACGCAAAGCATTCGGTGCTTCCCGAAAACTATGGCGTTCGAATCGAGTGTAAAAAATTTACTAATAATGGCATGTTTCACAAGACGGTCGATTGTCTATCACTACCGTTTCGCTGTATTGATTCGTCAGATTGCCAAGTTTTATGTTATCTATCAAAGTTTAATTTCGATTGCGATGAAAACAAATATACTCCCCGAATAAAAACAACACCTGCCTCAGTAACATCAACAACAACAACAATAACCCAACAATCGCACACAACCTCTTCCCATCGCACAAGCATTGTTGCGTGTGATTCCAAACATGGAATAGTCAGTGTGTTGAAAAGCACTGACACTTTGGAAATTGAATGGGCGTGTATCTCAACTTACCCAATCGTGTGAAATGATGATGGGACTCAGTCTCCGTAAATATGCAAGGATGGAATCGTCACGAGTGATTTGACAATGCTCAGTTTAAAATTAAACGAGTGTAAATGCAGGGCGATATGATATTGGCTGTTTTCGAATTTCAACCACTTGTACCGAGAGTTTCCCATCAACCCACATTAATACCCTGACAAACTTCCATTAAATTTAAAATATCAACAATAATAATAATTCATACGATGCATGTATTCATATATTTATTATTATTATGGATAACTGGTGTCATCGAAGTTTAAATTATTTTCCCACAGAGATGCGATACTTCATACCGGAAATTAACAAGAGATGCGAAAATAAATTTCCTATTAAATTTTGAATATTATTTTCCATGATACTTTCATATCTCAATAAACAATCAATTTTGAAGAGCACACAATTAATTTTCCAAATCTTAAATCGGCAATTTGAAACTGAACTCTTCATGTGCGCAAATAGAAACGATTCCAATGTCGGCATTATTCAATTCGCCTGCCACGATCACAGAGATGGAGACCCGTTCGATGGCGAAGGTCCAATATGCGCACTTGCATCCCTACCTCCCTACAAAAGTATATGCTTTGACAAAGATAATAAATGGCCCTATCTTTTTACCAACAGGTACTCATTCACAAATTAGGTCACATGATGTGTTTAGATGGCAATAAAAGAAAAGATTACATGATGTACGATCCGACAAAACACAATAAATTTATGAGCTTTGATGTGCACAACATTATTTCAATGTATCTGTTAAAAAAAAGTAAATAAGATAATAAAAAAATATAGATTTTTTTATATTTTTTTCTGAGTGTATAAAAAAGAGGGGAGGGGTAGGCAATACATATGCGGCTACATTTCAAACAGAGATCAGAACGCGAGAACTCACAATAAACAGTGCATCTGTGAAGTGCTTTTGCCTATGAGAACTAAAAAAAAATGGATAAATTATTGGATTTGAAAAATCATCATTTTTTTCACAACTACAAAATTGATTATTTTTCGGATAGAAAAATAATATACGGTTTAAAGCAAAATCCGTTGCCGGGTTATTGGGATACGAAAACAACAGGAAAGCTATTACGATTAATGTGAAAGAGAAATATAGAAGAACTTTAAACGAACTGGCAACAAATGCAACTTCAGTTGTGATTGTCAACAAGCAGCCCCACACCACCTTCAACAACGAACCGGGTATTTACAGACTGATTATGTATTCCAAAATGTCCTTTGCGGAAAATTCTTAAGATTTTATTTGCGATCACATTCTTCCGTGCATGTCCCATGCCACCTCTGTGTTGAAGACTGTCACTGTCATGTTTCCTTCATGTTTTGTTTGCATTGTCATTTTCCTTGAAGAGAAAACCCTTGTGATTAGCATTACTGGCATATGGTTGCCCAATTACCCCTGGTGTTAGGTGGTGATGAGGGTGCCAGCACATTATGACATTTTTTCCTATAAGGGACATCTACAACCAAATTTTAAAACAGTATTTGAGGCCTTGCAAACATAACATATTTTTAAAGCCAAATTTTAAAACAGAGTAAGTGGGACTTTGCAAAAATAAAATATTTGTATTATTGAAGTATTCTTACACATTAAAGTTATTCACATTTTTGCACCACAGTATGTCTGGACATGTATAATCGATATTTACCACATGCGACACTGCAAACACCAAAATATTTGAATAATTGAAGCATTTTTACACATTACAGTTTTCCATGCATTTGCAGCACAATATGTCTGGATGTTTTTATAATCAATATTGACATAAAAT
The DNA here is from genome assembly GCA_029891345.1 of Dryococelus australis. NCBI lineage: Eukaryota > Metazoa > Arthropoda > Insecta > Phasmatodea > Phasmatidae > Dryococelus > Dryococelus australis. The sequence continues at coordinate 176,091,186 of CM056995.1, forward strand.
ATTTGAATTATTGAAGCATTTTTCACATTAAAATTATCTACATATTTGCACCACAGTATGTCTGGATGTTTATAACCGATATTGACCATGTGGGACCTTGCAAACATAAAATGTGTGAATTATTGAAGCATTTTTACACATTAAAGTTATTAATGCAGTTTGCATTTGAGAATTGTATTTTTGAGACAAGGTTGAAAAGTCACATTATGTTTACAAGCCAAGTATTCTACACAATTGTTGAACTGCTTCAAGTAACAGCAAAATAAGAATACCCCGTGCATGGTCATAGAAGAACTGAAATATTTTAAAAGGGAGGTGTTAAGAGTAAAATAAAAAAAATTACTGTATATATACCGACTGTTGTTTGTGTATTATTCGGTGCCAACAACACTGGGTTCTAAAAGCACTTTCTTAGTGGGTTCTGAGACGGTGGATGCCTACAAATCCCAGTCTGCATACATTCGAACTTACCACAGGAACAAGAGCAAGTTTCCCAAACTTACTTTTGAATTCATGGCTGATGAAGGTTACGGCGATGCTCACTTGATGATTTATGTACTGATGAAGGGTATACCGAGAAATAACTGTTCACGACAAAGAAGATGGATATGTGGATGAAGATGTTAACGTCCATCGGTTCTATGTCTTCGATGATGGTAATGGAAACGAGATGGAAGAACTGCGTGGAAATTGCACCCTGGATCTCGAATCTATTGTGTAAAAATATTGCAACACCATTAAACTCCTTGTTTTTGTTCGCAACATAAATTGTTGTTATCCCATTTCTAAAAAGGTTGTCCAATTTACACCAGAAGAAGAAAAGGAAGAAATTGAACACTTATATATTCGAAGCCCGTTGCGATTCAGTTCAGGACCTATTACCCAGACAATATTCGAAACACCCACATGTACTAAAGTTTATAACATTTATCCCATCATGATGTGCACTTGCTCTCGGATTTTTGGAATTCCTTTGTGAATATTTTGTAAAAACTATGATTATAATAAAAATAATTTTTTAAAATTTTGTATTTTTTTAACCTACTATATTCACAAATGAACTAGTGCTGAAATTAGAGGATTCAACCAGGATTGGTAATTATCATACAAAATCAACAACAGTTTGTGTTTGTCTTCCAATTTTAAGTCTTGGCCAATCAGCATATCTATTTTAATTGAGAAGTAAGACAGTGTCGATGGGACTATCAGATTGTGCAGTTTTGTGCGAAATAAAACTTGTATTTTTACCACTTTGATATTTAATATATTATTCAAATATTGTTTCACATCACAATGATTTTCCAACAACTTTATGAGCGAGCTAATGGTATGTACGAGAGCATTATCCACGTAATTTTTTATATCATAGTGCTGGTAAAACCATAAATTCACATTTGTATACACAAAACCCACTCTTGGATCCAATAAAGTTTTATTATAGATGTAGTATTCTTTTGTCACCACCATTCCCACCTACGTCATCGTTGTTTTTGGTCTTTGACACTTTGGCTCGAATTAAAAATTAAGGAGCAAAATATCTCCTAAATTGGATATTGGTGGGTTCTGCTCGAAAAACATCGATATATGCATCGGCATTACAAACATTACCAATGTTCCATTTCTCTGTGGTTCGTCGCCAATTTTTACATTAACAAAACACATTCGTAAAGGAAATATATCGGGAATACATCCCTTTGTCATCACCGATTGTTCGACTTCCAATAAATTAATGTCGGCAAAAGGACATTGAATAATTAGAAAGTAAGGATGGCATTTACTCAAGTAACACAATAGCAAGAAAAGCATAAGATAAACAAATGTTTAAATTTTTCTTTTTTTCGTTTTTTTTTTTTTTTTTTTTTTTGTGAATAAACCAATGTGTTTTCAATCACTGCTATATTCGATCTATAAGTCGCGAACCAACCTCGGGTATCAATCGCTCTAAACTGCGGCATTAACATCTCTGTTGGTTTATGTTTCGGATATGCAAAATACTGCCAAAAAGTTTCACATCTGATCAAATCGCATAGAAACTCTTTGGCAGTGGATGATAGTTTGCTACCGTTATCTTCGTTGTTTTTAATTTCAACCAGAAACAATCTTTGCAAATCAGACTCCACCTTGGTAGGATTCTTTTTCTCTACAAATGAACAAAAATAAATATCTTCTAAACAAATTGAAAAGCAATCATTTACTACGTATGCAAACTGATTAAAACAAAATGTTCGCTTCAACCTCCAGTTTGTTTCTGCATAGAGTTCTCGAAGGCAAGGGATGGACAGAATAAAAGGCACCAGCGCAGCACGACCAACCAGGACAGAAATATGATGGTGCCATAACAAGGAGGCATCTAAAAACATACCAAGGTAATGGCCAATAGGTTGCCAAGACAGCTGATGTCCCAAGAAGGTAGGTGACGGAGGAGGAAGATCACAATGCTTGGTAAGAAAGAGGAGCTCTGATTTTACAGGGTTTGGGGAAAATACCCAATACTGAAAATATACACCCAGGGAGCGCAGGCAGATCTGGGCATGAACAGCAAGTATGGGGGCATGAGGTCCTGAAAGCAGCACAGCAGTGTTGTCAACATATTGAAAAACTGCAGCACCAGGCAAGTAAAGTAGGTCGGCCACATACAAAACAAACAGAAGAGGTCTCAACAAGGAACTCTGGGGAATTCCAGCTGACACAGCAAAAAGGGAGACAAGACCCAGGCCATGCGAACCTGAAAAGACTGGCCTGATGAAAAAACTGTGAAGGAGGACCAAGAGACACTTATCTAAACCAAAAGAACAGAGCTTGGTCAACAGGGCGCCATGGTGGACCAAGTCAAACCACTGTGCCAAGTCGAGCAGAAGGAGCACAGAGTGGCGGTGGGCACAAAAACTGGTAGAGGCGAGGTCCAGCACAGAAGCAGAGGTATGCAATGCACAGTGCCTTTTCCGGATACCGAACTGATGTACGGGAAGTACAGCAAGACAATCGGCCACCAACCAAAAATGAGAAACAAGAATATGCTCTGCCACCTTCGATGGAAAGGACAGAAGAGAGATGGGGCGATAACCACTGGGGAGTGCAGGATCCCCACCATGGCGACAAATAGGGACAACCATGGCCTGCTTCCAAGGGACAGGAAAACAACATTGATCAAGGATGCAAGGTAAACAATAGAGTTATGGGTCAAAGCCCACAAGAGGTGCACAGGAATGCCTTTGACCTCTGGTGACTTCGCCAAGGCCAAACCATCGACCATCCAAGCCATTTTGCGAGGGGAAGAAAGAAAGGACCCAGAAAAAACAGCAGATGCATCAGGACGAAAAACAAAGGACTCAAGATCAGAACCAGAATATTAAGGAGGAGTCAAGAACGGACAAAATGAAGCATGGAATGATTCTGCCAGTAAAAGAGCCTGCTTTGGAAGGCGACTCCAGAGCCTGACCGCCCGAAGAGAGCAGCAGTAGACCACAAGGGGATGCACACATGCGACGAACGTGGCACCATACAGTGCCATGCCAGAAGGAAAAGGAGCACAGGCGCTCCCACGTCCGCTGAGCTGCCCAAAGCTCAACTGCCCAGCATGCGCAGCAACAAAAATGGTGATAGGAGTTGAGATCAGCAGGAGATCGGGGAAACTGCCAGCGTGAACATGCCCTATCGCAGCTGCAAAGGATAATACGTACCTGAGGCGGAAAACAGTCAAGAGCACACCAAGAGGACTGGCAAGGAATGGAGGCAGCTGCGGCCAACAAGACAGCGTCGGCAAAGCCGGCAACCACACAGTCAAGTGCGGCAGGAAAGCGAGGTACAGAAGACAAATCCAGCGACGTATAAAGAAGACACTGAAAACCATGCCAGTCTGCATGACAAAAGTCCCACCAAAGTACAGATGTGCCCACAGAACAGGAAAAGCAAGAGAGGCCAACACAGGCAGGTGATTTAAGGTCAAACCAACCCACATCCAAGGAGGAGAGAGAAGCACATCTGGAGAAGATACAGACAATTCCAGCACGGTGGGCCTGTGATCTGCACGGGCAGGAAGGAAAGAAGGAGTGCATGGGGTAGAAAGCGCAAGGCCCCAGGAAGAAATAAAAGGAACAAGACCACGACCACAGAAGTCTATGGAAGGGCAGTGCCAGGAAACGTGACAACAGAAAAAATCACCAAGGAGGAGAACTGGGGAATCCATAGCCAATAGTACGACAAGCGCCCCGCGGGGAAAGGCACGGTGGGGCTGAAGATATACCGTCACAGCCGTAAAAGGGTATGCCACGCCAGTGATGTGAACTGCAACAGCTCCAAAGTAATATTGTGGGGCAAAAGGCAAAAACAAGGGCGGAGATCTGAGCGCTCCAACATAGCCACCCCACCACATGGAGAGGCAGTACTATTAACACAATGGACCACGTACCCAAGAACAGAAAAGCGACTGGAAGATGTAAGCCATGTCTCAGAAATGCCCACCAGAAAAGGGCAGAAGCACGAGGAGGAAGCCCAGAAATTCAGGGAGGCAAGAGAGAATGGAGCGGACATTCCAGTTACGGCCAGATTAGACAGGGGCCAAGGCATAGGTAGAAGAGGCAAACCGTTTGCATAGCTCACTCAAGAGCTCAAAGGAGGCACCAGCCCGAAATGAGAAACAGCAGAAACAGGGCAACCAAGAACATATATCAAAACCCTAAAGGAACAACAAAATGTCCCGAAGAAAGTCCAGCAAAGGGCGATCCCCAGAGCCAGGACCTGGAGTGGTAGAAGCAGCAGACGAAGCCAAGGGATGTTCAGTAAGTGCAACAGCAAAGGAACGACTGGATTAAGAAGCACAGAGGACAAACGCCCACCAGAAACCGATGGACATGACCCGGAAGCAAGAGGTGCAAGTGATTGCTGGCGACATTCCCAAAACTGGATCCAATCGGCTCTTGTAGAACACCAACTGAAGTTGGCTGTGTGATCACCACCAGAAAGACAGCACATGGGCCGCTGATCAAAGGGGTGTGGACAGGTGCTAGCCGGATGACACTCACCACAGCACACGCAATGAGGATTCTCGTGGCAAGTGTGCGACAAGTGCCCAAAATGCTGGCACTGGAAGCACTGTGCAACACGGCCACCACCACGATACAATTCTACTTCAACCCCGAACCGTTCAAGTGCTTAAATGGAGAACATCCTGCAGAGCTACATTAACTTCCAGAATCACAAGAAAAAGTGGAAATGGCTAGAGGTACTGCCACGCTTCTCCATGCAGACCACAGTGCAAACAGGAATCTGCAGGTCAACCAAGGCTGCGCGGATGTCCTCAGGAGGCATGTCGATAGGCAGACGATGAAGAACCAAGCAAGCATTGCGGTCCTCGGGACAGATTCAAGTGTAGAATCGATTCCCATGTGACGAAAGGAACTCAACCCTTTGGAAGTAGTGCTCACGTGTGGCCATCTATAATGTGGAACTGCGATCGTAGTTCGTGGCCACCATACCAGGGAACAACCGACGAAGGTCTGCAACACACGACATCGCAGAGGCATCCAGACCACCTTGGCTCATGATCAGCTAAGTGCGAGGCACACACATGGAACCAGATGTAGTCGATGGAGAAGCCGAAGATGTGCCAGCAGAAGGACGATGAGAAGACGAAGACTGAGAGGCGCGCGCACATGCTCGAAAAAAAGAACATCAGAAGAGACCACAGAAGCAGTAGTCATAACTGCAGGAGCATCGTCAGTCCAAGAGTCATACTCATCCCAACCATCACCGCCAGAATCATCCAATGGGGAGAGAACTGGACTTTTCTCCGCGAAAAGACAGTCAGTCCATGGGCGCCAAATCAACAGAGACAGGAGAAGAGGCAGCAGCACCAAGACCAGAAGAAGACAGCACATGCACGCTGAAAGTCACACCAGACAGAGCGCCGAAAGAAGAGCCAGACAGAGAGGTGCAGAAGAACACAAGGAGCCATAGACATGGACGCTAGTGCTACTGAAACAACAGGAGTCAGAGGCGCCATGGGCAGACCAGAGGGAGAAAGCATGATGAGGTCGGTCACAGAAGAAGAAACAGGAACAAGGACTGGAGCAGATATAGCCACAGAACCAAGTGGAGGGGAGCCAGAACACATGGCAGGCACAGAGGAACCAGAGGCAGACACCGGCCCAGGAACCACTGGCACAGAGGCTGCCACAGCACTCACAGAGATGGGTGGCACCACGGAAAGAGCGAGAGAAAGAATAACCTGGTGGGAAGAGACAGTGGGCAGTGGGCCACATGACAAAGGAGCGATGCGCCCAGCAGAATGTAGAAGAAGAGAGCTCGGCAAATGACACGTGTCGAGCGCAGCATGATGAGGAGCAGCCACAACATAAGAGGGTGAAGACAGCCAAAATAAAGTAGAAACACCAACACCAGAAGAGGAGGGAACAGTGACCACCGCGGATCTGCTGGTGCTGACGACAGGAGGAGAATAAACACCCATGGTAGGTGTGGTAGAACCGCACATGGCACCCACAGTGATAGACACAACCGATGTGTGACCATACGGATGAGGTGAAGGGGGGTACAAGGACCAGGCCACCTGGTGGTATAAAAGCTGATCATTGAACGAATCAAAATCATCAGGAAATGGAGTATTCTTCATCTGGGCGGATTTCTTAATCTTCACAGTAGCAAGTGACTTAGGCGTGACATAGCACCAGGTGTAAGATGCACCGCAAGAGCAGGAGCAGAGGAAGAAGGTCGCACACCTGCAGAGCAACGGCGCGGAGGCGCCCGCAATGACGACACTGTGCGAACACGGCCGGAACCATGCTGAAGGAGGTCACCAGTGAACACCACTGAATGCTGTGAAGTGCCCGAATGACAAGCAGAGGAGACAGAGGAGTAAGAAGCTTCAGACATAGCAAAAGGTACCACACAAATCGAGGACAGCAAACTGGTAGGAAGTAAAATAGCAGCCGAACAACACAAAAGACTTTAGCAGAACTCTATAAAGTAGACAGCAAAAACAAGCACAGCAGAAAACGGGAACAGTAACTGTCTCGCCAGTCAATGAAGGCTGTAAAACATAGCAAGGTAGCAAACACACAATATACAAAATAGCCGACACAACAAAGCACATTGCGCAGAAAGTAAAACGCAGCTCGAAGGCGCACTCGACGAGCAACAGATGTAAACCACGCTCACTAAGGGCGCACTCGATTACATATAAAACATTAACAGTACTGGCCAACAAGGCAAATAGCCAAGGCTAACAGCACAAGATAGTAAAATGGCATGGGGAGGGATAGACTACAGTGTCTCGATCACAGGAAGCAGTGATGGGGATTATAGTTTACTAGAATGAACTAGGTCGTTCGGAACTAGTCACATGTGAAAACAGTTCATTGGGAATCATTCTTTCATGGTCAAATGATCACGCATACTGGCTAACTACAGAGCGTAAGTATAGGCCGGTCCGAGAACTAGATAGGTCTTTCTCTGTTTCCTCTTTCACAGTTACATTTCCCCTCCCCAAAAGAATTTAAGCAATCGTGAAAGGGAAATGGAAGCAAATAAAGATATTGACAGCAGCTGTTTGTCACCCGAGCCATTCATGTTTCATTTGTCGAATGACAAGAGGGGAGGGTTAGTGTTCAAAGGAACAGGACAAAGAAATAAGATAAAATATTGATCGCAATGACTTGCAAATTGTGGAGGGGTGTGGAGGGGGACAAACAATTACAGAAGGAAGAAATCACCTGTCATCTTCAAAAATATCGGAACTTTTGTATCTGCATAGCAACATGAAATAATGCTCTTCTTTGCGAAAGTCTTGTTTTCAGGATGTTAATAACTCCTACTCTCAATTTCACAGTATTTTACAAAAGAAATGTCTTTGTAACTTTCTTCATAGCTGACATAAGTAATGTTTGTAAATTAATTGCTAAAGCATTAGTGCATTATTGTGTGTAGACGAAATTACTTCCTTTTTATATAGAAGTAAAATTAATGAATAGTGAAAATATCTTTATACTGAGTTTATCCACATCTATTTTGTGTAATATAACACCAAATTACTTTTGACACTGATAGTAATGACAACAGTTTCATAATAGGCTGTTTTGCGAGAGACAATTAGGTATACAGTTAATTTTTCTAAGCAAGATGTGTACAAACTCAACAAAAATGCTGCCGAGAAACTGGATTTATTTGTACTAGTATTAGAAACATTTTAACAGAACTTTAATTACAAAAATAACTTATTTTTATATGATGTAAATAATGTCAAAAAGCTATATCCGAAGTATTGAGTGAATGTAGTACTAGTAAAAAGCAGTCTTTTACTTCTTTATTGCGAGTGTGTAAAACTTGACATTACATTAATGAGTGTTTTTATGTTTTTTATTGTCATAGCTTTACTCGTATCAGTGCGGCTAACATATGTATTTTCTCACAGATACGGGAATTTCTGTATGTCTGGAAACATCGCTTTTATAGTACGAGTGAGTGAGAGGGTTTTACGACACCATAACAGCGAGGTCTTTAATGCCGATGAGGATGAGCAAGTTAAATGGACGACACAAACATCCATACCCTGACTGGGTTTCGAACCCGGAACCCCTCACACCGCAAGCCAGCGTGCAACCGACTATACAGTTGGGGTCGGCACGAGAAATTACGAAAGAACGAAAGATCGCTACATGGCCATAGGTCTGTCAACTGTCTAGCGCTGTGTGTTCTGCTGTTCCCTACCGATTTGCGACTCATATGTCAATATTGAATTAAGTATATCTGTGATACCTACAGTTCAAGGCAGTGCTGAAAGAGCTAAAACAAGGATACCGATAGGATAGACAGAGGCAGATAGATAAGAAGTATGCACATAGCAATGTTGCCAGTCGTGGAGGGAGGGATAGCCAATGGGTGGCATAGCCGGGGTGGGGGGAAAGCATCAGGGAGCGGCGAACGACAGATTATCTGAGCATGTACAGTGTCCTGGCGTAGTTACTGGAACTGAGATAATGACTGACTGTTTTCACGACCAGTTCAAAATTAGCCCTACCCATCATTAACAGGAAGGACACCCGCAAGGCTCGTGTAACAAACAAAAGCTACATGAACATAGAAAACGTCTAATACTTAGCCAAAATAGAAGCTCCAGAGTATAAGAACTACACATGATAAATATGCATAAGGAAGAACAGTATACACAGTGGGAGATAAGAACCCACAGGCAAGGTGAGATTCAAAAAGGCAGCAACAAAACAAAATGGCCAGCAGGGGTCGAGAGAAGTTACATTAATTACAGAAAAATTGGGCATGTGAAGCGGGGACAGCAACTCACCAACACAGGACATCACAGATATCGGACAGCAGGCCAGGGCGTCGGCGTTCCCGAAATGTCCATCAAGTGCAGCACCTCGTGGGCATCGGAATCAGTAGCGACAGCAGCCAGGCAATGGTGGCTCCCTCGTGCGGGGACCAGGGAAATTGCCGGCAGCAGATCCAATTCCAATGGCTCCAATTTTTTTTTTTTTTTTTTTTTAACACAAAACGGATTGAAACACCCACAAGCACGCTCAAAAAGAGCCTATAACAACAGGTGTATATTACCATTTATAATATAATAAATGAAATGAAATAGTCTCTTGTATTTATTAATTTACAATAAGTTGTAGATAAACTATCAAAAAAGAGGGGATGTTTTTGTAAACAGCAACAAATAAATTTACCAAATTTTTGTTAAGCTATCTACCTAGTTTAAAAATAAAAATATGTAATTCAATTTATTTAATACTTTGTGCGCTATCTCTTGGCAGACAATTAGTTGAACAATGAAAACTTATGTTTCTATTTTCTACTTTAAGTAGCATTTTCATATAAGCAAACTTGTTTTAACTTGAGAAGAATGAACTAATTTACTCTTCATAATTGAATATTTTTTCATAAAAGGATTTATATTTTTTTTAAAGATTTTTCAATAATTTCACAATTATATCGGCGACAAATGACAATAATTTAACTAGGCATATGTGAAGGAAATAATAATCATTATAGAAAATGTCAGGTTGTGCCCCTTTGTTTACGTTATTTGGTTCTGTCAAAGACTTACATTTACAAATGAGTTGGCAAATTTACATTCATTTCTGGCAATCACATGACATGCACTTTTTCAGTTTTCAGCAAGCATCAGAGAGGGCATTTATTCTAAGTTATTTGTTTTGTTTCTTCTAGACGAAATTATTCATTATTACTCGAATTTTCGTTTGCTAATGAAAAAAGCTATTCTAAGCACATTCTAGTATTTGCTTGCCATCACTATATTCGCTAAGAAACTCAAAACAACTACTAAACCCTTTTAGGCCTTTGTTGCTGAGTTTTATTATAAAAACTTGGCTGGTGAGTGAAACCGATTGTTTTTTGAGACTGTGTGCCTTTGGGTATTATACAAATATAAAAATATTTTTTAGAAAACTATTTTAAAAGTACCACAAAAAATATTGTTTTAATTTGTGAACAATCTAAGTAACAGTTTAAGCTTGCTAATGTGAGGAATTTATTAGATTATTACAGTTGTTTATAATGAAATAAAAGATCATAAACAATTTTATTTTTAAATGCTTTCAGCAATGTAGTTTGTAAATCACCTAATAGGCAGTGCTAAACTGTAAATAATTCTTGGTGGTTTACATCCAAAATAATTTCTCTTGAAAATAATTGAGTGAAAATTCATATTTTTATATAAATACAATTCACAAGAAACACAACAGTGTCTAGTTTGTTGTTCACCACTTATTTTATAACCTGTTTATTTTAAATAGCAGAGGAAAATGCTTGTTTGTAAATAACCTGCAGAAAAAACAGTAAAATATTTATTGAAAAAAATCTTCAGGTATGGAACAACCAAAGTTATGTGTGCTCTCTCTTACCGGAATGCATGCAAATTTATTTCAACTGAGTGCAAATGAAATTAACACATATTTATGTGTAATACAGCATATGTTCAACCGAGTTATAAAATAGTATAATGTCATCAGCAAATTTGATACACTTGACGATGCGAAGTTTACATATTTAACTTGGGGTTTTATATACCAAAACAAAGAAAGAAATGCATTGAAAGTTATATTTATTTTTGTTACATTTACATATACAATACAATCCACTACAATTTAGAATTACATTCCTTTTCACAATAATATATATAGTGTTTTTACATTAGTGTTCCTCCAATATACATGTTTATGAGAATGTCTTTTCCTTCTGTCGAATTGGTACACATGCGCTTATTGTCTTTTGCGAGACTTTTCCACACGATAGCGAATATTAGTAATAAGATTGATATGATGCTCGTGGTCAAAAAACTTTTCAGTTAAGAGGCAGAAAATAGTATGGTAAAGGAATTCACTCTCATCATCCATTGAAGATAACTTTTTGCCCTTGCCAAAGGAATTTACCAGATCCAAAATATCGTATCTGCTCTTTGTACAAACAAATTCTTCTTTGATGACCCCCTTCTGCTGCACCAAAAACTAGAGATTATCAATTGACTTCACCGTGGATGAATCTTCTGTTGTAGTTTATGTCGGTAAACAAAATGGCAATTTCTTCGCATAGATATCTGTTGAGCAAAACAGTAAAACTGCTGCAAAGAATACATTTGATCTCGCTGATACCATCCTTCTCTCTCCACTGCATGCTTTGTTATGCCGACTACTGAAACAGTCCATGTATTTATAGCTGGGAGTGTGTTACAAATAAAAAAATACCACAAGCTGTGTCTTTTTTATTTAATTCAGGATGCACTTCAACTCGGTGGCAACTTTTTAAAACTCTTTTATTTGGTTATCATCGTGTTTGAACAGATTCAAAATGATAAATTTTTTGGAATAAGCAGAAAAAATTTATTTAATGGCGTAAATGGGTTCAGTCTTCTGGCACATCAGTTCAGTCTTCTGGCACAAACAAATCTGTCATTGTTTGCCAGATTTGATCGTCTGAATCGTAATCTGCATCACCGAATTCGATTTTGACATTGTTTCCTCACCATACAAAGAAATTCTACCAAAATTTAAAATTAAAATGAAAATGTTATTGTGATGTATGTATTGTATTGTGAATGAAAATGGCAATGTTTAATGTGATTGACTATTACAATTTTATAAGCTAAAATGTTTATTTTTTTGTAAAATTTAGCCAATTGTGGTGGATATAGTTGGTTAATGTGAGAATGGCCCCTATATCTACTTGCCGATTTCATACACGTATCTATTCCACCCACAGGGACTGTAGTTGTAGTTGTATCCATCCAGTTGTAGTTCATGGCTTGAAAAGTTTCTTTATATTTTACTTACAAGAATCTATACAGGTATCCATTGATAAAAAAGTAAAAAGCAATAAAAAAGAAGACAGAGAGAGAGAGAGAGAGAGAGAGAGAGAGAGAGAGAGAGAGAGAGAGAGAGAGAGAGAGAGGTGGGGAAAGTAAAAAAAAAATCTCATATGACGCCATGTATAAAAGACTGTGTTTTTTTTATAACGCTACCACAGATCCCGAGGCACTTATACCTCGAACTTCAATGAGACAACACAGTCTACTGAGTCTGTAAGTATGGATTCAAAATGGTATGCTAGTAAAGATCACGTAAAAGAATTGTTTCACATATATGAAAAACACCAAGCTCTTTGTATAAGAGATAAACAGGTGTATAAATGCACAAATGCAAGGTATAAGGGATTTCGAGAATTACTTGTATTTACCGTCGAGTATGGAGAACATGATGTAGACAAATACACCATAAGTAGATGGATAAAGTCTTTATGGGAGTCCTACATAAGAGAGTGGAAGAAGGTAAAATATGCAAAGAAGAATGGTTGTGTTCGTGAACCAACACTGTGGTACTTTAATCTGATGACATTCATTCAATCTAAATAACAGGGAGAGACGCATTCGACCGCGATGGGGTGGGAGATGTGAGGTGTGTGGTTGTGAACAACACATCCATCGAACATTGAATGATGAATGACACTGCCATCTATTTTCACATGTCTGTCAATGATGAGGTAGTGGACAATACCGTCAACATATCCGTTAACAGCGGGGTTGGTGACACTACAGTCAATACATCAGTCAATGGTGAGGTTGTTAACAATGCAGTCAATACATCATTCAATGGCGAGGTTGGTGACACTGCAGTCGATACATCAACCAACAATGAGACTATGGACAAATTAGTAAATGTGTTCAACAGTGAGGTTGGGAATAATGCAACCGACACAACCACCACCGTCATCAATCGCACACCTGACACATCTAATAGTGATACAATTAATATATCCTCATCAATGGTGAAGTTTTTGGCATATCTGTTTTTTGTTTTGAAATTTAAAAAAAAGACTCATATGAATGGAATTTTCACAAAGGAGTTACTCAAAATCAATTATCAACCATGTAGTATTTGTGGGTTTGTCTAAAGAGTGGTCAAGTAGAACCAGATGTAGAATTGTATTCTTAAAAATGACTTCACATGTATATTATATTTATAAAATAAAATAAAATATATCTTAAAAAAAAAATAGTTTTTTTATTTTATTTATTTTCACATCATCTATGAATCACTTGTCATAAATGACACATTCAGTAAATACTTTTGGAATCTCCCATTTGCAATATCCAAATGCACTTTGTGTTCAGCTAGATAAAATTCATAACTTTAAAACCATTTTTTAAACAATTCATTGACTGTTTTTGTGTATGTTTTTATGGAAGTCTGAGGCATGGCTGCATTCAAAATTGCATGTATGACTTTTATGTAATTGCGTAGATATTTACCATAATGAATCTGACACATTTCGGACTGAGGCACATTGTTTATTTTTGTCTTGGTGGTAATTTGGAATACTTTTCCAAAGTCAACTATCGATCCGCCTGGCAGTCTTTGGGATCATACAAGAGCACTATTATCTTATTACATTAGATGTGCAGATGAGTTTTTGAGCCTAACCAACTTCATCATTTTCATACAAGTCCGTCTGATCTATCAAATAGAAGTACTTGTAAACGGCAAACAATACATTTTTGAAATTGAGGAATTTTTCCAATTTATAACATTCGATTACTTTGGTCATATTCGCAAAGAAGGCAAGTGCAGCGACATAATTGTAGATTCGTTTCACGAAATGCGATGCATTGCGCTCGTAACCTTTATGAACAATATAACAAAATTTTAACACATATTGATTTGGATTACTGCAAATTACACTGTAGTCTATCAGTTTGGTCAAATGTAAGTATTTTTTCTTCACTAGTCAAATAGATGCGAGTATCTCAGTGCCTTCGAGAATGATACCCCTTCCATTAATTTTGTTAATTTCCTTGTTTATGAGTTTGATAAACCTGTTACTGACCGATTTCGAAATATTTGTAAATTGATACCCATTGGTATCTGCGTCAAAGACCATTTTGCGATACTCTCGTGGTATTTTGCAAACAACTGCACAGAGTTTCGTCTCGCACACAATCAGTTTTTTATTTCCTTACATATTAGAGTAGGTACCGTAGGCATCTTGGCGAATGAAATATACCAACTGCATGAGCTCCTCTCCAGTCAGGTTTCTTATTGTTCTTTGTGATAGGGAATTGTATGTAGTAGATACAGCATGGGTATAATTCGACATAAATGTATGAGAAGTTTTCGGGCAAACAACATCGTGCCTATGGCTATGGGAATGCTGACAAACTTGAAAGATATAGTGCCAAAAACCAGTAGGTTGAGGTGACCGTAATTTTAAGCGAAAGTTGCTTCGCATCCAACACCGAGTACTTCAGATTAATGTCTTGATTCCTCTTTTCAGAGACTTCTCTTTTTTTTTTTTTTTTTGCAGACTGTAGAGTTTTAATTTGCTTCTTTACAGTTTACCTACGTTCAAGTAAAGATTCTATAAACTTTATAGTGAACAGTGTTTTGGCATGTGAGAGTAAACAAATCATAATGGGATCATCGCCAGCCAACAACTCTAGTTCCATGACGGAAATTATAATTATCCCAATAGACTGGCCAGAATACATCAGGTTCATGTATTCCGAATAATTTTGGTTTTCGTCTTCGTCACGTACAGAGCAATTACATAATTCCTCAGCATTTCATCGAACGCGTCGCGGGATATCGGAGCATTTTCAAACACTAAATTCGATGCTTTGACGCAGCAACAACCGACGGTCATCTGGAAAGTCGTTTTTTGATGATGATGTTTGGGTAGAAACTATTGACGTCGTATTGAATAACGTACCAAAAAAGACCGTGCTTTCCAAACATCACTGCTCCGGGATATTCTTTTCTCGTGTACTTGAACTTTGGTTTGGTATAGATTGGTCTAACGTCCATCGCGGATGTTCTTTCGGCGAGTAACAAACATTTCAGATCGAGCATGGCCAGTAAAACGGAATCATTCCTCTGGTATCCCGGTAACAAACCAAAGGATAGCGCATGATACAGGAACGCATTCGCGATCCGGCCAGAAATGGCAATCATCGAAATGTCTTCGAGACTGCAGTTAAAGATATTGGCCAATTGGTTGGTGATAATTGCCAAATTAAATTTGTTGCAAAGTCTAAGCACGGCCATGCATTCACTCTCATTGTAAATTAATGTCTGCTCAATGCGGTATAAAACGATAAGAGTCTGTGTTTGTTTCTCCTGTAAGTTTACGCCAAACGCTACCACCAGGGTGCACTTGCATGTTTGTGTATTGAGTGTTCACTGCATCAAACTTTTATTTATTGTAGTACTCGATATGAAAGATATTTCTCATATACTCGTGACGAAAGTCATTGTTTGTGATGGTGTCATCTAGAATAAAATAAATTCGCATAAGCACAACGTTCAAATCGATTTTCCTAAACTATTGGCGCAGATAGTTTTTAGACAGTTTCCTCAACGACAAATTCCCACTCGCCAATGCATTTTTTTTCAAGATTGTCAAAATATCGAATATGATACCATCGTGGTATCACGGGTTATAAATGATTTTTTTTTCACTTTGTATATTAAGAAACAAAAAGTGATTCAATAGGAATATCGAATCGTTTTCCATAATGTTGAGGCCTACGAAATAATGTGGGTAATGTTGGTATCCCATTAGCATTTTGAACAAGTATCCCCGACTATACTAAAAGAGAAAATTAGTAATGAGATCCTCTTCGTGTGAGAAACCTTGGATCCAAATGCATTTTGCAGGCATTCTTTCGTGTTTCTTCCGCATTTCCATGTCGAAATCATCGGGTATGTCGCGGAATTTTAGGTACGAAATTATACTCACTTCGATATCCAGATACTCACAATTGAGCACAAACATGAGCAGTTTTTCTGGAGCGAGACCCCCCAGGGGCAAGTCTTCCAAATTATCCACACCAGTCTCGATTACGAAGATCGCGACAGGACTGTACTTTTACAGGTAAGTGTAGTCATAAGATCTGTCCAGGATCAGATGCTTATACTCGGTGACTGAGTACACACCATTTGCAAGAAATATATTTTCCACCATGAGATTACCAACTCCATGTTTCGGTCTGCGAAACTTTAGTTTTGCAAGTTGAATCAGTTTGATGGATGAATTTTGCAATATCCCCTCTGAAGTTACAGTATCGATGTACAACTCCATTTGCAGTATGAAATGTACATCAGTCGACTGGATGGTAAAGTAGTATTTTTTTTACAATCATTTTCCACGAAAGTTTATAGGCTGTGATCAATTTACTCGTGGTGAGGAATTCAATTTTTATCAAATTATATTAAATGTACAATGTGTTTGCCACATTTTGGGTCAAAATTTCCAGCAACAAGTTTGATTTATTTTCCAGAGAGATTGTCGTGTCGACAATTGAATCGATATACGATACATATAATTCAATCAACAGTTGGCACATTTCGTATTTGATGTTTTCAGCAATTAGAAAGTATATCGAGAGGGGGTAAGTCAAGTTTTCTTGATCTCTCTTCATCATTTTGAGAGCGATGCCCAACACATTTATAAGATTGTTGTAGATGAAAGACCTCAATATAAATATTTTATTTTGTAGTTTTAAACATCATGGATGGCATATTTTTTTTTTTGTTATATAAGAATCTATAGTCATCGCTAACAAACTAAGTTTTACAATCACCAAAATATTGGAAATATTCAAAAATATTTACAACGACCCAGAACTGCAAACTTTGGACGAATTTAAACCGTTTTACACGTATTTTGGCAACAGTCTCATGGAATGCATTTACAGTCACGAAAATGACGATGAGAAAGACAGTGAGGAAGAATTCGAACAGGAAGTTGATACTGATTATAATAACAATACATACATTAAAGTTTAAAGAATTTCGAGTCTAATTCCCAGACATCACACGCGAAGACTATCTATACGTGAAACAACTGTTGTCGTCTTGCACTTTTGAAATTAACTCGAAAGATCAACTAATCTTACTACAACAACTGCTACTTTCACAATAAGACCATCGAGTGAACAAGGACTCTTTATATAAAAAAAAAAAAAAAACAACGAAGTGTTTCCTTTGCATAAAAAAATGAAATTTATGACCAAAATCGGCTTTCGCTAACATGAAAGTACAAAAATGCTATTTACGAGTCATCCCACTGCTGCTCCTTGATTTATGATTCCAATCAAACCACGATAGAATACACATATCATTCAATGGGAACGACAATGAACAAGGACGGCACTCCTATATTCACAAAATTTAAATTACACAATGTGTTTGTACACGAATGCAATCGTAACTCTATTCGAGGATAGGTCAACGTCTCAATACCGCCTAATGTCCTTATCTTTAAACAAATACTTGACATCACCATTGAGATTTTTCTATTTAGTTGATAGCCTACTCCAATAGGGAGACTACATATACAACGAGTTTAAAGAATACATCAGTGCAAAAAATTTAACCGATGTATAATTTGTACCTAAATTGGAAAACTTTGATATTCTGTTTTTCAGGCCTACTTTTTTCACTCTCACTGTAAAAGAATATGCCGTTAGCTGGATAAGTGTATTCTTTCACTTGCTCGATATTTATGCGGGAAATATGAAAACTGAGTTTACAACTTCAGTAAAAACAAAAACTGCTACGTCGTTTGGCGTAAGATATTTTGTCAAACGACCAGCTCATAATTTTGTGTGTTCAATCAAGAGTAACCGTGCGCACACTTTACCAAATGCAAGTAACTTTCAATGTGTTCATGTTATCATAAATGTGTATACAATGGGACACATAATCACTTCTCCAAATTTACTTATCATGAATGCGATTTAAAATTGTGTTTTACAAGATCAGATAGAAAAGATTGGAGAAAAGGATACGGCCAAAATATACGAACATTTTTGTTATTTCGAACTTCATTTGATACGAGCTTTTTACAATGTGTTTCGCCATTCCAACAAAATGCACACCTTATTTTGCTCACCAAACATTTTCTTAAATTCAGTTTGGTTGAAGGAGTTTAAACACTTTATTCAACTTCAAAGAGACAGATGATTTCTGAAGGTAATAAAAAAATACAATATTTTAAAATGAATAAAATTTATTTTTCAATGAGTATAAATGAATACATACAATGTTATAAAAGATTATAAATATAAAAACATTAAATATATATAGAATTAATAAACTCCAGACTTTTCAAATTTCTACTTATCAAGACCCATACCACCCACCCCATGATACCTAATTCTTGTGTATGGCCTGATATTAAAGAAATAAACCATACTCTCTTCATAAATACAATCCAAACACTTGTTTTCAAACACCGCTTTGCCCCCCACATAACCCTTACACGGCTCAAATTTAGTTTAGAGCTGTGGGTGGGGTTTTGGTATGGACTGGGTGTGTGTGTAGTGTAGTGGGAACTGCCGCTGTTGAATGAAAATTAGAGAAGTCTGGATACCTGCAAAACACGTATCTGCGCATGTGATCGCCCTTATATTGCATATGATGAATTTTGGGACTTCAGGTCGCTGGTGCTGTGGTTGTTGGAGTTGCTGGGTATGGAACCCTTGCTGGGGCTGGAACTCCTGGTGGGGTTGGAACTCTTGCTGGAAATGGAGAGGCTGTTGGAGGAACCAAAGTCTATACTCCAATGACTGCCACCAGAGCCACTGCCTCTGTGGGGGTTGGCATTTCAATCCCCTCACCTTCTTTCCCAGCATTGGTTGGTGGACATGCTGTAAACAAAAAAAAAATGTTGCATTCTGTTTTACCGTAAAATCAAACAATTAAAAACCCTCTGAAAATAATTTTTCCTTTAAGCCTTTCTTTCTTTTGTATATAAGGAAAGCAGACTTTTTACTGTTTTACAAAATTTACACTTTTGTGTAATATTACACTGGCAATGTTTTCGTGATTTTTTGCTATTTCTTTTTCATGAAGTTTTATATTTGTGCCATTCTTCCCGAAACTCTTTATACTCCTTAACCAACTCCTTCCCTATTTTTTTGAGCCTCTAGCATTTTATCCAATTATCTTTTTGCTTCTGTATGTTTTTCTAATAGTAATTGTATGTCCTTTTTTGTACTGCAGTGCATCAAAAACCTATCATAATAATTTCTAAATTTATCCCCCATTCCTTCAAATAACCCATCTAACTTTGCCTTATTCGCTCCAACAACCTTATCCATTCTTGTGAATATAAAAAAATTAGTGACAGCTATCTTTACAGTCCTATACTTGCATTCCCTAGCACACTGACTCTAGACTAAAGTGCTTGGTGTTTATATATGCACCGAGTAAATATTTTATTTCGCATTTCAGAGTAGTGAGGAGGGATTATTCTATAATTGGGTTTTTTCTTTTTTACTTCATACATTTATATATTCATGCTTCTTTTTTTTTCTCATAGGTGCATCAGATGTGCACTCGTTCACTCAAAGTCATGACTAGTCATGGACCAGCGAGGCGACTGGCATACATTACTCAACTTGGCCTCATTATTATGCGAGAATTATCTCGGGGCATAAATAATTTTTTATGGTGCAAAAAGGAGGTTCCGCTCACATTTCCCCCACTACTCTACCTTATAACTTTCATTTTTTCTTCTAGAGCTCTCGGTAGGAGCCCGAGTATGTTTTTTCTCAAGTGTCCTGGTAGGAGTCAGAGTATTTTTTCTCTAAGTTTTCCAGTCGAAGTCAGAGTATATAAGTAGTGAACTTTGCAACAAACAACATCCACCATCAACCAATGGACAACCGACCGTGCATTTATGGGTTAGAGAAGATTTCCTCATACTTGGACATGATGAGTGCGACCTCTATACTGACAACCAGGCCCTAAGATGAGACTTTGACCATCCCAAGCAGCTGGGCAAGCTGGGCTGATGGGTCTTGAGACTGCCGTGCTTTCGATTCAAGGTCCATCTCGTTCGAGGCTTAGACAATAAAGTAGCCGATGCGTTTTCGCACATGAATGTTACTGATAAATTTGAATCGAGGCAGGCAGCAGCATCATCGCCTTCAGTGAACCTGATACAAGGGTTTCCGGAGTTCTTTGTGAAATTGCGACGGGCGCAGGAGGTTGATCGATTGTGCATTCAGATTAAGCAAGATTAGGGTGAGGGTGTGATTCTTCCTTATGTGTGCATTGTGTGTAGTGGTTGCCAATGGCTGAGATGCCAATCTCTGATGCGAATGATGCTGCAGTCTACACCAAGGAGGCAATCAACATCGATGATAAAGAGACCATCGAGGGGGCAAACACCTTCGACGTTGAAGAGGCAAACGCCTTCAACTTTGAAGAATTTGGCTTCTTCAACTTCGAAGACTTGTCGCCCTTGATGCCGAAAACGCCATCTTCTTCAATCTCGAGGATGTCATGCTCTTCGACGCTGAAAAGGCCATCTCCTTCGACGCCGAAGCGGTCATCCCCTTCGACACGGAGAGGTCATCCCCTTTGATGCCGAATAGGCAATTCACTTCAACACTGATGTCATGCTCTTTGATACCGAAGAGGCCATCCCCATCGACACTGAAGATCTCATCACCCTTGACGTCAAGGATGCCGTCTCCTTCGATGCTAAGGATGTCATCTCCTTCAACATCAAGGATATCATCTACTTCTCAGAGAAGGAGGATGAGGCCTGTTAAAAGTAGGAATCCACCATCATCACCTTCGGCACCATCGGCACCTTCGGAACCATCGGCACTTTTGGAACTGTCGGCACTATCGGCACCTTTGGCATATTCGGCACCACCATCCCCCTCTGCTGGTGTGTATGTAATTTTTTCAATAATGTTTCGTTTCTATATTCCATAATAAGATGTGTCTATTTCCTTTGCAGCTAATATGATTGATTATTATAGTCATGTTGTTGGTTTTAATAACTGTGAAGTTTTTAAATGCACACAAAGGTGAACATTTTGTAAAACCTTTAAAGATATCTAATCAATCTCCACCACAATTGCCACCTCCATCACTTCTGTCGTCGCCGACAACTGAACATAATTCCAGCCATAAAATATCTTTTTATTTTGGTTTCAGAAATAACATTGTAACCCATCGCTCTGTCAATTTTTGTTTCGATTGTAATGCAAAGTCTGTTAACAAATTCAAATATTGGAAAGAGCTTTCACGAAACTTGTACGTAAATTTTAATTTTAGCAGTACGAAACACGACATGCGGCCTTTTGCATTTGATGATATTTCAATAAAGTTATTCAATTTATACAAAAATGACTACATTGTATAATTTTCCCTTATAAACATCGTCGATGAGTCAAATAGACTTTGAATTCTGCCTTTAATATAGTTCAAAATATTGCGAAAGACTCGCGATGGATGATGGATGTGGCGCGATACACTGCGATTCCTCTCTTCAAGAGTCCTGTGTTTTTCGTAATGGAAAAATAAAAAAATATGGATCCTTTGATGGAAATTTTACAAGTGAATAATGTGTTTACACATTTCGAGTATAAAAATACGACAGCTTGGTGTGCCTACACTCGATTTTTGGCCACTTTAAATATTCCGTCGACAAGAATAGCATGTTATTTCAGTTTTACGGTGGCGGCCGAGTATTACTGGAAATGGTAATCATAAAACCTTCGGCTCCCCCTTACGAAGAAAGTGATGAGAGTGGTAATGTGGATGATGGTGCCCTTATTTTATTCGATAATGATTCCGAGATTGGAATACAAGACAAATAAAACAAACAATGTAATTAATTCTAAGAAGCAAAACACTCTGAGAAAAATCTCTGAGTTATAAATAAGGAAATAGACAAATATATATGGATAAAATAAAAATGGACAGTGTTGAGAAACTCGCAAAGATGGTAGGCCACTGTCGAAAGACTGATATTTCGTCAATTTCTTTTTTTTTTTGGAAATTGAATATTACAAAAAGGTGATGGAAAGACTAGACGGTATGGACGAGTCTAAGAGATTTCGCTTTAAACAATTTGTACTCTCGCGAATTTACGAAAAAATATTTAATTAAAGACGAGTTTACAGATTTGGAAATTCATTCCTTTGTAAATCAAGTCCAGTGAAACTAACAAACTTTGCACAAACTCGTCGAACAAAAAACAAAAGTGGAGAACAGATCATTTCATCTGGCATTTCTTCAGAAACTGAACGAATTGTCTCAAATAGATACAAGCATTAATCCCGAAGAGTTTTGCTCGAAATTACAAAACATTATTCACTTAAACAAATTACAGGCAGGTATTTCGTCAGAAGTCATACTCTATAAGATTTTTGCGATGGTTACATGTCTACAAAAATTCCCAACATACCTACTTATACACTGGCAGATATTATGCAAATCGTCAACAGCATTGCACTGAACGGTTAAAAACTATATAAAATCAATCCAAAAATGAATGAAATTATGTGCTTCAACTAAGTACCAAACAGCATCAACATGGTCGATTGTCTAAAAAACGAATTGAGACGATGCAACTTTGAATATGTATCCAAATACAATTTCATCAAATTACTGAATTCTGATTACAAAAACTTAATAATTGAAAAATTATATAATCTTGTAGAAAATGTCAATAAACTATCATTATGTACGACGTAAAAATCATACATTGTATAAGGTCTTTGATGAGGGGGGGGGGGGGGGGGGAAATTGAATCACCTTCTAAAGTGACCAAATTTTTTAGGGAGGAGCGGAAGTCCCCCCTTAAAAAAATCGGTTTATTTAGAAGGTAATTCAGCCCCCCTTTTTATAAATCGACTCAGTTTTATGACATCACATATATGATACATTATGTAGTAAAGGGTTAAGATAAGAGTTAGATTTAATCCCCCACCTTCCGAAGTTACAAAAAAAAAAACATATTTTTGCAACGATTCCGTCTTATACGTTGGGCGACATTATGCGTATCGTAAACTGCATTACATTGAATGGTTAAAACATACCAACTAAACTTGTGTTTACAGACCTCTATATGAATATTGGTCATAACAAACAAAAACAAAAAACATGTATTATATTGTTTATAACAAAAGGGGCATTAAATCACCTTCCAAATAGAGATTTTTTAATGTGATTCTGTCCAAGGGGGGATTTCTAGTCCCAAATTAAAAATAATTTATTTGGAAGGTGATTTATTTCCCCCTTAAAAAAATAAAATGTAGACTCCATCTGGGTCGCCAATGGTTACAAAAAAAATTTTTTTGCAACGATTCCTATATACTGAATGGCAGACATTTTGCGATTCGTCAGTAATACAGTAACCATGGCGTTTGTAATACATTATTACGAAAAAGCCCACAACTTGATCAGTATTTCAACCAAACCTTTGGATCGAAACATTGTAATGTACGGTGCGAATCAGAAACATCGAGAATTGGCTTCGGAACTACCTTGTGGGGTTCCAAATTATTATCGGTGTTGCACAAACTCGTACTATACTCACGAGCCGGAAAATCATGTACAACACTTCAATAGATCTGTACACTTTACGTATTGTAATCATCCAGCGATGACGCATCTTCGGCGTTTTAACATTCCCCGCAACTCCAAATGCGAAACGTATTTGAAAACTATCAAATGGGAAGAATTATATTAGTATAATTTTGATTGGCAAATTATCGAAACCATGTACATTAAAATAGACCAAAAGAAAGAATTACCATGTGGTTATACATATATGGATTGAGTGAATCCCCGGATTCCGAAAAAAGCGCTGTTTAAAACTATGGAACGACATGGTAGAGAAGAGCACGTTACATATTGTGATCAACTTAAGCACATTAGGGTATGTAAGGATCCAGTACGTCATTTGTGAAGCGAACATGTAAATTGCCAAAATGAATTCAAGCAACAATGTAATTTAACAAGTAATAAACACGAGTTGATGAAAATTATAAAATATCACCAATTTAAATTTTAAAATGTGTATTTTTTTTTAACGAAATAAATTGCTACTTTGTTATGTGTGTTTTTCTCATTTAACCTATCCTCATTCCTTTTGTTTAGTTTTGACGACTATTCACCAGATTGCTTGACAGTCGATATGACATCACCACCCTTTTTTTATTCAACACTCAATCAGAGTACGCCATTTTATTCCCAAATTTTTTTATAGCTGGTGAATATTGGTATCGAGATTCGAACCCAAATTGTTGCCAAAATATCCAAACGTTTATCACGCGTAAAAAAAAAAAATTAAAACTTCTTATTATATACATTTTGTTTTAAGTTGGCCTGTTATGGTACCATGCAACACATTGTTAGACTTTAAATTCTTTCTAAATTGTTTCCATAAACTGTTCGTTTCCCTTAAATTGTTCTATGATTACCTCCACTCGTGTTGGCGAATTATCGTAAAAAATGTCTTGCATAAAGATTTACTAGGTAAATTAACTTTGCGAATTGTTCAAACACTGATCTCATTAGATATATGCATTCTGATGTCTACATTTGTTTTTGCTCTCATTGTTAGAAGACAAAGGGAGAGGAAATAACCATTGACGATCGTCAGCTTCTGGCACTGAACGTTTTTCCCACAGAAAATGAACGGGAACATTTGTTGATTGAAATCGTCAATTAATAGTTGTTCGTTGATGGCTTCTATTAGACACTGTAAATAATTTATGTTTTTATCAAACAGATTTGTGCACAAGCCATGTACTTGGTTTTTTTGTAATTGACTCTTTGGCCCGAGGCCCGAATATTTTCCAGTAAACGCATTGCAGCATCGGTAAAAGAATTTTTGTACATATAATGTGGATGCTTCGCTGTCGTCGTGTCCTAGCAGAAGTGAAAAGTAATGCTCAAAGACAGTGACTGGTTTGCAGACGTTTTTTAAAGACTTGAACAATAAATTGCACAAAACGTCGTCCGATCCCGGTGTATTTTGTGCATCGGGACTGGCTGGTAAATCGTTTTGATTTTGCACCTCTATGCGTGTATATTCGGCAAGCACAAACGTTAGACAGAAACCCATCGCTGGTACAAATAATATATGAAAAAGCGAGCATACCTGATCAAATTCAGTCACGTAGAATGGGAAAATTAATTTTACGAGGGAAACCATGTTTACTTGATTGTGTTTTTCCACGAGCCTGATATATTTCGAATAAAGTCTTCGATAATTTTCAGTGATTTATTCGTCAGGTAACTCGCAAAAATTTGGTTTGTTGGTTGATTATGGCTGAATGTTCGCCCATCCATTTTGGAAGAATTTTAAACATGTAAAAACAACTTTTCATAGAATTGTTTGGATCTTGAACTATGGATAAAATGGAATCGATTTTGAGTTTCGGGTAGAGTTTCATCAGAGCTTCGTAGTTGATTATACCATCGAGTAGAAACAAGTTGGTTTTGACAATTTTTATAAATGTTTTTACATTGTATGTGAAAATGATATTGATGCTTGAAAGTTTATACTATCGAATATCTAACCGTTTAATTTATTCTTCGCACTCAATTTATCGCATTTTTTACTTGCTGTGTTTGAATCGATTGGTTCCTTCAAAGTGTAAAATTTATAAATATTATTCAAGGCAATGACGATAATAGGAGTCATTGGGGTTGTTGTGTCCAATTACATAATTGATCTTATATATATATTTAATTACACGATATATATATACATCGTGTAATTAAATTTGTAATTTTTTTATATACTCACTGTTTAGTAAAAAAAGTGTGGCCGAGTGGGTAGTAGTGGTTTATTTGTAGAGTGTTTTTAGATTTTAGAGAGATATTAAAACA
This sequence comes from Dryococelus australis, assembly GCA_029891345.1. NCBI lineage: Eukaryota > Metazoa > Arthropoda > Insecta > Phasmatodea > Phasmatidae > Dryococelus > Dryococelus australis. The sequence goes on from CM056995.1 coordinate 176,117,384, forward strand.
CGAATCTCGTATGGAAACCGTCCCATCACCGTAGTCAAAAAAATTAAATTGGAAACATGAAGCGAACCCGTCTGAATTATTTTACTCGCGTAGGGCAGGCCATCTCGAATCTAGTGGCAGGGAATTGTTTGCCACGCAATTCATTTCGAGATTTGTGATTGTAGCATAATATGAATTTGTAATGATTACATACCGACCGAATATGTCCCATTTAGCGTGATTGAACAATCTTTAAACCATCCAGTAATATTTGTTTATGTTCGTCAACGACTCGTGATTTATTAAAGTAGTTATAAAAATAATATGGTAACAACAGAAAACAATTTCTAAATTGCCTGCAGAGCGCTAGTTTTTGATCTTTGGAAAATAAATTGTATTTGGACTTGGTTGTATCTTCTGCCAGCAAGGGTAAAAATGAATCGTCGAAAACATTTTTGAAATTTCAAAACCGAATAAAGGAGCACCTACGAAAAATACACTTTTCACATATTTGAAAAATTCCGCTTTATTGAAATTTTCAATATTATTCGCACCAGTAAACCGCCGAATGAATGGCCCACTATGAAAATTTCCAAAGGAAATTAGTATTTTAACAAGTACTTTTCCATCTAAAGTTTACTGAATATGCAGACTGTGATAATCGCACGCTATTCCTTTAATTTTAACTTTCGAAACATTTCGATATAAATGAGAAATGGTACTCAAATATACAGATTTTCTACACAAGGAACATAGCACTTTGCTGGGCCGCAATGAATCGTCATTTAATGGTCGCTGAAAATATTTATCCAATATTTTTTGAAAGAAAATTATTTGTTTGGAAAAATTTTATTTTTAAATTTATTGTCTACAGCTAGAAAAGATCCATATAGTTCGGTACTAGAAATATCATTTTACTAGACATTGTTTTACACAAATATGTACAATCACGAGTAACGAGTTTTAAAAAAAATCTATGTATAAATACTTACATGTACCTACTGATGAAATAATGCATGGATACTTACGTGTAGTTGCTGTATCGTGATCTGCCGAGAATACATATTCTCTTTTTCTGCCTTCTAGATAGATGACAATTATTATAAATTCTTTGCACGTAATGGTGCAGAAAGTAATAATGTTGTTCTCAATGCAATGAGAAGAAATAAAGTGAGTGAGTTAAAATGTCGGAACTCGGAGCAGTGGTGGGCATGGCGACAATATGATATTCCTTTTGACGACAATGGAAGGGAGGGAAATTGGAGGATAAGTGGGAAGAGGGGACAAGTATGCTAATTGGTTGAGGGATTAGGTTTTTTTTTAAAAAAGGAAATGAAGGGATGGAGATCACACTCCAAATATGGTAATGAAATAATCTGAGCGTGCTGATTGGATGAAGAAATAGTTTAAAAAAACAAGAATGCAAAGAGAGGGAAGGTGGTCCCTCTTCAAATATGGCGATGAAATGAAACAAGCATGTGGTGTTGATGGAAGGAGAAGTAGGCGAATGAACCCAGTGATCCAGACAGTTGCGAGTCTTCCTCAGTGTTACATAAGACCACAGTAGAACCGATTAGGTATTCCGTATTTCGTGTCATAATGGGAAAACCATACAAACATTCGGTGTGTACTATAAAAAATGTATTCCAATTATTTACTTTGCTCTCTAGTGCCCTATCATGTATCCGCCAAATTACGTTTAGCGTATCCAAATTCAGCACAGGTTGTTCTGTATCACGTATCCAAGCTTTTCCCTCGCAAATTTTCTCTCGCGAATAGCAAGATAGTGTGTGCAGGATAAAAAATCACAATGTTGAATGCCAGGCAAGTTATTCCTTCCTCGCCACACATAAACATGTTTCTCATCAAACACGACATTCTCAAATCGACATTTAAGTGCGAAAAATGCGGGGAAGGTGAAGCGAAATTGGTGGAAAACAGGGGTTTGTTTTACTGGTGCCAATGGCGACTGGAGAACGGTACCAAATGCAACTTTAAAGTGTCGGCGAGACAGGGCAGTTTCAAGGGAGATTCAAACTTGTCTCCGGGCAAGATAGTCGAGTTGTGTTTACTCTGGTGCCTGATCAAATATCCTCGACAGCAGACTATAGTGAATGAACTTTTGTGTTCCGGAAAGACGGTCATCGCCTGGCCGAGTTTCTGCTGCCAAGTGTGAATAGACTGGGTGTTGATGTACAGGAAATGCATAGGCGGGCTGGGCAAAGTGGTCTAGATCGACGAGTCGAAATTGGGCAAACACAAGAACTGAAAAGGACATAAAGTTCATGGTCAGTGGGTTTTTGGCCAAGTGCAGCAGGACGATCCAATGAAATTCTTCCTGGTGCCGGTGGAAAAGAGGAACATGGTGACCCTGATCAAGATCATTCACAAATGGATCGTTCCAGGCACAGTGATTATTTCAGACTGCTGGAGAGGTTACAGCAACTTGGACATTCACGACTACCGTCACATGCATGTGAATCACAGGTGGGAATATGTGTGCAGCGGAAAGAGTGGCATGGAAAACACTCGAAACACACTAAAGATGAAGAGGGGCGAAATGGTGAGGGTGCACACTCAAAACATCGAGAGAAGTTGGTGTTCTGTGCGATACAGAATTACCTGCTTTTCCCGACAGAAAATATCTTGGGTCGGTTACCTGGCCCAGTACATCTGGAAAAAGACTCATTAGTACGGAGAACTACAGCACGCTTTGCTGATTTACGTGGCCAATATGCACCATCGTAATCGGTGCAGAGGAGATGGCGGCGAAGGCTATCCCAATTTAGACAGGTATCTGTTTGTTATGGTTGTTTTTATTTTGCAGGCACGAGCGAGATTGAGTTGTTGTTGAAGTTGCAGTTTTAAAAAAGTTCATTGAGTTGCTGTTGCCATTGGAGTACAAATTTAAAGTGTGATTGACTTGCTGTTTGTTTCATTATAAATTTGGTTTTACTTGCCGTTTGATTCAAGTTTAAATTAATTTTTAATTTAGTTGCTATTTGATTCAAGTTTAAAATAATGTTTAATTGAGAAGCTGTTTGAATCAAGTTTAAATTAATGTTTATTTGAGTTGCTGGTTGATTCAAGTTTAAATTAATAAATAATTGAGTACCTGCTCTATAAAAGTTTAAATTCATATTTTATTAAGGTGCTGTTTGATTAAAGTTTAATTAATGTTTAATTGAGTTTCTGTTTGATTAAAGTTTCAATTAATGATTAATTAACTTGCTGCTTGATTCAAGTTTTAATTAATGTTTAATTGAGTTGCTGTTTGATTCAAGTTTAAATTAATGTTCAATTGATTTGCTGTTTGATTAAAATTAAAATTAATGTTTAATTGAGTTGCTGTTTGATTCAAATTAAAATAATATTTAATTGAGTTGCTGTTTGATTCAGTTAAAAACAATGTTTGAGTTACTTGTTTGTTTTGGATAAAAAAAACAATATTTGAATGACTTGCTGCTTGTTTCAGTTTCAAAATTGTTTTATTGACATGTTTTTTGTATAAACATTCATTTGCTAATGGAAAAAAGCCTAGTAGGTCGTGATGGGTCTTGCCAGAGAGGACTGGTGAACTTGCATCTGTTGCATCTCCAAAACTTGGATCTGCCAGTATCAATTATTGAGGCAAATTGTTTTTTTTTTAATTACATTCATTTGCTATCCCGAAAAGGCATAGTGCGGCCATGTCTGTCATGACTAGTTTGGCCGGCGGTGGATGCAATTGCATATGCTGTTACTTTCGTAGACTTTGAACCTGCCAGTTCCTCATTGCCCTTCTGCTTAGGAGGAAGGTTGATGTTTCTCTATCCAGCTCTCACCATCGACTGACATCTTTTTTCAGATCTGGCCACCATATAGGCTTAACTGAAAGGATGACAGGGAAAGGAAGTGAAATGCTGCAATATGATTGGTTGTTGAAATTAGGAGTTCGGGGAATTAAACTTCATTTATCTTGCCAAATATTATGTGGATGTTATATCATCAAATAAGTAAACAATTTTGCATCTGTTGGTATTTAGTATATTTAACAGAGTCAAGTGTTTATGGTTTATAGTTTTTTTTCTCAACCTTTGTACCTCGCATTTATTATCAATTTCCGCTACTGGGGCCATGTTGGTTTTTATTGGATTTCTCTCTAGGGAGTAGCATTACTAGTTTCCCATTATAATTCACTATCATTGTGTTGTAGGGTAAAAAGGTGGAAATATCGAACATCTCCCATGTTGGTCTATTTGACACAACATCGTCCAAAAGAAAAATTGTGTATCAATTCCATCAAGTCTCAAAACATTAAATTTTTTTTATTACCCTTATAATGTATTCAATCAACACCATTGAAGATGATCGCTGTGGTTTTTTGCATTCGCTGATGGATGTTTGAATGTCACGGACCTTGAAAAAAATCGATAAATGGCATTGGGTGGTTGCCAACTTGAATTTTCACACGACTTCCTTGACCTGTGGCAACACAATAAACATCAAATACATTTTATGCTATTATTGAGCATTTAAAAACAAATTTCGTGGGAAAATTACCTAATTGATCGAATTTTCGGAACCATTTCTTAAACTGGAGATATGCCATTATGGAAACATAACTCAATTGATAAACATATTGCTGACTCGTCAGGGGTCACCTATACAAGGACTGGCTATCACCTCGAATGTTACATTCATGGTCCATGCCCTAGGATACAACAAGGGTAACAATGCTGATACCAGTGCTTTTCTGCAATGACATCCATTTGCATTACAGGTCGATTAATATAACTATGATAGTGAATGAGTCTAATCAGAGGGAATGAGAAAGGAAAGATTAGGCAACCTCAACTTTTCCTCGCAGGAATCTTGAGGCAATATTGAGAATGCCTCAACTTTGCCTCAAGAATATTCCAATAGTTTGCTTTATTACAATCAACTTTTCCTCGCATAATTTTTTTACTTGCAGCACTTTTTTGAGTGAATTTTTTTTTAGCAAGTCTCCAGAATGTCTCACTTGATGGATGAAAAAAAGGGTAGAAAATAAAAACCAACAAAATAAAGTATATAACAATTTTTTAATTGGGTGAAATACACATTCAATAAAAGATAAGAATAAAATAAATAAATAAATGGAGTATATAAGTATTTGATTTTCAGGTGTAAGCCCACACATTAATTAAAAGTACCAAGTGTCGGACATTACCCTGGAACTTCCAAAAAAAAACAAAACTGGTAAATTATTAACATAAATCAAATGAGGTTAATCCTTAACAGTTGGTGGTTTAGGAAAAATTCAAAAAATCATCCTTTAGTCGAGGTGCTATACAATATTGGTATCTACATCATACAAAACAATTTCCATTCATTTACCGCCGGTCGAATCGCAAGGCCATGGACCATTTAAAAAACTATTCCGAACGAGCTATGCTGTTTTTTTATTCCCTACTTGAAAATGTTCTCGAAGAAATCTATTTTCAAGTTTAAAATCATTATGGAAACTAAGAAAATAGCCGAATTGGTCATCCTGTTCAAGAAGACTGGGAAGCACCAGCACAATTCGAAAAGAAATTCCATTCCATTCTGGATTCATTTGGTTACCTGAGTGCATTGTTTCCAGAATCCCATGGAAAATGGTACTGCTATTTAATAGATCGGATTAAGACGTACAGTACAGTGAAATCTACACCAACTGGAGGAAAGTATATACATTTTTACTCTTGTAAGAATCGTGCAAGTTTGGTGAGTCATGCACAATTGACAAACAAGCTATTTATATCTTCGACAAGCAAATTTTTCGTTACATCAAGCAAACATTTGTCTAGATTAAAAAGTTTTTCGACATTCCATTCCATTTTGTAATGGTTCGATAAAGACAATGTTACAAGATAGTGGGAGCCAGATGTGCCGGAATTTACTGTCACCACAAATAAAATATTTGCAGTCAAATTGTTTTATGAGCCAACCAATGACCAAGCAAGATCATTGTTCCTCACATGGGGATGACATCACTAGACATCGACCTGAATGTCTCTCGAATCGTCCTCTTTGACCTGACCAGCATTGTCGATGAACTAAAGGAGAAATTCATCAATCTGGGGTGGGATACAGTCTTTTACTCAAACGAGATCCAGTGATACATCCCGTCTCATCTGTCGTCATCGATTGAATGGCTTTTGCAACGACAGATTTACTGTTTGTCTCGCAGTTGATCCTGAAGAATCAAAATGCCGACATCAATGGAGATACGGAATTATTGTACCTGGTTTCGGATGTGGTCGCCGTCAAGGAAGCGATAATCAACTTGTCTCCCATTTACTGTATTTACATTCCTTTTAATAAACTGAGGTTGAAATTTACCAAAGCTCATATTCTGTACATGCATAAACGACACTAACCCAAAACACACGAGTTTCACCAATTATATGAATTGTTTTGCAACATTTACACACTGAAATGGTTCAATAAGGAGACGAATCTCGAAGCATTGGAAAAACTGACTGTCGATGTGCCCCACATTTACGATTTGCTCGAACCAATGGTGGATATTTTGGAAAATTTTTGTCCCATTGTTTATTTTAAGTATGGCTAGATAAAAATACAATTTTTTTTTGCGAGGTGAACCAGAAAACTTACGAGTTGGCAAATGGCATATTAAAATATTTTCGTTACGAATTGCTCCCATTTCTCGACTAGATAAAATCACTGAGTTTATTGGATGGAAATTTAATTTGCATATTTTGAGCGGCGCCAAACGAAACATTCATCACTACCTCGAGCTCATGGATTAATTAGTTTTGCTTGACGGTATGCTCGAATTAAACGATGCAATCAATTCCTCGAAATTTCCTTGAACGTAATTGTGATCGAATTCGATCAGGAAATGTACCAAATGAGTATAAATGCACACATGGTTTCCCCGACTCGGTCGGGGAAACCATATATATATATATATATATATATATATATATATATGTATATATATATATAACCATATATATATATATATATATATAACCATATATAATATATATATATATATATATATATATATATATATATATAAGGATACTCCCCAAAAAAGGTGGGCAAAATAGAGAGAGCAGGAAAATATTTATGGTTAATTTAGAGTATGCTTTTCACAAGCATGGGCAATGGCTCTCCAATGCCGTACAATCTGCATTTATGGGACAATGAATGGCGTGTTTCGAAGAGACTAGTATCGTGGAATATATATCGGTTATTTGCTTTTATTGCATCTGCAAATATTATCACTAGAGGAAAGATAATGATCCTTGGATAGAAAATGTATATAATTACTCGATGATTGAATGTATGTATGTTAACTTGATAAAGGATAACATATATCCTATTATGACTGCAAATTACAAGGAAGGTAAATATGTCTGTAAAATCGACATCACAGACGATGATGTCGATGTTGATGCCATATCTTAAGTTTTGCAAAACAACAAAGAACAACATACCTATCCTGAATACAATATGTGTGAAGCACAAATAAAAACATTTAAAATAAAACAATGGTCTCCATATCTAGTTCGAAATGCGAAATGGCTAAGTAATGTGGGGTTCTTTTACACGGGTTTCGGTGATTGAGTGACTTGTTTTCATTGTGGTAAAACATTATACATTGGGAAGATGAAGACGATCCTAGGATAGACCATGGTTTTTGGTATCCCGAGTGTAAATTTTTCCTTTTGGTAAAAAGAAAGTGTTTCATCGACCAAATTCGGGTAGGAAGAATACAACAACTGAAGCAAAAAAAGAATGAGGATATGTCAAACTCTGAAAACAACGATTTGGACAAATGCGTGAGTGGTAGCTGTTGCAATAATTCCACAAACAATGATTTGGAGAAATGTGTGGGTGGCAGTAGCAGTGGTGATAATGAAGATGAACAAAAAAAATCAATTTTTTTACAAGATTTGTCACCAAAGAGAATTGAAGGTAATTTTTCTGCCTTGTGGTCATTCGATTTCATATATCAAATGTCTATTTGCACATTCCAAATGTGCAATATGTCGTAAAAAAAATAATTGCTGTAAGTAAAATATTCCTAAATCAAATATATATATATATATATATATATATATATATATATATATATATATATATATATTTAAAAACCATTTTTTTCACAAACATCACTTCTTCATCGAACAGGGAAGCAAATGAAGTAAACAAGAAATTTTTATTAGTAATGTAGTTTTCCAAGTTGAGCCCATTAGTGATTTCAACTGTGTTGCTTCTCTTGATGAATTCCTTCGTAAATGGAATGTCCGCGGCTAGACAACATTTAATTTCGACTTTGCAACCAAAAATGGAACATTTCTGCAGTAACCTTTTGTGTATGTGAAGTAAACATTCGGCACAAAGTTGTAAGACAGGCAGCACATTTTGTTTGAACATATGTGGATTGGCATGTTTGCCATTGTAATCGAATAACAACCTATACACAAACTGCACGTATGGAGAGTGGTCTAGAAAAAATTTTGTTTTCTTCAGCATTTGTATGCAGTTAATTAGTTCATTTTCCAAGTCGATGGTATACATCGATTGGAATAGGCTATTATCGTTATTATTCCTGTATGGGGGATATTTCGCCAGAAAGTGGAGAAAATTAAATGATCGACTAGACACTGTAGTCTTCCCCACACCCAAACAACTTGTTTTTGTTTGGCAAAAACTTGCACAGTGATAAACATCAAGCTACTGCAAGTCAAACTAAAGGCAGTCGTGATGGTTGCAAACATCAGTTCATTTCCAAATAAGAAATGTTCATAAAGTTGTAAAATTAGTAATTCCAAACAGCCGATGCCTAATCCAATCAAAGAAATTGGAGACAATAACTGTTTTCACCAAACAATCAATGTAAAGGTTTGAATGATCGAACCCAAATTGATTGTAAGTCCTGCTATGATTACGAAAATTTTATTGAGATATTATTCGCCTAAACATCCATTCCTGATTACCATCAATATTGAAGCAATTAGCCACATGATATACGATGCAGTGAAACAGTTTTCGAGAACATCTTCTCTTTCCGACGTGGTTGACGATGATCTTCTGATGAGTTGGAGGCGACTCATTCAAATTGAATAACAAATAGAATGAATCGCCTCCAACTCATCCGAAGATCATTGTCAACCATGTCGGAAAGAGAAGATGTTATATATATATATAACAAAAAACCTTTACAAAAAACGAAGTTATACAGTAAAGGATTACGTAAATGTAACTGCTTCGTACATGTGTTTCAAGTACCAAGTGTGTATACACAACGACATGTTTGACAAATTTCTCCATCGGCAGTACATCATTGTCTTTGAGTTCGACTCGAAACATCCTTCGAGTACGGTGTCGGCGGTGATTTATGTACACCACGACTGCAATTATGCATTACTCGAAAAGATTTGCGAAATGCGAAAAAAAGATAAGGCCGATATATCCGTCGATGTATCGGAAAAGACAACTGCAAAGAGGTTGAGATCGCACCACATATCATACAATTATAAACACGACAATGTTAAGGATTAGTATATTGTCGTTTAGGAAAATGCATTATTGGACGTTTTTCGAAATATTCACCTTCAGTTCTCTGTTGTCGCAACCAATTTCTTCAACGACCAATCTTTTTTCTACATTCATTTTTACTTATGGAACTTTCTCGGGTCGAGATTGTGCAAGATCCTACACAAATGGTTGGAAATCCCATCCATGTGGTCCCAATCTGAAATTGGTCTGGCCCAAACGAATACAGGCTCAGTAGATATACACGAGCAACACAACATTTTTGTACTCACATGAAGACTTGTATTTGTACAATCACATACCTTTGCTCTTTGTGCAAAATTACAAGGTTATTCCACTTCCAAAAGATTAAAACAAAAGAGACCTTTTTCGTTCTCACCTTTATCAGATTGTTGAAAACATACATCTTATGTAATTATAAAAAGAAAAGTGATTTATTTCACTTATCTTCGAAGATTTCGGGGCCTCTGGTGAACATCATCAGCGAAAGTGGAATTTAATCCATGGCAGATGCGAGAATAGCCAATCGAGAGTTTCAGATGATAAATGCTTCTAAACACGCCCATTTTAAGCGGAACATTACGCCATGGAAATTAAGTAATGAAAATGTGTTAGGAAGAACATTAAAAAAAAGATTGTAAAACAAATACTTTGTATTTTATTTCTAAGAGGCTAAAAGTAAAGCTAGGAATAAAACATCTCTCTCTTTTGATCGCATAAAATATGAAATTATTGTTCAAAATGTGTGTTTGGTTATTTGGGGCACAATTCTAGGTTTATGTATCGCACTCTTAGAATGTGTGTTTCAAAAAGGTTCTCGGAGGAGAAAAATGTCTTCATTTGGTTAGGAATCACCTTTGTAGATAGCATATTAAAAAAAATAAACACAGATAGGTGTATATATTATTTCTATATAAATTACAAAAAAAAATACTCATATATAAACGAATTACAAATTTTTTTTTTTTTTCACATTTGTTCCATATCTTTTAGATTTATACAAAATGCAGCGAGCTCGAACTTGAAATACTGCATATTACTGCTGTATAGATAACGAAAAATGGCGTTTCTAAACCAGCAAGATCCATGATTTTATGATTTAAAAAATTGCCTTTTTGTTCTGGAGTAGCAGGAAGAGAGATCTTTGATTTAGTTCAATCATCTGGTCAACATGTTCCATGTTTTTTTCTTCCATAGTCGAAAGAGTGTATTGGATCACATTGTCTGTGATCAAGTTCCACGAATTGAAACTTCCCCCACTATGAATTTTGCGTACAATATTTTTCAGTAAATCACAATCTATCGAGAAAAAGACATATTTTATCAATGGTTCTTTTCCAACAAACGGAATTTGAGAATTTATCTTGATCTCGTCAACATAGTTCAAATTAACGAGCTTAATGTTTAAACCGAGTAGGTTAAACAACTGAAGGGATTTTGCCAACAGTCGGGTAAAGTTGGTAATTTCATAATCTTCGGAGCAATAATTACTCACATTAGCCTTTATTTGATCGCTGCAATAAAACTTTAAGTAGTTGCCATCAATTTCACCCAACATTGAAACAAACTTTACTTCGGAATTATCCAGGAGAATGCACAGTAGACAGGATTTGTTCTCGACCCATTGATATTTTGCGGCTGTTTTCCCATCTGGTTGATGATTGATTGGTGGTTGAATAAATGATTCTATGTCTTCAGCTTCTTCGTCATCGTCACGACATTCGCAATTTTTTCGTTTAACTGATTGGAGATCTTCTACCATGAGATTAGTAAAAGTATTGTCGTGATGACACTGTTGCTGTTCAGTAGTTTTACTAGGGGCATGTTTCTTCTGAACGAGTGATAAAATAACAACGATTCACCGCCTCTCTTATAAGTACCACCTCGAGCTAATTTTTTTACTATTTTTTTTATTTATTTATTTCAATATTGTTAAGTTCTTTTTTATTTTTGTTTTAATATTTTTTCTGAAGCCAATGGACTATAGGTATAAGTCACAAGTAAAATTGTACGTTCACATGAATTTTTTGCAGGGTCCTTAATCGTGTCGAAAGAGCAAGGTATTTTTAATTAATTGTATAAAGAATGATTGGTATATGGGTTTATGCATGGGCGTGCAATACTGAATGCATATTGGGCTTCCTGTATGGTCGAATCACTTCCAGCCCATTTCGAAACACATTTTGTAAATGGAAGTTTGAGGTCGGAATTCAAGTTTAAAATTTGTGGGTCACAGTCATAATTACCAGTGGAATAATCAGGCATTGCATTTTCCAGTGCATTGAATATCACCAAAGCGCATTTATTTTGCATGTACTCGAACCACAATCCATTATTGAATGGAATCAATCAATTTTGCAAAGTGTCTGATTACTCTGTGCACACAATCCAGTAATAATGATCATCCAACTTTTCGTCCACGTGCTGTATCCCAAATGTGTTGGGAATCATATCGGTGTACATTGTATTCGTCACTCTATCCACTATCGATCCATTACAACAGACAATCAGGTTTGAACTGATCCCTCCAAACAAGTGCGGATAGTGCGGAAGGCAAATGTATTTGTCATCCACGTACACATCCTCGATACAACATGTGATTGATCATTGTTTCGGTCAGAAAAAACTTGTATTCGAATTCGCCATTGTTGTCATTACAAATAGAGGTGCAAGAAACCAGCTGGATTTTTTTTTCGCCTAGGTATTGGCCGAATCGGCATTTATTTTGTAGAAACAACTCATCGCCATTTTCGTCATCATCTGCAGTCACTTTCTCCTTCAACACAACGGTCAGTAGTTTTTTGAAACCCGTCAACCCGTGTATGAAATTCATACCAAAATCTAGGAATTTTTGCGAGAAATTGGATCGCATGTACACCAACGATATGTGAATGGAAACCTGAACAATGAATAGTACAAAAGCAAATTTAAAAATTATAAATAAAGAGTTACATTTTCTTTGCATAATTTTCCAAAAAGCTTGTGATTATATTATCATTTTTTTCTCCAATTGCAAATGTTTTTCTTTTTCAAACTCAAGTTCTTTTGTCAATCATCTGATTTCACCCTCCAATCATTCGCGAATGTTTTTTGATCCCTCTGTCGACATGTTGTTGCCAGTTTTGTCAACGGTCAGTAGAATCTGATGCCCTACCCAATCTTTAAAATTTTTTCCAGTCGACAATCGCGATTTCATAATCAAATTATTCCATGATGAAAATGGTTCTTGAATTTCCACGATTGCTCGATGATGGTAAACTATTTGATTTTGCGAGTTGCCTGTACTTTGCACTTTGCCCGTTCATCTACGGGAACTTGTCTCCGAACGGCGCACATGTATCTTTGAAATCCAAAAATGTTTCCACATCTTTCCCTCGAAACCACTGTTTATTATCTTTGTCTAAAAGAAACGAAATTTTCTTATCATTATATACTAAATATTCCATTTTATCTTATGTGTGTGCGGGAAAAATTCCTTATATATATATCATTCATATATCATATATATATATATCATATATATATCATATCATATATATATATTCATATATATATATATATATATATATATATATATATATATATATATATATATATATATATATGAATGAAGAGAGAAAATGGGTTAAATGAAAAAGAAAGTAACTGTAGTTTTTTTACCTTCATTTTGTTTTGTTTTCTAAAATACGTGGACTTTTATTCATTTTGATTTTGATCTTTATTTTGACTTCAACAAATTCTCTTGCATTTCGGCAGGTGACAAGTGATGCCACTCCTGAAAGGAAAATGGCATCCAGATGGGTTCTTCTGGATGGGCTGCAGGATTCACTTCGATGGTTTGTGTCGTTGTAGGTGATGGTGATGATGGTAGTGGTGGCGATGAAGAAGATCCAAACCCTGAGGTACCTCACAGTGTATTTTAAAATTCATCATAATTTTCATCTGTCGGTACAAACAATACTATCAATATGTGGAATTATGAGTAGTTGAGCTATAGGCGATCCTTTCTCGGCTTTGAATGTAGAATTTCCTCGATTTTCCAACTCCACAAAGATACCTCCTCTGTAGTTAGAATCCAGAACGCCATTATAGGCATGTATTCGATGGTTGAATACCAGCCCCGAACAACTTGTAACAAAACCGAAATAGCCTATGGGTATTTTACATGCCAGGCCAACATCAATATTGGCCACTTGGCCTGGTTGAATTTCAATGTTGTGAGTTGCCTTCAAGTCCTACCTAGCTGCTTCCTCACTACTGTGGACCAATTGATGTTTGAACCCTGAAGGAACTATGAGCACCTTGGTGTGGGACAAATTGTTTCTACACCGACAATTTATATGTTTCCACCAAAGCAAAAAAAAAAAAAAATGTTTTTCTTCCATTACTTTTTTTTTGCCAGAGCTAGAATTATTTGGGGGGGGGGGGGATTGTAAATACCACCTTTTTTAAGACTATAATATTACTCTCGATAAAGGCAATGTTTGGGATCTATTTTTAATCTCTTTTTGAATGACAGAGTTGTTGAAAAGATCTATAAAATTTGTTTTGGCCTCATTCAACGTGACAAAAGATTTCAAACCAGATTCGTCGTAAAACTCGTACAGGATTACGTCGTTGACATTACCCCAAGACTGATATATGGAAATTAGTTTGCATAAATTTACAGTGTAATTGTCCATATTACGTGATTATTTATATAATCTATTCGAGTTGAGACTCACCAGCATCATCATTAGCATTCATGTTCATCTTTCTATTTTGCAATTGATGCAAGCATACCTTTAAGATCATTGCGAAAAGTGTTTTGATTGCTTCATGAATGTTGATATCGTTGAAAATCTCAAGGAATTGTGTTAAAGGGTCATATGGAAAATCAGACATTTCTGGAATAAATTCATTCCACGATTCATGTAGGGAAGCGATTTTGGGTTCATTGTAAAATCTATCGATAAATGTTATGTATCCTACCTTTTCGATATTGGAAAGTATATCTTTCACCAACTCTTGTACACAATTCCATATGGAATCATAATTCTTATACAAGTATGCATATATACAATGAAATGCTCGAGATACAAAATTTATAACCCTGGGCATCTTTGATATTTGTTTTACTTCTTTGATATATATCAAGATATATAAAAACAAAATTAACCCATAATAATAATAAAAGGTTACTAAAATATGAGGTAAAAAACTAAGTTAAAAAATCTTTTTTGTGTATACTTTTTTTTGTTCAATATTTTTAGATTATTTTTTTCTTTTTAGTCTCCCTTCTTTTTTTGGCAATTTTAAATGGATTTTCATCTACAAAGTATTTTTCGTGCAAGTTCACAAAAATATTTGTCAAATTATAACGATCTATTTTGAACAAGTTTCATACATAATCAAAGAAATCAAAGTAATTGTTATTTTCATGGTATCCGTGAAGTTGGAAATCCAACATCTACTTTATGCATTCTTTCACAGATAGTCTCGACACTCTGTTACACTCCAAATAATTTCATAAAAACATTTGTGATACAGTGCAGACATTAAATTCATTAGCTTGACACATTGGTAATTCCTAGTTGGTTTTTTTTATCACAGTTGTAATGATGTCCGTGAGATTACCTCCATCGTTATTTCCTTCCTCATCGCCATTGTTTTGAGGAATTTTTACTCTCATTTTTTAAAGGATGTTTCTTAAACAAATTTGGAACTGATTTTTGCACCTGACAGCAGAAATTTGCATTCAAACAAAAACTGTTTTTCAAGAGTCTCACATTGTAGGTAAACATGAGGAAATGTGATATTTCCAACATGAACTGTTATCATACCAGTACAAATTGGATCCATTCATGTCGACTGAGCATTCGTCAACGGAAGACTGAGTGTTTCCTCGACGAATTCATGACAGGCAACAAGAAGCAAACTTTCCTTTTTTTCAACACATTCTCATGGAATCTGAAGGAATTCAATCAGCCTAGATTCGCTATTTTATATGGATACTTACAAGAAATTAAATATGTGTATTTTAGAGATTCGATGACGAATAGACCGCTTTGTTCGGGTGTCCTCACCTTTGATAATTTCATGGCTTGGTTTTTATTATTGGTGATTGCATAATTTACATATGAGTGTGTTGGTTTCTATCTCATCTCCGCTCTTAGATTGAGTGGTAGCATTTGAGTACTGATGATTACACTTGTTGTATAATTCTACATGAATTTTTGGAGTCAGCAACTTTTAGACTAATTCAGAATCTACGCCTTTGGTTTTGCTCGAGCACTCCGTTGCATTCAACACAATCGATCCATCTGCGAGAATGGTCGAATGATCACCCTGGTTTTCTAGATTTTCTGTTTAACTCTCTCTCTATATATATATTTTTTTAGATGAACTGCAACTTTCAAAGTTTTTTCTTTTTTGTTTGCAGGAACAATTTTCTACACCACTATGATGAGCCTGGAAGGAATCTTCTGGAGGTGATAGTTGGACTGTCGATAGTGACGACCCCTCATCCATTTTTATGGGATATTTCCGTTTGTAATTAGTTCATGATTTTTTATGGGTTTGCCAATGATGGCAGTTGGGACTCGAACCTCTGTAGCAGTTTTCTCCACAGCAGTCTCAATAGTCGATGTTGGCTCGGTCGTCTCTGACACAGTTGCTGTCATCTCTCTCGACATGACAATGTTTACAACTTCCAGAAATATGTTTTGTAGTTTTCTGAAACACCTGTCCACTTTAACGACTTTTTGTTCTAGGTTATCGAGATCCATTTTCCACAGACAACTAATCTTTTGTGTTTGTTGTTTCAGGTTTTCTTATATAAGTATGTATTGAAAAAAATCCTTTTTTCCATTTTTTTTGTTTTCACTTTTTTGTCCCTTTATAAAAATGAATAACTTTTATCATTGTGTTTTAGGTACAACTTGTCTTAGGTGATGGCAGTGGGCATCTCATCATGATTGGTCATCAACTTGGCCAATTCTTGATGGAGATGGAATCGGCCAGTGTCCTTTCGACAAGATGGATATTTGGGTAAATAAATTGGGGTTTTGTCATAAATATGATTGAATAAATCGCATTTTCGCTTTGTTGATTTTCAAATAGGATGTTGACCAAGTCCTCTTCGCAATAGAGTAGATTTAGGTAGTGCTCAAATTCCCTGTTTGAGCACTAGTATGAAATCTGGGGCAGAACAGAGTAATCATCCCTCAACTTGAAATTGGCAGTTTTATTAATGCATTGGTGAAAAAGATTTAACATTTCGAAGTTAATTCATTAAACATTGTGCACGCTGTCGCCAAAGGGAACAAACATGTTTATCTAGTTTCGAATCTTGGAAATTAACTCTATCAAATCGAAATGGTAGTGGGTGAAGTAGGGTGTAAAACATCTGTACAAGACACCCAAATTGAAAAATAAACTCTTGTTTAGTATCAGGGTTCGAGATGTGTGTGGTGAGAGTATAATTTCCAAGTTTGATTCGTCAGTGTAATTACACAAGTAATAACACACTCTGCACAAATGCGGCTCGAGTTTCGCAAAATTTAGTTGACAAACAACATCTGAGTAATCGTCGAAAAAGTTATCGAGGGGAAGGATATCGATGTATTTTTAAATTGCAATTTCACTGCAAAAAAAGAGGTATTCTCTTTCAACAATTTCCTACAAGTGAGCTTATGATGTGTTTTTGTCTTTGTCATTTTTATCGATACATAAATTTGTATGTGTACAATGCATGGTCTTATTTCATGATGTATATGTAAGGTATTACAAGAAAAACACACACTTAAGTAAAATGTATTAGTGATACAGGATGTTGAATGTAAATTAATAATTGTTTGATTACATCACCATCAAACTTGCAGAGAAAGAATTTCACCACTTGGTAGTATGTTTGGGAGCTTGGTACTCCATCGGAATGGACAGTTTCGAAGAGTGTAAAAAAATTTAGGGTGTAAAACAAATTTTAAACAAATTGTACTATAATAATCAAGTGACAGAGTTCCAGATAGAATCGCAGCACTCAATAAACTTGTAAAAGAACTCGATGTTCTCTACAAAACAAAAGGCATAAACATCAACTACAAAACTAAATTCATCAATTACTTTGAACTACACAGCTTGTTTTGTCCGTGGAAAAACATGAGCCCACCCCTACAAAATTTGTACTTGCAGCTGCATTTAAATTCTTGTCACTATTACCTTTAAAAGATGTTTTACCACAAAATGTAACCCAGCCGATCATGCAAAAAATCGAAACCTACCTCACAAGCATTTGGGATCCAGAACGAAAAGAGAAACTCACGGAAAACGTAAACAATTTATTCGTGTCCAATCACGAGAGATCTGTTCTCCACATGTCATCGAATATCACCATGATGGCTGTTGAAAGCAAGCAAAATTACTCTCCTTTTGTGTGCGATTGTAGAAATTGTTTACGCAGTGATGATCCCAATCAGTAACAGAGGCAATGATTTATAAAAAAATGATTTTTATAAAATGTGGATTAGTTTCGAGATAACTCACTTGTGTGTGTTGTAATTGACATTACCCCTCTCCACTACTCCTATTTTCAACAACCAATTATGTAGCAGTATTTCACCTCCCCTCTCTTCCACTCCTTTCAGTTTTGCCTATATTTGGCCACGAAATCTAGAAAAATATGTCAATCGATGGCGAGAGCTGAACATGGACACATCACTCCTCCTTCCAGAGCAGAAAAGGAATAAAGAGTAATTCTAATGATATAATAAATATACCTTATAATATATAATATATCTTATATCTATAAAATATTATATATATTTGCTATATTATTATATATATATATTTACTAATATTATAAAGAGGTAGTGTTTGTAAATTTGTGTGTTTGTGTGTTTGGATGTAGGAGGTAATCTCCGTAACTACTCATCCGATTTTAAAAATTCTTTCACCAGTAGAATTCTACATTATCACTGAGTGTCATATGCTATATTTTATTTTATAAACCAATAGGGATCCCTACTAAAACTCCAATAATGTAACCCAAAGTGTAAATAAATGACCTATAAAATTCCTTACATTGCGTGTGTTGCGAAAACTATTGATGATAGAACAAAATAATGTACTATGGCTTTGCAGAACACATCATTATCTACAAAAAGTGTCTTGACACCACATGTCTAACTATTATAGTTATGTCACAATAACTATTTTTTTATTTAAAAAATTGAATTAAAATGTCGCCGCCAGAAAAGGCACTTTATTTGTACCTTGGTATTAATCCTTATCAAAATAAATTACTTCACATTCAAGACTGGTTCAGTACATGTATATTACTTTTTTAATTATTCAATTCGGACATTCCATTCAAAAGATGTCATGAGTTTAAAAATGTATAATTTAGTAAAAATAATTAAAATAATTAGATGATGTTTAACTGGTCATATTATCAACAATTTATTAATCCTTATAAAAATAAGCACATTTATCGACACCATTACTAAATACATGTGATTTTTGTTTCTTACTGCATATTATTTGGACGTATGGTTAAAGAGATAATACAATATCAATAAAGCATGCCCCACAGCAAGGCCACGCCGTGAAGCTACCGGAGAAGTGCAAAGTCAACGTTCTCAACACATACGACTGCAAGGCAGGTAGTGCAGCCAAATCGTGGGTAAAAAATGCCCCCACTTTGTGCTGTTTTCAATGTGCTTAGACGAGACTGTCCCACAAAGTGGGGGTATGTTTTACCCACGATCTGGTTGCACTGGCAGGTACCCGTGCGGTGCAGTCACGTGGTTGGCGCCGTACGCAGCACACAGCATGTTTTATTTTCCGAATCTGTCTATCCTCATTTCATTTATTGTAATTACTTAATACTAATATCTATCCACTCATACATTCGCATGCAATCTATGGTTGTATGAAAAGAGTGTTTTTCCCATGGCCAACTATATATTGGTTTATCACGAGTTGGAAGTCCCAAGAAACAGTACATTTTGCTACCAAACAATAACAGGACGTCAAACATTGTCTACAGAGAATGTCTTAGCCAATAACATATTAAACACTTCTATCTCAGATAAATTGCATTGTAATATAATGTATATTAATATGAAGAATTATAAAAAAGTAAAAAAATATCAAATAAAAATAGCAAAATAACTTTAAATTATTAATTATTTCATTAATTATAAAATTATAATGTGCTTTTTTTTAATGCTTTAGGAGAGTTTACCAAACCTAATTAACGCCATGTTAAGAAGTTTTTTTAAATCTTAATTGCACCCGTGCGAAGCCGGGGTGGGTCGCTAGTATAATATATATGCCTTATTATTTGTATGTACCTTATTTATTTAGTCAGATAAACTATACAATCAAAATACAAAAAAATTACAATTTTAAAAGGAGGAATTTTTTGTGCACACCCAAATTGAATTTTGGCATTGTACCAATTTTCTGGACCAAAAATTTAATTTAAAAAAGGGGGCTGTGTTGTATAAGGACCTTTGCCCATAAAGGGTTTATAAGTGTAAAAATCCAACAGTAAAAATTTCGAAACTCGAAAGATAAAATGATCTCTTATCCAATGTCATTGAAGGTTCAATGGTTGTTGCTTATATATAGATAAATTGTTTACAAAAAATATTTTATATACAATTATGTAATGAACTAAAGTTTATTTTATTAATCATTATTATTTTTTGTTCAGTGATTCGAATTATACTGCTGATAACATTGTATAGATTAAAATTCCTTTGTTCTATCAATTGAACGATAGTGTTTATATCATCATACACATTGAAATTCTCAGCATCTGGATCGAATCTGATAAATGAGCAATTTAGCTTTGTGTCCATGTGTTTTTGTGATTCGATTTCATATTCAATATTTCTGTAATTGTGATTATATTCGTAGTATTTGACTGCAATTTTGTAATCCAAAAAGTACAAATCTATTCGGTAATTATTGATTGTATAATGTAACTTGTAGTTCAGATGTTTGAAACAATTCACAGTTATGCTGATGTAATCTTGTTCCTTTGTTCTCGAAATGAGATTCTGTTTCAAGTTGAATTCTTTGATCAGTTTTCGCAGCAGGTATTTCGATGTGGGTATTCTCGAATTTTTTATCAATAAATTCAGTCCTTTTTAATTGAATAACATCATATTTTGTTGCCAATTAGAGGGGGTTTCACAGGTGAGCACTCATCCCTTCCAATCTGCCCATGTTCTTTTCCATTTTGGTTTGACCAAATTTAAAATTGCATTACGTATTTTTTCATATCCGAGAAATGGAGCTATATCTTTCCCTTTGAACCATAATTTCTCATTACCATTATTATCGATGACCACAAAAATTTAAAAGTAACAATTCTTATTTTTCGACAACTGAAGAGTCCTAAACAACATTTCGGTTGAAATGGGTTTTATGAATGCCTTATATATACACAATAAAAGGTTTGTTTTATCAGTTGGTATTTGAGAAAAATTTTACAATACAAATATTTTCAAAATTATTTGTATCAAAGTAAAATTTTTGAATCTTTTTCGATTTCTCCCTTTCATTTAGTATGAGTTGTATCAAATTATTTTTTATGCTTTAATTTTTATTGTTGTATGCATACCCTTTAATTATGAATTATTTAGCAATTTACTAATTTGGTTCATTTATGAAACTTTCAAGTCTTTTAAATTCTATGGAATTAATTTTTCTGAAATAAATTTATAATTTACTATTTGTTCCACCAAAGTATCACTGTTAAGATTATAATATATTTTTTTAATTTTGTGTACTTTTCCAATAGCTTTCAATTTTTTTAATTTAATGCATCAGTTTCAGTTTTTCTATAAGTTATTGTTTTTACATCCGGATGGTAAATTTCAACTTTGTCAATCGACTCTATATAAGTTCTTGTTTTCTTTTACAGGAATATCATCTGATTTTTAATTGTTTTGCCATTTCCCTCAATTATTTATATTTTAATTATAAAGTTCTGTATTCTGGGCCTTATATTTTGTGAGTTCATTTCGTTGGAATATCGAAAAGCTGCATGTATTATCCCATAATTAATTTTTTAAAAGTTGATTTTTTTTCTTTAGCTTTTTTCACAATATCCATTAAAATCTACAATAGAATTATTTTGGTAATTCGGCAACCAAAGAGATTTCCTGTCCAACGAAGTTGCAGTTGTAATGGTTTTATGACAAGCCCAACTACTTAAATATATAAATATACACAAAAAAAGTGACTTTTAACTTGTACCCTGTAATTGGTACCCTTTCAAAATTAAACTTTTATATATATATTTTATTAAAAACCATAGTTTAATTCTAACTAGTATACCATTACCATAATACGACAATTATGTCATAAAGGGATAAAAGAATACAAACAAAAAAATTATTTGTGTTATTTTTCCTAAGTGTTATTAATCCTAAGTGTAATTTTTACAGTTTTGGGATTGATGTTGGCGTACTTTGATAATTTGACAAACATAAGAGTAATACCTGGTTTTTTGATAGGTGTGGGAAATTTATGTAACCAATTACTACATCTCGAGTAAATGAAAAAAGAATATGTTATTTACAAACAAAATATAAAAATATTTTATTTAGTAAAAAACATTTGTGAAATATATAATACAGCTAGACACTATGATTTTTTTTTGTCAGTCACCTTCAATTTTGTTGCAGGGAATTTCTCCCTCTTGCCACTCCAATCCATGGAAACATTTCTTCAGCTGGCCCACAGATGCAGAGATTTGACCTGCAGCAATTCAGTCGAATTATCTATTCTGTTGTGAACCAGCACCAAACACTAAATGTAAAGTCTTTAATACACTTTATTTCAATTTTGTTGTTGTTTTTGGAAATCTTCCAATTTTGCTATACATTATCGCGGAACCACAAACGCAATCATTTCGATTTTCTATCTGCACACATAAATCCACGAACGTGTCTCCAACGATCATAATATCCTGCCTTCCCATATATAGCTACCAGAGTTTTAAATGATGAGCATTTGTAAGTTTTTTTGCAAATCCACAATTTCGAGATAGTGATCGAATTTGCACAACTTCTTTAGCCATTGTATTTTATGTGAATCCACAACAAATATTATATATTTGTTATAATGGCTCCTTATCAATTGAAATACTCCCCTTTCAATTTCGTCATAGGGAATTTCGCCATATTACCATGCCAAATGGTGAATATTTTCATTCAGCCAATAGTTTGTCTTTTTACATACAACATCCAATGCTTTCCATGGATAAGCCTCGGTGGATTTCTTGCATAACAAATTTAAAAAAAAAAGACTCATTGAAAAAAAACTATGACGTAAGATCATTCATTGTTGGTTTTTCCGACATGAAAGATATATATGAAAAATATTCCGATGTTGCTGTTAGTAACGCTTTGGACGACTGGGGATCATTTTACAAGACAGAGCCCAAGGTTAACTCCATCGAATCTAGATTTTATTATAGCGACCATCAGAATACGGAATTTCTGTTGGTGAAACACCACCCGGTAAATTTTCTAAACATGAACTTCCTATGACATTGGTTTATGAGCGTAAATAACCGCGAATGGCATCATGGTACTCACGAAGTTGCCCAAATTTTTGTCGTTTTTTCCGGTGTGTAATGTGTTGTAGTGGAAATTAAGGAATTTTGCAAGTTTTCCACATATCATTTCTTTAAAATTTTGTTTAAACAACATAAAGTTTTTAATATTCTTACCAGCAACTGCGAATTAATAGTTGTTTATTAATGGAAAACTACATCGTTATTTTTGGCCAAAAGATGTCTATTTTGATTTTTCATTACACATTTGTTTTTATTTATCATGGTTTGTTGTATTTGTCGTTGTTTCTCTTGATACGAAAAAAAAAATTACAAATATCAAATTCAAACACAAAAATAAAAAAAATATTGGATGTGAATCCATATATATGTATCCAATATTTTTGTTATTTTTGTGTTTGCATTTGATATTTGTATATGTATATATATATATATATATATATATATATATATATATATATATATATATATATATATATATATATATATATAAGGTATATTCCCTCCCAGGGAGCATAACAGAATGGACACTCTCGAATAAAAAAATTTGTTTATTCTCACTACAAGAATAACTGGATGTGTAGAAGCAACTCGAATAGAAACATTGATGAATACATGGAGTTGTACAAAGTTATTGCATACTTAGACACTGCCATCACATCTGACAGCTCTTCAAGAACGTTTTTAAATTAATCTGTTGTACGTTTATGAAAAAATACGACATTGATCGGCGAGCGAGTTAACTGGTAGATTCGTGCCAAGCATATCTACCAGATCGTATGAATCATTCATTAATGAGCTGTAATTGATAAATTTAATTTTTTTCGATTTTTGGTGTTTGGTACATAATAGTATTTTTCTAACATCGACTGGTATGTCGTAACCATCTGTATTCAAATTATGCACCAAATCGTCTATTAAAATGCACGGGCCCATAGTTATAGGAAGTTGTTGGCGAACAATACATACAGATTTAGATTTCTACGCAACCTGTACAAAACATTTTCAAATTTATTGGCTTGCAGAAACTGTTTGATAAACATTTTCGTGTGCACCTCGTTGCCCACCATCCACGGCACCACTGTAAAGTATTTTGCCAAAGTTGCTATGAAATGATTGGCTCTGTGAAATCCGTTTTTATGTTCGTCTATAAAAGTGCCGTTTAAATCGATGACTGTGATACCATGTGCTCGCCCTTTCTTTGTGAATTTTCTTTTGCTTGCTCTTTTATCGGCCAGTTCGCGATCGATTCTCTGATTGCGAAATCCTTTTCTCATCCCACCGTATCTGGAATCGCCAACCACACATGAATCTCCACCATCGCTTCTGATTTGTAAAGCAGAGGAAAACATATATCCTACATTTAACAGGAAAAAACCAGTAAGGAAATACGAGGATTATTCGAACAAAAAAGAATGTCCAAAGTACTATCGATCGTCAAAAACCAAAACTGTTGTCATCGTATAGTACAAATGAAATTTTTTCGCAACTTTTGCTCGGTTTGTAGAACAATGTCAAAACCTTGAGATATGATCATCCATGCATATTGGAACCCTTGTGTTACCTGATGTTTGCCAAGGCAGTAGTGTATTTCGGCCAAACGGGCATGTTTATCAACAACAATACTGTTTTTTTCCCCTTAATTTCTCGAAATGAATTTCATGTGCGTAGAAATTGTTCGGTTGTAGGAATGCAGGTACAAGTAGTTGGAATTTAACCGGTGCGAGAAACTTGCATTCGATAAAATTTTCATTCAAATAATTGATGTACAAGGGTTTTTCTTTATACTTGAAATTGTAACCAAACAATTTGATTAAGAATGTACTCATACCGGTCCATAAATTAGATACTTTAATGGTTTTCAGTGAAATTTCAGCCATTTTATTATCATAGTATCGTACACCAACATATTCATTCTCTATTTCGTTAGCGAGGTAAGGGTTCTTTGCGAGAAAGGCCAATTTACGTATCGAATAGAAATTTCGAAGGTAGATCGTAATGAGTACAATGGTCGAAGTTGTCTAGGTAAATGAGCTATTTCGTACTAAAGAATTATTGAATCCATTGTCTTATTTTATCCATGTGTTAAGCTTAACATTTATAAATTTCTCATTTAGCATCAGCGGAAGTAAAGTATTTTCTCTCGGAATCAATTCTGTTTAAGAATTTCTCACCAAAACATCATATTTTCGCCTAATCATTGGGCCATGAAATTCCAAAATGGATAGAGGAGTGTTGGATTTCACACTGATCATTACTTTGTGTGCATTGACGTCCTCGAGAAATAATTTATCGTTTTCGAAATACAGGTTTCGATTAAATTCTCCGAGATGTTTAGTAAGTTGTCAGAATTATTAAGAACCATGCTTAAGACAACAACATCGGTAATACTTGGTGTGTACTGCAACAAATAGAAACTTTTGTTATCTCCCATTCGAACTTATTGGTCAATTCCGAACTACTCACATGCACAAACAAATAGTTTTGATAAAATTGGTACTTTGGCATCGCAGTGAACGAACGATTGGAAGATGTAATGGATTTACCCAAATTTACCAAGATTTTTATGAGATCGCGATTAGTTCGCTGTGTAGACTGTACTTTATAGGCGGCAGTGTAGCCTGTTTTGTTCACTGAGTCAGTCACTTTCAGTGGAAGTTGTTTATAGTCCAAGTAATTTACATACAGATAATGGAATCCAAATGGGCAATGCATGAAAAAGCTCTTTACGGTATGAACATTGTCATGGTTTCTGTTGTGGTCAGCATAGACACACATTTATTGTTTATGCTAATGGTTCCACGATAATATGTGCAAAAGTCTCTGTGAATTTTCGTATCATAATTTGCGAACATAAACATGTGAGCCATGGCCCAAAATTGACCTTATTTATTTTATGTTTTGGCGTATTCATAAAAACAGGGTTTGGAGCATTGATCATTGAATTGGAACACCATTTTTCCATCTTGGCCATCACTGCTTTTATTGAATTAATCACAAAGAAACCATAATCACCTCTCTCTCGAGATACCAAACTCGGCGTCCTTATAAACATGGGACCAAAATGTAATGGGATTGTTGGATGCTCCAACGTCCATTTCACTTTATCAATCACCGCCTTTGAATCTATATTGAAAATTTCTTGCAATATCCAGAGCCGAAGAAAATATTCAACATAGGCTCGGAGAGTTTCGTGAAACATTAGGATACACACCTTCGTTCGAAGTAACAAATTGGAAATTCAATTGCGATAATATGTGTTGCATTGCTTTGGTGTTGACTTCATTTTTTTAAATACCCATCAAAATGTTGGCAGTAGCGAATAACACCACCATCATAACTGTGTTTGGTCCCGATCTAGGCTAACTTATACTTATTTTAGGTGTGGATAATACATTTTTAATCATGCTAACCAGTTGATTTCTTAAAATTTCATCAATTTAGTCAAATAAATATGTGTGGAAACTATTTGAAAACATGAGAAACTGTGGAAAGGAAATTGAAAATTGATACTAGTTTGAACCCCACAGTCGAGTATAATCTGTCGGTGACATCGGTAACTTTGTGAGAATGGTTTGTATGGCAAATTTCACACAATTCCATACATCTGTTGATCTATAGTACTTTGAACATTCGTTCATTTTACTAATCATCAGTTTCTCCAAAACTTCAATCACTTTACCAAACTGCACAGTGTCTTGTAGCCAGTCGTATTGAAGAAAACGCATGTTGTTATTTTCAAAATTTTTCATTACGAGATCGTTACTATTATCAATGTTTGTCGACAAGATTGTTTGTGATAATGTTGTTTTATCTCTACAAAACAAACAATGTCTGTTTCTATTTTATTAATTTGGGCAATCACCTTTATGATGTAAATATAGGGGTACCAAACTTCTTGTGAAATTTTAAAAATAATTTGTGGTTACGATATATGTATTATTTATTCAATATAATATTTTCAATTACACTTGCCATATAGGCACTTGCTTTTACCCGAAATTTACTAAATACAATTTTGCCACCATCATAACATACCTTCAATTCCAAAAAGAAAAATTCATCAACCACAATGGCTTTCCATGGTGCGAGTTTGCTCATCTCTGGAAGAATTGCGTTCAATTTACTCTCATCAATTACGACTAAATAATCGGGAAACATATTTTCAAAGATACGTCGATCTTCAGATTCAAAGCCCATTGCCATGAGGTACACTGTGTATCGACCAAGATAATATCACAGTCATGCCGGCGAATGTCACTCCCTGTTTGAGCTTTAGGTTAGGGATGTTTTTACTCTTTACATAATTTTAAAAATGTTGCCAATAAAACTTTAAATCGATTGTTTTTTTCGCTCTTTACTTTGATGTTCTTGTCCTTGTGGAAATACAACAAGTCATCTGTGGGAAGCAAAAATGGCACAAGAGAGCATTCCGATCGATGGAACATGTTTGCGTATAATTTGTCCTCGTTCAAACTGTAAAAACCATTCAATTGATTAAAATGGTCGTGTTTTTCACAAGGAATGTTATGAATCGAATTGATTCCAGACTATCAATTTTGTAGATGGTGAGAATATGATTTTGATGATTTTGTAATGCCTGTTTCATATCTACCCTCGAAACGTTAATTTTATCCAACACATGGATGAGAATGAAAACTTTGTTGTTTTTCAATTCCTCGATGAATGCGGCATAGTAACCACTCAATTTGAAATTATGCATGTGAATTACAGGTGAAAAGAGGATGATCACTTACAGCAACACATTCAATAAAAGGCTATTTCTCCATGGGTTTGGCCCAGATTCCATTGATGAAATCTGTTACTCTCTTGTATTCACTACAGTAGTCATAAATTAGTTCGTCGAAGAACATTTTGGGAAGATAGCATATGATTGTTTCGATCGAAACACACATTTTGTTTTCGACTGTGATTCGATACGAGTTGAGTAGAGAAGTTTACTCAAATATGCTATTAAAAGTAATTTGGTTCCCCATCTTGCTATTGGAATACACATAACAAACAATTCGCAATGGTTATTCCAAAGTTACAAGCTTCAAATCACAAACATCGAGACCAATTTCCACTGCTTCGCTCCAACCTACAGGCACAATTTCGCCCCAATAAAACTTTAATTCGACCCTCCAACCGAAGTAAATTTTGAGTTTATAGGTAATGATACCAGACTCATTTAAACTTCAGATTTGGATTTCGCCAATTGGGGGATTTTAAAATGATTTTGCAAGCAAGTTTCTTCATTGTGGCTTGGTGACGATGATGACAATTTGTACCAAATTTTAATCAGTGTAGGTTTGGTATTTCCCACAAACTGATTAAATTGTGCTAGGGTGATGGGCTATTAGATTGAATACTCAGTTTTGTGATTGACCTTTCGA
Organism: Dryococelus australis; assembly: GCA_029891345.1. NCBI lineage: Eukaryota > Metazoa > Arthropoda > Insecta > Phasmatodea > Phasmatidae > Dryococelus > Dryococelus australis. The sequence continues at coordinate 176,145,872 of CM056995.1, forward strand.
GGGCATTTGGAAATCCATTCGAAAATATTTCCCTATTGTTGTTGTTGCCGCTCTTGTATTTCGTACCAAACACCACAAGGCATATGACTCGAATAAAGGAAATGTCCCTCTATGTATACAAGAATTTCAAAAATACAATAACAAATAAAAAACTTAAAAAAATCAATTTACAAAAAAACTATGTATGAGTGATGAGGTCACGAGTCCTATCCTTCAGATGAGTAGGATAGGCATGACTTCAGACAGTATTGTTTCCAAGTCGATGTAAAGTTTATGATATTACATATTTTTAAATTACATAACTAATCACTTTACAGTTCAAGACAAACTTTGAATAAGTTTGTTTAGTTTTGTGTGATTTTGCCAGAGTGCTCCATAATTGCTATATGGTGGAGAAGTCTGGAAAAAATACATCAGTCAATTGCAAGAGCTGAACAGAGAAACATCAACCTTCCTCCTAGAGCAGAAGAGGAATAAGGAATAAGTACAATAATATACCTTGTAAAATATTAATATTTTATAAATATGTATGTATACTATATATTCTATATATTTTATACACTATATACTATATATGTTATATATAGTATATATTATAAAGTATATAAGGAATATTTATTATTCTGTGTTATTATACTACTCCCTTGACCTCCTTTCAGTTTGCCTATATGGCAGAGAAATCAGGAAAGAATAATCCATTCAATGGCAAGATCTGGACAGAGAAAGATGAACCTTCCTCCTAGAGCAGAAGAGGAATAAGGAATAAGTATAATAATATACCTTATATATCTTATAAGAAATAGATATACCTATATAGACACCTTATATATATTTAATAAAGAACTTGCCTTTTTTTTCTTCTGCTCTGGAGTGGCTGAGTGATGTTTCCATGTTCAACTCTCATCCTCAACTAATGTCTTTTTTCCAGATTTCAATGCCACATAGGCCATATCAAAAGGAGGGGGAACAAGGGGAACTGAAATGCCATTAAATTATTGGATGTTGAAAGTAAGAGTGGGGGAGGAATGCAGATTGTGGAAAACTCTAGTGATGTTTCATGGAACTAAACACATATACCCCCACTGGTCATTGTACACAACTTAATAAATAGTCATTATATAAACTATTCTGAGTTTTGTTTTCTTCTATTTTTGAAATCAATTTATATTTTTGAAAGTTGGTAGTTTTGGGAGGGATTGTATTGGCAAGTATACATGCAATGAATAAGATGTATTTTTAAGTGATTTTTGATCGACTGCTTCAATTTATTTTAAGAAAAACTTACACTTTTTGGTAATTGAAATTTTTATTTTAGTAATAACTTGATTGTACTTGCAACTTGAAAGTGTTTTACCTTCAGTCTCGAAAAAGTTCAAATGACATTGCTCAAATTTCAGGTTACTGGTTTTTGATACATTAAACTTAGAAAATAATAATTATGAATAGACATGTGATAATTTGATTGAATGCAATTTCTAAATCACTCATTGCTTGCTTAAACTGTAAAGACCGTAGATCCATGTGCCATAATTTCGATACCAATGTCACTTTCATAAATCCCAAATCAAGTCTTATTAAAATTATTCCCCACAACAAAAAGCTTGGCAAAGCATTTTTCATGTATTTGGAAGATAGAGGGCGACTAACTTGCATAGGCAAGAATGGCGGACAATGGATGCTCATCTCGGATGGTAACAATAGGTACTTGTGGATTTGCGGTTGTCAATATCTGAAAATCTTCATTTCTGCAAATTTGTACACCAATTGCAAGATATTTTCCAGTTGTCCATTATATTCAAGGGCTACAAACACCAAAAATCCGACCCAATGGAACTCATTTTAGGAAATTACCTGTGGATGTGATCCCCCACACCAGTTTAAATATTGTACTAATGGTGGACCTTTATGCACAATACCAATGTATTTCGAGGCTACACATGTAGTTTTCATTGGTTTGGTACCAATCAGACTTGATTATTTAGTTGCGAAATTAAAATATGTATTAATAGATATTCGAAAACAAAAATACCAGATCCTTGCAAAATTGATGTTTTGTCTGGCGAACAGGTTCTCAACAATGAGGTCAGCTCGCGAAACAGGAAAGGCATGATTGAATGTTACTTGTACAATTCACGTTACATCCCCAGCAATTTTGAGCATGGTTACCTGCTCAACAATAACAGTCGATTACCAAATGGAATAGTTTAAGTTTCAGATTCACGATCATATTTATTGGTTAGTGAAACTCATACTATCTAAAAAAAAAAATTGTACAAATCTTAAATTGGTTATGCTCTCAAAGTTGAAGAGATGCACTTATTTATTGATTTAGATAATTTAAGAATTCCTAGTTATGATTTTGTCACTACAAGATCCTTATTGTCACAGGTATTTTTCTACCATGCTCCCACAGAAAACCCCAATATTCACCCATTGATAAATCGCCTAAAATTGTAAATGTAAGACCTATATTTGTGAGCTACGAATTCGATAATTTGGTCAATACTATTGTACTCAATATTAAGATATCCTGTTTTGCATTTTGTAGCATATGGCCACTTAGATCCAAACAAATTCCTACATATGGCGAAATTATTTACACGTTGAATTCTCTAGATCTTGATTACCTATATTGGTAAAATTTATCTCAAGATAACCACAAAAATCGCATTGAACAATTTGAGAAGAATATCTCAACAAATGTGAATACAAACCATATTTCTTACCCCCGATGTTGACACACCTCGATGGAAACAATGATCTAACATCACAAATGCTCAATCCAAAAAATGCAGGAGTATATATTTACAACCTGGCTAAAAATATTGCCTTCCCGATATCTTGGAATGAGACACTTATTAACAAATATAGTGCATTAGTTCCTCAATATTCTCTCGAAATATTTCTGTTCTGATACACTCCCGACACATATCTCAATTACAATGTTGTATACAATGTATAGTAGAGCTGGCTGAAGGATTTTTTCAGGATACCATTGAACGATGTAATTTATTGTCATTGACTGAAAAATCTCAATTCAACCCTTATGAAATCATTTCCCAGAACAAAATCAAGTACCACACGAATTTTCGTTTTTCATAAGCCAGCCATTCGAGTCATGAACATTGGATGTATTTTTCAAGTTGTAAAAAAATACATCATAGATATCTTGGTTACTTTAAAAAATGACAGCTAGGATCATGTTTAACCAAAACATTATTTAAATTGTTCCACCAACTCATGAAAGAACAAAAAATTTTACAGAATAATATTGTATTTTATAAATTGGAAAAAAAAAAACTGCTTGCACCAGTTGCTGTACAATTCATGGCTTCATATTTAAATAACAAAATCTATAAAACAATCATGTTGTCAGCATCTCAAGATTACCTTTATGTAAACCAAGTAAACACCTTGAATCTCTTGATTAATTCGCTGAGACATATCGGTACACAAAATAAACTAGATGACAATTACAACTATAGACTATTTCCAACAAATATGTATACTCGTAGTGGTTTTGATTTTCTAATGCCTTGCGTTCAAGAATTCGATGCGGAAACAAACTGGAGGTTGAAGTGACAATTTTATCATAATCAGTTTGCATATGTGGTAAATGATAATTTTAATTTTTTTAGAAGATATTTATTTTCGTGATTTTGTAGAGAAAAGGAATCCTACCAAAGTGGAGTCTGATTTGCGAAGATTGTTTCTGGTCGAAATTGAAAACAATGAAAATGACGATCGCAAACTGTCATCCACTACCAAAGAGTTTCTATCAAATTTGATGAAATGTGAATCATTTTGGCAGTATTTTGCATATCTGAAACATGAACCAAGAGAAACATTAATGCCGCCATTTCGAGCGATTGATATCCGAGGTTGGTTCGCGACTTATAGATCGAATATCGCAATAATTGAAAACACATCGGTTTATTCGCAAAAAATGAAAAAAATTGAAAACTTTGTTTATCATGTGCTTTTCTCGCTATCGTGTTACCTAAGTAAATGCCATCCTTACTTTATAATCATTCAATGTCCTTTTGCCGACATTCACTTTACGGATGTCGAACAATCTGCGATGACTAAGGGATACATTCCCGATACGAAAGTGTTTTATTAATGTAAAAATAGGTAATAAAAAACCACAAGAAAATAGAACTTTGGTAATGTTTGTAACATCCATGCTTATATCATTGTGTTTCGGGCAGAACCCTTCAAAACCCAATTTAGAAGATTCGTTTGCTCCATAATTTTTAATTCGAGCCAAAATGCCAAAGAAATAACTATGTCGAAGGTGGGGATGGTGGTGACAAAAGAATACTATGTATTAATAATAACACTTTATTGGATCCAGCAGGGGGTTTCGTGTTTGCAAATGTGAATTTATGGTTTCACCATCATGATGATATAGAAAATGACGTGGAAAATGCTCTCGAACGCTCATAGAGTTGTGGAAAAATCACTGCGATGTGAAACAATATTTGAATAAAATATTAAATATCAAAGTGGTATAAATACAACTTTTATTTCGCACAAAACTACACAATCTGGTAGTCGCATCGATACTGACTTATTTCCCAATTAAAATAGGTATGCTGATTGGCCAAGACATAAAATCCAGAGACAAACACAAACTGTTGTTGGTTTTGTATGATAATTTCCAATCCTGGTTGAATCTTCTAATTTCAGCACTAGTTTATTTGTGAACATAGTAGGTTAAAAAATACAAAACATTTCTAATTATTTTTATTTTGCAATTAAATTTTATTTACATAAAATTCACAAAGGAATTCCAAAAATCCGAGAGCAAGTGCACATCATGATAGGATGAATGTTATAATATTCAGTACATGTGGGGTTTTTCAAATGTTGTCCTGGTAATAGTTCCTGGACTGAATCATAACGAGCTTCGAATATAGAGTGTTCAATTTCATCCTTTTCTTCTTTTGGTGTAAGTTGGACATCCTTTTTCGAAACGGGATAACAATAATTTATGTTGCGAACAAAAACAAGGAGATTCGAGATCCAGGGTGCAATTTCCACGCAGTTCTTCCATCTCATTTTCACTACCATCATCGAAGACATAGAACCGACAGACATTAACATCTTCATCCACATATCCATCTATTTTGTCATGAACACAGTTATTTCTGGGTATATCCTTCATCAGTATATCCTTCAACGTTCGCACATTGGCCTATTGGCAAACGACCCATGCCACATTAATTGTTCATTAAACCAAAATTGCACCGAAACATTTGATTTTTTTATATAATCTGGATGTAGTTTCTTTCGAGAATATTATCGACTTGGCGGAAATCGAATCAGATAATAGACAAATATTTCTAAATCTACACGAATTCAAGCCACTTACAGTTTCTCAACATCGTTTGAGATATAATAATTCCTATATATTGGTTAGATAAAATAATTACTTAATGGTTGCCGAATCTAATTCATTAAAAAGACCTTGCCAAAATAATTAATAGTTTTGACAAAGTACTCGATATTAGTAAAACTGTATTCGCGATACTTGCGAAAAACTTACAAACTCGTGAGACTGAATATTTAACTAGGTTGATGCAGGATGTAGGCTCTAAATCCGGTAAATGTGTAAAACACGATTTTGAAGGATATATAGTTTTTGTGATGAACTTAACGATTGTAAATAATTGGATTGTTAAATTTAAAAACCCGGTCACTTTACAGTTACTGATGTCCACCATCAGCCAAATCGATAGTGATTTTACCCATGGGTTGGATTCTCAAACTGCGGCGGCGGTCAAGTCGTATATCAAGGGTAAAATTCGAACACAAATATCATAAAATTTACTAACGAAGCGATCATGGCGAAAATGTTTGAGTATACGGATAAAGAGATTCGTTTACAAGCCAATAGTGAATTGTGAAAATTGTCAATTTCCGTCCTCAATGGAGACAATGACTGGGTGGCAACACAAATCATTAATAATTTACAACTATCAAACAAACCCTTGTTGTATTTCAAATGCACGTCTCAGTTTTATCAATCCAACACTAATTTGATAAACCTTCCCGTCGAGTATTTCGAGCTACAAAATAATTTCGTTTTCGTCATGCCGAATAACTTTAAGAATAGTGTAACAGTGACACCGAATAATGGTTTGGTCAAAGTAGTGATCGATAGTTCTACATTACTAGCACTCAGCTCAGCTCAGATTCCCGTTCTCGATAAATTAAAAGAAGAACACGTAATTGTTTATATTCCATCTGGTAACAATTCGTACATTTATCCCTCTCGTGGTTCTACTACAGATTCTCCTTCGAAATTCCAAAATTACAATTGAATATCAAATACAAAAACTATCATGGTGAATGACGAAATTGAATATACTGATTTGAATACTAATGAATACCAGTATTTTGAACTCATTCGATCCGCTTCAGAGCTTTTAATAGGAGAGGCGATGGAATTGATCAACAAGAACACCATTACCTTTTGGTTTCAAATCGAAAGCAAATCAGCATCTCTGATGGACAACCCAAGGATCAAAAAGTACATTTCAAATGCGCAATATCAGCACGAAATGTTTGTTCTTTCAAACACAGATTATTTTATGATATTCCATCCAAAAAATGTCTGATACTAAGCGATGAAATGACTATCAAAGTTTCCAGTTTTCATGCCCGTCATCCCCCTCCTCCTCTTCATCAACCTCTCCTTCCACTGATACATTCATGATTGGTTTTTCTAAATTAATTTTTAACAAGGCAAATTTTGGATTTGGATGTAAGTACGGCTAATGTTATCTTCTCGTTCGAACCAAATAGGTACGAGAAAAAAAAGTCAAAGGGAGTGTTTGAATCCACGGGGGAAGCTGTTTATTCACCAGTAGATTTGAATTGCCACATAGTAAACAACCACGAATTAAAGTTGGTGGATCGTAGGAAAGTTCATTTAATAGCTATCAATAAAATGCGAAATTCGTTAAACTCGAATGATGTGTTAATCAATTACTTTGCGACACTTACGCATTGTCTAATTTTCATCTTTTTTCGTAATGTTTCCGAACAATTTGTCCATGTTTAAAAGCCAATGGACCAAATACACGCCTCTTTTTGTTATGACGGCTAGGCTAAACGATAATTTTCAGGAAAACCAAATAAATACACAACTTACTGGTGTTTCGTATAAAATGAGCATCATATCCAATAGTTCCATGTATTAATACATTTGTATAGGAGATCTAAACACATCCCTGCTCTACGACAATAAAAAACGAAGCGATTGTCCAAATGATCAGGACAAATAAAACGCTATGATTTGTCATTAGTGAAAACACTAAAAAATATGTGAATGCCAACAACAATGATGATTTTATGGGCACAGCATTTTTATATAAACCTTAGGTGAACGAATAATTTATATCAAATGCCGAATATGTGTATAGTGCGATTAATGGTCGACATTATGTCGTAAACCTTTCATCCTTTGTCTGTATTCCAGGGATTTCTGCCATTTTTGAGATTTAAGATCCAGAATAAACAACCATTGACAACACGCATGACAATAACGAACACTATTTTCATCGAACAGTACTATTCAAAGCAATTTTATCTGATGTGTATTATTTGAGCAAGTACTTAGAAGCCAAACCCGATGTAAAACACACACTAGTGGTGAAGTGGTATCGTTTTCAAAAATGAACTAGGCAATTTATTTAGCGAAATAAGGGTTTCCAAGTCGTTTAAAATATTCACAGGAACCTCGTCATCATTTCAAATACTTCCCTTGAAGTTCCAAACGGTTGTTTGCAATTCAAGGATAGTGCAAACACAAAAGTTTTATTCCAGAAAAACTCTAGCACGTTCGAAGAAGACAAATTGATTTTAGATACCGAAAATTTGAAATTTACTGCTGAATTTTATACAGATAATTTAGAGTTTAACGAAGGGAATTACGAGTTTTTCAAGATTAATGCCTCAAATACCCATAACAATAACCATGGGGATGTGGCATACATATATTTTGGTGATCAACAAAGTTCGAACCGGATTAATTTACAGCTGAATACAGATTTGGACAATGAGATACTAACGATTATGATTTACTTTATACATGAAATTTCGGTAGCTTCCTTCAATACCATATTGCGATTTATGAAAAGTTATCTAACTGCTTTCTATAACAAGATTGTAATTGCCAGCATTACCGATCTTAAGATATATAAATTAAATGGATATTATGATGAAATCTATCATTATGATAAACTGTTGAATTATTCATGTGTATCTAGTTCGAGTAAATTAATTAAAAATATTGAGAGAGGAAATACTTCAAATAGCATTTAAACCAAAGGTTTTCATGGTATAAATGATAAAATTATGATGTATATGGATTCGGCAAGGAACCCCATTCTACCTACTGGTGAAAATGTTATTTCTATTTCGCATACAAGATTTTATGGTACAGATAGGCTGGCATGTTTAAAAGTATGTACTTTTTAAACCACGCTATATATCGTCAAATATCCTTCGAATTTATATGCACTGGTAATCTCGATACATTTAACCGAGTGTTGATCAGGGCGGCGAAAACTAGTCGGATGTGAGTTTGTTATAATTCATTCAATTCCTTTCTCAATTTTAATATCGTAGATGATAGACCATCTATTGTGGTTATACATTGGGAGTCTAAAGAATGTGAACCACCTTTAGGAATTCTTTGGGTAAATATTTATGCAAAATATAACAATTCTACAGTGCGTGTGTGTGTTTTCTAAATCGAAATACAAAAATAAAAATATTCGAAGGAAGTATATTTTAATTTGAAATAAACGCATCCAACACAAATAATACAATAGGAAACTCGAAAAGAAAAACTTAAATAATACATACCCTTCTATCTACTTGGTACATTCGGGTAAAAAGTGAATTTTAGCACTCCGTATAGAGTACGTAGATGATGAAAATAAATTTTCCTACAGTATTTTTATCCATCACACTGGGGGAAAAAAAATTTACGAACACCTACTACATCTCAAATTATACATGTATGAAAACAACAAAGATTTAAAAGATATTTTGTGAATTACAAATAACACCTTTCATTTTAAAAACAATTTTCGGGTAAAAGAAAATTGTAGTTTTGACCTTTTTGATGAGGTGGTAAGTAGTGTTGTGCTCGAAGGCACTCAAGAACAGTAAGACATGGCGGCTGCCGAGATATTAGCAGCTGCTGAAAAAAGTTATACTTTTTTCAACAATTTTATTGAAAATGAAAATGTTTCGAAAATCAAAACTGATACTGCTCTTTTAAACACTAAAGATGAGCGTATAGAGAAGGTGGAATTGGGAAACGAAAATTTACAAAACAAAACCTTCGATTGGCAAAAATTTTAATAATTTTTCATTACGCCGACTCTCATGACTATCGTATTTATGCAAATAACACAGATAACAACAATTATTAAAATAATTGTGATATTAATTTTTTTTGGCACACATTGCATTCATTTATCTATGTTATTGCTGAAAAAAATAAAAAATGAATGTTTTAAATTCTTTTCTACTTTTCTCTCTCTCTATCTATCTCTCTCTCTCTCTTGGTATATATATAGTGTGGTATTTAGAGTGTTGTAGCAAACTTGTAGTTGGTGTAAGTAAAGAAACACATCAAAGGGCTCCAGATGTCTACGAAAATAAACGATAAACATTATCGCAGAGTCGACAGAAATGACTTATATCAAATTCGGAAATAAGAATGACGATAAATTAGTTACCCTTTTCGTTGATAGGCTGACGAAAAATGTTTTATCGTGCAAGTAAGATGGATATTTCTTTTCCTGCATCAAGAAAGGTATGAAAAAAAAAACTAAAAAGGTATGTGTAAATACAGTCAAGGATTGACTATTTCATCACACAAAGTACTCACCTGATGACCTCTATTACTTGTTACTTCTACACATGTGGGGCGAAGATCAATGGCCGATTAAAAAAATCTCTCTATTTACCTATTATAAATTTTTAATAAACGGTAGACATTTGTATAAAAGTCACCATTACTAATCAAATAACTGATACAATAAATAAGTGTATTGTTTTATTGGTGAAAAATGCAGTTATTCGCGAGATTAGTATTGAAATCCCCAGCAAATACAATCCTCTATCGATCATGTTTATTCGAGAGTTCATTTTAGATGTGTAGATTGTAAAGTCCAAAACTTGATCTGGATTTTGTGCACTAAAAGTTTTCATTTGATTTGACAAGATGGTATAATTTTCATTGCCGCCCATATTGTTCCTATCGATAAGAGATCCATTCGAGTTGACTTTGAAGGCCAGTAGGAATTGTAAACGAAATTGCAATAATGTTTGAAAATCGTCATATTTTACTACTTCAGTAGGACGAATACCCGTAATAGGTGGGTAAAATATGGCATCTTTTTTTGAAAAAGCTGCTAATTTACCAGTATCGGCTACATTATCGATAGAGGATGGATGGATGGAAACTTGATTCGCTAAATCGACAACTCCTTTGTGAGCATTCTTCCACATCATCACGAACATGATCGGTGTATATTCCATCGTTCTAAAACCCCGAATCTTTTGTTTTAATTCCAATTCCAGCTTTCATGTATCACCTACATAATCTTAACCTTGTAGGTTTTGCAAGTTGAATGGATCGAATATTTTCAAAAACACACCGGCGTCTGCTGTCATGATCAATACATCATGTATGGGCACCCAAGAATGAGAAACTGCAGCATATGCTCTAACGGCCAATCCCACCATTTTTAAAGCAGTCAATATAACAGTTCTCGTAACAAATTCTATCGTCAAGGCTCTGAATAAAAAAATTCCCAACTGACGATTCAAGATCTTTGCACCAGTTTCGATCATTGTGGGTCCGATGTGTTTGACTAGGGTCTTGAGAACCATATTCAGAACGACCATACCGAATATATTCAGTAGGAACTCGTTACTACCCAATCCTTGGATGCAAGAGATTATATAATCGGCAATTATGTCGGAAATATCTTCTGTAGTGGATAAATCATCGGGATATTTGGTCGAAAAACCACCCATTAACACAAGCTTTGATATTCGTCGATATGACGTTTACCACAATCTGTATATTTTAAGTGGTATGGCACCGAATAGGCTTGCGGTCCAATTCGAACCCGAGTATCTTTACAGAAACTATGGATTCGACATCGCGGGTCAGTATCAGAGGCTCCACAAGCCTAACCCCTCCCCCATACACTGTGGTCCAAATAAATGTCTTGGTGTTTTTTCTATGATGCCCATGTCGCTGAGTTTATTGTCTGGATTTATGCAGAACGCCTCGTGATTGACGAAGTTACTCTATTCTGCGATGTAATCGGGCATTTGTCCTGTTGGTGGCACTTACGGAGTTTTACACCGCAATGTTCTATTCCATGAGCCAATCCCACGAAGCTGTATTCGATAATCATGTATAAGTAATTTCCAATGAAAAAGCGTATAATATGATTATCAAAATAGTCTGTCAGAGACATGATAGAATTATCTCAATAATATAAGTTTAGACGAATGTGTTATGTTTCACCCCCTATCTCTGTCACATACGGCAAAGAATCGATATCGAAACCAGTTACTATCGTGCTTACATGCGGAATAATCATGCCTTCTTTTATGCGACAATAATTACCTATTCCCAACAGAGAGGCTTCTTGATGAAACAACATACACGCAATGCAGCGGTCACTCGAATAGTTATTTGGTCTGTGATATTTCGATTCGGGATCTTTGGATGAAAAACATACTCTTTAGCAAGCAATTACATTTGAATTACCACTCTTGAATATTATAGGGACATCTCAAGGCATGCATTTTTTTCATCATGGATAATTCAGATTGCATCGACATGCATCGCAGAATCGTTTTCCACCTTTAAGACGAGCCTGATAGCAATAATCAAAAAAATCCAAGTATGCCTTTTGTAACTCTACATATTGACGAATTTCTATGCATGCATGAGAAAATACTTCCGGCCTTCGCAGCAAGTATTCGTTATAAGTTAATATTTTTGTCTTTCAAAAACATTTCTCAAAGCAGTTGAATAATCCAAGTGTGTTGGTCCGGTGAATAGGGACATGCTATTTTATTTATTTATTTATTTATATATTTTTTAGATTTATATAAGTAAATAACAAAAATGCAATCACAGGACCAACCTCAAGCTCAGGGTAGTTCGAATATATTTTCGAATATCAGTACGCATGCATCAAATCATACCTTTAATCTCAATCAATCAAATGAAATTAATCGATATTATCCAGTCATTTACATTCATCAAAAACTTAACCTCAGTAACTGCTGTAACAGTTCCAACGACATGGATTTGACACCTATTTGTTTCTTGAATAACGAACGATGCAGTGCAAACATGCCCGCTAGCGAACAGTTGTTGATTGGTGAATTGTGCGAGACTCACAAATTAGATTCATGCAATGGCAATTATAATTTATTTCGAAATGACAACAAAGCAATATTAAGCCTAATCTCAAAGAAGAGCATTTCGGTTGCTTAATGTCCTTTATATCCCATCCTTGTCAGAAAACCGTTGAAAACCTCGGCTAAAACGTTTATGACTATATTTTCCAACACCAACCATAAATTTATCGATTAGTCGAAATTGGCCACTTTATTCGAGTACTCTATATATCCCGAAAACATCGCTAGTACTGATAAACTCTAACTTTTTACCAAACATGTTATCGATCACGGACTAGTGAGCTTCTGTTTTGGATCTAGCGTGTATCGAGAAAGCTAAAGTGAATATGTTTTTCGACCTAGTAAAAAAAAAAAAAAAAAAAAAAAAAAAAAAAAAAAAAAAAAAAAAAAAAAAAAAAACACACACATTATATAAAAAAATTCATATTACAATTTTAAAAATGAAATGAACTTGTCCAATTTCTTCATGTTGGCACAAGTGAAATCTTTATCGTATAAATCAAACTTGACATTACCAGAAACATCTTTTGTAGTGTTAAATTCCACATTCTTTTTCAACATCAAAAACAGTTGAAGTAGTTACTTGTTTGCTGTCGGCAAAAACTTGTACCATTCTATTGATGAATATGCTCGCTAGAGAATATTGTAAATGACAGCATTACACCCATTCATCTGCAAGTGGTTTATTGACAAATTGTCGAATTTCATAAAACCGATGCTTTTACAATCAGATGCAATCTTTTTCAACACCGCCGTCGACGATTTTCCGGAAAATATATCTGTTGGCATTTTTTTCTTGATTAATACTCATTTCTTTCAATTGCATCAGCCTTGATCGACCAATAACCGAGTAGATCGAAGCCATGCAATCGATATAATCATCTTTCATGGGCATGAGCGCAGCTATTCCCTTTTGTGATGATGTATTGCTCAATTTTAAACCATCATATAATCGATGCCAGGATACTACAACAACCTCGAATATGTGCCGATTATTATGCACAAAATACATGTTCGTCTTTACTCGTTCGATTTTCGTACATGGAGATAGAATGTAGTTATTGTCAACCACTAACGATATTCTGTACATGTTTGTCGATATGCTTATGTTAAAGTATGGGTTATTGAAATATTCCAATGGCTCGGTCAAATGAACCTCGTCACAGTACACGTGGATTTGTACAAAGCACGTCTCGGATTTATTAAGTGATAGAAATATGGGCGCCGAGTCCTTACTCAAACGAATCCGAAATCTGTTTTTGGAATCGTGGTTGAAAATCATCTGGAAACGACAACAGTGTATGGATGGAATGGGGTTATTGGCATTGGTTGCATACCCGTCTTAGGTGAGTTGTGTATGACTGGTAAAGACCGTTCTTAATTTCAGGAACCTCGCACCATCACTCGGTGCCTCTAAATGTTTGCCTTTGCTGTCCTGTGATTTCCATCACACATCATCGAGGTAAATACCCATGTTTTCTATACCGAGCTCGAAAAAACGAACAAGGGGATTTGTTGTTAGTTTCGTTTTCAAGTAGTTTATCGCAGTGAACAACTTGGTCATTTCCCCATATTGGAATGTGGATCGTATTTGCTCTGTGATGTGTGGTCCGAAACAATTATCCAGAGCAAAACACGTTCCGAATCGCCGTCCGCCGTCAATTCGAACATGGATTGAGTGCAGATGCTTTCCGTCATCTCGTCCACAAATATCTTGAATGGCATATATTGAGAATTATTCAAGTTGAATATACCTTCAAACACAAGCCCCTCAATGAAACCAAACCAGCATTGAATCTTTGAGCATAGTTTATTCAATTTCACTTTAGGGCTCAGTTTGTAACTGGAGGAAAATATTTAGTTTTATTTATTTATTTAGAAAATATTAGGTAATTTGTTTCCAAATTACGTAATATCATATTTCTTTTTTCACGCCCCTTCTTGATATAAATTATCCGAAAGTTTTTTTTAAATTGGCACCACCTAAGTTTTTATTGTTTTGAAAATTCAGCGAACTTCCCATATTTTAATTCAGAGTCTTATATGCCAAAATAATACATTGCCTTTTTTTTTTGCATCACATAACCATTTTATTTACACAATATCTAACGAGAAAAAATATTTGTTTGTATTTTTTAATGGACAAAAAAATATACTATAAAAGGTTCAGTTTATAATATACAGGCAATATCCATGGTGAAAGGTTTAAAATATCACAGTGGCCCCTTTATTTATTTATTTATTTTGCTGTTCCTCGAAAATCTCCTTATCAAATATAAAAAACCCATTTCACGGATCAATAGCATTGGAAAAATCGTCAAGTATAAAACGAGTGAAGCATGGACTCCCGGCTAAACTAGACTGCAGTTTATATTTTAGAGATGTGTAGAGTAGTAATGAAATGTGTTTATAGACCCAACAAATTTCGCATGAAAATCTCGAGGACAAGTTCATTACCCTTGTATATTCATCGAATTCCGAACCGAAAGCTTTGGAAATGACAATTTTTACATCAGCAAAATTAACTCTTTCAGTGGAACAATGACTTGTTAAAACAACTTTATTTACAGGGTTCGATGTGAATGATGGTGAGTTGGCTACACTTAAATACATAACATTAAATGGTCCTGCCGGCAGTGGGAAATCTACATTATTCCATATTTTTCTGGAAGGAAAATATACAGAATTTTTAACACGACCCCACAACACATTCTATTGAGAAATATTTGTCGACAGATGAAACTAGCAAATAGTTTGATGTTATCAAGTCTCATAATTCAGTTGACTAAATTTAGTTACTACGAATATTTTAATTTCTTGCAGCTCTTACCACTGATTGATCTTGACAAAATATCTACAGTGATACAAGAATTGAGAAAGTTTTGCGATCTCTGATACAACACAGCTTCGTTTTCTGTGGAATGCAACAACGACTATTCAATTTTGGTCTATGTACCCATCGTTTAGTTTGTTGACGAATACATTATGATCAGCACATGTTTAGCAAAATTTATAGTTTAATTTTTCCAAATGGTGAAGCACACTTTTAGTAAACTGTTGATTGTATTTTGTGGCGATCAGTAATAGCTAAAGCCATTTTTGACAAACAAACACAATGACATATCGCTTATTCGCGAACTATGCTGTGATATTTTTTCCTACACACACAGTTTAGGAACATGCATTCGACATACCAGGAATTTCTTACAACTTTAAATACTATTCCGAATTGGAAGAAACTGCTTACACGTCATTTCGTCACACACAATCATAACATGAGTTCTTTCACTCTGGATTTTGTGAATCCTGTGGAGTTGTTGGCAACTGTGATTGAACCGAAAATGAAAATGGCTTCACGTTTGGTACTCAACCAAAAGAGATTATGAACTGGGCGCAGGAAAACATGGTAAAATTTCCTGGATTTCTTTTCGTTACCTTTACAAATATCGGATCACACTATTTCAATTTAAGTGTGTCGATTGCTGTTCTCGCACAAATAAACAAAATTCTGAAGGTATGTAGCTGCCGGCTTGATGTGACTGAGTTGGACAAACAATGTATTTTCAAGAATCGTCCCCGGTTCACTCCGATTTTCTTTTCAAATGATAAACAAACATTGATAGCGGAGAAGAATGAAGACCTCAAACCTGCCTACTTGCTGCTAATCGTTGGTGTTCCCAACCACAGTTTCATTCATGGTCATGGAGTATGCATCGGTGAAGTTTTATATTATTTGGGACATGTTGGAAACGAAATACTCATGTGTGATGAGGAAAAAAACAACCTCTTTCTCATACCAAAATGTTTCTTCAAGATCAATCTCTATACATTAGATAAATTTGCCTTTCAACACGCATGTGAAGCTACTAAAAACAGTAAACTCTTGTTATATGGTATCCCGCTTCAAATAACGTATGGAAATACAGTTCAGAGTAGTATAGGATTAACGGTTTATAGTGACATTCATTCATGCAAATTTGACGGGATGTATGCTAAAAGAAATTTATGTTGTCTTATCCAGAACAACAAATAGGATTAAATCGAAATTTATTCAAGTGTAGATATTTTTTTGTAACTATTGTAAATACATCAATGAATAAAAAATATTTTTTCCTAACATGTTTGTGATTTTCTGTCTTTATATTTTTTATCCTACTTTTTCCAACATTATGTAAAACTTTTATTTTTACATGTTGTATTTGTATATAAGACAATGAATTAAAAACAGCACATATTCTACTTACCATTACCATTTACCATTATAGGATCGATTTTATTAATTGGAATTTTAGGGTTTGTTTTATGGAAATTTAAATGTAAAATCAAAGACTCGGCGAATACACAATTTGGTGTGAGTACATCTTTCGGAGGTGCTACTAATTCAGGAGCTTCAGAGGCCGGTAATTAGGTAAATTAATATTACACTAGGAAAAAAACAATAATAACTTGTGATTTTATCTTTGCTATTAGAGTGTTGTTAAAGTTAAAAGTGCAGAGAAAATTAAATAAAAAGATGATACATTCTGAATTTATGGAATCGGTTGAATTTATAAAACTAAATCCGCCGCTGTACTTGGATTCTTTACATCTGACAGTCATCATAATTAACAATATTTTTACAACTCCGTATTGAGTTTAAAAGGCGTAAGTATATATCTGTTAATGACTGAACGTGATAAACTTTCTTCTGAAATAAAATTTAGAATTTCGCAACAAACCCATCGTTTAAATTTTCTATATTTTAAGCATTATACTACCCAACAAAATTGTAATAAAGCATCTTTGAAAGACGAACAACAGCAGAAAATGAAAAAAAAATAAACAGTTGACAAAATTACTATAAAAAGATAATTCCCTATCATTTCAAATTGAGGAATTTAGAAATAAAGTTGGTCCTGTACATCACAAGTACGAAAAAATATTCAATTGCATGAAAAAAATTAATTTCTTTTCAAATTACTGCGAAGAAATATTGGCTGATGTAGAGACATTATGAGAGGGTATTCTAAAAGACAAATAATACCCAAAAAATACGTATATCTAAAGCACCTATTGTTGATACCTTGAGTTATTCTCAAATTCTAGAAATAATGTTTGTATTCCTCACTTAACAGTCGGTACAACACGATGGAAACGCAATTTAAAGATCGGTTCAGCAAGTATTCCATGGTTTGCCCACAATCATTTCCAATCCGAGCTTGGTCGTCATGGCATCCGATGGACAGCTATACAACCAACAAACGCTCTATGTAATTTTGAGTTCTTTACTATAGTTTGCCAATATATAGATAAGAACTATGAATAAAGGAAATAAACAACTCGATGTGGGATTGGGTCTACTCATAGTTAGATAAATTTTTTTAAATTCCACTCGGTATACACATTTGGAAAAAAAACTCCACAATTTCGACACCTCTATAATAGAATTGGTCGAGGAGGGTGGTGGGGTGGAAAGAAAAAACTACATCTCCACCAAGACCGCATCTCTGGAAAATGAATTTACTACCGAAACCAATGATTTTACAAATCCCGACGAAACTAGTTTAACCGACGAAAAAATACAATATATACGGGCATCAATCATCAAGCCAGGAGGGGCAAGTATGATTCGTTTTAAAACGGCAACGAGAAAAACTATGAATATTCCCAGAGGTGTAACTGCTCGGCTATTATTTAAGAATTTGAAACGGTTATATTTTGGAACTTCTAATACAATTTCCGATCTTTTGGGCGAACATTCACAAACTACATTCGCGGTTCGTATAAACGATAAAGAAGATGCCCAAGTCAAGTGTTCAATGGATGCCAATGAAATAAATTACAAAACTTTACACGACCAACCACTGATTTACAAACAGTTTTATATTGAATGGACTTTTGAAAATGGAATCGTATTAGTTTCCGATAACAAACGAATCGTGATTGTCTCTCCCTTGGCATCCAGAAACCTCAAAGTGTGTTCAATCAGTTTCGTCACTGATTCCAAAACTATTATGAAATTTGGAAAATAATAAGCGAATGTTAAAATGAAATATGTTTCATCAGTGGTCACTTTGATAAACAGAAACTAACCCCGATTACCCGACTGTTGAGGTTGAGAGTGCGAGTCAAACTGTTCTCTCATGAGTCCATCGGTCGTTTGCATGAAAATGTTCTGAAAGTAAAAAGGATAAAAAAGTTTGCAATAAAACTTGCTTAATGATTGGAGGAACAAAACAAGCGGTGATACATTTTAATATTTCGCATAAATCTAAGGTTAATTTTTCTAACACTATTCTCATTTAATTGACACGGTCGTGCTAATATATTCTAGTCATTCTTTTGCATCTGATATTAATTGTGTGGGAAAGTCAAATAAAAAAAATTTTTATTCGATTTATCAAGGTCGGTAAAACTCACGATATCATATAAAGAAACTTACATTCCTTCCCGGCCAATAAAAGTAAGAAAAACTTACATTCCTTCTCAGCCAATAAAATAAATTTTTAATCTTGCACAGTGCGTGTAAAAAAACGAGACGATTAAACCAAGGTATCAAGCTCGTTCTCTGCAAACTACAAAGTGAAGACACCATGAAAGCCTGTGAAGACACAGTTAGAGCCAGTGAAGACACTGTGAGAGCCAGTAATGACACCATGAGAGCCAACTGTGACAAACAAGGCTTGTTTGACCAGAAGGAACTGTCATTGGTGAGTTTAGCTGCCTATCGTTGTTGGCTAGATGAACTTGTACGCATGGAGGAGATAATGTTATATGAAATAGTTAGTTTCACTCGTAATCTGGCCTAGTGTGATGCGGGTTGCGTTCTGTTGTTGTTGTTGTAGTAGCAGCCTTGGGTGGGTGGCGTCAGGCTGCCCTACCCCCATAATCTGTTTCCCAGCTGTGGTCTATGCTGTTGTGTTGTTGATCCATGTGGAAAGTCGGCCCATGTCGGAAGATTGCTGTCCCAGTGTGGTCCGTTATACCACCTACAAGGTCGCAGAGTCTGTCGATTACTGTTCGTGAATCTCGGAGCAGTTGTGTTGTGTCGATTCGACTTGTTCACCCTAGGCTGAGAAGTTATTGTTTTGGCTGGTGCTGCCGCTATTTCAGGAACTCTTGTTGCCATTTCTCCCGCAGGCAGGTTTCTTGGTTCGTTTACATTTGTGTCTCACTGTGGTAGTGGTAGATTGCAGTCGTTACCCGGGGTTGTGGTACTGTTTGCATCCAATGGAAGTACAGTTTGAAGAAATTCTTGTTCTGTCATGTGGATGGCAGAAGCTAATGCCGGGTGATGCTCCTTCTTAGCTGAACTTGCCACTACCTTCAACACGTCTTCTAGCGATAGTTAAGAATTATATGTTCGTATTAAATTAATTTTGTCGGTGGTGAAGTCGTAGAGTAACTCCTCGGTTTATTTCCTCATAATAGTCTGGCTGCATGCGCGTAGTGAGGTGAATGTTGTGGCGAACCTGCATTTTAAGTTCCTCTGGAATTCCTCCCACGTTAACCCATAATGGGCTATACCACACCACCAGATCTTCACAACTCCTGAAAATCTTGCGCCTATACAATGCGTCCAATCTTCTTTATCAACCCGATATATGCTCAAGCGCCATTCGCAGTCCTGCATAAAAGCTCCGGGATCTTAACCTGATGTACCTGTGTAGGTTGGTAGTGACTGGAACCAGTTTGGTGTCGCTGGGTGTGGTTGGCTTCATTGGTGCATTTTACATACTCCATCATGGGTGGCCAGGCTGTGTAACGGGCTGCCATGGGTGTTGTTTCAGAAGCGGTGTCGATGTCGAATGATGTGGCAGGTGCGGCAGTACTTACTGTGATGTGTGAAGAGGGTGGTCGTCCACAACTTGGCACGGTACTTCATGTCGATTTTCTTGACAGTATTGCATTGGTGTCAGATACATCTGGCTCGCATTCTCCTCAGCTCACAGATGTGTTAGCAGGGTTATTTTGTGGACTCTGATGTTCAAGTACACAGCGGGCGCGATCCATGTCATGTGCATTCCTCCTTCTTGTCCGTTCCCACGGTGTGATGCAACCTTCATGGTAGACACGTTTGCAACTGACACATGCCAGTGTGGCGGTTCTGTTTCCATCACACCAGTTGTAGTGGGCACACTTCCGCAGCGCCTAAGTAGCGATCCCGCTGGTTCCGTGTCTATGGGCAGTAGCAGACATCTACACAGTGATGGCGGGCACACTGGATTAACAAAACCCTTGTCTCGTTGTGGTTTCAAGCAACGGTTACACATCTCCTCAGTCTTCCCTATGCTGATGTGAGCTAGCATGCTGTTGTAGAGATCTTGGTTTGTCTTCTCGATTCCTTGTCGTATGCACTGTATTGCGGCAGGATCTTGATAGATGCAGGTGTTATTGTTCTCCAATACGAACGAGAACGGATCTAGTGGTACAGTCGTTCGTAAACACCGGGTGCATAGGGAAGCTGGTTTCGTATTAGTGCTCCGTAGATCAAAAGTCCTTAGTCGGGCACGCGACATGGTTGAAGTGGTGAGAGCATCTTGGTTCTTCTGCCGGATCACGTCTCCATGGCTTGTGGTTGACACCCATGTGCGTGGCATGGTAGGGGTGGTTCATACCGGCATGATGTGGTGCAGACGGAGGGGTGGAAGGTAGGTAGTCACTTTCCCTCATTGATGCAGAGTCTCAAAATGGCTGGTTGTAAGGTAACGAGGCGAGTTTCAGATGGCGGACGGCAATGCTGGTTTTGGCACACTTTTCCATTTGGCTTTCCTCTGACATATCCTCGTATATTTTTCAAATTCCCTTGAACCTTTCTTAACGTTGCATGAAAGGAAAATCTACCAGCAGTGGGAATGGTGAGCAAAACTCAAAGGAAAATTAGATACATACACCTACATGGTCGCACATGGTGTATGGGGTGGTGTTTCAGAATGCAGGTTACCTGGAATGTTACACAAGGTTGATACATGGATAAAATTGAAGTAGGCGGTTTCTGGGAAAGTTGGCGGGAAAGGTTAGACCACTAGTTGCGGCGCCACATGATATTCGGCACGTTATTCGCCTTGACTAACCCCTAGTTGTGAATAGCCACTTGATGTACTGTGTGCTGAACCACGAGGCGCGGGGGGGGGGGGGGGAGGTGTGGTATGTTGGATAGGAAATACTATTTGCCAGGGTTAAGGGCGCAAGTCCACAGTGCGAGCACGATGTTACACTTGTTAGAGACTCATCCTCTCTGGTGGTGATGGCCGACGACCGTTGGTCTGCCTCCATGCCCACATCTTGATAGATGTTACCAGTTGGAATACCTTTCCACCAGCCATAAATTACACTCCAACTACCTCGTCTAGTCAGAGATGTCGGCACCTCTGATACACCAACTCACTCCCGATGGGTTATATTGGCTACCCAATGCCATTATTAAAAACATATGGTCAATACAAAATCACGAAAAAGGTTAAGTAACCAACAGGCAGTTAATCACAATGAAACGTCGGGATCTCACCAGTACGTATTTATTATAAGTTCTTCCCCATCGGGCACCGAAGTTTACATACCGCCGTTCTAGCCAGGCGGGCCCTTACACAGATAAAATGGCCTTAGGGCCTATGAACTTAAGTGGTACATTGCGCCTCGGTCGTGGAAAAAATGAACCAAGGTACTCTCATGAGATCGAAGATGCTACAATTTTCTCGTTTGGCTTGGAGGCCACTCACTGGCCGATGCTCCCGCCCAAACATCACGTGATATAATTCTTCATAAGGTGAAACACAATAAATGAAACGAAATTGGTTCTACAATGCCGATGATATGTATATATCAATCAACTCTTACCAACAAAACGTAAAAGAACATTTTAAAAATACAAAAATAAAGGCACACGTTCGACCAGACCGCATTGTCTTGGAAACCTAACCCCACCATTCAAATGTACAAATAAACGATAATATCTGTAAAGGGTCTGTACTAAGTCAAGTGTATTACAGCCATATGATTTGTGTTCGTGGCATAACATATGAGTTCATACTAATCTGCATAAAACAGTTTTAAAAAGTTTAAAAATACTTTTATATCTTTATAGTGTATATTTACCACATGGTCTGGTGCACCTGTCAACTTTGATGCGTCGTTTTGGAACGTGGTAGGAAAGTCCAGTATTTCAATACTGCTAGTACTGGTCGAACACTGTTTAAGAATATAAAATATAAAAGAATGGTTTGCAATGCATAAACGTTATGTTAATAATTAGTAGCAATATTATAGAGATGTCTATGTGTTACAATAGCCTCGTCTGTGGCCCCTTAAGTAAATGCAAAAAATGGCGCCTCTAGCGCACGAGCTGTCAACAACTTAATAGTCATGGACATACATGATTGCACTCAAACACACTAGAACAATAACAATGAAATACAAAGATACAATTTGTCTCTTACTTACATGGTATGGGTAACATGGGAAAAATTAAACACTGGCATAACATATGGCACTACATAAATATCGACC
Organism: Dryococelus australis; assembly: GCA_029891345.1. Taxonomy (NCBI): domain Eukaryota; kingdom Metazoa; phylum Arthropoda; class Insecta; order Phasmatodea; family Phasmatidae; genus Dryococelus; species Dryococelus australis. The sequence continues at coordinate 176,168,837 of CM056995.1, forward strand.
CTCAAAATGTAAACACATGGCACTCAGTCTGACATATGGACACCTGTATTTGTATAAGTATGTACCTGGTTGTGTGATAACCTAACTTTGCATAATTGTGCACACTGATATACGATGCAGAACACTTGTGGCATAAGAACATTTTTTACCTTTACACTAACACTTGTGGCATTGTAGGATGACGACGTAACATGCAAAAATTAACAAACAGTGTACACTCACTAACAACTGACATAACCCTAATTACAATTTATTTACGCCCTTGCACTTGACACATAACATGCACATGGCACTGGTACGTCGACTCAGGTGCTCTGCTGTGATTTGATGCTTTCTTGTTGTCTCTGCTGGCACGACATGGTGAATGGGCTGAGGCCTAGGCGTTGTCGACGTCAGCCCTCTCGTCTGTCCACTAGCACCAAACACTCATCTACAGCCATCTCTCACCCTTTGCTGTCTACCACCCTCTCTGCTGATGTTCCTTGCTACATCGCAATTGCTGTACTTCAGCCAGATGGTCAACATGAATAACTGACTCCTCCATGGCTGCGGAAGATACTTATAGTGTCGTTGGCTGTGGACCAGAATATTCTCCAAATGTCACGTTCTGCCGAGCAAATAGGAATAGCAGAAAATTCCTGCTCTTCTTCTAAAAAGTCTTCTACTCCTCTGAAATGTAGGTGCGGGGGGGGGGGGAAGAGGGCTGTGACAGCAGCCAGGTTTACTGTCAATCATTCGGCTCGATGGGGTGACAAGAGTGGACAGAGCAGGTCTGCCTGTATTGAGGGAGGGTCGAGATGTGTCCCCCTGGCCAAAGGAAACCCTTGGTGCACAGTGCATAACCAGGTGACAGGAACCCTCGACCAGTGCGAGAGTCCACACACAACTCTATAAATAAATTTTAAAAAATGGCTGTGTTGGCTGCACAAAAAATTGTACCTTTCAAACCTGCGACAGTAGTTGCTTCGGGGGTGAAAGTTTATGTAACTGTACTGCTTTACATCGCATTAACATATTAACACCATTTTAGTCCATGATTACGATGACTTCATGTTATAAGTACACGTAACATATAAAAAGCAACATGTTCATGTAAGCTGACTACACCATGACTAATGTGTTGCAAGAAGACCTACTATGATAATTTCGTGTTATTTTCACCGGATGGAAAAGCTTTTGCATGTTATTAGATACGTGACACTGCATCACATGATCTTACTGGCCATTCACAATAGGGACATTGTTGCGTTTTCTTTGCTTTTCATGGGTTTGTTTTTATTTTCGTGATGTCGTCTGGTCATGTTTTCAATTAATGTACCACATATATAATTTTTTCCTGGGAATGAGGATGAAAGTATAATAGAATTTAGACTAAAATGATTTATTTTTTATGTGTAAAAATTTAGGAAGTTTTATATTGCCGCAGTTTATTAGATATGTTTCTTAGAGGTGTAAAATTGAATGCTTGAAATAAACAATATTTATCGTTAAGTTTGAAATTTATAGGCCCATTTCATTAAACGAAATTTTAATTTTCTTTGCAAATTAAAGGTAATTGCATACGATTTATCCAATGTACATGAGAAACATGGCTATTCTCCCAGACAGTTTTCGTTCTTGAGGTTATAACAACGTCCTCATTGTTTTCAAAGTTTGTGATCCATGACACACCAGTTTTAAGATCGACTGAGTATGTAACTCAAATGCTCAACTGGAAATATTACCCAGCTACAGTATTTCTTGTTGTCGAAAATGTACTTGACAGGGTTTTTCACACAGGCCTCTTACACGAGATTTACTCTACAAGATTCCCCGTCTGATATGTCAAGCTACTGCACTCGTATATTGACAGACGCAAATTCGCTGTCACTATGGAAGGAGCCACATCTGTACAAAAAGTTATTAGAGCTGGTGTTGGCCAAGGAAGTATAATGGGGTCAGTGCTATTTAATTTATATACTCGTGATATTCTGCACCCTGCACTATGTATGGTGCGATGCAATGCCTACTGGTGTTGCTAGTGTGCCCTCTGGTGCACCACTAATCACCTTAGTCCGAGGCAGGCTGTCCAACGCACCACTAATCACCTTAGTCCGAGGCAGGCTGTCCAACTAGGGAGTCTCCACCACCTCTTCCCTTTCAGTTCCCCTTTTTTTGTTTCAGGCATCGAGTGGTGGTAAGGGTGGGTAAATACCCAATAGTGCATCTTCCCTGCCACCAAGAGGGCTATTATCTCCCACCCCCCTGGTTACAAATTAAAACCAGTGTAAACAGCAAATAAAGGATAACAACACACTAATATTTATCTTCTAGAGTTTCAAAACCCATTTCAAATAAGTTTCTCCTTGCCCATCCTCTATTCAAGTAAAAATATTTGTCTACATCATAAATTTCATGCAATTTGCAATTATTTTCTGTCGAGGGGTTTTTAAACTGTCAATGCCCGTTTGATCCCCTTTCCTTTTAGTTTAGTTTAAGTTAGCATGGAAGGTAAACATGACCCCAATTGCAGTCAAGTTTACCCAATTCCAGTAAAACCGCGAGTATGTGCCCTTGTAGTTAGAAACTTCCCTACATGTCTATGTGTAAGGGGCTCAGCCCTGAGATGCACATAGATCCTATCCCTACCCTGGACCTCCAACTCTCCTCTTAGTTTTAAGATAGGTTAGGAAAAAAATCAAAGTCTGTATCCCTTTTCCTTAATACTTCTATTTTTTATACCTAGAAAAGAACCATTTTTTTGCTTCCAGAGAGATGACTGATATCCGAGCGCAGGTGGTATAGTACGGTCCCCCACCTCCAGGGCTGTGCTACTGCAGTACGACCTTTGATACATTCCAGCAGCAGCTCGACACATTCCATATCACCCTCACTAAGTCTATCTTCGCGAACTAACAAACACCATACTTTCTCCATCCCTAATCCAATAAAAGGAATTACATTTGTGATGCCTCACCCAATATTCTGATGTCTTTTTGAGAATGGAGTTTGCGTAAAACAAATATTTTCATCACGGTAAATCATCTCAACTTTTCTAGCTACCCGAATTTAGCAAAGACGACATGGTTTTTACCACATACCAGCTGTTTATAACTTGTGGCATCATTTCCCGCAGCAGTCCGCCGTAGTGACTTTCCACCTGCTTGGTTCCATCGTGTATGGTGGGCGCCCAGAAACTTGATCGCTGGCGCGCAGGTATGTGCGGAACTCCGAGGAACTAGGAGGCCGTCATCACATCCAACCAGCCAATTGGGGGGCGCATGGGGTTTCCCGTGACTGTGACATCACTTCCTGCAGCCTGTTTGCACGCTGAGAATTTTGTGGCATGTGAGCACGTGGACACCCCATGTTTGGTGATGTGTGTGCTCAAACGAAGGCCATCGAACATAAATACATTAACCCCTATAAGGAGTAATGCCTGTTTAACAAACTTTTTCCTTACTTGGTTATTTTAAATTCTATTGGCTGTTAATTTTGCTAAGCCCTCCCAGGTCTAATGCTTTGTGGATTGTATAAATAGTTGGTGCACCTCTGATTTGGGGTCGGATTCCGCTACTGCCCTAGGAGTCACCATGCAACCAGTTAAGTAATGAGTAATTAACGATTTTCCAGTATAGCCCTTATGACACTTGTAGCAGGCACCCTTGGTGTCTTGGATAGGAAATAGGTACCAAGCTGGTGAGAGGACTTTGATAATTTACTTTAATTGAGAATGTTAGCACCATGAGGAAATTAATTGGCAGCAAATTTTAATATTTTCCATCTTACTTAAAGAGTTTGCTAGCCAAGCACCAAGATTTAAAAATGGGAACTGTGTGTATTTTCCCAAAATGTCTACATAGAATTTTAGAAAATTTTAAGGCAGCTAAAATTTGAAAACAAAATAAAATGAATGGTGTTTATTGCTGGATTGTACCAATAAACTTTTGGAGGCATCATGTTTGGTTGGCCTCGTAATCATTGTAAAAGCCATTAATTATTTATTAAAATTGCTGAAAAATCGTTCAATTGCAACTTGTTCGCCTAAATCGCTATTTCTGTGAAACCAAACAAAAATTAATCTTGTTACCAGATTGAGTGCAGGTTAAGACTAGAAAATTTTCTGTAATTTTTGGCCACTGGTTAATATTCGTAAACTATAATAATAAAATATATTATGTACTCTCTGATCTTTGTGAAAATGAGAAAATTATCCATAATATACATAAATTGACAGTAAAGAAAGTAGCTTGCCACCTTTATTTTGCGGAACTTTGTTCTAGGTCAGTAGTATATTATAAACTTATTCATAAATATAAAATTTGAATATTTTTTTTGTGAATTGTTGAAGGAATTTTGTGAATCACTGCTAGGCGGGTAGTCTGTATTTAATTTTACTTATTTTCTCCAAGTTGTTGGCATGGAGACTTATAGATACATTATGTATTTATGTGTGTGTGTATATATATATATATATATATATATATATATATATATATATATATATATATATATATATATATATATATATATATATATACATTTCATACAAATATTCATAATAAATAATAAATATTCATACAAATATTTCATACAAATATTCACACTATTGTAGGACTTGTGGCTGTACAAATTTATTAATTTAAATGTCAAATTTCCGCACCTCTGTGCTTATGAATATTTGTATGAAACATGAAAATATGCCCAAGAGAAGTTCATTGCACCTTTAATGAAAAGAAAATAAAAAAACAAAAATAATTATTTCGACACCACTCATGAATTTTACAGGTTATAAATCTTACCTTTGGTTTTAAGTGAAAGTGTTATTTCAAAGAATTATCTCAATTTTTGCTCTGCTTGATGAGGGTTTCTTTCTCCTTAGGAGTTTCGATTTCGGGACCTTCTGTTCCTTCTTGGTACGTCCTTGGGGGCTAGGGTGTTGCACATTTATCCTCCGCGACTGTCGCATAGATATTTCACGGCCTTTTCCACATTGCCTAGTTTGCTATGCCCTACCATATATACCCTTCTTCTTTCGGGGTATGTACATGGCCACAATCGCTGCCATGGCACCAGATAACCCTACCCAGCCATGATGCATGGGCCCAATTTCGATAGTTAAACCCGACCTAAGTCGTACAAGGCTTCTCCTGAGACACATCCCATTCTCCGACCGAGTTAGATACTAACATGCATGCCGGAGGGCTCGCAGAATTCTGAAGGAGCTCATGCTGACGTAGTGGGATGTGGTGGGTGCTATTAAAAAAATCGAAGCTTGTATAATAGATCACGATGAATGTCATACGTGGTATGCAACCTGTTCCTGCTCCATTAATATTAAAAGACAAATAATCCTGCATAACATTAATTTTGAGATTTTTCAGTCAGAAAAGCATCAAACTTATCTCCGACATTTTCATTCAGTGTTCAAAGTGTAAGTGATTACATGACGCAGTATAACATACTTCAGGCTATTCACTGTAAAATGAGCACTTTTGAAAGCCCGCTTAAGGTCTACTTATATGCATGTTGTGTATTCTTCCACTTTATGTACGTTTAACATTGTCGTGGGCCTCATTACTTTATTTATGCGTCGGTCAAGTGAAACAGTAAACTTAATAGAAAAGTAAACATTTCGATGTATTAAAAAAACAGGGAGCGAATGAATTAATTTCTGTTATCACAAACGGTTACATAACACTTTTTATTCGACGTAAAGTTATCGAAACTACTTCCCAGTTATCGTTAACACCTTGCTGGGCGTATATCACTTAGGGCACCCGTTAAAATATACCATTGTAGGAGCAGTGACATTTTTCTAAGGTTGATTTCAAATGTGCTCACTTTATCGTGAACAGCCTTTATCCAAAAATACAATTTTTTACGTACACGTAAACGTCTTGCTCGTATCACGAAATTCGTAACGATCGTTATAAATTCGATACGATTTATATCGAAAGTGTGTGTTTCCCTATTGTCGATATATGACATTACGTTCATTAATTAATGTTTTCTTCTGTTAAGATTAAAAAATTGTGTATAGAGAAAAGTGTAGTGTTTTTTTTTGTTAAATTCAAACATTTTAATGAAAGTCGCGAACATGTGTAACGTGCGTGTATTTATTTTATTGTACAAAAAAGTTGTGACTCGGGGGTCCTAACGAATCGTAATGTTTACGCCATGACAGCTAACCTGTTTATTGTGTAGGATTTCTTGCTATTTATTTTTGGCGTATATTGTTTACATCGTTGTATTTCATAACATTTTACATGTTTTGAAGTTAACATTTTAGAGTTTAGCCCAAGGGTGCCGGTTTTAAGTTGTTACTTGTTTCGTGTGAGGCATATTTGTCCCGATTTTATTTTCGTTGTATTTGGAGAGAAGCAGCGTTTGGCCGACTACTAGACAGCGGCTTGTTTTTTTTACACTGGTAAATATTCGTGTCTGTACGTTTGTTTTACGTGTGGTGTTTACACGTCGGTTGCATTTTGTGTTATTGTGTTTTTAAAATATGATTATTTTGTAATAATGGAGTTAATGAGTGGGAAACACTTGTGTAATTAACCTGCATGTTATGCACGTAGTGTTGATAGCGTATCAGTTGTAGCTACGATGTCTCGCTTGAGATCGTGTGTTGCGTTTATTTCAGGCGACTGCAAGCATTACAAATTGTTCAATGCATCCTGATCCAGTATGAATGCTGATCAACAACACCAAATATCATCAGGAGGCCCATCAGACGTGAGTATCTTCATAGTACTGTAGTGTGTGTGTGTGTGTGTGTGTGCGCGCGCGCGCTTTCAGAAGAGACAGGGATGGGAGAGGAGGAGGAATAATGGTGTGTGTAAGGAAAGGGCTAAAAGGGGTGGTAGAATGGGTTAGTGAGGATGTCGAGGTAATGGAAATTAAATTGAGTGGTGGTAGTAATAGGAAAATTACTTTGCTGGCAGCGTATAGACCACCACGACAGTGATGGCAGGCAATTGAGATGATCAAGGAGAGGGTCGATAGACATAAAGGACAGGCAGTGGGTTGTTGTAGCAGGGGATTTGAATATGTCAGGTGTGAAATGGATAGAGGGTGCAGAAGGAATGGGTTGCATGAGGCAGAGAATGGCAGCACAGTTAGTCGACAAAGGATTAGTCCAGATAGTAGAAACACCTACGAGATGGAATGAGGAGGGTGTTGGGTCAGTGCTGGATGTGGTGTTGGTCAGACCTAGGAATGCTGTAGTTGGTGCAATAGTATTGGATGGCATAAGCAACCATCATATTCCGGTTGTGGAAATTGGGATTGGCAGGATGAGGGAAATGCAAATGGCAGAAAGGTTGGTGTGGTAGTATGGGAGAGGAGACAAGAAGGGGGCAGAAATATTTGTGAGAGACAGTTTTAAAAAATGGTCTATTGAGGAGGGTGTAGAGGGGTTGTGGAGGGAGTTTAGGGGATTAATGGAGGTTATGTTGGAGAAATTTGTACCATTGAAAACGTTACAGACTGGGGGAGATCTGCCATACTCTGGATAGGAGATTTTTAAAATGAAGAGGAATTGCAGAAAATTACATGCCAAGTGGAGAAATGAAGGGATGATAAGATCTAAAGAAATGATGAAACAAATGGGTAGGGAGCTTGAAAGGAAGATCAAACAGGCAATGAATGTATTTCTGGGGAACATGGTGGATGAAGGAAAAGGCAAGGAATGGGGGAAATTGTTTAGGTATGTTACACGGTTAAGGGGAGGAGAGGAAGGGATCCCTCTGCTAACAGGAAGGGATGGCAGGCATGCGACAAATGATCAAGACAAATCGGAGATTCTGCAAGGACAGTACTTGTCAGTGTTTGAGGCAAAGGAGGATTGGAATAGGGGGCAATAGTGTTCGGGGGGGAGGGGGTGTATAGTGGGTTTAGGATGAGGAAGTGGGGGATAGAAAGGGTAATTAGGGGTTTGAAGAGCAGTAAGGCAGGGGGTCCAGATGGGATAGGAAATGGAGCATTAAAGTTTGGTAGCAGGGAGTTGGTGAAATATTAAGAGGTGCTGTTTAAAAATTCTGTAGGAGAGGGTAAGTTACCACAAGATTGGAAGGATGCTATAGTGGTACCTATACACAAGCAGGGCGAGTATAGGGAGAGGCCTGGCAGCTATATACCGGTGAGTCTCACATCAAGTACAGGAAAAGTAATGGAGAGGCTAGTGGTGTAGTATGTGGTGAGGGTAATGAACAATAGAAATTGGTTGGAGGAGTCCCAGCATGGTTTCAGAAGGGGATACTCATGTGAGACTCAGCTGGTTGGTTTATTAGAGGATCTGGTGCAGGTAGTTGATGAGGGGAAGTAGGTGGATGCCTACTTCATAGATTTTGAGAAGGCATTTGATAAGGTGCCCCATGGGACATTGATGAGGAAAGTGGAGGCGCTGATACCAGACAGGAAGGTAGTGGAATTGATAGGGGATATCCTCAGGGGGCGAAGGCAGAGGGTGAAAGTGGGGGAAGCAATATCAGAGGAAGCGGAGGTTATGTCAGGGGTACCACAGGGAAATGTGCTGGGTCCTTTGTTATTTACCATAATGGTAAATTACATGTGTTTGGGGATTAGGGGAAAAATGAGATTGTTTGCAGATGATTGTGTTGTGTATGCAGAAGTGAGGGGAGGGGGGGGGGGGGGAATTTGCAGACGGACATTGACAAGATATGGTTGTGTACCAGAAAAAATAAAATGAAGATAAATGGAAAAAAAATTAAGGTAATGAGGTTTACAAGGAAGAAGGTGATAAGCAGGGACATGTACAGATGTTAGGGACAAGAGATAGAAGAAGCAGCAGAATATAAGTATCTAGGGATTGTACTGCAGGGAGACCTCAGATGGAAAAAACAATTAGAGAGGGTGGTAGCAAAGGGAAGAAGGGCTCTGGGTTTGCTGGGAGGGGTGCTGAAGGAAGTCAACTGTGAGGTGAAGGAGAAGGTGTATGGCACAATGGTAGAGCCAATGTTAGAATATTCTGCAGCAGTATGGGACCCGTATGTGGAGGTGGAGGTGCGAGAACTGTAAAAGGTGCAGAGAAGGGCAGCAAGATGGGTGAAGGGTAGATGGAGAAGGCAGGGGCAAGATGGTGAGGAAGAAAGGAACTATAGGCTATCGGTGATGATAAAAGAAAAAGGGTTGAGCTCATTGAAGGACAGGAGGAAAGTTGAACGGCTAGTCAGGATGTACAGGATGGTGAATGAAGAGGGAGGATGGGGAGGGCTACATTGCAAGCTTCAGAAGGTGTGGAGGAGAACGGAGCGGGGTAGGCAGTCCATGCTTGTGAGGTCTGTGAGGGATTGGAATGTGTTGAGGGAGGAATTGGTATCTGTGAGATGGGTTGGTAAGTTCAGGAAGGGAGCGGAAAAGGAGTTGTTTGGGTGAAGGAGAGGTGAGAGAGCTCGCCACCGGGCGGTAGCCTAATTGCGAGTGTATGTATGTATGCATGCATAGACAATGCAACTTTAAAGAAGACATTTCACGTAGAGTGTATCAACTTATTTATCTCTATTGGGATTAAAGCTAATTCCGTGTTTCAACTGGAAAATGTGCTCTTACTCACTCAGACTCACTCTAACGAATTGGGACTTGTGCCCTCTGTAAGCCTTCTGCATTATTTCTCTGACAGAAAAGGTAATAAGTAGTGAAAATAAATATTGCTGGCCCTTCATTTTCTTTAAATAAATGTAGAGTATTTTATGAAATATTAATTTATTATAATTTGTTACTTTTTTGCGTGATTAAAAACATAATTGTTATGTTCAAATCACAGTAGGCTATTTAATAGTAGGTATACACACAATTAACCTAAATGAACATTAGCATAGCATAATTTGGTATGTTCCGTATCAAACTAAATATGGTTGTTATTACACATTTCACAATCGCAATGATTAAGTTAAGTTGATAAAATATTTACTGCCTTAGAAACAACAAAATATATGTCTGGATATATGAGGTTGGACGTGAAAACAACATGGCTGCCTGAAAGTTTCCGATAGTGAGCACTGAGTGTACATCGTCATTCACTCTCTCGGTGAATTGGAACACTGCTTGCCAAAACTTTGTGAACGTAACTAGTTCAAGTAAAGATTGCAGTTTCAGTAATTTGTTAACAGTCTGTGTTGTTACTTCTGGGTATTTGTGACTGGTGAGTTTGCTTCATAATAACCAATTAGCAATTTCTTTAATCATATATTACACAAATTTTGGCTTTAATTTATTGCATATTTTGGTAAAATTCCAGAATAGGAGCTTTTTCGAAAATGGGAACAATATTACCTGGATATGTTAAGATATGATTATTAGTAATCATAATTACTAGGAATTTCTGAGGTGCTTAAAGTACTTTTCTGTGAAAAAAATAAAATGTGTTAGCACCTGGAGGAGGGCGGTGGGGGTTTATAAAGAAAGCTGTGTTATGCTATACGACACATAGAATTAATGTGGAATATATTTATACTGGGTCAACTAATTGTATTATGTATGATATTACCATTTGAAACAAATTTTTAATGTTTAAAATGCCATTCACAGTGTATACTTATGCCACAAAAATAGGGTTGTTCTGATATAAACAACACAGGTAGGCTATAAAATAGTGTCGGAAGAATGTGTAATTCTGGCGAATTACTCAAGGCTTACCTCCTGATGGATATCTGTAAGGGTTTGATGATATATTTAGTAGAACTTTGAATTAAAAATATTTTAACATGTGCGGTCCGCTCGCGATGTTTACATGAGGCCGGCAACGCCGAGAGTTTGTCGTTTGCTGGTTAATGCCAGATAGAACAGGTCGCGGTGCATGTGGTTGTGAGTTGTGATGTTCTAATGCATCCCTAAAGGTTGGAGGTTTGCAAAAGAGTACTTGAAAAGTGTTTTATTGTAATTATTTCACTTACACATGTTAAATCAAATAATTGTTTGAAAGAAAATAGTAGTGTTTCTATGCTAATAAATGCATGGGAAAAGTGAAATTATGAAGTTTATTTAGTAATTTGAGTGTTTGTGGAGTATCGTCAAATAGAATACACAATGTTATGGTCGTTAGTGCAGGATGGTGTACGAGCTGTGAATTATTGGGTGAGTAACATTATTAAATTTGTTGTATTGTAGTTTATTACATTGCAATGAATATATCTGTGTAGTATTGCATGTGTGTTAACTGCAGCGAGTAATGTCAAATGTGGACGACCTAACCATATGAAAGTTAACTTTATGATAGGATAATTCTTAAGATTAGGGACTTTTCTGAGAAAAATATCTCGGAAAGTAGTATAATTCCACTCTACTAATTACACGGAATACAAATTTACTAGGGGCATCAACATTTGACCAATAGAAACTCCAAAAACGATAGTGGGGATGGTTTTACCCAACAATGTCCCTGATTTTCATAGCCATTTTACCCCAAAAGGCCGTACACTATGTTCAAAATGTGTGGTCACATTACACAGTGTTTATTAAAGTAATTGCAAGGTTAACCTCCTGATGTTGACAGTATGTGATGCTAATGGAGTTGCATAGTGGCAACACATCATAAACAGAACAGCATTGTTAACTTGCATTAGGTGTGGTGATTATCGTCAAAATTATTGGTCTGTGTTTTCTGGATACTGGACCTTGCGGTGGATGGAAAGAGTGGTGTTGCTGCATTCGCCAGCAGTATGTGTGTAACTTACTTTGTGAAGGCTTCTGGGCATTAGCATACATCCTGATACCATGTGTTTACACACTTATGACCTCACCAATATGTTGCCGATGACGTATGTTTTTTTCTGTTAACCCATACCTTTCCTATCACAATCTAACAGGGCATCCTCGTAAATGTGGGGTGTTTCTGGACAGGGACACTTTCAGCATTTATTTATGTTGGTGTCTGGTAGTACATTTGAGCCCATCCACCCACGTGTACTACAGTATACTATATTTGGTATCAGGTCGTACACTTGAGCAGCACACCTGCCCAATTGTACTAACAGATGCCATGACTGCATACACTCGTTGACTCTACAGATCACTAATGTAACACTACCTACCCACCTACCTACTACACAGCCTATTACACCCTTCAAAGTATTTTGTGATACCATCCTCTGCAATCAGAGCCCAATAAAATTCTCAAATACTCGTTGCCACTACGTACGTAATATTATCTAGCTACATAGTAATTTATTACACCCTTTTGAAATGTTATACACAATCATCTGCTGCAAACCGATTATTACCTACAACTGACAAACACTCGTAGCTACATATACCTAACCCAACAGTACCTACCTGCAACACTTTTTATTACACTCGACAAAACATTAAACATTATCATCCATTGCAATCCGATTGAATAAAAACTGCCACAACTTGATGCAACTACAGAAAACTAACCTAACATTACCAACTAGCAACAACGTTTATTACACCCTTCAGAATATTATATGATACCATCCACTGCTATCCAATTATTAATTTAAAATGGTAAAGACTCATTACCTGCTACAGAATCCTGATCTAACATTACCTACCTACAACACTGTTTATTTCACCTGATACACACATTTGTATTTAAATATCTCCACACTGTAAGGGTACAGGTTTTAAAGTTTTTTTATATTTATAATTTTTCGTTTGGTTTGTTTACTTATTTATGGTAAAATAAATTGTTTATATATCTCTGTCTGTGTGTGTGTGCGCGTGGGTGCGTGTCATATTTCCATTAACCCTAGCCCTGGAGGCAATTCACAATGTAAATTATAGGATATCACCTCTCCGCTAATATTTGATAATATGTTTTCTGTTTATTTCTCAAACTTATTGGTTTTATTTTTTTCTTAAACGTGAAATGGAATTGAGCTCAGGTTTTGCAAGAAGTGTAAATTAATTGAAACCCAGTGTCCTCTATGCATTCCTACCTGGATAAGTTTTGACCACGGAGGATTTTCCTACAAACAGTACGAAATGTTTTCTTTGCTTTTATGTGATCTTTTTCAGTAGGAATTGCTGGTTACCAGTTTTTCAGAGTTGATGTGTTCATTCAGATGTAGTCGGCAGGATGAATATTGAGATCAGGACATTTGAAATCATATTTGATGGTTCAGTTGTACATTTGCGTGTCCGTTCTACACAGTTCACACTGCATTACTCATAAAAGCATACCAATGGGCATGGCCTCACCGAACTTCCCTTTTAAGCGTCATACACAAGGAGGAAAGTGGCTGCATACAGCAAACATTCATTTTCTCATCCCTCAAAAATGCCCTATACTATGAATAAAGATTTGAGTAGGTATTAACACACATTACACCCATCTCTTACAGGACTTACCTCTTAGAACACTTACCTTCAACAAGTATATCCATTTCCTTCCAACATTTAAGCCTAATTCTACGCCCATCCTCATTATTCGATGTTGCACACACACATGCACTATCGTACATATTTTATTATACGTTGAGCACAACACCATGTACACTATAGATCATATTTTGTTTTACTTAAGGTATTTATTCTATACCACTTTATTTTATATAATGCGTATTATTTTATCACAATACTTATCCATTTCATGACTCACTAATGCATAAGAGAACTGACTCTGGGGACACGTAAACTAGTACCTTATTTACTATATTAACGGAACGAGCAGACACCTCGGGTTGAATTTTGAATTATTTTACAATACGAAGTAAAAATACTGTCCTACAATTTACGAAATCAAATATACTCAGCTGTTGCGTATTACTGATATGGGTTTTAGAATGTACACTCCTCATTTTGTATGTTTTTACAGTTTTAAACAGTGCATTAATACTACTGCCAAACAATGTGCATGTGTTTATTAAAACATAAATTATAAAAGCCATTTGAAATTGATGCTCCTGTGGCTGTGTATACTACATTGGCTATGAAAAATAATAGTAGTCAATTTCCAGCGTAACAAAATAGCTTAAACGTGATATCTCCTTCTTTCAGTAAAATTTCAGAATAGGGGCTTTTTGGATAAAATGGAAAAAAAATCTCAAAAAGTTGTTATAATTCCATTCTACAAATTACACACAACACAAATTTACTAGGGGCATCAACATTTGACCAATAGAAACCCCCAAAAAAAAATGGGGAGGGCTATGAAAATCAGGGAAATTGTGGGGTAAAATGAGTGAAAAATATGTACGCAATGTTATATTTATTCACGACAATATGTTAAATTTCAAAAAGACAACCAAACATTACCGAAATTGACAATATTACCAATGTAAGCTACAAATAAAATAGTGGGGAGAGCTATGAAGATTGGGGAAATTCCGGGGTAAAACAAATAAAAAATATTTATGTTTTCATGATATAAAATTTTACCCCACAATTTCCCTCTAGTTCATAGTCCTCCCTACTAACGTATTTCTAAATTGTATTGGTAACATTGTCAATTTAAGTAATGTTCAGTTCAATCATTTTGCAATTAAAAATGTTTTCATGATACAATATTACAATAATATTACGAATAACATGAAAATATGTTAAATTGCAAAACACGCACACATTATTTTCCAGTGCAAATGGGCTACGCATGAAAATCATTTCTGGGGGAACTCAAGCATCGCTGATGCGTGATGCTGTTTTGGGGATTTACTCCCCTGCTGGCGCAGGGACTCTTGCTCGATGCATAATGTTTGGCTATGCTTGTACAGTATTTTCCTCTGCGAGGTGGCTACGCTTGAATATCATACATTATCACAGTAACGTGTGTGTGTGTGTGAGTGTATTCATGATAATCTTGTGAATTTAGGTATTTTCGTGTTATTCTTGAAATTATCGTAATATTTTATCACTAAACCACATTTAATTGCACAAAGATGTAACCTAGAAATATCTAAATTGGCAGTATTACCAATGCTAGTTACAAATTCTATAGTGGGAAGGGCTATAAACTGGAGGTAATTGGTGGGGTACAATTTTATCACGAAAACATACATATTTTACACTCATTGGAACCCACAATTTCTCTGACGTACATAGCCCTCGCTAATATCGTATTTGTAACTTGTATTGGTAAAATTCTCAATTTAGGTATTGTTCGGTTATATCATTGTGCAATTGAACTCATTAACATGATTAAATATTACGACTACCTACATATTTTTTTACTTGTATCACACAACTAACACCACCTCTCACAATACTACACACTTATTTTCA
This sequence comes from Dryococelus australis, assembly GCA_029891345.1. Taxonomy (NCBI): domain Eukaryota; kingdom Metazoa; phylum Arthropoda; class Insecta; order Phasmatodea; family Phasmatidae; genus Dryococelus; species Dryococelus australis. The sequence continues at coordinate 176,184,023 of CM056995.1, forward strand.
CAATGTAATGCATTTTACATCTAAAGTGTAAAATGAATTATATTACTTGCCCAATCAAGTGATCATTACACAAGGTGTATTCAATTTGACCACCCTTAATACACTCAAAATATCACACAAATATTATATTTTAACTTTTCCAATAAATCTAATATCACAACACTTGTATTACAGCACAATTCTTTTATTTCACACGTCAAACAGACTGAAATGCAATACAACACGCCAACAGCACTTTTACATAAAAACATCCAGCACAGTTTACCATTTACAACTTACAATCATGGTGGACAGAACCACAATGCACCTGAAGCCAACCAATGTCTCATTAGTCCCAGTGTTTTACAAAGTAACATAGCATTATACATCTCCTTTTTATAAACAACGTCTCTGAACTGGGTTCTGCATCATATCTACGATGTGTATATATATATTCTATTAGTAATTCGTTACATAGTATAGTCGTCTCGTGAATGTAGGTCAGATAAGCCTTGAATAATTCACAATTACATAATCTTTCAACATTGTTTCATATCTTGGCTGTATACCTGTTTAACCTCAGTGTCGCGGCATATATAAACCCCGTAAATGTGATTTTACACATTAAAGATTCGTTGCAAATGGTATTCTTACATGTAATACAATTCAGCGACCCGATACAGATATATTCAACAAATATTATACGTGTTTTATAGCATAAACACAGCATTTTTCATAACCCCCCTCCCTATCTTACTTTATTTTTTTTTTACAGAAAACTACGTGAAGGCCTTCGAAAATTCCTAGTAAATATGATTACTAATAATCATATCTAACATATCCTGGTATTATTTTTTCCATTTACGGAAAAGCCTCTATTCTGACATTTTACCATTTTTTTCTTCGGTCGTTTATTTCTGACACACACTTTGGGCTCATTTGGATGCCTACCACTCGTTCTCTTTTTTTTTTCACCACTGCCAATCTATTCAACTATACATCAACATCCTGATGTCATTAACTACGTCACACTTATAAACAAACCTGTGGTATTGTGTTGTACTCTTGACCCGGCTTCTGAAAGGACACCACATTTTGTCGGATAGCTGGTGGTATTTATGTTTTGCTGTTAGTTCCCTGATCAGGTGCGTATACACAACTTATTGCTAGCAGCCGAAGTGTTTTACCCGCCACCAAAATAAGTGAGTCGTATGAGTGTTTTTTTTTCTATAAAATGCTTGACTTTTCTACCTAATATGTACCTGTTTATAGGGACAAATTAAAATTTTGTGCCGTCAGATACAAAGCTCTCAAACAGTGATTTTATACCAAATATAAGTGACTCTGCTTCCCAAAGCGCAATAGCAAGCACAAATGGCCACACTGTTTTATCTGCTATATGTTTTTTTACCTGCTTCTTACATTGGTAGGACAATTTTATGAAATGTGTGTGAAATTATGAAACTGGTAAATGGGTGCAGCCCTCCTTGCTCGCTCGCTCTCATGCTCACTTCAGGAAGCAGAGTGGTCCAGATTTTTGCATGAATTTACTTTTTGGAAACTCTTTTGTGTACTTACAAACCCTTTACATGTCTTAGATTATTTTGTGTTGTTTATCTAATTTTATACTGAATATCCAAAAATTTCTCTCGACTCCATAGCCCTCCCCACTATTGCAAATTAAATTTAGAATGTTGCAGTAAAACAACAGTGCTACCAAGTAATTATGATCTGGTGTGCCTGGTAGTATCTATAAACGTACCATTGTTAGTATTAATTTTCAATTCTAAAGATGAGCTCTTTATTAGAACATTACCGGAATTTACAGCTGGTTTGATATACTGCTGCTTACGTGTGCACATTTTGATTATATTATTGATGGCGTGTATAGGCCGCACCTGAAGTTTTTGATGAAAAATTAGGGATAATTAATATTTCAAGTATAGGCCACACTGAATTTTTGTATTTCTGTAAATATTAATTCACAATTCCGTACAAGCATAATAAATTCCAACTTAATTTCTCCCCTACAAAACATTTGTGACAGAAAATTCTAACTATACTTTTTTTCTTTCCCACTTCCTTCCTTTAAGAGTTAAAACATTAACATGTACTGTATGTTGACAAATTTCTTAATGTGTTTTGGGGGGAAAAATAAAAAAAAAAAATTTTATTCCAATATCTTGTATATAAGCAGCACCCCACTTTTTGTAGTAATTTTTTTTTGTAAAAGTGTGCTGCCTCTACACGTTGAAATATGGTTTTTAAGTTAATGAATAAAATTGAATGTCCTGTAAAATAAATTAGCTTAGAGATTTAAGTGACAGCTTGATGAGAACAGAGTGTGTGTAATAATTAAAAATCACTGCTTTTCCAAAAAACTAGAAAATGATACCAGCAAGTCGTGTATATTGACGTTGGTTCCTTCCCTGGATAATAGTCCTCAGATGCTTAAACCCGGGAACCTTATCCTACCTCTCCTATCTGGTGCAAATAAGGGTTCTTAACCTCAAAGAAATACTAAAACATAAAATTACAATTAAAGTCAGTTGGGTATGGTTATTTCCCACGTTGTAGGATAGAATCGTTTTTGCTTTCTTGGGTTTAACGGTCGTGACAAAAAGGGGAGAAAATCCGTAAAGTAAGTTTAATTTGGTATGTCTCTCGATATGAGGCTTTTGTTTTACTTACAGATAGACTTTGCCACAAAGTCAGTGAAACCAGCTTCACAGGTAACATGCAAGTTAGGGGCCCAGACGGGACTGTCCGGTTTGCTATCTACCCGGTCTCTGTAGAGGGTAGGACGAGTCGGTATACGGGTGGGTACGAAGTCAGGATTATTCAGGGCTGCCTTTAGATGCCTATGTCCTTGTGGTAAGAGCAGGTGAATTATCTTACCTGAGGGTATTTGTACCATGCAGATCGATTGTGAAGTATTCACTGCAGACGGGGGTTCGAGCAGAGGCAGGTAGGACTTCTGCAGCTACCTCGACAGCGGGAGTGTCCGAAAACTCTATATTATGCCACAGCTAGTCCAATCCTAGCAAACTGTCTCCTTACTTTACAATTGCTAAACACAGAGGATCTACTTTTAGTGTGGGCCTGGAGTGAGGTCCGAATAATGGAGCAGGTTCTTCCTCAGCTAAAGGGGGTTCACTATTGGTATTAATACTCACTGCTGATGCTAATAATAATAATAATTCTCTGACTGAGGCTCTGCTTTTCTCCATGGTTTACTCAAACTGCCTTTAGTGGCATAAGGCATTTAGCTGACAATAAACAAAAGTAGAAATGCCGTGAAGCAGTTCGGAATTCAGGGCAGTACCGGTGTCCCCATGTCCAGCCTTTGCAAGCTGACTTAAGATGGTAGGTATCGTTATAAACTTTGCGGTCCGGAGGTGAAACTCACTGGAGGTCAATCAACTCAAAATGCGCAAATTCTACGCCAGCCTTATGCAAGCTTGGGGCAAGTTAGAACACTCGACTTAATTGTACCTCTTGATAGAGAAATTGTTCATCTCTGCACCATACAGTATACTTCCAGGGAACTGTATGTTCCACTCCTAGTTCCCTCCATCCGGCCTTTGCAAACTGGGACTCGCTAGGAGTGCGTCAGAATCCCCAGGTGAGTGACCCTCAAAAGTTCAATGAGGCTGGAGTACTTAAGATTCTCGTCCAGCTTTATTCAAGCTGGGACTCGAACCAAGTACCCAGGCTGTTCGTAGCTCTTAGGGTGTGCACAGTTTCAAAGGGGTGTTTTTGGGTTCCGCCGACGTTCTACCCTTGATCAGAACTTGATTTAACCTCTTAATATGTGTGTGTCTGCCAATAAAGTGGTTCACATGGATACAAGTTTGACTTTTGTGGCTAATGTTATAAAGTGAGATATTAATGCCACAGAATTCATTCAACACACGTTAACAAAGAAAATGGAGCAACAAATTGGTTACACTTAGAATAAATTAATTAGAACTCACAAATTCAGATTATAATACGTAGTTATAATATTATGTAATACTGAAACCAAATGATGTGTAGCTCTCCTGATACAAATATAACTAATTTTAACGTAAATTATTACTAAGAAAAATGTTGGGGGAGGGGGGGTGAATGAACGACAATTACCAATAGGTAATTATTTAATTACAGGGGTTCCAGAAGGGACGTCTACGTCTACCACGGAAGGTTATGGGGGACGTTCTCCAGTACCTCTCTGGAGCTGGTTGACAGTCGTCGTGCCTCTGTAGTAGTTGGCTGATTGGATTGTTTCCTTCAGTAGTCAAACTTTAACTGAGAGCCTATTGTTTCTCTCTGTTGGCATGACCTCTGGTCTTTGCAGACAGAGGAAGAGAGGGTTTACCAATTACCCTGGAGTGGAGACTTCCACTAGAAATGTGGTTGCACGTCTGCAATTGCCTAGTGGTCAGAACTCTCGTAGGGCAGAGTTCTGGTCTTCACAGACTGGGAGTCAGGGTGGTTACCACTTACTCATTCCTTCGCCCTCAGCCTTATGCAAGCTGGAGGGCTGACAAACTGTATTGAGCCCTGGAAGGCACTTCCTTATGTACTGAAAATCTCAGCTTGTTGGCTTTCAGTGGGGTACAGGGTTGGCTAGCTTCTCCCCGAGGGTAATGAAATTTTGAGTGTTAGGCCAGCGAGGCCCTTTTCTTATCGCCTGCAGTGAAGGCGTCGACAGTTCTATCATCTCGGTACGAGGCTCTGAAGGTGGTGACGTTCCACGGGCAGGAGTGCTGCTCTCTTATACTGACTCGTGGAACTTGGTGATCATCAGGCATGCTGTCGATGGCTCGTCGAACAGTAAAATTTCCACGTTGGGGTTAAAGGCGACTGCATGACTGCTTTGAGCTAACAGTACAATTTTTTTTACTAACCACGTGTCTGTAGTCGTGCTGCTGGACCCTGTCGGCACATGATTATTGTACTATATAATTATGACTTGCCCAAATAAGCACTGCTGCTTGAAGATGGGGCGAAGTTGTAATGTAGAGTGAGCATGCCCAATGCCCAGGAAAACATCATGCATCAATATTGATATTAATGAATTTTATGAGGGCATTATGTTATTCATAGTATATGCCATGAGATGTGATAGTGGAGGGGGCTATGAAGATCAAGGAATTTTTTAGGGTAAAACACATCAAATTTATGTAAGATAGGCCTACATTTTAATTGGGTTACTGAACCATGTTAAATTTAACAATACATTATGAACCCAAACCTAAATTCACAATTTATGAATCACAGGGGATGTGTGAACAGACGCATTAAGGACATACAGGAATAAACAATGGTAATCAAATTGTGTACGCGAGAAAAAATGTGCACATATTGATGTTATCCGCTTCGAATTTTACATTACTGTATAGTGATCAGTTGACGATTGTATGTGGATGTGTGCGGTTGACAGTCAGTGGAATATAGTTACTGGTGTTAAGTGTTCCGTGTGAATTTGTCTGTGTGTAGGCTTGTGGTTTGCGCATGGAAAAATGCTAGTATGAGTCTTTCTTTGTAATTATTTCCAACTGAAGTGTGAAATATATTCATTGTGCAAAATATATGTGCATGTGTAGTTTATACTCATTAGAATAGAAGGTAAACGTGTCTTGTATGCGCGTTATCACCAATACACCACCAAGGAGGTATATTTGCTGCTTACATGGTAACGTAATTCATAGTAGAGTTTTAGCGTGAAAATTGTATTCAGTGTGGTGAATTGTACTGTGTAGTATTACATGCTCGCTTGGGAATTGAAGAGCTGACGTATTGCTGATGCTTGGCCGTGTGAAATACAGGTGAACTTATTTAATTACACCTAACTTCACGATAGGTTGCAGTTATATTTTTTAACTTGTGTTTAATTACTGTGATTCTGTGTAAATAATGTTCAAGCTTAGTGCCTTCACACTCAAAAAAACTTTTTCAAGCGTACAGAGACATTACACATCGAGCCAGAGTTCCAGCACCTGCGGGGCAGTATTGCCTCGAAACAATGATTCAAGGCATGCTGGCAGTTTTTGTAGGTAGGGAGCGTGAAGCACTCAAGCATTCGTGAACGTGATGTAAAACGAATAACAGAAGGTGTGTGTGCTGATGCACTGTAGTTTTCCTACATTTAGCATAGTAAAGCCATCCAATTAACACAAATTATATGCATTTTACCCCACAATTTCCCTTATCTTTATAGCCCGCCCACTATCGTGTTTGGTAGTACGTACTGCGAATATCTTGATGCAACATTAAATTTATGTTCAGTGTGATTAGTAATGTTGATTCATACAATTTTGCAATATTGCTTTTTTTGGAAAAGCCGCTATTCCTAATAATTATTGACCATGCTAGAAGCAAGTGATAAGTGCGAAAGTAGGCTGTTGCCTTGATGTGTGTTGTAAGGTGGCAACAGACAGACTTCATGTAAACATGGCAGTTACTGTCTTTTGTTTAACTGTGAAAATAAATTTTAATATGGATATAAAATTAGGAATTCTAAATTTTGTTGGCTGAAAGAAAAATGTATAAGTTGTGTTATTAATGTTTAGCAGTTGCTGAGTAATTTACTCAAATGTTCATCTTTGAATGTATGTTAGTGGGGTTAAAAGTTTTGGGAAGCTAATTTTTGTACTCATTGAGTTTAAAGAATTGTTTAAAACCTGAAAAGAACTCAAAACCACCTTGTCTGCACGTAACTAAGCAACGTATGAACATTTAAATAATACATAATTATGTAAGATTTTCTGTAACCCAAGTACATCATAGTATTACTAGTCATGCTTAAAAGACAATTGTATCAAATTTGTGTAAAGGAGAGTAGTCTTTGTAAATGTGGGTAATTTGCAGCGTCCTTCTGTAACATTGCTATCCCGGCATTCAATGCTCTCGTAGGCTCCCAGCTTCTTGTATACAAAATGCTAACAAAACCTGTTGACGCTTACATGAATGTTGTATCTGTTTCCACATGTTTACAGTGTTTTCTACTAAACGAAACAAATAGAATAAGTGGTAGGAATCTAAATCAGCCTGAAGTGTGTGTTGAAAGTGACAGAAGAGGGGGGAAAAAAAGAAATATCTCGTTTCGTAACAAATGAAGGTATTGTCTGTTAGTGTGGCGTGTTGTAAAATTATTACGTGTGCCGGGTGTTAATGTAAGTGAAATATTGTGATAAAATAGTAAAGATAGCATAAAATAAAGTGATTATAAATACATTGGCGCATTAGTAGTTGGTGAACTATAGGAAGCAATAGATGTATAGTGTATGGCTTTAATTAAAAAATATGTTGTGTATATGGTCGTAGTGTTTTCAATGTCTAGTAATAAGGATGAGAGAGTGATAATACATGGTGGCAGAAAATTAATATGTTTGGTAAAGGTAAATGTGGAGTAATTTATATACCAGTATGTGTGTAGGTTGTAATGAATGGTGTTGTAGGTAGGTAGGCAATGTTTGGTGAGGTTTCTGTACTGGCAATAAGTTTTTGCTGTCATATCTGGTAGTATGGTGGCAAGGGGCTTGTTTGTACGTCATGACACCATGTATGGTATTAGGACATTCAATTTAGCCCATTTGCTCAAGTGTACTACTCAATACCGCCTATGTACGTATATTACAGTGGTTACAGCAAATGGTAGTGTGTTGTGTTGACTAAAAGTAGGTGGTGGTATCGTATATTACACGGATAATCTCAAAATGTGTTTCCTGATAACATATGATACTGCGTAGAATCCTGGATGAATAGGCCCAATTGTACTTTTTGATACCAACATGTATATATGTGAGAATTGTCTCTGCCCATAAACCCTCACATTGCCATGGATTCCCCAGTAGGTAGTGTGAAGGGAGTGGTGCGGTAATGGGACAAAACGTGTGATGACACTGATGCCATATTGGTGATGTCATCACTTGTGTGTAAACAGTTGTTATCTGGTTGATCACAACTCCCTGTTTTCGAATTGTCACTTGATCCCTGTAAAGCTAATATTCCACCTATAGCATGTGGCCTTGCCTTCTTTTGTTCTGCCAAGAGTGTGCACAAGCAAGTCAGTGATATGAAACATTTAATGGAAATTTTTGAATTAAAAACTGTGGTCAAGCGTATTACATTGGTGGAGGTGTTTTGCAATCCTGTGTAGTTAAGTGTACAGTACATAATTTATGTGATTGAGACTTCTAGCCTGTTTACAAGAGTTTTTCTTTAAACAGAAATATTACGAAACAACAAATGTTGCAAATTCTAGAAGATCAGATCAAATTTTCAATGAATTTTCGGAATACATGTCAGTGTTGTACCATGCTCTCTGCTAGTTACTGCTGCCACTCAGTTGAAACTACAGTATGGTATATGCCTGGCTGGGTGAAAACCACAAAGAACAAGCTCTTGCAGTGAATAAGGGACAACATCCACTGGTATATTGTGTTGGTTACTACTTTGTTTGAAAGTATATAAAACATAAATGAAATGTCAATTTTGGAATCTCAGGAATAGTAGTAAGAAAATATTCTGTTACATCCATGTAAATGTTGGTTTGAAATTCTGAGTACTATTTAACAGTTTGGTCTTGCTACCTTTTAATTGACTATATTTTCAATTCAGAACAATGGTCATTTGAAGTATGTTTCAGAAATACTATTTTAATGGTACTTATATAGAATAGGGGCTTTTCTGAAAGCTAAAATTTTCATGGCAAGTAATATAAATCAACATTACTAATTACAGAGACCACACATTTACTAGGGGCATTTCACAGTACATAGTACAAAATGTGATAGTGGGGAGGCTATGAAGATCAGGGAAATTGTAGGGTAAACACTAAAATTTTGTAAATACATGTTATTGGAGTTTGTTAACCACATTAAATACAAGAAGACCTAACCTAACTTCACGATATGAGATTACAGTGGGAGAGTGTGCTGACATGAGACAGTGTTTTAGAAAAACTATAATAAATAAACTTGCCTCATTTCATCCACCCCCTGTGATTCACCTATCATAAAGTTTGGTTTAATTTCGTTAGGTCTTTTGCATTTTACCTGGCTAGCGGCAGCAGTGCGTAAAACTATCCTCATTTCACGTGCAACACTACACAGTACAATTACTTTCCATGCAAAATCTACAGTATAAATTATGTTACCCATTTAAGCTGTGAATATTGGTCCTTGGTGATCCATTGCCGGTAACTTACTTACAGGACATGTTTGCATCTATTCAATTTGTCGAAACTCCTCAAACACTGATTTCCGAACAATAATTATATTTTTACGTTTCACATGAACATATTTGCACAGAAACATTCATATTTGTGCATAATAATTTGATTTATCACATGCCTTTGCACAGTCAAGTTCAGACAGTCAGTTGCAGCATACAACAATCACGTAAACCAAAATTGTGAATTTGTTTCCTGTCTCTGTACATGATTGTTGAACGAATGTATAATGGTGATACATGTCAACTGCTTGTAAACAACTGTGAACATCTTTTTGTATCATATACAATATGTATATTTTCTACTACTAATGTGTTACTTAGTACAATCTTCTCTTTAATATAGACAAGGTAAGCCTTCAGATATTCAACAGAATAATATATATTCCAACATTGACTGAATACAGTTGTTTATACAATACCTGTATAACCTTAGCGTGTCTGCATAACTATAACCTGTGAATCACGTTTTGTTAATCAAGGTTTGGTTTCCAAAGGTATGCTCACATTTAATACAATGTAGTGACCTGATAAAAATGTATTGGACATAAAGTTTATGTGTTTTGCCGCATAAATACCCTGATCTTCATAGCCCTCCTCACTATTATATTTCATGTTAAATACTGCAAGTTATGTGAAGCCCCATTAAAGTTCCTGTTAAGTGTGATTAATAATGACCATATATAACATTTGCAAGTATTATTTTCCCGATTTTCAGAAAATCCCCTATTCTATATCATTGCCAAATTTTCTAAATTATGTTACTGTTATAAAATTTATATATATATATAATATACATACATACACTCGCAATTAGGCTACCGCCCGGTGGCAAGCTCTCTCAACTCTCCTTCACCCAACCAACTCCTTTTCCACTCCCTTCCTGAATTTACCAACCCCTCTCACAGATACCAATTCCTCCCTCAGCACATTCCACTCCCTCACAGACCTCACAAGCATGGACTGCCTACCCCGCTCCGTTCTCCTCCACACCCTCTGAAGCTTGCAGTGTAGCCCTCCCCATCCTCCCTCTTCATTCACCATCCTGTACATCCTGACTAACCGTTCAACTTTCCTCCTGTCCTTCAATGAGCTCCACCCCTTTTCTTTTATCATAACTGATGGCCTATAGTTCCCTTCTCCCTCATCATCCTGCTCTTACCTTCTCCACCGACCCTTCACCCATCTTGCTGCCTTTCTCTGAACCTTTTCCAGTTCTCGCACCTCCACCTCCACATACGGGTCCCATACTGCTGCAGCATATTCTAACATTGGCCGTACCATTGTGCCATACACCTCCTTCACCTCACAGCTGACTCCATTCAGCACCCTTCCCAGCATACCCAGAGCCCTTCTTCCCTTTGCTACCACCCTCTCTACCTGTTTTTTCCACCTGAGGTCTCCCTGCAGTACAATCCCTAGATACTTATATTCTGCTGCTTCTTCTATCTCTTGTCCCTAACATCTGTACATGTCCCTGCTTATCATCTTCTTCCTTGTGAACCTCACTACCTTAGTTTTTCTTACATTTATCTTCATTTTTTTTTTTCTGGTCCACAACCATATCTTATCAATGTCCGCCTGCAAATTTCCGCCCCCCTCTCCCACCTCAGCATATACAACACAATCATCTGCAAACAATCTTATTTTTCCCCTAATCCCCAAACCCATGTCATTTACCATTATGGTAAATAACAAAGGATCCAGCACGCTTCCCTGTGGCACCCCTAACATAACCTCCTCTTCCTCCAATATTATCTCCCCCACTTTCACCATGCTAAATATATAAACATGTATATTCCAAATATTTGTTTTGGGTATGTTTACATGGATACATACAGGCTATTTTACTGTATTTATAATCACATGCCTGTACATTTAGAATCTGAATTGAATACATTGTTGATAAATATTGTAAAATTGTTTTTAATTTCTTTTAAATATTGTGTGAAAATAACAAATATTATAGCAGTTTATGTATGTAGCTGGTATTATACACAAAGTGTACAACATAACAATTATAATGTTTTTTTATATTTTCAAATAGCACCATAACATGCAATTGTGTTGTGTTTTTGGAAAACTTTTTTCATAAGTTGTGTAAACAAAATATCTGTGCATACAAACATTTGATACTTATTGTTTTGTACAGAATTAGTTGTATATTTTTTATATTACTGAGGATCCCAAGTATAATCATTACGAATGTTCTAAAGAGGTCATGAAAGGAACACAATATTTCCCTATAGAAACAAAAAATTAATCCTCAGCACTGCAACACATCAGCCAAAAAAAAATGGAAGGTTTTAAAGAAATTCATATTGCATCAGTCTCATTCTCACAGATATTAGCAAGTGTCTACTGGTTTACCTTTGTCATTTTTCAATGGTATGCCAGTAATACACTACACAGTACGTAGTCAGTCGCATGCAATAGGTAGACAAAATGAACATTACACATTAATAATTAAGTCAATGTAAACTTCTGACTGTAGAAGATTTGCTCTTAAATGACTATACACTTGAACTAGTTTTGTTACTTCATCAACTCCTAAACGATTGCATAACTTGCTCCATACCAGTCTAGATGTAGAGAGGTTTCTCTCAATTGAAGCAGAAGAAGCTAGTGCTGAATGCAAGCAGAAGAAAAAATGACAAAACCCAAAGGGAAACTTGGAGTTTCTTTCATTTTTTTTTGCAGTGATCTGCCACCATTTTTGGGAGGAAAACTCGTGTACAACATTTGTCATGCATCATATAAGCAGGGCAGTAGTCAGGATCACTTATCTTGAAGGCCATGACACCAGGCAGGAATTCAGGATGGTGTTCAGCTAACCACATTTCTGTAGTGTGTTCTTAAATGTTATCCTCAGAATTTTGGATCCATAAGGTATGTGAGAATGTGGGGTGGTTGGTTTGAATGTTGAAGTGGTGATGGTAAAGCTCCAGAAGATCAGAAGATAATAGGTTGAGCCATATCCAATGTGCCTCTGAAATACAGGTTGTCCAGTGCATTTGCAACTACTACTTCTCAAGATATACTGTTTCTTGTTAAATTCCCAGGTTGTTTAAGATCTTTGCAACATTTGTTCGAGGTTGATTTCCCTGTACCTATGATAATTTGTCACAAATGATTTTACAGTCAGGGTGAGAGTTCCATCGTATTTCATTTGGCAACTGTGGCATCACATATTTCTCCAGAAGCCATCCATGTGCTTGATGAACATTAAAAAAATACTTTTGCACGTCCACATTATGACCCACAACTGTTTTAGGAGATATATCTTTCCCAACTAAATTCAAAAGATGCGCTGAACAGTCATAGGTTACTAGCTCTTGATTTTTCTTTAAAAATCCCCCAGATTTTGCCCATTTTATTCTTAGTATCAGTAACTATTGCAATGGCCGTGGTTGCAGAGCAGTTAGCCTGCTTGCCTCCCACCAATGCGAACCGGGTTCAATCCCCGGCCGGGTCACTCCCGGATTTTCGCAAGTGGGAATTGTGCTGGACGATCCCGCTGGTCTGAGGGTTTTCTGGGAATCTCCCGTTTCCCCTGCCCCTGCATTCTGGCATTGCTCCATTCTCACCTTATTTCACCCTCATCGGCTTTCAAGGTCTCCTTGTTAAGAGCTGCCAAAATCTCTCAATTCAACTCACCTAAGTAACTACTGCAAAGATACTGCTATGTAAGTTTTCTTGACATTATTTCATTGCTGCCTCTATAATTGCTACACACCGCTCAGAGGTATTCTTCTGTGACCCGGCATCATAGACTTAAGGTCTGTAAATTCCTATTATTGGAAGAGTAGAAAATTTTACTCTTTTTACCTAGCTTTCTGGTTGAAATTTTGATTGTCCCAGCCCCCTTCCTGATCAAACTGAATCATGTTTACCTTAGCGTGATTACCAGGAAAATTAGTGTGACCAGTGTTGTGTTGGTTTCTGGGGTGCTGGTACAAAGGTGGAGAACAATGTGGAGCAGGTCTATTCACATCTCTACTAGGGACAGGTTTTTGTCTTTCGGATTGGTAAATTTTTTTAGAATCTGATGGTGAAAATATGAAAGATTGGTGGTTTGACCGCCCACCTATCCTGGTATCTAGTAGGAAGCTCTGATACTATGACTTCTGTAAATATTCTTCATTTTCCATCAGAGTATTTAGGTGCCTGGTACGGTCAAACATTTCCAAAAAGTGTTGTTCTAGGGTCTTCCCAAAGTGAGGGTCGTATTTGTCCAGGTGTAATCTCACCCATAAATTACCCTGAATCCTAGAGTTCCAACATTGTTTTGAATTGACTGAAAGCATGGGTTTATTCCTTAACCATCTCCAACCAATAGAAAGCAGTAGACTTTAAACTTAGGCCTAAACAGAGTAGCCATTCTTCCTCAAACAATTTTGCATACTCCTCCAGTTTGCATATATAACTCACATGATTTTCAGAAGTGTTTCCTGCAAAAGTAGGAATGCCCTTGGACTATTGCTTGGCAGGATGGTGAAGCAAAACAGTTGTGGGATTCACAACAGAATTATTTGTGACAGGAGAATTATGTAAAATAAATGGTGTGTTCTCACGTCTCAGTAGCTGACGTAACCCGTAGTTTACTCACAGCTTTGCTGCTCATACTTTTGTTCAGCTGTGTGGTACGCCATTTCTGTCTGTTGCAGCCGGTCATCTATATGCCGTCAACATTTTGCCATCAAACTTGGGTCGGTGAACTAGCTTGCCAATTTTTATACTGTTGTTATCCTGATTTTGAACCTGGTCATTTGCACTTATAGCGAATGACAAAAATTTTCTAAGTTAATTTGCAGCTTCTTAGATGCAGTCTGTACCGAACATTTCACTGTGTTGAAGTCTGCTTTTACCATATTTATTTGTGTTTTTGTCTGCTCTAACGTATGAGTAAATCTCTCACCCACACGCACCTCTAACCTATTGAAGCTTTCACTGAGATGTTCAACCAATACTGCCTATGTTTTTGATTTTGTGCTGGATTTTCAACTTGTGTTTTGATTTCTACTACTGTATTTTGCATAGCAGTGAAATTGGTAGTGAGGGTTTGCATGTTTGAGTGCAATTCAACCTTCATTTCATGTCACTGAACTTCCAAACTACATGTTAATGTGTTATTCTTTTGTTCAATTTGATCACATAGACTTAAATGATGTATGTTGGTTTCAAACTTCTGTTCCAAATTACGTGTGTTGGTTTCAATTTTCAGTTTCTGTGTTTTGGACTTCTGTTCCAAATTACGTTGAAAGATTTCATTATCCGGTTTTGTTTCACTTAACTCAGATTTTAGATTACGTTGAAATGATTCCAAGCATTGCATCATGGACTCTTACATAGCCTTACTACAGGATTGTGTATGGCTGGCTTCAGGTGGAATTACATTTGCCAGGGTACTTTCTGAAATTTGATTACCACTAAAAATGTCAGTTGGAAAAGTATTTTCAACTTCATCTGTGTTAGTGTCATTTATGTACAAAGGGGTATTGGGCACGCTAACTGTTCCAGAACTATTCTCCGCCATGTTATCAAAAGAGTTTGCGTTACTAGCCTTGCACAAGGCACTTCTTAAAAAATATGGTCGCTCTCAGGTACGTTACTTATTTCTGACAAAAATTATTTTCCCCACTTGTTAGGCCACCACTTTGTCTCATCACTTTCTCTCTAAATATGTATATAGAATTTATTAGTTAGTTTAGTGTTTTTATTTTGTCTTGTGTGAATGAGTGTGCATGCATAATAGTGAAATGGTTTTATACGGGATTCTGAACTTTCAGTTTGGAGGAGCAATATTCACTCAAAATTACGTGTGGAGAAATAATGATTAGCAAATTGTCAATACACATAAAACCCTTGTTATTAAAATAAATTAATTGGCATCTGAAATACTTTACTATAGGTAAGTACTGGAACATTTACCTTGTCTTGGGAGCGTCTGGGAAAATAGTCTGTGACGAACATATCAATAGACAACCATTGCATTACAAATTTGGGCACATCTATAATCAGAATCAATCATTAATTTCTACTATCTCTAATACTGATTATGAATGAAATTCTGGTAATGAAAAGTTACTCAGAGCAAATGTTTCTCAGATAATTCATTTTATATTGCATGGAAATATCAGGTAGAGTTTCATTTTCTGTTTGCTAGCTTGGGAAATTGTAGACTGCCTTCTCATAATATTAGGTCGATTAAATTGAAAATTAAAATTTATTCGGTACAAGTCCTTTATTGAAATCAATTTTGGATTATCACACGCAAACTAAAATATGTAAGCAACTTCTGTTCATAGCAGACATACAATTTTTGTATAAAAAAATCTTATGACCATCTTAATGTATGCTGCCCTTGGATGCCCTCTTCCTTCTTTCTTGAAGATGCCAAAATAGATAAACTAGCACTTTTAGACTGCTTCTAAAGTCTGTGCTTATTTAAAGAACTAATGATGGCTCTCCTCTGTTGCGCTACCCTTATGATGGCGGTACAAATCAAATTTTAAAGGCAAACAGAATTTAACAGTCTGACCATGATCATGTCTGAAGAGAAAGTCCCTGGGCTTAAATATGCAGCCCTCCTCCATCCTTAAACTCAAAGAATGAACCATCTCCTGATATAAGGTGGCAAGTTACAAGTGAACCTGCTCTATCTTTGCTGTACGCATGGTTCACTCTCCCCTTTCCGCTCCTCCAGCACTGCGACAGAGCTCAGAGGGGAAGGCAAGACCATGCAGTCACCACCCCTCAAACCAAGGCGATGGAATGTCAGCCCGACTTACACGAACGCGGTATAATACTGCATGGACGATATAATGTAATCGCGACTAGAAGACACACCACCTCGCCAACCCATGTTAAAATTATTCAACTAAATACAGATATTCACACATAAATAAAGTTTATAGAACAGCAGCATGGTGATTTGAAAACCTCAGTGTGAAAACATGATTCTAAACCAACAATCTATTAATTAAATTTAACTTTCTTTGAATGTTAGAACAGGATTTAAAATTAGGAATCTATTAACGGCCTTGTCAAAATAGCATTCTCCAAAATATAAAAGGCTGATAATTTGCATCTGTTTGATGCAAAAATGCACAAAAATTACATTTACATAGCTTTTTAGCAGCTGGAAGCTACTGTAATAATTTAATAGGTATAATTAGTTATTTACCTATCTTGAGTCCAAAGTGAAGCTCTCATTTTCCATGTCAGTCGAGGAATCTTCGTCACAAGAATCTTCAAGGTTAACAATAATTTTATCTATTTCAGCATCTAACAACCTATCATTATACCAGTATTCTTTCTCATTGTTTTTCACATGTCTGCAACACACTTTCCATTGTTCTACAGAGTTTTTACTAAACAGCTGTTTACATGATTTTTTCTTGTCTTCGAGTGTATGATATTTCTTCGCTAACTTTTCCTTTGATGTATCCCCACACTAACTCAATCAGGTTGAGATTGGGATAGTAGGGAGGCAGCCTGATTACTTTGTAAACATTCATTTTTATGATTTCGTCAATTTTGAAGGTTTTGGAAGAATGCACTTGTTAGCCAATAACAGCACATTGGCTTTTGTTAGGTCAGAGGAGAAAGACACATTCACTTTTAACTACTCTTAAATATCTTTTTTTGTGCTGGCAGATGTGTGTTTCTTATTTCTCTGAACATTGTGATAACTTGCATTGTCGAAAACAATTACAGAGTTGTCAGATAAATTACGGAGTAGTTTTTGGCTTACCCATTTCAAAAAGTTATCAAATTTCATGTAATCTCCCATTTTTTTCTTTTGATCGAAATATCAACGTGTTCTGTTTAAAGTCTTCTTCTCCTCCTGCATGCACAATTATCAAATGCTGGCCTTTGCCGATTGGGCCAGTGATACCCAGCTGCTTGTCCGACTGCCAACAAGAACTAACGCTGTGGGTAGCATGGATGTACGTTTCATCTATATACACGATTGTTCGACCAGCATTTTGAAACTTTCATATTTCTTGTAGAAAGAGCACCCTCCAAGCTGCAATGGCATTTCTTCCAACAAAATCCCAGTCTCTTTAACAATTTTCTTAATAACTCTTTATTGCAGTCCATAACCCAGTCATCTCGCAAAGCCTTATTTAATTTATTTGAATTTAGAACAGTTTTCCTGACAGTGTAAAATTCGTGTACTTTTCTCTATACTGCACCACACATAAAGTAGTCAATTTCAATACTTTTTTTTTTTCTTTCTTCTCCCCCTGTTGGTGTTGAAAACTTCAGACCAATTCTACATTTTACTTTCCCCTCTGCCAAAATCCTCTTTATTGTTGGTTGTGACACACCCGCCGCTGCACTTGCCACACTTCAGAAACATTGTATTTTAAGCCATACAACAACTTCTTTTCTTTTAGATGTCGTAACGGGGTAAGCAATTAGGTTAGACTTCATTCCCGAGTTCAATGGGGTAGGCTCACTTGTATCGTGTAATGCGGGTCTTGATATGACATGCAGAAGCAAACCTCACACACACACGAGTGGAGCTCGTAACTGATCCTCTCCACTTCTCCTAGCGCGGACGGCATCACAACTGTGTGCGCTAAGCCAACAACTGGGGTCTGCACAGTGTCCCGTGTATCTTGCAGGCCAATAGTGAATTTTATCTGCAAACATTTTAAAATGAACAATCTCTTAGGCCTAAAGTTGACATTACACAAGGCACTAGTTTGACAAGGAGAAAAAAACCTAAAATAAAACAACATTAATCACTCTACCTGTGATATTAAAATGTTCAATTAATTAAAATTCCAGAAACTTAGAGTCTGTTCTTCAAAATAAAGTCGTGATAAAATTTCTACTATAATTTCCAATGTAAACAAATAAATATTATACTGTCAGTTGTAAACAAACAAGTAAAATTTTTCTCTTAAATCCTCACAAGCGTAACTTTCTATCCGTGTATGAATGGTGACTGCTGGAATTGGGTCGTTCTTAACGTTTGACTTACTGTTAACTTAAATTTTGTACTTTTTCTACCACATGTAGCTCTATTTGTCGAGCACCGCCATTCAGAAGCTTCTAACAGATATCTTTTGCTGATGATACTTTGTATCCAGGTCGTAATATCTGGAAATTATCAAGTTCAGCATCATTAAAAGGTACATTCTCAGTATAGAAAAACATTGACACTGCCTCGTCAAGGTTTCTTTTTCTCTTCAGTTGTCTTGAGCACATACACTAATTAAATGTTACTTTCTGTTAGTGCATGAGGAAGTACTAGGTACTGGACTAGGAAGGCTGATGCACAAACGTTTGTGGAAGAGGATCTACTCAATTCCATAAAGGAAGGCTATGATGCTGCTAGCAGTTGATGTTCCACATTTTCTTCACTTTCACGCTCCTGTACCTTTATAGCTGAACATTTCTATAGGCGAGTTCTTATCCTTTCTATCTTGCAAAAAGTTAGTTAACAATGTTTACATCTACATTTTGAGTCACCATCAATTTTTGTTACTTATCTCCATTCATTTGCCAAATTTGCAATTTTCATTTGATATTTTTCTGGAATTTCAGTTATTTTAAAGTGTATTTTACTACACTTTTCAAAATGTTGCTGTTCACACGCACACTACACTTGATATATTGGTTGCAAAATAAATAAGAGTTTTAATTTACTTATGGTGTATTCCAATTGACTGCTCTGGGTGCGTACTGTAAACTGGAAAAGTGCATGTGTCACGTGATTGCCAGAAATGAGTGTATATTATTTATGCACCGACGACTGGAACATGCCGCGAAAAAAGTGTAAAACATTTGCGATAAACTTATGATCTTTTGCAGAAAATACTTGAACTACATTGTTGATAAAAGGACTTAAATTTGCAAAATTCCATCGATAAATTCTTTTCAATTTCTCATTTTTAACTTATTGGAAAATGTATGCATGAGTCACTGGGTGAAATTAACCTCATTGCTGGTGTATTGACAAATGATATTGATGTACCAAGAACATATTTGTTCCATATTAATTATTACATATTCTTCAGCTGCCAAAATGTGAAATATTGTAGAATTTCAACATGTAATAATTTTTGTGTTGTTTTCATAATCACGTTTCGCAGTCATATTGCTCTGAAACTGCTGCACCTACTCGAGACACCGAAAGCAGGAAAAAGTGCTCTCAGTGCGCACTCATTCAGTGCAACTCACAATTGGAATACGAAAATCGGACTGCTTTCAGAGCGAGTTCCGGTAATTAGAACACGTGGCACTCTGCTAGTGCACACTGAGTGTAGTCTAGAGCAGTAATTGGAATACGCTATTAATGAACTGCAAACTGTTTCAGTTACAAGGTAACACCACTACACTTCCCATTCAGGCTATGATAATTCCTTGTAATATACTGAATTTGTCCACTATATAACAACAACAAAAAACTTTCAATATCTGTATCAACTCTTTAGACACTTCAGTAGAAAAGAGTTTGTAGGTAGCTGCCACAGTACTGTGTAAGTATCTAACCAGATAACTTATGACTAGTGACTAGAGGGGAATTCCCTGCATATTTAATGTCTAACCAGTCTGCTTCATTTGTGTAACTGGAAAGAGGAACTCCTTAGTATATACTACTTCTCAGCCAGTCTGGTTCTTAAGCCAAGGGGATACCCTTCTGCTTGCTGCTCAATACAGATGACACACCTATTCCTTGTTTATAGTGAGTCAAACTATTTACTGTGAGTAAAATAAAACATAATCATTATGTCTGAATATTTTATACAGTAACAAAGGTTTGAAAATTTTGAAAAAACCCTTGTTGCATCAAGTGGGGTTTTTCAAGGAGGCCCATCCAAAAAAAAACCAGGTGAGTTTTTTCAGATGCGTCCACTTTGGCGAACCCTGGTGGGGACTTTATTGTTCAAGGTCGCCCAAACCTGACCATTCACTCCACGTACGTTGTGGATACTTGACGTGTGCTGCTGCCTTAAGATGATTATGCTAGCGATCAACATTGTACAATATGTAAACACTGTGCTGTGTGTAAACACTGTGCGGTATGTAAACACTGCGGTATGTAAACACTGTTAAATATTTATTTTTATTTAAACGGTTGAGGGTGCTATGACTTGTTTCACATATTTTTGATATTTTTCTTTTGTTGCAGTCACAGCCACTTGGCCATGTATTGCAGTGAGTAAGGGCATTTATGCAACAGCTCTGTGTGTGCGTGCATGCATCTGTGTGTGTGTGTGTGTGTGTGTGTGTTTGCATGCGTGAGCAAAGTGAATTGGATCACTATAGTGAAGACCCATGGCTATGGGCATAAACAAGAAGATGCAGCTTTACACAATAGTTATCGCAACATAATTTCACTATGGCTTTGACAAAACTAGACAGAAAGCACATCATTAAGGCATGATGTGAGTGCATGGATATTGCAAACATTTGTATGTGGAATTATACTTTGTATAGATGAGTTGTTCATGGGTAACTGCAGACAGGTTGTTGGCAACTTCTTAAGTATAAAAAATTATCCGGTTCCTCATATATGCACTTGTGCAGTTCCTTTCTTATAGTAAACTTATGATAAGGTATGTGGAGTAGTACGTTGTAACACACATTTAGGCTCAGTATATTTCTAATTGAGTGTGACACACAAATAAATACTGAACAGATAAAATTAAATCAAAGTGCAGGTTTTTAGAGGCAAATATATAAAAAGCGGAAATGGTTTAACCTACATTAATTTCTCTAACTTATAGAGCAAACCTTTTGCTCCTAACTCAGCATATACAACACAATCGTCTGCAAACAATCTGATTTTCCCCCTAATCCCCAAACCCATGTCATTTACCTCTTACTTCTGGTAGGTTATCAGTGTCAGGCATGCACTTGATACTTCTAAATATAATTCCCTCAGTTTACAATGTTGATTGGTGGTTGCTATCTTAGCTTGGTTTATCTGCACAGTTCAGTGTTTTCTTGTAATGCAGGCAGGTTTGTCCATCTCTCTAGTGAGCTGTGGATGTGAAAATGCAAGATGGCCTCCACAGGCGAACTACAGGTTGTGTTGTTCCGTATTTAAGGTTGTTTTGGCTTGTGATTAGTTCTAGCAATAGGTTTAAATATAGGTGGAGTAGTAGTTTGAGGTATAATTAGAGTTAAGATTAGTGTTTTATTTGGTAATTAGTTATAAGGAGGGAGTAGTGTCCGATTGTGTGCACGAGGCCGAGGCCTTTGTTATTGTACGAGTGTAAAGGGTGTACGGTGTAAGTTAGGCTAGTTAAGAAAATGTGTGTGTATACGTAGATATTTGGTGTATGTTATAAGGGAGAGTAGTTTTAGTTTTAAGTTAGTTAAACTATTTTTTTTTTAAAGAGAAAGGGTAAAAAAAAAAAAAAGGTAGGGAGGTGTAAGTGTAGGGGCTGTGGAAAGGTGTGGAGAAGGTTAGATAGTGGTGTGCAGTGCGAACAGTGTGGCGGCTGGTACCATGTTGGCTGTATAGGGATCAGGGAGGAGGAACTGGAATCACTACAGGAACATCAGTGGAAGTGTGAGGAATGTGCTGAGGGGAAGGGTTTAGTGGCAGTGGTAGGGAACAAATTGAGGGTAGAGAAGAGGAAACACAAATAAGTGGAGAAGGTGGAAACTAGATTTGGGATATGCTGAGGGGAAGCTTTGTAGAGGGTGTGCCAGCACCAATGGAAGGGAATAAGGAGGAGAGGTGGAAAGGGGAGATGGTAGATTTGATGAGCAGGAAAGAGAGGGAAATGATGCATAGGATTGAGAGGATGGAGGAAAAGGTCAGGAATGAGATGGGTAAGAGTAGAGTTGAAATGAGGGTGGATAAGTTAGAGGAGGAGTTGGAAGATGTAAAGGGGGTGCTAAGGAAAATGAAAGCCAGTCCACAGAAGGACAAGCTGAGTAGAGAGGAAGAGTTAGGCAGAATGCAAGTAGGACTGCAGAAGGAACTGCAGGAGGAAAGGCAGAGATAGAGGTGGTAAGATTAAGGAGGAGGATAGATGAGTTGGAGGCAGTAGAAAGGTACAGTAGGAGACATAAGACAGCAAATAAGGTTAGAGGAGCAATAAATAGTAGCAAGGGATAAGGTGATAGTAGTAGGCGGGAAGCAATCAGGAATAGAGGAACGGGAATCAGAAAGCAGGGAACAAGCATTGGTAGAAGGTAGGAAGCAGTATGCTGAGGCTTGCAAGTGTGGGATTAGCAAAGACCAGCAAGCAGGACAAAGTGGACAGTTTAGGGCCCTAGGGGAAAGAGGAGGGCTGGCCAAGAAAAATCGGAGATTCTGCAAGGACAGTACTTGTCAGTGTTTGAGGCAAAGGAGGATTGGAATAGTGGGCAATAGTGTTCGGGGGGGGAGGGGTTGTATAGTGGGTTTAGGATGAGGAAGTGGGGGATAGAAAAGGTAATTAGGGGTTTGGAGAGCAGTAAGGCAGGGGGACCAGATGGGATAGGAAACGCAGCACTAAAGTTTGGTGGCAAGGAGTTGGCAAAATATTTAGAAGTGCTGTTTAAAAAGTCCTTAGGAGAGGGTAAATTACCACAAGATTGGAAGGATGCTATAGTGGTACCTATACACAAGCAGGGAGAGGTTAGGGGGATGCCGCCTGGCAGCTACAGACCGGTGAGTCTCACATCAAGTACAGGAAAAGTAATGGAGAGGCTAGTGGTGCAGTATGTGGTGAGGGTAATGAACAATAGAAATTGGTTGGTGGAGTCCCAGCATGGTTTCAGGAGGGGTTACTCATGTGAGACTCAGCTGGCTGGGTTATTAGAGGATCTGGTGCAGGTAGTTGATGAGGGGAAGTAGGTGGATGCCTACTTAATAGATTTTGAGAAGGCATTTGATAAGGTGCCCCATGGAACATTGATGAGGAAAGTGGAGGCGCTGATACCAGACAGGAGGGTAGTGGAATGGATAGGGTACTTTCTCAGGGGGCGAAGGCAGAGGGTGAAAGTGGGGGAGGCACTATTGGAGGAAGTTGAGGTTACGTCGGAGGTGCCACAGGGAAGCGTGCTGGGTCCTTTGTTATTTGCCATAATGGTAAATGACATGGGTTTGGGGATTAGGGGAAAAATCAGATTGTTTGCAGACTATTGTTTTGTATATGCTGAGATTGGAGAGGGGGGCGGAAATTTTCAGCCGGCCATTGATAAGATATGGTTGTGGACCAGAAAAAATAAAATTAAGTTAAATGCAAGAAAAACTAAGGTAGTGAGGTTCACAAGGAAGAAGATGATAAGCAGGGACATGTACAGATGTTAGGGACAAGAGATAGAAGAAGCAGCAGAATATAAGTATCTAGGGATTGTACTGCAGGGAGACCTCAGGTGGAAAAAACAGGTAGAGAGGGTGGTAGCAAAGGGAAGAAGGGCTCTGGGTATGCTGGAAAGGGTGCTGAATGGAGTCAGCTGTGAGGTGAAGGAGAAGGCGTATGGCACAATGGTACGGCCAATGTTAGAATATTCTGCAGCAGTATGGGACCCGTATGTGGAGGTGGAGGTGCGAGAACTGGAAAAGGTGTAGAGAAAGGCAGCAAAGATAGGTGAAGGGTAGGTGGAGAAGGCAAGGGCAGGATGATGAGGAAGAAGGGAACTATAGGCCATCAGTTATGATGAAAGAAAAGGGGTGGAGCTCATTGAAGGACAGGAGGAAAGTTGAACGGTTAGTCAGGATGTACAGGGTGGTGAATGAAGAGGGAGGATGGGGAGGGCTACACTGCAAGCTAAGTAAGAGGGTGTTTAGGGGAAGAGGAAACAACAGTGAGAAGCTTCAGAGGGTGTGGAGGACAACAGAGCGGGGTAGACAGTCCATGCTTGTGAGGTCTGTGAGGGAGTGGAATGTGTTAAGGGAGGAATTGGTATCTGTGAGAGGGGTTGGTAAATTCAGGAAGGGAGTGGAAAAGGAGTTGGTTGAGTGAAGGAGAGTTGAGAGAGCTCGCCACTGGGCGGTAGCCTAATTGCGAGTTTATGTATGTATGTATGGATGTACTGGGAAAGTAGGCTTGGTACTGGGCTTAAACAATCTGCTAGTGGATTGTCTGTATTTTATACCTACAACTGAAACACTTGTAAATCTGGTAGATTTAGACATCAAAATGCAACATTATATTTGTTGTTCCACCGCCATGAATATCTTTCCTCACCAGCTCACACAAATGTAGGGCCATTCTTGTGACTTTCAGTACAGGAAAATTTGTGATGACTTATAAAATTTGTGGGGGAGCTTTTCTTGTTCTTCAAAGTGGTGATAGCCTTAAAGTAGTCAATACACAACTTTATTAAATGTGGTAGTGTCTGCAAACAAAAAGTGTTTTTTTTATTAGTGCTATATTTTACGGTAGTAAAAAGGGTTTCAGTAAAATGTGTGCATGTTGTCTATTAAACTTATGATATGCAGAATAAATGGTTATTTTTGCAGTTGTTCCTGCATCTGATAATTTATTGAAAATATTTTGGATTTTCATTCAATACTTTTCTTAAGTGGCAGATCAGTCAAAATGTTATCTACAAAGGCTGTGGTAAAACTGATACAGGATTCCTCTTGATTTACTTTTAGGCAATTAGCAAATGTGGCCACTGCTTTACCCATGCCAAATGGTAGCGCTATACAAACGTACGGTGTATTGTATTGGAAATGTAATGTACTCCAGAATACTTTAGATGTATTGGAAATGGGACCGCTGTAGTGTAGTGGCCAGACTACTTGCCCTCCCACGTAGGCGAACTCATGGGAATTGTTCGAGATGATGCTGCTGGTATGCGGGTTTACTCCGGGAGCTCCTGTTTCCCCCGCACTAGCATTCTGCCACTGCTCCATACTCACCGCACTTCACACTCATTGGCTGTCAAGTCCTCACTGTTGACAAGTTTCCCAAATCTCTACACTTCACACTCATTGGCTGTCAAGTCCTCA
Source organism: Dryococelus australis (assembly GCA_029891345.1). Lineage (NCBI taxonomy): Eukaryota > Metazoa > Arthropoda > Insecta > Phasmatodea > Phasmatidae > Dryococelus > Dryococelus australis. The sequence goes on from CM056995.1 coordinate 176,209,146, forward strand.
CTGTTGACAAGTTTCCCAAATCTCTACACTTCATTTTACTCTGTTGGAACCTTAGTGGTACTCGTATTGAGCTTCTACCATTGAGGCATTGCAGGCATAAACCACAGGGTTCATATATGGGCTAGATGCACTTTCAGCTATTACTCAGTCCTACTGCCTTGAGTAAATAACTGGGATGGGTTATAGCTCTTGGTAATTCCAACAAATTTCTCTACTGCACCATCAATACAATATAAAGATAACGTGGTGACCATTAGTACTAGTATTATAACAAGCAAGTGTGGTTTTTGCAGGCCCTGTAGTGCTCCTGAAACATTGTATGTTTCTATCTTTGCAAATGTGGACAATGGTACCTGTGGAGTAACTCTCTTGAAAGTTGTGCACTGCTCTTTACTAATGCAATGTTTTCCTGGAGTCATTTTTTTGTAGCAATGATATTTTTCTGTCATGAATAATTTTATCTGTGGGCATCTGGCTCATATAAAGTGCACTTCTTCACTATCCTCTTCTTTATCGTACAATACTTTTTGCTGGGACAACGGCTGCCTTCTCTTACTTCAGTTGGGAATAGCCTGCACTATGCACTGTGGACACCAGTACTTGTTGTTCAGAAATGAAAATGTTTCAATTTAGCAACTCAGCTTGCCAAATCAAGTCCTTAGGATCAGTAGCGTGGGTAGATATTATTAATTAATTTTTTTTTATGAGGGGAGAGGTTTATTGATAAAACAGTGCCAACAAATAATTTTCAGCTGAAGATCAATTGGTGTGGGTGGATACCTGTATTTTTTATTGTACCTTATTTTTACTTTTTTTATTATACTATTAGCAGACCAGTGCTACTTCGTTAGCATGATATTTAGGACTTTGAATTGATCAAGCCACTTCTCTTGGGAAGGAAAGGAGGGCAGTCCATAGAAAAAAAAAAGAAATGAAGGAATTTTTTTTTATTATGCAGTAATGCTAAGAAAAGATTAATTCAGTACCTATTTACATCCCTGATAATAATATCGCTCTAGCCACTGCAGCCCCATTTGATATATATCTATCCACTGGGTCACTACGGCCCCACTTGATATAGTTCTATCCATTAAACCCCTGTGGCCCCACTTGGATTAACTCTAACCACTGGGCTCCAATAAAGGGCTCGACTCAACGGCTCATGAGAAGTTGCAGTAGCATTAGTAGGATGTAGTAGTAGTAGGATTAAGCATTATACGCAACCATAGGAAAGCAACAGGAATCACATTCAACAAAGATTTAATGAAAAAAATCTTTCTTGCTACAAATCACAAAATTAAAAAGAGTCTTGCAAAAACTGTGCGCCATTCTGTACAGAACAGAAACAGTCTTAAACTGTAAATGACACTATATTTGGATAAAATTCTCTGTGTCACAAAGGTACATTAATTAGAATGCTACCTGCAGTGTTATTAAAAAAAAACTTTCAATAAGAATATCACAATGCATATCTCCTGGGTACGGAGTAGGCTACCAACCTATTTACCTTCACATACCACCAACAGGAGCCCACTACAACATGCAGTATAAGTAATTATAATTTAAAAAGTTATCACATTTAATTTATATCTCTTGGGTACCAAATATTACCCTATTTAACACACCTTTTAATAAATAATAGCCCTAAAATCCACAATCACTTAATTGTGGGCATCTTGAGAAATTATAACACAAAATATACATACAATTTAGTACCTCCATTTCTTCTCTACATAACTTGTTGCTCGAAACCGGCATGTACCCAAAGGTGAGAAATGTCCCCCCTTAAGGTAGAGGTCACCATTCCTGAAGAATAGGCGAGCATATAATAAACACCCTCGTAGTTGGTTGCACCACCGCTGCCCCATTTCACTTTCGTTTACTACCAGTATTATTTTTTAATGCACACTAGGTAATTTCTGGCAAAAACACCAAATGCCCTAGTCCCAAAATTAATAGAAGTTTCACTCCACTTTACCATAGAGACCCGCATTTACCACTGCCCTCATAACTCCCAATTCCTGGGAAAGTTACGAACAGGCCGCGGTATGCAATCAACACAAATGCATAACTAGATTAACCACAATTGATGACCCATCCTCAAGGTTACCCAGTTGTGTTTTCTAACTCAGACTGGTCTACCATAAGTATTACCATTTTCAGTGTGACACAAGTATGTCCGGTCTGTGAAAGGTAATCACTCACATCCGAGCTGACAGCACCTTTGCGTGTCATACCATCTTTAATATACCAGCAATCATCTATCGTAGAACACCACTGTTCCAGAAAAAATTGCTCAGTCTTTCCGCCACAAAAACTCGCGAAAACATAAATGTATTCAATTGTATTTCACGTGCGGCGTACGCACAACTCCCTGCTGCCATTTCTCGACTCTTCCACCAGTTCACAACAACAGCAAACAAGTAAACATGTTGCCAGTTAGTGACTTCAAAAGTACCAAGTGCAAAACAACGCACCTCACTAGGCTGACAGTGAGGTGCGTTCTAAATTTGAAAGGTGTGACAGACACAATATTTAATTGGAAAAAATTAAAACCAAACAGCTCAAGACAGACATTTTAGAAAGGTAATTTAAAAACAAAGTGCTGCTTAAAGCATCAAAATGTGTTTGTAGTGCATTGTAGTGAGCTGGAGTGGGGTCATGTGCCACTGTTCTTGCCTAGTTTGTGCAGGCATTGCAGAAGTTTGACTTTGTATATGTCACATGTTTGTACTGCATTGTGGTGAGCTGGAGTGGCATCATGTGCCAGTGTTCTTGTCTAGTTTTCTGCAGGCATTACAGGAGTGTGACTTTGTACATGTCACTTGTGTTTGTAGTGCAATGAGGCGAGCTGAAGTGGGGTCATGTGCCAGTGTTCTTGGCTACTTTACTGCAGGTTTTGTAGAAGTGCAACTTTGTACACGTCACATGTCTTTATAGTACATTATGGCGAGCTGGGATGGGATCATGTACCAGTGTTCTTGGCTAGTTTGCTGCTATCATGCAAGAGTGACTTTGTATAGGTCACATGAGTTTGTAGTGTGGTGTGGCGAGCTGGAGAGAGGTCATGTGTCAGTGGTCTTGGCTAGTTTGCTGAAAGTTTTGCATTAGTGTGACTTTGTAATTTAAGCATCACGTGTGTTTGTAGTGCATTGAGGCAAGGTGGAGTGGCATCATGTGCCATTGTTCTTGGCTAATTTGCTGCAGGCAATACAGGAGTGTGACTTTGTACACGTCACGTGTGTTTGTGGTACTTTTTGGCAATCTGGAGTGGGTTCATGTGCCAGTATTCTTGCCTAGTTTGCTGCAGGCATGCAAGAGAGATACATTGTATCTGTCATATGTGTTTGTACTGCATTGTGGCAAGCGAGAGTGGGGTCATATGCCAGTGTTTTCATTAATTTTCTACAGGCATTGCAGGAGTGTGACTTTGTACACGTCGCATGTGTTTATAGTGCAGTGTGGCTAGCTGGAGTGGGGTCATATGCCATTGTTTTCGCTAATTTTCTGCAGGCATTGCAGGAGTGTGACTTTGTAAACGTCACATGTGGTTATAGTGCATTGTGCCGATCTGGGGTGGGATCATGTACCAGTGGTTTTTGGCTAAGTTGCTGCAGGCATTGCAGGAGTGTGACTTTGTACATGTCACATGTCTTTATAGTGCATTATGGCGAGCTCAAGTGGAGTCATGTGCCATTGTTCTTGGCTTAATTGCTGAAGGTTTTGCATGAGTGTGACTTTGTATACATCACATGCTTTGTATAGTGCATTATGGCGAGCTGGAGTTAGGTCATGTGCCAAAGTTTTTGCCTTGTTTGCTGCAGGTGTACAAGAATGTAATTATGTATATGTCACATGTGTTTTATAGTGAATTTGGGTGAGCTGGAGAGGGGTCATGTGCCATTGTTATTGGCAAGTTTCCTGAAGGTTTTACAGGAGTGTGACTTTGTAAGCGTCACATGTGTTTGTACTGCATTGCGGCGATGTGGAGTGGGGTCATGTGCCAGTGTTCTTGGCTAATTTGTTGCAAGCATTGCAGGAGTGTTACTTTGTATGCATCACATGTGTTTGTAGTGCATTGTGGTGAGCTGCAGTGGCATCATGTGCTGGTGTTGTGTGCTAATTGGCTGCATGCGTTACTGGAGTGTGACTTTGTATACATTGCATGTGCTTATACTACATCATGGCGAGCTGGAGTAGGGTCATGTGCCAATGTTCTTGGCTAATTTGTTGCAGGCATTGCACGAGTGTGACTTTATACACGTCATATGTTTTGTATTGCATTGTGGCGAGCTGGAGTGGCGGCATGTGCCAGTGTTCGTTCCTAGTTTGCTGCAGTTATGCAAGAGTGTGCCATTGTATACATAACATGTGTTTATACTGCTTTAACATGAGCGGGAGTGGGGTAATTTTCCAGCCTTCGTGGCTAACTTGCTGCAGGCATTGCAAGTGTGTGACTTTGTACACGAAACATGTGTTTATAGTGCATTGTGGCAGACGGGATTGCAACTTATTACACGTCACATTGTGACGAGCTGGAGCTGGATCATGTGCCAGTGTTCTTGGCTAATTTGCCGCAGGCATTGCAGTAGTGTGACTTTGTATACATCACATGTGTTTGTAGTGCATTGTGGTGAGTTGGAGAGGTGTCATGTGCCAGTGTTCTTGCCTAGTATGCTGCAGCCATGCAATACTGTGACTTTGTACATGTTACATGTATTTATAGTGCATTGTGGCGGTCTGGAGTGGGGTCATGTGCCAGTGTTCTTGCCTAGTTTGCTGCAGACATGCAAGAGTGTAACTATGTATACGTCACATGATTTTATAGTGCATTCTGGTGAGATGGAGTGGGGTCATGTGCCAGTTTGCTTGGTATAGTTTGCTGCATTCATACAAGAGTGTGACGTTGTATACGTCACATGTGCTTATATTGCAGGCATTGCAGAAGTGTGTCTTAGTACATGTCATATGTTTTTGTACTCCATTGTGGCGTGCTGTAGTGGGGTCATGTGTCACTGTTCTTGCCTAGTTTGCTGCAGTTATGCAGGAGTGTGCTATTGTATACATCACATGTGTTTAAAGTGTCTTGTGGTAAGTGGGAGTGGGGCCATGTGCCAGTGTTCTTGGCTAACTTGCTGCAGGAATTGCAAGTGTGCGACATTGTACATGACACATGTGTTTATAGTGCATTGTGCGAAGCTGGAATGGGGTCATTTGCCACTGTTCTTGCCAATTTGCTGCAGTCATGCAATAGAGTTACTTTGTATCTGTCACATGTGTTTGTACTGCATTGTGGCGAGCGGGAGTGGGGTCATGTGCCAGTGTTCTTGGCTATTTTGCTGCAGGCATTGCAGGAATGTGACGTTGTACATGTCACATGTGTTTGAACTGCATTGTGGTGAGCTGGAGTGGGATCATATGGTAGTGTTCTTGCCTAATTTGCTGCAGGCATTGCAGGAGTGTGACTTTGTATACGTCACATGTGTTTGTAGTGCATTGTAGTGAGCTGGAATGGGGTCATGTGCCACTGTTCTTGCCTAGTTTGCTGCAGTTATGCAAGAGTGTGATTTTGTACATGTCGCATTGTTTGTAGTGCATTTTGGTGAGCTGGAATGGGGTCATGTGCAATGGTTCTTTCCTAGTTTGCTGCAGGCATTGCAGGAGTGTGACTCTGTACATGTCACATGTGTTAATAGTTCATTGTAGCAGGCGTAGTTAGGTCATGTTCCACTGTTATTGGCTAATTTGCTGCAGTCATTGCAGGAGTTGTATTTTGTACATGTTACATGTGTTTGTACTGCATTGTGGTGAGCTGGAGTGGGGTCATGTGCCATTGTTCTTGCCAAGTTTGCTGCAGGCAAGCAAGAGTGTGACATTGTATACGTCACATATGTTTATAGCACATTGCGATGAGCTGCAGTGGGGTCATGTGAAAGAATCTATTTTTAGTTTACTGTAGGCATTGCATTGCAGGAGAGTTTCTTTGTAAATGTCACTTTTGTTTATAGTGTTTTTGTGGCGAGCTGGAGTGTTATCATGTGCCAGTGTTCTTGACTAATTTCTGCTGGCATTGCGGGAGTGTGACTTTGTACTCGTCACATTAGTTTGTCGTACATTGTGGTGAGGTTCAGTGGGGTCATGTATGAGTGTTCTTGGGTAGTTTGCTGCAGGTTTTGCTGGAGTGCGACTTTGTTCACGTTTGACTGTGGCTACTACTACTGTGCCTGTAATTTGACCCTCAATTATTTTCCTTCTATTTACAGCGAGGTTCTACAATATGTAGTCAGGGCTCAAAGCAAGACACTAAATGTCATTTTTTTTAAATCTAAGTTACAAAGTTTCATTTTCTGCAGTATTTTCACCACAATTTACTTATTTTGACACAAATTGTTGAGGCACAGCTAACAGAAGTTTATGCACTGTAAATAACGTACTTTGGAATACTGTCAGTCTTCAGAAGACACCATTGTAAACAATTCAGTATCCTCTTCTTTTAAGTTCTTCCACATGTTGGGAATAACTTTATTATAATGATTAGTCTCTCACTTCTCAACTTTAATTGTGGGTGTTCATCTCATTTTATAAAAAATGCCCTGCAATTACAGAATTTACACATCATTGTCACTACATTGAAGACCTTTGTATTCATCTGCAAGTCAGGGTAGAAATTGAATTGTTTTGGTATATCGGCAGACAAAGATCTGTTTCTGTAGTGCTACCAAAAAATTGGTAGGGTTGGCAATGCTAAGGTTCATTAAGAGTCACGTGAGCAATTTATATATTTATTGGTAGCACGGTCAAAAGATTATCGTTGCACGTACAATTCAATATATAACGAGCCGAATCACTATGGTGATTGTTCGCAGGTAGAATCACTCCTACTTGTAGTGTTGCTAACCCTACCAATTTTTTGGTAGATATACCAAAACAGATCTTCGTCTACCGATATACCGAAATAATTCAATTCGTTCCTCCCCCCCCCCCCCCCCATATAGCAACAATAAGTTATTTAAGAAGCTGCCTGAAAAGTCCTGTACAATGTTGGACTGTTTCTATGAATAATGTAGCATGTAAACTACATTGCTAAGATGGTATGAGAAGGCTGTCATTAGTATGCACCTTTTTAAGGGTTATTCCTCCATGTATGACATTGCCTTATATGCCTTTGGTATTGCAGCACCAGAAGAATCCTGAGCAATTCCCACTTCATAAAGTCGTTAGCGCTGTTGTCTACTACAAGCACATATAGAGGGGGGTTCTTTGGAATAACCTATCCAACAATACTTTTTGACTCAATAAATATTTTTGTGCTTTTTTTATTTATTATTTTTAGACTAGTAAAGTGGCTACCAAAATCTACAGAATTTTTTTAGCAAGTAAAGACGAGTGTATTTTTTTATGATTTACTTCTGCAACTGTGTTTCAAGAACATTCTTCACTCACGATTTCAACATGATGTGTTCATGCACAGAGTTTGGTTTTTATGACTACTTCTTTTATGGTAAATATTCCTGAATGTTTACCTTAATTTTCACAAAATAGATTGAGATAATATTTTCGTGCTTTTTTATTTATTATTTGTAGACTAATAAAGTGGCTACAGAAATCAACCAAATTCTTTTAGCAATGTATACCGATTTCTTCATCAACTGGGTTGGCAACGCTGCCTACGTGTATTTTATTATAAACAAACATGTCTAACCGAAATGTTGGTGATATGATGAAAGTAAATTGTGCATGTATATGAGACAGGTTTTTTTTTTTTTTTTTTTTTTTTAAATAACTAGGCGGTAAACATTTGTGCAGTATTTGTAAACACATTTGATTTACTCATTTTTTGTGCTTTGTGGTTAGGATCTTTACAACTAGCAAATGCAGCATTTGCAACTACTGAGCAATTGTGGTGTTTGTAGTCATCTGCTTACATCGCAAAACTTGTTAAGAATTGCAAAAATAGTTACTGTTTTAGATTGTGCTGGAGTTTAAAAATGGAGGTAATTTTTGTTTTTTATAAACTGACCAAAGTGAGAAAACTGCGATGTAAACATTGAATAGGCGGGAAAAGACACATGCTTAAAAAGTGCAGGTTTTTATAAGCTCATTATAGTGGAGGACATAAAACGTTTCTTCCACTTCATAGTAAATACATATTTTCTATGTAAGGAGTTTTTCTATTTTACTAATAATAAAATATTTACTAGTATTTTGTATTTGGGTTGTGGATTTGTTGATTTAATTATATTATTACTATCTACAATTGAACAAAAGCTGTATGTGGGTGAAGTAAATATCTTGTTACTAAAAACTCAAATGCTTGTGAATGTTCATGGTCAGTATTAAATGTCTTAATAAAGTACAAGATTTACCGCACAGAAATTACTGTGACATGACAATGTGTGTTACAAGACAAGTGTGCTCTCGTAAAGTTGCCCTTTCATCCTTATACATAATATTTTTGAATGTTTTCCACTACATATGTACAAATTAAAAGAATAAACTAACAAATTCCATTTAGTACGAGTGAAAACGTTACAAAAACAACAGATTCATATTCTAATAACAATGCGTGCATTTTTTTGCTATAAAATTTATTTGAAGAAATGAAAATATTTTTTTGGTCAAATGGGAAATTTTAATTACAAAATCAGCTCATTTTATTTACCATAAAAGTGGGACCCTAATAATGATTGATTTTAGTTTTGGCATTGCTTCTGGCAGTGCAGATATTTTTTGTGGCCATGAGGTACGCCACTCATGACAGTTCAGGCTAGATGCAGGCGTAGTAATGTTCCCGCTCTCCTGTTTATGGAATACAGTTGAGAGTTAAGGTTTTTTGTTCATTTACTTTTTACAATCAGTCAGCCAGAAGTGTTTTCTACACGATCAAAATAGATCTGAGACAGAATGAAAATATTTTACATTCCAGCATGCCTTGCTTCATACCTTGTGATAGATGATTTGCTACAGTTTTGGGGAGGAAAATATTGACTGTTGTAGACACCATAGTGAGATACACAGGGTTCCTGGACTAAAGGCTGTGATCTCATTGAGGTAAGAAATTGTTTCACTTTCAATATTATTTAGCTGTAGTGAGCCATTCAGTCTAATAGAACTTTAAATGGAAAATTTTTCTGAGAACAAATTGTTTGTATGTGATTTTAATAATTCGAGTGAGTGAGTCAGTAGATTTGGGTATAGCTTAACAGCAAGGTCTTGAGAGCTGTTGAGGGTTATCAAGGCTAGTATGGATGACCGCCAAAATGAAAGGTTGGGAGAAATGAGAGATCCCCGAGAAAACCTGGACAGTTCCCACATGTGACATCTGGGAGTGACCTGGCCGGAGATTGAATCTGGTTTGCCTTGGTGGAAGGCAACCAGGCTAACCACTCACCCACCACTGCCTCTAATAATTCTAAATGTAATGAATACCAGCCATCCCATATGTGGTTTGAGCAAAAGTTACCTGGTCCTGGTTGAAGGTTATGTCCATTGAATTGTTTCATTATATTGAGAACTGGTAAACTCAGCCTGTCACTATCGTAGCCTTACTTGTTGATGAGGTGCTCTATGCTGGAAGAAGATTTCTTTCCTGTGAGCTATGTCCCACATTGTGTTTGATTAAACTGCAGTTGCCTTTTTGCAGTTTCACACTCGCTACCTCCTTGTTATTCAGAATATCGTTTTTGGTTACTGTGTTGAAAATGTAATTTTGGAACATTTTTACTTTCGTTAAGCTTTGATGCTTTGCAACTCCAGTTTTCCAGTTGCGGAACTTAAACTTAAGCATAGGCTATTCACTGTAAAATAAGCACTTTTGAAAGCCCTGCTTAAGATCTACTTGTATGCATGTTGTGTATTCTTCCGCCTTATGTAAAATTAACATTGCTATGGGCCTCATTGCTTTATTCATATGCCGGTCAAGTGACACTGTGAAATTATTAGAAAAATAATAAAATTTAACAAATCCGCACATTTTTACACTTTGAAATGCACCAAATCAGGTGCAATTAGCAAACACACACTATAGTAAGCAATACTGGCAGGATCTCAAAGCTAGCAATTGAAAAACAGTGCACACAAAATTTCAGTGAAACACATTTTTTTTTATAAAATATTCTTCAAATTGTAATACTGACAATAATTGCTTGAAAAAACACAGCACAGCCTGTAATAATATCTATTCTCCAAAATGAACATGTAAAATATTATGATTGTTCTTAAAATATTTCTGGTACAAAAAGGACTGATTCTAACCAACGAATCAATTAAAATTACAAATGCTTTGATACTACATGGAACAGGTAATCCTTTACTATATTACAGTTCAGTAGCACCCAAAACTGTGTCTAACGCAAGTAAACCTAGATTTAAACTTGACCACAATATCGAGGAAACTGCTAAGGCGTTCATGCCTGAATGAATGACAGCTTTAAAAAGTGCAATGCTAGCCTAAAACCATAATCTCAAGCACTGTAAATGCTTTTGAACAGACAAATATTAAACAGACTTCTACTAAAAGCCCCAACAAAGTAATTAAAATACAAATTCCACTCAAAGGTTGAGGTTTTAGTGTGAACCCTGATGTTCATGTTTAGTTTGCGAGTCGCACGAACAGACGGGGCATGCCACCGGCTTTCACACCGTGTCAAACGGCCAAGAAACAATAGCTCAACTCAAGAGCACAAGCACCAACTATGGGACTAGAATTTACATTGACTAAGCTCACTAAAATGAGCAAAATCGTCCAAAAGGATGGTGAAAAATTACAGCAAATAATAAGTGCTCAAACCTCAAACACCGCAAAATTCTACTAGCGACACTAAAGTTCATGTACATTAATATTCCAACTAATAATCAACAAATTGAAATCCTTAAAAGACAACACAATCATTTTAATAAGCGGAAAAAGTGGTGGCATGCAGCCCTACCAAAGTGCCTAATCCGCATGATACATTACAATTTAACTTAAAAATCTATAGCTGATACAACCTCGCTAGGGGCGCCTGACTAAAATGAAAATATACTTGCAGGCCAAACAAAGCCCAAAAAAGTAACTTGGGTACACCAAACAAAATATTAAAAATTTCTGTCCAGTCGAGCAGTGAGCTGATGATGCAGAGCAAATAGGAACTAGGCCATTTCATTTCTCATAAGTTAACAAACGCACGTTCAAAACACACTTAAGAAATATTAAAACGTACCTACAAAGCACCAAAAGGTGTAACCTACAGTTTACTAAGAATGACTACAGTGAAAAATCACTTAGGGCCTCACTAAACACTACGCCCTCAACTCATTACAAATATTTACGCCTCTCACCCAGCATTACAAGAATATTACCTACGCTAAATATTGAATATTAATCAGATATTACTTTAGTGTTAGTTGTACTGATGGAGGTGCGTCGCAGAAGCTTATGTCCTGTAGAATGGTGCACCATATCAGCCTATCAGAGTAGCATTATGAATATCAGCTGATTGCTACTTGCACAGCCAAGACATAGACAAGAAGTGCCCACCAAATATTCACTTACAAAAGTCTAAGCTTGAACATGTGATGCAAGCAGGGAGGGGAGCAGTAGAGGGAGAAGCATGGAGAAGAGAAGGGAAACGAGAGCGTTACAAAAGGGTTGGCTTGGGTGCTGTCCACATGCGGGAAACGATGAAACTACATAGAGGGCGCTAATATTGGTCCAATAATGAAATTATGCGGAAAAGTACATAGTTATTTGGTGGCATCAAGCACTACAGCTGAACATAGTTTCAACTAATGCACACAAATGCTACAAGCATTGCAGATGCATTAAAAAACCCAGGGGAAAAAAAGAAATAATTTGCGTTATGAGAAATGTTTGCCTAACACTTTTTATTCAACGTTAAGATACGGAACTACTTCCCATCCATCGTTACCAACTTCACTGGCAGCATGTTACTCAATGCGTCTGGTATAACATATGCTGGTAGGAGCAGTGACTTTTTCCTAAGGTTGACTTCAAAAGTGCTCACTTTATCGTGAACAACCTTTAAAAACAGTTCATTTATAAGTCACCAGATCAAACAAATTTTGGACAGTGCTTACAGCAATGTGTAGCAGTGCTTTTGCTAATTTGATGATGGAGGTCTGCCACATACATTAAATTGACAGATGGATCTTTTGACTTGGAGATTGTGGGAATCAGTTAAACGAAGGTTAGTAACAAAATTAACAGAATGAACATTTGGTATTTTCAATACCGGTGTCTGAATGAAAGGAATCCAAAAAGTAACAACTAACATCCACTAACCATAATGTATAATATTGTTTGTGTATTAAAAAATGTAACTCACCAAGTTTTGTTTGAAGGCTAATGACTTGGTGTTACGCAACAGATGTCAAAACTGTAATTGAGCTCTTGCAACATGCTTTTGAGGTTTTAAAATTGATTAAATGTTGAACCTTTTGTTGGCACACATGATTTTAATAAAGCCACAAGCACAAAAGTCCAATGGAGTTAAATCCAGAAATCTTCGCAGTCAGGCAATTTGGCCTCCAAAACTGTAATTGAGCTCTTGCAACATGCTTTTGAGGTTTTAAAATTGATTAAATGTTGAACCTTTTGTTGGCACACATGATTTTAATAAAGCCACAAGCACAAAAGTCCAATGGAGTTAAATCCAGAAATCTTCGCAGTCAGGCAATTTGGCCTCCTCTTCCAATTCAACGTCCAGGAAATGGTTCATTTAAAATGCAGTAACATCTTAATGAAACTATGGTGGAGCGCCATCTTGCTGAAATATAAAACCTGGGGGAATCTATTGAACAGCAAAGTTCTCCAGTATGCCAAGGTAAATGTGTGTTATCATTATCTGCTCAGTTAAAAGAAAGGTACATGATGCCATTTTTTTGCACTCATAACCACACATTGCCTTTGGTGTGTCCCTTTCATAAGTTCAGTTATGTCGTGGGGATTCTTGCTACCCCAAATATGGCAATTAAGTTTATTAACATTACCATAAACATGAACCGTCTATTCATCACTAAACAACACCTGTTCAAGATAATTCAGATTTTCTTTAATACACTTTACCATTTCAGCAGAAAAAATAGTCTTACCCTGCAATCATTTGGCATGAATGTGTTGTGGAAACTGAACTTTGTATGTACACAAACAGAGCTATTTATGAAAAATATTATGAATTGTGGCACAAAGAATAGACAGTCTGTCTAATGGACTTCCGTGGACTTCTGATAACTGACTCATGTAAGTGATTGACAGTTTCATTGGTCACTGAATCTTCTGGAGCTTTGTCTGTTTATGGAACCAAACTTCCTGTTTTTTTTAAGTCTCATCCTATTGGAGAATGAATTTGGATGTGGAAGGATCCAGAATTTTGATGTGGAAGGATCCACATTTCATTCAGTTTGTACACACTGCATAATATATGTTGCTGATTTCAATTCAGTTAACCAAAGCATGCACTGCATCTTATCGTGTGGGATTCACGTTTTAACTGATGTAATCAATTTTGAATGTGGGCGACTGACCGCCGTACATATGTGCGACTTTGCGAGACTGCCATAATGAATCTTGAAGAAATTTCCTATTGATTGAGCAGCAAGTTAATACTGTACATTATTTTGAGTGGTTCTTTGAGTGTAAGCTGTTATTTTGGATACCTTTAGCTTGGGCATACTGTATTGGAATGAGTGTATTCATTAGCCTGTGGATGTATCGCTACCATAGTTTATTCCACACAGTCATGTCAGCAGTAGAGGCGATTATTGCTGATGTGGAGAAAGTCTTACTAGTGAGGATTAAAAATAATTACAAACACAGACATGTTTGCAGCAGTTGCATAACACAAGTTTTGAATTTGGTCCTAACTCTATAGGTTCATGTACAAATTATTAAAACTAGTGTCCAACTGTTTGCTTTGGAAAAAATTGAAACTTTAATGTTAAAAGAAATAATATTTGAGGTTATTTTTACACATAATTGATGCTGAAGTAACATGTAGGCATGCATTAGTGTAATGCATTAGCAGGCTTGTTGTTTGCACAGTACTGTTATGCCTTTTCCGACATTTTGTTGTTAAGTAACTGGTACTTACCTCGGACAACAGATATTCACAAAAGTGCTGCCACATGCCTTTCTTTCATTCACATCGAAGAGGGGGTCACGGTGGTGTAGTTGCTTCCACCAAGGCAAACTGGGTTTGATTCCTGACACGGTCGCTCCCCGATTTTGTATGTGGAAATCGTGCAGGACAATGCTGCTGGTCAGTGGGTTTTCTTGGAGAGCTCCCAATTCCTCCACCCTTGCATTCCAATGTTGCTCCATACGTTGCTTCACCCTCATTGGCTCTCAAGAGCTCGATATTAAGAGCCGCCCAAATCTCTTCACTCACTCGCTGAATGTGTTACCCCCTTGTGTCTGCTTGCACAACTGAATGATACAGAGAGAGACTATACTCTGTAGGTTGTAGTTTCCTTGCTCCCTGCTCCACATCCAGCAGACACACCAACTGAATGCCAGCTGCAGGTGGTGTCTTGTTTGGGATCAGATAAGTACAAAGATCAGAAAAGAATAATTTTTGGCTGCTGGGGTTCTGCATGACGCATGTACTTGGCAAAATGTTAGCACACTGGTTCCTACTGAAAAGTGTGACTAGCTTTATAAAATCTATATTTTTTTTACTTAGGAACAGCATGCTTTTTGGCATCTTGCAATGCAATGTCACTGGTTTTCAGTGTTTTACCTATGAAAGTAAACATTCATACTAATGTCATGCAGGTTTTTAGCCTACTCTCCGAAGGAAAGAAAGGCTTATGAGACATCACTTTCCTGTCTGTGTGTGTGTCCCTTTCAATTTTTGAACGCGTAAAACCCTAATTGCGCCAAACTCAGTGTACATAGTACTAAGTAAGGACACCAGACATTTATAGTTTTTGACCACATTAGGCACTTACTTTCAAAATGGTGGCCATTTTTTAAATTTAGGTTGATATTTTATATCTTGGAAACCATTCAACCTATTTAAACCAAATTTTGTATGCTGACAGCATAAGATGCAGGAATTGACTTCAGCGGTGAATATTGCTGTTCACCATTTTGTAAGTTAGCACCACATGAAAAAATAAAGCTTTTATGTTATGTCTTGAAAACTACTCAACCAATTTTCGCCCAATTTGGCAAGTAAGTAATACTATGATAGGCCAGGTAACGATAATTAATTAATCTTTGTTAGACACTTATTTGCAAAATGGCGGCCATATAAATATTTTAGGTTTATTTGCTATAACTTCTATACCATTTGACCAATTTCAGCCAAATTATGTATGCTGACAGTATCTGTTATGAAGATTGTATAAGTCAGAAACAACCACTTTTGTCTGCCATTTTGTAAGATAGTGCTAAACAAATTAATAAAGTTTTTGTGAAATAAACTCTGGAAAAAATTGACAAGAATCCTACCAAATTTGGCTAAGTAGCAGTACTGCAGCAGTTGATATGTACAAATATATTTCAAGTATGTCAGACACTTATTTTGAAAACGGTGGCCATATAACTATTTTACTTTTGTATGTAATATATTAATTCCAATGGAACTTTGTATGCTGGTTGTATATACTACAACCATCAAATGTGGCCACAAAAAATCTATTTTTTTTTGCCATTTTGTAAAATAGTATCACTTGTCAAATTAAAATTACACAATATCTTCGAAAAACACCTGATTTCAACCAAATTTGGCACATAAATCTCACTATGGCAGGCCACGTAAACTTATAAACTTTGAGAGGGTCAGACACACACATTTTTTAAATGGCGGCCATATAATAATTTTTGCTCAGAATTTTTTTATCTACGAAACTATCAAACTAATTTCAACTTAACTTTGTATACTGACAGTATCAGTTATATCTATCAAAAGTGTTTATGCAAACCCTCATTTCTCTGCCATTTTGTAAGATAGCCCCACATGAAGTAACAAAATTTTTGCCATATCTCGAGAAACGGTCTGCCAATTTCTGTCAAATTTGTCGAAGAAGTTCCACTAAATTTTATTTGCATGTATGTAGTGGAAAGAAGACACACTAGATATCAGTAACTTGTTGTTTTCTTCCAGGTACTTGCAGGTTTTGTTGAAGGTTCTGTCCATTCAAGAATTTTGTAATTAATAGTATTGCCCACAATTTTTTTAGCAAGTTATTTTGTGTCATTTCCCATGCGCCTAGTTTAGCAGAGAGGGTAGCTGCCTTCTAGGTTTTGTTCAAATCATGAGCAGTCGGGATGTTGGGGGAGTTCTCAGTGTCATGATACTTATGTTGTTGCCACCTAAACTGAAATTTCCAAGCAGTGTGGTAAAGGAGAAGGTAGCTGCAGTGGCAGGTGTTGGCTGCACTGTCGAGGGCACTAGGAACTCAGCCCATTGGGTGTCCGCTCCCCGTCATGCTACAGGGAAATGCACAAGTGTCAGGATAAGTAAGGTGAAGCTAGATGCACGTGGGAGGTTGGACAGACCTTCTTGTGGGGTTTTATTTGGTTTACTTTTTCAAAGGGGTTCGATTCATGCAGGTGGTTTTTGAAAATTTGTTACAAAGGTTGGGAAGTAAATTATTAGGAGAGAACTACTCACAAATAAAACAAAAACTGAGGACAAAACACTTTGTAAGACAAAGGGCTGGGAGGGTCAAATGCCGTTATATTCAGTGTATGTAACGTGTGCATGCAATTTATGTACGCATGGACATACATGTGTTCCCTAACTTCATGATATTGCAATTGAGTTTTGAAATTACTCCTTATTTTAGTAAGATGTGTTGCTGTGCTGTGGCTTATAACCATAACACTTTTAGAAAACACTGTGATGCTTTTTTCATATAAGTATAATTAATGTCTTTGTTATGCTGCACTACGTGTAGCAAGAATGTAGATAATTTTTTACATTTCTAAATGAGGGTAAGACACCCTGTTTAGTTATTGTTTCACAAGATAATTAAAATAAAAGAATTGTTAACATTATAGTGTAAAAAAACTTATGAACTCTTATGCTTATCATCAGCATTACATCTATATACTGAAAAATATGTGCATTTCAAAAATGTTACGATGTAGGTACTCTTTGCACAAGTCTGGTGAAAGTTTCACAAAAGGCAAGTAATTAATTACTTTATTTGCAATCTTAAAAAACTCACGCAGCACTGTTTGCAAAAAAAAGGTCACATGTAGTGCATTTTCCTGCACGGTTTACATTACAAACTCCCCACCTTACTGGAACATTGCTAAATCTTGTACCCATGTATTTCTCAACCACTGCAGACTATGGTGCATATATGGGTATGTAACCCATATATGCACTCTTGTATACACAGTGTGTGGTAATGTGTGACTAGTAGAAAAAACTGCGGAATATAATTGTTGACAGTGCTACCTGAAGATGAATAATAGTCTAAAATAGTTGTTGCGAAACGGGAAGTTACAGTATTGCTACTATTCATTACAAGGCCACAAGCAGGGCAAAATGTATAAGAATAATGCCGTAAATAGGAGAGTAGCTAGAACAAAGGTTTGCATAGTGGCGTTGTCAAAAGTGACAACCATACCATGGTTCTTATAACACATGTCTTATGATGATCACTGATTTCATGATTGGGCAACTTAGCATAAAGTTTTTGCCAAGAATATTCTTTCTTTCAATCCTCATCACTCATGAGTACTGATAGGTTGCTATCTGACAAGTTACTTTCGCGACCTAACAAATGACAAGGAAACCAGAAAAGTTATTTATTACTTTCATTCCAGTTAACCAGTCTCTTGAACGAAGCTCTCCATTCTTGGTTTTGGAAAACAAAACTGTCTTGGGAAAAGCTCTTCTTCCATCACTCAGAAAATTTACAGACACCAGATTAGGATCCTTCCGGACAAATCTTTCAATTAGGTCTGAGTTGGGATACCCAGGTATTGTTGTTAGATTAAAAGATGAGACGTTGCAGTCTATAGAATCAGAATCAACAGTTTGTGGGTGTTCTGAATCAACAGATTGTGGGTGTTTATTTTCACAAACATCCTTAACATCTACTTTAGAATACATACTTTTATCTAAAACAAAAACCTTATTAGGTCTAGTTTCATCACCTGTTGAAGATTGAGAAATTTCCTCAACCTCAACTTGTATTGTTCTTTCAGCAAATTAATTTTCAGTACCATCAGGATTTTTACTTTCTAGTTTAGCTTTCTTGGCTTTTGGAATTCCATCCTCAAATAAGGTTCCAATACCTTGTTTACTCGCCTCTGATTTTTGTTGCTGCTCTTTTCTTTTTTGAGCCCCTGATTTATGTTTATATGTATCCATTATTAAAAATAACACAGCACACAAAACCAGCCTACTCATAAAACATTAGCATTGAACATTGTTATTCATTTAACATTAACCTTAACTGAACATGTGAGCACTAATGAGGAAACATAAGGCCAATACCTGCGATAGCGAAGTGTAACTGCTCGCCACACTGCTCGCTCCAAAATGCACCAAGTCGCCATTTGTTTGTTGTGCCTGTAACTTCGTATACAGTAGTGTCGTTGCTCACAGTGATGGTAATGCCGACCGGAGCAGTGGTAATGATTACTTCTCGCCACAACACACGATGCTAGGATTGTGAGTTGCTCTGTAGGAAGTGAATAAGTTTTGAGTGTTGAAATTAGAGTTTTACGTAATACATTGTTGTATAAATAAACATTTACGAGTGTGGCTTGAACCGGTCTGCTGTGCATTGCATCCCCTTGCCCCCCCCCCCCCCCCCCAGCCCGTCTTTGTGGGCCTGCAGGTAGGGCTATACACTTGAGAGTTGAAGTTTATTGCAGTTCTTTTTCCAGCCATTACAATGCAACTCTCTCTCCTCTCTCTACCTCTCTCTCTCTCTCTCTCTCTCTCCTCTCTCCTCTCTCTCTCCTCTCTCTCTCTCTCTCTCTCTCTCTCTCTCTCTCTCTCTCTCCTCTCTCTCTCTCTCTCTCTCTCTCTCTCTCTCTCTCTCTCTCTCTCTCTCTCTCTCTCTCCTCTCTCTCTCTCTCTCTCTCTCTCCTCTCCCTCTCTCTCTCTCCTCTCATCTCTCTCTCTCTCTCCCCTCTCTCTCTCTCTCTCCTCTCTCTCTCTCTCTCTCTCTCTCCTCTCTCTCTCTCTCTCTCTCTCTCTCTCCTCTCTCTCTCTCTCTCTCTCTCTCTCTCTCTTCTCTCTCTCCTCTCTCTCCTCTCTCTCTCTCTCTCTCTCTCTCTGGCTCTCGTCCCCCCCCCGCCCCCTCCAACAAGGGACGTAATGACAGTGCTTATTATGGATATTTGGATTGTTCTGAAGATAAAACGCTCTGTGCTGGCTTGTATTCAATTTAGCGAACTCATCCTGAGCTAGAGGTCAAGTTGCTGTCCTGAAAGACAAACAACACACGCATTCATGGGCACTTGCTATGATATGGTTGCTGCCCAGACACTGAATTGTAACCTCAACACTTGTTCTATAACATAAGGAAAACACTGGCTGGATGTATGGCAGGAAACATAATTAGCATTATTGCCAAGTATTAAAATATTTTAAGAGATCACTGGTATGTGTATATGTGGTTTGAACATACAAGACAATATTTACATATAAATAACAGCATAATCATTATATCCAAATATATACCTTTCATTGAGATGAAAAAGTAACGACTACACTAGTGAATGCAAAAAAAGAGGTTAACTGTGTGCAAATGCAACAGGGGCAGTAAATCTTTAAAGTGAATTTGGTGCCTCCACACTGAAGATTTTGAAAAATGTAGAGTGCTGCATTAAAAGCCAAGATAGTTTTTTTTTTATGTACAAGAATTCCAAAGTTGAAGGCAGTTCTAGCCACTATAAAATAATTGGGAAATGTTTGCTGTCACCAAATCCAACTACCGCTCAAGTTCTTCTAGCAGTATCTTTGTGAAGCTTATCTGGAGCTGTATTTTTCATTCAACCATGTTTGCCTCAAATTCACATTGTGCTGTGTCCAGTAACACCATCTGTGTTGGCGACTTGGGTGGTGTAACATGTTCTTGGAAGTAAATATGTCTTTTGCCCTGGTTGATGAGAGTAAAGAAATAGCTTTACATTTGCATGAGAAAGCTACATGTGGTGTTAAGTGTTGAGCTCAAAGCAGATCATGTTTCTGGCAAGTTTACATTTCTGGTGCTGATTGGTGGCTCCAGAGTGTTTTGCGAC
Organism: Dryococelus australis; assembly: GCA_029891345.1. Classification (NCBI taxonomy): domain Eukaryota; kingdom Metazoa; phylum Arthropoda; class Insecta; order Phasmatodea; family Phasmatidae; genus Dryococelus; species Dryococelus australis. The sequence goes on from CM056995.1 coordinate 176,229,364, forward strand.
TTAGTTGCAGCTGTTGACAGCAGGATAGACACGTGGTGGGAAACATGCCTGCTGTGGTGATTTGTTGCCACAGAGGACAAAGGACCAAGCTCACGGCTGTGTGGACAAAGGGAGAGATAGTCTTGAGTGATGGACCGCAAATGGTATACCAACTGCCGAAGTAACGGTAGAATTTACACTTTCATCATACGACACATTTTTAGACTATATTACAGATATACATTTCTTTTGAAACTTTTAACCAACATGTAATATAATAGTTTTATAGTTTTGTGTAACTTCTTTGTACATAGCACACTAACATTGCATAGGACATACAATGTCACTGTGAAACATTTTCCTCTTGTCCCCATTTCCCTGACATATTTTAGCTTTAGTGTCCATGATAGTAGGTCTACTCTGAAGATTATGCGGGAGTGACAGGCATAATGGCTGCAATGTCAGAGCATCTTGTCGGTGTGTTGTCAATTTTGCAAGCTGGTAACACACTGGATGTGTTGTATCAGAGTAAGAAACATTCCTGAAATGAATTTCTCTCAGGCCTACAGCAACAAGCTGGACGTCTAGTTGGCCATGTCGTGAAATGCGATTGTGGTTTATGTTCATGTTTCCCCCAGCACACACTGCTGTGACTTGCGAGTGACGACAGAAATGCAAGTCAGTAATGGTAGTACGTGTCGCTAATAACTGCTTCCCATCTTTCTACCATCATCAACAGTTCCTCATATAGATTATGGTTGTTCAAATTGGTTTAAATGTCATTATTGTGTTAAGTTAGTTTTGATGTGACTAATAAAATCCTTCTAGACTTTAGAAACCGTTTTAAAAACTGTCTTGCTCATATCTAAATGTACTCTTGTCTAAAAAAAAAATCTATGCATATTGGAGAAAAAATTTTTATAAAGGCTACATATATAAATTTAATAAATGATGCCAGAATGAAGTAAATGGGTACTGGAACTGTTTTTATTCAAAGATATATTGCATACAATTTTTAATGAATTGCTACAATGTATTTCTGATACTTGCCTACTGTTTGCGTATGGGTTATAGCTTTTTCTCTATATTTTATACAGCATATAATTGAGGTTTTGATTGCATTAAAATTAGATTTTTTTAGTGAAGTATAAATGTGTTACAGTCATCTAAAGGAGTGCGCCCTCCTAAGCTGGAGACGTCCTGCTAGTGCATACACGTGCATCAGACGTGCCAAAACAGTATTACCTGTAATTTCCTTTGTACGTACCAAAACGTGAAGTGTGAAGGTTACGAGGGGCAATAGGATCAGGGTTGCCGGCTGCCACCAGGGCAGGAATTCTCTGGAGGCATGATACCCAGCGCCAGTCACTGTGTATGCTCAATTGTGAGGCCAAGTGGCTACTTGCATCGACTTTCTGCCCAAGCACTGCTTGATTATTTGCACACTTGTAGAATGAAAACTTTGACCTGCGTTATTGTTTCCTCAATATGTAATTTATCACAAGTGTTTAATACTTCTGTTATCATAAAATATCTTAATTTTCATTAAATTGAATCTTTATTTATATATTATTTAGAAATTTTAATATTTTATTTATGAATGTAAACTGAGAGAAATTAGATGTGTGGGTAATAGGCTAGTAAGAAGTAGTTCTTGTACAAAATATTATTAATCTAAGTGTGCATAAATGCAGTGTGTTGTTCCCTTGGTGTTATTTTCTAGTTTTGTTCGCGTGAGGTAGAGTAGTAACCTAAAAGTAGAACTTTGGTAGGGCAGGTTTCAGAAAAGTAGGAAATAGTCATGAATGGAGTACTCCATGCATTCTCTAAGGCTGTTCAAGGTGTGCATTACATCCCTGCCTTACAACACTCTGCATGTTGGAAAGCAAAGTGACAAGCATTTGAATGAAGCCTTCAGCAATTTAGTGGCTCTGCTGGGTTTTCCACTGGAATCGCAGCAAGCAGGTCATAGTACTTCACTGATTTGTATCCAGGGCACTATAAATGCCCAAGTGTACTGAATCACCATTCTCACACACATTGTTATTAGTTTTGCAAAGTTTGTCGGTGAAGGACTCTACGGGATGACAATGTCTGCCCTCACTATGTCAGTACCTTGAGGAGTGCAGAATTTGCTCTATGGACTGGCCAACATGCTCACATTATCTCAGCTGTATATAAAATGTGTGGGCCTTTCTAAAGAGAGCTACAGCGACCACCTATGACAATCAGACGTGGGATAACCTGCCGCAAAAACTGGATAATCTTAGGAATTATGCTCCCGCTGAGGCATAATATCAAACTCTCAAACTGCTAGTTGTGGTGAAACACTTCTATTTGCTTTATTTAAAAGTCCAGTGTATTTTAACACACACACTGACTGCTCAGCAATTCAAAGTAGTGTTAACAGTAGATTACATAAAAATAGCTTTGTGTGGTAACAGTTTATTTAAAATATAATGTTTGAACAAGTGGTGAACTAAATTAATTTTTTTCTGTACGCATTCGAGTAAGAACAGTTTAATATTAGGACTGAATGGATGTGTGTGGGTATTGGTCCTAGTGTATACGTCAGTGCTAGTAGTTGCGTATTGCTGTGTGGGGACACTCAGTGAGTCAAAAGGTAAACAGAAGCACTTGGAAACAGCAGCATGGTTTAGAGCATTTTTAGATGACTGTGGTTCACTTGACAAGTAGCTGTTCCCTTGTGTCACTGTGCAGTGCTAGAGGTGGCTTGCGTTTCAGAAGTCACACATGGGATGTGTGGTGTGTCGTAACAGTTAGTGCATACATACTGGGGAAAGAAACTGCTTGCTCATCATTAGCAATACTGTGTTATTTTTGTGGCAGAACTTGCACATTTAATCAGCTCATAGATGTATTGAAATAATGTATGCTGGTTATTTTATTTGCACATAGCTTGTGTAGTACTGTTATGAACTTTTCATGTTATGAGTTTTAAAATATTTTTTAATGATAGATATACATTCCAAGTTTAGAAAACTTAAAAGTGTGTTGTAATGAGATGTGTTGTAGTGTAGGAGTGCAATGTAGTTTGCAGGGGAACTTTGCTAGGGGATGAAGTTAGGAGCGTTAAAATGGCAGCAGTGTACTAGCAGTGATTGGGGCTGGGGTTGTTGCAGGAACACGCACACGCAGCAGCTCTGCAGAGACACGCAGGGGGCACGCCGGCTGACCTGCGCGTGGGCACCGCCGTAGCTCTGTCGAGTGTCGCCAAGTACTGGGTACTCACCAATCTGTTCCCTGGACCTATACCTCAAGTATCAGTGTACGGGCTGCACCCACCACGAGTGAGGACTGACTAGACTGTAGTAGTGTAAATACTCTAGCCTATACTCTCTACTGTGTACGCTAGCTTGTAGTGCTGAGCTGTTTTTGTGGGCGGTAAAGAGCGCGGGGGTGTGTGTTTAGCCGTGTGACGCTAGCAAGCCCCAGGAGAGTGGTTCCCAGCCGCAGCCCTGCCTGGTGGGGCCGCCTCCCGCCATCAACATGGCCGCCGCGCTCGTCCCGCAGCACCCGCATGCACAGGTGTGTTGGTCTCGAGCTGCTTTTCTTTGGTTTCATGCCTTGCTGTTCTCTCACCCTTTTGTTTTTCCACTCTTTCATCGCGTATCTCATTCCTCGTCTGCCGTCTGGAAGAAATGTGTTTTGGCCAGCCAGCTTCGTCCCAGACTCGCAGACTGCCCCTTGCTTCCTGTGGTATCTCCAGTTCTGTTTGTGTGTCTTGTTGGTTGCTTATACCTACCAGCAAGTTGGGCGGTAGACAGAGCCCCTCCTGATTGGTCAGCCTAGTATCAGTCATGTCAGTCCACCCAATCACTTTTTCATTGGCTTGAGTTCATTATTGTTTTGTAGATGATGCAGTTTTTTCTCCACCCTATGGATGCTGTCTGTGTTTGCATGTATTTGCTTTAGATATCTGGGAACTGGTGTAGGATGCAGTATCACAAATGTGGCAGCTTTAAAGTGTGCTTGTCACTATCACTGCTAGTATGCTCTCGGATTGCTTTATTACTATTTCAATATGTTTGATCATGACAACAATAATTCAAAATTAATTTTCGGGTTTTTGTACGTTGTTTGGGCTGCCAGTCAGCACAAAATTTTCATTTGTAAGAAATAGCTAGAAAAGCCCCAAATTATATTTTGTCACTTTACTGTTATATATTCTCAATAGCATGTGATTGTGAGACAGGAGAGGCAAGCAACAGTATGTCCTATCAGTACATCCTATATCAGTTTCCGCATACTGCCATCAATAATAGTGGTCTGTACGTCACTGCGTAGAGCGGGCGGGACCGGCCGTAGTGTAGGTGGGCGGAACCGACCGCCGAGTGAAACGATGGAGTTTTACATGTTAGATGATGTCAGTCATGTGTGTCTCTACCAACTTCCACAACATCCCTGCCAAACAAAAGACACTTTGTCTATCTTTGCTCGGGCCACATTGCTACATAAAGTTTTTGTAAAATTAGTAATACTCTGAAATTTGCAGGTAAATTAAAATGTATAGTCAGAACAAAAAACACAAACTCTTATTATTTCACTCGTCCTTGCTCTCTTGTATTGTGGTTGTACTCCTCTTCAAGGGGCAGCACAAAGTGGTTTTTGTTTAAAGCGATATCATGGATATGCCTGCAATCATTAAACATGTTAACCCTCTATGTACTTGCGCTCGATGAGTCTTGCTCTAGGCAGCACCTTTAAGGAACGTGTCATTCATGTGGGTGAAATGCTGTAATGCTAGCTTAACTAATATGGTAATTATGGTGTATTAATTATTTTACATTTTTATGTAAGGACACTGCATGTTTTTTTATTGTAAACACACAATATCACATCAACAGCAATTTTAATATAGCATTGTGAAGTGCTGGTTCATGGTAAGTGTGATATCTGCATTATTTTGTAAAAATCTATAATTTAATTTCTGGTTAGTACTAGTATATGAAAATATAAGTTACTGTTACCATAATTATTTTGTGAATGGAAACTTTATTAAATAATGTACACTTTAAGATGTGATGTTCAGGTACAAGTGTATAATAGGAACTAAAAAAAAAAGTTGTTGTTACTTGTTGCTGAGAAGTTGTGTATGTATATCTGTGATTGTACTAACTTGAAAGCGATGTAGTAAGCTGGTTGAAGTGTTTATTTGGTTGCCTCAACCATAGTGTTAGGAATGGTGGTCTGCAGTGTGATCGGCAGCTGGCTGTTGCTGTACAGTGAGGTGTGACATAGATTAGAGAGGATACGGGTAGTGCAGCAGGGGTACGGGTGCTTGCAGATCCCGGTGTCGGTGCCGGGCGGCAATGGCATCACAATGGGGCCCCAGCAACACCTAGAGGTAACGGTGCCGGGCCAGGCCCCCGACCCCGCAGACAAGGACAAGCTGGACAAGGGGACGTGCACTGTCGACCGCTGCCCTGATAACCAGGTACACTTTCTGCTTTGCCCTCTTCACCTTACTCGTGCACATAATTTGGCAGTGTTGTGGTTGACTGAAGCAAGAGAGTATCGCGTAGGAATTATTTTCCATATACTCTTACCTTAAAATTTCAGGTATGTATAATATGTGTGGTGGTGGTGGTGGTGGTGGTGGTGGTGGTGGTGGTGTCTGGCACATAATGGGATTCACATAGTGTGTTGCAGAATGGAGAATTGTTAGGTGTTGAATAGAGGAGGGGCTGACCTGCCTGGCTGCTGTGTGCAGTTTGTGAGGAAGGATGAGAAGCCCCTCACTTGTCAGACACTCTACCAGAGTTCCACAAGTGGCCATTCATCCTCCCAACCCAACACTCTGACCCAAGCTGCTTAACATAATGCATTAAAGTTCTACTTTTGTATGTCTGTATTGACGACAGTTCTTGTTATTATTTTACATATTGTTAACATATTTGTGTTGTACACAATATATTACATTATATGCATTGGGCTATTTCGTTAAAAGTACATCCTCAGTTGGAATACATATTAAAATGAAAGCAACCAGTCAAATGAATAAGACAGTAAATTTAAGCACACAACTCGTGTTGTGTAATTTTTGTATGCAACAGCGACAAACTTAAAAGATAGTGTCAAATATGCACGCAAATAGGCCTACCGTTACTTTTATCCCAGTCATACTTCTTTACATAGGCACTTACTTTTTACTGGATTTATGTAATTATTTATTTAAATCTTTCTAGTCAGGGGTGTACCTAGTAGGGGTTATATCGCACATGTGCACAAAGTGCCATTATGCACTGGACCCACAGTATGGGTGACCGCCGAACGTGTGGTCTTTTTGTTATGTGTGTGCTGCCCGGTCAAGAGAGCCTACAGTCCTACAAGGTTGGAAACAGGTTGGCAGGATGCTGTCACCGGTCTTTCCCTTGGAGGATGACGCTTACAAAGTAGGAGACAGGTGCAAATCACCCTTGGAACTAGAACTTGTTGAATAGTTTGCAAACATATTTATTCTGAGTAGAATAAGCATTGTGACCCGCACTGACTCCTATGCTTTTGTGATTACCAAGCAACCGGCAGAAGTTACGTTACAAACCGTGGGAAGGGGCTCTGTTAGGAAAAAAGCAATCTAGAGCAACTAAATAAAGAAGTCATAATAACAATTCTAACCCTACCGTTTAATGGTGTTCCTAAGGGATGGGGTAAGCACTCCCAAGTGGAGTGTGTGTAAGTGGGTTTGAAGCAAGCTTCACTGGTAGCAGTTCTCTATGAGGCCTCCGGAGTAGAGAGCCCAAGCACGACAGGGGTACGCCGAGCTGCTTAGTGTCCAAGGCAGGGAAAAACAATGTGATGACAACTGATGTTCTGAGGGCTCGTCTGGCCTTAAATACTGTCGACAGTGTCTTTCTTTGGCTTGGACATCTTCATCTGGGTGACTCCTCCCTTCGTAGGCAGTGCAGACCTTGTTGCTCTCTCTTGGAGAGGAAAAGAAGCGGGGTAGTGTTTCCCTGTGTGCTTAGGGGCAGACCGGCTTCATTAGCATGGCTAGGTAGGGGTGCATGACGGACGTGCATGTTTATTTAACAGGCAATGTAAGTTCATCAGTCATTCTCGGGATGCCACTGACTTGTGGTTCATTACTCTGTGTTGGCTACCGTTACATCACACGGGCTAGGATGAAACTGATAAAACAAAAATGCCAGCTACACGTTATACGTCAATTCCCCCCCCCCCCCCCCCTTATCTCTCATCCCTACTAATGTAAACTCGGTTCAAGTAATTCAGGAGTTGCATTAATGTAGAACTGTTACTGAATGTGACTAACGTTGCCTTCTGTACGCTCGCTTGGGATGGTGTATGGTGGCTAGTTTTCCTTGTAGCGCTCTCTCTCTCTTCCAACCGGCTGACGGGTGAGGTGAAGTAGCCCGCTAATGGCTTCAACCTCCTGGAGGGAGAGTGTTACTGGATTTGTACCGGAGTCGGGTGAATGCAAGTGCCCATCTTGTTTACGTAAAAACATGTCACTCACACAACAGCAGATGACTGTGGGTACCTTACATCAACTTAAACAGTTTTATCTGTAAATAGTAGGGCTGGGCCGATACTACATTTTACCGATTCCGCCAATACCAATTGTGAGCCGATACTCGACAATGATACCCACATTAGAAGTATTTTTATTTGATAAAAGAATATTTTAATACTTTCATGGTTTATTTTTAAAATATATTGTGTGCAGGCAAGAGCACTTACAGTCATTATACTATTCCAGAACACAACACAGTTTTAATCAGTACGCAATCTATAAAGCAAATTATGGTACAAGCAAATTATATTTAAAAAAATATTAGTTTTATGTTAAGAAAAGTAAAAATAATCATGCATATTCCAAACAGCATATTATCAATCTCCTAGGTTACAGTGTAGAGGTAGGTTGGCTAGGGCCAGCAGTTACCTGTGTGGTGCTAGTTGATGAGGTGCCGTACGGAGAGGTCAGGTATCTGGCTCTCCAGGTGGCGGATACACTGCTTCCACAAGACGAGTTAGCAATACCCGACCTCGGTGTCACGTCCAGTGACTAGTGCTTGTACAGCAGGATGTGTTTCAACGCCAAGTCTGGTGTGCTAGGGGAAATAAACGGAGGTGCTCTTTAAAGACAACTGCCTCTCCAGGTGACGGGCAGTCTGAGCACGTTCCCATGGGGTGTTTCCACCAAGTGTGGAGGGGTTGTTGGTGTACACTCACTTAGCTGTGAAGAACTCGTCCCTTTCCTCCTCTCTTCGAGCACCATACCTTTCTCCGAAGGGCATAGAGGCAGTATTGACACTTAATGTTCTTCCACTCGGCGCAAGCAGATAGACAGAGCCCTAAGTGTATAGCCCAACAGCAGTTGATAACATGAACCTTGTGCTCCTACGGTTCTGCACCTTGAAACACAAACCTATAGCGGTAGGTTGTATGGGCCGTCATCCTACTACTGTCAGGGTGATGACCAGCAACACTCAGGCCACCAGTCCCAGGCCTCTGCCAGCACCTTCGGCGTTCTGGTAAGCGTTACAACCTTGGCTGTCCTACTCCTGATGGAGGTGTACCTAGTGGTTGAGACTCTACCTTTCTGTACACCTAGGTGCACAGAACGGGTGGCCGTCAGAAGTGGTGTGTGTCATTGATGTACAGATACCTGAAGGGGATCTGTAGTCGTGCACTATGGTTCGTAATGTTATTACACCTGGTCGCTTGCTTGCTCCATCTAGAGGTAGAGTTCCTAGTATCGGACATGATTGACCTCTAAACAAATTTACTCTCAGGATAGGTTAAAATGGTATTTATTATAAATAATAAATACTGGTGACTTGTACCTACTACTAAGCAGAGTGCGAACAGTAGTAAACTACGCGTGGTGGTGACCTGCTCCTAGACTACTCAAGTATAGAATGAACTTGACGGCTATGAAAACAACTCTGACGCAGTTACTCTAACCTGGGGTTGTCTAGACGAGACATTACAATGGGGCCACTACCAAAAGGACAGCGGGTGTTGTTGCCACTTACCAGCAAGTAGCAGTGGCTGTTGATCCAGGAGGATCAACAGCGGAAGTGTGGAGTGTAGTTGAGGCGGCTTTTGATGTTGAAGACTTCTGGAAGCTGATGGTGCTTGAAGTCTGTGGGAGCTTCTGGATGAAGTGGTAGAAGTCTCTGGTCATCTGTGGTGGCAGCCTCAGGTGGTCGTTGAAGAACTGGAAGCTCTTGGAGAAGACCAAGAGGGCCTATGGTCAGTAGAAAGCCCCACCACAGAAATGTTGAGGCAAGCTACTGGAGAAGTTAACTGGCATCTTCGGCCGCGCACTGCCTTATATTGTGCACTCGGCCGGCCCATGCCTGGGCTGGAGTGGGAGGTGTGACGTCTTCCTTGGTACGAGCGCGGTGGGAGAATTACCCTTGTGCCCAGCCTGGGCTGGGCTTGGACGCTTGGCGGCCTTCGACCTTCTTCGGAAAGCTAGGAGACACACTGTCTAGCATGGGGTTCATGGAAGCTGATGTGTTCCCTAGCCGCTGGCAACAATGCTTGTTTCACGTGCTAAGATCGTCTGCTAGGGTTGAAGTGATCCTGTTGCACTCGTGAATAACATGTTGGGTTTGACCCTTCCTCAGTTTACTTAGATACTATGTGAGTAGTGAGAGGAAGTTTGGTCTACTACATGAAAAATTATCATTTGTTTGTAACTGTCCCTTCTGTGGGAAACAATCCTACAGCCATCTATGGCAGTGGTTCTTGGTAGATGTAAAACATTTGGATGAGTCATAGTCGTGTTTAATATAACTAATATAAGCAGCACATGTCAATTTGCCCCCCTCGGTGCAACGGAGGCTCATCCGTCGTCAAAGGTGGAGCAAGGGACAGCAGAACTAATCCCATCTCTCTGGAAGGTCTGGAATGTCTTAAGTATGATGGAGCCTTGGAAAAAATTTTTATATTGGGTGAGTGCATCCCTTAACTCTGGGTCAGTTTGGTATGTGTATTTGCTGTCCTCCTGTGTGCTGGGTCCTCTCCTCCTTCACCCGGCTGGCCGGTGTCTCTGCTCTGCTAATGGGTTTACCCCCCTGTGGTGTGAAAATTACTGTCAAGGTTTACATGGTGAACCGGGTGTTCTATGACCTCAGTTATTATATGTGACGTTGACAAGCTCAGCATAGACACTGTTGTTACGTAATATAAAGATAATTAGCAACACTGCCTGTGGAAAAATATGTACACAAAATGACATGCTTAAAACACTGGGAATAAAATATGTATACAATGCTTTACTCGTGGAATGTAGGGAGGTAACAGACTATCACTTGCTTGCAATGGTGTATTTGTTTGGAGGAAGCCCTACATTCTTTGATAGGCAATGTTGAGTCTCACTGCAAGCACAACAGTTATGTGTGACATAATGAAAGGTTGCCAACCCCAGGCCTTCCATCACCTGAGGCTGGCTAGTCACCGATTCGAGTACCCTTTTATAATTAAACTACTATGAAAATACAAATTTTACGGAGGTCACCGTACAGTCTAACTTATAAGTTAAAACATGTAAACACTCTTATTTACAATTTGTGCCTTATAGGATACTTTAAGAGAGTCATAAAAAGCTCTGAGACTTTGTCCTGGGTTTGAGCCTTACTTGATATTAAGACACATATGTTTAAAACACATGCTAAACACTCAAAGATGACAAGGACACTATTTCATAACATACAAGGCATTATGAAAGAAGATATATGGGAAAGAAACTTTTGTTAAATAATCTTCACGGTCACTTTGATAGCTAGTCTTTGGTTCTGATCCCATGGGATCTTATATCTTCACACAAAACACTTAGAAACATATGGTTATATATAATGGTGTACCTACACATCAAATAACTGAGAATAAAAAACTAACCTATTCTATTCTCTCCTTTGAGGAGTCCATTTCTACACTATAACTAACTGTATAGTTATGAAGTCTTTCTTCATGTATCACCAGCACTGTAGGGAGAGTCTTATCAGCTTTACAGTTCATTGGTTAAGTGGGCTTGTCGGCTATTTAACACTCATTGTCATGATGTGAGAATACCTATACGAGTTTCACTGGCGTACTGAGAATAGCTGCGTCACTGCTCATTCTAGTTTTGTCTGTTTATACTACACGTATTTCTCACACATTGGAGTTACCTGGCAACTTAGTGGATGTTGCCTATTAATGTTCATTCTGAGGGCTAATCTGCAAGCTCCTACATAGCGTGTTACGGGTTTCTGCTTGAGGAGAGCTTAGTTACGGCTCCTCATTACAAGTCTATCTTCTCTGGTTACACATTTTATTACCTAATAATTGTTAGTGGTAGTGTGTGTATCTGGAAGCGGTAATGCCTGGCATTACTCTCACTGTCTATTAACTGGTGGCTATCACTAGGTAACTGCTTTCGTATTTAGGACTATAATGTATCCTAAAAGTCACCCCTAGGGCGGGGGGTGCTTAGTTACAGCTACCTACATAAGCCTCTATTTACAAAGCTCTTACTTACTTGTTGGCGGTCTTGTTCTTTGCTGGTCTTCCTCTCTGCGTCAGTACAGGATGGACAGGATATGGCCGCAAACTGGGATGTGGGCCTCCACGGAAACCCCTTGTACCGGCCTGGCACTACCACTGTTTTGGCATCACAATGGGGCATCACACTCTTTGGTTCAACACATGGTGGCAATGAGGCGGTGGGAGGGAGCTGTAAGGTAGAGCCCTCGACCTCGACTGCTCTGGTTCCTTCCCAGAGTGTAGGTAGTTTCTGGACCTTGAAGGTCTATGGTCTGAGGGCCTTCAACCTCGGTGGCTCTCGTGGTGTCATCTGCTCATGTAGAAGGTGGGTGTAGGACATCGGCGTCGCTGCTGCTTACCATTCCTATTGTTCCAGTAATTTCCTGATTGGAGGCGCACACGGGCTCCTCGTTCTCAGTGATATTGGATGGTGCTTCTGCTCATCCAGAGGATGGGGTTAGGGTGTTGTCTGTGCTGTCGCTAGCTGGCCCTAGTGAACTGGTGTCCTGAGCAGGAGCGCTGTTGGACCCCTCTTCCTAAGGGATCCCAACGAGTTTTTCTTCTCTACCATTGGCCTTTGGCACAGGAGATGGTAGTGGCTTGTCGCTGTGTCTCTTTTGCTCTGCAGCTCACTTACCATTTGCGGTGCTACGTCTGGATCCAAGGTCGTCGCCGTGGTCATCCTCTTTGGTTCGACTCTTGGTTCCAGAGTAGCGGCAGTCTGGGGGAACAGTGCAGATGGTTCTTTCACCTCCCTCGTTTGTGGGGTTTCGGATTGTTCCGAGATCCTACTACTGTGGCAAAGTTTCTGGCTGGACTGTCGATTCATGGGGCTACGCCATGAAATTTTGCTTTTTCCAGGGGATGCCCGGTCACATGTGGCTATAACCTTGCAGGCGTAGCTCGTCAGCGTTGAGGACAGGGTTCTTACGGAGTCTGCTCCTTGATGTATTGGAAAGCTCAGGGGTTAAGAGTAGCTTGCATTCCTGTCAGTGTCTAGTGTTATTGCGTCGGGCCTCCTGGTAAGCATTGGCTTGACTTTGGGAGATGTAGTCGGTCTGTGGTCACCAGAGGCAGTTCAGGCTCCTCTGCCTCTGGGGCAAAGTCCGCCATGTTGGCATCTACATCTTGGTCAGACTAATGTCTATATATGTGCAGTAGATACCGGTACCCTGGCAAGTGGTATGACTACATGTTTCGGGTACCACGCTGGCCATGTTGCCAGCTTGTGGCTCTGTGAGATTGCCTTCGCTCTTTGACATCCTACTGGCTTGGGTGCCACAAGGTGTTGCTAGACTCCTCGAAGTCTGGTTTATTATTCGGTCCCAGCTACTGTCTATCTCTGGCCGTTCTGACCTGGTCCCGCTTTCATTGGTTAACAGTTATTAACGCTAACGCCACATTTTGGGTGCCAGAAAAGCACTTGATGTGTATTGTGTAGACTAGTCAATGTTACTTTTGGTGAGCGCAATGTCAGGTGCGCTCGGGTACTCAATTACTGTTATTGAGTTGGCTTTCTGCTAGAGACTAGCACTGGTCCAGAAGACTGACAGCTTGGTATGAAGTCTGCCGTGGGCAGTACCACAATATTTCTTATACCATCATACCCCTTTGAGGCAGGGCTGATGTACCAGGGTACTCACTCACCAATCTCCTAGGTGCTGTACGGAGAGGTCAGGTATCTGACTCCAGGTGGCGGGTGCACTGCTTCCACAAAACGAGTTGGCAATACCCCACCTCGGTGTCATGTCCAGTGACTAGTGCTCGTACTGCAGGATGGGTTTCAACGCCAAGTCTGGTGTGCGAGGGGAAATAAATGGAGGTGCTGTTTGAAGAGAACTGCCTCTCCAGGTGACGGGCAGTCTGAGCATGGTCCCCGTGGGGTGTCTCCACCAAGTGTGGAGGGGTTGTTGGTGCACTCTCGCTTAGCTGTAAAGAACTCTTCCCTTTTCTCCTCCTTTCAAGTACTGTGCATTTCCCCAAAGGGCATAGAGGCAGTATTGACACTTAACCATTGTTTAATTTAAGTGGTAATGCATCGCAATTTGCGATGCAAAATTCGCACAATGTGACGCAAATTAGGATTTGCATCGCAAATTGCGATATTGTAGCAACTATGTTTGGTGCGTGATGCTCAAGGTTGAAGCATTGTTTGAATGAAACTGAGTTAACTAATTGAGCGCATTCCACAAAACGTAGATACACACAGGAACTGAGCTGTCATTCTCATCTTACAAACCAGTCCCTTTCCCACAGCGACACTGCTCTGTCGGGTGCCGAGCAAAGGGAGGTAAAAAAAAAAGTGACATCAGCACTCCTCATCAGTCACGTTGAGCCAGCGGAGTGCGAAACAGTAAACAACAGTGATTAAAAGTGGTATAAGTGATGCAGTTTGGACTTGTGAAACGAGTCGTTTTTGATGTAAACTGTTTCAATAAGTGCTGAAACGGGGTAATTATTTGCAGTATTTATGTTCAGGTCGCTTTTTGAAAGGACACAAATACGTAACTAAATGCCGTAAAGTCCACTGAAAAATTTTTTCCCCCTCTTTTAAGTTTCTAATTACACCACTGCATGTCTGTGCTGGAAGATATGCCTATGCAATTGGGAGGATGAGGAAGCGAGGAGGAGGGAATTAATGAGTACATGAAAAGTAGTTTTTTACTTAGTTTCCATTCGGGTGGGCTAGTGGTTGCCAGACGCGAGTCTTCTTTATTGTGACAAATAGGCCATCCCATCGCTATTGTGCGCGCTTGCCTTCTTATTCTGCAGTGTTGTAACAAAAAAGTAGGCAGTAACAGCCTGGTGTTGTGTTTAAAATGGCAAGTGGTACTGTACGCATGTGGTATAGTACTTTTAAGAACTGGAAAAATGAACTGGATCTCTGGAATTCATAGCGTAAATGTGAAGAGAATGCAGGAAATGTGGTGTCTGTGTATTGTAAATTATGCTGTAAAAGTGAAACCTCACTTGGTGAGTTGCACAATTTTTACACAGCATTTAGAAAGTGCATTATAAAGACTCTGCGCTCTAAAAAAAGGACAACTGCGTTAAAGATGCTAAATCAGAGATGCACAAGAATGCTCTTAACGTTCGTAATAAACCCGCATCAATTCAAGATTTCTTCGTTAAAACACCTGTTGGCAAGGCAATGTCATCTGTTAGTGGTGGAGCAAAACATTGCATCGGAAAACTTGTGGGCATTGCGTATGTCTTAGATCAAGAAGAAATGAATAGCATTTAATAAATTTCCCAAACTAGTTGAACTAGAAAAACGTCATGGAGTTGACATTTGTGTAACATATGCCACTGTACCAAAGTGTGAAGAATTCACATCTTGCAATGCAACAACTTTGAAAAATGAATTTATAAATAACTTGAGTAATACTGATTACTTAAGGGGAGACTTTTTTGTTCCAAAAAATTGATTTTTTATTTCAATTTAAAAAAAAACTACGTTTCATGCTGTTTGAAATTATGTATAACACTAACACTTGACACTTTGCAACCTACTTAATAACCAAAAATTTAATTGAATTAAATAATTTTTTAGGTAGTGAAGGACTGCAACCCTGCAATAATAATTTTTTTACAGCCTGTAAATTAGCATTATTCCTAAGTCCTAAGGAGAGATAAGTCAATAGACAACCAATTGGGTTGTAGCCATTTATAGGTGGGAGAGAGATTGGGATAAGGATGGGTGTATTTTCAGTTGGCAATATGGCAGCTGTGCATCTCAGGTAATGTTTATGTGATCAGATGGTGTATGGCGGACAAAGTAAACTAATCGCTCAAACAGTGTGACATTACTTGAAATGTGCGGCCACCATATTGCGGACTGAATTCTCTCCCTCATCCCCCCCCCCCTTTTTTTCTTTCTTTCTTTTTTTCTTTTTTCCAGTTCATCAAAACCTTTGCGAATACTGCTGGTTTTATGTTCCATCTACCTATTTCAATCATCCCTGTTAATTAGTTGGTATCATTCCTAATTTTGTAATATTTCCTGGTTGGCAATGCACTAACCAATACTTATTCTAAGTTGGTAGCACTTCAATTTTTTTTTTTGTAAACAACGAATTAATTCATTCTTGTGTTTATTTATTTTTGTGTAACAGGAATGAGTTTTATTTCATTTTATGAATTATGTATTGTGCTAACTGGTTAGTAGAACTATATACTGTGCATATTGTACCTGGTAACAAATATGGCAAGGATAAAGAAATTCAATCAGAAACGGACTTTCAGAGGAAATCAACATTCTAATGAACATAAATCTGTTAGTAGGTGTTCCACATCAAGAAGTCCAGACTCTGTGAAAGTAAGCCCCAAGATGTCTTATAGTTAAAAAAAACTGAAACATGCTAAAATTCCAAAAGACTTTGATGAAGAGATTGGCATGAATATAATTGTTGATTTAGACCTTATTTCTTGGTTAGTACACTCAATAGCAAAGTGTAAATTTTGTGGTAGTGCTGACACTCGATGAACAGTTCAGATCTGGTTTGGTTCATCGTATTGTCATAAAATTTAGTTTTTGTTACGAAAATGATCAAGAAATGAGTTCAAAGTGCATTGAAAATATGCATGAAATAAATATAAGATATGCATATGCACTTCGTTCCATTGGCAGAGTTAAGGCATCTGGGAAGATATTTTTCAGCAGTAATGAATTTATTGCCACCAAACCAAAATTTGAAAAATACATCACAAACCTTCTTGCAGCTGTCACTGAAGTTTGTGAAGCATCTATGAGACATGAAGCAAAAGAGGTTGTACTAGAAAACGAAGGAAGATCAGACGTGACAGCTGCTTTTGACAGTACATGGAAAAAGCGGAGACACCTCTATGAATGGAGTTGTGACTGTAACCTCATTCGGCACTGCAAAGTATTATATTTTGAATGCTTGTCCAAATTTTGTACATGCTGTGTTCATAAAAGAAAAAAACTAAATCTGGAGAAAATGGAAGAACACAAAAAGTATGTGCAGCAAATTATGAGGGCTCAAATGGTGGTATGGATGTTGCTGGAGCCACTCCTCTGTGTGCTTGATCTGAACATAAACTTGGCCTGCGTTATGTCCAGTATTTAGGAGATGGAGGTTCCAAAGGTTTTGCAGCCGTTCTACAAAACAAACCTTATGGCAATAATGTTGACATTATCAAGCTTGAATGTGTTGGACATGTACAAAAACTTGTTGGCACCCAACTTAGACAATTGAAACGGGACATGAAAGGACAAAAACTTAGTGATGGTAAAGGGTTTGGAGGGAAAGGAAGACTCACTGACTTTGAAATACATAAATTGCAGCATTATTATGACCAGTCCATAAGGAAAAATCTGACTAATGTAGAAGATACGAGAAAAGCTATTTGGGCAATTTATTTTCATAAGATATCAACACATGCGAACTCTCAGCATTTCTTTTGTCCATCTGGTGATAATTCTTGGTGCAAATTCACTGCCAGAAGCAGTGACTTGTCCAAAATAGACCTATTGAAGCGGTGTCTCCATGGGAAAACTCAACATCCCGAGAGTTTCAACAGCACAGTATGGCAAAGACTTCCAAAAACTATCTACATTGGGCTCCAGACCCCGAAACTTGGTGTTGCTCATGCAATGGTTTGTTTCAATGAAGGCTCTGTTGCCACAACCAATGTTCTTGAGAGATTGCAGATCAAACCAGGGAAATTTATGATGGGCGGTCTCAAGGCAATAGATGCGGGGAGGAGAAAAAAGGCTGACGAAGTTTAAGAACAAAATAAAAAGAAGAGAGTGAAAAGGAGACAGCAAATGTTACTGTCCAGGAGGATTTTGAAATGAGAAAGGTGTGCCATCAACTTTAAAGCCTGATTTTTCTAAAGTGCTGTTTTTTATGTTAAGGTAAATTTTTCTTAAAAACTATTTGAGCTACAGACTTGAGAAACTTGTTATAAATATTTCTTATTACTATATGAGTCTGTCTTACCACTTTGATTTAAATCAGTTTCGTTTAAACATTTCAAAAAAAAAAATTTCTTATTGTGAAGAAACAGAGCTACGTAATTAATTTTTGTAGGAAAGGCACAAGAAGATAGGCTAAGTAATGTGCCAGTTGATACGACCAGTAATTTTTGTAATAACTGCACCTGAATAAAATTTGAAGTACATGTATCTGGCAAAATTTGTTGTGAATGCTCCACTGATGTCAGTGCTATTGGCTGTTTCACATAAGTGGGGTAAATTTTGACAGTTCTAGAAAAGTAGCACGGCCACAATATATCCTTCTACCGCAGTTGTTGTGTCACTCAAGAAAAAGATGTTTGTAAACAAATGTTTTGAGTCCAATGCACACTTGCATTTCTTTCTTCCTTGTGTTTCCTGTCATGGCAGGCATTGAAAGTCTGACGTTAGCTAACTTCCGTCCAGTAATTAATGGAGGATATTATACAGGATGAGTCCCTTAAAACAGGCCCCGAGGGACGTGTGTAATGGAGCGAGGGAATGAGGAAGTGCAGTTCAGTGTGACAACAAGTTACCTATACTAGGTGCTGGAAGTGGCAGTCGTTGGCCTCGAGGTAGGTGTGCAGACGATAACAAAAGTTGTGAAAGGCACGGCGAGGACATGCTGCGGAATGGCATCGATAGCTATGATAATGTTGCTCTGGAGTTCTTTGAGTGTGTGCGGGTTGTTGTAGACCTGTCCCTTTAGAGCGCCCCACAAGAAGGAATCACAGTCGAATAAATCTGGAAAACGGGGTAGCATAGGGTTGGTTTGTTCTGTGGCTGATAACACATTTAGGCTGGAACACCAACTCAAAGCGCGCAATCATTGCACGTGCAGTATGCGCCATGGTTCCATACTTCTAAAAGTAAGGATTGCTGCACTCATCCTCCATCAATTGTTCCGCAAAAACATTGAAAACGTTTTCGACAAAATGAGGAAACACACGGGGATGATGTGGCGTGATGACATGGCACACCAGACACAGAGTTTCTGGGATGCAGTAGAGCTTCTGTCAACACATGTGGTTTGTCACCTGACCAATGGCACGTGTTCTGGGAGTTTACGTACCCTGACAAATGGAACCATGCTTCATTGGAAAATAATGTACATATCCATGCTGCAAAACCTCTGGAGCAATATTGGACAAACCACTCACAGAACTGCACTCGAGCTACCTTGTCCACATCCAACAACTGATGCACTACAGTAAATTTGTATCGCTCCGTTACACACATGTCTCACGGGGCCTCTTTTAAAGGACTCACCCTGTAATTAGGTTGGCATTCCAACCTGTTGTATTTTTTTATTACAGAGTTAAATTTGTTGGAGTTCTGTTTATTTTATTTTGAAGGAAAAGGGAAATGGTGAGCGGTGGGATTAATGATTAATGTTCTGCACGACACATACATATTTTTATAAAAGGTTTTTTTTTTACCACCTGTAAACTTGACTAACACATAATCTCCAACCTTCACTTCATTCAAGTCAGATAGCTGACATATTTCAGAATGTCTGTTTCCTCTTCTAAAAGCTCTATGTCATCTTAACTATCACCACTTTCTTGCCATTCTTCAGATTCATACATTACCTTTTTCTTCTTCTGCGCTGTCTTAGTTTTTTCCTTTTCCAACAGGTTTAACGTCTTTCGTGAGACTGGATTATTTTTATGTTCTTACGAGTGTATGGCATTTTGAGATGTATATTTTTTTGATGGAGCAGTGGAAAATTTTGTTTGTATGGAAATAACATTTAAATTATTTAACTTTGAAAATTTTAACTTAAATGAAAAAACAAAACACGATACATACGTCTCTGTTCGTATTCATACAGATGTAGCAATACACAGTATACACGCACACACTTTGACCAAAGTTAACCTTACACTTGAATTTACGATATAGACAAATAAACAAATATTATTCAATCACTACAAAAGTGTGGAAACAGCGGCTTTTTCAGGCCACGTGTATTTAGATAATTATATTAACGGTTTACAAATACATTTACAAAACACTCAAACTTTGTGTTTGTAAAATTGGAACCTCTTGAACACGTATTTTTCTATGGCAATCCTTGCAAATTACATTAAAATCACGTTTGTTTGTCACTAGCATTAAATATTTTATTTGCAGAAACATTCAGTAAAATCAACACTGCACACGTTTCCTGAAACCAACAAACTTTAAGTTAGATACGTAAATTATATTTGCGTCACTTCATTGCAGATGGCAGTAAGGAAAATGCAGAACAAGTAGTTTTAATGAAGCAGTAAACACGTGCCGATTAATATTACTTTACACTCAATAAAATACACTATAGCCCATTCACGCTTTCTTCGGCTTTTTAGAATCGAACCTTTGAAAAATCACCCTAGGCATAATATGTCAACCTGTTTTTCCAATAACTTGTATTCCACCAATATTTCACACTGTGATTAACTTTAGAGTATTGTATTATTGAATAAATGAAACTTTACCTTAGTATCTTATATAACTTGTAATATTTATTTTGTATTAAACATGAATTAACAACAGCGAGAGCAGCGACGTGTTGGCAATGGCCGGTAAGAAATAGTTCACAATTACAATCTTTTTTAACCTCGTTTTTATGAATACTCTTTGTAAGGTAAACATTGCCAATTGATATATTTGTATTGTTAGATAGCACTGGCGAAAATACATTTCATTGCTGCAGTTAAAAATATCCACGCAAATTCCCGTGTGTAGGCTGGTGTTTTTTTTTCGTCCGGAATAAAAGTTCAATAAACGAAGCAGAGCTTGTGACTCTCTCTTCTTTCTCTCTCGGGAAGATCGTACCACCTGTGTAGGAAAGGTATACATTTTGTTATTTCTAATTCCAGCACATTTCATACTAATTACAGCAACAGTAATGATGTTTGAGATTGTAATTCACAACTGAAATGAGATTTTATTGTTTAAATACGTATTATACGATATTTAAATGCAACGACATATTTTAGATGCGATGGCGCAACACAGCTCGTTGCGCGACACAAATCCAGCAGGTTGGCAGATGTGGCCTAGCCACGCGCTTGTTCCAATATGGCTGGCGGGCCGTTTACATATGTGTTTCCAGGACAGGGATAATTAATATACTCTAACGAGTGTTGTGATCGCCGCTTGAGTAAGGGCATAGCCGCCATTTCCGTCTATGGTGGCTGTGTTGTAATCGTTGCACACAGGCCAGATGTGTGTGGATTTCAAATATGTGCAAAGTTTATACGTTTTAACCATGAACTGATGTTATGATGAAGTTACTTATTGAAATTCACATCTGTTTTCACAACGTTGTACCTTTGCGCTAAGTGTTTGAAACATAGTTATGTAATGAGTAGGGATAGGAATTTTTTGCGGTCACGAATTTTCCGCGAATATTCACTCATCACCACATATCAACTGTTCAATAACTACAAAACATCGAAAAAATTCAAACGCTAATGTAAGCAATTAATAAAACCAAAGATTACTAGAGACGAAGCGAGTGCGCGCTGAAATCTGCCATCTGTGGTGTTACTAGAAAATAAATGGCAAGTGGTTGCTAGGGTAACAATGTGTACGCTTTCACACGTGAAGTAAAGCAAGAGATGGCGTTAGCTTCGTACATCTGTGAACTCATGATTTCTTCTACTGCTGTTGTCACATTGTTGGTTCACGTGATAGATAAAATACATAAAAATGTTTACAAACAACGTTCCCAATATTGCTTTTTAGAAATATTGTTTTGAAAGTTTATATTTATTGATTTTATAAATGCGTATGTTAAATAGCAAACTTATTATTTAAAGTATTTGTATTATTTTTTTCCTTTTCTTTTTGTGGTTGAGATTGTAGGCTTGTTTTTAAGATGCCAATTAATAAACTCAATGCCAGAGATAGAGCATTTCAGTACCAGAAGAATGGTTTCTACTGCACCGATAGCCATACGGTAATGTACAAATTTTGTAATTGCCAAGTTGCATGGGAACGCAAAGATTTGGTTGACAAGCATCTAAAATCAACCAAGCATGTGACTGCCTGAACAAAACGAGTGCTGCAAGTCAAAACTTCACACTTCAGTCGCTTCGTGCTTCAGCAGCATTGAAAGAAAAAAGAAAACCACAGAATACCTTGGAAAACGAGTGACTGAAACATTTTTGAAATAAAAAAACATACCTCTGTACAAACTAGAAAATGACCACATGAAAACATTCATGCACAAGTTCATTGAAGGTTATTTTTATATCCTAACACTTTCCTAATTTTCTGGTTTAGCCTAATAATAATATACAGATTTGCTTCCTAATTTTTCAACAGGTTTCCCCCCCCCCCCCCCCCCCTTAAGTCATTGCATAAACTGTTTACTTTTTCGGGGGGCGGGGCGGATTTAAGATCATATTTATTATTTTAATGAATAATGTTGCTGAAAATAATGTGCCATGTTTTAAATCAGAGATTTGCAGTAATGCTGCTTACACAGGATTTAGACCTAATATTTTATTGCAGGTGCTGATGACATTCCATGTATCAAAGTCTTGAAAGAAAAGCACTTTCCAACGGTAAAACAATAGCGGGAAAATGCCCTAAGGGAGAAAGTGAGAGGAAAACAAGTGGCAGTATTTTGTGATGAAATGACTGACTGTAGATGTGGCTGCATTTTTGTTGTTCTTTTCAAGATCATTGAGAGCACTGACAAGATTGACATTTTTATTGGAGATGTCCATGCTCTGGAAACTGCAAATGCAAAGAATTGTTCCAGGGCTATTTAGGATACCTTGAAGAAGTACAATGTTGACTTTGATAGTGTCTTAGTTCTAGTTTCAGACTCTGCTAAATACATGATAAAATGTTTTGACACTTTGAAAAAACATCATGGCTGATCATGTACTAGTTGTACAATGTTGGGCACATAAGCTTAATTTAGTCATAAATGAGCTTGGAAAATATTTGCATGAACTTCAGAAAACAATCGCTACAGTTAAATCGGCATTCTTGAACACACGCAAGAGGAAACATTTGTTTCGACAGTTTCTTGATGAAATATATGCAGATGTCTTTTTCCCATGCCAGTGCTTACAAGATGGTCTTCCTGGTATGAATCTGTTTGCTACCTCGCTGAACACTTGAATGCTGTTATTGAATTTTTGACAAGCAGTGAAATTTCCTGTCTCCGCAATGCAGGTATTGAATCCTTCACAGGTGCATCAGTAGAAGAAATTCAGTGTGTGAAGATTCAAGCATTTTTTGTTCAAGAAACTTGTAAGAATGCAACTGAACTGATAAAAAAAAGTTGGAAGGTTCGTCTTACCCATGCAGTCACGTACTCACTGGTGAACTTCGTAAAATAGAGCAGGTTCTTCAGCTTGCTACAACGGGAAGCCTTCCATAAGAAACCCAGGCCTGTCTGAATGCTTGCGAGAAAACTGTTGCTAAAGCAAAAATCACATCAGCCTTGAAGAATGCTGCTTCGCATTCTCACACAAAACTTCTTTCACTGAAGGCAAGTGATCCAACTCATCATTTATACGAGCACTTAAATGTTTTCAATCCTTCAGAAATTGTGCTGACAAGCATAACTCCCAATCTGAGCAAAATATTGCAGAAAATATTTTTGTTTTCAAAGCTGAGTGAAAGTGTTCAATCAAAAATTCAATTTTGGTGATACAATAGACACTTCAATTTGTGTTCGTGAATCAGTTGGGTAAATGATGACATTGTTTCGCTTCTTATGGCTGTATCAGTCATCAATCTGACTGCTTGCTTTGCTTTGCAGTCTATATGTTGCCCTGTGCCAATGTTGACTCGAGAGTTTTCTTGAATACAATAACATTCTCAATGACAAAGTCATGCTTGAAGCAGAAATCTAGAATTGCTTATAAATTATTTAGAGAGCTAGACTAAAGGCCTGCATAAATAACTAATTGTAAAATATTGCTAATGTGCTTAACTTATTTGTAAATAAACATTTGTACTTGGCTGTTGAATGTATATAAATATTGTTTTCCTGATAATATATTTCCTTGCATTCTAATGTTTCAATAATAAATTTGGTGTTCAGAATCATTTAAAAATTCCACAAAAAAAATTTACCTGGTATTTTGAAAACACCAATTTTTTTAATTTCAAACCACCGCTTTTAGCCATTTGAAAACACCGAAAAATTCCTATCCCTAGTAATGAGCTTACGTTTCTGTGATTTGAATGTCTGCCACAGTCCCAAAAATAATGCTAAGCTCAACCAGATAAATTAAAATCAATAATAAAATTAACCTACACACCAGTAAGTACAAATGCATCTAAATATTAACGGAATAAATGTTGCGGTAAGCCTATGTTTTGCATGTTCACCACTACCTTTTACATTTGTTGATGCTACGTACAATAAATAAGCGACAATAGTTGCATGCTTGAATTTACTGTTTCATTTCATTGGACTGGTTGTCCCTTCGTTGTAATTTTTATTCCAAACGCATATTATTAACAACAGGGTAAATACTACTGTTGTTTCCGCCACAGTTGTAACAAACACCGTTGTGGCTAAATATTAATGTGTATTATGTGTAACGTGCTATATCGTGTAACAAATAGTTATAAAGCCGACCTAAATATTGTTATAGGCCTAAATTGTGGACATTCGTAGGAAATATGACAGCATTCTTTAAACAGCTGTAAACAGCAATCAATGCATGTGACATTTATAAAAGTAGAAGTCATGTGACAGTGTTTATGTTTACATGTAGCAGAATGATACATAATCAGTAACCAAAAGTAGAAATTTAACAGGGCTTCAGAAAAGGCCGAAGTTATCGTGAATCAACTACAGCCAACTATGCTTGAAAAAAAACAAATAAAAGAAAAACAAATAAAAATAATTTATTACAGATCAAATATTCTAACAACGCCAAAAAGATATTCATATAATAAACACAATGAGGAAAAAGCACACACAACGGCCTTCACCGGACTGTAAACTGGAAACACAAACATCGTTAGTCATTGGCTGGAAACGTTTACTGTTCGTATGTGTTGCCATACTTTCATAAATGCTAAGCATGTATTTAAAGTCCAGTCATTAATAGCCAAGAATATTTAATACTGCTCTAAAAACATAATTTAAACCATGAAGTTGTAAGTATAACTAAGATTTTAAATTACAACTTTTAGTTTCTTCCAAAGCCATAATCAAAATAGCCAACTTAACAACACGGATCTCGCAGCAGTTCATCAGCTGATAAAATACTTTACGAACGAGAACATTTACTTTTTACGTAGTGTGTAGGTTTGTCACATTGTCAGATTTTACCCCACGTATACAAAATTGACAATATTGACAAAGAAATTACTTTAGTGATTATTAACCAAGATACTTCTGCTGTAGAGTTCAAATGCTTTAAAATCACAGCTTTACCTAACTCCTACGCCTCTGCAATTTTCAATAGCGTGAAAGAAATTTTGACTGAATTTGGTGTTGAAAATTTCGAAGAAGAAGGAAAAATGTTGGTTTTCTGGCCTGTGAATTTTAGCCTGGTGTTTCTGCTGAACTAAAACAACTATGCCAATGGCTTTTGGCAATCCATTGCCTTAGCCATTGCATCAAACTAAGTGTAAAATGCTACATACAGTCAACATATCTCACCAATGTATTTAAAATACTAGGTGAAGTTCATGAGTTCTATTCAAAAAGCCCTCGTAACATTCATCAGTTTCAAGAGCTAGCTATGGTTTCGGGTGAATAAAATGTGACTTCAGTCCCAACCAGCAGAGTACAAGGTGTAAGATGGGTTTCAAATAAATATAAATGTTTAGATATCTTATTAAGAATTACAATTTTATCATGAGTCAGTTGGAAAATTGGACTACAGGAAATAATTCTCAGGCTGTCAAGCTGTCTGGTATAGTAAAAACAATTAAAATTACGAAATTTGTTGCATGGGTCGTGTTTTTTAAAGACATTTTGAACAATTTGTCAAAACTGTCATTGGCACTTCAGTCTGATGTCATTGACATGCTGTATGCTTTGACCATTTCGAAACATGTATATTCATCACTTACCAGTATGATAAATGGTAATTTCAGTGATGCTCCAAGTGGCCTCCTCAAGCTTAAACCGGAAACGGAAGACTATGGTGGTCTCGCTTAGCAGGGAATTTCTTTTTCACACTGTTCTTCAATTGACACATTTAAGGACAGTTACAATGACGTTCTTACCCAACTGCATGATGTGCACAAGTGATTTTCTGATCTGCATGAGAATAATCTCATAAAATTTGGAATAAAAATTTTTAGGGATGTCAAAATATCAATTTTTTTTATTCTGATTCTCGATTCCAACCACAAAACCTTTCACTCGATTCCACCTCGATTCCGATACCATTAAGTAGTATATAGTGATTATGAACATGTGCCTACAGTCAATGTATCCTTTTGAGATTTTGTTTTATAGATCAAATTAGACAGACACAAATATGAAGACAATTACAGGAAAGACGTTATGGTTTGCTACGTGAACTTAATTTCCTATATTTAAGTAACACACAGACTTATCTCATTAGGCCTAACATATTCATATCTTTTTTTTTTTGTTATAAACCTATCATTTATTTGAAATCAATATACTCAAAAGTATTACACAAAAAAGTTAAACAAAAGTTCTCAACTTATGAAGCTAACCAATATGTACACAAATAATGATGCTATTCAGTAATGAAACTGAAATACAAGTAACCTTTTATGTAGCATTGCTTAATGAAAATGCCTCAACTGGACATTTTAAGTTGCAGGAACACAGGATGACTTGCAGCTACATGCATCTTTGCCCATAAGATCTTCTGACACATCATTATTGGCAATTTTCTTGTACTCCTCATATTTACTTAAGGGTTTTCTCACGTTACTAGCTGTGCGACACCCCACCTCATGAAATTTTCGCAGAGCACAAAATGCATAATTTGCATAATTTACATCATTTGAAAAATAATTCCACACATCCCTAGACATTTTCTTCACGTCTAATTAAATAAAATCCTCAGTACATTGAAAACTTTTAACACTACCCACTTTTAGAAAGAAGTGATGGAAATTCTTGGTAAAGGTAAATACGAAAAAAAATGGCTTTCTATCTCAACTACCTCAAAACGAAAATTATACAAACAGGAAATATGTATGGTATGGAAAATGTAGGTGTTCTTTATCTAATATACCGTTTAATAATAGGTAAAAAAATAATAATAATAATAATCTGAATAATAATACCAGGAATCCTGGCATTATTAAGGATCTTGGTCCAGGATCCTTATGCTCCCACTACTAATAACTATCGCACAACAGACCAGAAGCCAATGCATGTTCCGCATCGACGACCTGGAGCTCTAGGAGTTTGCCTCTAACAAGGGTTCTTATCTATAAACCACATCAGGTTGCAGACAGATGCTGACTTCCGGGCGCGGTTTCAACTAACACCGATCACAACACTTACGTCACTTACATCTCCAACAATATCCGCATGTGCGGCAGTGGCCTTTCATCCACGACAGAGTAATGTCTGCGTGAAGTGAGACAGCCAAACCCTGATAATAGCCATCTGCCACATTGCAGCCAAAATAAAAACGACTCATTTAACCATGAGTTTAGATACTCCGACTATCTCTTCCCCTTCATTATCGCTGATAATCAGGTTCTACTGTATGATCTTAATTCTTTCATAGTGGAACCATCATTGAATGCAATTTTTAGTGATGGGAATGAATCATTTTTATGACGGATAATAAAAAAAATATCTGAAAATTGATAGTAGTGGACATTTTCAACTTTAATAACTAGGAATTTGCTGGGGCCAGGAAAAGTATACGTTAATTCCTGTCAACACATGCAAGTCCAATACAGGTTCAGCCTATTCGGAAAACCCTAAGACATGTTGCTGTGCAACATAACCTCAATCCATGTGAAGGTGGACGAGGATTTATAATAATTAACTGTTTGATTCTAGATTCTTCTATACCTGTAATAATCGAGGGTTTCGAGGAATCGACTTTGACATCCCTAAGAATTTTTCATGATAAAATGTGGCCCACTGACGAAAAGAACCTATGCATTTATGGTGATGAAGAAATTAATGTTTTGTGCACACATTACAAGGAAGTGTTAGAAGAAAAAGGCATTACAGTAGATTTGCTCCAGGAGGATCAACAGCGGAAGTGTGGAGTGTAGTTGAGGAGGCTTTTGGTGTTGAAGACTTCTGGAAGCTCTTTGTACTTGAAGTCTTTGGGAGCTTCTGGATGAAGTGGTAGAAGTCTCTGGTCATTGGTGGCGGCAGCCTCAGGTGGTCGTTGAAGAACTGGAAGCTCTTGGAGAAGACCAAGAGGGCCTATGGTCAGTAGAGAGCCCCACCACAGAAATGTTGAGGCAAGCTACTGGAGAAGTTAACTGGTGTCTTCGGCCGTGCACTGCCTCATATTGTGCGCTCGGCTGGCCCATGCCTGGGCTGGAGTGGGAGGTGTGACTTCTTCCTTGGTACGAGTGGGGTGGGAGAACTACCCTTGCGCTAAGTCTGGGCTATTTGGCCTTGGACGCTTGGCGGCCTTCGGCCATCTTCGGAAAGCTAGGCGACGCACTGTCTAGCAGGGGTTTCGTGGAAGCTGATGTGTTCCCTAGCCACTTGCAACAATGCTTGTTACACATGCTAGGATCGTCTGCTATGTTTGAAGTGATCCTGTTGCATTTGTGAGTAATGTGCTGGGTTTGACCCTTCTTCGGGATATGTAGATACTATGTGAATAATGAGAGGAAGTTTGGTCTGGTACATCGGTAATTACCATGTGTCTATAACTGTCCCTTCCACGGGAAACAATTCTGTAGCCATCTATGGCTATGTTTAATATTACTCATATAAGTGGCATGCCTCAAATTAAGCAAACTTCGCCAACCGCAACAAAGTCAAAAGTTATAAACGTAGCTCTGAAAATTTGGAAAAAAATATTCATGTAAGTACAACTTGCCTTGTTTATGGTATCTCTGTAAATTTATATTGTTTTGGGAAGTACGTAATATTTCTGTATTCTCGACACCACACAATGTAGACTTATTGAGACATTCAGTGTTACCTCGCAGGGCCATTTCTACATAACAAAACTATAAATTTGTTTCACAGAGTACCGAATGAAATAGTTCATGCCACTAAATTGATATGCCTGCATGATATAATTCCTGGAAGATGTCTGTATTACTTCAAAATCTAACAAAACCAAAAGGAAGTCATTTCTGTGCATTTGGCAGAAAACTAATGTCACTTACTGCGCATGCGCATGGACTCGTTTGCACTCTTACTCTGTCTCTTTCTCTCTCAACATCATGTCATGCTTCACATCGCTTAATATTTCTGTTCATTTATATAGAGTACCCGTGTGTTGCTTTTGTATTTAACTTCAACAAGCAGATACAGAGCATTTTTAGTGAAAACTTAGTTTAAGGTGCACAACAGCTATGAAAATGTTGGTAACAGTAAAATGACTTAACTGCGCCATGCAGCATATTGCAAAAGAAAAAAATGCAAAATGAGTTGTAGCCACACATTTATTTATTTTAATAAATTTTAATAGTATCCAAATTAACTTTATGTTTTTCATTATTAAAGGTTGATACGTAATTTCACAGCCAGATTGATGGAACTGATGGAAAAAAATAAATATTTGACTCGATGATGCTTAAAAGAAGAATATGTCAATTGTTGGAATATTTAATTTTGATTACAGCGATGCAGAATTTGAGGTGTGTAGGCCTACCTTATTTTCAGCGTCTTGCATAGCTGTAAAGGCCGTATAGTACTGATATCGGCCGATAATCAAGTATCTGTGTCGCTCCAGCCCTAGTAAATAGCAAGTACATGCATCCATGTGTATTTAGCACTGAAAAAAATTGGGAGTGTTTTCAAACCTAAACTAAATAATGGGTGTCTGGGATAGTAGCTGTACCTGCAGTGGTGCTGAAGGCATGTAGAGAAAATGGCCTTGCTCTCAGGTCTCTCCTATTGCTCGAATGGCAGATAAGTTACATGTGACAGTGGGTCTAACATGGGCTGGCAATAAGCTTTCCATCACTTAGGCCAGCATCTATTTACAACTTAATGTATGTGTGTTACAATTTAATAAATATTTATATATACAACCTAATCAATGTTGTATATGTCACCTACAAATGACAGAAAAAACGTAACACAGTTACTCAAAATCAACATTATTATTTAAAATACCACTGTCCTTTTGGTGCCCCTGCACAGCTCAGTGACAGTATTTTAAATGCGGCATAGTTTTCATTGATAATGCATGCAGGTTCTTCCTGCCTGGCTTGGTTGTGGGGGGGGGGGGGGGGGGATATGCACCCTGGTTTATCCATCACTGGCACATGTGTTGTGACAATACAGTAACTTAACTGTCTGCTCCACAGTCTGTTCAGCACTGTATTTCTTCACTACTCTTTTTAGAACCATCACTCCTGTAACATCTTTCAATATTAATTGTTTGTCTTTGTTTGCACATCACTGATCACGGCGGTTCTGGCGTCCACGTAAAGCAGCATGTTGTGGGTAAGGCAAAGTAAAGCCCTTGGTGGATTGCCAGAGTGACTCTTTGTAGTGCCCAAATTGCCATTGGAGGGAGGTTTGGCAAACGTGGGCAGGCATCTGACATGTTTTACCGGCTGTCGGTTGGCTGCTGGGGATCATCTGCTTCATGGGTGGCCGTCAACATCTCAGGGACATCTGCCACCTTAGTCCTACTATGCCCTCATCGGGTAAGGTAGCTGTTCGAGGCAGAGGCACTATGGGTTCCTCATCATTTTCAGTTCCTTTGAGCACCTCCTACACTGGGGTAGCCATCGGCAGTAGGAGCTCTTGGGTGTCCCCCACATCCACACATCTTTGGTTCTGGAGGGCACCTCGTACACTGGGGTAGCTGTTGCAGGCATGGGCTCATAGGGCTCCCCCACGTCTTTGGTTCTGCTGGTCACCTTGCACACTGGGGTAGCTGTCGGAGGCATGGGCTGTAGAGGATCTCCACCTCTTTGTTTCTGCTGATAACCTCGTACACTAGAGTAGCTATCAGAGGCATAGGCTCTTGGGGGTCTCCACCTTTTTGGTTCTGTTGGTTACCGTATACACTAGACTAGCTGTCGGTTGCCTTGGCTATTCGGGTACCCCACCTCTTTTGTTCGGCAGTTCACCTCGTATACTAGCGTAGCAGTCGGAGGCTACGTCTCGTGATGGTCCCACACCTTCTTTGTTCTCCAGGTCACCTTGTACACTGGGGTTGCTGTCCAAAGCACAGGCTCTTGGGGGGTCCCCCACCTCTTTGATTCTGATGGTCACCATGTACACTTCGGTAGCTCTCCGTTGCTATGGCTCTTGGGGTCCCCACTTTGTTTTATCCTGGTTATCTCCTACAGTAGGTTGGCTCTAATAGGCATAGGCTATTGAGGGTCTCCACCTTTTTAGTTATGCTGGTCACCTCATACACTGGAGTACCTGCTGGAAGCTTGGGCTCTTGTGGGTCCCCCACATCTCAGGTTTTGCATGGTACCTCATACCCTGGGGTAGCTGTCTGTGGAATGGTCTCTTCGGGCTCACCCACCTCTTTGGCTGCTCAAGGCACCTCGTACACTGGGGTAGCTGTCTGAGGCATGGTACCTTGGAGCTCACCCACCACTTTGGTTCTGCAGATCACCTCGTACGCTGGGGTAGCTGTTTGAAGCTTGCGCTCTTGGGGCTCCTCCACCTATTTGGTTCTGTAGGCACCTCGTACACTGGGGTAGCTGTCAGAAGTACGTTCTCATGGAGCTCTTCACCCCATACCTTTGGTTCTGCTGGTCACCTTGTACACTGGGGTAGCTGTTGGAGGCATAGGCTCTGAGGGGTCCTCCACCTCTTTGATTCTTCTGGTCACCACGTAAACTGAGTAACTGTCCGTTGCCTTGGCATTTGGGGGTCTCCACCTTTTTGGTTTTGCTAGTCACCTCGTACTATGAGGTAGCAGATAGAGGCTTGTGCTCTATTGGATCTCTACTTCTTTGGTTCTGCTAGTCACCTCGTACACTAGGGTAGCTGCCAGAGGCATAGGTTATTGGGATCTCCACCTCTTTGGTTCTGCTGGTCACCTTGTACTCCGGGTTAGCTGTCAGAGGACATAGACTCTTGTTGGTCTCCATCTTTTTTGTTCTGCTGGTCGCATCATACACTAGTGTAGCTGTCTGAAGCTAGGGCTCTAAGGAGGGTCTCCCACCTTCTTGGTTCTTCTGGTCATCCTGTACTCTGAGTTAGCTGTCGGATGCATAGTCTCTGGAGGGGGTTTTCACCTCTATGATTTTGCTGGTAGCCACGTACACTTTGGTAGCTGTCAGTTGCCTTGGCTATTGGGGGTCCCCCACCTTCTTGGTTATCCTGGTCACCTTGTACACAGGGGTATATGTCAGAGGCATAGGCTCTTGTGGGCCCCCACTTCTTTGGTTCTGCTGGTCACCCCATTCTCTAGGATAGCTGTCGGAGGCATAGGTTCTTGGGGTCTCCACCTCTTTGGATCTGCTTGTCACCTTGTACACTAGGGTAGCTGGTGGAGGTGTAGGCTCATGATGGTCTTCACCTTTTTAGTTCTGCTGGTCACCTCGTACACTGGGATAGCTGCTGGACGCATTGGCTCATGGGGCTCCCCCACCTCTTTTGTTCTGCTAGTCACCTCGCACAATAGGTTATCTGTCTGAGGAATGGGCTGTTGGGGCTTCCCCCACCTCTTTGGTTCTGATGGGAACTTCGTACACTAGGGTATCTGTTGAAGGCTTGGGCTCGTGGAGGTCCCACGCCTCTTTGGTTCTGCTGGTCACCTCGTACACTGGGGTAGCTATTGGAAGCATGGACTCTTGGGGCTACCCCACCTCTTTGGTTCTGCTGTTAACCTTGTACACTAGGTATCTGTCGGTGGGTGGGGCTCTTGTGGATCTCCACTTCATTGCTTCTGCTGGTTACCTCATTCTCTCTGGTAGCTGTCGGAAGCATGGGCTGTTGTGGGTCCCCGACCTCTTTGGTTTTCCTTTGCTCCTCATACACTAGGGTATATGTCAGAGGCAGGGCCCTTGGTGGTCTCCACCTCTTTGTTTCTACTGGTCAACTCATACAGTAGGTTTTGATGTCGTGGGTATGGGCTCTTGGGGTTTTCCACATCTTTGGTTCTGCGTGTCACCTCGTTCACTAAGGTAGCAGTCAGAGGCACAAACTTTTGGGAGTGTCCATCTATTTGATTCCGCTGGTCACCTCGTTCACCAGGGTAGCTGTCAGAGGCATAAGCTTTTGTGTCTCTCCACCTCTTTGGTTATGCCGGTCACCTCATACTCTGGGGTAGCTGTCGGACGTATAGGCTCTTGCCGGTCTCCACCTGTTTGGTGCTGTTAGTCACCTCGTACACTAGGGTAGCTGTCTGAAGTATAGGCTTTTGGGGGTATACATCTCTTTAGTTTTGCTGGTCACTGGTTACACGGGGGTATCTGTCAGAGGCATGGGCTCTTATAGGTCTGCTCCTCTTTGGTTCTCCTGGTCACATGGTACACTAGGGTCACTGTCACAGGCTCTTGGGGATCCCCCCCCCCCACCTCTTTGGTTCTTCTTGTCATTTTGTACACTTGGGTAGCTGTAGGAGGCATAGGCTGTTGTTGGTCTTCAGCTTTTTGGTTCTGCTGGTTACCTTGTACACTGGGGTGGGTGTCGGCGGCAAAAGATCTTGGGGTCTTCACCTCTTTTGGTTCTGCTGGTCACCTCGTATACTGGGGTAGCTCTCGAAGGCAAAGGCTCTTGGGGATCCCCCCTCCTCTTTGGTTCTGCTTGTCACCTCGTACACTAGGGTAGCTGTCGGAGGCATAGGCTCTTCGTGGTCTCCCCCTCTTTGATATAGCATGTCACCTCGTACACTTGGGTAGCTGTCGAAGGCATGGTCTCTTGGATTCTTTACTTCCTTGGTTCCAATGGTAACCTTGTTCACTGGGGTTGCCTTCAGTGACACAGGCTATTGGTGGTATTAACCTCTATGATTTTTTGCTGGTTGCATCATACACTAGCGTAGCTGTCTGAAGATAGGGCTCTTAAGGGTCCCCCACCTACTTGGTTTTCCTGATATTCCCGTACCTGGGATAGCTTTGGGAGGCATGGTCTCTTGGTGTTCTACTCCTCTTTAGCTCTGCTGGTCACCTCATACTCTTGTGTAGCTGTCCAACGCATGAGCTCTTTGGGGTCTCCTCCTCTTTGGTTCTGCTGATAACATCGTACACTAGGGTATCAGTCGGAGGCATGGGATCTTGTGTGTCCCCCACCTCTTTGGTTCTGCTGGTCTTCTGGTACACTAGGGTATCTGTTGGAGTCATAGGCTCTTAGGGTCCCTCTCCTCTTTGGTTCTCCTGGTCACCTCGTACCTGGGATAGCTGTGGGAGGCATTGTCTCTTGGGAGTCCCCTCCTCTTTAGTTCTGCTGGTCACCTCGTACGCTGGGGTAGCTGTCGGACATATGCGCTCTTCGGGGTCTGCTCCTCTTTGGTTCTCCTGGTCACATGGTACTCTAGGGTTGCTGTCGCAGGCAGTTGCGCTTGGGGATCCCCCCACCTCTTTGGTTCTTCTTGTCACCTCTTACTCTAGGGTATCTGTATAAGGCATAGGCTCTTGGGGGTCTCCACCTTTTTGGTTCTGCTGGTTACCTTGTACACTGTGGTAGCTGTCAGAGGCAAGGGATTGTTGTCTTCACCTCTTTGGTTCTGCTGGTCACCTCCTACACTGGGGTAGCTGTTGGAGGCATGGGTTCTTGGAGCTCCCGTACCTCTTTGTTACTGCACGTCACCTCGTACACTGGGGTATAGGCTATCACGGTAAATTGAGCATGTTTGAAAACACTCTCATTTGTATTAATCACCAATAATTATATATTTTTTTAATCCTTGGGCGTTTACTTTTAAGTGTGGTGCAATATACACACTGTATTTATTACTCACACTGCAATATTTATTTTAAAAATGTGTTTTCAGGATATAAATGGCTGAAATTAAAAAGTAAATAAGGCCTCAAAAGTTCTCACTTTACCGAGAACAGTCTATAGCTATTGGAAGCATGGGATCATAGGGCTTCCCCACCTCTTATGTTCTGTTGGTCACCTCGTACACTAGGGTAGCTACCAGACGCATAGGTTCTTTGGTTGTTTCCACCTCTTTTGTTCTGCTGGTCACCTCGTACAATGGGGTAGGTGTTGGAGGCAGGGCCCTTGGAGGTCGCTGCATCTTTGTTTTTGCTGGTCACCTCATTCACAAGGGTTTCTGTCAGATGCAGTGGCTCTTGGCGTTCCACCACTTCTTTGATTTTCCTCATCACCGCGTACACTTGGATAGTTGTTGGTTGCTGTGTCTCTTGGGGGTCCCCCACCATCTTGGTTGCCCTGGTCACCTCATAAACTGGTGTAGTTGTCGTAGACATAAGCTTTTCAGGGTCTCCATCTCTTTGTTTCTGCTGGTCACCTCGTACACTATGGTTACCTTTGGCCTTTGGAGGCATGGTCTTTTGGGTGTCTCCATCTCACTTGGTTCTGCTGGTCACCTCTTACACTACGGTAGATGTTGGGGGTTTAGGCTCTTTAGGGGTCCCCCACTTCTTTGGTACTTCTGGTCGCCATGTACACTTGAGTAGCTATCGGTTGTCTTGGCACTTGGGATCCCAGACTTTTTGGTTCTGCTGATCACCTCGTACACTTGGGTAGCTTTCGGAGGTGTGGGCTCTGGAGGGTCTCCACTTCTTTGGTTCTACTTGTCACCTCTTATATTAAGGTAGCTACTGGAGGCATAGGCTCTTGGGTGTCTCCTCTTTGGTTCTCCTGGTCACCACTTACGCTAGGTTAGCTTTCGGAGGCATTGGCTCATGGTTTTCCGCCATCTCGTTATTCTGCTGGTCACCTCGTGCACTAGTGTTGCTGCCTGAGGCATAGGCTCTTCGGTGTCTCCACCTCTTTGGTTCTCCTGCTAGCCTCGTACAATGGGGTAGCTGTCAGTTGCCTTGGCTATAGGTGGTTTCCACCTCTTTGGTTCTGCAGATCACCTCGTACATTGGTGTAGCATTTCGAGGCATGGGCTCATGGGGCTCCCCCACTTCTTTGGTTTGCTAGTCACCTTATGCACTAGGGTATCTGTCTGAGGGATGGGCTGTTGGGGCTACCACTCTTCTTTAGTTCTGCTGGTAACCTCGTACACTAGGTTATCTGTAGGAGGCTTAGATTATTGGGGTTCCCCCACCTCTTTTGTTCTGATGAACAACTCGTACACTAGGTTAGCTCTCGGAGGCTTTGGATCTTGAATGTTGGTGGCATTTGCTCTGGGGGATCCCCCACCTCTTTGGTTCTGCTGGTTACCTCGTACACTAGGTTAGCTGTCGGAGACATTTTCTCCTGGGATTCTCCACCTCTTTGGTTCTTTTAGTCACCTTACACACTAGGGTATCTGTCTGAGGGATGGGCTGTTGGGGCAACCACACCTCTTTGGCTCTGCTGGTTACCTCGTACACTGGGTTAGCTATCGGAGGCTTTGGTTCTTGAAGGTCTCCACCTCTTAGGTTCGGCTTCTCACCTCGTACATGGTTGTAGCTGTCTGAATCATTGGCTCTTGGGGTCCCCAACTATTTGGTTCTGCTAGTCACCTCGTACACTAGGGTAGCTGTTTGAGGCATAAGTTTATGGGAGTGTCCATGTCTTTGTAGCTGTTGGAGGCATCAGCTTTTGGGAGTCTCCACCTCTTTGGTTATGCTGGTCACCTCTTACTCTGGGTAGCTGTTGGAATCATGCACTATAAAGGGTTTCCTCCTCTTTGTTTCTGCTTGTAACCTCGTACACTGGAGTAGTTGTCATAGGCACAGAGTCTTGGGTGATGCCACTTTTTTGATTCTGCTTCTCACCTCGTACTATGGTGTAGCAGATGGACGCATGTGCTTTTTAGGGGTCCCCCATCTCTTTCGTTCTCCTGGACACCACTTACACTAAGATATCTGCCGTAGGCATAAGCTCTTGGGGGACCCCCACCTCTTTGGTTCTCATGGTAACCACTTACACCGGGGTAGCTGTCAGAGGCATTTGATCTTTTGGGTCCCCCACCTCTTTGTTTCTGCTGTTCACCATGTACACTTGTGTACCTGTTGATATCCTTTCCTCTTGGGTTCCCCCTTCTCTTTGCTTCAGTTCACCTCGTACACTAGAGTAGGTTTCTAAGGCTAGGGCTCAATATGGACCTCCGCCATCTTGGTTCTCCTTGTCACCTTGTACACTGGGGTAGCTATCGGAAGAATAGGCTATTGGGAGTATTCCACCTCTTTGATTCTGATTGTCACCACATACAATTTGTTAGCTCTCCGTTTCTATAGCTCTTGGGGTCTCCACAACTTTGTTTTATCCTGACTATCTTCTACACCAGGTTAGCTGTCTGAGACGTAGGATCTTGAGGGTTTCCTCCTTGTTTTTGTTTGTCACCTTGTTCTCTGTGTTGGCAGTCAGAGACATTGTCTTTTGGGTGTCTCAACCTCTTTGGTTATCTGCTGTTCACCACCTACATGGGGTTGCTTTCTTAGGCATGGGTTCTTGAAGCTCCCCCACCTCTTTAGTACTGCATTTTACCTCGTATATTTGGGTAGCTGTTAGAGACATTGGCTAATGGGGCTCCCCCACCTCTTTGGTTCTGCTGGTCACGTCATTCCCTGGGCAGATGTCGAAGCCGCGGACTCTTGTGTGTCCCTCACTTCCTTGGTTCTTCTGGTCACCTCGTACATTTGGTTAGCTGTCTGAGGCTTAGGTTTGTGGAGGTCTCCACCTCTTAGGTTCGGCGTGTCACCTCGTACAAGGTTGTAGCTGTCGGAAATTTTGGCTCTTGGGGTCCCCAACTATTTGGTTCTGCTAGTCACTTCGTACACTAGGGTAGCTGTCTGAGGCATAAGTTTTTGGGGGTGTCCATCTCTTTGGTTCAGCTGGTCACCTCATTCACTAGGGTAGCTGTCGAAGGCATAGTCTTTTGGTGTTGCTCCACCTCTTTGGTTCTGCTGGTCATCTCTTTCTTTAGGATAGCTGTTGGAGGCATTGGCTCTGGGAAGATCCCCACCTCTTGAGTTCTGCTTTTCACCTCGTACACTAGATTAGCTGTTGGAGGCATAGGATCTAGGGGTCTCCACTTCTTTGATTCTGCTTGTCACCTCGTACACAGTTCTAGCTGTTGGAATCATTGGCTCTTGGGGTCGCCATCTATTTGGTTCTGGTAGGCACCTCGTACACTAGGATAACTGTCTGAGGCATAATTTTGTGGGGGATTCCATCTCTTTCATTAAGTTGATCACCTCACTCACTAGGATAGCTGTTGGAGGCTTCACATTTTGGGATTTTCCACCTCTTTGGTTATGCTAGTTACCTCGTACACTGGATTAGTTGTCATAGGCATAGTGTCTTGGGGTCGCCACATTTTTGATTCTGCTGTTCACCTCGTACTATGGTGTAGCAGATGGAGGCATGTGCGCTCTAGGGTCCCCCATCTCTTTCTTTCTCCTTGTCACCACTTACACTAGGGTATCTGCCGTCGGCATAAGCTCTTGGGGTCCCCCACCTCTTTGGTTCTCATTGTAACCACTTACACAGGGGTAGCTGCCGGAGGCATTTGCTCTTTTGGTTCCCCCACCTCTTTGTTTCTGCTGTTACCACATACACTTGTGTACCTGTCAATATCCTTTGGCTCTTGGGTTCCCCCACCTCTTTGCTTCAGCTGCTCACCTGGAACACTGGAGTAGCTGTCAAAGGCTAGGGCTCATTATGGACCCCCGCCTTCTTGGTTCTCCGTGTCACCTTGTACACTGGGGTAGCTGTCGGATCAATAGGCTCTTGGGAGTCTTCCAATCTTTGATTGTGGTGATTATCGCATACACTTTGGTAGCTCAACATTGCTATGGCTCTTGACGTACTCAACCTCTTTTTTTTTCGCTCACTATCTCCTACACTATGTTAGCTGTCAGTGTCATAGGATCTTGAGGGTTTCCACCTACTTGTTTTTCTTTGTCACCTCGTACTCTGTGTTGCCAGTCAGAGGCATGGTCTCTTGGGGGTCTCAACTACTTTGGTTTTTGCTGTTCACCTCCTACACGGGGGTTGCTCAGGCATGTGTTCTTGCAGCTTCCCCACCTCATTGGTACAGCAGGCAGGTCACCTCGTATATTAGGGTAGCTGTTTGAGACATTGGCTAATGGGGTTCCCCCACCTCTTTGGTTTTGCTAGTCACCTTACACACTAGGGTATCTTTCTGAGGAATGGGCTGTTGTGTCTACCACACTTCTTAGTTGTGCTGGTAACTGGATTATTGGGGTTCCCCCACCTCTTTGGTTATCCTGGTCGTCTCGTACAATGGGGTAGCTGTCGGTTGCCGTGTCTGTTGGTTGTTTTCCACCTCTTTGGTTCTGCTGGTCACCTCGTACACTAGGTTAGCTGTCTGAGGCTTAGGTTCTTGGAGGTCTCCAACCCTTAGGTTCTGCTTGTCACCTCATACACTAGGGTAACTGTCTGAGGCATAAGTTTTTGGGGTTATCCGGTTATCCAGCTGTTTGGTTCAGCTGGTCACCACATTCACTAGGGTAGCTGTCGGAGGCATAGTCTTTTGGTGTTGCTCCACCTCTTTGGTTCTGCTGGTCATCTCTTACACTAGGGTAGCTGTCTGAGTCATAAGTTTTTTGGGGATACCATCTCTTCGGTTCAGCTGTTCACCTCACTCACTAGGATAGCTGTCGGAGGCATCAGCCTTTTGGGAGTCTCCTCCTCATTGGTTATGCTAGTTACCTCGTACACTGGTTAGTTGTCATAGGCATAGTGTCTTGGGGGTCGCCACATTTTTGATTCTGCTGTTCACCTCGTACTATGGTGTAGCAGATGGAGTCATGTGCTCTCTAGGGGTTCCCCATCTCTTTCGTTCTCCTGGTCACCACTTACACTAGGGTATCTGTGGTAGGCGTAAACTCTTGGGGTCCCCCACCTCTTTGGTTTTCATGGTAACCACTTACACTGTGGTAGCTGTCGCAATCATTTGCTCACCACCTCTTTGCTTCAGCTCTTCACCTCGAACACCAGAGTATCTGACAAAGTCTAGGGCTCATTATGGACCCCCGCCTTCTTGGTTTTCCTTGTCACCTTGTACACTGGGGTAGCTGCCTCAAGAATAGGCTCTTGGGAGTCTTCCACCTCTTTGATTCTGATGATTACCACGTACACTTTTGTAGCTTGCCATTCCTATGGATCTTGGGATCCCCACCTCTTTGTTTTTCCTCGCTATCTCCTACACTAGGTTAGCTGTCGGAGACATAGGATCTTGAGGGTTTCACCTCGTTTTTGTTTGTCACCTCGTACCCTGTGTTGGCAGTCAGAGGCATGCTCTCTTGGGGGTCTCAATCTCTTTTTTTTCCGCTGATCACCTCGTACACGGGGTTAGCTGTTGGAGGCATAGGCTCTTTGGGGGTCTTTCACGTCTTTGATTCTGATGGTCACCACGTACACTTTAGTAGCTTTCGGATGCTGTGGCTCTTGGGGTCCCCACCTCTTTTTTTATCCTAGCTAACTTACAAACTAGGTTAGTTGTCGGAGACATAGAATCTTGAGGGTTTCCACCTCCTTGCTTTTGTTTGTCACCTCGTACTCTGTGTTGGCATTTGGAGGCATGGGCTCTTGGGGGTCCCAACCTCTTTAGTTTTCTGCTGTTCACATCGTACACTGGTATTGCTGTTGGAGACATGGGTTCTTGAAGCTCCCCCACCTCTTTGGTGCAGCAGGTCACCTCGTACATTTGTGTAGCTGTTAGAGGCATTCGCTAATGGCGCTCCCCCACTTTTTTGGTTCTGCTAGTCACCTTACACACTAGGGTATCTGTCTGAGGGATGGGCTGTTGGGGCTACCACACCTATTTGGCTCTGCTGGTTACCTCATACACTAGGCTATCTGCTGGGGGATGGGTTCTTGGGGTCCCCCACCTTCTTTGGTTTTGCTGGTCACGTCGTTCTCTGGGGCAGATGTCGAAGGCATGGACTCTTGTGGGTCCCCCAGCTCTTTGGTTTTGTTGGTCACGTCATTCTTTGGGGCAAATGTCGAAGGCTTGGACTCTTGCGTGTCCCTCACCTCTTTGGTTATGCTGGTCACCTCGTACACTAGGTTAGCTGTCGGACGGTGAGGTTTTTGGAGGTCTCCACCCCTTAGGTTCGGCTTGTCACCTCGTACACGGTTGTAGCTGTCAGAATCATTGGCTCTTGGGGTCCCCAAACTATTTGGTTCTGCTAGTCACCTCGTACACTAGAGTAGCTGTCTGAGGCATAAGTTTTTAGGGGTGTTCAACTCTTTGTTTCAGCTGGTCACCTCATTAACTAGGATAGCTGTCGGAGGCATAGGATCAGGAGGCGTCCCCTGCCTCTTTGGTTCTACTGGTCACCTCTTACACTAGATAATATGTCGGCGGCATAGTCTCTTGGGGGTCTGCATCTCTTTGTTTCTGCTGGTCACCTTGTGCACTGGGTTTGCTGTCGGAAGCATAGCTTCTTGGTTGTCTCCACCTCTTTGGTTCTGCTGGACTCCCTCATGTAAAATGGGGATAGCTGTCAGAGGCAAAGGCTCTTTGGGGATCCCCCCACCTCTGTGGTTCTGCATTTCACCATGTACACTAGATTAGCTGTCCAAGTCATAGGCTCTAGGTGTCTCCACTTCTTTGGTTCTGTTCGTCACCTTGTACACGGTTGTAGCTGCCGGAATCATTGGCGCTACGGGTCCCCAACTATTTGGTTCTCCACGTCACCTCGTATGCTAGGGTAGCTATCTGAGACATCAGTTTTGGAGGATTCCATCTCTTTGGTTCAGGTGATCACCTCACTCACTAGGATAGATGTCGGAGGCATCAGCTTTTGAGATTCTCCACCTCTTTGGTTATGCTGGTCACCTCTTTCTCTGGGGTAGCTGTCGGAATCGTTTACTATAAGGGGTCTCCACCTTTTTGTTTCTGCTGGTAACCTCGTACACTGGAGTAGTTGTCATAGGCATAGGGTCTTGGGGGTCGCCACCTTTTTGATTCTGCTGCTCATCTCGTACTATGGTGTAGCAGATGGTCGCATGTGCTCTCTAGGGTACCCCATCTCTTTTTTTCTCCTGGTCACCACTTACACTAGTGTTTCTGCCGTAGGCATAAGATCTTGCGGGCCGCCACCTCTTTGTTTCTCATGGTAACCACTTACTCTGGGTAGCTGTCGTAATCATTTGCTCTTTTGGGTCCCCCACCTCTTTGTTTCTGCTGTTCACCACGTACACTTGTGTACCTGTCGATATCCTTTGGCTCTTGGGTTCCCCCACCTCTTTGCTTCAGCTATTCACCTCGAACACTGGAGTAGCTGACAAAGGCTAGGGCTCATGATGGACCCCCGCCTTTTGGTTCTCCTTGTCACCTTGTTCACTAGGGTAGCTGTCGGATGCATATGCTCTTGGGGGGTCTTCAACCTCTTTGATTCTGGTGGTCACCACTTTCACTTTTGTAGCT
The DNA here is from genome assembly GCA_029891345.1 of Dryococelus australis. Lineage (NCBI taxonomy): Eukaryota > Metazoa > Arthropoda > Insecta > Phasmatodea > Phasmatidae > Dryococelus > Dryococelus australis. The sequence continues at coordinate 176,271,415 of CM056995.1, forward strand.
CTCCATTTCTATGGCTCTTGGGGTCCCCACATCTTTGTTTCATCCTGACTATCTCCTACACTAGGTTACCGTTCAGAGACATAGGTTCTTGAGGGTTTCCACCTCCTTGTTTTTGTTTGTCACCTCGTACTCTGTGTTGGCATTCAGAGGCATGGGCTCTTGTGGGACCCATCCTCTTTAGTTTTATGCTGGTCACCTCGTTTACTGGTATTGCTGTTGGAGGCATGGGTTCTTGAAGCTCCCCCTTCTCTTTGGTACAGCATGTCACCTTTTATATTAGGGTAGCTGTTGGAAACATGGGATAATTGGGCTCCCCCACCTCTTTGGTTTTGCTAGTCACCTTACACACTAGGGTATCTGTCTGAGGGATGGGCAGTTGGGGCTACCACACCTCTTTGGTTCTGCTGGTTACCTCGTACACTAGGTTATCTGTTGGAGGATGGGCTCTTGGGGTACCCCACATCTTAGGTTTTGCTGGTCACGTCGTTCTCTGGGGCATATGTCGAAATCATGGACTCTTGTGTGTCTCCCACCTCTTTGGTTCTTGTGGTCACGTGGTTCTTTGGAGCATATGTCGAAGGAGGGTCTCTTGGGTGTCCCTCACCTCTTTGGTTCTTCTGATCACCTCATACACTAGGTTAGCTGTCGGAGGCTTAGGTTCTTGGAGATCTCCATCCCTTAGGTTCGAATTGTCACCTCGTACACGGTTGTAACTGTCGGAATCATTGGCTCTTGGGGTCCCCAAACTTTTTTGGGTCTGCAAGTTGCCTCGTTCACTAGCGTAGCTGTCTGAGGCATAAGTTTTTAGGGGTGTTCAACTCTTTGTTTCAGCTGGTCAGCTCATTCACTAGGGTAGCTGTCGGATGCATAGTCTTTTGGTGTTGCTCCACCTCTTTGGTTCTGCTGGTCATCCCTTTCTTTAGGATAGCTGTCGGAGGCATAGGCTCTGGGGAGATCCCCACCTCTTGAGTTCTGCTTTTCACCCCGTACACTAGATTAGCTGTCGGAGGCTTAGGCTCTTGGGGTCTCCACTTATTTGGTTCTGCTCGTCACCTCGTACAAAGTTCTAGCTTTCGGAATCATTGCCTCTTGGGGGTCGTCAACTATTTGGTTCTGGAAGACACCTCGTACACTGGGGTAACTGTCTGAGGCATAATTTTTTGGGGGATTCCATCTTTTTGGTTCAATTGGTCAACTCACTCACTAGTATAGCTGTCGGAGGCATCAGCTTTTGGGATTCTCCACCTCTTTGGTTATGCTGGTCTTCTCCTACACTGGATTAGTTTTCATAGGCATAGGGTCTTGGGGGTTGCCACCTTTTTGATTCTGCTGTTCACCTCATACTACGGTTTAGCAGATGGAGGCATGTGTTCTCTAGGGGTCTCCCATCTCTTTCGTTCTCCTTGTCAACACTTACACTAGGGTATCAGCCGTAAGCATAAGTCCTTAGGGTCCTCCACCTCTGTGGTTGTCATGGTAGCTACTTACACAGGGGTAGCTGCCGGAGGCATTTGCTCTTTTGGATCCCCCACCTTTGTTTCTGCTGTTCACTACAAACACCTGTGTACCTGTCGATATCCTTTGGATCTTGTGTCCCCCCCCTCTTTGCTTCAGCTGCACACCTCGAACACTAGAGTAGCTGTCAAAGGCTTGGGCTCATGATGGACCCCCGTCTGCTTGGGTCTCCTTGTCACCTTGTTCACTAGGGTAGTTTTCGGAAGAATAGGCTCTTGGGGGTCTTCCACCTCTTTGATTCTGATGATCATCACGTACACTTTGGTTGCTCTCCTTTGCTATGGCTCTTGGGTTCCCCACCTCTTTTTATTCTAGCTATCTCCTACACTAGGTTAGCTGTAAGAGACATAGGTCCTTGAGGGTATACACCTCCTTGTTTTTGTTTGTCACCTCGTACTCTGTGTTGGCATTCAGATGCATGGTCTCTTGGGGGTCTCAATCTCTTTGTTTTTCTGCTGTTCTCCTACATGGGGTTGCTGTCGGAGACATTGGTTCTTGAAGCTCCCCCACCTCTTTGTTACTGCAGGTCACCACGTATATTAGGGTAGCTGTTAGAGACATGGGCTAATGGGGCTCACCCACCTCTTTGGTTCTTAAGATCACCTCGTACATTTGTGTAGCTGTTAGAGGCATGGGCTAATTGGGCTCCCCCACTTCTTTAGTTCTGCTAGTCACCTTATACACTAGGGTAGCTGTCAGAGGGATGGGCTGTTGGGGCTACCACACCTATTTGGCTCTGCTGGTTACCTCGTACACTAGGCTATCTGTAGGTAGATGGGCTCTTGGGGGTCCCCCACCTCTTTGGTTCAGCTGGTCATGTCGTTCTCTGGGGCAGATGTCGAAGTTATGGATTCTTGTGTGTCCCCCACCTCTTTGGGTGTGCTGTTTTCCTCGAACACTAGGGTATATGTCAGAAGCATGGGCTGTTGGGGGTCCTGCACTTTTTTGGTTCTCCTGGTAACCTCACAGACTGGTGTAGCTGCCAGAGGCTCTTGGTGGTCTCCCCCAGTTTGGTTTAGCTGGTCAACTTGTTCTCTGGGGTAGCAGTCGGAGGCATAGGCTCTTGTGGGTCTCCACTTCTTTGGTTCTGCTGATCACCTCCTACACTAGACTATCTGTCGGAGGATGGGCTCTTGGGGTCTCCCATCCTCTTTGGTTCTGCTGGTCACTTCGTACACTAAGGTATCTGTCGGAGACATGGTCTCTCGGTGGTCCCCCATCTCTTTGGTTCTCCTGGTTACCAATCACACTAGGTTAGCTGTTGGAGGCAATGGCTGTTTAGGGTCCCCCACCTCTCTGGTTCTACCGGTTACCTCGTACACAGGGGTTGCTTTTGGAGGCGTGGGCTCTTGTGGGTCTCCACCTCTTTGGTTCTGTTAGTCACCTAGTACCCTAGGGTAGCTGTCAGTGGCAAAATGTTTTGGGGGCTTCACCTCTTTGGTTCCACTGGTCATCTTGTTTACTGGGGTAAATCCAAGGCATGGGCATAAGCGGGGTCTCTCTCTATTTGATTCTATTGGTAACGTCGTACACTAGGGTAGCTGTAAGACGCTTAAGTTTTTGGGGGTTTCCACTTCTTCGGTTTTGCTGGTCACCTCGTACAGTAGGTTAGCTGTTGGAGGTATAGGCTCTTGAGGGTCTCCAACACTTTGGTTTTGTTGGTCACTTCGCACTCTTTGGATAGCAGGCGGAGGGATGGGCTATAGGAGGTCTTCACCTCTTTGGTTCTGGTGGTCACCTCTTAATCTAGGGTAGCTGTTGGAGGCATATGGTCTTGGTGGTCTCCACCTCTTTGGTTCCGCCGGTGAACCTCGTACTCTGAGATAGCTGTCGAAGGTACGGACTTTTGGGTGTCCCCTTCATCTATTGTTCTGCAGTTCACCTCGTACACTGGGGTAATTGTCTGAAGCATGGGCTCTTTCTGCTCCCCCACCTATTTGGTTCTGTAGGCATTTTGTACACTCAGGTAGCTGTCTGAGGCAGGGACTTAGGTGGCGCACTCACCTCTTCAGCTCATCAAGGTACCTCGTACACTGGTGTAACTGTCTGAGGCAGGGCCTTAGGGGGCTCCCCTACGTCTTTGGTTCTGCTGGTCACTTCGTACAATGGGGTAGCTGTGGGCGGCAAAGGCTCTTGAATCCTCCCGCCTCTTTGGTTCTGCTTGTCACCTCGTAAACTTGGGTAGCTGTCTGTTGCCTTGGCACTTGGGGTTGCCCACCTCTTACACTAGGGTAGCTGCCGGAGTAATTATCTCTTGGTGTCTTTACCTCTTTTGTTCTACTGGTCACCTCGTACACTAGGGTAGCTGTCGGAGGCATGGGCTGTTGGGGGTCTCCATCTCTTTGATTCTGCTGGTCACCTCGTACACTAGGGCAGCTGTGGGAAGCATAGGCTCTTGGGGGTCTCCACCTCTTTGATTCTGCTGGTCATGTCGTTCTCTGGGGCAGCTTTCGAAGGCATGGACTCTTGTGTGTCCCCCACATCTTTGGTTCTGCTGGTGACCTCGTACACTGGGGTATAGGCAATTCTCTGTAAATTGAGCACTTTCGAAAACCCTCTCCTTTGGTATAATAGCCAATAAATATTTACTTACACTCCAATATTTATTTTTAAAATGTGTTTTCACTATATAAGTGGCTTAAATTAAAAAGTGTTTAGGGCCTCAAAAGTTCTCCCTTTACCGTGAACAGCCTATAGTTATCGGAAGTGTGGACTCTTGAGGCTTCCCTACCTCTTTGTTTCTGTTTTTAACCTCGTACACTAGGGTAGCTGCCGGAGGCATAGGCTGTTGGGGTCTCCATCTCTTTGGTTCTGCTGGTCACCTCGTACAATGGGGTAGCTGTTGGAGGCATTAGCTTTTGGGGGTTTCCAACTCTTTGTTTCTGCTGGTCATATCGGATACTGTGTTAGCCTTCAGAGTCATGGGTTCCTGGGGTCTCCTCCTTTTTCGTTCAGCTTGTCACCTTGTACTTTGGGGCAGCTGTTGTAGTCATGGGCTCTTGGGGGTCTCCACCTCTTTGGTTCAGCTGGTCACCTTGTACAAGGTGTTATCTATCACAATCATTGGCTCTTGGGGGTATTACACCTCTTTGGTTTCCTCTTATCACCTCGTTTTCTTGGGCTGCTGTTGGAGGCATGGGTTGTAGGGGGTGTCCACCTCTTTGTTTCTGTTCTCCTCGTACCCTGTGGTAGCTGTCGAAGGAATGCGCTCGTGGGGTCTCTACCTTTTTTGTTTTGCTGGTCACTTCGTTCACTAGGGTTTCTTTCGGAGGCTAGGGCTCTTCAGGGTTCCCCACCTTCTTGGTTCTCCTGGTCACCTTGTACACTGGGGTAGTTATCGGAAGCACATGCTCTTGGGGGCTCTTGTTCTTCACATCTTTGGATCTGCTGGTCACCTCGTACACTAGGGTAGATTTCGCAGGCATGGTCTCTTGGGTGTTTCTCCACCTCTTTGGTACTTCTAGTCACCTCTTACACCTGGGTATCTATTGGAGTCATACGCTCTTGGGGTCCCCCACCTTTTTTTCCTCCTCCTGTTCACAACTTACACTAGGGTAACTGTCGGAGGCATAGGCTCTTGGAGGTTTCCACCTCTTCGGTTCTGCTGGTCACCTCGTACTCCCGGGTAGCTGTCGGAGGCATGGGCTGTTGGGAGTCTCCACCTCTTTGGTTCTCCTTGTCACCTCGTACACTAGGGTAGCTGTCAGAGGCATAAGCCCTTGGGTTCCCCCACTGCTTTCGTTCTGCTGGTCACCTCATACACTCAGGTATCTGTCAGAGGCATAGTCTCTTGGACGTCCCCCACTTCTTTGGTTTTCCTGGTCAACTTGTACACTAGGGTAGCTGTTGGAGGCGTAAGCTCTTTGGGGTCTCCACCTCTTTGGTTTTGCTGATCACCTCGTACTCTGGGGTAGCTGTCGGAGGCATAGGCTCTCTGGGGTCCCCACCTCTTTGGTTCTGCTGGTCATCTTGTACATTAAGGTAGCTGTCAGAGGCAAGGGTTCTTGGAGGTCCCTCACCTGTTTGGTTCTGCTGGTTACCTCGTACACTGGGGTAGCTGTCAGTGGCAGGGGCCCCTGGGGGGTACCCCACCTTTGTGGTTCTGATGCGTGCTTTGTTTACAATGGTTGTCGAGAACTCATTTGGGCAAATAAATGACTTAACAGTCAAGCAGAGAATACAGGGAGAACAAGTTTGTTTTCAAATTTAGTAGTTACAGCAAACACACCTTACTTCATATTTGATTTTTCATTGGGTAAATAGCATTTTTGAAATCTATAAAGGCCTCCATGAAATTCTACATTGCTTTGTTAGACTTGATGCCAATTTTGTGAGAACCTGTTGTGGTTTACAATATACTTATTTTAATGTCAAAGCATTCAGCAATTTACAGTTAACTCTTACTTTGTGGGAGATCACTTTATACTTTGTAATTGACCATATGCTAAAGGATATATAATGGCACTAAAATGCTAACATTTCAACACAAGCAAATGTAAAAATTGTCTATTATTTGTAAAGTTCATTATTACAGTAAAGCAGTCTCATTGTTGTACAGACTAAGTTTGCCAAGCCTGCTAAAACAATGCTCCCATGTTCAGTCATATTATATAAACAGCAGGAAAAAAAGTCCACAAATATAATTAAAAGCCTTTTGGCTTCCAGTTCTGACATAAATATCATGAGATATATCTGTTGCAATTTGTAATACATTTATTTCAGAAAAAATGCAAATTTTTGTGTAAAAATTCGAGTTTTCGAAGTTTGTCTGGATTCATTTGCGATCTCTTGAGGGTAAAAGTCAGTCCTGCAGTACTGAACAATCTTTTTGGGTTAACGGAAATTGCTGGTGCTGAAAGATATTTCAGTGCTACTATCTTCAGCATGCGGAAGGGTGATGTTTTCCAGTAGGCCAATGTGACCGGCAGGAGTGGTTTTCCCAAGTAGTTGTTAACGTCTTGTTGGCTTGAGGTTTGGCTGTAACTGAAGACGCTATGCTGCTGCTGCTGCTCATTGCTCCTTGATATAAAATGTGGATTGTGTTCCCCGTACTTTCTGTGGTAGTGTGACGATATGGTTATCGCCACAGTATTTTTGGTAAATAATTTTTTGTGAATATTTGTAGCAGTTGGCAGTACCACGTGGTGCCTTTTAGTGTGTGCTCATATTTTTATAATGGATGGTCATGTTTCCATTTATAGCTCTTGTATGCTATATTAATAATCTAGGATTAGCGTATTTTATTGGATAGATAGTTTCACAAGTTCACTGCCTTAATGTAAATAGCAACCACTAGGTAGCACAACTGGCGTGGCGCGTGTGACATCAGAGGGTGTATATGCCGGTACCGCACATTAGCCACAGTGTCCAGAGAGTTGTGTGTCGGCTGTGAGCTGTGGCAGTGTGTAGCTGAACTTCAGTATGATCACGTGGGCAGTAATAGTCTGTTTGTCGATACGAAAGCCACCACAATTATGGGCTGAGTGTGTATGTCGTTGGCCAGTGTCGGTCTAGCGGGCTAACAGACTTAGTTTGTCGGACTGCTCGAGTGTGTCACGAGTTTCCGTCTTGTCAGTGGAAATGGCCTGTGTATTAATGTTGGAGAGAATGAACGGTGACAAAATGATGTAGGGCTATGACGGGTTTTCCACCATTGTTGGACGACATATTGTTTGTTCCCGTAATGTCAGTTGTGCACCGATAAAATGTTAGCTTGAACTAGCACGGTGTCTAGCACGAACCGAGGCTGTGAAATGGGCCCGCAAGGAATCAGACGTTTCCTTGTGTTAAATACTGTGCGAGGTGCAACCTGCCCCAGGAATGGCCGTATAAAACAGAGACTTAATATTAATGCTTTGTGCAACATTAGCAAAGGCATGGGGCTGGACAGAAATTAACTTTTCCCCTTGCGACTTAAAGCTTTGCTGAGTTTTGTCACTACACGACATTGAGATTGACAGTTGACTCATATGATTTTGGCTACGAAAGTCACTGGAATAATTGCAATACAGGCATGTGCTGACTGTGTCGTGGTAAACATAGACTTTTTGATAACGATGTGCATTTCAAGATTTGCTGCCTGTATTGCAGCATGGTTTTCTGAGTAATAGTCTGGCCAGAATTATGCATATTAATTTTTGTCGGGGATAAAATTTTTACGGACTTGCGAGCTGGAGTTTTTGTCGGATTTGCACATTCATGTCATGCTAACCACGGTCAACGTAATAAATGAGCGAGTGCATCGTAAAAGAGCAGTGTGACCGAGTGAAGTGCCTATTGGAATGATGAATTTATCAGCTTGGCGCAAACAGCTGGCTGGGATCCTGATAGGCGACACATACGACGTGATGGTGTCGTGGTAGGGGCTTCCTGACAACCTGCGTCATGTTGTCGCAAAGTTGTCAGGCTGGATTCGCCGCATTGTCAGGCCTGTAGTAAGGCCACAAGGTAATATAACTGTATGATTTCCATTGTATCACTCCGCATTGCAACACGTACAAGAGGTGCTTCATCAGATCGTGACTACCTCATGGTGTCTCTAGGGTGGCATTTAGTTTTGGCATTAATTTTTTGTGTGTGTAAAATTGTACATGAACGTTATTGAGACGTGTTGGAACATAAAATAAGAATGAACTATTTTGACAGCAAAAATTTTGAACTGGCTGCCTTTAAATTGGCTGAAAGTGTTTCAGATATTTTTAATGCATTATTTTACCATAACAGCCAGAGAGTGATTGGGAATACCACATAACAATTTGCCATATGAAATTTTGTAGTGTAATTAAAGTAATAAATATTGTTGCCACTTCAGACGTAACTGCGAACATTTTTCATGCATGACTGTTGAATACTCGCTTGGTTGTTTAGGTATAATCTCATACTATATTAAGGGCGGGGCACAGTTAAGATGGGTGTGTGAAGTCGAGCAGAGTTGGGGGTGAATTTGTCTTGGTGCTAGAATGAGGCATTTTTGTTACCCCCTCCCTGTTGGGGTTGGAAGGCACCTCAGTAGCTGGGATCACTTCAATTCTCTCTGAATCTTCAGGAAGTATTCCTTGTCTTTCTCAGCCAGTGAAGTTAATGAGAACACTGATTGCTTGAAGCGGGGATCCAAGAGTGTAGCAACTGTATACAATTTATTTTAGTCCATATTTCTGAACCACAGTGACAGCGAATGCACCATCTCTGTCCTTGTAACCCCATTGCCGGGTTTGTGTCAACCTTTGAGAGAGCTGCTTTTAACCCATTCATCATAGGAAATAGTTCAGCAATAGTGGTTTCCTCGCTACTAATATTTACTGTTGCAACATGGAAAATCTTCAGTGAGCTGTTCACCTGCTCAAGCAGATCCCAGTCTTGTGATGACAAATCTGTTTGCAAGTTGAGATCTTTGCAAAAGTCATGTGATTGCTTTTCGTGGCTCAAGAAGCCTTTCCACCAAGTAGGTGCTATCCCACAGAGTGGGTTCATTTTGTACAAGTTGATTTCGTGGTACATTATTTTATTTGTGGTACTCTTTTAGCAGTTTGGATGCCGTTATCGCTTGTTTCAAGTGCCCAACAATGCGTCTTGATTTTGCAAGCACATCACAAACATGCTTATGTGAAAATAAGCTGTCTTTGTTCACCAATTGCAGAGTATGTGCTGTACAAGAAAATTATGTGATTTGTGTTTGCTGCCCCCATTGCACAAACCATATTAGCAGCATTATCACAAACTACCAAATGAACTTTGTTTTATATGTTCCATTTATGCAGTAAGTAATGTTTCAACATTTCTGCAATATTTGCAGAGTTTTGTATTCCAATAAATGGTGCAACTTCCAGACAGACTGATTCATGTTCAAAATCTTCATTATTGTAATCATCACAGGTGTGAGTAGACCACATGTCAGTGGTACAACAAACAGTATTTACAGAACTAAGTTTTTTTTACAACCGTCTCAACTTTTGAGTACAAGTCTGGAATTACAGACTTTGAGAAGGCTGTTCTGTCGGGCATTTTGTACCTAGACTCAAGGTATCCTATCAGATCGTTGAAGCTTGTACTCTCAGTTATTTTAAAGGGCAGCATGTTATTGCAAATCATTCATGCTATTAACTGTGTAATTTTTTTTACTTTTGGATGGTTTTCATTTAGTTGATAGCTTTCCCTAGCATGTTTTCAATAGTGTTGATTTTGTTTGTTGACAACTTTTCATTTAAGGTAAGTGTACAATCATGTTCAACTTTTAAGTGTTTTGATGGATTTGAGCAAGAGTTTAGGATAAAATCCACAATAGGTTCATTGTGTGAACATGTATTTTTTGCAGAGGTTTTCATTTTCGTGGTGTGAAGTGCTTCTAAGTATTTCATTGTATTGCTAGTAGTGTAGGATCGTGCTGAGTTGCCTCCACGTGATATTGAAACTTAACATGAGTTACAAACAGCTTAACTTGTATACTTTGGATTAACAGTAATATAATACCAGACATCACTTTTTCTCTTGCAAGCCATAATATAAATAACTGTATAACTCAAACAACTAAGTAATTATTTTTCACAATGACGGGTGAGGTACACAACATGCAAGTTAATACACAAGGTGAACTAGTAAGTATAATAAATGGGCGAGAAGTTAGACCATGTCTGAAATGACAAATTCGTTATTTTGTAATTTGTCATTCCGCATGTGTGGAAGTTTCAATTCAGACGTTGCCTACAGTCACTTGTTTAGCACTCGCAGCAAAACATTTTACCATTGACAGTGAACATTTTTTAAAATCTTTATTTAATGCTTAAAACGAATGTAATATTTCTAGAATCATCAGTGGAATGCTGTTAATGTTAATAAATAAGGAACTAATAAATGTTGCAATAACAAAAATATGTAAAAGCACGAAACATACTTGCTTTTTAAAACATACCTAGTGTACTGTATTTACTGGCATAATTCTGGCCCCAGCATAATTCACGCACCCTAATTTTACGGTGCCGAATTCCGAAAAAAAACTTTTCCTTTCATATTTAGCTCAAAACACGTTTCTCTCGGCGAGGCACAATAAAACTTTTTTCCTAACTTTTTTTTTTTTTTACTAAAACAATTGCCAACATAAACAAGGGAACACACCAATGAATGATAGCCAACGGCACGTCTGCCTACATCACGTTTCCCCTCTGGTTCTAAACCTTATTCCAAATGTTTTAATGCATATGTGCGTAACTGTGAAAAATGTGCATCAAATAATTAATAGTATTATAAGACACCAAACCCCCTTAGCTTACTAAAGATTTTGCACCTCACTTCAAAAAATACATATTTGCGCTAGCGCCGGCAAGTAAAGGAAACGGCCAGAGTATTGCAACAACTTGCGGCGTGCTGTTCACGTTTCACAAGATAACCGTTATGATATTGGGGCACTGGCATTCAGTTAGAACAGCGACACTGGAACAATACGAGCACGAGTAGATGATAGTATGAACATGCATGGAACAGTCTGTGGCGTGCGGTTTAGGTTTCGTTATGGCTAAAAGTTTAACAGTTTATAAATTGCTGGTTTTACTGTATTTTGACATGTGGAGTTAAATTTTCTAATAATGTTTACATAAACACATATATATTTACTAGCATTTGGTATTGCAGGATGTTTAGAAATGTACGTAGCTTAAATATTATTGTTTTTCGTACTAAGCCGCCATGTTGAAAACAGTTGCATTGACATTACAGGTGTTTACACACGCCTTTTTCTATGTTTAGCTGCACGGTACAGTAAAAACAATATACAGTAATACTAACGATTGCCCTTTATTTCTTTATTTTGTTCTTGTAATTATTTCAACTGGCGACATAGAGGAAGCAGCCAGCAATGGGACACACATATAAGTACAGTAGACCTCATTTTAGAATGAATTTTGGTGATTGAAATTTTGCTGAAATTTTGTGAATAAACTGTGATTGCCTGCATGTTAGCTAATTTTGCACATTTAAAAAAATTTTACAAAAACAAAATACGTTTATACACGGATTTAAAATGTTAAGTTGATTTACTGTGTTCCAGCCATAAAACATGGATAGGAGAAAATTTTGCGATTTCATCATTAACAACAAACAAAATTTGACTACCCCGACATATTTTATAGGCTTTAGCTGGGACTGAAGTGCTACTAATCAGTGAATATTAATAGACAAATAATGTTACGATGACGCCGATACCGTTGGTCGTGATTTCGGCCGGTGTAACAGTATCGGTATCGGCCCATCCCTATGAATAATTGGCAAAAATTGTCACAAATAAATCAGTTGTTGTCATTTTAACCAAGGGATTGAGTATGGCTTGGCCGACGAAAGAATACTAACCGAAAATATTAACATTAAAAAAAAATCTGCTCAATTTCAAATGAATATTTAATACTAAATTGATTTCAATGAGTTTTTTTAGTGACATATTTAGTAGACTGTTTGTTTAAACAAACATGTATTTTGAGGTTATGTATGTAATTTCTCAGGTCTAAAATAAAAGTCTGCATCAGATTGCCTGAAGTTTTGAAGGTTGACTTTAATTAATTCAATTGGTAATGAATGCTGTATTGTCTGTTAACATTTTTTCCTTGACTGTTAAGTCACTTATTTGCCCAGTTAAATTGTCTATCTTATCATTGATTATTAAAATTAGTGTTGTATTTCATTTCTGTTGTAGACACCTAATGAAATTGCTTAAAGCGTTCACAAAATTAAATACTTAAATTTAAGTAACAAAAAGTATTTCCAAATATTGGGAATTGGGAATGATAATGGTGCTTATCAAAACTGGCATCGGCATCGCTGTAATTGGCAGCATCAGCAGTTGAGAATTGATATATTTGGTATCGGCCCATCCCTAGTAAATACCTTTCCTGCGGTGGTACATACTTGGCACGTTGTAAGAGGTGTATTACTAACAGGGCGCAGCTGTGGCAAGGGCATCGCTTCTGGCTTAGATTCAGGGAGTTTTAAGTAATAGAGGTGTTCTAGGTCTGTCCACAGCCAACATGTCCCTAGCAACGAATCTTAAGTATGAGCTACAGTCGTCTGTGATGGCAGGTACTTCCTTGACTGGGTTAAACAATCTCGCTATTTGTTGAGGGCAGGGTGGAGTAGGTGCACTGTGTTGATTGTAGGTTATAACTATGGCGGGCTGATTTAACTCACATTGTAGTGTCCGTTGGGCGAGATGTCTTGGTTGGCTGTTGTGCCCACCGCCTATCTTATGCATTTCATTAATAATGATGATGATGATGATAATAATAATATAAGGAACAAATATTTCAACTGGCTTGTAGAAAGTGTTAGTAATTATGATGACCACTAGTAACCTAGCAGTGGTGCTCAAGCCCTCCTGGGTTTCACCTTCTTCAGACACACCGAGGTAATGAGCATGTAAAGAGACTGGCTAGATAGGAGCATGTCTCTGATATGCTCTGGTTCACCATACACGCCTCAGGAGTTCCCGGTCTTGTTCAGACTACAACCTTATTCAGGCGCCAGGAGTCTTATTAAAACAATGACAAGGGAAAAAAAAGTAATTATCTCACAGGAATTCAAATTTGCCGCAACTTATTTATTATATCTACATGAAAACACGAGGATGAGTGACTATAGATAAAAAACAAAATAAAATTTATTTAAAGTTACGTTATGGCAGGTGAAGGCGAACCTGTGTTACAAAAATAAAAGATAACTCCAAATTTATAATCGCAACTAACCGCGTGTTGTGAGGGGCGGTTGTCCAGAAGGGAGGGACAACATATACGGCTTGCTACCGCAGAGTGCAGAGGATTAACTTGGGTAGTGAGGATGCAGGGGTAGAGGTCTAGTGATACCTGGAGCTTCCCTGTTGGTTTTCTCCACATTCTGCTGGGTTGGAGTTGGAACGTCTTGTAGTTGGTAGGAAAACCTTCTTCAGACCTTTGGTGAACCTTCACTGGCTGGAGAGCCTTCTGCAGACTGTTGGAAGGAAGTCTTCGCAGACTGGAGATGGCCCTCCGACGTTATTCAGGTTGGTGGGCCGACGAAGACTGGCGAGAGCTGTGTCGCTTCTCCTTATATAGTGAAAATTGCAGCGTTTACATGTTTACCGCCTCTCCACAAGACTCGGGCAGCAGTGATAATATTGGCCGCAGGGTGCTGCTCTCTTTTATCATCCCTGCTAACTAGCTTCTTCCTCTCTGCCGTGTCAGCGGCTCGGTGGGTAAAACAAGCTTTGACTTTGGGGGTGGCGACCGCATGTCCGTTTATGAGTGGGCAGTACAATTTCCATTTAATATCAGTGTGTCAGTAGTTGTTTGTAATGCATGGATGAACCCTGTAGCCACGATTCCTTGCCTGCCGGCATGTAACTTGCCCCGAATTGCTGTCATTGCGTGCTTATGGGGTAAAGTCGTAGAGTAGTGTGTGCATGCTCGCTGCGCAGTAGTGTGTCATGTGTCAAACACCATCAACAACTTTCAATATGGAATAAATTTAGTTGGGAATCGTGATGTATTTTAAACCTGTCAGAGGTGTAGAGTAATTTCAAGGTTTACATTAACTATGTCAAATATGCAATTTGCAATCACTATAGTGCACAAATCTCATGATGCATGTTGAAGAGCACTTCTAACCTCAAAAAACATGTTAACACGCAACACAAACACATCATCGTAATCAAACTTTGTTTTCTCTCAGTGTTAGTAAATAATTGTAACAAAGGTGAAAGACTCAATTTTGACAGAAAACTTGAGACAAAGTTGGTTGCTCACTTATTCTCAAAGTCCTTTAACAAGTTTGAGCAGTGACTGTGTATGTTAGTGTCAGTCAGTAGAAGAACCGGTATCAGAACGGAAAACTGGGAACTGAATTGAAGAACCTAAACCGAGAATCAGATTGTAAAATGTGGAACCATCTCATCGCCATCAAAAATATATTACTTTAAAAGTTAATCTTAGTGTTAAATATTTATAGTATAGAAATTTAAAAACCAGGTGGACATATTACTCTTAAGGTGATTTTTTCAAAGGTTTGTTTCAAAAGTCAGATGAAGGTATCACTGGACTGTACCTGTGCCGCTGTATAAGTGTTCATAATTTAAATTTTTGGGATCATGTCTTGGCAGAGTTGCAGTTCACTAAGAATGAAAAGGACATACAGCATTTACCATGTTTTTAGTCTTTGAAGTGAATCATCATCATGGTTTGTTCGCTGACAAATTTCTCATCAGAGATATAGGTGTGTGGATTCTGAATTGAGCCTTGTCTGTTCATTTATGGGCAGAATAACCCGTGACATCCTTGTGCACTCACATGACCATATGTCTCAGTGTTAAATTGAGGCTACTGCACAAATTTCCCTAACCAGTGGTGGCTCATGAGTGAGCATAGAGATTTAGTGTGGCTCTTAACAGCGAGGTCTTGAGAGCCGATGAGTCCGAAAGTAGGTGATGCGCCATGAGTAAAGGTTGGGAATAGAGTTTGAATTTCACCGAGTCAAAAAGGTGTTGCTGCTAGGAGTCTATCACTAGAAACTTATAATAATTGGGATAGTAAAACTAATATACGCTGTTCACGGTAAAGTGAGCATTTTTTAAGACCCTTTCAACCGGCATTAACCACTAATAAATAGATTTTATTGTAGCTTCAGACATTAACTCTTGTTAGTGGTGAAATGTATACACTGTGTTTATTAGTCTGATGACAATGTTTATGTTATAAAGTAACAGGATGATAGAAATCTAATGAAAAGAAAAATTCAGCAGGGCCTTAAAAAGTGCTCACTTTACCATGAATCACCTATAGTTATCTTTTGATAGTTATGTTATATTGTTGCCTCGTAGTTCACCCTATTGAGAATGGCCATTGGAGGATGAGGCCGTGGTCCTTTCCCCCCCTGAGCGACGGTGAAGTCATGGTCACCACTTGAACAAGATTTTTCCTGGTAGCTAGGTTGTTGGCTTTGACCATTTCTATAATTGCGCATTGAGTCTTGGGTGACACACTTGCAAGGGATGTGCGAGTGGGTACCCTGGTGGGGATATAAGCTGGTGTGAGTACTACCTCAGTAACATCGGCTGGATGGACATAAGTAGGTGTCTTGTTTGGCGGTGTAGTTGGCAGCAGTGATACTGCATGTGGCACGTGCCAGAGGAGGTTTGAGGTGAAGCTTGATGTGTTGGTGGTAGACCCCTTCTGACAGACAGCCACCTCTTTCTTTCAGGAGTATACCTGGTTGCCCTCAGTATTCCAGCCTGAGCTAGCCTGTGCTTTGCCCCGCCCATCCCTATAATCAGTCATAAGGTGGTGGGGGTGACCATTTAGGTTGATAGTGGGTGGCCAGGAAGGGGTAGACACAGCCTGATGGAGTGAAAGAAGTGACAGTCGGGTATTGTTGGAGACCTTTACTACTGGTCTCCAGTTTAGTGGCTTGGCGCGCAGGACATTGTGGTCTGACACAAGTACCAAACTGGAGGTTATAGTCAAAGGCTGAAGTCGTCTACTCCCATGGCTCCCTATTACGTGGGACGTTGCAGTCTGACTAAGGTGTCACAAAGAGCGGGGCTCCTTGTGGGGGTTTGTCTATCGTTTCCAAGCAGGTGACCTGGCGCACGGAACATTGCAGTCTGACCCAGGCTCTTACCGGAAGGTCGGTAGTCCAAGGCACAACTGCTCTAGCGAGACCTAGGAAAGCAAACTTCCTAAGCTGCATTACGATATAGCTATAAAAAGAAGAGAAAAGGAGCATGGGATTCGGCTCGTGGCTAACCCTAGAAGAGTCTTACTAGGACAGGTGACGAACCGGAAAGAGAAAGGTCAGGGTGTAGGAAATGCAGAGTGCCGGAAGAAACATCTTATTCAAGTCAGATTTAATGCATGTTTTATTAATTGCTCAGTCAAACAGATAAACCTGCCTGTACCCTGACTAAGGCCTGAAGGGCTGATCCTAAGTTGCCAACTGGTACCGTACCTAACGTCTGAAGATGTGGCAGCTTCGGTATGCTGACGGGCAGGGAGGCAGTGTCTTGTAGAGTAGAACTCTCAACTGGACTGTGAAAGGCAGTGGCAACTTGAAAAAGTCTATGGTTGCTCAGGCAGCGTGGTGTTCTGTGAAGGCAGGACGCTATGTCTGGAGGCTCTCGGACATAGTAATGGTGTGCTACTGAACTGACGCAAGACAGCCGTCGGTGTACTCTCGGCAAGTGGACTGGTCTATGACAGCCTCGAACTGAGGACTGCGGGTTTTATTTATATTCGGTGCACAGGGCCAGCGTGGGGGTTGCGGGGTGGGGAGAGAGAGAAGTGAGGAGAGAAGAGAGTAAAAGAGAGCGGCGGCTACTTCCCCTCATGTGCCAGGTGATGCAAGGAGGATTGCAGGCGGCAACAGCAGGCAAGCTATCCCTGGTTTGGAAGGCACCCTGTGGCTTTTACTGCATAATGGCTCTTCTTAGGATGTGGCCGCGGCTATGGCAAGGCTAGATGAGATAATAACGTTGCTCGTGACGTGTCAAAATCATGGACTTACATAAACACATTATACACTCACACAAAACACAATATGTAACTAGCTTAAATACTTAGTTTAGATGACCTCGCAAGGTTAATACCATTAATTAAATGCAGCGTCTTAAAAAAATGTATGTGGGGCGTAAATGGGAGTAACTAAGTTATGAACAATAAAGGTCTCTATAAATTTTTCTGTACCTCAGACATTTTCTAATATATCGGAAGATAATTTTGTGCTGCGTTTTTGTTAAATTCAGTGGTCTTAAAGCCTTTAAAATTGTGTAGCTTCATATTGATGTTATTTTTACATATTATTGCATATAAAAATCATTAACATAAAAATACAGAACTTTTTATTTGCAATTTTTTTTCACTGTTGAAATTTTTTTCTCATGTGACACATGGGCAGTTTGTCACTCGCGTACAAGTTACATGCAGCAAATGTCACCTGTATGTAGTTCCTTATAACTTCCAGCATGCACCACAACAAAAGGTACAATGGTCTGTTACAAAACTGCTCTGAAAATAGTTTACTTTCCATGGGCATAAAATAAATATATCTGGTTTAATGTTTCTACTGACAGTGTATGAGCTATGACATAAGCAATCAGCTGGAGTCCTTGTGTGGTTGTGTGGAAAAGTATGTCACAAGGGTGGTTAGCAAGTAAGGGGAGGCAAATGCTGTGTGTTTGTGCACAACAGCTCCTTATGTACTAGAATACGTATCTAGTTTAATGCTGCACGGCAAACATGGGAAACATAATAAATTTTCCAGACGACAGCTGCCACACAATCACTGATATTTATCATACCACAAAGTTTTAAATTTTGTAACAACCTTTTTATTAGCTGCTTCGTTGACACACATTTTTGACACTAGTAAGACTGGCACAGGTCTTCCATGCACTTCCAAGTCTTTCTAGTTATTGTCCGTACGCTGATTAAAAGGTATTTCTCTAATGTTACACACAATAAACAGATATGGCCGTGTCTAAGAGACATGGGTGAATGTTCCTTCTTCGGCTGAGTTCGGAAAAACTTCAGCAGCATTCAGGTATTGACGCAAAACGGAATGGGCTGCAAGAGAGCATCAGTGGGAAGGGAAACACATGTAGTTTCCAAACTCTGTCCCTGCCAAAAACGTTATATTTTTAAATAACAGAAAGAAAATTAATTACTTTGAAATGTAGGTACAATATCATGTGGGGGGTACTGGTAAAATATTAAATATGATAAGATGTTTGGCGTGAGATACCCTTCACTCCTTAGTGCTGCCCATGACTGGCGATGAAGGGGAAGGTAGGGGAGGTAGTAAAAGTGGAGACACCTATGATGCCATTGTTATCATGTAGTGTACGTGGCATGAGTAGCATAGGTGCATTAGCAATGCAGATTTCTCACATACACATCTCATTTGGATAATCACTTGTCAGGAATAATAAAATAGAAAAGCATCAACACAAAATAAATATTCTGTACACTGTGTAGCGTTTCAATTACCAGGTGCGAAACAAGTTTCTCACTAGAACAAAGCATACAAAATTGCATGCAATACTCTCAAAATTGCATTTTGCACTTTCAAATCATTGTGAATAGACAACACACATGAAAAAAAAACACTTCTCAGTGCGTAATGTAACGGAGAAGGGAGAATTTTAACTTTCACGTCCCAAATGTTACAAATTTAATTTTATGATATATTTTTGCCACGGCTATCTTCGGAACCCTTCAATAGTGAGAAAATCAATTAATTCCTCATTCACGTTTAGGTAACATTACCACATGTAAACTAGACATAGAGATCGTCAATAGGATAAAAGATACTAATATACAACTAACATGCAAAAATAATGACATAATTAATAATCCTTCTTTAAATTACCGATAACAAGGACTAGAAAGAGGTGAACCTGTTAAAATTTTAATGACTATCAAAAAGAACAAATTAGTGTGTTCTCTTTATCAAATATTCATATGAACAAAGTGGCATATGTTCACACATTCCAAGCCACTTTCAAAAACATTTTTACTAAAATAACAATTAACAGACAACACAACTTGTAAAAAATTTGATTAAAAATAA
Source organism: Dryococelus australis (assembly GCA_029891345.1). Taxonomy (NCBI): domain Eukaryota; kingdom Metazoa; phylum Arthropoda; class Insecta; order Phasmatodea; family Phasmatidae; genus Dryococelus; species Dryococelus australis. The sequence continues at coordinate 176,290,501 of CM056995.1, forward strand.
TAATTTATCTAACATAGTGAGAGGACAGAAAAAGTATTCATTTTCAGAAAATTATTAAATCAACTTTCGATTGACCTTTAATTAGATATAGGACCATACATAAACTTGTAGAATACCGCCTATGGATGGCGATGATCCTCCTTCAATGTCCGTTGATCACTCTAGCTCTCTGCTCGAACACTGGCCACTGGACTTCCGCGGTGGCTCGAAGTGTTGGTAGACCATTACACTTCAGATGCAGAAATGGAACCCTAGCAGTGGCATAAGATTGTCCTTTCTTGGGTCATCATCAGTTCCTGGATTTAAGTCATTTCTTTACGGTACTTCATTAACTCTTATACTGTCCAATTTAATATCGACAAATGACATCATAATCGTCACTTCTATAAATCAGGGCTGGACAGCAGAACAAAAAACTTATTATTTTGTCAACCTTTCAATATATGTTTGGCCGACTCCTCAACATTCTTTAGTCATTCTGAAGACGAATAATAATATTCCTAACAAAACAAAAACAAAATTGGTCATTAGAAGTGTCGCATCTTCACATTTGCATACCTTTCCAAGTTCATAGAGATGAATGCAAACGTTCCTTTATCAACAACAAATAATATGGGAAGCATATTCGCTAGCATATAGAGATCGTTCTGATTATCTTCTTTACACACCCCGCTATAATAACTTTAAAAGTATAAAGAATTTCAATAAATTACTAGCTTATCCTATCTAAAATTAACAAAACAAGTACACAGAAATATTTACACATTACCAGATGTTACAGTAAGCAACCAAAACTACTTGAAATCGTAAGCAAAGTATTCAATTTCATTCAATTTCAACTTTAGGTTTTTATTCAAAGAAAATTACTATGGAAAATCGTGTCAGTAATTAAGAAAATAACTCAGAAAACTTTGTAAGAAAAACTCTTTACTTAGGAAAAATATTTTTAAAAAATTTGTTACTGTGTGTGAAAATCAATTAAAGAAATATTATTTAGACATAAAATATCTGCTGTCCAGGAAAAATAGGAATGGATAATTAGAATTACTTATTCCGGCTAATTCTAACAGCTATGACAACACATTAATTTAGTGTATATATCTCTTAATTCACAGTAATCAGGCTCAGAATTAAGAAACTGTCCAAATCAATTATGTTTTGCTCACAGCATCGTTCATCGTCTGGCATAGCATCAAGAGTTCACACTCGTTAGCCACTGGGTTGTTTAATATCAGACTTAAGTTCACACAAATTAAAAGTCAGTTCAAATTATTAAAAACTCTCAAAATTAGTGGCAGGATTCCTGTGTCCACTAGACTAACTGTGGGTCACAACATAGTTCATAACATTGGCTGCTAGCTGGCTCAAGATGTCGACATGGGGTCTTCGTCGGTCAACACACTAATAATCTAAAATTAGGACTAGGCCTCTTCTCAAAATAGCCTAAAGCCGTCCTACTGCACACTTTTCTCTGCCTGAGTAAGCTATCCTAACTTTAGGATGGCCCACATGTCGAAACATGTTACAGACTGTTGAACTCTCAGAAAAACAACTTTACTGAGCCAATGATGGCAGCAGAAAGAGCGAGAAATCCGGGGTTCACACCCTCTCAAGCCTAAGTCAACATAATCATTCACTATGTCACTTTCGGTGACATCGTAAATTTAAGCATCAGTCAGACTAGGTTCTTAAGTAGAGCTAAACTGACAATTACGTAAAATAAATTGAAATAAAATATAATGCTAGGATCAGGGCAGCAAAAATAATCTTTAACGGAATTCCATCAAAAGTAAACAGTCAAATATAGGTTACATACACACCATATGACAAAACCAGAATAAATACATCAAAATAAATGTAACGAGCTATCATTTAATTATAATATACTTCCTGATCTGCATTTTTGAAGCAAAATGGCTACTGCATCAATGGTGCTGTAGTTATGTATTCCAGTGGTGTTCCATACCTCGGTAAATGAACTAGGGATGTTATCCTTGATGCTGCGATATCTCGATACCATTGATATTTTATGGTATTGATAGTATCAATTGAGAATATCAGAAACTGTTGAATTTTAACATTGTCCAAATGGTATTTTCCATGGACATTTTTTTCATAATGCACAAAATCCCCATAATATTTGCATACTCTGTTTTTTCGCATAATTATTGCCGCATTGTAAGAGTAGCACAATTTTTTAATACTGAAAAGTGGACAACCGTCTTTGAGTAGTTTGTAACTCCAGCCGCATCACAACGCGAAAAGACATTAGGGGAAGAACCAAAGCTGGACATACTGTGACGAGTTGTCTCCCCTCCATCAAGAAGAAGTGAAAGTTGGAAGGGTGCCATGGTAGTTGCTGGGCAACCTTGTCCCCTCTCACCAAGTGTGTAAGGGGAGGAAGTGATGTCACATAATTCACTCTCTTTGATCAGATGTTTTATTAAACAAACGTTACAGTCATTTCCTTGAAGTCAATAAATAAAATAATAAAAAAACTGCAAAATCGAAAAATGAGTGTACTGAGCTATCATTTTCCTTAAAGTTTGATTACAGCTTCCACTGTGAAAACGAGATCCATAGAATCAAAGAAAATGGTGTTGCTGGTTTATCATTGGTTAAGGACATTTTAGTTACAGGCCGTCCACTGTTTGTTTCTTTTATAATGTGGATTTTTATATACTTTCAGTGTATGTAGACAACACTAGTAAAATGAGCAAGTTTTTTGGCCAAGTTGTTTTGTGTTAATGGCAATTTTAATTTGGTATCGAAATTGGTGTTGAGTATCGAGAAAATGTGGTATCAACCCATCCTTAAAAAGAATTGGTAAGAAACAATTTTTTTGTCTTGAAACTTACAGAGGAATTGTATAAAATAATGGATTGAACAGAAAAAATAAAAACAAAGTAAATAAATAGTTACTATCCAGCCCATAAAAGAACAAACAAAAATGGCATGAAGCTAGTTAATCTCTGTAAAATATTTCAATTGAAATTAATGTTGACTTTCTTCAGGAAATTATCAAGAAGAGCTCAAACATGGGTATTTCCTAATTCAATGTTAGGGTAATTCCAGTTGGATCATGTGGCTGTTTCTCAAAGGAATATTAAAGAAATTATGAATGTAAAAGTAATAAGGAATAGAGAATTTGACTCTAATCACTACCTCTCTAAAATTAAGCTCAAATTTCTCCCTCATAAAAATAAAAAAAGGCAACAAAAATTAATTAAATACAACATAGACAGACTCAACATCACACAATAAGCAATAAAACATTTTCAGGGAGAAATTCAAATAACTAAATCAGATAAATGGCAGGAATTATCCAAAGAAATAAACAGTGCAACAAAGAAGTTATTCGGTCTGCGAAAATGAAAAAGAAAGTCTGGTGGAATGAAACTTGTGAAGAAGTGCTAGCAGAAAGAACAAAACTATGGAAAAAAAATGGAAATGCTCTAGAAAGAATGAACACTTTGATCAATTTAAGTAACAAAGAAAAGAAACAGCAAGAATAATAAATAGTGTTAAACGATCCTTTGAAAAGTCACGATTTCTTGACATAAGAGATAACTTTGTTAAAAATAACTCCTGGAATTTCTTTCAGCTGTTTAAAAATAACCTAAAAGGCTATCCAGCACCAAGTATTTGCTTCAGAGATGAAAATGGTAAAATGGGTTTAACCAATACCAAGAATTGTACAATCCTAAGGAAGTACTTTGATCATCTTCTGAACTGTGAAAAACCGAATTTCAAGTTAGAATTCCCAGAGATCCATTAAAACGTAGAAACGGATCCACCAACTACTGTTGAAGAAATTGAAAAAGCAATTAAAACCCTAAAAAAACATCAAAGCCAGTGGAGAAGACTCCTTTACAGCTGAACTTATAAAATGGTCTCAACCAAAAATCATAGATAAACTTCAAATCATTTTGAAGAAATCTGGAAAACGGAAAAGATCCCGGAAGAATGGGAGGTGACTCTTATACATCCTTTGCATAAGAAAGGTAACAAGCAAGTGGCTTATAAGATATTCTCAAAAATATTACTAAACAGGGTAGAAGCAACACTTGACAGTCATTTGGGTGAATATCAGAGTGGATTTAGAAAGGACCGATCTGGCTCAAAGAACAGATTATCAACCTGAAGTCCATAGTCCATCACAGACTCACGAACTCCAAAAACATAGTAATAGCATTAATAGATTTTAAAGAGGCTTTGATTCCATTGATAGAGAAACTCTAGATAAAGTAATCCTAGAATTTGGAGTTAAATCTAAATTAGCAAATCTAATCCGTGAAACCCTCACAGACACCATATCAAAAGTAAAATTTCTGGGCGAAATAAATTCAGGCAAAATAAATACAGGTGTAAGGCAAGGTGATTGTCTCCACTACTCTTCAACTGCATCTTGGAGAAAATAGTAAGAATTTGGAATGAAAAACTAAAAGAACACAAGCTATCACCAATAACACTGGGGAGAAAGAACAAGGGTGTTGAAATAAACTGTCTAGCATTTGCAGACGATTTTGCCGTACTTTCTGGAAACTTAACAAACGCAGCAATACAAGCCATTCTCTTAGAAGAGATAGCCAACAAGCACGTTTAAAAATTTCTGTAGAAAAAAAAAATTTATGACAAATATAAAAAATGCTCCAGATATCCTAGCAACAGATATTGGTAAAATAGAGTATATAAGTTCAAATATTTGGGGGAAATAATTCAGGAAAATGGTTTAGAAAATTTCCGGTAGATGAAAGGATATGCAAGATGGAAAGAGCATATGGCATAACCAGGAATATCTACAACAAAAAATGTTTATCTAAAAATCTTAAAATACAGCACTACATCACAGTAATCAAACTGGAATGTCTTTACGCTAGTGAATGTCTAGTACTGAATTACAAGTTGCATAAATTAGCAGTACTAGAAAGAAGAATTATACGTAAAATACTTGGTCCACTAAAAACTACAGAACTATGGAAATTAAGAAGTAATGATGAAATATATTGCAACATAGAAAACATAACAGAAATGATACAGAAGAGACAATTGCTATTTTTTGGACATTTATATAGAATGAATGACAACAGGTTAGGTTAACCAAACGGATCTTCAAATATCTTTGGGACAAGAAATCAACGACGACCTGGATTCAGGAATTTAAGAAAGATTTGGAAAGAAACAGTATAAGTGAAGAAGAAGCAACACAGAGAGAAATTTTTGAGAAAAAAAGTCTTAAAAATCAAAGGATTCCAAGGCAGGAAGGAAAAGAAAACAGGCTCAAAATGGTCTGAGGAGAGGAAAAAGATACATAGTTAGAAGATGAAGGAGTGCTGGAAAAAGAAGAAGGAACAAAAAAGGGTGAAGCATTGAAATTGGTTCATGGTCCCTAGAAGACCCTAATGGAAAAAGAATAAATAGGAATTATAAAATTTAGGTGAAGTGGCATGTCAAATACATCCACTGCGACCCTCCACTGCTCCTAGTAGGAGGGTTATGGTGATACCAATGGAAATACATGTCGGTAAGTTTGCATATGTAAGACTACACAGTTCATATAGCTTTACCTTTGAGCAGTGATCAGCCCTAGTGATAACGAACTCTGGTAGAGTGGTTCATGGCTTGCTTAAGCCTGTTGTCTGTATTAGCTGACTCACAAAATAGAAGAGGTTCTCATTTTTCCTATGACATCTCAGTCATACGAAGGGAATTTTATATCCTCAAATCCCAGCCTTAAATTTTATTCCTTTGGTGACTCTTGAAAGCTCCTCGGATATGATGAGGCAGCATGCCCAGTACTCCAGAGTGGTGTCTTACAGTACTAAGATCAGGTATATTGCACTTGCAACAAGGGTTGATGAGATCTCTATTGGGATATGATGTGAGAATGCTGTGTATGTGAGAGCAGGGTGTACATGGGACCAGGCGGTCAAGAGCAGACTCTACATGCATAGTTATGTGTGGTACTGTACTGCCAAGGGGAGAGGCACAAATACATTGAAGTGAAAGAGGCAAGGTGTGGCCAGAAACTGTGTACAATTTATAATCTTTGTTGATGAAGTGGTTGTTTGGCGTTGTTTTATTCACAGTAGTTGAGCGACTCTATTGTATGTCTGTTACAATTGTGAAATAAGGTGAGGTGATGAAGGCTGTGTGTTCCATAATATTTGGGGAGTGTGTGGTGTGTGTTGCACAGGTGCAGTGCGACTTGCAGATGGTAAATGCAGTACACTCACAGCAGCAACAACAGGCTAACGAGCAGATGGCAGCGCAGCAGCAAAGCTTAGTTCAGCAAATGTCCCAGCAGCATCATCAGCAACAGCAGCACATGCAGCATCAACATCTTCAACACCAGCAGCAGCAACAACAGCAACAGCAACAGCAGGTGTGTGGCACATACTTGTGCTAGAGTAGAGAGTCCGTTTCTTGCACTCTAGTGCAAGCCTGCCGTTTTAACAGATTTTATCCATTTTAATGGATTTTTAACTCTGGCAAAATCTCTGTAAAATGATTATAATATATATCACTGAGGTGTACAAAATAATTTCTTGTAATATTTATATCTCGACTATGTTGTATAGGCCTACTTGAGGCACCATAACTAATGTTTAAATAGTAAAATATCTCTAAAATGAGTATTATGTATGCCATAACTATATGGTACAAAGAAATGTTAACAAGTCTCTTAAAGGGCAGTAAGACCACAGCATGTTTACCTTCATTGCACAAATATATTAAATTCGAAACTGTGAAATTTTTATCTCCACAACAAATATCCATGTCCATTATTAATACATAAATCATGCAAGTGTCATCTACAACACATTTGATTGTATTTCACTTCAAAATAGTGATATGTTGATAAACGTGAAAAGTGAATAAACTTCTTTTTATTTTTCTCACGTGCCAAAGATGTTTTGCGTGCACACAGCACTTTACTCATAATGGCTGCTGCATACATGCGACACTAGCGCCCACAGCGATGTGAGTCATTTTCACTGATACATTTCTTTGAAAGATTCTTTCAGCGGAGGTGAATAATTACGCGAAATATTTTGAACATACGCTGTTGCTTCAACAGCATATATCCTAAATATTTTGCTTTATCATTCACTTCCGCGGGTATAAAATTATTTACATATTTCTGTTCTTAGCTGTATGATAGCATGTAAAGGCCAAGGCAATTATGGAAAGGAACCTTTGCTGCACTTTGCCGTTTTTGCACATGTAATCCGAATTTGGTAATGTTATTTGGCATTGCTATTACAATGGAGAGGAAATGAAAATTATTGCAGATACAGTCGTTATACAAAAGTATAAGTGTGAATGGAGAAAAAAATTACCCTGATTTGTACATTTCAAACAAATACAATTACATTAAGTAGGTAAATGTCCTTCATATCCACTTTTTTCTGTAATTTACAATTTTTTATTCCTAGGGATTTTAAAGGATTGGACCGAGTGATTCCAGATTTTTTATATACAAGAATCAGGATTTCCTCTTCAGGGCTGGGGGCAGCCCTGCTCTAGTGCTCTTGTAACACAAGTAGTAATTCATTAAAAAGGAAATAGGAATTAATATTATGTTTGATTTATTTTTCCAATGGCATCATAATTTTATTCACCTTTGTTTAGTTATTTTTGGTTAATGTGGGTACCAGTATAGGCTTCTGGATGGTGTGCACAGGCTCTGACAAAATACATTGTACAAAAGTTGTGTTAAAATTTAAATTTTGACTGTTTAGCAATAACTTTTAAGAAACATGCGTACTTGTTGAAGTGTCAGTTTCTTAGTTATTGGCAGTATGTTCTGAAATTTTATCCTTTCTGGTAGAGGAGAGGGATGTGCAGCACACTCACTGTTATCTAACTCTATACGTAGTTGTAACTGACACCCTCACAGGTGCTGCTATGTCCTAGAATGTTTTGTGGCAAATTACGTCAAACTTTGCTGCCACTGTTCATGTGCTAGTGCTGTCTTGTGTGCAGTATATACCACCGGCTTGTGGACTGTAGTTGGGTACTAACCCTCCTTTCCTACCACAAGTACCACACTAAGTAATTTCAAATTTCTTGAGTAGGGATGGGTCAATAGTACATTTTCTCGATGCTCAATACTATTTTCGGTATCAAAAAATTCTCACGTTACTCAATACCGATACTTTTCTCGATACCAAATAAAAATTGTCATGACACAAACCAACATTGCCAAGAAAATTGCTCATTTTACTAGTTTCATTGACACACACTGAAAATGTATAAAAACCTATATTACACTGGAAACAAATGGTGGGCAACCTGTAACCCAAACGTCCTTAACAAATGATAAACCAACACAGTCTCCTTAGTTTCTATAGAATCACGTTTCCACCGTAAAAGCTGTAATCAAACCTTGAGGTAAATGTTAGCTCAATACACACTTATTTTGCAATTTTTTAAATTTTCTTTTGCAACTTCAAGGAAATCACTGTAAAGTTAAATAAATATAATTATCTGATGCACCCGACGTGGCCTAGTCCGCGGCATAAGCGGGCTAGGCCGTGACAGGTGTATCAGATAATTATGGTATTAATTTTTGTAAATATTTAATAATACAGTTGCATCAAATAATTATGGAATGTGAATGTGCATTAACTAATCAATTTTGCTCGCTCATGCCTATTGGCACTTGCTCTCAACTCTCTATCTGCTTTTATTGTACCTAAAATAAATACCATAAAACTGATTAATGAGAAAAAATGAATTAAATGAAAAATTTTGGTGCAGCCTATCACTGTGGTTCGTATTGGATGTGCAGTTACTACTCAAGTTGCTCACTCGCATCTATCAGCGTTTGCTCGCAAGTCTCAACCCGTTTTAATTGTACCTCAATTATGTACCATAAAAGTAAGTGTCAAACATCAGGATTGTGGTATGTATGACTTGCCTAAATCATCTCAAGGTGCTGCCAGGTGTGTGACTATTATGCTATGAATAAAGTAAGGTATAGTGTGGTACACTTTTATTTAAATTATGGTATTCTTTTTGACATTATCGTACATATTCCGAAAGTTATGTTACCGTACTAAAAAGTATTGTACACTTTCCAAAATTTATGGTATACTTGTACCATAATTATCGCAATAGAAAATGGGTTTTAAAATTTGATACTTTTGGATATTGTCATGCAATACTCGATACTATAAAGTATCGAAGGTATCGCTGTATCAAGGATCCCATCCCTATTCTTAAGTGCTTCTCTCCATTTAAACCTTTCTCCTGGTCATAGCTTTATACAGTGAAAGTGGAGAAGCAACCAGGGAATGCAGCCTTCAAACAATTGGTAACACCTTCAGAAGATGGGTCACGTTGTAGCAGCTACCATGTGGGCAGTGTAGGTTCTTTGACTTCCCAGAAATAGAAATGTCAGCAGCCTGCCTCATTATTCGTGTTGCCAAGGAATTAGTGATGCAAAATAACAGAGACTTCCCTTTATTCCTCTTCTCAACATGTGGTTTGGTCATATACAGTAAAACCTGTTTAAGATGACCCCATATAACATTTTTTCCTGCCGAATAAATGCTAATTTGAAGGAACGTAAATTTACATGTACTTTTAGCCTACACTTCACCATTTTAATGTGTTTTCTCTAAGTTTTTTTCCCACCTAAAAAGTTTAGAAAATTCAAAAAAATTAGGTTTTGTGATGGTTTTACCTTCGTGTAAACAAGCAATTAATTGTTTTTTTTTTTTTTTTTTTTTTTTTTCACTGTAATTTTGTACTGCATTACAAAGGTTATTCAAGATAACGAATGATACTCAGTGAGGCCATTTTTTTCTCATCTGTTTGCAAGATTTGCATGACCTCTGGTGTTTGGCCATGTATAACAGTGATGCCATTTTGATTGCTGTGAAGCTAGACTATGTGGTTTGGATTAAGAAATAAATATGAAACTCTTGCTAATGACTGACTTCAGATTTTCCACACTGAGAATGAATGCACATCAACATCAGTAAGGTGTTATTTATGCAGCTCTGGTTTTACTCTTTGAAAAATTTGGACACATTATTATTTTAACAATAAAGTAGTGCGCAATGTGATGAAACAGTAAAAACTGTGCGCTATCTCTTTACACGTTTGCTCCTAGTATGATTATCTCTACACTTAAAAAAAAAAATTTGTAATTTCAATTTTTTGGCTTGTTTAGCGGTTATAAAAGGGTTTAGGTGCTTGTTTTTGTTTTTTTTAATTTTGACTGGCTGTTACACGTACTGTGTGGTATTTCAATAATACCTAAATTATTTGTGTTAGTTAAGGTTGCAAGTAGGCTACTAAAAATATATAAAAGGACAACACATTTTGTAGGACACTGTGTCGTACAACTCGTCGCCTGATGATGCTGGACTAGCCAGTAAAAAGTCGCAATAGCGCAACTGCGTGGAAAATGTTTAGTGTTTTTTTGTGTGTGTGCATAATTCATGCACCCTAATTTTATGTTGCCAAATTCTGGAAAAAACTTCTTTCATATTTCACGCAGCACGTTTCTCTCGACGATGCAAAATAACACGTTTCCTAATCCTACTTGTTTTACTAAAGCAACTTCCAATATAAACCAGGACACGCGCCAATGAATGATAAGTAACCAGTGGCACGTTCACCTGCATCACATTTTCCCCACATGTTCTAAACCTTATTCCAAATGTTTTAATTCATACGTACATAACTGTGAAAAATGTGCGTATAATAATTAATAGTAATAAAAGACACCAGATCTCCTTAAGGCTGTTCAAGTGGGAAAAAAAATTGTGTTCAATTTAGTATGTAAGTTATGCTGTGTGACGAGCACCTATTACCAAATAGGAAAAAAATTATACAAAATAAAAAATATATATATTTATTACATTTATTGTCATTTAATTGTTTTGAAATTATGATGTACAGAATGAGAGTAGGGTATATTTTTTATTTATTTGTATATGAGCATGTTAGTAATATTACAGATTTTCACTGTCAATGAAGTAGCCATTCCTGAAAAATTTAATTTTTTTTTTTTTTGACATTTTTGGGCCCAAAATAAACAGCTTCTATTACTAGTTTTGAAATTAAAAGTATAAATGTTAGCGTAATATGTAATAACATGCTTAGCATTAAGCCACATTTGTCTAGTTCACACATATATTTGGTTTATAACTCTCCGAACTGTCATTCCATCGTATGACACGAATCAAGAAACACGTGTACGGGGACGGTCGAGATCAGGCGCGCAGCAAATTTTCCCAGCTACAGACAGGCGTGGACCATGGAAAGGCGACCAGCGAGCTGGCACTCCTCTTGTCAATTCTCTCAACTATTTGGTCGCTTAGCCCACTCTTCGTCATCGCTTCTTCGCACGTTTTTGTAAATCTGTTACATGCTGGCTGAACTAGCGTGTCATTAGAACAGTATTTTTAGTTGTTATGGTTACTTGTTGGTTATGGTTGGTTGTTATGCGTACTTGTAATATTTTTCTGCTCTAAATATTCTGCACTCTTGTTTTGAATACATAGGATAATAACAGTTATTTCCAGGAAAGTAGTTAAAATATGTGTACATTTGGGTAACTTTGGTGAATGAACAACAGTTTTGACATCTCGTGAAGGGCTTTGATGACTTTGAATGCTAGATGAATTTTATGTAACAAGATTTTATGGGTAATTTTTTCATAATGGCAGCATTGAGTAAAGTATCTGCCATTAATTATTAATTTTAAAATGTGGGTAATTAATTTAAGTGTTTTTTGATAGTATTTTAAGTCATTAAAATCACAAAATTTATATATATGTGTGTGTGCATGCGCATGCATGTGTGTGTGTGTGTGTGTCTAATATATATATATATATATATATATATATATATATATATATATATATATATATATATATATATATATATATATATATATATATATATGCATCCATGCATGCATGCATGCATGCATGCATGCGTACAGGCCAGAAATAACATGAACAAAACAGCCTTTAGATATTAAAACCGTCTAACACTCATATTCATTTCATTATTATTCTTGTAATTGTTTCCTGGTATCATACTGAAACTTCTGAGAGCAATAATAATGAATATTTTAATAGTACTTGATAAAGAACAGGCAGAATGGTTTTATGATTGTTATCCACTGGAAAATACAATATTAATAATAAGTACAGTAGAGCACCACTTAAACGAACTTCAAGTTAATGAACATTTCACCATAACGAACTTATTATTTGGTCCTGGCAAAACACAGTACATTTATATGCAAATAACTTTCAGTTATAAGAAGTTTTTGGTAAAAATTTTTGGGAGGTTTATTCAATATTCACGCTAACTAACACTTTGTAATCAGAACAGAATGTAAAATTTTTCGATGTTAAAAAATAAACAAACCACAGCTGTTTTTTTTTTTGTAGATAACTCAGTCCTAGATGATGCAATACATTGGTGTGGCAATACGAGACAAAAATCGTAAAGTGCAATGCTACTAGTGTTTATCGCCGCAAATAATGCTCTACGTCATTGTGTAGGCACAGATAAGAAGCCTCTGACATCGCCAAAGTTTTACGTACAACAAAATGCTGTTGCTATATCTCTGGCCTGTTCTCACTTCGACGTATTTTACTGTGAATTGCAAACCTTTTTTTGCTGAATTGCAAATCAATTTTACCATCTTTTAACAAGTACGTTCTTGATTATTTGCTATAATTAATGCTGTAGATAATGGAAGAAGAAAAAAAGAAATCATCACGAAATTTGGCATAGCGAGATCTACATTGTCAACGATAACAGTTCAACATTCTGAAATAGAGAAAATTAATTTTTTATCACCCGACCAAAAACGTGACACACCTCAAACAAAGTGACAAGTTCATAGGCAAGTATTTAAGAATCCTGCCACTGTAGGTAAAACATACCATATGCATGTTGCTCACAAGTGCTTTTAGTATCAAGATAGGCAAAAAAATCTGGGTTCCGAGATTTCATTGTTATGCTACGAGCCTTTGAATTTCACAATTTGAACACACACCTCTAACAAAGAGCGAAATTCAAAGGCTCATAGTAGAAAAATGTGAGGTTCAGAACCCGGACTTATCTGCATATCTTTATACTATAGGCATGTGATAGCAACATGTTTATTGTTTGTATTACCTTAAGTAGTTTGATTTTTATATATTCGCCTCTGAACTCGGCACTTTGTTTGAGGTGTGTGTTTTAATTCCGTATTTCGGGGATTTTTTTCTAACTCTAGCGAACAAATAAGTTAACTAACATCATAACTACATGTCTATCTATTGTATCATCAACCCCTGAAAACCATATTTTCGCTCAATTGACTCGTTTACTGGTTTTTAATCTTAATGCATAGTTTAAATAAAACCATGCAATTACAGTGAATCTACTTTATTTCTGTTAAATTGCTTTTTGTTGGTAGCACTTGATATTAAATAAAATATTTTGCCAAACTGAGCAAAAGTATGACTTATTCATTTCTAGTACTGACTATGATATTAATGTTATCCCTACTCACCTTCGTAATAATTTTGTATTCATACCAATACAGTTTTTAAAGACTTGTAGCTGAAAAAAGTTAGTACATCCATGCTTTGCGTGGGACTTAAACCCAAAACATCTAGTACTCTTATTAAGTTGCAAAACCATGGTACTTCATGTACTTTGGCAGTGCAGCAGAACCATCATTCTTAATATACTCGTACTGATGTGCAAGACCAAGGTTAATATAGTGCTGCAAAAGCAGCATGATCAATATGCTCATACTAATCTAAAAATTCAATGTACTTCATGTACTTAGACAGTGCACCAGAACCAGCAAGCTCCATCTATACTCGTACCGAGCTACAAAACCAGCATGCTCCATATACTCTTACAACGTTGCAAATTCAAGGTACTTCATCTATTTAGGTAGTGCAGCAGAACCAGCATACTCCATCTTCTCGTACTACGCTGCAAAACAATGGTACTTTATGTGTTAATGTAGTGCAGCAGAACCGCCATGACCCATATACTAGTACTTAGCTGCAAAACCAAATACTTCATCTATTTAGACTGGGCAGCAGAACCAGTGTATTCCATATACTCATACTGAGCTATAAAATCAAGTTACTTCATTTACTTAGGCAGTGCTGCAGAACCAGCATGCTCCATATACTCGTACTGAGCTACAAAACCAAGGTACGTAATCTACTTGGCAGTGCAGCAGAACCAGCATGCTCTATATATTCGTACTGAGCTGCAAAACCAAGATACTTTGGCACTGCAGCAGAACTTGCATGCCCCGTATACTCAAACTAAGCCGCAAAACACAGTACTTCAACTACTTAGGCAGTGCAGCAGAACCAGCATGCTTCATATACTCGTACTGCGCTACAACATCAATGTACTTCATATCCTTATGTAGTACAGCAGAACCAGCATGCTCCATATACTCGTACTGAGCTGTAAAACCAAAGGTACTTCATCTAATTAGGCAGGTTTGCAGAACCAGCATGCTACTTTTACTCATACAGGGCTTCAAAATCAAGCTACTTAATTTGCTGATGTAATACTGCAGTATCAGAAATCCAAGGTACTTCATGTGCTAATGTAGTGCTGCAGAACCAGCATGCTCCATATGCTCGTACTAATCTGCAAAACCATGGTACTTCAACTACTTAGGCAGTGCAGCAGAACCAGCATGCTCCATATATTCATACTGAGCTGCAATACCATGGTACTTTGTGTGCTAATGTAGTGCTGCAGAACCAGCATGCTCAGAATACTCATACTAAGCTATGAAAGCAATGTACTTCATCTACTTAGGGAGTTCTACAGAACCACTGTGCTCCATGTACTCGTACTGAGCTGCCAAACAAACCTACTTCATGAGCTGATGTAGTGCTACAGAATCATCATGCTTCATACACTTGTACTGGGCTGAAAAAACCAAGGTACTTTGGAGATTATGTAGTAATGCTTAACCAGCATGCTCAATATACTCGTACTGAGCTGCAAAACCTAGGTACTGTATCTACTTAGGAAGTACTGCAGGACAAGCACTCTCCGTATACTTGTACTGAGCTATAAAATAATGGTACTTCACATGCTAATGTAGTGCTGCAGAACCAGCATGCTCAATATACTCATACTAAGCTATAAAATAATTGTACTTCACGTGCTAATGTAGTGCTGCAGAACCAGCATGCTCAATATACTTTTACTAAGCTATAAAACTACAGTATATCATCTACTTAGGCAGTCAAGCAGAACAGGCATGCTTCATCTACTCGTACTTTGCTGCAACATCAAGGTACTTTTTGTTCTAATGTAGTGCAGCAGAAACAGCATGCCCCATGTATTCGTACTGAGCTATAAAACCAGGGTACTTCACATGCTAATGTAGTGCTGCAGACTCTGCATGCTCGATATACTCGTACTGAGCTATAAAATTAAGGTACGTCATCTATTTATGCAGTGCAGGAGTGCCAGCATGCTCCATATACTGGTACTGAGCTGCAAAACTAAGGTACTTCATCTGCTTAGGCAATGCAAAAACAATCATGCTCCTTTGACTTGTACCAAGCTACAAAACCAGCATGCTTCATATACTTGTACCAAGCTATAAATTCAAGGTACTTAATCAGCTTAGGCAGTGCAGTAGTACCAGCATGCTTCATCTACTCGTACTGAGCTGCAAAACCAAAGTACTTAATAAGATAATGTAGTGCAGTGGATCCAGCATGCCCCATATACTTGTACTAAGTTGCAAAACAAAGGTACTTTATCTACTTAGTCAGTGCAGCAGAACCAGCATTATCCATCTATTTGTACTGTAGCTGCAAAACCAAGGTACTTCATGTGCTAAAATAGTGTTGCAGAACCAGGATGCTTCATATACTCCTACTGAGCTATAAAATAAAGATACTTAGGCAGTGCTGTAGAACCAGTATTCTATATATACTCGCACTGAGCTGAAAACCAAGCTACTTCATGAGATTATGTAGTGCTGCAGAAACAGCATGCTCCTTATACTTGTAATGAGCTATAAAATACAGGTATTTCATCTACTTAGGCTGTGTAGCAAAACCAGCATGCTCAATATAGTCGTACTGAGATGAGAAATCAATGTACTTCAGGATCTAATGTAGTGCTGCAGAACCAGCATGCTCGATATACTCGTACTGAGCTATAAAATTAAGGTTCTTCATCATCTTAGGCAGTGCAGCATAACCAGCAATTCTCCATCTACTCGAACTGAGCTGTAAATCAATGTTCTTTTCTGTGCTAATGTAGTGCAGCAAAACCAGCATGTTCTGTCTACTCATACTGAGCTATAAAACTAAGGTATATAATCTACTTATGCATTGCAGCGGAAACAGCATGCGCCATATGCTTGTACTAAGCTACAGAACCAGCATGCTCCATATACTCGTACTAACCTATAAATCAAAGGTAGTTCATCTATTAGGCAGTGATACAGAACCAGCATGCTCCATCTACTCATACTTAAATGCAAAACCAAGGTACTTAATCTGCTAATGTAGTCAAGCAGATCCAGTATGCTCCATATACTTGTACTGTGCTACAAAACCAGGTACTTCTACTACTTACGCAGTGCTGCAAAACCAGTATGCTCCAAACTCTTACTGAGCTACAAAACCAAGGTATTTCAACTACTTAGACAGTGCTGCAGAAGCAGTATGCTTCATATACTCGTTCTAAGCTGCAAAACCATGGTACTTCATCTACTGAGGCAGTGCAGGAACACCAGCATGCTCCATATACTCATACTAAGTTTCTAAACAAATGTACTTAATCTTCTTAGGCAGTGCTTCAGAACCAGTATGCTCCATATACTCGTACTGAGTTACAAAACCAAATTACTTCATCTTCTAATGCTGTGCAGCTAAACTAGCATGCTCCATATACTCGTACTAAGCTGTAAAACCAACGTACTTCATCTAGTAAGGCAGTGTTTTAGAACGAGTATGCTTCATATTTTCATACTGAGCTATAAAACCGAGGTACTTCATCTACTTATGTAGTGCAACAGAACCAGCATACGCCAACTACTCGTACTGAGATGCAAAACCAAGGTATTGCATGTGCTAATGTAAGCTGCAGAACCAGCATGCTTCATCTAGTGATTTTAGTGACGTAAACTTGCAATAATTACAATAGAACAACATGTGTTCAAGAGGTGCGAATTTAACAAACACCAAGTTTGTGTGTTTTGTAAATAATGTATTTGTAAACCTTTACTGTAGTATTGAAATGCACGTGGTCTGAAAAAGCCACACTTTCAACACTGTGTGTGTGCACGGGCATGTGTACATATAAATCTGTGTGTGTGTGTGTGCATATGTGTGTGTGTGTGTTTGTATGTACGTACAAATACGAACAGTGATGTACATCTCACGTTTTGGTTTTTCACCGAAGTCAAAATTTTCAAAGTTACAATCATTTAAATGTTATTTCCATATGAGCAATATTTTCCACTTGCGCTAATGTTACCTATGGCCTTAAATAGATGTGAGGGAAAGTAAATATTTACTTATGCTTGATATTAAATAACAATATCAACTTAGTAACTGTGTAGTATAAAAACAAAACGAATTCAAGAAAGTAGAACATGATTTCGAACATTTTGTAAATTGTAACTTGAAATGTGAACAATTTTCAAATTAGAAATTTTACAAAATGTATTATTTTTCATGTTATTGGGATTGAGGAATTTTCATATCTCTATGTATTGGTAGGTTATACACGGAATCATAAAAAAATGAACCATTTAACATCATGTCACAGACAAGAAAGTACGCAGAACAATATACGCAAAACACATCTGGCAACCATAATTTTAAGTACCATCTAAATATCTTAATTGATGCTATGTTTTAAAAATAGTGTAGGTATGATTTTTATATTGTACTTCCTGTATCTTCACAGTTATTTTAATCTTTTCTGTGAAAAATGACCCTACATGTGAAGTGTTTGGTTGTTTTTTTAATATGTTGTGTATCACAAACATCTTATACCTCTTTTAACACAAAATTATATTATTTATGCTAAAATCTAGATTTTAGTTATACTATATTTATAAATTACAATATTAAATTTACAATTAATATGCCTAAATCACAGAGATGGTAGGTGTGTTTGTAATACATATTAAAAAAGTTCTCATGCAAAATTTTATTAATGTGAGTAGTGCACACAAATGAGGTGTGTTGTACCTTTAGTACAATTTTGTAGACTTGATAAATCTTTATTTGCTTGAGGCAGAGAGACAGCCTGAAAGAAGAACTTGAGCAGGTCAGGCTTCAGAAAAGTGTGAAGTAACCTTAAATGGACTGTGCTTGTGAGAGTCAGTAAAGTGAAGTGTGTTTGACGTGGGAGGTGATGAGGTGTAGAGTGCGGAGAGAGGCAAGGTTGTAGAGGGCGTGTTGTGTGCAGCAGATGGGGCAGCAGCAGGGGCAGGGCACGGACAGCACGGAGCTGCAGCAGCAGCAGCCGTCATCGCAGGAAGTGGGCACGCAAATGGACATGTCGCCGGACCAAGTGAAGGATGAGAAGCAGTCTGCTGCCAACGGCTGCAAGGACATGCGACTGCCGATGCCTGGGTGAGCGCACTGTCCGTCTGGCTTGCCCTCAACTACATATGTGCAAGTGCCTTCGTACTGTGAGGTTCTCCCTTTATCAAACCAGGAAGCCAAGCATATGCAGTAAAATACTTGAAGTTCCCTTTTAGAAACATTTCTTGCTTAATAAGTTTACATAAATTTGCACTCGTGATGGGATGGTTACACTTTTTTCTGATTCCGGTTCTTTAATTTTGGTTCTGAATTCTCAGTTTTTGGTTCCAGTTAATATTTGCAGCTGGTGTGAAAGATTTAGAAATTCCTGGAAAGGAACATTCTTTTTTACCTGTGAGAGGCATGTTTATACTATGTACGTTAGTATTGTTAAAATTATTCCAGACATTTGACATAACGTGATAGTAATTACAATTATCGCTTCACGTAATGTGATGTCCACTGCCTGAGCTAGTGCAGTACTGTACTTTTTGTTGTGACAAACTCACGGATAGACACATGCAAAGAACATTTGAATGAACACATTTTCCACGCAGATACGGGATTGCATGACATTTTGCCGACTACGCCAGCTTCATCAGAGGGCAAGCTGTAGCACACTGCAGTTCTGCACTGAGGTATGGCACTCATCTCTCTGGCTGTGTAACAGGAGTCTTAAGTTCTGTTTGTGAGATGCTGCCTGTGCTGCAACTGGCAGGAGTGCCACAAAATGAAAATCCACATTTACGAGTTTAAAAATAGAAAGTACAATGAAACTTCATTGTTGCGATTCTGTTTATTCAGTTTTCCCTTATCAGACTTTTTTTTTGGACAGTCCCAACAACTATCCTATATAAATAATTTTTTAAAAAACCAACATGCTATGACTCTCAACACATAAATTTCTCGCATACAAGAATCAGAATATCTTCCTGAAAGCCAAAATATATTTGGAGCTATAAAATACTGTGGATTTTCGATGATTCAATCCAGTTATTTACTTTTTATTGTATTTCTCATTGGTACATTTGCCAAAGATTGCATGCATCATTCATTTTGAATGCTATGTGAATGCAAAACAACACTACTGGTGATAGTGATAGTATTGTTTACATTCCGCAAAAGCTTTTCTTTTTCTATAGGCTACTATTCTTCTTTGTACGTATTTACTGCATTCTTAGGTGGGGACAGTGAGGAACCATCTCATATTCTTATTCTTCTTATGTGTTTACTGCACTCATATATTGGTGACAATGAGAATGAATCACACAATCTATGACACTGTATTCAGCTATCTATAATATTGTTACAGTCGACTCTCGATGTATCATTATTCAGGGGACTGCCAAAAAATTTTCATACATGCGGGATTTCAGTTGGTGAGGTTTCTGACATGTACTTCAATAAAATACAACTTCTAACCTTTTAAAACTTTATTTAATACTTTTTCTAAAATTCCTATTTTTACTGTGTTTACTTTAGTTAAACTTTATTCACAATTAATGTACAGCTCTTACTATACTCAACATAAAGTTTTAAAAGGTTAGAAGTTGTATTGTATTGAAGTACATGTCAGATACCTCATCTACTGAAATCCAGCATGTATGGAAATTTTTTGGCCATCCTCTGAATAATGATACATTGAGAGTTGACTGTAACAATGCCGTAGATAATAAATAACACAAAAAAAAAATTTGCACCTTAACTTTTTTAAATACAGAAAATAACATCTCAAAATACTGTATAACTGATTTTAATCCCACGCCAAATACAAGCTGACGTAAAATTTCAAACCCTCTGAAAATGAAAATAATATGACACAGAATGCAAGTTAAATTTTGAATGTCCTGCACGCACTCAATCAGTTGAGAGCACATGGAGAAGTTATTGTTTGGACAGTGTGGTCACTGGGCATTTGGGGGGGGGGGGGGGGGCAATGGGTGGCAGCAGGAGTATTACCCCTCCACGCCACTACATGTTGGTGCCCGTGGAAAATGTCTGTCTTTTAAAGAAATTGAGTATATTTCATTGCAAAAAATTTAAGACAGAAATGATTGAATAAAGTGATTAAAAATTTTTTCTTCGCTGTCTTTAATAATTAATCATTCAAAACCACATCCTCAGATTTTTCCTGTCGTAAGTTACACTGCACTCGGCTCGATGCTAACCTACCCATTATTAGACTGCAAAAGGTGTTAAGAGGCCTTTACATTTTATCAGTTTATTCAAAAGACTCGTGTCTATTGAAATGAATCAATATAATCCTCTGATTTCCTTCATGAAGTTAAACTGAAAATTTATAAAACAAGTCGCTTGATGTTCAAACTATTTTTGGTGACAAGGGGAAGTCAATTATATGCTTCTGGGCATATAATTTTATTTGTGGAGATGCTGCCCCTTGAGTTAAATAAATTTTATGTTTTAAAATCATGCGAGATACAATGAAACACCAATCTTACAAGAAAAAACAACCTTTAACCACAAAAGAAAACATCTTTGCAAATAATAATTCCACGTTAAAATGTTTTACGTAACATTTTCAGGCAAAACCATTTGCTTTGAAATACAAGTGATGGTAAGTGCAATTATTTTGAGTGACGGATAATCTTGATAACATTTCTATGTTTGCCAGGTGCACTTTATTTGCTTGCTGCCAGCCTGTGAAGGCAAGCGGGTGTGGCCAACAGACTTGCTATTTTCTTTTGCTAGACAACAAATTCCCCTCTCTAGGGCATGTGAGGGGAGGAAGGAAGGTGTGCAGCTGAGAGAGACAGAAATAGGGGAAAGAGAGAGAAGATGCTAGGTCGCCACACTGGTTGCTAAGTAACGACTTCCCCTCTCGTCAGTCGTGTAGGAGAGGTAGCAAGCCAGACTCACACCACAGCGCAGATGTGTTATGAAGACATAATGTGCCACAGCGGCATGATAAATGGCAGCGCGCAGGACATATTTCACATCCAGTGACTTGACCTTTGCATAAACAGTTAGGTTAAAAGCGATTGTTGCGAAAAATCTTGGCTGACGGGACACAAAATATACTTCGATCGACGCACCATCCGATAACAATACAAGGGGTTAGCTTTATCATTGTTTATATAGGAGTCAGTTTCTAATGGCTGATACTATAATTCTCTACCCAATTATCATACTCCTGTTACCAACTATTTTAGTGCTCCCTCACATGCTAGTTCGATAAATGCAGTACAACCGATAACCAAAAATTAATACTATCAACAAAACTAAGCATTCAAACCATAAATTATGATACCTAAAATAACATCTATGCCTTAATATTACATCTACTTTACTTCCTGGTTCCATCTACAAGAGCTTCCCGTCAGTCATCTACAAAGTCTACATAACTAAAGTGCGCGTACTGTAAGTACGGTAGCGTACTCCCGTTTTACTAAGCATTTTTCAATACAGAAAATTATAAATAGAAAAAAAATTAAACTAATTAACGACGAAAACACAACTGGTCTCCAAAAAGGGTACAATATTCACGTCAGTGAGACCTGCCTACCACTGGCTAGTATAGACTAAAAGAATTTTGAATAGTTCCAAACACCTTATAAAATAAAGAGAGAAAGAAGAAGAAATATATAGGCCAAAACTACTATCCGGTGCCTCCACTATAATTTGAAGTGGTGGAGGAGGGTTGTGGGGAGAATAATAGGTCTCATAGCAGTAAAAATAATTTAGATTACCCGGCCAACACCACCATACGAAGCGTTGGGTGAGGGGGGGGGGGGGGGGAGAGGGTGGAAAAAGAAAATAATACTAACATCTTAGTTTACCCGGGGCCAGAAAACAATATGTGGAGTGGGAAAGAGGGGAGAGTCAAACCGTCTCGTTCTCATAGCATCAAAAAAAATTAACTTCTAAAAATAATAATAAACAGCTTCTGCGATACTATGGGGGCGATCCACCACAAGGCAAAACAAGAAGGCCGCCACTTTTTTCTTGTTGTTTTATCATTATACAAAAGAATACAATAATTTAGTGACTGACTTCATCAACTCGGATTATTTCCAGAATCAAAGAGAGAGTGTTGTACAATTGCATAGCAAAAGAGCTAGTGCTCAAATTATCAACCTGGCGGGGGAATATTATCACTCAACAAGTGAAAAGCGACACATCTATACTGCAACACTCAGCGGCAAAATGGTTTCTGACCGCACAGCTTTCAAAAGCTTATGAGCACTCTGCATCAAACTTTATGTCAAGCTTCACCAAATCATCCTCGCCAAGTTACAATACGAAAGAATTCAATACATCAACTTCCTACCCTTAAGATTCACCATTTATGACTGAAACAAACTTTCAACACTGTCATATTAGTGCTCTTATCCTCAACTACTTATGAGTCCTAACATTTTTAAAAACCTACTATAAAAATGCTACCACCTTATGGGAGCTCTCAAAACCAAACAAAAAAAAAATATTCTCTACATCTACATAGCAAACCGGACAGGTACTTATTTTCTTTACGTAACTACATGCTCAGCTGCTCTTCGACACATCCACTCTTGGCAGTTACTTCCCAACTCCGCTACATAGTCTACGCCATGTCACCCACGCTCTAGAAGCGTCCTTGTTGCCAGGTGGTCGTCAGTGAAAATACCTCGCTGCCGCCGCCTCCCGCCTCACCTGTACAGTGCAATTTCTACCTTCCCTGTACCCTTGGACACCCTGGAACTAATGCACGGCCGTCCTTCAGCCTGTACGCATCTCAGCGAGTCTACGAGTCTCACCATTGCGCCATCCACTTTCGCTGAGCTCGCATCCATCCAGTCATGACCCATGTGCACATATCCGTCAGCTGGACTGCCCAAACGAAAACCCAGGTCAGTGCAAACACCACAGCCACAACATATGATCACAAGGGACTCAAGCTAACCTCAGGATCCCTAACCAGTCATCAGGCTTTAAACTGAGTAACGGTTGACAAATTTGGAATAATACTACGAAGTTAAAACAGCCACAAAGCACCACTACCAAGTTAAAGCCAGAATGGATCCTAAGAAAAAACACTAATCCCAGAATTAATGACTCTGAAAATTTTAGAAAAAAAAAATTTAAAAACCAAAACACAAAAAAACAAGACTCCCATCCGAACAAAAAAAATAGGAACTAATTAATATTTTACTTTCCCAAATTTCGACTTCGAATAATATTTCTTGGCATAAGTTTGCTTATTAATTTAACATCATTCAGCTGAAGTTTAATACCTTATGCAACAAAAGGCAGTCAATGTAAACAAAGGAGAAAGGCTCTATGGGCTGCTGTCAGAGAGCTATTGATTTTAAGAACATTAGAAAACTCAGTTTCTACCAGTGATACTCAATTAGCTCAGAACCAGTACCACTATTCGGCCTGCAAATGGAAGTTGCACTCGGTGAACATGCAAGAATACAGGCAATACGTCAGGTAGGAGGAAACCTGCTAGGGATAGATTGGCCATGGCATAATCTTGAAATATCAGAAACGCCTATACCTATTGTACCCACAGAAGTACAGCAATCTCCCGTCGCCCTACTCAGCAAGCAGTTGCATCTCAGCCTACATACAGAGTGGGACCTTTTATGGAACGATCGTCAACATGCACCTCCATAACCAAGTAATCAAATGCAGAAAGATTGTCGCAATAACCCCTGACTTTGTCCCTACATGTCAGCCAACCAGATACTCTACCCGAGGCCAGGTAGTGCGGGAACTTAAAGGACTCTGTCTAGTTCTCTTACTCCCATGTTCCCCATGAAGCTGGCATCCCGATATTTCGTGGCCATAATGGTAGGCAAAATAAGAGCCTCTTACAGAGAGACTTTTCTGTTTAGATTACCCTGAGGTTTAACTCCCCTTCTTCCAGGATTAGTCATTAAGCCAAGGAGAATCAAAACTTAACTTTTCCAACTGACCCAGCCTGGCAATTTCTACTTATTTCTTTGGCTCTCTCGGGTATCTAGTAACTAAAAATTCAATTAATAGGAGACTTAACATTCTCTACTCGACGGTCAGTTGGCGAGGATCAATTCCCCAGTTGACCAGGAAAGAGGATCAACAATAACAAGGCCATACACTGTTGGATAGTGTCAGAGATTGTGTGATTTGTTCTTATTGCCACCAACCTAAGAGTGGAGTAAACATGTAAAAAGAGTAAGATTTCGAGATTGTTTCTCATAGTTGCCAACATACGAATGTAGTAAAGATGTAGGAAGAAGAAAAATTGTTGCAGAATGTAAAAAATAATATCAAAAGTACCGGTTATCGATTTACGGGTTTTTGTTCGGGGGGGGGGGGGGGGGGGGGGGGTGGGTGGTTGTTGTTGTTTTTCTTTGATTCCACGAGGTGTTCAAAAACGAATGGTGCACACAATCTTTGACAAATGTAATGAAGATACATACATAAACGTAAATAAAGGGAATGAAACATTAAAATTCCATTGTATTTCACAGCTAAAACAATTGTTCCAAAAATATTTTGGTTTTCGAACAGATGTATTCACATTAAATTAAAAACTTCACTTCCTGAAATTGAGCAATAATTAATTTTTATTTATATGAATATTTTTGTTCAGAGTTCCTTCATTGGCCGAGCCATGCTCAATCCCTTGGTTAAAATTACCACAACTGATTTAATTGCAACCATTTTTGCCAATCATTACTTCCCAAGTCATTCAAACCTTTACAATTGTAACTAAACACGCTGCTGATAGTTCCTGATAATAATTACACCCGTCAAAATACAGCTACGGCTTTTAAACTCATTCCAAATTCAGTTTACAATAACAAGGCCATAGATAGTTTAATACAGTGTCAGAGATTGTATGATTAATTCTCATCGTCGCCAACTATGAGCGCAGTAATCACGTAAGAAGAATAAGAATACAATATGGTTTCGCATTGTCGCCTACCTACAAATGCAGTAAAGTGTTGTGCAATCTTTGACAACTGTACCAATGAGAAACCACAGTATAACGTAAATATTGGGAACCAATCATTGAAAATACACCGTGTTTCGTAGCTAAACGATTGTTCCGAATGTATTTTGGTTTTCGGGCAGAATCTCTGTTTAATGGAAGTGATAAATTTATGTTTTAAGTGTCGTAGCGTGCAGGTTTTTTTTAATATTGCTTATATAGGACAGTTGTCGAGACCATCCAAAAAAAATACTGTTACGGAAAAACTGAATAATTGAATAAATAGGATCGTAACAACAAGGTTTTACTGTAGAAAAAGGGTTATTTCCAAGGGGTTGTTATTGGGGAAACCTTTTCAGTTAAATTTTGGACCAAGCCACTTTATGAAGCGGTTGACAATGACAGGTTCCATTATATTTCATGCAAGAAAACAGTCTATAAAGGCGCCTACAACCATGTTTAGTGTGTGCAAATTGAAATCATTAACTTCCTATAAATTATTCAGACGCCAACAATATACTGCATAAACATAATGAAAAAGAGCAAGCTCTGTCGTAATTGCTAAATATGTTTTAAAAGTGAGTTTGCTAAAAGCCAAAAAATTGCACTTTACTTTTATGTGTGACATCTGGTTAAAATGGCGGCAATGTCACCATCAGATATAGGTTCCTTTTGTGCCGTACAGACACACTGGCTTAACTCACTGAGGGATAGTGTGGATTAAATGTCTCTTATTGGTAACCCTGCTGTGGTATAGGGTAGGGTGTAGGGCCCTTCAACATGGCACAAAGTCAGGTGTGGTGATGATGGCTCATCGCACTGATGGTTTGTGCAAAGGCACTCTTACCTGCAGTGGGCTTCACATGAAGTAGATCCTGGCTCTGCTGCTGCTAGTTGGAACTGGAGCCCTGCCCTGTATCGTTGGTGCTGCTGGCCTTCGCAGGCCTGAAGTACGAGCTGGCGATGCCCAGTGGTACTGGACACTCCAGTCGTATGTGCACTATGGGCAGGTGCGGCTCTCTGATGATCTTCTGGGGTGGCTGGAAGAGGGAGCTAGGGGGAACTGAAAGGTGAGGCATCGCCAGTTGTAGGGTGTCGTGAGCTCTGTCCTGTGGGGAGGGGCAGACGGCACTGGGTTGCAGAGCAACTGACTATGTTTAGAGGTAGCCGCTGCCTTCTTAGCTCTCCACGTTACACCACTTCTATGAGTTAAGGGCATACGGGAAGGTAGTATGGTCTAACACACAAAGGAGGAGCTGGCAATGAGTTCCTTGGCTAAGAGTATAACCAGGAGGAGTTAGGCCAACCAGAATCAATCTTATCACTCCAACTGGCGAAGCTCAACACGGTGGATGGAGTGGGTTACCTGATCTGGATGTCTAGCCATTTTGTGGCGTGTGTTCTTAGTGGTTGTGCTTGGCACTTCAGTTTTTCAATTTCCTGTTGTAGTTTGTACAAATGGACAAAACCTTGGACACTGTCACTAGCACTTGTTAATACATCTATTAACAATGTTTAGTGCTTCATCTGCTTCTCTGTAAGTGGGTGGTGTTGGCTCCTCCTCTTCCTCCTTTTCCTGTTCATGGTCACCTTCACATTGTTTTTCATCACTGATGCCCTGGCTTTCCCCTAATACTGCCCTATAACATTGTCAACAGATTGCACTTCAGATGTCATAACATCAGTATCAATGTTGGTGAACTCTTCAAAAGAAGCACCCACACTAAGACCATCCCACTCAGCAGAAATTACCTCTTGCTCCTTCAGGATCAAATCAGTTTTCGTAACAGGAAAACCAGTTTTTTCTAGGCAGTTTTATATGGTGTGAACTTCAACTTGAGATCATGTTCAGTGAGGTGCAGTCAGCACATTGATGGACAGTCATGTTGAATGTTCCACTAGAACCACTGTCGACCAAATTCAGTGCTTTCTACACCAGTCTCTTTCTACACTTCACCTTGAAACTGTGAATGATGCCTACATCTAGAGACTGAAGATCATTGGTGCAGTTAGGGGGGAAAATTCAACTGTGACGTTTCTTAAAACTATGATTTCAGAGTGGCCTGGTCCGTTATCTATAAGCAAAGTAACTCTCCTATTCTGCAGCCCCATCTTTTCATCCAGTGCATGTAGATGGCGAAGAAAACAATTTACTTTTCATCAAAGCTTTTTGTTGCAAAATATTTGGTAGGCAATGTCTTCACTCCTGTAAAACATCTAGGTCTCAAGGACTGGCCTACCAAAACAGGAGGCAACTTCTCACTACCATCTCTATTTGTGAACAACAGTATTGTGAATCTCTGTTTGCTTATTTTCCCTCCAATGCACTTTTCACCATGAAAGCTAAAATTTTTGTCAGGCAACACATTGTAGAAAAGACCAGTTTTGTCACAGTTGAAAATGTCCCGAGGGTCATAACCTCTCACATGATCTGGTAACTTTTCTCGCCAGTGCTCAACAGTTTGTTGATCAACACTTCAACTTTCCCTCAAAACCGTATTATAAACCATGTTGTAGCGGTTTATAAAACGATCGATCAACCATTAGAAACAGTGAAATTGTCAGTCCCAAAGGTGCTGCAATATGGAGCACTTTTCTTGTAAAATTGTACAGTCTATAGGAACACCTGCAGTTCTCATACTTACAAACCACTCTTTCAGCAGACTGTTAACCTCATCATATCTTGAAGTTTAAATAGACTTGATTTTCTTTTGCATTGGCCCACTACATTCAACAATATTCTCAATTGAAATTCTCATCTTAGCTATTGTATTCAACTTAGAAACTGGCAGCCCTATTTCCTTAGCTAAGAAGACTCTTGTACCAGTGTGTACATTGATGCATTGTAGAATTTCCATTTTGTGTTCAATAGTAAAAGAATTTCTGTTTTGTTGATTTGCTATTGTTAACTAATTTTATGATCATTCACTCAATAATAAAACGTGGCAGCAGTAAATAAGTAACTGTAATTATGGACCAATTTTAAATGTTTGGTTATAATCAAATAAACACACACTGAAAGTAAACAAATGTACAATGTACCAAAGATAAATGGGTACACATAGCCATCACGGAGGCAAATAGACTTTTGTGTGTTCCTGTTCTGCAACATGACAAAACGAATCTTCTCTACATTGACACTCACAATGGGAATTTTTTCCACAGTCAGAAGAACATATACCTAATACGTGCACAAAAAAGTGTAAATCGTGGGAAACCATATTTTCACGTGATGTAAACAACAAGAACGGAAAGCATTATAAATATAGGGTGTGTGGCTGGAAATAAAGAATGTGGTAATTAACGGGAATGTGTAACTGGCGGGAACATAAAATCCTTGTTCTACTGTATTGCTCTGAGTGCAGCCCACAAAATGAAGTCCCGCAATGAGATAAATATAAATATGTTTTGTCATATCTTATGGCCCTCACCATGAACAACATGCTTATCTCAGAAGCCCCCACACAACTTTTCCTGCTTCTCGTCTAAAAAATTGAGTAGTAACAGAGGCACCCCAGAACACCTCATCGTACCTGGGTATGGCAGCCCCATGGAAATAATCCCAGCTTTAGTGAACTCCCGCTTTTATCTGTGAGTACCGCAGTTACAATTTCACTGGCCACTTTGTGGGACATGTGAGGAATGTAAGCTTTATATGTGTGCCAGCTATGTCCACCAACACTTGTGTTTCATCTTGAGGCTCTAGTCAGTGTTGATGACAATATACTGACACTTTATGGGACACACCAGTTACTCCAGCCAGCCCAGACAATGGATAATATGAGGATGAGGTAGAGGTGGAGTGGTAATGGAGCGAATATGGGGGAGATAACAGAAGCACTCTGGGAAAGTCCCTAACACCATTGGCCTAGCTGTGCGAAGCACTCCCACCAGCGACTGGGGGGGGGGGGGAGGGTGTACACAGGTGAGGGTGTGTGCAGTGTGGATTGTGTTGTGGCAGGTTCCCCATGTCGGAGATGAAGGGCCACATGATGGACATTCGTACGCCGGACGGCAGCATTGTGAAGATCAGCGCGCCAGGGGCTGGCGACCAGGAGCTCAGCAAGACGCTGGGGGTCGAGATGGTGCAGAGCATGTACAAGGTAGGAGCCTTCTACCTTCTGCCCGCTCTGCTCTCTACAGCATGCTTCACAAGCTGCTTACGACTGTGGCATGCCTGATACTTTCAGCAAGTCAGTAGACACACTTAAACTTTTTTTTTTTTTGGAAGAGTGATAATTTGAGCAGTTGATGCTGAGATATTCAAATTTGAAAAGTGGCTAGTGGCTTACTGTGGTATTCTTTTATCTATATAAATAATATTTGCATTTAGTTTCATTTATAACCCATTTTTACATGTAGCAAGGAACCACAAAAAATAGTGCAACAAGTGCAAGAAAATGTAAAAGAAGGGGAATTCATCCTGTACAAGCATGATTTGGGACAAAAATTATGCATGTGTAAAATGAATGAAAGTGAAAAATGGAGGTATGTAATGAGGTTCCCTGCTAGCGGAGTTATTGTGCTTGTACTTAGTGTAAGTGGTGAAGCCCAGCTGTGGGATGGGATGAGCAGCAGTGCACAGTGTGATGGAGCAGTGTGTATCAGCTATGAGCTGGTGCAAGAGCATTGTGACCATGCTGCCTCTGCAAAGTATGGAAAGTGTAAATCAAAGAATTGTTAGGAATAGATTGTTCACTGTTTCATGTGTGTGAAGAAAATGAAGATAACGTGGTATAATATGCAGTATACATCCATTTTCCATTACTAGCGATGGTGGATAATAGCATAAATTTTGTCTCCTTGAGACATTTTCAAAGTATGTTCATAGCTTTTATTAGCATTTATTTATATATTTATGTATTAAAGAGGATTTTACAAGCAATGTAAGTGGTAGAAAATGGCATTCCTTTTGTTTATAAAATTAAAACTAGAGATGGGTCGAACGTTAAAATTTCTGACCGAACCCGAACTTTAAGGTTATGTTCGGGTTCGGTTCAAAATTTATTGCCGTATCAAAGATCAGTTCTAGTTCAGTTCGAAAAATTTACAGGAGTTCGTGTTCAGTTCGAAAATGTGCTAGATAGGAACATCATGAATGAACTTACGTATTTACTTATGTACAGCATGCCTTTTTTTCTTCTTTCTTTTCAAAAAAAAAAAAAAAGGAAAACATTTCTGTACAGTGATAGTCTTAAATTATCCACTTCAAAACTGTCCCATGATTTGTTTAAAGGGATGTGTATTGGAAGAGTCTAGAAGATTGCTACCTGGGTAAAAAGGGAAGAGGAAACACATTTTTTTTAGAGAAGTCTCATTCTCATTCCACCAAAAGGACCAGCACAGCAAAAAAAAAGAACCAGCACAACAAAAAAATGCCAGCATACCACTACCTAAAAGAAGCAAAAAAAGAAAGCCCAGGGCTGTTGACTGACCCACATTAGTTGTTGACATTCTTCTTTTAATGACCATAAGGTTACTGTGACCTTATAGAATGCCACAGTATTTTGGCGTTTAGCCCCATGAGTTATTTAATTAAAATATTTTGCAAATATATCGCGATCGCCACAAATTAATGTAAAATCAAAGAATTATTTGTTACAAGTCCCCACAACTGTTGATGCAATTTTAGTAAAAAAAAAAAAAATGTTTTTCCTTGAACTTGTTGCAAAAATCATGGTGTGCACTATACACGAGTAAATATGGTACTTAATTTCGAAGAAGATGACATATAACACTGCAACTCAACAAAAATTACCGAACAAGTTATATTTGATTATTGTTTTGGTACCAGTGATGACAGCATTGTATCTTGAACTCTATAGTATGTCAAACAGGTACTATTCTTTATTTAAATAATTCTTTATGAAATAAGTGATTTGCTTGAGTTTTTCAACTTACCTTTTTTTTTGTGCTGCTAATTTGTGATTTTCACATACCACGTCTAAAACGACTATAGGGTGTTTATGGTAAACTGAGAACTTTAGAGGCCCTAGTTACATTTTCCTCTCGGCTATTTTTTATCTGTTTACCAACTTTTTACACACGCACACACACACACACACACAGTCCGTTCCCCATTGCAAGCAACTTTCTCGGAGCCCTGCTAAATATCTACTTGCTGGATCATTTGGTATCCTTCCGCCAAATGTAAACAAACATTGTCATGTGACTGTCATGTAGCATCTGTCAAAATCAGTTTCTATAGTCAATCACGCTTTCTTCTGCCTTTTGGAATCGAACCTTTGAAAAATCACCCTAGGCGTATTATGTCAACTTAATTTTCCAATAACTTGTATTCCACAAATGCTTAACACTGATTAACTTTAGAGTACTGTATTGGTGAATAAATTATACTTTACCTCAGTATATTCTATAAATTGATATATTTATTTTGTATTAAATATGAATTAACAACAGCGAGAGCAGCGACGTGTTGCCAATGGCCGGTAAGAAATAGTTCACAGTCGCAATATTTTTTAACCTCACTTTTATGTATACTATTTGTAAGTTAAACGTTGCCAATTGAAAAAATTATACGTTTTAACCATGAACTGATGTTATAACGAAATTAATTATTTACCTTCACGTCTGTTTATCACAACGTTGTACCTTTGCGCTAGGTGTTTGGAAAACGGTTGTGGTAACGAGCTTACGTTTCTGCGATTTGAATGTCTGCAACAATCCCAACGAAATACTAAGCGTGCCCAGATAAAGTTAAATAAATAATAAAATAAACCTACAAACCAGTAAGTACCAATGCATGTAAATATTAGCAGAGTAAATGCTACGGTAGGCCTATGTGTTTCCGTGTTCACCACTATCTTTTACATTTGTCAATGTACAATAAATAGCGACATAAGTTGCGTGCTTGAATTTACTGCGTCGTTTCATTGGACTGGTTGTCCCTTCGTTTTAATTTTTATTCCAAAAACATATTAATAACAACAGTTTAAATACTACTCTAGTTAATGCAACAGTTGTAGCAAATACCGTCGTGGCTAAATATTAATGTGTATTATGTGAAGCAAATAGTTATAAAGCTGACCTAAATATTGTTATAGGCCTACATTGTGAGCATTCGTAGGAAATGGTTTCTGCAATATTACATAGTTCTTTGAACAGCTGTAAACAGCAACCAACGTATTTGACAGTTATAAAAGTAGAAGTCACATGACAGTGTTTATGTTTACGTGTAGCGGAAGGACATGTAATCAGTAACCGAAAGTAGAAATTTGGCAGGGCTTCAGAAAAGGCTGAAGTTATCGTGAATGGACTATACATGCCATTGTGTGTGCACATGTCTACGTATACTTTCGTTACACCTAAAAATAAACATTGAAAAGTGACTTCTACTTTTATACCTGTCAAATATGTTGTTTACTGTTTACAGCTTTTCAAAGAATTTTTCCTTAGGTCTATTTCAAAAACCATTTCGTACGAATATTCACAGTTTAGGCCTATAACATTATTTAGGTCAGCTTTATGACGTTTTAAAAATGCCTTAATTAACTATAGTTCTTACGGTTACATTTCATTAACATATTTGTTTTCCGCGACGTAGCACATTACACACAATGCACGTTAATATCTTGCCGCGACTGTGTTAAACACTGTTACAATTGCGGGGTACTGAAATGTTGTTTTTAACTTTTTTTTATTGATATGGGTTAGGTTATTTCTTTAAAAGAATGGCCTCTGTTTGAGTAACGAAGGAATAGCCAGTCCAACGAAAAAGCAACATTAAAATCAAGCACGCAACTCATGTTGCTTATTTTTTTTGCTATAGAAACTTAAAATACAGCGGTGAACATGCACTCAAATAACCCTACCGTAACTTTTATTCCACTCATATTTATATGTAGTGCTACTTACTGTGTATTAGGTTTATTGAAATTTATTGGGGCTGGGCTTAGTTATTTTGTTGGGATTGGTGGTAAATCACGTTACACGACTCTGTTTAAAACACCCACCAGGGCAAAGGTACAACGTTGTGATAAATAAACAGACGTGGATGTAAATAAATAACTTCGTCATAAAAACAGTTCACATTTACAACGTATAAATAGTTCACATCAAATATTTTAAATCACACAGACACAAATCCACCGTAACTATCACCAAACAATCACGTCACGCTATTTCACGTGCAGCGGTTAACGAAACACACCGTATCAGTATATTTATTACTGCCGCAGAATCACAGATTTATCACAACATCGTAACTTGCTTAGGTAAGTTTAAAAAAGTCTACAAACGTGATGATGTAATTTGACGTATTTTTCGGGGTAAGTATAATTTACACGTAGTTTGGTAAAACAGTGACATGCAATGTTATGGCTCGCCATGTCTGTGTTTCTGCCCTGCCATCAAATCTAAATATATTAAAATAAGTATACAAACATTAAAATCTCTTTTCAGTTGTAAATTACAAGTTCAAAAATCATAATTTTTCTGTAATAAGTATGAAATGTGCTACAATTGAAAACATACAATTTTATCGCGTACTAGCGAAGTGAAACTTTCTGAGTGTGAAATATATATATATATATATATAGAGAGAGAGAGAGAGAGAGAGAGAGAGGAGAGAGAGAGAGAGAGAGAGAGAGAGAGAGAGAGAGAGACAGAAGAGACAGAGAGACAGAGAGACAGACAGAGAGACAGACAGACAGACTCACTCGTAAGGTTCCCAGATTTTGACAGATTGTATGAAAGTAGTGCCTTGTAAACAAACTGAATACGTATCCTTCCGCCACGATGTGCTTTCCATGTAACTTGTCAAAACAAGTCAACATCATGTGAATTTTTGCTTGACATTTCAAACATGCCAACTATAGGCCTAATTGAGGAAAATATGTGATTACACAGATCTTTTTTTAATTTCTGATGGTAACATCTACATTGTGTTATCAAAAGACTATCATTAAAATATATTCATATTCTTACAATTAATTAAATAGATATTATTAATTAATATCAAATCACAAACACAAAAAATATATGTTTTAAATCAATAAATTTCATTGGGCTTGCAAGTTTGCAACTCTCAAAACTGGAAAATTCTTGAGGCAAGATAGAAAGATTACAATCAACACTTTAATGAAAATTAAATCACACATGTTAAACAATCTCACATAGTTAACTGATGAGAGCATCATTTTAAAAAATCATTAATTCACAACTGAGCAGTAAAATGAACTACGAGGAAACAAGAGTGTGCTGGAGTTCTGTGTAAAGGCAATGTCACCATTAGGCCTACCTTAAAAAAAATTACATTTAGGCAGTGAACAAACAGAATAAGAGTTAGGCCTGTCAAATCATTCACAGAAATAATTAATTAGGACTGTAAAAGTCTTCTACGATTAATAATTATGGAACCTATTTGTAGCAATTACAATAAAATAAGCATGTAGAAAAAACATTCCTCACAAATGGTGAAGACTGGTAAGCCTGTGATCATTAAGTAATGAAAACTATTGGCAGGTACATCAAACACATGGCCGTATGTACTATTACAGTACCGTGGATATTTAATATACATGCCCATCGTCCCCAAAAAAAATTTCAATACAATGTGTTGTCCTAAACGATTAGTATTTATTACCATAGATAAAAAAATTACCACAGAAGAAAATGTACTTTACATAGTCTTTCTGGACCAACGAAACATTGTGTGTCTCAGTTTTAACGTAATTAGGCCTAAATAATTAATATTCAATTACAACTACACTCGTGGTTTTGGTCCACACACACAGGCGAGCAATGTAACCTCAATGTTTTGGTGAAGTCAATAAGTAATATTTGTTTTTTATTGACCTAACAAAAATTAATTCAACTGTAACATTAATATACTTTCTAATAAATGAAATAAATGCTGAACATTTAAATGTTGTCTGCTAAAAACCATCACACAAACTTAACATGTTAACCTTAATTATAAAAGAACTAACAAACATTTGCGTAAGATATTTACATTTCCCCATCAAAATACACCACCCTCCAAATATTCACGTACATAATTTATCGCTATTTACTTTGCGACGGTTTTTGATGAAATTCCAAGCAATCGGCCGGTCGTTTTAATTTTTTTGATACCACTGGACTACTTTCGAATTCTCCCATTAGTAACATGTCTTCGACTCCTTTGACAACATGTACGATATCTTGCTCTCATTGACAATTTCATGAAGGATTTTTAAGTCGCTGCATTTTAAATAACTATTCACACAACATTCATTAATTAGATTTAGAACTTCTAAACTGATACGCCCGCACACAAAAATTGCATTTCACAATAACAACATGGCATCCAGCCGTTGGTTGGTGAAGATAAACAGCCCTCCGTTTTCATTATTTCTGTTATGCAATTTAACAAATTTGAAACTCTAAATACGTTTAATAACCTTATACAGAATACTACAACGTAATATTATTTACGTTTATTCCGAAATGCTTACTTATTTTTTTATTTGCAATGTGCACTATTGTCTTGTTCGTTGATGTAAGAAAGAATACATTTTATTCAGGGATACCACCATTGCTTCAGATGGTGGTCAGCTGACATTTGTTATTTCAAATACGACACTACTGTATTACATTTTAAATGTGTTGGCAGCAGTAGCTGTAATATATATATATATATAGGGAGGGAGGGAGAACGTATGGTTAGTAATGAATGTCTGTGTAACAGTGTAGGTTCTCAGTTTCATCTGCTGTTAGCATTCAGAAGTGAAATCCAGACCGGAGATCACAAACTCTGTTCTGCTGAACCGAAACATAACTTCCCAATAAAACATCCAAAGTATCTACAACACACTTCAGTTGACTCTCGATGTATCGTTATCGCATGTATCGATAAACGGCATCCACCAACAATTTTTGTGATCGCTGCAAAATCCCTCTGTAAATAATGTTTGGTTAACCTAAACAGCTTGAATCATTTATCGCATGGTGCATCAATCAAAGTATATTTTGGGTCCCTTCACATAATATTTCCAGCAACTATCGTTTTTAAGTTGGTTGTTTTTGCAAACATCTAGTAACTGAATGTGAAATACATCACACGCACTGCCATTTATAACTGCTCTGCGGCACACTGTCTAGTGTCTTGTCTTCCTAACATGTCTGTTGACACCGTGACATGGTGCGACAAGTGAGTCTGGCTTGCTACTTTTCCTACACTACTGACGAGAGGGGAAGTGGTTATTTATAGTGAGCGTGGTGACGTTGTGTCCTCTATCTCAGCCTTCTTTCTGTCTCTCTCAGCTGCACACCTTTCTTCCTCTCTACACAAGCCAGCGAGAGGGGTAGTTGGCATCTATCAAAAGATAAAGCGCACATATATATATATATATGTGTGTGTGTGTGTGCGTGCATGCGTGTGTGTGTGTGTGCGCGCGCGCGCGCACGCTTACTTTCGTGCTGGCCTAGAGCTAATGTGTGCCTGGCGAACAAAATTTTGTCAAGAATATGCTTCGCTGAAGATAGTTGTATCTATCATCACTTGTATTCCAAAGCAAATGGTTTAACCTGAAAGTGTTACACAAGAAATTTTAACAAGGAATTATTATTAGCAAAGATGTTTCCTTTTGTGACTAAAGGTCTTTCTTCCTGTATGGTTGGGGTTTTCTTGTATCTGGCATAAAATTAACATGATTTTAAAGTGTAATATTTATTTAACTCAAGGGACTACATCTTGGTGAATAAAATTATATGCCCAATAGCATATACTTGACCTCCTCTTGTCACCAAAAATTGTTTGTATATCGAGTGACTTGTATTGTAAGTGTAAAGTTCTTTTTCCATAACTTCTTAATTTATTTCAATAGACATGCGTCTTTTTAACAAACTGCTATTAATTGGTAGGTAAGGACTGAGCCGAGTGCAGTGTAACTCATAACAGGGAAAATCAGAGGACATGGTTTCGAGTGACTAATTATTAAATACAATGAAAAATCCATTATAATAGCCTTATTTTTTCATTTCTATCTCAAAATTACAAATTTTCTTTGCAGTAAAATATACATAACTAACTACTTTAAAAAGACAGGCATTTGCCACGGGCGCAAGGTGTTGGCACGTGGCAACAAGTATCGGCGTGGAGCGGTAATCGTCCCGCTAACAACCCTCCCTCTACCATTAGCCGCTGTGTACTCACTGCCTGATCGATAACTTCTCCGTGTCCTCTTAGCTGGTTAAGTGTGTGTGAGACATTCAAAATTTGCCTTGCATTCTGTCTCATATTATTTTGATTTTCAGAGGGTTTGAAAGTTTTAGGTCATCTTGCATTTGGTTTCGGATTACAATCAATTATATACTGTAATTTGAGATGTATTTTCTTTATTTAAAGGATTTTAGGTGAAATGTTCTTTAATATATTATTTAAAATAATATTTTTTATAAATTCCCATTTTTATTGTTTATTAGCTAAACTATGTTCACAGATAATGTTCAGCTCTTACTATACTGAACATGAAGTTTTATAAGGTTTGAAGTTGTATTTTATTTATGTACATGTCCGAAACAGCTTCTACTGAAATCCTGCGTGTATGGACTGGGCAGTCCCTTGAATAACGATAGATCGAGAGTCGACTGTATATGTATATTACAAAAACAAGAAATTGGTCGTTCTATATATTTATTATGATAATAATTTACAAAATATTAGGGATGGGCTGATACTGATACAGATTAACCGGCCCGATTATTATTCACCAATTAGTAGCACTATTTTATTTAACACAATGTTAAATAAACCAGAATACTAAAAGTCATAAAGCATTCATTTACCACATCCATCAATCAGATATTCTGCCCGAAACCCAAAATA
The DNA here is from genome assembly GCA_029891345.1 of Dryococelus australis. Taxonomy (NCBI): domain Eukaryota; kingdom Metazoa; phylum Arthropoda; class Insecta; order Phasmatodea; family Phasmatidae; genus Dryococelus; species Dryococelus australis. The sequence continues at coordinate 176,328,830 of CM056995.1, forward strand.
TATTCGGAACAATTGTTTTTTGATGATTTGTTGCAGTTGTTTACGTTTTACCATATTTCCTGTTGGTGTATTCACAGAGGATTGTGTGCATCATTTGTTTTTGGACACTACGTGAATGCAAAACAACACAGATAATCAATAACTGGTGCTGTAGATAGTATTGATTATGTCCCGCAAGAGTTTTTTGTTTTTTATTTTCTTTTTACGTTTTTACTGCATTTGTATATCGGCAACAATGAGAAAGTAACCTGTATTCTTATTCTTCTATGCATTATTGCATTCGTAAGTTGGCGACAGTGAAAACGAATCGCACACACAGACACTATTCATCTATCTGTGGTGTTGTTGATGGCAAGTTAAAGGTTATAACCTTGGCGCGTTGCTGTAATTTAATGGGCGTAGTTCTTATTGGAAACTGTCGGCTCCATTTTTGGTTAGAATATTAATAATAATTCACAAAAATTGTCGCAAATAAATCAGGTGTCATTTTAACGAAGGGATTGAGTATGGCTTGTCCGACGAAGGAATACTAAGCAAAAATATTAACATAACCAAAAAAAATTCAATTTCAAGTAAATATTTAATACTAAATCGATTTGAATAAGTTTTTTTAATGACATCTTTAGGCTGTTGGGTTAAACAAACATGCATGTTGAGGTTAAGTATTGTATATCTCAGATCTAATATCCAAGTCCGCGTCTGATTGCCTGAAGTTTTGAAGGTTGACTTTAATGAATTCAGTTGGTAATAAATGCTGTATAGTCTGGTAACAGTTTTTCCTTAACTGTTAAGTCACTTATTAGCCCAGTTAAATTATCTTTCATATCATTTGTTTTTAAATTATTGTTGTATTTAATTTCAATGTGGTAGACATCTAATATAAAATACTTAAAGTGTTCACGATATTAAATACTTAAATTTATGTAATATAAAGTATTTCCAAATATTTCGAATTATGATGATACTCATCAAAACTGGTATCAGCATCACTGTAATCGGCAGCATCGGCAGTTGAGAATCGGTAATGTTGGTATCAGCAAAAAGTGGTATCAGCCCATCCCTACAAAATATATTTGTCAAAATTGAGTACCTGTCGCTCAAAATAATTTCTAATGCACTGTTGTAATTTTCAGATGTAAACATTGCATAGATGAAAATGAAATTTTCATAAATTTAATGGCGACATGTTAACTTCAGTTGAATGTTGCAACAAGATTCGGAAATCAATTCCTCTTGTACCACAAATCACTGTCTCAAACTCTTGAGTACGTAGTGTAGTAAATAATAGCATATAAAGCTGTGACCACGAACACATACGAACGGTATAATATAATGTGTGCAGATGTCACTGCAATTAATCACATTTGCTGACTTGTATGATAACATAAATGTAGTTATTAACGTAGCAATCTGAGAGCTCGCACAACCGTAGTTACAAAGTAGTACAGCAAAGTAGCCATTTCCTCCCTATTTAAACAAAGAATGAATACTATATGAGTTGGCTATTTTTTAATGTATTGCTGAACCACAATAAGTTTTACGTGAAAACAAATATGATTGCATTGGTTTTGGTGTCTGTGGTAGTATTGGAAATTGGTGGTAGTATTTGGGTATCTGTAATTATTACTGAATTACTGATAATAAAAAAGCTTACTTAATTAAATACATGGCAGAATATAAGTATATTATTTTTACCCAAACATACACAAAATAATTCCCAATCTTGTTTTTTTTAGTATCCGAATCACATTACAATACCTCTAAAAAAGTGTAATTATATGCCTAACTTATTTGTTGATAGCAAAATGCTGTTAGGTAATATATGTGTTCAAGGTAAAGATATTTCATTATTAACAATAATACAAGTAAACCTCTAATTTCATTGGTATCCTGTTTGGAGTCTGCTTTCATTTTGGTAGGCCGGTTTTGTGCTTCTGTTATGTATAGAAGTTTACGAACAAGTATGCCACGAGAAATGTGTGCATCACAGATTTCTGGCAGGATACAGTCCATATAGAACAACAGTAACTTTGCAATGTCTTATCTTTCCTAAGTTTTTATCCCACAAAATGCAGTTCGCACTTATTTATTCCTCCTGCAAAGACAACAAAGTCACAATATTTCAGATCACAAATATTAAGCTGGCTGTGAACCTGAAAACAATTGCTTAGATTCCGTTGTAACAGCAATTTTCTATTAATTCTTTTTATGCAACATTTCTTATGTCATGAAGTCACAGCCTTTTCTAAAGACTTAACTTTAAGTGAGTACAAAGACTTGACCTCCAGCAGGCCATCTAAACTTGTCAGTCTATCTGGACTGGCACCGAAATAGGAATGTTTGTTGCTAACGAACAATTCACATTTCTCAACATTGACACACACACACACATATATATATATATATATATATATATATATATATATATATATATATATATATATATATATATATATTTTTGTACAGTTAGATAGTTACTGGTTCGTGTATTCTGTCATACTGAATTGCAGGTGTGTGAAGATCTTTTTTGTGGAGAATATTTTTAACTTAATTATTACATGATGTTTTCTCACATCTGCACATAACAGAACCAAACATGGATGCAGTGAGGTTATTCATGCTATGTTCGCGCCACTTGACTTGCTGTGTTGCCCTACTGTAACACATTCTACGTTTGCCATTAGTTCCGGAGACACCACATGTGATTTGAGTTTGGTCTATATATCTGCTTTCCTACTATCCATTTCATGGTCATCTATCAGGCTGAGCAGCATCTGGTCCATACTCTTTGTCAGGACCACGTACACTCATTTTCATTCTGCGCTCTTTCAAACTGTGTGCTGAAAGCAGCAAAAGGCGATGAGATTTAGTAGGATTATGATGAGTTGGGGACAAGTGCATGGGGCATAGAAACTAGGCGCAGACTGGCCGACATGTTGTGACGTCACTCATCCACCATCTTAGAGGCATGTGACCTTGACATTAGACCTTAACCTTTCACCCCAAAAATCTTGTAAAAAATCCAAGAAATTCTAAAAGTTTATTAATAAAAAATTATTTACAAACTCCGGTCTCCCGGTGGCAATTTTTCCCTAAAAATTTTCCTTTTCCTTAAAATTTCCCTTTTTCTATCAAAAAATCCCTCTCCCCCCACTTTTTTTTCTTATAAAAAATCACAGAGCCTCCTAGATGCAAAACCGAGCCCCTGAAAGGTACTCTTCAGCCAATTCAAGTAATTTGCGGGCCTCTTTTCTCGAGGACATAGCAGAGGTGGCCATATTGGTTTTTATCGGCATAGGGTATGCCAAATCGATCAACGGATACAGGATTGGAGTCAGCCTTAACCATCGGCCATCTTGGTTCTTTCAGCCATCTGGTCTGCCATATTGGGTGCAGGGGACCATGACCTTGAATGATGTTGAATCCAAAAAATTTCAAAAATATGTCAGTAAAAAATTATTTAAAAAAAAAAAAAACATAAATTTCCGGAGGTCACCCCTCACTATACTCCTTCTATCGTATGTCACCAATTATGCTGCTAGTGATGTAGCCATCACAGCTGAAGAAGTTTATGGCAACACTACTGTAGGCAGCCCATCCGAAGAACTCGTTGGCACTGCCATAGATACCATTAGCTCTGGAGTGTTTAAAGACATCGCAGATGCAGTCAAACTAAGCATCTCAGCTGACCTCCCTTACTTATAATATACGTGTATGCAAACCCTATGATGTATTGGGTATTGACTTTTAACCAATCGTATTACACCATTAATACATTGTTTGGACACCAGCCAGCCAATCACAGAGTTTTCAAGTGATTGCAGCTGGCCAATCGCATGAAGGTATTTTGACATGACATTCATTCAGGCAGGTAGGCAGGTTGTAGATGCTAGGTACTTGATCACATTACCATGCAAGTATATCTGCAACAGAACAGTTTCTTCCAGACAAGTTCTTCACTCAGCTTGAACTCATGGTCACACTTAAAGCAAACAATGGACACCTGCCAGATAGACCTCTTACAAGATTCGCCCATAAAATGGCTCCTAAAAAGACTCCTCCTCCTCGACCCCTAAATGATGCCTCATCCTTCTTGATCCCTAAATAAACCCTAAATGGCCCCTGGCTCGAGGGTGGAAAGCTGTTCAACTGGTACAAGTTATCTTTCCTCACGTAGAAAAATTTTAGGTCGCAGTTATTGCATTACGGAATGTCAGAATCACAATTTTAGAAATTTTGGTAAATAAAAATAAAACTAACAAAACATTCACAAAAAAATTAAGGATGACTGTAAGATAGTGTCTTAATTCAAATATGCACAAATTGCTTTATTTTGACCAATTTTTAAAATTTACGAAAGATTTCACATAGTGATTTTAAAGATTTCTTGAAGTAGCTCGTGGTACAATATTTCAGTGTAAGTTATTTCATTTCAGAAAGTGATTTAGTTTTTATTATTTGTACATCCCCAAAACACAAAAATTATCATTTTGACGTGCTCCATTATACAAGGAACTAATACTTGTATGTAATGTCTACTAGTTGAACAATGTTTCACATATATACAAAATAATTAAGTTTATGTTGACCGGCGGCGGCGGCCTTAACAACCAATTTTAAACTACATAATTGTAGTTGACCTTTTGCTAACAACGTTGCACATTATGAATTGAAGCATGATGACACCTCTAAGGGTCCTGATTGGCGTACTCTCTAAACAAGACACACTTGTGTGGCTGGGAATGTAAGTTTGATCCCAGTACACTACTCCCCCTCGCCAATTCCCAACATGGCTAGCAAGGTATAAACAGCAAGTCAGAAAACTATTGGTTTGAAGGCTACTGTATTCTTTAAGTTCCCGCTGTAGCCTGTCTATGCAAAATCAGCTGATACAACACTACATTATACATGCAACACCTGAAAATGAATTTAAAAAGGGTGAACGCCTAATTTAATTCCAAAATATTGTGGTTAAAAAAATTCTGTTTAAATTTGTTTACCGGAAAAATTCTATTTAAAATTGTATACAGGTTGTTCCATTTATCTTGACTACCCACAATAACACTGTACCAGGGTTCCAAATGAAAAAATGTTTCATACAAAAATGGTTTAATGAGAAGGGGGAAATAATACTGCTGGGGAGTCGACCTTATATCATTATTTATTAGTGAGATAAGATTACTAAGATCATTTTTTTTTTAACCACGCCATATATCTATCGATGAAAAGCTCAATGAAGCTGGTGAAGATATATTTAAACATTTAGCACAATATACACTTTCATAACATGAATATTAAATACAACACAGAAAGTGGGAACACTACTGCCCTTTGTAGTCCTATCCATATGGGTACAGCGAGGGGTAGAACATTCACGTTAGATATTCAAAGTGGTGACCATCGGCAATGATACACAAGTTCAGTCGCTGGATGAATAAAAACACTGATTCCTCCAATGTTGCCTGCTGAAGAGCATTACAAGCACGTACAATACGTTCCTGAATTTTCTCTGGAGTAGTTGGATAAATCTCTATAGACAGCGCTTTTGAGATAACCTTAAAGAAAAAAGTCCAGGGGTTAAGGTCAGGAGACCGAGCAGGCCACTGAACTGGTCCTCCACCACCAATCCACTATACCAGGATATTTTTGGTCCAGAACACTAAGAGCATACATGACATTGTGCTGGGCATCCATCGTGCTAGTACCACATTATCATCTTGTTCCTTAGAGGCATCTCCTCCAGAAGACCAGGAAGAATTTTTTGTATGAATGTGGCATACTCCCTACAATTACGGTTACCATTCACAAACTAATCCCTATAAACTTTTCCGCATGCCACACTGCTGTGAAGCGTGCCTGCATGATCTATGGGCGACTTTGCCCCATTAACGAGCGATAGAGAACGCGGGGCAGGTCACAACAGTGGCATACTAACTTCATGTACAGAGAGAGTTGATTCTCCACGAGCCTGGATAACCACGTCCCAGTTATAAGTAGAAGAATAACTATAAAAATTGTTGTGCCCACCCGAATTCAGACATGCAGTTGTCACCCCCTCAACCCAAGATTGTTTTACCCACTGAGCTGAGAACCCACCAACTTGGATAAAGAAGTTGGAAAGCTACACACAAGATCGCAGCACTCCTGCACCCAATGACGTCAGAAATGCTGAGCCTCAGCCAGAGGAGGTGTAACTGTCGTCAGCCTGAATCGTGGATGATAAGAAAATACGCTACGCCACCCACTACCAGAGATAACCAACTCCCCCGTGTTGAAAGGTTTGCAACTCCTGCACCCCTTAGACAGCCACGAAGTCGAAGCGGGGACTATATAAGGAAGCTTCAAACTGCCCTTGCCAGAGTTCGTCGGCACGCCACTGCACTGGTCAATGAGCTCTCTTGGATCCGGAAAGACTCCACCTCCTCTTCTCAACAGCTTGAAGAAGGCTCTCTCTCCAGCTCCAGCAGCCTGCTCAAGACTGGACCTCCAACCACCAGCAACCTGCACCAGGTTCTACTCCAACACCGGCTCCTGCAGCTTGCCCGAGGTAACCTCTACAACCGCACCCTGCACCCTCTACCCCAGTCATCCCTGGCTCCACGTTAGCAGGCTGTCGCAACGTCATACGTCCTCCCTCAGAAGCCGTCGCTGTAAATTGCAACCTAGGAGATTGATATTAGATTACTATTTTGATTTCGTAATTCCCAGGTTTGCCTTCACCTAGTTTTAACATGACTGACGAGGGAAAGATTAGAAACTTAAGCAATGTGTACCAATCTGTTTTTCCCAGATTTCCTATTTGGGTAAAATTTATTTGCTTTATTTGAAACCGTAATTACTTATATAATTAATGGTTTCATTGTCCCCCGTTCACTTAAAATTAAGGGTTTACTTGTTGCATAATTCGGCTCAAAACTAAGTCTAAAATCTACTCTATCGTACAGGTGTGAGCATACCGAGTTTCCCAGAGTCCGAGGGTCCCTAACAGTATCTCTAGTCTGCAAAGACATACTCTAGCAACTGGGAAGCCCAGATCTCTCACGCTTTCTATGGACTCACGCCACCGCCGACTGTGGTCATCCGGTAATGCCTCAGAGTGACTGAAAAGACACTCGAACAGGAGTACCGGGCGACGGCTGGAGAAGATGTGACTAATGTCACAATTAACAAGCCTAGACTAATAGACTATTATACTTGTGCATCAAACGTAATTGCTTAAAATATGTAAATTCAAATAAACGATGGTGGCCTTCCTAGTAGACTAGGATGCAAAGCTTGGCATGCATTTCAATGCAAAATGGAATGACTGTCTACTCCTCCGGTCACTAACCTCTTTAAGTAGAGCACTCCCCAGGTGACCGCACCCGAGGCCGCTCCACCTACACCGCGGCCGATCTCACCAGCAGTACTTGTCTTGCATGAATCAGAGCTAGACTCCTGGTTAGGGATTTGCTGGCCATGGCCAAGTTACAAAGATGTCAGTTGCCTATGTGCATCCCCACATAATCTAGTCTGTAAACCGCCAACTCCAACCCAGATTGTAGGGAAGTCAAGTACCGCGACGTACTGTACGCACCGCCACTGTGAAGATAATTAAGGTGATAATCCCACCACCCATTCCAAGGCGGATCGCGATTCCGCTCCCTACTTACATTCCTGTTTTACGACCACCCCCCCCTCTCTCTCTCTCTCTCGGGAGATGCCAATGTCAAGTTAACGCAGAGTAAAGCTAGTAACGATCACCGTATCCCCGTCTCGTTCTCACCTCAACGTCATTCTAAATTACTGCTCACATTTTGTTCCTTTTTATTAACTCACCCATGGACAACTGTCATCCAGGTTTTTGGCAACCATCACGGTGAGCAAGATTGTGATCTCTGGGAAAGATACGCGTATCTTGAAACTTACCCTGGGGTTCAATTCCCCTCTACCTCCCTCGCACCCATCTGATAGGCGGTCCCCCCTACCGTGAACCCCAGCGTGGGCAGATGTCGACCTGCCAGGCATTACAGTTACAAAGTATCACTGCCGAAGCGGCCAACACTTTCACTAAAAGGGAATCGGCGCTCCCAGTACCAACAGAATTTGGGTGTCCAAGGCACCCCCTAGTCAACCACTGTCCCGCAGCAGCTGCGCTGGGCAGGGTATCGCTCGATTGAACCATCAACCGTAGTAGCTGACAAGAGGGAGCACGTCAACTTATTGCCAACCATCCCACACCAAACTTTAACTCTTCATTAATGCTGGTGGTCCATCTATCAAAGCCATCATGGGTTCTCGACGCCTCAATAATGCATGTTCCTCGTATTCACTTAGGCTGAGTTGGAGAATGACGATTCATAGGTAAAAAGAACATCCGAAAATAAGATTGGGTTAGAGATAATTTGATGCATTTTCCATTGACAGAACTCTACATGATTCTGGAAATCATTCCCATTCAATTCTTTGTGTAGTGTAAGTGTTCATGGTAGGGATTGGACGTATGACACTTAAGAATGTGTTACGTACACTGGTTTTCGGAATGCCAATTTTGGCTTCAAGTTGGCGTGTGCTGGCATGTGGATTAACTCCTATAGCAGCGAGAACAGCAACCTGTGCGAGTTCTACAACAATTACGATGCTGCAGTTTCAAATTGCCCTTTACACAAAGCTTCAGAACAAAACTGGGAAACATCCATCTGGACGGTGGGGTCTTGTCAGGGTATCATTCTGTAGAGTTGCCCAGCATGACTAGCATGGGCGTAATGCAGAATGAACGCTTAGTGAGCAGCAACACAAGCTATTGATAATGGTAATAACAGAACTGTGTGCATTTCAGTGCAACTGACTCGAGTGTACTACATTGTACTGTACTGTACTGTAAATTAATATGAACACATTCATCTGCTAACGTACATTCTCCATAGGTCAGCAGCATTTCTACCTTCTCGTTGTTGAAGTACATTTCTGTTATGACAACTTTCACCATGCAGTGTACTGTATTCTACTTGACACGGATGCCTGGTTGAGTAGTCGTTGTGTCATGTGTGTTCCTTTGTTTCCTCTAAGCGCAACCTCTGTGGAATGGGTTGCCTATGCGCACTTTTACATCACCTCTACATCAAATGCAGACCATCAACGTCATACTTTACTGTACTATGCAGTGCAATCATGCCGCAAAGCATCATATAATCGGTCTTCACGAACCCGTTTGAGTCCCAATATCTGTGGCTGTATTTAACAATCTGTTTATTAGACTGGTACATTGTGATACATTTTTCAATAGGTCTTAACGAGCTTCATTCAACTTTTGATGAATAGATACATGGTGCCATTTAAAAATCTGATGTTAGTACTCTTATCACACTAATAAATAATTCTATAAGACTGACTCCCCAGCAGTATTATTTCCCCCTTCCGGTTATACATTTGATGAAGTTATGTATGAAGCACTTTTTCATTTTGAGCCTCAGTACAGAGTTATTACGAGTGTTCAAGATAAATGGGACACGCTGTATGTAATTATACTCAAAAAGTTTTTTAATTCATCATATTGTATAATCCCTACCTCTGAGGTAATAACACCTGATAATGCATTAAAATGGATTCAAAGCTGTTAATCAAATTGGGAAAGTATTGTTACGGGGTGAAAATTTGGACTAAAAAAAAAAGGAAAAGACACCTTATGCAAAAATTTTTGGAGCCAATAAAAAATATTGTTACTGAATGAGAAAATAAAGCTTAACTGATGCTTAAAAATACTAAACACTCGATGATCAGATCAAACTCTTACAAGTTAAAAAACAAAAGCCTCCACCACAGGACTGTTCTGTAGGGCCGTACATCTACCTCTCGTATACTTAAAGAATTTCCTCTATAGTAAAATCAATTGTACACTATCGACCAAAAAGTAATTGGGTACCTGTCCACGATGTTTGCTCGGTGGTTGTCACCCCGTTAGAATCTCGTAGGGCCACCTCTTGCAGCTATAACAGCAGCCACCCTGTCTGGTATGCTCTCTACGAGTGTTTGCAGGACATCCATTGGGATTCATCACCATTCCTCTTGCAACCATTCCATGAATTGAGCGATTGATTTTGGCCGCGCCTGACGAGCCATCACTCGGCGATCCAATTGGTCCCAAAGATGATCTATAGGGTTGAGGTTGGGACTCTGTGCAGGCCAGTCCAATCAGCTATCATTGTTGTCGGCGTACCACTGCATAGTAGCCCTTGAAACGTGGCACCTGGCATTGTCATCCAGGAAGTAACACGGGTCCGTTCCGTAAAAACATCACAATGTTGGGAGCATTTCACTATCCAGAATGTTACAATAGACCTCTGTATTCATGCTACCAATGACAAACACCAGCGGTCCTATGCAGAAGGCCGTGAAACAGCCCCACACCATTACTCCACCACCACCAAATTTCCTAGTTGGCACTATACACTCCGGCAGAAGCAGTTCCCGAGTAGAAGCCACACCCATACACGTCCATTAGACCGGAATAATGTAAACCTCGACTCATCACTCCACAGAACCGATTTCTGCTGCTCCAGTGTCCAGTTGCGATGGTCCAAACACCACCTGAGTCACCAAACTTTATTGCTTGTCGACACTTAAATGTTTGGAACAATGCGTCTGGCTATCCGGCGGTCGGGCCACTGTTTCACGGGCGATAAATACAAATGCATGCAGTGATAAACTACAAAGAGTCTGGAGGGGAAAGGTGTGGTGTTGAAAAAACACAATAAAGGGGCTGTAGTGATTTTCTTACCAAGCTAGTTTTTGTATGAGTTGGGGTGACGTCAGCTCTACCCATAAAACGTCCGCAAGTAAAACTCTGTAAATATGTTAATATTTTCTGTTCTCAATCACTCTCGTTTTTTCCTTTTGGTTCAACATCATTTTTCAACACATAATTCTTCAGTTTATCTTTTGCTTTACGAATATCCAACACTAGTTTCTGTTTTACTGTCCAATTCACACGCTTTCTTTTTTGTTCTGTGGCAGAAGCCATTTCCGCAAAAAGAAATGCACGGGGTCACCATACACCACACCTGACGCATCAGTCTCACTGCCTCTGCCGTGTACAGCTGTCAACTCGCGTGTTTGCTATTCACCAAAGAACAATAACTATGTATGTCCAGGGCCGGACGTGTCGTTCTGTCAACTTACGTGCACATACACACCAAAACACCATAACTGTAGTTCCTGGGCCCGACTCATTGTCCCATGCACTCAGCAACACATTGAAGAATTGAAATTAATTTATGAATAACTTTACTACTGGCAGGTACTTAACTGTGTTTTATGCTAAATGTATGATTTTACTGGAACTCACTTTGTTACACAAATTTCTTCTGTGTGTAAAAAGTAAGTATATAGAGACATCTTTGCTTTGTTGTGACATTGTAACTGTCTGTCACCAGGAGGTGTGATTAGTACACTTGCAAAGTTTGTCCTCTTTTCTGGACAGTAAAATTTTTTACTGTGTCCATGGAGGTGCAAGACTTAATCTCCAATCCACAATTCTCGTTCAGACTTACAAGTGATGTGCCAGTGAAGTTTTGGCAGTGGATTATCACGGAATATTTTGTACCCGAGAGAAATCTCGGAGCCCAGAATGGTCTTCTTTGCTGCAGAATGATATTTCTGCTATGTCATCTGCTGATGCTAGTTCAAAACAGTGGAAACTTATATCAGTAATGGTTTTTCCTGTTGCAAATCAATGTTCAAGAAATTCCTTACTTGTGTTGATTCCTTCTTCAAAAAGAGGTAAAATATATGTGCTTGAAAATATGATGAGATAGAAGGTAGTGTAATGATGGTAGTGGAAATCTTTGAAGTAACCAAATAACAGATACTCAGCAGATCCTTTACTCTGATGCAAATTACTAATTGATGCCAGAGTAAAGGTCTCATGATACTCAAGAGTGCTTAGAGGACAACTCCCCACCGTCTGACTTGATTTGCTCAAGTGCATGAATAGGCGTTTTAAACCATAAAGCCCTGACATGGTACACTATTGATTTAGTGAAAGCATTCAACAACTCATTGCATCATTAAAACCAGTTTACAAATTCCTTTTTACATCTTTACATCACTCAGGTTGCCAAGGTGTTTGACAGCAGTTTTGACTTTGATTGTTGATAGTCTATTTTGACATGAACGAATGCTATCACTTACTGCGGACTTAGTCGAGAATGTTTAGTGACCACAGCCTGTACAAATGCTTGTTCAGCCACCAACTGAAGAATGTCACACTAATTAATTGGGAAGTTCTAGACATGTCACAGCTGTGTATAGCATATTCCCGGTTGGAAGCGACTTATGAAAATCAACCTTTGAAAAAACACTCTAGGTATAACATGTCAACTTGTTTTTTCAATAACCTGTATTCCACAATTATATAACACTGTGTTTAACGTTAGAGTACTGTATTATTGAATAAATGAAACATTACCTTAATATCTTCTATAACTCGTAATATTTATTTCTTTTTAAATATGAATTAACAGGTAGAGAAGCGACGTGTTGACAACGGGTGGTAAGAAATATTTCACAGTTATAATACTATTTTAACCTGGTTTTTTAGTATACTATTTATAAATTAAACGGTGCCTATTGAAATATTTAATTATTTAGGTAGCCCCGATGGCAACATATCTCATTTTTACAGTTTAAAATAACGGAAAATGTAGTGAGTAGGCCGTAATGGTACGGTGTTGTTTTATCGAGCGAGAGCAACTTTGAAGCAACTGTCTGCTGAGTGAGGCTTGGTGCTTTCTCTCTGTCTTTGTCTCTTTCACACTCTGGAAGTTTCACTTCGCTAGTAGGCGATAAATTGTACATGTTTTCAATTGTAACATATTTCATACTTATTACCGCAAAATAATGATTTTTGAATTTGTAATTTACAACTGGAAAGAGATTTTAATGTTTTAATACTTATTTTAATATATTTGGATACGATGACGGTGCAGAAACAAAGTGAAGTGGGCAGACTTGGCGAGCCATGACATTGCATGTTGCTGTTTTACCAAACAAAGCGTAAAGTATACTGACCTCGAAAAATACGTCAAATTACCACATCACGTTTATAGACGTTGTGTTTTTTAAACGTAAGCAAGTTACGATGTGATAAATCTGTGATTCTGCGGCAGTAATAAATATACTGTTATGGTGTGTTTCATTAACCGCTGCGTGTGAAATAACGTGGCGTTGCTGCGTGGTGTTAGTTACGCTGGATCTGTGTGTGTGCGTGGTTTCAAATATTTGGTATGAACTATTTATACATTGTAAATGTGAACTGTTTTATGGGGAAGTTATTTATTTACATCCACGTCTGTTTATTTATCACAACGTTGTACCTTTGACCTGGTGGGTGTTTTACCACCAATCCCAACAAAATAACCAAGCCCAGCCCCAATAAATTTCAGTAAACCTAATACACAGTAAGTAGCAATACATATAAGTATGAGCGGAATAAAAGTTACAGTAGGTTTATTTGTGTGCATGTTCAACGCTATATTTTAAGTTTCTGTAACAAAAAATGAGCAACACAAGTTGCGTGCTTGATTTTAATGTCGCTTTTTCGTTGGACTGACTATTCCTTCGTTATTCGAACTAAGGCCGTCCTTTAAAAGAAATAACCCAACACATATCAATAACAAAAAGGTAAATAATGCTGTTGCATTGCAACAGTGTTTAACACAGTCGCTGCAAAATATTAACGTGCATTACGTGTAATGTGCTATGTCGTGGAAAACAAATATATACTAATGAAACATAACCGTAAGAACTATCGTTAATTCAGGCATTTTTAAAATGTCATAAAGCTGACCTAAATAATGTTATCGGCCTAAACTGTAGATATTCGTATGAAATGGTTTTTGAAATAGACCCAAGACAGAATTCTTTGAAAAGCTGTAAACAGTAAACAACACATTTGACGGGTATAAAAGTAGAAGTCACATTTCAATGTTTATTTTTAGTTGTAGCGAAAGTATACGAACATATTTGCATGCACAATGGAATGTTAACATTGATTTTGACAGATTCTACATGGCAGTCACATGGCAATGTTTGTTTACATTTGGCGGAAGGATACAAAACGGGCCTTCAAGTAGATATTTAGCAGGGCTCCGAGAAAGTTGCTTCCAATGGGGAATGTACTATAGCTGTAGTAGACCACTGGGGCACAGAACCTAAGGATTTCAGAAATTGGACTTTGTTTGTGTTTGCGGTAAATCAGGGTGCCCTACAGCCACTGATTAAGTCTAGACATATTCCACGGCCTATGTTACTATGCCAGGATATTTTCTGTCTCGTTGAATGGTACTTCTGAACCCCGCAGAAATTCTTGCAGTTATAATTTTCTCATTTTGTAGCTCTAAATAACTCCCATTTCTCTCTTGGCCATGATAAAGCATGAAACAAACATGAGTACAAGTTAGTCCAAGCACAGCAGAGGAAGTGCGGAAATTGTACTGCCATGATTGTGACTCTTTACAGTATAGTTGTGTGCTAGACTAATTGTGCAGTAAAATCGCATGAATAACAGTGTGTGTTCTTTTTTAATAAACAGAAAAGAAATAACAATTTGAGCAAAAAGCAAAGCTAGAGTGTGGCCAAGAGTTTCCAAAAAACATTTCTATACCAAGATATTTTCATAAATTTCATTACTAAACATGACACTGATGTGTGTCCAATTAAACTGACTGGATATGTTAGTCGAGGATTTTATCCGCTAGACCAAAAGCAGCTTAGGTAGCTGGAATGAGACGAGGGGTGTTGGCTAATGCTTGTACACTCTTACGTGTAGTTGTGTATTCAAGGTAGATATGTCCTTAGGCGAGACAAATTATGTCGATGCCGGAACGGATGTTCCAAAACTAAGCTTCTTTAGACCAGAAAATGTGGTTGTCCCAGCCTGGGCACACTTTAGTACCTGTCAGAGGTATGGTGAAAATCGGGTGACACATGGTGAGAAGTTAACAAACACAACCGGATCAGGCATGACTGCTCATCGTCTGAGTTCGGCGGCACGGTCCCGTTCCACCTGTCTATCCTGCAAAGGATGGCGTGATGCTATCCTCGGTCTGAGAGTAGGGTGACCCAGGTGATGCTCCCTGCATTTTCTGCCACTCCTCCTCTCGTGAGGCATAGAGTAACAGCTCTATAATTCATGCAGTGCACTGAGACAGAAATACTAACAGTGTAACCCAATAGTGACTTGCCGGCTCGAGCTCGATAAGAATCCCCACTGATCCCCCACCGTAGGCAGGCTGATCAGGGATGTGGAGCCATGTGGACCGCCAAGCCTCTACTGGTTGTTAGTTCGCACTAGGATGCCCGGCAAAACTACAGGCCACAGTCACCGCACACTAACTAATGCGGATGGTGAGAAACAATCTGAGTGTGTCGTGCCTCCTGGTGTGTAGGTGTTGATAGTGGTTGTGGCATCACTGCTTCTCCCCCACGAGCACTAAAAGTGCTGATGTGTAACTGAGAAGAAACAGCCGTCTCATATGTATGTCTTAATTTGGTTTATTAAAATTCTTGGTTTCTGTCGACAGTGCACAGTGTAGTCTACCTTTAATTGTGGATACAAATAAATATCCTGGAAATAAAAGCAGAAAGGTAAAGAGCAATGGGTGTTTATTGAAAGTTCAATAAACATGTGACCTGTGCTACCTCCTACTAAGTCGAGGATAGTTGAAGGTAACTACGTGGTTCCAGGTGTAGGTGACCTGGTTCTAATTAAAAGGGAAATACTGGTTCTAAACAAAAATAAAGAGTTAAAGTTAAACTGCTAAATAAAGGTGTCTAGAGGAGACAAAGTGATGTTAAATAAAATGTTTGCATTCGTATGTCATCGGGTTGACTGTTCATCTACGTACGTAGTAAGTAGCCGCGAGGTTGTACTCGAAGGTGGGTAACTTCTCCGAAGATCCCGAGCACTGGCAGTGCTGTGGGAGTTTGCTAGAGATGCGAAAAAATGACTCCCGAGCTCGGCTTGGTTGTCGTGTAACCTCAGTAAACTGAGGATCATCTCTTCACATAATTCCTGCACTATATACACATCGCACTTAGTATGCAAGTCTCGTATCCTTACAGTCACATGCATTACACTTGTGGCGTCACCCTGTTGATGTGTGATGGCATCATGGGGGGGGAGGGGGAGGCCTGAATTAATCCCTCACACACAAAACTGTGACTCGCAGCAGTGTCTACAACGGCAATTACACTCTTCCCTTCTAACTCAGTGTTCACACACAACGCTTGAACAGTAATGTCACTTGGTACACTTTTGCACCCACAGTTGTCTGACTTCTTCGCCTCGCAGTGATTGTGTTATAGGTGTAAGTGGAGGTGGCGGTCACGTGACATCAACAACTATCACGAGGGCTGTAGATGGTGGTGGTTTGCTGTTCTGTCCCGGTGATTGATGTTCGTGTCCCACCCGTGCATCTTGTTCATATAAACATGCTTCCCGCACAAATTGTTCAACTCTGCTTTGTGGTGGCTCCACGTAAATATGGCCTTATGTCCGGAGATGACAAGGTGACAACAATTTCGAGCACGCTGTTGGTTGGCTGCCCTGGGTTCAACCGCTTGTACAGTTCCAATTTTCGTTGGAGGAATTCCTCTATTCCCTTGCATTCCTGCTGTTGCTCGTGGTACAGCTGGGCTTGGGCCTGTATGGCGTCACCATCTATATCGAACTGGCCTAGCAATCTTTCGCAAAACTCCTCCCATGTTACCCGGTAGTAACGGACTAGGTTCCACCACGTGGCGGTTGGGCCTCTATGACGGTTGGCGGCGAGTTCATTCCAGTCTTCGCAATGCACTCTCTCTCTGTGTAATTTCTCCTCACACACTGCTAGAGTACTTGAGTCTTCAGAGTCTGGACCCGCTAAAGTTGGTAATAACACAGTTCTGTCCGGTCCAGTCAAACCTTGTGGCGTGTATGTTACTACAACAGGTGGTGCAGCGGTTTGATTTTTCGGTGTTGCCGGCGGCATGTTCGCTACACAGTCATTATTCTAGCACTCTGTACAGTTTATGATCCCGTCGCGGAAGGTCTCATATTCCTCTGGCCCTATGCATTTTAAGTGGAAATAATTTCTACGCTGTTGACATGTGGTCCACTGTTTCCTGTCCCGTCACATCCGTTGCGCGATGGTGATATCGTGGTGTCGGGCGTGCATTGACATGATGCTTGTTCCCAAAGGTTGTAGTCCAGCAAGTTTAGTTCTTTTAATTTTCTGCTATGCACACATTGATCGATCTGTGTGTCCCAACTTCTCGCGTTCACGGATGTCGTGGGTGCCGGTGTGGTTGACTTGATGTCTTCTCTCTGTTGTTCTGGCGTGGTCGCCATTTTATCGCGGATGACGTGGCTCCACGTTGGGCGCCAATTAACGCCGTCGGGTGAGACAACTGAGACCATTACGATACACTTGTACCTGTTGTGGATAGATGCCAGCAGAGGTTCCTATACACCACACTTTGAGACTCAGGGATGCTGTGGGTTCTGAGTGTTTGTCTCACCCGTGCGTACTTACAAAACAACTTTTAATACCAAAACACGTGGTGGAGCTAGGTAACTGACGCTACAAAGACTTAACAACTTTTACACTGTGAGGTAATTATTCTTACCAAGTTACACCGTGCCAGAAATGAATTTGGGTGTTTATAACTGGGACGTGACTGGCCGTGGGTGATTCCCCCAGCGCGTTACTCAACTTGCACACTTCGCATGAATGATGATCCGAGGTGTTTGAAGACACAGCCTCTACAAAGCAAGGGACCTATAGCCACTGTGATGGACTGCAGGTTTTGCTTAGAGATAGGACACTGAGTATGAGGGTAACACGTGCGATCATCTATCCTGCTAACGCCATTTCATCGGGACTCATCCCTGAACCACGTGGTGTGTGGCGATGGTCAATACATATAGTTGGTTAGGGCAGAAAATAATAACACCATACAAAATTACACAAATAAAACGTGTTGAACATGGGGCACGATATGAACAGGCAAAATAAACACACAATCGTATGAAAGTAGTATTTTCTCATCTGAAAAGTACAACATTGTTTATTGTTTGCTTAG
Organism: Dryococelus australis; assembly: GCA_029891345.1. Classification (NCBI taxonomy): domain Eukaryota; kingdom Metazoa; phylum Arthropoda; class Insecta; order Phasmatodea; family Phasmatidae; genus Dryococelus; species Dryococelus australis. Next base: position 176,346,932 of record CM056995.1, read on the forward strand.
TTTTGTCAGTTTTGATTAGATGATTTTGGTATATTTTTCATAAATTTATTTTTATTTAGTCAAAAATTTTGGTAATTTTAAAAAAGGGCACTAGTATTTAAAAAAATTATATACATGTATAATTAATATTCCTTAAGTAAATATTTAATTCAAAGGTTTGCATAATACATAAATATTTGGCTGTAAAGTAATCAGTTTTATAATATCTTTTATAAATGCCATAAATAGTATCCATATTAAGCAAAACAGAAGAAATAATATTAACCTAAGCACAATAAAAACATTGCAATACTGTTTCGTTAACATATTTTCTAACCTAAAATTGATATTCATACAAAAAAGTAGCAGTTTACAGCACACACACTAACATGTCATGATCATCGTAATCCGACACTACCATTGACATCAGTGTGTGTCCTCCTGTCAGACATTACACAGCTGTACATAGAAAAAGATCTTCCACAGTCAATGTTGTTCACTGGAATCCACAGTGATTTTACAGCGGCATTCACAAAACAAGAGGACTCAGATTTCAGTGACAATAGTACTAAAATTACATCAATGTCTTTGCCCTCTTTACATATGCTACAAATCCTTTCCCTGAATGCAGAATATGGTTCAACCACCTGGCTTGATGGAATCTCCCTAAGCAATGGGAGTTTGCTCATTACTTACAAACATCGTTATGCCCTAAATCACTTTGTACTACATTCCTTGGATGAAATAGTTGACTAAGAGAAGAGATGAAGTCTTTTCCTGCAGCTGAGTCAATTAACTGGTGTAATTTCTGTAACCTTCGCTCACCAACAGACTTTAATGTAGATGTCAACTGCATCTGACCCTGCTTTGAAAACTGAGAAAGTTCAGCTGAAGTTTTCTCAAAGAAAAACCCATGTTATAGCAAATTCAAGCTTTTGTAGAGTTCACTCAGTTTTGAATCAAGTGTGTGAGTTAGAGGTGTTTGGTTACTTTCCAGGCACAAAAAGCAAGTGGCAACATTTAGAACAGTGCAGTGCCCTGAAACTATGACAGCCTGACAGTGAATTTTTTGTACTTCAGATGGATTTAAATTTTAAAGCCTTAAAATAGTTTACAGCAATACTCTTATCATCAACACTTTACACAAATTCAACTATGTCATTTTTCTGTCAAGAATTTAATGTATGCATGCTTTCTCTTACGAATGTTCAAAAATAAGTGTTTTGTTTGTACCACACAGTTGTTCATGTCAGTAAGTTTTACTGGCCAAACATTGCCCACCAAGTGCCGAATCAGAAGTAATAGAGACAATGTTCCCATACGGAATGTCTAACTTCTGAACTACACCTACGATTGCTTGAGAACATTCTGTGGCGTTCGCATTTTTTCAGAACGTTTACTCCCCCAACATAATTTTTGTGGACTGAACCATCTCCACACCCTACACTTTAATAAGAACTATGAAGACACGCCATCGTTTCCTATCTGTAGTTTTGTCACACAGAATCGAAACTTGTTGATCTTTCACTACTGCCTTCAATCTTGCTTTTTCCTCACAAATGATTTCGGAAATATAACCTTCATTCAGTCTACTTGCTGAAGGCAAATCTCCAGAACCTAACAAAGAAAAATTGAAGTTGTTTTAATATTACTTTGAGTCTATCAATTAGAGAAACCTAATTATGCCGCAACTTGTAATAGCCAGTTAAAAATACATACCATGTTTTATTCTAGGCAGTAGTAAAAATATATTTACAAAAACTAGCCTTATATCATTTCAAATGACTACACAAATTGAAAAATTAATAAAAACTATTTTTTTTTTCTATAAATACCTAGAATGTATTTCTTCGTCCATTTCCCGAAGTTTGGGGTTAACTAGTTTTTCCAGTGGAATGTTAGCTTCCATGAATGCCCAAGTTGTAGACATAACAAATTCATTTTTTAATGACTTTCGCTTTTTCTGCTGTAGATACTGCTGATGTAAAGGAAATTTGTTGTTGTTGTTGAAGTCTTTCCTTGTTTGTCTTGTATGCCGCGCCGCACTGCCTTTAGTATGCTTAATGCACGTGTCTTTTCTTTGCCACTCAATCCTCACATTGCAATTTTTCCACAATAAAATTTTATTTCCAGTATCTGTCAAAAACATAAAAACCGTCTTCTGCAGCAAACTTCACTGCCCTATCAAATACAGTAACAACCATTTTAACACACACGTGTGACAGGGAAAAATACTAAACCTGTGCCGTCGCTATTACCATTTCTCGTGACTGAATTGTTCTTCTTCCTCAAAGACAACACTTTGAATATCACTTTCCGGAAGTGAATTGACCTATCGAAAGTTGCTATAGTACCAATTCACACCAACCACTGCAATCAATATCTCGAAACGGATGTTTTTGTTGCTCAAAACAGCAAAGTAACACAGTTTATTTCTTAATTATTTTGTAAGTAAATAATGATTTTGCAATTTCAAGTAAATGATACAAATATCACAATTTTTGCGCATCACGAAAAACAGGTGTGTCTATTGATAACATTATAAAACAAAAATTCATAACCTCAACGGTACCTAAGAAATAAATGTAATTCGATGTCAATATGACATCACACTGAGTACCAATATAAGTAAATAGCCAGATGAGAAAGTAATGGCTGGTAGCAAGCAAGCATAGGGGAGCAGCAAAGCAACAGGAGTAATAATGTGAACTCAAGGTTAATGCTATTTATATTTTATAGGCAAAGTTACAAAAAAAAACCTACATTGTCCAGAAAATAGGTACAACATTGTTACCATAAATTAATGCAATGAAGTTAGTAATGCCGTTAACACAGCAAGAATACATTGACAAAAATAAGGCCTTAAGGGCATAAGATACATTTTACACTCTGTGAGGTTAGCTGTGTTTTTGGTTTGAATTGTGGATAGGCCATGGACATACTACAGTAGAGCCTCGATTTTACGAAGTATCACATTTTCCGGAAAAAAAACTTTCAAAAACTGCTGATTTAGTAAAATCACAACAGACTGAATTTAACCTCCCATAATGCAAAAAATTGTGGCACACTGCCTTTTTCTTCTTCTTCAAAAAGTCTGTGTGTCATCATCTCTGGTGCAAAAATGTGTTTTTCAAATGAAATACGTACTTATTTTATTCAGTAGACAGATCAGGCATCTTCCAAATTCCAGTGGTACTCCATAGCATACATACTACTCCTTAGTCAACCAGAAAATTTTTACATTGAGAATCATGTAATTTTTGACAACTCAGTGAAGCCCATTCTCGTGGCCATTTCTTATTATTCAGATATCTTTACAATGAAATAATACTCCAGAAGTTTATAAACAACCATGCTAAATAAATAGTTTAAATTGAGCACCATATAACTCCAGATAACCATGAAGTCCATTTTTTATAGCTTCTCACTGGAAAATCAGAGGTTTTATAACAAGTGTATAAATTAATTTCAATATTCATGGGTTTTTAGCATGAAATAAACTGAAAGATACATACAACCTCCTGTTCATGCCAAAAAAGTTAAAAACACAGCTTGGGTTATTTTCAGCAAGCGCAAATTCCATTTTCAGTTACTTCTTGCAAGAAAAACAACAGTTTTATTATATAATAAAATACATATAAAATTTTATTTTAAAAGTTAGTAGTTTTGGGAATAAAATTATACCACGGAAAGTTATGTACAGCCATGTATTATTGATGGAAAAATTTAAGTTTAATAGAGTGCAATGTCATCTTTAGCTTTGCAAATTATATTTTCAGTTGCTAGGGATAATCTGTACTGTTATTGAAACGTATAGATTGATATAAATATTCAGACTTTTTAGAATGAAATTGTAACCCAGTAGGATAAATATAACATTCTGTTGATACAGAAAAATAAGTTTCAAACACAGTGTTGTGTAACTTTCAGTCATTGTAAATTCCATTTTCAGTTTATTATTGCAGGGAAATCACTGGTTTTATTACAAATACATCACTTTATTTTAGTATTTTGTCATCTTTAGAATGAAGTGACAACTCAGAAGGATACGCATTATCTCTTGTTGATGCAAAAAATGTTCAAACAGAGTGCCCCGTAACTTTTAGCAAGAAATCACTTCCACAATGCTGGTTAATTCTGTGAGGCGTTTCGTGACATTGACTTTAGATTTTATTTCCTGTAGTGACACTTCTGCATTTAAGATGTGTAAGGGAACTTATGTTAAAAGCACTGTAGAATGTTGTTTTCTGTTTCATAAATTATAAAGATGCACGAGTGAGATTACACACATATCTTTGAAAGCATTAAATAGAAATTCGAAAACATGTAAAAAAATTGTAATCTAATAAACATGGTGTAGTGGGCCATCATGCATCAACACATTTAGTTCCAAATGCAATCCGAACTCAAAATACAAGAAATGGGCCAAATAAAAGTTATAACAGCAAAGCCAAACACTGCAAATAATCTAGTAAGAATGAGGTATAATATGCATGCTACAGTCACAATGCATATGAAGGATGGTGTTAAGGGTGAACAGTGGGATGTGTAAATAGTGTTGTTGTTGTTGGTGGCCCCATCTGTTGCTGTGCACATAGTATTGGAGAGTTGGAGTTGTAAAGAGGGAGGTGTGTGAAATCATGTACCTTGCAGGAGTACTACCATGCAAGGGGCAGAGGCGGTGTCCCTACGTTTTCCTGGCTGTAGTTTTCAGTAGAATTTTGCCATTTATTTTTCATATATCATGGCATGCCAATTATTGACTGTGATTTGCAACCCCTATATTGTATTGCTGTGGACTTATCAAACATTATTTTTATGTAATTTTTTACTGATTTCTTATACGTATTCTTTTCAGAATTTTTATATATATTTTTTGTATATTGTTTTATATATTTTGAATTACTTGGTAAAATTGGTGTTTTCGTCAAATCTGAATTTCACTCTACTTGGCATTTTTGTAAGTTAATGTTTAGTGTAGGCAGTCAGCTATGGTATGCTTGGCCATAGCCAGACAACATAGTAAGCAATAGCATTGTAAGTAAGTACTTATGAAATAAAATTGATTGTAATTAACGAGTTAACATCATAAACTGGGGTGTATCTTAATTGTATTACCAAAAATTAAATCTATTTTTCACATAAAATTACTTGTTTTTACACTTTTAGTTGTACAAAAAGCAGTGACATCAGGAAAGCAATATGTGTGAGGATTTTTTTGCATTGACACAGTGAAGTTCAGTCGATAACATTATCATTAGCCATATCATTGAATGACTGCATGAATCTTCAGTGACATCAGGAAAGCAATATGTGTGAGGATTTTTTTGCATTGACACAGTGAAGTTCAGTCGATAACATTATCATTAGCCATATCATTGAATGACTGCATGAATCTTGTACTGAGGAACAAAAGAAGCAGGGAAATTAACTTCTGTAAAGAGGCTTTCTGCACAAATATACTTCTGCAGAACTACAAACACCACTGGGAGAGCTTTCAACAAATACCAGAAAAATTATTTGCACAAGCAGAAATCAAATAAAATAAACAGAAGAAAAAGCAAGACCTAGCGTGGTATTATGTTTAGAATTTCTTTGGAGTTTGTGTACCATCTGTGCTGACTACAAACTTGAACTGTGAAGGGCCTATGTAACAAACTGAGGAAATGTCTCCAGTGAACATTACTGCACAACACAGACATCAGTAAAAGAACACACTCCATGTACAGACAGATACTGAAGAATAATTTATCTGGATATGAGCAACACCAGTAGAAAACTAATAATAAATGTAATATGTGCCTTTGAACACTTGTGTACGGCACAAGATGATCGAGGTTGTAGCATGTCATCGTGATATGTCTGGTGCATGAATCTGAGCGTGGCACTCATGTGTATGTACGACATGTGTTCTAGCACAAGAAACAGCTGACGCTAGAAGTTATAGTTCTTATTTATAATTTTCTTATTTAAACAGTATTCCATCAATTGTACATGAGCAACCCTTGTGGGATATATAGAACTTGTCAGAGATATGTACTTATATTGGGAAATGATTAAAAGTAGGAAGGTCCATGTGCTTTGCATACAAAAATAACCATGTTGGAAAAGTGTGTTGTTCATTAGTGAATATTTATTTTTGTATATGATAATTTTACATAATTGTAAACAACCTCTCTTCACAGTTTTGAGTTCAGTGGATTCTCTATGTACTGAAACTGCATGTACTAAAAAACTATACCCACTGAAAATGTTTAGTGGTCCTTGCAAAATTCAAATAATAATGTTAAAATTCTCTAATTCTATTGTTTATTGAATATTGCATCAATCAAAATATCTTTTGGTCCCATCTTTAAGATTTCATGCAACAGTTTTTTGTACTTGAAGCATTAAATAAATTATTTAACGAAAACATTGTTTGGAACATTTGGCAGACAGGCTGTATCTTTGCCTGTTTGCCAACAATTAAATTCCGTAAAGTTTTTGTTATGCAGAAATGACAAATTGACAAGATGCAAAATGTTATTTTTAACTACAGCTACTCACCTTACACACAATGTTGCCACACATTATACTCAAGTATGTGTGCATGCACATGCTCACACACACACACACACACAATATTTATGAATGACACAACATAAAATAAATTTTCAACACACACATACTTTTTTCTTTGACATCCCATTTTACCACTTTTATATTTTGTGCTGCTACAAAGTAACCTAAAGTAATTTTTGTCACGGTGCCATGCAAAATATATTTTTACAATTGGCCTATGTTTAGTTAACTAAACATCTCAAATCACACGTCATGTAATTATTTACAAACCAACTGCGTGCATGTCTGATAAATTAATCAACGAAATATCTTATTTCCAAGGTATGGAAAAAGCTTGGCAAGTATAAGCTGTTGGCTGCCATGTATCTGTGATGTCCAGTTGTTGTGTGAGGTTGTTGCAACACCTACACCTATATCCTCATGAAAAACATATATTTCCTCTTGAAAAACATTACTTTCAGATTTTATATATCTTAATTTAGGAAAGTTGAGGTGAAATGTTTTTTGGTGTATTATTTAAAGTAATGTGACTATTTTTTTTAATTCTCATTTTTTTGTGTTTATTAGTTACAATTCATTCAAAGATAATATACAGCTGTCATTGTATTCAACATGACGTTTAATAAGGTTAGAAGTTGTAATTTATTATTGTACATGTCAGTTCCTCATATATTTAAATCCTGAATGTATAAAGAATTTTGATAGTCCCCTGAAAAACAATAGATAGAGAACCCACTGTATTGTGTTTGTGCTGAGTTAATTTACCTTGTATTTTTTTAAATAGAATAAGAATGATTACATTGTTTATGCCTCGCTCATTTTGTTTTTCCAATTGCCATGTTTCTTATACTTTGCCAGATATGTGTGTACCTTTTTGGAGTCTCAGTCTTGTGTTCCCCTCCATACTGGCTGATCATACAAAAGCAACATAAGGATATCTCCTTTGTTTCCTACTGACCTTGTCACTCAGACTGTGTAACTTACACTAAAACCTTTTCTACTTGGTTCCTAGGTCTAGTCGTAGGCTTGCTTTGTACGCACACCCTTAAATAATTCTTTCGTGGTTGTGTTTTCCCAATTTGACCACGTGCAATGGTTGTGCTGTGTTGCACCTCATCAATATAGCTTTGTCACTTTTACTGCCATTCATCTTGCGAGTGTTTCTAGAGAGTACCTGTGTGCACTTTCGTTTGGTAAGTTATCCATCTGGAGTTTCTTTGCAAAGTGAACTTTTATATGACCTCCATGGTCATCTCGCAGCCACAGGGTGAAGGCATGCCAGGAGCCTAACGGCCAGGCTAGTTCTAACCGACCTTCTTTGCTTCTAACCGACCTTCTTTGCAGCATAGGTTTAGCATTGACAGGCTGCGAGATCTTCACACCACATGAATGAAATAGTGTTCTCCAAGGCTTATACAAGAGGAAAAGTATGACATGCAGTTTTCTCTGGTGTATTCTTACCTTCAGCCATGCAAGCTACATCATGCCAATATGTTTTCAACTTACGTTCTGAATACATTGTTTTATTTCATTTCCCTCTCTTTAAAATACTTGTTTTGCCCAATTTAATGCCTGTCAGAAGAAAACTTATAAGGAAAAAAATTAACAAGCACTGCACCTATAAGAGAGTTTGTAGCCATTGGTGTATCCAGCTGTGTTGCCTAAAGTAATTTGTAAAATTTGTTATGCATATTTTTATCCAGGTGACTTTCAGTATTCCTGAGGAGATTGCAGGTTCTGGAACTACTTGTGTTTTTCTGTAGTCTTTACTTCTGTTGCTATTTATCTTGTGTTTTTGTTTGTCCTGTTGGTTTTTTTTTTTTTGCAGTTATTTTTTATTTCTTGTCATGCAAGATCATAATTCCTTGAGCCTTACAGGTTGTGATGCTTGTTTTTTATTCTGTATTTTGTTGTGATGGATTTTTGTGTATGTTAATGTTATTTATTCTTGTGTAATTTCATCTTTTAGATACATAGTGTGTCCATTAGGTTTTTCCAATTTTTTGTTTGTTCTGTTTAGTTATATTATTTAAAAATAATGTTTTGTGTGTGTGTGTGCGCGTGCGCGCCTATATATATTATTGTCATCATAAACTGCAGGCAATGTTGAACTACATTCTGAAATTTAAATCAGTTATTTCAATGTCATGAAACTTCAAAAACAACACAGTGTAGTATTATGTTCGATATTTATAATGAAGAGATGAATTTTGAATTGTGTGATAATGTTTGGCTAAAAAAACTTTGAGGTACGTACTTGTACACTGCAATGATGAGTAAGTCATGACATGCTGGCTGTAATTCTCTATGTTCTTCCCAGTGCCGTAGCTAGGAATTTATTTTCTTTTTGTGGGAGATGGAGGAGAGAAGTTTGTTATCAATAAAACAGCACCTTTAAATACACTAACATTTATGAAAAATGCAGTGCCAAGAAGGATACATGTGAAATGATCTTTGTACCACAGATTAGGTACATGACAATACAAAATTTATGAGGATTACAGAACTGTACATAATCTCTGTCAACGAGAATTCAGAATGGTGTGAAGCCCCCATGTGCTGCAATCAGAGCCTTAAATATTGTGACATGGAATCAAAAAGGACCTGGCTATGTTCCGGGGAAATGCCTATCAGCGCGGTTTATATGAGAGTTCACGAAGCGTCAACAGTGGTTGCTGAAGGTCCGTGACGAAAAAGTCGCCAACCAACCATATCTCCGACGTGTTTGATGGACAACATGTCAGGTGAACATGTAGGCCAGGGAAGCAGTGGTACCCATCGTTCATTGATAAAGGCTTGCACATTCCTTGCCACATGTGGCTGGGCATTGTTCTGTTGAAACATGGCATGTGCAGTCACCTGAAGGAGGGATAGTACCGCAGGCTCTAAAACCTCCCTGATGTAGCGGTTGCTGTTCAGATTGCCCTCAATACGTAGGAGTCGAGATTGCAAGTTGTAGTTAATGGCACCCCAAACCATCACACTTGGTGTTGGTCCGCTATGCCGCTCCACAATGCAGGCTGCCAGATTGCAGTCACCGCAGTAGTGTGTAACATGTATGCGGCCATCACTGTAGGACATATTGAAGTGGGACTCGTCCAAAAAACCCTACAGTTTGCCACTCAGCACACCAGCGATGGCTTACACATGTCTATTGCAGTCTGAGGCGTTTGTGGTTTCTGGACAATGGAAGCCGTTACAATGGCATGCATGCCACCAGTCCAGTCTGGGGCAGGTGGCGTCGAACCGTCGACGCAGACAGGTCCACAACTGTTGTAGTGCTCCAGTGTCAAGCCAACACTGTGAACAAGGCTATATGATCTGTTACGGTCATGCGGACTAGATAGCGGCCATCCCATACTGTGATCATATTGCGTGGTCCAGTATCCGCTCATCACTGCCTATGACCCTCTTCTATCCACTGATGCCACCTATGCATCACTGTTGTAGCAGCATGCCCTGTATGAGCAGAAATGTCACTGTACGACAAACCCGTTTCCTGGAGACTGATGATTCTGCCCTGTTCAAACTCACATACATCAGGGGTTGAAAGTAGTCACTTATCCCACTTATTGGCACTTATTTCATACAAGTCATTTATGTGTCATTTTTATTTTAAAAGGTCAATATTCATTTTTTCAGACTTTTAGCGAGGTTATGATGATGCATTGTCGGCCGGTGTTATCTGCAATTTTGTAACATCAAAGATTTACTACCAAAGGATATCTGCCATATTTTGACTATTGAGTATCGTTTCTCAGTTTTTCCACCATGAGCACTCTTAAGTAATCAATATTGCAGCGTTTCTGGGTTCCAACACCATGAGCGCTTTGTGTAGTCAAGATCATGGCATTTTTTTGTTCTCTAGATTGGGACAGCTGCGTTTCTTAATTTGTTCACCAGGACAGCCTTTGAAGTAGAGTTTGATTAATTGATACAGTGGAAAATCTGAAGTGCATTGTGTTACATTATCTCACATTACATCTGTGACTGTTTTCTTGTTAGCAGTGTTTACAACAAAAAATTTTAACGTTACATTATGCGTTAAGACGCATACAGAAGAAGTGAAAACGTGTCATCTTGTGTTTTTGGTTTCCTATAGAACTTAGCAAGTTGTGTGGTGTTGGGATTTCCTTGAGTGTTAAAAGAAGTCGTTATATTTAATATCTTAAGTAAAACTTGTGTGGTGGCAACCAATCATAGAAAACCAGTAGGTTTTGTAGGCGGGAAAGCATTAATTACAACAAGGTAAGCATAACAATTATTTAAAATGTGTGTATATGCACATGTTTAATTATATTTGTGTACTAAAATAAGCTTCTATGCTAGAAAATGTCTACTGTGAAATATATCTGCTTAAATATGGTGGTTATTCCAGGTTAGATTAGGAAGTAAAGTAAATAGTCCAGGCTTGTTGCGTGTTTTCGTTGGCATAGTGATGCATTTCTTATATTTTTTCTCACATCATTTGTAATTGCAAAGTCAATGAAATTAAACACCAGTTTTGTGTGATTTGTGAAATGAAATCAAAGGTAGTATGTTTAATATTAGGGAAGTGTCATTTTCTAAGTAAGTGGCTAGAAAGATATGATGATAATGGATATATTGTCAAGGAATGGGCCAAAAAATACAGTGAAACAGATTTTATTGTAATGTATACTGCGTTAAAATAAGCATTTCAGCAAAAAAGTTATCAAGCACTTTTGCAACATGCTAATTATGAACAATACAAAAATGAATGTCGCCATAAACTAACTCCATGTCAGCTGAAATTTGTGAGCACGTGGCCATCACTTCTTAAAGTATTTCAAGTGAAAGAGTTAACAGCATCAAGTAACTTTACTGTGTGTGTGATGTAGCAACTACTGCATGGCTTAGGTGGAAAATAAAGTGTGTTGTATCAAACTACTCAGCAGCATCTGATGTTTTTAAAAGTATGTTCAACGAAGGTGTGCCTATGCCTAATGATTTTTCTCTTAGTAGCACTAAATGTAGGTATCTCTTAACAGACACATTAGGTCCCTTCTTTCATCAGAGTATTTTGAAAAATATGGGTGGTACATATTTTGCAGTCTGTCACGATGATGCTACAAACAATATAGGTAAAGGAACGTTAAATATTGGTCACAAGATAGGCAGCAGATTGTCACTAACCATCTGGTGACATTTTTACTTGGCTCTGCTACAGGAGAAAATAAACGCTGCTCTTGACAATGCACATTTATCTCGTCAGAAGATTTTGATGTTAGGTAGTAATGGCCCTAATGTTATTAAGAGTGTAGCTTGACTACTTAATGAAGAATTAGTTTCCATCTGCAAAACATCTCATGTTAACATTGGCACATGTAACATCCACATTATTCACAATGCATTTTTGAGCAGGCTTGAAACTGGGATGCAGGAGATGTGGTAGCTGTGCATGATTTTTTGATGGGTGGCCTTCACTATGGGAGGACTATTCACACCTACAAGATGAACTATCGATCCCAAAGCAGAACTTTATTAAACATCTCCCATCAAGGTGGATCACTTTAGAAGATGCAACACGCCGTTTGATTGAACAGTGGGAGACTCTCTCAATTATTTCTTGAGCTATGTGCCTAAGAAGAGAACCAATGTGGGAAAGAACAACAGCTGTAAGAGAATTGCAAGCTTACTGAAGAAATCCGTCAGCAAAGTTGGAAGTTCTTTTTGTTCATTCTAGTGCGAGCTTATTCACTCGTTTTACTGTGACTTCCAGAAGAAATGGCCTATGATACACAGTATATATGATGAACTGGAGACTCTTGCAAATACTTTATTTGGAAAAGTTTGCATCCCAGAGCATGTACAAGTTGTTGGTGTAAGTGACAATATCTTGCAGCCAGAACACCTGCTTCCTCAGAAAATTCAAGTTGGAGATAAGATTTCAGCAGAAATTTCTAAGGTGAGTTTTACTATTGACCTCCACAAGCTTTTAACTATGTTTATCATTTTGTAACCAACATGTTTCACTATATATTTAGCTATTACCAACCAGCTAAATACTGGTGGGTTGGAAGACTCTTTCCTATTTAATAAAATGTCTTTCAGATCTGCGTTGAAATTACTGTTTTGAAATTGTAGTAACAATTAGTATGGTAGTTTTGAGTGTTGACAAATTATTGAAAATTCCTTTTGAATAGTTTCATTCTTTATAGAGTATGGGAGTAAGTTTTGACTGTGCACTTAATGAATGTTACATTTGTTTCGGTTGTATGGGAAATACCACTTGAAGCTTCATGCCAGAATGAGGAGTCTCTTCGTGGGAGCCTGCAGCCACATCCTCAAAAAGTCATTTTTAAAATCAAAACCGCTGTCTACAGCCACAAGAGAGGACCTCACAGCACAGCTGTTAAGGCATAATTAGACTAGCAAAAGGCCTACTCATATTCCAATGTGGCCATAGTCTCTCTCACATGTAAATGCTGATGTAGAACAAAGTTTTCTCTGTTTCATCTCATTTATTGACTCAAGATAAAGTTTCTATGTTAGAAAGAACTCTTACTGCAGCCATGACCGTTAAAAGAGTGTAATGAAGGTGTTCCACATGCAACCAGATTTGGTTCCAATAACAAGAGAACTCGTAGCATTGGCTGGTGTTGCACACACCAACTACAATGCTCACCTACAACAGCGACAGCTCTTAAAAGAAGCAATGTGGAAAAAACTTAATTGGAGTAGAAAGTAATTGAGGCAGAAAACAAAAATGGAAAACAAGTTAAAGACATTGCAGAGTGAAGAAAAACAGAATAGAAAGACTGCAGATATACTTTTTTTAAAGAGGCTAATAAACGATTAGAGAAGGCTGTGAAGAAGAAAGGCATTGATGGAAATCGGTTTGGCCCAAGCTGTGTTGGAAGGTGTAAATAAAATAAAACAAGAAGTTTCAGAGAAGAGAAAAGAGGTTGACCATGTTCAGCACTCAGTGGACCAGAAAAAGTCTGAAATCATCTCAGATTATTTTTCGAAATTTTCAAAATAAGGTATTTGTGGGAACTGTTGAGGATAGACTTCTGACTGAATCAATTCAATCATGGGGAAATTACAACAAAAGTGTTTCGTATAATTAATATTGTACTTTTTAATTGTCATAGTGTTACTGTGTGATTATCAGAATTAAATTTTAAAATAAAATATCAATGAAAGTTGACATAATGATGTTGGAGTTGGACATATGATGCAAGAGTAAGTAAATATTTTTATCTTAATATATCAACTCACTTACTGATCACTTATTTTTTCTAGAGTAAGTCACTTTTTGTCACTTTTTATATCTTAAAAGTTACTGTTCTCACTTTCTACCTAGCACATAAACCATTTTGTGGCTTCCATGTTGATATTACACCCTTTGACGTCGACGAGGTGTACTGGCACCTGCTTTCACTTCCTTTGATGGCTCTTCTCCGACTAAACTTGGCATAACATGGATATTTCCAGTCACACAAGAGCGGGAGCTGCTGGGCCTACGTGTACGCCATCTCTATGCAATTGTAATCACTTATTGCCAGTACATGGTTCTACACATCCTCCAAATTTTGTTTCTTTCAGGCCATTCTTTCTGGGTGTTGCAGTTTTCACAAACAATAGTTATTTTCAGTTGAACAACAGTAGATGTTGACACCTGTATTTTTCAATTCACTTATTTTATCATATTTTTTTAAAATATGTATTATGCCGTTATATTTACCTATTTACTCATTTTACTGATAACTAACTACTATATTTCTTTGTTTTATTAATGTCAATTTTTGGGGTGTGAAGGGAATTTGAAGTGGAAATGCATCTGTTTTAGTAAACTTATCATGACATTGATGCATTTTCTCTGTTAGGATCAATCCCCCTAGTTATAAACAACTCACAAGTTGTAACTGAAACTATTTATTTTTAATTTGAAGGGGCTCACGATATCACATTGTATGCTTGTGATTGTGAAGAACATATGAAAGTGAGGAATGATTATTGTTTTCCAAGAGTTATTTTGTGCTGCAGAATGTTGGGCGTGGCTAGTGTGGACAGGCATCATACACGCTGTGTTTGAACTTGGTTGTAGTGACAGTACAGCCCACGTGTCAGCGCTGCAGTGCCGTGTGTGATACCTGCCAACTGCAGTTATGCAACACTGGGCTTGTAAAACTCACTCTCGTCAGATACTTGTGGAAGTGAGATGAATACCAAGCATGTTAAATAAGTGCATTATAACAAAAGTAAATTATTTTGAAAGTTAAATAGTATCAGTATGAGCCGTTAGTTTCTTACAACATAACTTCACAGAACTATTTTTAAATAGTATGCATAATTCATAACTTCTCAAGAATTGTCAGTACTTGATGGTACTGACCTTCAGAATTATAATGAATATGTAGCAGTGCATGTTAGTGATAATGTTGCACTTGGACTTGTGGCTAATGACTACATCTTCAGGAAGAATTCAGTTGTGAGTAGTATTTCAAAGCCAAATTTCAGTTGTAATAAGTGACATGTATGTATGCTGTAACATCAAGCCATTTGTTCACCATGTTCAGCTTTAGTAGCATGCTTTCTCTAATTTGTAAGTGAGGTGTCTCGTAAGGGGCAGATTGAGAAAATGTGTTCCTAATTGTAAGTTTCGTGCCTGTCTTGTGATGTGTGAATCACAACATTAATGAAACACAGCCTCTGGACAGCTCCACTTGGTAACTTTGTAGTTTTGTAAACTAGTAAACAAAGTAGGTAGTTGTGGTTATAGTGCATTGAGCTCCTTTCGTGAAAGTGCTTTCATCTTTCAGCAAACCTAACTATGTGAATTTCTCAAGTTTTATAAATTTGTATGGTTAAATAATATATAATTTCATCCATATTTGTTTGCATAAATGTGCATGTTTTTGAAGTTTGCCTTTTTTATGCTTATTTCAATTGTCATAGTGCTGTTTTTTTTTTTTTTTTTTAATTTGGAGGTAAAGTACGCAGTTGAAATAATTTTTTGCAGTACTGTCACCCTTATAAAATAATATAAAGGGGTATTTTTTTTGCTGTTTACTTTAAATGTAGTATGAAATAACCAGATCATGTGGGGCCTTCACATTAGACAGCCTGGACTGTGTGGTATATATATTTATAATTACGAAAAATATGTAATAATAGTAGTTTTCTTTCTGCAGGTGATTTGTTAAAAGTTTGTAATACTGTTGTTAAGAGTGCTCTGTAGCTGTGATATCTTTCTGCCTGCTCTTAGTTGAGAACACTAATGGCATTCAAAGTGTGAAAGATGGGGACAACTTGTGGAAATGAGTGTAGAGAAGTGACATGCGTGTGGCAGAGTGAACAACGTGGAACATGTAGCAGTAGTGTGTGTAGTGGTGAGCAGCCAGCAGTCGACAAAGCACGCGGCAAGATGCACAGCCGAAGTGAGAGCACTTGGTGGGAGCGGCTGTGTCTTGCTGTACAGGTCAATGTGGAAGACATCAACCAGCTGCTGGCGTACCATGAGGTGTTTGGGAAGCTGCAGAATGAGATGGTGGCGGCCAATGGCGGGGCGGGGGCAGGCCAGACGGCTGCGGCCACCGGCAACGCGCCGCCCATCCCCGGCAAGTCGTGCGCGGAACCGGGGGCCGCCGGCAGCAGCATCTCGACTCCCACCAGCCTGCCGTCATCCGTCATCTCCACTCCCGGCACCCACATCTGCGACATCTGCGGCAAGATCTACCCGTACCGCTACCAGCTCATCGTGCATCGCCGATACCACACGGAACGCAAGCCGTTCACCTGCCAGGTAAGCGTACCTCCCGCTCTTCTCATCTTGTGATAGACAAACATTCCATCCTAGCTGGAACAAAGATTACAAGAACAGGAACCTTGTATTTCCTTCCAATGAGCACAGTTTTTGTATTTCCAAGCCATTTTTCATCAAGATAACTATTTCCCGCTGCATTTCACTTTCACTGATGCAAGTTGCTAGGTGAAGACTAACGAGTTTTTTTATTGACAAGGCAAGGGGCTTCGTCTAAATAGCTCCACACAGCACTTTCTTAGCTTACTTCAAGAACATTAAACATTTCTAATGGTAAGCCTGAACATGGACTAAGAAGAACCAGGAAATTACATCATTTCCAACTTTAATGCACTATTATACTGAGCTGAAAAAATAATATTGTGTTGTGTCACTATCAGTGTTGGTTGCAGTTCTTCAGAAAAAGGTGAATGCATTTACTAGCACAAATTGTGCTGTGAAGCCATTTATACTTTATTGTTTGCTGACTTGTTTAGAATCTACTGAAGCAGTACTCAGGCACACAGAAGATGGCTGAAAGAGAGTTGCATTACGTACAAGTGTAACACATGAAGCTTGAAGACATACATTTACAGTGGATGCTCCCTGAAGCTCAAGACACATTTGGCAAGCTCGTCTTGTATTGTATGTCAGTGACATTGATATCTGTCTGTAATTCATGTGCATGTATATGTTCAAGCATTGCAATCAGAAATGAATAAATTTGTAATGCCTCTAAGAAAAACTATTAAATGGAGAACAATAAAGAAGATGAATGAATATGACGACAAATACTGTAATCAGCAAGGCTAGAAAAAGAGCACTTTCAGTAGTGTTGTAAGGTGTGATCATCTCTCACAGAATTGCAGTTGGCAGATCTGACATTTCATGGAGCACTTTGGAGATTAGAAAATTTTGATACTATGCATTTCCCATTAATGAATGCAATACAGTTTTGTTTTGTTGAGATTTTTGTATAAAAGGAGTATTTGAAATTACTTTTGTGTGCAGATGTATGTGAGCACATGTGATATTACATATGTACATGTGTGCATGTGCATATGGGATACATATGTATATGTGTGCATGTGCACATGGAATACATGTATATATATATATATGTGCATATACACATGGGATACATGTGTGCATGTGAACATGTGATACATATGTATATTTGTACATGTGCACATGGAATACATATGTATATGTGTGCACTTGCACATGGGGTACATATGTATATGAATGTATGTGAACATGTGATATATACACATATGTGTACGTACAGATGTATGGGTATGTGTATGCATGTATGTAGGCACATACAATATTTTATCACATAATCTTTGCACATTTTACACTAAAATTTTATTTTGAAAATTAGGGGTGCTGCCATTATGTGAACAAGTGGTTAAATGCTTAACAAAAAAATTAACAGCGCCTGATTTCAACATAGTGTTAGTTAGGTATGTTCCCGGTCAGCGCTGGCATAAATGATCAGATAGTTTAATGCGAACACCCAACAAGTGGGAGTAAAATGCATTTAACAAGCGTTGCATCCATTGTGTTCCCCTCCTAGTCAACTATTGCTTAGTACATTGTTAGACACGACCTTCCTTCCTCCCCTTACACGCCTGGCAAGAGAGGAAGTGGTTGCCTAGCAACTATTGTAGCATCATCATCCTTTCAGCCAGCCTGCATTACAGCACCTCATTTGCACCCAAATAGTGTGCGACTTTTCAACTAAAGTAATGGGAAGTGACCCTTCAGAGGGGATAATAGTTTTACAGTTAGGCTGCAACTAGTCACTACAAAAACCTTTTGACTTGTCCTTTCTGTTTTGTGGAAGGAATGGCTGACAGAAATCACCCTCCTGCATAGTTATTTGCGGCTAAGGTCTGACTTAGGATGTGTTCCTACATGTTCCTAATAGTGCTCAGCTGATACAGCTATTGAGGTTATGTATGATATTTATCAGTTCTAAAATCCAAGTCTGCATCCATTGTTTTCATGTATGCCTTGAGTGTGTGCAAGTTTGTGCACATGTGTGTGCTAGCGTGTCCGTGCATGTGGGTGTAGGGGGGGGGGGGGGGGGGGTGTTGTACTGAATACCTGGAAAAAGAGTTAAGTTATAATGCAAACAGGAATTCTCTATAAATTTTTGTGGTTTTCTCCAACATAGTCAACTGATTTTTTAAAAAAATTATGTGTTTAATACATTTATAGTTGTAAGATATGTATAAATGGATCAAATTATGTTCATGAAAATCAGAATATTCTAGTGAAACTGTATATGTATATGGCGGGAGTAGGCCGCTACGCTACTGATTACATTATGAAAGAAGACAAAATGCACAGGGTTGTACTTGTGGATACACACACAAACACAAAGTCGGACAAACACATTTTTCACGCAGATGCTCTGTGACACATCATTTCATCAGGTGGCGATCGGTGGCATGCTGTAGTCTGGTGAGTGATGGTTGGCAAATAGAGAACCTAGTGGCCTAGAGGTGAACTAGGATGAAGCGGGAAATTAGAAATGGGGGTATATTATGTTTAGGCAAGGGGGTGTGTGTGTGTGTGTGTGTGTGTGTGTGTGTGTGTGTGTGTGTGTGTGTGTGTGTGTGTGTGTGTGTGTGTGTGTGTGTGTGTGTGTGTGTGTGTGTGTGTGTGTGTGTGTGTGTGTGTGTGTTGTGTGTGTGTGTGTGTGTGCGTGCGTGCGTGCGTGCGTGCGTGCGTGCGTGCGTGCGTGCGTGCGTGCGTGCGTGCGTGCGTGCGTGCGTGCGTGCGTGCGTGCGTGCGTGCGTGCGTGCGGTGCGTGCGTGCGTGCGTGCGTGCGTGTGTGTGTGTTTTTTATTGGTGAGCCATTTCCCATTTTCGCAGTTCTACACTACTATATAGGAGGTAGGGCCCTCGCCAACCTAGTTGTGAGATGCTGCATGTGCCGAAGTGGTGGTCATTATATATGGGATCCTCTATACCCTCCATACTTATAGTATCGAGTATCGCATGACAATATCCTCAAGTATCACATTTTAGCATTATGGTAATGCTATTTACCATGCACAGTTTTTCATCAAGCACAAATTTACAAAATGACCGTAATAGTGAAACGTCATCGTTGTGATCCCGTTTATTCCATTTTCCCGTACCAGTTTTTTTTTTTTTTTTCAACCACTGTACTATATAAACAGTGTTAAAAAAAAACTGGCATGCTATGGCCCTTAAAACAAATTTCTCACATCCATCGATCAGATATTCTGCCCGAAAGTCAAAATATATTTGGAACAATAGTTTAATTGTTAAATATGGTGATTTTTGATGATTCGTTCCCATTATTGTTAACATTTCGCCATAATTCTCATTGGTACATTTGGCAAATATTGTGCACATCATTATATTTTAACGCTGTGTGATAACATGGATAATCAATAACTGGTGCTATCGATAGTGTTGTTTACATCCCACAATAGTTTTTTCTTCTTCGTACATTTTTACTGTATTCGTAGGTTGGCGACAATGAGAAACCATTGTGGATTTGGATTCTTATTCTTCTTAAGTGTTTACTTAACTCTTAGATTGGCAGCAATGAAAATGAATCACACAATCTCTTGACTCTGTATTCAATGATCTATGGCTTTTTTTTATTGTAAACGAACGGAATTTCGAATGAGGTTAGAGAAGTGACGATATTTTAAATAGGTGTGATTATTATCAGAAACTATCGGCTGCGTGCTTGGTTAGAATTGTTAAGTTTTGAAAAAGACTGGCAAGTAATGATTTAAAAAATTGTTGCAAATAAATCAGTTGTGGTAATTTTAACAGAGAGATTGTGCATTGCTCAGCCGACAAAGTAACATTAAATAAAAATGTTAATATAAGTAAAAATTAAATTTCGCTCAAATCAAGAATTGTTTTTTATTTAAAGTGAATATTTTATCATTAATTGACTTAAATAAGTTGATTAATTAACATCTTTAGGCTGTTGGTTTAAACGAAAATCCATTTTAAGGTTATGTACGATATTTCTCGGGTCTAAAATTCAAGTCTGCATCCATAGTTTTCCTTCATGCTTTGTTTTTTCTTATTGAACCATTGAAAAATGAATAATCGAGAATCCACTATTTTTTAATACTGTGTTTTGTCACATAATTATTGCCATCATGTAACAGTCGCACCATAATTTTTTTAATACAGAAAAGTGGAAAACTGTCAACGAATTGTTTACTCCAGCCATGTCACAACACATGGCACAGATGGGAGGGGAAGAACCGAAGCTGAAAGTACCATCATGAGTTATAGTTTCCCTCCCTCAGGAAGAAACAAAAGTGGCTTAAGGATGTTTGAGTTACAGGCCGTCCACCGTTTGTCTCAAGTATAATGTGGATTTTTATATAGTTTCAATGTGCATCTACAACAGTAGTAAAACTACCTATTTATTTGGCCAAGTTGTTTTGTGTTCACGACAATATTAATTTGGTATTGAGAAAAGTATCTGTATTGAGTATTGTGAGAATGTTTTGGTATTGGATCTGGTATCAAGAAAATGTGGTATGGGCCCTTCCTAGTGGTGATACTACTGGCTGTGAAATTGGGTGGCAATTTGGGGTGTACCAGTTGGTTTCTAAAGTTGGAGGGTGGTTTGAAGACCAATCTGGGTGGTTTGGAATGCAAGTTTTGAGGGAATAGGGATGAGGCCAGAATTTTGTGTCCGTAATAGTTGAGAAGTGTTATGAGTTTGCACATGCCCTCGTGGTAATGGACAACCAGAGGAATATCTGAGTTACTGATCTATGTTTAAGGATCTGTGGTTAAAGTGACACATAGAATGTGTTTGTAAGCCAGGTATTTGGGGTAGCCACTATCAAGGAATGAGGGGGCGTAGTGGCTAACGTACTCGCCTCCTACCAAGATGAACCTGGTTTGTTTCCTGGCAGGGTCGTTCCCGAATTTTCGCATGTGGGAATCAATCTGGTTAATGCCGCTTGTCAGTGGGTTTTCTCAGGTATCTCCTGTTTCCTCTGCCCGTCCATTCCGGCACTGCTTCATCCTCACCTCACTTCACCCTCATTGGCTGTCAAGACCGTGATGTTAAGAGCCGCCTAAATCTCTTAATTCACTCTGTCGAGGAATACTTTGGCTATTTTATCGTATTGCTTGTTTAAGTCAGTTTGATTGGAGCAGATGGCAGAAATTTATTGACATGGAAAATGTGAACAGGTGTTTCAATTTTGCCATTGTGAAGGACAAAAGTATGGCATGTGGTGAGTAGTTCCATGTGAACTTAAGCAGCTGTGCGAGTTACGGTTATTGATGAAGAGGATGAGATCATATTCAATTTAATCCCAAATTATGATGATGTCATCTATTACACACATCCAGTAGAGTGGTTGAATTGTCTGGTGTTCCAATAAAAACAACGTAAATGGTCGTTAGTAGGCAATGTAGTCAATTTCATTCGCAATCCGTAATCAAAATCCAAGAAGAAAAACCCAAAAATTGTCATAACACCAGTATTGAAAAACGTGCCAAAAGCACAGAGACATAGGAACATGGCCCTGTCATGAGATGCTCATGGGAGGAAAAGGGAAGATCTGTAACCCGTACTGTTATTGGCTACCACTGTTGCTATGCGTGCGTTCTTACAGGGTAGCTTGCCGCTTAGAGTGAGGAAGTTGGGGGGGGGGGGGGGAGGAAAGAGAGGAGCTCTTCATGACGCCATGTGTGGCGCATAGTCTATCTCGCTAGGCACGTGCCATTTATCACGCATAGTCTATCTTGCTAGACATGTGCCATGTGGGGCACTTAACTCAAAGCCACTATGGCCAGTGTTGCTAACAGATTTTAATCAATTTTTTTCTCCCATATTTTGTCTGGTAGTTTAAGAGAACCTACTCAGAAATACCTACATATTATGGCCATGGGTCAGTCAATGTTTTTTTAATAGGTCTTCATTGCAGTTTATTACATTTCAAGGATAATTTATTCTCATCACAAATTTTTCTCAATTTCTTAACAGTTCCTATCGCTGTTTTGGTTACACGTGCATTATATCGGGTTTCGACTGTATCATCTTAAACATTTATTTTTAGTGCATCTTTGTAAGTTGTCAACATTCTGCATTTAAATAGTAGTGTAAAGGCAACCTGAAATTTTATAAGGTGGTACCTTATTTTGAGAAGAGTTCTCGTATGTACTCTTGTAGTGTTATACACTCAAATCTGGGTTGTACAGCACCCAATGTGTGTAGAAACACATCATTTGTAAAAACGTAGTTTTTAGAGGCATAAAAGAATAATTTGGTCAAAAAATTTTACGAAACAAAAAATTGCAGGGTAAATGCATTTTAAAACACAACTACAAGCTGCAACATTTAAAAGCAATACGGGTTGTAAGGACTCTACCCTAAATGTGCCACACTTTGAATATACCGTAGAGTCCCGCTGATACGGACTGTATGGGACTGGACCCTGTCCGGATTACGGAAAGTCCTGATTAAACGGAATTTGCCGTAAAATGCATATAATACAAGTTTTAGATGGGTAAAACTATAAAAATCAATGTGTGAGGGGTTTTTTCCCTCTCTCTCAATCTCTCTCTCTCTCTCTCTCTCTCTCTCTCTCTCTCTCTCTCTCTCTCTCTCTCTCTCTCTCTCTCTCTCTCTTCCCCCCCCCCCCCCTACATAAATACACGTTTTCTTACGGCTTAATTTTAGTTTTAATACTACTGTATACGGTAGACAAGTTTTTAACCTAGAAACTGTTGTAGGATTAACAAAACAAGACATCTTTGTGATTAAAATTCGGAACTTATTGATTGTACAGTACAAAGAAAAACACAGTACATTACTGTTACTATTTAAAAATTTTAAAAAGAAACATTAAATTCTGAACAGCACTATAAAATAAAACAATAGTCCTGTACTGAAAACAAGAATAATGATTTTAGACTCACTGGAAAAAGTCAGTAATGTTCTTTTGCTTTAAAGAAGTGTGACGTTGTTTTGCTGTGCGATCTTGTAGGCGCCTCAAGGTCAGTAGCTCAGCGGATGATGTATCGCTTTGTTTCTCGAAGTATGTCATCAACTACTCCATCATTGTAGTCGCATCTCCATGAGTTAGGCCAACTGGTTCCTCCGTATTGTCGTCATCTTCTGAACTTTCAGTTTCTGGTGCTGTGTTTGCAATGCATGCTTCCACAATTTCACCTGTGCTTAATACATGATGACCAATATCACTGTCACTGTTCATCCACTCAGAAATGTCATTTTCTTCCACATCGGCACAACCCTCCAACTGTTGAAAAACTTTAACGAAGTCAGCGTCGTTGTTTGCAGTTGGTTTATTTTCATCTTGTTCCTGGTTTTCTTGTCGGATGCTAGGCCACAGTTTTTTCCAGCTTTTTTGAAGAGTTGACTGCTTAATTTCTTCCCATGCTTCTGCGGTCAAATAAATTACAGTCTTTATTGTCACTTTTTAAAGAAAATCCATTAAGTTAGCAGATGGGCCCGCTTCTTGTTGTTCTAAAAGTGACAATATCAACCTTTTCCTGTATCACCATTTTGTTGCTTCAATCACACCTTGGTCCATTGGTTTAATTAAAGCTGTGACGTTCAGTTGCAGGAATTTCACAAAAATGTCCCCATCTTGCAATCTTGTTCAGTAGGGTGGTACGGTGCATTGTCTATGAACAATGCAGCTTTTTCTGGGAGTTTTTTCTCTTTCAAGAACTTCTTTGTTGAAGGCACCAATTTTTCAAAAAACCAATTTTTAACAATTTGTCCATTCATCCACGCAGATATTTGTGATTTGTACTGGGCTGGGAGAACATTCGGATGTACATTTTTAAGGGCCCTGGGCTTGGCCAATTTCCCGATCACCAAAAGTGTAAGTTTTAAATCTCCAGAAGTGTTACTGCAAGGAAGCAAAGTTACCCGTTCTTTCTTTACCTTATGACCTTTGGCTACAGAATCTAGTTTTGAGGCTAATGGTTTTTTTTTTTTTGTATTAATTAGTAATTTAAACCTGTTTCATTGGCATTAACAATTAATCTGTAAGTTTTCGTCTTTAACAAACTTTTCAAATTTAACTTTGAAATCTTCACTCGCATCATTGTAACCTGATAAATTTTCACCACTTACACAGAGTTCACGAATGTCGTGTCAATCCTTCCATTGAGACAACCACCCCCACACTGGCAGTAAAAGAAGGGTCCTCTTCTAATTGTTAATTCTATTTGAGCATAATTGTTTGTAACATTACACCCAATGGTGGAACACCCTGTTTACGTTGTTGGCAAAACCAAATGTTCAAAGAGTCGGCTAAAGGGGGGGGGGGGGGTGCATGTGTGTGTGTGTGTGTTTATATATATAAACTGTCATTGCTAACCACTTATGCACAAAAATCTTCCATTTCTTTCCAGGTTTTTTCCCCCCAGTCAGAAACAGTTTGTTTTCCCACTCCTAAATCATTTGCGATTTTAGTTAGTGATTTCCCTGCATCAATACGAAACAAAGCTTGGAGTTTTTGCTCCATTGTCACAGTCACTTTCTTCCGTTTAGTTGCCATTTCCACACACAAACACTCACACTGAACGGTATGTAAAAACAATAAAACAGAGCTGTAACTGACTCTTGATTAATTCTGTAGGAGTATCAACTGACAACTGAAGCGAAGGAAACAAAAGAAAACAAAAAAAACTTTTTAAAAATGGCTGTAGGGAGTGAATCATACATACAGTACCTGGATAATAGGATGCGCACACAGACTACTTTGTCTGCACTTTTCATCGTAGCCAACTGAGGACGTCGAAAATTAGTAAATCCTACTTTTTTTAACTACGTACAGGTACATATCTTTTTAAATCCCGTCTGGATTAACCAGTTGTCCAGACAAGCTGAGTCCAGATTAGCAGGACTCTACTGTAAAAGAAACCCAGCAGTAATACATTAAAATGTACAGTTGCTAGTTGCAAACAAGGTCGTTGACCCGTTAACTGTTCTAGAGCATAATCTCCACTGCTGCCTGCCAGTGGCAACACTGATGCATGCTGTAAGTGCAGAAATAATTTCTCTGCTTTTACCCTCCTTTTCCTTCCTTGCTTGTTTCAGTCCCCTCTCTTGTACCAGTTAAAACCTCTATTTTTTCTTACATAAAAATACTGGTCGGAACCAGTCTCAGTTCACCACATTTTAATCACAACACTGTATCAATGAAAATCATTTTAGATTTAAAGCTACTAAATTAACTAAATAGTAAAGTGATATTTTGTTTTTCTGTGATAATATGTTTCAAAATGTCATTTGCTACATGCAGTGTTTTATTTGAAATTGTAACAATATTCTTTTATTATAACATTTTCTTTACGTCTGTTAGTTATACACACTGATGGAGTGGTGTCGTGTGTCAGAGAAAATATGCATGAGATGAAAATTGTTGGCAACCAAATTATAGTCACTAAGGATTACTGAAAAATTTTCCTTATCTCAGACGATTTAGAGTATATTTGCAAATAACTATTACCCGCCAAATATTTCTAAGTCTAAATCATTTTAAAACCTTAGAATTTTGTATCCTACAATTGTGTGTTATTTTAACAT
The DNA here is from genome assembly GCA_029891345.1 of Dryococelus australis. Classification (NCBI taxonomy): domain Eukaryota; kingdom Metazoa; phylum Arthropoda; class Insecta; order Phasmatodea; family Phasmatidae; genus Dryococelus; species Dryococelus australis. The sequence goes on from CM056995.1 coordinate 176,372,839, forward strand.
CTCGTTACAATTAGACAAAATTGACAAAAAAATTTTGTTCTGTAAATAATTTTTTGTGACCATTTTTCTTGCCATTGCAGTTTTCATGTCCCAATTAACATGGGCAGTTTGGCACTTGTGTACAAGTTACACACCGAAAATGTCACGTTGCTCAAGAAAAATATAAAACAAAAACTCATTTTTACTACAAAAACCAGCAAACGAACACTATTACTACATGACTTTTGCCATACCACAACCATTTTATGGTGAGGGAAACAGATTGCGTTCTTTTCCTTGGGGCAGGTCCAACCTATTGCATAACCATTCTACTGCACTTCAATGGAAACATAATTAAATGTTATATTTCCCCATAGGAAATGTAAAACATGGGCATTATCGCATCTGTTGTGTTAGGTATATGTGTGATGTTGCTGTCTGCTCTTTCATTAATTTTAACTTTCTCAGTAATCTTTCCTGCATAACTTTCATGGCAAAACATTGGTAGTGTGGCCACGTATATTTCCAATGTAGCTATTGTGCAAAAGAAGAAAAATTTGAACAAATGCTATGAATTAAATGCACACATTTTTCTCAGCTTTTAACTTTTGTGGCAGGCACTGAAAGTTGTCAGCTAACTTCAGTCCAGCACTCAAGTAGGATATAACAGCTGGGACTGTGATTAGTTTTTTTAATGGGAATAAGAGGGAGATGACTTTAGTTTAACATCATTTGTGAGATGGCATTGCTTTTCTGTTCTTCTCTTACGAGACAATTATCACTAATTGCTTATTGTTTTGATGGAGTAGTCTGCGATTTTTCTTGTGCTGAAATAGCATTAAAATTATAAAATATTGGAAAGCTTTAACTTCACTTTACTTTTGGAGAACTTGCAAGTCATCCCGTGTAGTTCGAGTCGCTCTAGGACTCTCTGTACATGGCAGAGGTGCTCCTCCCAGGTCTGGGAGTAAATAATTACATTGTCTAGGTAGGTGAAGCATAATTCGCCCATGTACCCAGTTAGTACCTCCGAGGTCATTAGGCGTTCAAATGTGGCTGCATGTTTTTCAACCCAAATTGCATTACTCTGAACTGTAATGTGTCTCCTTCAGCAATCACAAAGGCAGTGAACACTCTGCTGTCTGGGTGAAGAGCAATCTGCCAGTACAGTGACTCCATGTCTAAGGTACTAAAGATCTCGCCTCCCCAGTGTTGCGAAGGGTATGGGTTAAATCAATGGCTGGGGGAGCTATGGGATGTGTGATGTCGTTCAAGGCCTTATAGTTTACGCAAAACCGGAGTTTGCCGCTCTTTTTCTGCACTATAACCACGTGGGTATTGTATGGTGAGTTGGATGGCTCTACAATGCCTTGTTCCTTCATTTCATTGACTTGTTCCGTTATTAAATGACGCCATCGTGCTGACAGCAGGAATGGTCAATTATAAATGGGAGTCTCTGTGGTCGTCTATATTTTGTGCTGGATGGACCGGGTTTGGCGTAGCAGACCCTCCATGGCCAAAGGTGCTGACATGTCATCCAGGACTTGCTTTAATTCTTGAAACTCGGACTCCTCTAATTCGTGATTGAAATTCGGATCAATTGGGATGGGTAATACGGCTTTGGGGCTGTGTTCCATTTTATAGTCACCCAGCATTTGTCTCCCAAGCAAACTCATTGTTTCCCTTAGTCAGTGTCACATTGCTGTTGTTGAAACCATGGTCAACCAAGTATTACTGCTTCGGGCAATACGGGAGAGACCACGAATTTGGCTGGGTTGGAATGCCTGTGTACGTTGGCGGTTAATATAATTCGGCCATTGACTTGTAGGTTGGCGTCGGGTTGCGCCATGCGAACAACGTTCAATTGCGGTCGAAGGGTGGTCTTTTGCTGAGGCTCAATAAATTGCTCCTTATGAAATTTTGTGTCGCTGCCGAATCTAACAGGGCTAGGATCCGTTTTCCATTTACTTCCACTTCAATGTAGGGGGGAATAGGAGTAGGTTCTTCATTTAAACGTTGTATGCTGGACCTTGATTGTCCAGTGGTGGCAGCCTGCTTCGCACCCCGGTTGCGCATTTCCTGCGTTGCGAGTTGAGGGCATTTTGGTGGTAGTGGTGGGGTGGTTTGTAGCTTCTGTTCAGTTGGTTGGTTTATTACCCATAGTTCCCTGACCAGTTGGCTGGCCTGGATAGTCTTTATGCCAATAGCTTTCAGGGCAGAACCAGTACTTGCTTGCCTCATCCCTCTCCAGAAATACTCAAGGGAACATCTGTTCCTTTCTTCATATAAATATGTCTGCTTCATCCCTGGTCCCTTGGTCTGACTATAGGATTGCATAGTTAATTTTGTCTATACTTGTTCGCCAGTAAACACAGTCGCCAACAGACTACAGAACTGTTTTCAGTCCATAGTAAATTTGCCGTAGCGAACCCACCATTCCAGCGCCTTACCTTTTAGATGTGTTTGCATGTTGCTAACTCACTGTTTTGTTGGGAGGTTGTACTCCCTAAACTCCCTCTCTCGTTCCGTTGTGAATACAATGGGGTTCTCGTGGGGTCGACTTGCAAAATCCGGGACCTGGGGGCCCAGGTGTGTCCCGTGGTAGGATATCCCTGGGTGGTTGCTGGATGTCCTGATGAACAGAATCGGTGAGGCCGGTTTTCATAAGCTTCCTTGCACATCTCGCATCTGTACGCTAGTCCAGGCCTGGTAACCCTCTCGTGCCAGCCTATACAAGTATGGTGATATGGCTGATTACAAATTGTAAAATTGTACACGGTATTCTGTTAACGCCGTGCCCTTGACATGTAACCTGGTTACAATAAGTGGTTTGTTGGGCGTGACAGGCTTCACAACTATTAACTACTCCCTCAGTACTCCTTTCTTTGTCCACCCATTCTAAGCAAAGATAGTGGAATGGTTTGTGGCAGTGTGCGCATGTAAAGCAGAATGTGCCAGTACCCTCGCAAGTGGTAGGCAGGGGAAGGGGGGGCAGCTCCACCACAGTTCCTGAAGCTACATACTCTACATTTAAAAACATCTCAATTATTGACGTACTTTCGCTTGGCAAACAATGCAAGAGGTTGAATGACGATCTTGAGCAAGCCACTGACTTAAAATATAAAATTATAGAATTAGTTAAGGTAATTTAATAAATAAATAAAGGAATAAAAACTACACCTTATTTAAATAGGTTAAAAATTATACCATCTTGAAATGATTAAATTAAATAGATACCAGACCACTTAATTAACTTGGTTAACTAACGTCTACTCAAATGTAAATTTTCAATACTTTAAATTTACTAATTCAATAATATTCCTTTCAAAAAAACATAACAGATAGCCTTCGAACATTCAAGTAACATTAAAAACATCTGATTATGACAAAAACCTTGTCATTTACTCAAAACAAGTAAACAAAGTTTTTTCACTTCGGCTTAATAACAGATGCACGTCCTTAACTCTCGGGTAAGTTGTTAGAGCTCTGCCGGCCCTCCCTGGTTCAGCAGGTGTTCCTGCCGCTGCATGTTTTCGACTACTCTGGCCCGGTGGGTCGTGGTAGGTTCAGTGGGGGGGATACCATCTGAGGGGAGGGGAAGCAACCCCAGAGTGAGTCGAACCCTGATTGTTTCCTGTCCGGGGAGCACAGTCTTCCTCACTACAAGAGCTGCGTGTTGTGGGATGCCAGCTGTCCCTGGGGTGTCGTGCTACAAATTAATATATGGTGAGGGTGGGGATTAATGTTATCAGTAGTGGTTCTGTAGGCCGGCGTGGAGGATTGGAGTTTCCGGGGGAAGGAACTGTGCGAGGCTTTAGTTTAGGACGGCCTTCAGGGGTAATTGAACCTGAATAACCTTCCCTAAGGCTAGACGGATGATACACGTATTCTGAATATCTTTCCTTTGGTCTAATTTGGGCTGCTCTACTGTTACAGTAGGTAAGGGAGTCTCTGGTTGGGGTTGGCTTTCTAGTTCTGGATCTAGCCATGGCCAACAAGCACTTAAGTAGGCATCGAGCTTGGACTCATGGTCAAGGGGAATAAGCGGAGAGAAGGTGAGGTTTCAATTCTGGTTCCGCAGGTGGGGGCGTGTCCTCACTCGTAATTTCTGTGTCCACCTGCGAGTTGGTTAACCTCTGTAATGCTCTTTGCGCCGGTTACGACTGGATACCAACCTTCTTACTGTGCATCTAGACCTGCCTTCTGTCCTTCCCGTGGACATACAGTTCTGGAGATGTGTCTTGTTCAAACACACCAGAGGCACTGATGGAGAGATGTGCAGTCCGGAATTAGGACATCAATGGGGTTAGGTGAGGGAACACCGAAAACCCAGGCGGCGCTGTATGTCTTTTCGGACTCAAAGACTTGTTCAAGCCCCATCTCCTGTGGAGTATGGCATGCCTCACGACTAATTCTCAGTGGGGTTTTGATGCAAAAAACTTGCACTGTTAGAAATTTATTAACACAAGTGAGCCAGGAACTATTATTCAAAGGAAGATAGACAACAATTTCAAATTAACGTAATAATTATTATTACGATTTAGAAATGGGAAATCCCGGTTGGATTATACATGCTAGCTTAGAGATTAATTACCTACGTAATTAAATTCGGGCGAAGGTGAGCCTGAAAAATGATCAAAATTATTCTTATTAAAGACTTGTTAAATTGACGCTCTTTACAGCGGTTCCTCTCAAGGGGAATGTTTCCAGAAGGGTAAAATGTCACGACGACCTGCTACCATGGAGTCAAGAGAGTGACAGGGTAAAGGAGTGCAGTAAGTGGACATTGTGGGTTACCTGTGGAGAGATAAGCCGTCCTTGCGGTCGGCTGGTGCAGACGTGGACGAGTCTTCACAAGCTGCTGGAGGGTGAAGCCTTTTCAAGCTGTAGGTTGGTGCAGCATTCACAAGCTGCTGGAGAGGCTGGAGCAGTTGCAGGCTGTAGGAGAGGAAAGAGAGAGAGGTCTTGGTCAGACCCAGAGATGCCGACGAGCCCAGCGACTCTGACTAGAGGCGTGATCGTGTCTCCTTATATAGCTGAAAATCCCTGGATCAGTGATCTTCCCGGGGTGTGGGGGTGTTGTAGCATTTCATCGCAGGGGCCGGTTTATCAGGGTAGCGGCGAACGCCGCACATTTATCTCCCTACTCTGAGGCAAAAACAAATTTATCACCCCAGACCAAGACTTTGCGGGTGTGACATCATGGGGCAGCAGAGGTGCTACGATCCCATGGTGTCGGTTGAACTTCCTTCTCACCTTATCTCAGGGTAGTAGTCCATCATATAAAACAATCTTGACTGAAAGGGGTGGCGATAACATGCCGGATTCTGGGCGGGCGGTACAATTCATAATTAAACGCATTAATTAATGCAGTGTCTGAAGTTGTCCAATGCGTGGGGTCTATTCAGTGGGCACGTGAAAAGTAGTTTGCCACTGTTTGTGACTTGCCTTGAGCTCTTGCCTGCTCGTTTATGGGGCGAAGTCGCCCATAGTGTGTGCAAGTGTGTTGCGCAGCAATGTGGCATGCGTCAAAACTCATGACCAAAATAAATTAATAAACTTCTATCTTTTACGCTTCCATGAAGATAAACAGCTACTTTATAATTGATCATCAATTCAAACTGCAAGAGCTACTATTTCTTAGCAATTTACATTTGAGGTGACTGGAGCATAAATTTATAGACAAGGGAAAATGCTATTTATAAAAATAAAAATGAAACATTTCATCAGGATCATCTAGCAACTTCCAGATAACTCAAAAATCTTCCTCTTCAAGCCAACAAATTTAGATAAATATCTCTATACTGAGAAAATCATCTTATACTTTGTCTGTACATAATCCTTAAAACTCTGTATGGTCAAACTATTGCTTTGGACTTCCATTTTCCAATGACTTGCTTCAAACCATTTACTGCTTAAAGTTTTGCATCCAAAACTAATGCATACTGGAGCCCTTAGAACCAAAATTTCTATGATCTATATCTACGAAAACCAACTACTAACTGTAGTTTGCTTTAGTTGGCTACATATTGTCTGGTCCTTCCAGACTCCTCTGGCCTCTACACGGACTTCGTTCTTGCTTCACAACACGTCCACTATCTATAGTAGCTCAATGACGCTGTAAACATTGCCATTGCTGGGCAGTCATCGACAAATCAATTTTGCTGCCGCCAACCCCGCCTCACCCACGTGGCGCTTCAGCATCCTAATCTTTGCCCCTTGGGTACTCTGGAGCTAAGGCATGACTGTCCTTCAGCCACGCAGGACTCAGAATTCACCTGTCATGCCACTGCTTGCTGTCTGCCTTTGCCGTATCCTTCTTCAGTCAACCACAGTGCACATGAACACGTCCAGCATCTGGCTTGCTGAACAAAAACACATGTCCTCAATACTTCCGGGGGGGAGGTGTTTTTGTGCTTCAGGCTTAGGGTTCGTGTATACCATATGGCATCATACCCTTTATGCCCAAACTGCAAAGGGAGGGGGGTCTAGGGGGCATCAACAGTGCCCCAATGGGGAAAGAGGCGAGTTATGGTTACCTACCACCTTCCCCCATTTCCATGGGGGGGAGGGGTCATTACAATTGAGGCTTATTAAAGGGGCATTTTTAGACTTATTTTTATGGGATTCAGGGGAAGGGTTAGCTTTCTGTACCCAACTCTCTGCCAATGGTAAGTTATGCCCTTCGTGGCTACACCCCTCCCCCTCAAGTGTTAGGTCTTAAGTCCGCCTACAATTATTAAATGTACCACACACTTGTACCATAATTTTTTTTGCAACTGCATGGTGGGATGTGCGAGCAAGCGCCGACAGGCACGAGCGAGCACATGCCGGAGTTTTAAGACAAATTTCATAAGATGACCGGCTTCACCGACGGTGGCTTAGCCCGCGGATTCCGTGGGCCCTATACTTCTTTTATTGCAGTTTGTAGCCAAATTTCCGAATGAGCGAATTTCACCAATGGAAGTCACTGATTAAGTCTGCAAAACTGTTGATTGCCTCCAATTTTGTTTTTTACAATGAATGAAAACAGTAAAAAATGTAGCTCTTTTTGGCATTGGGCATTTATAAGCAAGCTATTTAAATGGAAAAATGTTACGAATTTAGATGCTGAAAATATATAGCAGTCATTGAAAGGAAATGTGTGCTTTTCTGCCCTAAAAATTATATTAAAAAAAAAAAAAAAAAAAAAGTGCAAGATTATATTTTGTTGTATTTCCATTCCAACGCGTAGAACACAGTTTATTCTTTACGTAGGGTTTAATACATGTTCAGGAAGGGTGTGGAAGAGGAATTGGTTGGATAAGGGAGACGGGAGAGAGCTCGCCACCGGACGGTAACCTAATTGCGAGTGTGTATTATTATTATTATTATTATTACAACTCAGAGGATTTTTCACAATTACATTCATTTTATGGAAATAAGTGCGACATTCCAATGTAATCTATAAGTACTAAATCAATTATTTTGTTTCAATGCACATTTCTAATGGATGGTTTAAAACCAGTGTGATTCCAAATCATGCTTATAAAATATACAGTTTTATTGGTTGTTGAACTCTATTAGCATTGTATTGTGACTGCAGACACTGTTAAAACTCTGTTAGCTTTTCGTACGTAATGTCAAAATTTCTCATACCAGAACAAAAAAAACTTCAAGTTAAATTTGAAAATATTATAGAATGTCATTTATTTATTTAAAGTTTGCTTACAGCATATAAAACAGCTGTCATAAAAAGATAAATTTGCCAATATGCCTAGTTTTGATAACAGATTAGTTATAAAATGGTAGCAAAGGGGTAATTTATTTTGTTGAAAACACCAGAACCTAGAAAACTTTCTTATGTCAGGTATTGAAGAAGGGATTAGGTAAATAATGTAGTTAGAAAAGGAAATTTGTTCAGGCAGAGGAACCGCATTCCATTCAGTATTTTGCACTGTCATTTTAATTTGCTTTTATAAACATTCTTTTTTAAAATTGCGCAGTGTTGTATTACAGGTCCTAAGAAATTCGAAGTTACCATACGTGCACTGTAGTTATTGTGTGGTCACAGTAGTTATTGAGCTGTACGTAGTTATCTCATTAGTACTGTAGTTATCGTATGAGCACGGTAGTCATCTATCTAATCTAAAATTCTAAAATTTGCAAAAGCACCTGGCATTGGATTTAACCACACAGCCATACAACCATCAAAATTGAATACAAGAAACGTCGAAAACTAGAAAAAACGTGATTAAACACGGAAGAAAATCATCAAAACTTGTAGAATCCAAAATTCGAAGGTCCATTAAACTTGCAGGAACATCAAGTGGCACACACACACACATAATGACGTGAAGATCCTGACGCCGAGGTTCAAAAATACAAACCGTACACGACAGTGGATACTACACTACGGTAGTCATTATACGTGTAGCCATGGAGTTAGGGGTATACAGGAGGTGGCATGTTGTGATGTAGATGAAGTCGCTGGAGTTAGGCGGCTTTACTATGTACTCTAGCCGCCATCTTGACTGTAGACAAAAATATTGTGTTTACATTAGAATGGCATTGAGAGAAAGGTTACATTCAAAGTATTTCATGTGGAACAAAGAAGACGATGAATAAATACATATACATTACAATTCACATGTGAAGTTTTACTAGTTTATTATTGGCTTGTGTTAGTTGTGCAATCAAATAATTTCATCATATAACTACCAATCATGAGTGTGTGTACCGGGGACCAGTATTGGGTCATGTACGACAATAAGCACATGTTTTAGATATAGTGCTCATAAATCATGATTAGTGGAAAACTATTTTTTGAATAAATGAATAAATAAAGTATAACAAGCGTTCTACCATTGTCGTGTAATGTATTGTAATTGCAGGTTGCGTATCAGTAATGAGTGGAACAAAACAGCGACCAGCAGCATTGCTAAATTTCTGGAAGCAAAGTTCACATGTTCCTGAGCCACGAATAAATAATTATTTGCTGGCATTTATATTTTAATTCCTAACACTGACAATGACTTGAGAGGTTTGTTTCCAATATGACTACATCTCCTTTATACGTATTTAATATCAATATAGTAAACAGTTTCTGGTAAATAAATTCAAATCCCGTTTTAGTTTTTCCCTCTCTTTATATTGCATTAGTTCTCTGTTATGGTACAGTTTTATACTTATTTATCCCTTATTGTAGGCTACAATTTGGTTTCTGGCAGGGCAGGGTTAAGTTACCCTTGCTACATAAGTAAAACACAAAAATTAAAATTCTTACTGTATTGTCTACAATGGACAATCAAGTAGTTTAGGAATTTTTCAGAATAAAATAAGGGAGGAGGGACAGGAGACATTTATGGATAATTTTATTCCCTACATCTACAAAAATTGTGTTACATCTTTCTTCAAAAGTGCAATTTAATACCAAAGGCTTAGTCATTCAGTAGCCACAATTTTAATTCAGCCTAACATGTTAAAAAATTTTATATTGGTAGAGAAAACCACAATGGGATATTATTTCTATGAATACACTTTTAGGGATAGTACAGAAACCACCCTATGGTTAGGTTGAAATGTATGAAAACTTATTGGCCAGCTTTTTAGGTTACTTTGGGTATTTTAATTAGATTATGATACATTGTTGAACTACAATGGGTGAAGACGCATGCACCGCAATGATATCGATAATAAGCGCACATGTACGAACCACTGCCATAGTGGTCCACAGACACACTTGTGACAAAATTTCTTTTTTGTTACCTACCAACTTGAGCAATTATTATTTTTAGTGTGAAATTCTCCTCTGAATACATTAAAAACTGTTCAGTTTAAATATCTCAGAACCACGCTGCAGAAACTTGACAAACCAACACTCCTCTAAGAAAAAGCATTATCGCTGAAGAAATGAGGTTCCTCTCCTCCCTTCCCATGCTGTGGTGGGCCTAGTGGTAGGACGCTTGCCTTCCACCAATGTGATCCATGTTGGTTTCCCTGTGAGGTTAATCACAGATTTTCACATATAGGAATTGTGCTGATTGATACTGCTGGCTGGCTGGCAGGCATGTTTTCCCGTTTTTCCCACCCATGCATTTCAATGCTGCTCCATATCTGCCATATTTCACTCTCATTGGCTCTCAATGCCTTGGTTGTTACAAACCACTAAACCTCTCTCAACTCCTCCTGTCTTAAGATGATGGAGGCAGTGGTGGTTTGGCGGCTAGAATATTCTAAGCACACTTTTTTTTTGCATCCCATATACATCTAATACATTTTGGAAAGGACTTGTCAATTTTTTTTTTAAATTATTATTTGTGTTATGCAATATGGATATTTGCATACAATTACATTAACATAAAAATATATTACATATAAATAATATAATTTACACACTTCTTAATTCTAGCAGCTCTACAAACATGTTAGACTACATTTGGTTGCAGTACAAGTTGTTACGATTCATGTACAGATAGATATTAAAGTATAAATATGTAAAGTCTACATTAGATTGAAACACAAGGTATTACATGAAGTCTCCTTATATCAGTCTTGTTCTGCATTATAGAAATTCATCTTTATGTAAGTAAGTATTCTTCTACGGAATAGAAGGCCTTATTTAAAAAGTATAATTTAACAGCTCTTTTTAATTTCTGTAAACTGTTAATTTACTTAAAATGACTGGGTAGGATATTTATTAGTTTTGCTCTAGCATAGTATGGATTTGATGTAACTTTTGAGGTTCTGTTGGAGAATAGGTGAAGATGATTAGCTTGTCTGGTATAGTAATGGTGTATATCACTATTTTTAACTTTTTAAATGTTTTCCGTGTAAAAAAAGAATACAACGGGAAGTGTGCTGGGTCCTTTGTTATTTTCCATAATGGTAAATGACATGGGTTTGGGGATTAGGGGAAAAATCTGATTGTTTGCAGATGATAGTGTTGTATATGCTGTGGTGGGAAAGGGGGGCGGAAATTTGCAGGCGGATATTGATAAGATATGGTTGTGGACCAGGAAAAAGTAAATGAAGATAAATGTAAGAAAAACTAAGGTAGTGAGGTTCACAAGGAAGAAGTTGATAAGCGGGGACATGTACAGATGGGAGGGACAAGAGATAGAAGAAGCAGCAGAATATAAGTATCTAGGGATTGTACTGCAGGGAGGCCTCAGATGGAAAAACATGTAGAGAGGGTGGTTGCAAAGGGAAGAAGGGCTCTGGGTATGCTGGGAAGGCTGCTGAAGGGAGTCAGCTGTGAGGTGAAGGAGAAGGTGTATGGCACAGTGGTGCGGCCAATGTTAGAATATGCTTCAGCAGTATGGGACCCGTATGTGGAGGTGCGAGAACTGTAAAAGGTGCAGAGAAGGGCAGCAAGATGGGTGAAGGGTAGGTGGAGAAGGCAGGGGCAAGATGGTGAGGAAGAAGGGAACTATAGGCCATCAGTGATGATGAATAAAATGGAGTGGAGCTCATTGAAGGACAGGAGGAAAGTTGAACGGTTAGTCAGGATGTACAGGATGGTAAATGAAGATGGAGGATGGGGAGGGCTACACTGCAAGCTAAGTAAGGAGGTGTTTAGAGGAAGAGGAAACAACAGTGAGAAGCTTCAGAGGGTGTGGAAGAGAACGGAGTGAGGTAGGCATTCCATGCTTGTGAGGTCTGTGAGGGAGTGGAATGGGTATGGGAGGAATTTATGTCTGTGAGAGGGGTTGGTAAGTTCAGGAAAGTAGTGGAAAAGGAGTTGGTTGGGTGAAGGAGAGGTGAGAGAGCTCGCCACCGGGCGGTAGCCTAATTGCAAGTGTATGTATGTATTGTATTATACATCCATGGAAGAGTGAGAATTTTATTTATAAATAGCGGCCTATAATAGCTTCTTTTTCCGTATTACCTATTAATTTCACTATTTTCTTCTGTAATCTAGAAGCCTTTTTCCATTATGTCCATTTACACCAAAATATGATTTCATTATTTATTATGGACTGAATATTTGAGAAATATTATGCAAGTATTGTATTATTATTACAAATCATTTCTAAGGTATGTACCACAAAACATATTGAACTGAGTTTTTTACACACACTATTAACATGCTAATTCCATTCTAAATTACTGTCTACAAAGAGCCCTAGAAATTTAGTAGCCTACTATTTACTGTCTGTAACTCATCCTCTTCTATTTTGCATCTTTCATCTTGCATTGTATGTTTATTTCTTTGCATGAAATTCATGAGCACATAATTGTTTACATTTAATAGGTATTAATTTATTATACTGGAACCAAGTGGACATCTCAGTCACTGTTTGTTTTATATTTTCTTCAAGAACAGCATGTAGGCAGGATAAGTTCACCATCTTCAGAAGAGACAGAGATGGGAGAGGAGGAGGAATAATGGTGTGTGTAAGGAAAGGGCTAAAAGGGGTGGTAGAATGGGTTAGTGAGGATGTCGAGGTAATGGAAATTAAATTGAGTGGTAGTAGTAATAGGGGTATTACTTTGCTGGCCGCATATAGACCACCAGGACAGGGATGGCAGGCAATTGAGATGATCAAGGAGAGGGTCGATAGACTAAAGGACAGGTTGTGGTAGCAGGGGATTTGAATATGCTAGGGGTGAAATGGGTAGAGGGTGCAGAAGGAATGGGTTGCATGATGCAGAGAATGGCAGCACAGTTAGTCAACAGAGGATTAGTCCAGGTAGTAGAAACACCTACGAGATGGAATGAGGGGGGTGTTTGGTCCGTGTTGGATGTGGTGATGGTCAGACCTAGGAATGCTGTAGTTGGTGCAATAGTATTGGATGGTATGAGCGACCATCGTATCCCGGTTGTGGAAATTGGGATTGGCAGGATGAGGGAAGTGCAAATGGCAGAAAGGTTGGTGTGGCAGTATGGGAGGGGAGACAAGAAGGGGGCAGAAATATTCCTGAGAGACAGGTTTAAAAAATGGTCTATTGAGGAGGGTGTAGAGGGGTTGTGGAGGGAGTTTAGAGGATTAATGGAGGTTATGTTGGAGAAATTTGTGCCAATGAAAAGGTTACGGACTGGGGGAGATCCGCCATATTATGGACAGGAGATTTTGAAAATGAAGAAGAAGTGCAGAAAATTACATGCCAAGTGGAGAAATGAAGGGATAATAAGATCTAAAGAAATGATGAAACAAATGGGTAGGGAGCTTGAAAGGAAGATAAACCAGGTAAAGAATGTATTTCTGGGGAACATGGTGGATGAAGGAAAAGGCAAGGAATGGGGGAAATTGTTTAGGAATGTTATGCGGTTAAGGGGAGGAGAGGAAGGGATCCCTCTGCTAACAGGAAGGGATGGTAGGCATGCGACAAATGACCAAGAAAAATCTGAGATTCTGCAAGGACAGTACTTGTCAGTGTTTGAGGCAAAGGAGGATTGGAATAGTGGGCAATAGTGTTCGGGGAGGGGGGGGAAGGGTTGTATAGTGGGTTTAGGATGAGGAAGTGGGGGATAGAAAGGGTAATTAGGGGTTTGGAGAGCAGTAAGGCAGGGGGACCAGATGGGATAGGAAACGCAGCACTAAAGTTTGGTGGCAAGGAGTTGGCAAAATATTTAGAAGTGCTGTTTAAAAAGTCCTTAGGAGAGGGTAAGTTACCACAAGATTGGAAGGATGCTATGGTGGTACCTATACACAAGCAGGGAGAGGATAGGGGGAGTCCTGGCAACTACAGACCGGTGAGTCTCACATCAAGTACAGGAAAAGTAATGGAGAGGCTGGTGGTGCAGTATATGGTGAGGGTAATGAACAATAGGAATTGGTTGGAGGTGTCCCAGAGCATGGTTTCAGGAGGGGTTACTCATGTGAGACTCAGCTCGCTGGATTATTAGAGGATCTGGTGCAGGTAGTTGATGAGGGGAAGCAGGTGGATGCCTGCTTCATAGATTTTGAGAAGGCATTTGATAAGGTGCCCCATGGAACATTGATGAGGAAAGTGGAGGTGCTGATACCAGACAGGAGGGTAGTGGAATGGATAGGGGACATCCTCAGGGGGTGAAGGCAGAGGGTGAAAGTGGGGGAGGCAATATCGGAGGAAGGGGAGGTTACATCAGGGGTACCACAGGGAAGCGTGCTGGGTCCTTTGTTAATTACTATGATGGTAAATGACATGGGTTTGGGGATTAGAGGAAAAGTCTGATTGTTTGCAGATGATTGTGTTGTATATGCTGAGGGGGGGGGGGGGGAAATTTGCAGACGGACGTTGATAAGATATGATTGTGGACCAGAAAAAATAAAATTATAAATGTAAGAAAAACTAAGGTAGTGAGGTTCACAAGGAAGAAGATGATAAGCAGGGACATGTACAGATGGGAGGGACAAGAGATAGAAGAAGCAGCAGATATAAAGTATCTAATAATGATTGTACTGCAGGGAGGCCTCAGATGGAAAAAACACATAGAGAGGGTGGTTGCAAAGGGAAGAAGGGCTCTGGGTATGCTGGGAAGGCAGGTGAAGGAGAAGGTGTATGGCACAGTGGTACGGCCAATGTTAGAAAATGTTGCAGCAGTATGGGACCCGGAGGTGGAGGTGCGAGAACGGTAAAAGGTGCAGAGAAGGGCAGCAAGATAGGTGATGGGTAGGTGGAGAAGGCAAGGGCAAGATGGTGAGGAAGAAGTAAACTATAGGCCATCAGTGATTATGAAAGAAATGGGGTGGAGCTCATTGAAGGACAGGAGGAAAGTTGAGCGGTTATTCAGGATGTACAGGGCGGCGAATGAAGAGGGAGGATGGGGAGGGCTACACTGCAAGCTAAGTAAGGGGGCGTTTAGAGGAAGAGGAAACAACAGTGAGAATCTTCAGAGGGTTTGTAGAAGAACGGAGCGGGGTAGGCAGTCTATGCTTGTGAGGTCTGTGAGGGAGTGGAATGTGTTGAGGGAGGAATTGGTATCTTTGAGAGGGGTTGTTAAGTGCAGGAAGGGAGTGGAAAAGGAGTTGATTGGGGAGAGGTGAGAGAGCTCGCCACCGGGCGGTAGCCTAATTGCGAGTGTATGTAATGTATGTATTATTATTATTTGATTGTCTCTCCCGCATGGCTGCTTCACTTGTAACGCACTCGCAGACGACTTTAATTCCGTATTTTATTCGATTTTAGTACGGTTAAAGTTTTATCATGACTGAAAAGCTTGTATAGTCGTCAGAAAATTATTTCCTGTAATATTTTCAAGGCAAATATGTAGGGAATGAGAAGCAATTCAACAAAAACACCGTATACAACACTCCCATTTAAATGTAAATAATTGATAACGTTACATATTTAGCGGCGAAATTTATAATTAGTTATGCAAGATACACACACTCACACTTTATGTATATTATCGTTTAGGTCAAAAACGGTTGTCTATTAGTACTCATCAAAATACACGCGAAAGGCTGATACAATGTTTTTGGCTACTGTTGGTCACGTGACTTTTTTTTTTTTTTTTTTACCATAACTCCTGCTATAAACTGGCTTCACTTATTTACACTGCACAGTAGTCATGGGAAAGTTACTTACATCGAAAATTTAATTTCATTTGGCTATTAACCTCCCCTTTTTATACCAAACTGTCGCTAGCTCTCTCACAGGGAGCTCGTGACAGTACTTCACAAGTCCTGAACTTTAAAATTCCGCGCTGATAAATTCAATTAACTTCACCACTCTCTTTTATCCCGTACAGGCAGGGAAAAAAGAGAGTAAAATTCAGCTATGGAAACAGCTCCCAGGCGCTACCCTGGGAATCCTGTAAAAGAATGCTAGCTTTGCAGCATAAAATATGTTTGATTGGTGGGGGGGTGGGGGTTAGCTTCTCCTCGCCTCCGCAAGCTAACTGACAATCAACTGGGTGGCCAAGGTTCCTCACAAGGGACCGATCTACCCCCGCGCTGAGGGAGTAGCGTCCCAGTGATGTAAAATGGCACTACACAGTATACGCCATAGCCACCCCCCTGCGTGTAGCAACAAAGCGGCCGTGCAGAATCTACAGTGTTAACAACTGTTTATATAATTCCCTTGGTCGGCTGCGAAATTATCACAGTGTGTTCAAGTATGTTTATTATGTTAGTAATCTTTCCGGGAGCAGTTGTGGAATATAGAATTCGGTGTATATAATTACCAATTGAATGTGTTGGATAGTTGTCAGCTGTGCACCGTTACCTGCTTGCAGTTTGTTTTGTTGTGTTACGAAATACACTGGGTGTTACAAAATGGCTGCTTGAAGTGACGACGACCAAACGTGTGCTTGTGCGCACTACTGCTGCTGGAAATGTATTTTATAAATGAGCGATTTGAATGTAGTACGTTACTATACGTGAATGTGTGTTAAACTGAGCGCACAGTTGTGTGGCGGAACGTTTCGACGTCTGGGGCTGCAGTCTTAACCTCTGTCTCATGTTTGACGTACAATAAAAAAGTGTATAATGAAGTGTAACCGGGAACAGTGGAAAGAAAGACGTGTGTGAGCCGGCAGCGAGCGCTTTGCGTTACAGAAGAGTGGATACTTGTGGTCTTACTCTTGTATCTGCGTCCCGACATTTGTTTGCTTGATGAGTGTTGTGTTTGTTGACGTAGACGTCGTGGGGTCTAGTTACTCCGTGTAACAGTAAGTATTGTCGCAAGGTAAGGCGGGGTCCTCGTGTGAAGTTCAAAACTTAAGTACGTATTATACCTCCCTCACTGCCATTGCTAGCGTAATACGCTACTAGATCAAGTTGTTGAAAGTTGCGCGTCAATTAATGTTTAATGCAGAATGGTGTATGTAACTTCTCCATTCGTTGAAAAATTTAGACTTATTGCATTTATGTGTTTTCCGATGATACTTTGAGAGAGGTAGGTACATAACACTTTCATACATGGAAAAAATTGCTTATTTACAAATTGTTGCTTAATGCAGCTGTTTCCTAGCTCCAACAAATGCAGCACAACATAATAGTTATATCGTTTTACAGTATGACTGCATGAATTTATAGCACAACAGTTCTAATGCGATATGAAGATAACTAAGCTAGTTTAAAAGGCAGTGGGCTAACCTGGAATTTAGAAATGATGGTAGTGATGAGGTAAATGTTGAGAATAGCAACTTTCCTTAAGGAAAAAAATTAACAGAAAGTGGTATAATTCCACTCTACTAAGTAATTGATTGTAGCAACTTTCTCGGAGCCCTGCTAAATATCTACTTGCAGGCCCATTTTGTATCCTTCTGCCAAATATAAACAAACATTGCAGTGTGACTGCCATGTAGCATCTGTCAAAATCAATGTTTACATTCCATTGTGTGTGTAAATATGTTCGTATACTTTCGCTACACCTAAAATTAAACATGAAATGTTACTTCTACTTTTATACCTGTCAAATGTGTTGTTTACTGTTTACAGCTTGTCAAAGAATTCTGTCATATTCCAAAAACCATTCCGTACGAATATTCGCAGTTTAGGCCTCTAAGATTATTTAGCTCAGCTTTATGACGTTTTAGAAATTCCTGAATTGACGACACTTCTTACAGTTATTTTACATTAGCATATCTGTTTTCCACAGCATAGCTCAATACGTGTACTGCACGTTAGTATTTTGCCACAACTGTGTTTAACACTGTTACAACTGTGAGGCAAATGGCTGTTCTAATTATCCTTTTCATATTGATTTGTGTTGGATCATTTCTTTAAAAGGATGGCATCAGTTGGAATAAATATTAAAACGAAGGAACAACCAGTCAAACGAAAAAGGCACATTGTATTCAAGCACGCAACTCGTGTTTCTCATTTTTGTCATACAAACTTTAAACAATAGTGGTGAACATGCACACAAATAAGCCTACGATAACTTTTATTCCGCTCATATTTCTATGTATTGCTACATACTGTTTATTAGGTTTATTGATATTTATCTGTCTGAACTTAGTATTGGTCTTCTGGGATTGTGGCAAATTGCATGTTTCAAACCTCTTAGGGTAAAGGTACAACGTTGTGATAAATAAGGAGATATGGATGTAAATAATTAACTTTGTCATAAAAACGGTTCACAGTTTAAAAAAAAAAAACTTATAAATAGCCCTAATCAAATATTTGAAATCATGCACACACAGGGCCAGCGTATCGACCACGATGCACAAAGGCATGCCATTTCACAGACACAATGATTAACGAAACACACGTCACAGTATATTTATTACTGCCGTGGAAACACAGATTTATCACATCGTAACTTGCCTAGGTAGGTTTAAAAATAATGCCTACAAATGTGATGTGGTAATTTGAAGTATTTCTTTGAGTAAGAGTAATTTTTGTTTTGTTTGGCAAAAAACACGCTATGTCATGGCTCACCACGTCTGCCAACTTCACTTGGTAACTGCTCCACCATGATATCTAAAAATATTAAATTAAGTGTTCAAACATTAAAATCTCTTTTCAGTTGTAAATTACAAATTCAAAAATCATTATTTTCCTGTAATAAGTATGAAATGTGCTACATTTGAAAACATGTATAATTGTACTTACGTTTGAAGTGGAATTTCCCGAGTTTGAAAGAGATGAGGAACGAGAGAGAAAGCAGCAGACAGTTTTTCAGATACTTTCTCGCTCGATAAAATAAAACTGTACCATTATGGCCTACACACAATATTTTCCAGTGTTATTTTAAACTGTAAAAATTGTATATGTTGCCATCGGGGCTACCTAAATATTTCAATTGGCACCGTTTAATTGACGTGTTCTAAAAAACTAGGTTAAAATAATGTTTTTACTGTG
Source organism: Dryococelus australis (assembly GCA_029891345.1). NCBI lineage: Eukaryota > Metazoa > Arthropoda > Insecta > Phasmatodea > Phasmatidae > Dryococelus > Dryococelus australis. The sequence goes on from CM056995.1 coordinate 176,391,537, forward strand.
AACTATTTCTCACCAGTCGTTGCCAACACGTTGCTGCTCTCACTGTTAATTCATATTTAAAAAGAAATAAATATTACAAGTTATAGAAGATATAAAGGTAAAGTTTCATTTATTCAATAATACAGTGCTCTAAAGTTAACCGCAGTGTTATGTATTTTTGGAATGCAGGTTATGGAAAAAACAAGTTGACATGTTATGCCTAGAGTGTTTTTTCAAAGGTTGATTTTCATGAGTCGCTTCCAGTTCGGAATGGACTATACACAGAACACAAATCCAAGGGCATGAAGATGATGTCAATACAAACTACAAAATATATAGTGGGGAGGGCTATGAAGATAAGGGAAATTGCAGGGAAAACTAAGAAAAAAAATTGGTAAGTTAAGTTATAATATTTTACCACGAAAATACATTAAATTACAAAAATACCTAACAGAACAATACCTAAATTCACAATACTAATAACACACGCATACACCCTATTTTTGTACGTAGATGGCAAGCTCCAAACTTTGCGGGTGCAAAATCGCTTCACACTCTATACCTACAAAAACCGGCAGGCATGCCTTGAATCACTGTTTTGGGGGTTTACTCCCCTGCTTGCACTGGGACTCTGGCTCGGTGCGTGATGTTTGGCTACACTTGAACTGTATGTTTCTGTGCATGCTTGAACATCATTTATACAGGATGACAGCAAAAAAAATCTATCATTAATTTAGTTTTAATTTGGTTAGGTCTTGTATGTGACATCACTGTCTACAACATTACATAAGCCCTTCAGTTAACACACTCACACGCAATACTACACAGTTCAGTTCACTACAATAGAATCACTGTCAATGCTAAAACTCCAGATGTATTACGTTACTCACAAATCAATACACATTCATACATTGTAGATGATTATGTACGACATGTTTGTGTAGATTCAATTTGCAGAAACTCCGTAGACACTCAAATTACTGCATAAATATTTTATTTTTACATTTCCCATGGACATAATGGCACAGAAACCCTCATGTTCGCACAATTATTGAACATGTCAAACAGAATGAATTGCGATAAAAAACTTTGTAACAGCACTCTTTTAAGTCACAATCCACCCAATAGTCAAATACACCCTGCACAGTACTGCATATACCACCCACTAGCCTACAGTAGCTTCGACACATCCACAGCAAACAGGTAACTGTTGAGTCACATTTGTGTACGTTACTACAGCATTACGTGATTATACATGTCGCATGACGTATAAACAAAGCGGCTGAACTCATATTTTTATCTATATTATTTTTGACGTTCTCATTAATTTATCATTACGTCCCCTTAAATATCGAACAGGTAAGCCATGCAAAACCCATATAAATTCTTTTTGTGGGTCCACTATGTCACCTTCAAAAAAGGAGCTATTCTTAACAATCACCCCAAAAAAAGAAAAGTCTCAGAAAATTGTATAAATCAACATTACTAATTGCAATGAACACAAATTTAATAAGTGCATCACAGTATTCGCAATACATACTACCAAATGTGGTAGTGGTGAGGGCTATGAAGATCTGGGAAATTGTGGAGTAAAACGCATCGTAATTACAGTAAAATACTTGATGTTTCTGAAAGCACCAAAAAATGTAGGCTATTAACCAGGAAAACTTCCTAAGAGGGTCAAATTACCTTGGATGTTAATAAACTGGGTGCAAAATTATGTAAACTTGCTAAACAGGAAATCTTTTTAAAAGGGTTTCAGTTATGTATAATTAGTGATAAAATAGGTGGTTTTACCACACTAAATGCAGGAAGACCTAATCTAACTTCATGATCATGGAACTTCACAATTGTTGATTCACAACAGGTGAGTGTGCTGATGTGTGATAGTGTATTGGTACATGCATGTCCGGTTATTATTTCACTTCAAACTCAAAGCTTTGTTGATGCTAGAGTATTCTGCACTCTACCTGCAAAATACTGCAGACATGCCTTGAGTGACTGTTTTGGGGATTTACTCATCTGCTGGGGCTGGAACTGGTTTGGTGTATGATGTTTGGCTACACGTGAACAGTATTTTTGAGTGCGAGGTGGCTATGCTTGAAGGCTAGGTTGGGTATGCAGACGTCCATAAATCAGTCACTGTCACAATAATAATGTCCCACATATTTCATATTACTCACTTATTTCCGGTAAAATTCCAAATTAGGGACCTTTTTCGAAAATGGGAAAAATAATACCTGGATATGTTGGATACGTGATTATTAGAAATCATAATTACTAGGAATTTTTCGAGGGGCTTCAAGTAGTTTCTGAAGAAAAAAGTGTGATTTGGAGGTGGGTTATCAAGATTGCTGTGTTTATGCTATAGGCCTACCTAAAACATGTATAATTTAAGTAGAATCTATTAATATTGGGTCGAATAATTGTATTACATGTCAGAATACCATTGGAAATGAATCTTTAATGCATAAAATTTCATTTGCAGGGTATATTCATGCAGAGACGTTTAGGTTATACAAGTAACAAACAGCAATCAGTGTCGAAGATTATGTAAGGTAATGCTTAAGAATAGGGGCTTTTTTGAAAATCGGAAAAATAATACCTGGATATGGTAGATATGATAATTAAGTAATCATAATTGTGCTAGGAATTTTTAAGGGGCTTCAAGTATTTTTCTGTAAAAAAAATATGATAGGATTATCAAGATTGCTGTATTTATACTATAAAATATGCATAGTATATTTATATAGGTTTGTTGAATTGTTGTACATGTAACAATACCATTTACAACGAATATTTATTGCGTAAAAATCATTTACTTGGTATATTTACAGCATGGCACTGAGGTTTATACAGGTAAACCGCACAGGTTTGGAGCAGTCGGGACATTATGTAATTCTGGTGAATTACTCGAGGCTTACCTGGTCTATATTGACGAGGATAAAACGTATTACTAGTAGAATAAATATAGATATCATAGATGATACAGAGTCTCATTCAGAGACTGTATTTATCTTTGGAGGTGATGTATACCACCTTGTTATTTTTATACACTGCGCTTGTGCATATACCGCTATGTTGGTTGACGTCGGATAGAGTGTGGGAAATTGTGAGACGGTTTGCACTGGTTCTGTCTGAGGTTTCGGACTTACGAGTGATTAAACACTTGTTTTATTGCAATTCATGTTGTTTGAAGTGTTAAATATAATAATTGTGTGAAATTACGAGTGTTTCTATGCTATTGTAGCAAGGGGAAAGGTTATATTATAAATATGTGCAGTAACTAGTGTGTCTGTGTAGTGTGGTCAGGACAGAAGTTGTGGATTGCGTATTCGTATACGCCATATGAATGGCGAGTGATTTGGTGAGTATTGACAAAATTAAATTAATTTTTTGGGAAAGGGAATCTTGGAAAGTGATATACTTCCACTCTACTAATTGCACAGAACACAAATTTACTAGGGGCATCAATATTTGACCAATAGAAACCCCAGAAACTATATTCGAAAGGGTTATGAAGATCAGAGATGTTGTGGGGTAAAACGAGTGAAACATATGTACATAATTTAATATTTATCGATGAAAATATCTTAAATTGCAAAAATACTGTACAAGTGTAGCCAAACATTGTGCACCGATCTAGAGTCCCAGTGCCAGCAGGGGTGTAAATCCCCAAAACAGTGATTCAAGGTGCGTCAGCAATTTTTTTAGGTGGTGATGCGAAGCGTCGTGCTTCAGCAAAGCTTGGAGTTTCACCATGAATTATTATCATGTGTAGCCTATTTGCACTCAGAAATAATGTGTGTGTGTTTTGCACTGTAACATATTTTTTTACTATTTGTAATTTACTATAATTTTGTCTCTTGAAAAAATGTTTAATTGCAAAAAAATTTTAACTGAACATGACCTAAAGTGACTATTACCAAGACAAGCTACAGATACGATAGTGGTGAGGGTTGTGAAGATCAGGGAAGTTAAGGGGTAAAAGTTATAATCTAAGTGTACGTATTATGTACGTATATATGTATTTTACTCGTTTTACCTAGCAATTTCCCGGATGTACATAGCCCTACTCAGTATCATATTTGTAACTTGTATTGGTAAAATTGTCAATTTAGGTATTCTTCAATTGGCTCTTTTTGTAATTTAACTCATTTACATTATTAAATTTTATGATTATGTACATATTTTTACTGGTTTTACCATGCAATTCTCTCTCACGTGCAATACTACACAATTAATTTCACAATATAATCACTTTCAAACAACAACAATCTTTCAGAGCTAAAATTGAAAATGTATTACATTGCTCACCCAATCAATACGTCGTAAATGATTAACCACGACACAAGGTGTATTCAATTTGACGTGTGTCTACAGACATTCAAAATACGGCACAAATATTAGATTTGAACTTTTCCCATAAAAACTATGATCGCAGAAACTCTCGTATTTTCGTACAATTATTCCATTTCACACGTCAAACAGAATGAAATGTAATAAAACACACCAAACAGCACTTTTACATTAAAACCTACCGCACGGAGCACCGTCAGAACGTAAAAAATGCTGTCCTAACCCACAATACACCTGTAACATTTACCAATTTTAATACACATTTGTTTTCTGTCTCTTGTCCATTATTGGTCATCATGTATCGTAAAGTAACAGTGTTTTACTTACAGTCTCTTAACATTGTTTCGTATTATGTACCATATGTATATTTAGTCAAGTAGTAATACATTATATAGTACAATCCTCTTGAATATAAAGGTAAGCCTTGGATAATTACATAATGTTCCGACACTAATTGCTGTTCGTTACCTGTCTAACCTAGGCGTCTCAGCATAAATATACCGTGTAAATGAAGTTTTATACTTTAAAGATTTGTTTCAAACAATATTCTTACATGTAATACAATTTAGTGACCCAATATAAATTTATTGGATGTAAATTATACATATTTTACTGCATAAATACAGTGATCTTCATAGGCATCGGAACTATCACATTCAATTTTTTACAGCAAACTGAGTGAAGCCTTGCATAAATTCCTATGAAAGTAATTAGTAATAATTTTATCTAATATATCCAGGTATTATTTTCCCAATTTTCGATAAAGTCCATATTCCTCAGAATTACCAATAAATCATTTCCTCCTTAATGTAGGCCTTATTGCACCCCACATTAACTGACTCACTTCCTTTTAAGTTTCTAAGTCTTTCAATCAGATCTTTTATTTTTGCCCCTATAAATTATAGTCCTTCAAATTCCACATCCTTAATGATATAACTGCCTTGTGAACACCACCTCTGGTTCCTGACCTTCGTTCCTTTCCTCTGCAGTCTCTCTTCTTGTCCTGTGTCTCTCTCTACATTCAATACATCCCTTCTGTTCTTTTTTGCCCGCTTCCTGCTCACCCCTTGTAACCACACAATCCCTTCTCTGCACCCTCTGTTCCCTTCCCACCTTGCACTGGCTAGAGGTCTCCACTTACTAGTCTCCCCATACTGTTTGTCGTGGCCTACATCAACTATTTTACTTGCTATTTCGTCAAGCTTCTATAACATATAACATTCTTCTCCACTTCAACCTCCCTTGTCTTCTGTTTTTCCTTTTGTAGTTTCACCTCTACCTGGGCTCGGAGAGTATCCAGCTCTCCCTTAGTCTCCGCTAGTTCCTCCTTTAATTTCTCCAACCTCCCAGCCAAGTTATTCATGTCCACCTCACTACTAACCACTTCCTCAATCCTCTTAATTCTATGTTTCATCTCCCACTCTCTCCTGTTCATGAACATTCCCTCTTCACATTCTCTACTTTTCTCATCCCATGTTGGTCCGTATGTTCCCCCTCAATAATCCCCACACCCAATCACATCTCAGCACTGTGCCGTCCTCTCCTGACTGCCTTGTGCCACAACCATAGTTTTCTCTCCCCCCCCCCCCCCCCCTCACACACAATTTGTGTGAAACTCTAATTATGACAGTTGCGAGTACTTTTTGGGTCTATGAGATTCCAGTATAATGCCTTCCTCCACTAGTGTCTTTACTTGTGCTTTCAGATTTAAGTTAGTTCTACTTTAAAAATTGGAGGCAGTAGGCTACATGAATTTATATGCAAGTCCTGCACAGGTAGTAAGTAATCCAAGAATTGAAATCCTTTATGCACCAATGTCATTGGTATGAGAGACAAAAATAAATTGTAGAATGGCAAAAGAACTAGGCCTATAGTCTTTGTTGAAAATACCTCCAGCTGTATTTAAATTCTTTTCTAATTATTGAGAAAGAAACTATTGAATGATGACTCCAAATAGGTGTCTAAATGCATAATTTATCCACAGTCCCTACTAATCATACAAAATAATCCCATAGGCATATTAAGTGTTATTTTTTAAGTAAGGCTAATTTTGGAGTAAAAATGACAAATGTTAAAATTATGGAAGAAAAAACACTTACTACTTTTACATACAATGCTTTGTCTTTGTACATAGTTTACTTGTCAGTTTAACAGGCTTGTGGATACAGTTGTATTAGCTGTGGTGCCTGTAATGATATCCGGTTATTGACTTTTTTTCCGTCCCAGTCCTCATCAGTGTCTAAATGCTTGACATCCAGGAAGGTTTCATTTAGCAGAAGAGGTGGTAGTCGCTAGGAACAAGATCTGGACTGAATGGCAGATGGTTAGGTTAAAGATCTCCCAGCCAAACGAGCTGATCTGATTGTGTGTCTGAGCTGCAGTAGGTGGCCTTGCATTGTCATGAAGCAATATGACACTGTCTGAAATCTTCCAACCAGTTTGTTGTGGATAGCTCAACAAATTTTCCGCAGGGTCACACACTCAAAGTAGGCTTCTGTGTTAATTATCAATCCTCGCAGCAAAAAGTCCTCTTAACGAAACAACCTTTGTGTCCCAAAACACAGTTGCTATGATATTGCGCTGTGAAAGGGTCTGTTTTGTTTTCACTTTTATCTTGCAATCATGTATGTTGCCACTCAGTGGATTGTTGTTTTAACTCAGGTGTCACGTGGAAAACCACTCTCTCATGTCCTGCGACAATAGGCATCAAAAAGTCATTCTCACTCAGCAGTTAGGGAACCAGAGAGCACAATTTTCTTAACTGTTGGTTCTCAGACACTATTTGAAACTAAAGTGACCTTAAAACTTGTAGGAATTCCAAAAATTGTAAAATTGTGAATCTCCTTTTTGCCCGAATTTGGGTGTCAACTGCCAGCACCAAATTGTTGATGGTAACAGATGACTGCCCAGAGCACGGTTCGTCATGGACGTTGTCTTTCTCTTCCTTGTGCACTCTCATCCATTTTCGTACTTTACTGTCACTCGTTGCATTGTCACTGTACACTTTGCATACCTGGCGGTGAACACCTGCAGCTTTCTCATTTCTTGCTGTTAAGATACTCTATTCTTTTAAATATTTTAATTTCACACTACAAAGCGAACAAACTGATGCATTGAATGCAACTTTCATCTGATGTGCACAAAGCATACTGGGAGTGTGCATGCACATCCATTCTCGTGCATATGCCACATTTCAAACAATATTCACAAACAGACTTTACTTTAAAAATCCTACATTCAGAGTACCGGTACATACTATGAATCACAATAGTGGGGAGGACTATGAAGATCATGCTAATTGTGGAGCAAAAAGTTGTAAAAATGGGGGAAATAGACTCACTACCACTAGAAATGCTAAGCCACATAAAAAAATGTTAACATCCACAAAATACTGCAGGAAAGCAAATTTGTATAAAATCTGTGCCATAGTTCTTCCCGGAACACAGGCCATAGCTAGTACAGTTGCCACACCAATTTACCTAATTGCTAAGTTGTTACCTGTCTTGTACATATCTGGTGATATTGTATGAAGCTGGTAAAATCTAGCGAAGCAGATAAATTGGTGTGCCCTCTTCACTTCTATCACTTGTATTCCAGGAAACAGTGTGGTGCAAGTTTTGAATGAATTCACTTTTCTGGAGTGCAGTTGGTACAAAATCTCAATAGTTGTAAACCTGTTATAAAATGCAGACTCCTACTAAAATTACCAACATTGTCAACAAAAGCACTGAAGTATTTCCTTCTCAACTGAAAATGGCATGAACATTGACGTTATGTATAGAATACTATACATTCTAACCAAATAGTTGGCTTTGGTACACTGCAAGTAAATAACATTTTGTCAATTTATAAATAAAGGCATTTTGCAACTTCTTTTTAATCATGAGGCTGGGAAAAATTGTTATTAATGTTACAATGCACCTTATTTTATTACTTACTACCAGTGTATATTCTAAAGGATTGTTGCCACGGAAAATTCTCACCTCATGGCCAATTCACTTAACCTTTGATATACTAAATAATTGTAAAGATAATATGCCAAAGAGTAACCCAAAAATTATATATGCTCACGCTGAAATTAAACAGTTTTCAACTCCTGACACACTTGAAACTTCTGCACCTTAATTAGATACAAGACTTCATGTTGTGGAATTCAAAAAAGCCGAGAAAGCATGCACTTTTTCTGCAGTTCCCAAAAATCTGCACCTATACTTATGTTAAAACATATTTAAATGGCTGTGCTAATTTGTATCTTTTTCTTCACATTCACTTCTGTTCACATTTGTGTGGCATCATAGGATATTAACATTGTGCATCACGTAGATAACAGACACTTGGTGCATTATAAATGTTAACACAATCCATTAAATCTATTATGAGGTCTTTAGTGCCATCATCGATGTGATTGGTGTGTGTGTGGACATAGTGCTAGAATACATCAGGGTGTGAATGTAATGGAGAAGGAATTTGAAAAGCTTGTACGAAAGCAGTGCTCCAACATTCAACCGGAACAAAGTTGTAAAAGTACCTGGCGATGCCACACCCATTGCTGGCTGGAAGAGAATCCACAACTTTCTGAATTGAGAGTAGGACATGTTGTCACATGTTCAAGCATGCTCATATACCAGTCTACATTAACGCCCCTGATCATTTATCATTGTGGGAAGCAGTTAGTGAGATGGTAATTTTGAATGACCAATGAAAGTAGTTAATGAATGAAGTTGTGTGGCAGTCATGCAGTAGAGGGACATGGTATGTGTTCTGTTTGCCTGTACTACAACCACCTGGTTGCTGGTGTTGGTCATAGGTGATGTGTCTTGGAGATACAGCTGAGTGAGGTGTCTCATGCAGCTAGGCCATCCCATACATGGTATTAGGATACATTTTTGTTGTGTCCTTGCCTAGTTTGTAAGGAAATTCATTTTTGTCTGGTTTTTCTTTCGGTATAAATTTACATTTCTTGTCTTACAAATTACAATCAATGTGCAAGTTAAAGCAAACTGAACCAAGAAATATTATACAGTCTGTTTTAAAATATTTTTAATAATATAGAATGACCAATAACAATAGGAACTTTCGTAAAGCTGTAAAAAATTTGAGAAATTGTACAAAAAGTGAAACAGAAAGTGATCCATTACAAACCCCACAAGAAAAAAAAACACTAACGGACGAATCGGAGGACCTTGGGGGCCAGGGAATGTCACCGAATTTGGATGACACAGTTACCAAACATTTCTCGCACAGCTGCCATTGATTGCCTTGCAGTGTGTGGTGTTGCACCATCGTGTTGAAACCAGGCTTCATGAAGTTGGTCAAAATTCTTCAATGTAAATGCAACAAAAGATTGCAGGATCTCAACATACCAATCTGAATTGACATTCAGTGAGATCCGGTCTTCATTTTCCAAAAAGTATGGTCAGATAACCCCGTGTGATATAAATGTACACCAGTCTCCGCGCTACTATGTAAAATGGCATTCATGAACATCTTGCGTACCCAGAAACAATAATTTTGCTTGTTTACGTAACCTGTGAGACGAAAATGGGCCTCATCAAACATCCACAGCTTGTTCATAAACTTATTGTCTGTGTTTTCTGTTTGTCAAAATTTTCTGATAACTCTAATTGCAACTGGTTATTGTTCTTTCAGTTCTTGCATCACCTGCAGCTTGTAAGGGTAAAACTTGAACTGCTGTAATTATTAGCGTTTTTGTTAATGCGTCTATGTATTCATGTAAGAAGATGAAGATGGAACTTGATCAGATTTGGTTGTATTGGAAATTAGTTGGTACTACTGGTGACATGCATATTCTTGGTCATGTGAAATTGTTTTTCAATCTGTAATTATGGCAAACACTTTTGGGACAACCCGACCATAGCAGCTTGCTTCCAAATGAGCACCATGGGCTCTGTAAGACTGAAGTGCATAGAGCTTCGATATCCGTAGTGTACAACCACATTTCTATCATTCTGGTTTCTTTTCCAGAGCAGACCCGGACTTTTCAAAGTTTTTTATCCATGTTTTTATCATGTGTTTCAAGGGAACCCAACCAATACAGTCTCCCTCTGTGCACCTTCCAAACTGTCATTGTTTTTGCTAAACATTTTTTTAGTTAACGCACACTGTTGACCGTTCCACTACTCTCATATTATGAAATGCCGTAGTTGTCAGCAGCTCACTGTCTCTTTTCTGCTGTCAACTGTATGGCGGCCACTGCAAATTTCAAAGGTTCCCATTTTTTTGTATTCAAATATTTTTATATTTTTGTGTCGTAGTGTATTTCCAAAATTATATTTCCAAATGATTTAACACTTTTGTGTGATTTCCTATGTATTATTTATGGCTTTGGCTGTTTCTACTTGGTGTAAAAAACTCTCTAAATTTGACATCTTATAATAAAAATTATATGGAAACTAAACATAATATTTTGCTAGTGATTCTAGGTATAGAATGTAGAGTAAAAAATAAATAATAAATAAAAATTGGCTATCAAAATGATGTAATTCAGTTTGATAATAAGTATGTTAAACTGTGCTACAGGCTATTCATGGTAAAGTGAGCATGTTTTAAAGCCCTTCCAAGTATTTCCTTATGGCCATTTTTTATCATTTCGACCCCGTTTTAATATCAACATTGACATGTGACTAATAACTGTGCTGTATACTTTAACCACTCTCCAAAGTTAATGGCTGAGGCTGCAATTAAACATACTTATTGATGGCTAATGCTTTGTGGGGCAGCCTTAAAAAGGCTTGCTTTTCCTTGAACAGTCTATAGTAATAATAACACCTGTGTTTCTAACTGTAGATTAAAATCTCTTTGTGTTTTCAAATGTGGCAAATTAAAATATTTTAAATGATGATAAACTTGATGTTTAACATACTGACTTCTATATGACAGTTAGAAATATAATGTCCTGCTTCAATTAGTGGTTAAGAACTGTTCACTCTTAGTTTGTTATGTTGACAGAGCAGACGAAGCACTGGGTTAGTTACTAGTGATATTTGCACATGTTTGGCTGTTGCAGGTATGTGGGAAGGCGTTCACGTGTGCCACAGAGCTGACGCGGCATGGAAAATGCCACCTGGGGGGCAGCATGTTCACATGTGCCGTGTGCTTCCATGTGTTTGCAAACGCTGCCAGTCTAGAGCGGCACACCAAGAGGCACGCGACTGACAAGCCGTATGCCTGCTCTGTGTGCGGCAAGTCATTTGCTCGCAAGGAGCACTTGGACAACCACACGCGCTGTCACACAGGCGAGACTCCCTATCGCTGCCAGTACTGTGCCAAGACGTTCACGCGCAAAGAGCACATGGTGAACCACGTTCGGAAGCATACTGGTGAGACCCCTCATCGATGTGACATTTGCAAGAAATCTTTCACACGGAAAGAACACTTCATGAATCATGTAATGTGGCACACAGGCGAAACCCCCCACGCGTGCCAGGTGTGCGGCAAGAAGTACACTCGCAAGGAGCATCTGGCCAACCACATGAGGTCCCACACCAACGACACGCCGTTCCGCTGCGAGATCTGCGGCAAGTCGTTCACACACGCAAGGAGCACTTCACGAACCACATCATGTGGCACACCGGGGAGACTCCTCATCGCTGTGACTTCTGCTCCAAGACGTTCACTCGCAAGGAGCACCTTCTGAACCACGTTCGCCAGCATACCGGTGAGTCCCCCTCACCGCTGTGGCTTCTGCTCCAAGTCGTTCACTCGCAAGGAGCACTTGGTAAATCACGTTCGCCAGCACACTGGCGAGACCCCGTTCCGCTGTCAGTACTGCCCCAAGGCGTTCACTCGTAAAGATCATCTGGTCAATCACGTTCGCCAGCACACAGGTGAGTCGCCACACAAATGTCAGTACTGTACCAAGTCCTTCACTCGGAAAGAGCACCTTACGAACCACGTTCGCCAGCACACGGGCGAATCCCCCCATCGCTGCCACTTCTGTTCGAAATCCTTTACCCGTAAAGAGCATCTCACCAACCATGTGCGCATCCACACAGGTGAGTCTCCGCATCGCTGCGAATTCTGCAACAAATCGTTCACGCGGAAGGAGCACCTGACGAACCACCTGCGGCAGCACTCTGGGGAGACTCCGCACTGCTGCAATGTGTGCTCCAAGCCGTTCCACGCGCAAGGAGCACCTGATCAACCACATGCGCTGCCACACTGGGGAGCGGCCGTTCGCCTGCCAGGAGTGCGGCAAGGCGTTCCCCCTCAAGGGCAACTTGCTGTTCCACCAGCGCTCGCACAACAAGGGCGCGGCTGCCGAGCGGCCATTCCGCTGTGACCTGTGCCCCAAGGACTTCATGTGCAAGGGGCACCTGGTGTCGCATCGCCGCAGTCACTCGGGGGATCGCCCGCATGCGTGTCCCGACTGTGGCAAGACGTTCGTGGAGAAGGGAAACATGCTGCGTCACTTGCGCAAGCACACGGCAGAGGGCGCTGCCAGCACCCAGCAGGCGGGCACCCAGCCAAGCGCAGCCCAAACCCACCACCACAACCCCCATGTGGTCGTACCCACCTCCCACCACCTTCCCCACCACCCCCCACCTCCCACTCTGCAACCCCATCCCTCCCACCCCGCTGTCGTCGTGCCCACCCCCAATGGCGTGCTGTCCTCCTACTGAGGCTGTCGGCGAAGCTTGGAGCAGTAGGCATGTGCTATGGCTCTGGTTGCCTCCTAGACTAGCAGGTCCTCCTGAAGGGATGTAGACCACGTGTAGCAAGTTTTGAGGATCTGTTGCAGCTTCAGCTATACAACACTTGTAGGCTCTGATGTGGGGACGAGGGCTAGTGCTGAGTCTTAGTTGCTGGAGGGGGGGGGGGGGGAATGTCTTTCTGTACTTAACATTTCCATTTTAGAAAATCACACAAGTCTTAAATCAGTACGTTATGATACCTGCCTAAATCTTCATTACATAACCATAAGTAATATTGTGCCATTATGTCAGATCATATCTGTCTTATTAAAATATGTTTTAAATATTGGGATTCTTTAATTTTCTTTGCATTTTATTTTATGATACATTGATATGTGCCTGTACAGTAGTATTTCTGGAAACATTGACACAGACTGCTCTTTCATCTAAGATGTTAGTCACACCTCTAGATTGTAGGTTCTGGACCTGGGTGAACCGTGCAAGTGGGTGTCGTCATTAGTCACTCTGACAAGTTGTGAAGAAAAAGCAGACTTTAATAAACAGAAATTAAAAATGGTGAGTTCTTCGCTACTTTCATGCATCTTATATGAACTGCATAAGTTTTGAAATGCACTATGAGCTGCAGAAAAATGTTTTGGTTGTAAAGTGCAAATTTGTTGAAGGTACAGATTAAAAAAGTTTATATTCATGAGATAAGGTTCCCCACATTACAGATGTTTGCATCATTGCATGTACCACTGTTGACACCCACATTTGGCTTAGGTCTACAGTTGACAGACAGTCAACTCTAGTTCCTAAGACCTCTGAAATAGCTGCCCTCTAGTAGTAACAACCCTTCTTTGGGGACCCATGAAACAAATTTAAATAAAAGATTTATTTCAGTAACAATCCCTTTAAATAACAACCTTTTCCCAGTGAACAATGAAAGGTCTTATGATCAAGCATTTACTTTATCAGCTAGGTTTGCTCTTTCTTGACCGCGAATCACTGCTGCACCTCTGAAAAGGTTAGTGTTTTGTTTTGTACAGGACCTGAACGTGTTGAACACTGGCAGTCATGTTTGTCGTTTTTGTGAACTTGCTTTGCTTTACATCAGCACATACAGTTTGTTAATGTTGTTTACAGGAAATGTGTAAGTTATGTGGTACGTAGCATGCTTGTCCATCCCCACCAAGCAGTGGGCCCAATTGTGTAACTATAACTTGCTTCAAGAGACTTGCTGTGAGCATACCAGCAAAAGTTCCAATTACTTTTAACTGTCTCCAGGTGGTATTCTGTATTTACAACTGTCTTTGTGATATTTTGTAATGCTTGCTGAATTAAATTTTTCCCCATTATTTCAAAGTACAGTATTTTGTGACACAATATGTTAAAACACCAAATTTTGATATATAGAGTGTATTTGTGTCTTAATACACTTCCAAATAACACTTTTAAAATAAATTTACTTCTTTCTATGGACAAGTTCTTAGATGGTCAGAGTTAATTTTGAACATCACGAGAAAGCAACGGTAAACCTGTGGCCGTGTCTGTTGTCTGCATCATAGTTGTATTGAAGCAGAGTATCAGAGGGTATCACAAACCATCAATAAAATGTTATTTTTAATGTATTCCAAAAATCTTTTATTTGCGCAATCTAATATTTCCCCTCCCAGGGAATTTTAATACATATTTTGACTTTCTGGAGTGGGTGTGCTTGAATTGATCTCGATATAGTTGGTCATTTTCTTTCCACCGTTGTTATTAAAGACACTTTTTCAGCCTTTCTTTGTATAAAACAGTTGTGAAACATTCATACAACAGTCTCGGAATACCATTTTGCATGGTAAATATATTTCTGCAGTAACAGTCTTTGTATGAAGACAGTAAAAAGTTGCAGAATAGGGTGCAAGGTGTTGCAGTCCTGGCGCTGAGCCACATACTTCCTCTCTCAAGTAAGATGCTCGGTCAAAGTGAAACAAGAGTCTAAACACAGTAGTCGCAGGCTGCTTCTGCTGTTACATGTGTCGACACTACATCTTTATGCCTGGGGGTCTGCAGGTACAATGTTTCTCAAAGTGGACCAGTTTTGTGAGGTAGTTGAGTTTCACTCCTTATAGGCCGACCAGCAAAGTATTACAATAGTTCACCTGCATGTGGAAGTGTGTTGTTTGTGCAAGTACCACAGCTGACTACTGTGTTTTACTTGCATGGTATTAGCAGCTTAGTGCCGCAGGTTTTCATTGTATTCATTTAGTGCTTCCGGTAATAATAGTAAGACTTGATCATTTAAATTCAAATTGCAGACTTTTTATTTATTTTTAGTTTTGAAAATAACCTAACCTATGTTTGTCATCATTTATTAGGCATGTGCGAGAAGCACTTTTTTGGTAAGAGACGAAATGCCTAAAAACAAATTCGAGAAGAGATTGAGAATTATTCAGTTTCTGACATGCACGTCAATAAAATACAACTTTTGCCTTATAAAGGTTGACTTGAGTATAGTAAGAGCTGTAAATTACCTGTGAATAAAGTTTAACTAATAAACACAATAAAAATTTTAATTTTAGAAAAAGTATAATTGTAAATATGTAATAGATTTAAAAAAGTTTCACCAAAAATTTGAAAATAAAGTCCAAAAACCTTACGCTCCTACTATTCAGCACTTGCAACCTAGTCGGGTTGCTTATAAAATAGGAATACAAACTCCCCGGCAGCACCCCGTAACTCTAGGTGCCAGCCGGGTCCTGGGGTTCTTATCTCCAAAGCACATCCGGCCACAGTCAGGCGCAGAGAACCGGGTTGGGGGCGCTTATCCACTTCCACTGATTACATTTCCATTCAACGCCAACCTAGCTTGAAATGCTAGGATTAATTCCCCTTTCATTCCAATCATATGAATAAATATTTTTGGACGTATTAAATGGAACACTTGGAGGGGGGGGGGGAATCACAGTTTTGTGAATTCTCCAACTCTATGCTGTGTGTGTGTTAAAGCAACACACACAAACAGCATAGCATCAAGTTGGAGCACAAAACTGTGTCCCCCCGCCCCCCCCCCCCCCCCCCTCCTTGAGTGTTCCGTTTAATGCGTCCAAAAATATTTATTGATATGGTTTGAAATTAATGGGGTATTAATTCTAGCAGTTCGAGTTAGGTTGGTGTTGAATGGAAATGTTCTAATCAGGGGAGTTGATACACACCCTCCCCCCCCCCCCCTACTCGGTTCTTGGCGCCTGGCTGTGGCCGGATGTGCTTTGGAGATAAGAACCCTCGCACCCGGCTGGTGCCTAGAGTTACGGACGATGCCGGGGAGTTTGTATTTCCATGTTAGAAGCGGCCCAAGTAAGTTGTAAGTGTTGAGTATTAGAAGCGTGAGGTTTTCAGAATTTTTGGTGTTGTTGAGTTGACTACACTGTGCTGCGAATGAAGACAGTTCTTTCGTGGAAGGAAACAGGAAACTATTAGGCTATCAAAACATTATAATTAAAGCTTACATTCTCAAAATTATTCGAAAGTTAAAGAAAGTTCGATTTGAGATTGAGATTGTAACCTTTTTTCAATTGGATCTCGAAAGTTGGAGTCTCGCACATGCCTATCATTTATCATTGTGTTTAGTACCAAAATATTTGATTTTTGAATTTTTAGGTTATAAAATATCAGGATTACAGTGAGCGGTTCAGATCAAAGTGGGGTTGTACTAATATGCAGAATATAAAACAGATGTTAGTCCACCCAACTGGCCTTGTGCTAGCATACCTAACCGTTGTGTGTTGTGGCGAGAGTGGACTTGGGCTTGTGCACATTGTGCCGTAAATGTGCTTCGCTATTTATAGGTATTTTCATATGGGGAAAAATTAGAATCCAGTTTTATAATACTGTCAATACATCTGCGTTTCAAATTTTAGTTATTTATTTTCATTTATCCTTTATTTTCACCAATTTGGTGTTGCAGATATGCAATTGGCAGTGATTTAATATTCAAATGGGTCCCCCCCCCCCCCCCCCCCCCCCCAAGTTACATAGTTCCGCATATCAGTTATGATACTGTTTATTCATTTACGAGTTATAGCCACAAATCTTTTGCAATTATTGTTTGTAGAAGTTTCAACAATAAAAATTTGTTCTTCTAATTTACGTCGCAGAATGTGTTTAGACTTCCGAGTCATACGTCTGTAACAGTACATTATAAACTGTGATGGTCGTACAAGACCTCTTTAAAAGTTTGCGATAAAGTGATCCGTATACATATTAATAATGAGGGAATTAGGGTGTTTTTAAACATTACACGAGTTTTTGCCATTTCACAAAACCAACAAAATGGGTCTTCCTGAAGGAAGTACGTGTATCAGTTCACCAGAAGGTCACTATGCATAGTTCCACCTAAGTGTATTGCAGTTGAATAACTATATATAATTTTAACAGCGCTTTAGATCTTTAAATATAGATGGAGCCAGTGAGGTGTGAAACAACAAACATGCCTGCCAGATCTCACGATAGTGCTAGGAGAGAGTGCTTCTGTGTTGCTACTGCCTTAGATTTTTAATATGTCTTGTCAATTTCATGAACATATTTACAGATACCTGTACTTTATTTTCTGTCTCATTGTTGCGTGGAAATATCACAGAAAAGGCTACTAACAGTAAATGAGAGTATAGTTGTTTTATTCCTAAATAAGAGTGTGGTATTAGTAGAGGCTAGCTACAAGTGGTTGTACTTGCAGTGATGTTGGCAGCTATGTGAGCAGGGTTGCCATCTGCAAGTAGTGCATATTCCCTCATGCTGATTCAGTGTGTTGTTGAGGCAGTCCTAAATCCCTGTCTGCTGGGTAGCTACTGTTTCTTTCACGTTATTTCATTGTGTGAGAAGAAGCAGATATACAAAGGGAGAGAAAATTTAGTTATGTAACAGAATTTACAATATTTAATAAATACTCAAAAGTTTTCAGTTAAATGTGACATTCAGCAACCAGATCTTCCATTAAACTGGAAGTAGTTTTTTTACTGACTTTGGAATGCTGAATTATACTCTCACAATTTTTACATACTCATGTATGCTCTGTTCAGTAACCCAAAATACATGCTTATTGTGTGTTGTCCAAATAACAGTGTTGTAAATTCAATAAGTAGAGGAAATGTAATGCATTAAGCAATTGGTTTGTGTGTGTCACACTAGACTGAGATGGAAGTACAGTTAACACTAAATATGATGTAAGTTCGTCTGGGTAGTTACATGTTGCAAAGTCACACATTAAATAGTAAAGCTAGCATGATCTGGCAGAAATGAGCTAGACACACTGCAGTGTTGGCAACATGGTGAGTGAACTGCTGCTGTTAGTAGTCACCTTGCTAGGTGGTGGCCAGTGGAACGGCAACCAGAACCGTAGCACATGTGGTAGTTCCTCTCAGCTCACGACACAGCATGTTTGGTAGCTCTGCCATGTTAGCTGTACTCCATTCACAGGTTTTCTGGTGAAAAAAAAACTATTACATACAATGGAGGCAGGATCATTTTTGAAGCTTGCTATATTATCCCTGGGAAATGTTTGTGGTCATGAAATAAAGAACTGCTGGCCTTTTGCACTATAGTTTGGTGCCATAGTTGTTTGGCAGCAACTTAAAAGAATGCAATTAGAGTATTTCACCTGTTGTGGCTGGGAGGCAGTCTCCTCACCTTTTGACCTTTTGCCTGTGTTCATTCTTGCCGTGTTGGTTGCCCAGCAGGCCTGTGTGAAGTAGGAAAGACATGGTGGATAGTTGCACGCCCTGCAAGGATATCTGTTGGTCACATTGTGTTCCATATGCCGGGTGGTTTGTTGTCACCATTACGGTCTGTCCTGCCCTGGCCTATTTGAGCTGCTTGTGGAATGTTGTTCTTGTAGCACAGAACTTGTACCAGTTTCTGGGTTGCGGGGTTTGCAGACCTGACCTGCGTTTTTAATTTTTATGGAATTATTTATTAATACATTCACTGCCATGTGCATGCCCAGACAAATTGTTAGGCATATGGCTTTCACCACTTAATAGAAAAACTTGCATTTATTGTAATTTCTATATCTTTGCAATTGTAAGATGCTGATAGTTTTTTTATTTGTTTAATTTTGTTCAATGTGATAGTGGCAGTTTGTTTCAAATAAATGATTAAGTTCATAGTCTCACAAGCTTTTGTTGTTATCTCAGTCTCCTTTGGTGAGAGAGAGTAGTATCTTATTTTGCATCTCTGCTGTTAATGGCATTCTAGTGTTGCTAAGAGTGAGGTTAGATGGTGGAATTGTTAGTGAATACTGTCAGTTGTGTAAGGAAAGTAATGATGACTGTACTTGATTTGTAAGTATGTACATATAAGTATAGTTGGTCATTAGTCTATGTGGGATGGTGTTGTGTAGTCACATGATGTTTCATATGTTTTAGTATGGAGCACATGTGCTGTGTGAACTGATCTGTAAAATCGTCAACGTCGTGCAAAGATTTTTAAGTATTATGTTTGTATTTTGCTGTTCTGAATTGTAGTTTTTACATTTTTTGCAGCAGCAATCATATTTTTTATAATTTTATAAACTGAGCAATAGACTACGCTTGTAAATATTCTTGCTTGCATAGTTGTTGCCATGATAGTATTAACAACATTGCTGCCTTAGTTTGCATCACGTTGGCTGTTTGAAGAGAGTAGGGTTTTCACACAGGCCTGGTGCGGTACGGTGGGAGATGGGTCAGACTCGTCACGAGTTCCCCTGTATGAGTGTCGTTTTGAAGGAAAGTCTACTCTTGCAGTTTTCCTATTGTAGGGACTTGGCTACATTCTGTGGTAACATGACGGGGTTTCCCCTTTGTTCCCATCATAATCACGTTGCTGCACCTTGTTGGACTCTATAAGAGTGACTGCGACTCCACGGAGGGTGTCGGTTAACGACAGACACTCACAGGGGATTGCCCCAAACATTTTGCATGTGCTTATTGCTTGCCATATTGCTAGTAGCGACTGGCATCTTTGTACAGAGTATATACATATGTAGATGAGTGAACGTTCTCCATACCTGTGCTGCACCTCCTACAGATATTACTACTTATTATGTACATATATAACATGCTGCATGTCCTCTATTGGCGTGCAAAAAACTTGCAGTATCATAATGTTAATGTCAATAAATTATATTACGGGCTAGATGACGATGTTTACTACATTGCAATTGAAAGAAAACATTTCCAAGAATTGTATTTCAGAAAATAGTATTATATATATATATACACCACACACATATTCTAGATTAAGACTTGAAAAGAAGTTAATTAGGTGTATTTTGTAGAGCTAGGCTAGCCATAAGGGCCAAGTATTTGTATAACTGTATGTATCCCTTGCATGTGAATTTATTATTGACTATTGTAGTGCCATGTATTGTATAGTATATGATAGCTTTTTTTAAAAAATGTATTTACTTTGTACAACATTTTAAAATGTGAACATCAAAATGATGTCCAATGTATTAGATTTATTTATGAAAGAAACATACATAACATTTAATTTCCAAATTGTAGACAGTAAATGTTAATACAAAGTTACAGGGGACTGAATACTCTCTTGTAGTTGTGCTGTGGCAGTGGTTTCCTGGCTGGCGATGCACTTTCAGCATCCTTAGTTCCGTGACTGATAGTTTTATTTATGTATTGCCTGCGTCACTTGCACTTTCAAAATGTTCCTCGAGGTCCTAGTCCCTTCAACCTGAGCATTGCTTGCAGCACAGTCTTGGTTGGAGAACATGATGTAAATACTCTACATAACAGCTGAATTAAGAGTGGTCCTCAAAGCCCATGTTTAACACCCAAACATGCTTCCTGCTGGTGCATGCAAGCCAGTACAAAAGGGAACACCCACTCATTAACCTAACTTCTATCTCAAATATCAACTGTTGTGATTTGTTTTTTAATTTGACGTACTCTATCATAATTTCCCACGCAAAATCCTTTGAGATTGTGTACAACCAGCGCTGCCACTCCACTATGCGAGGTATTACAATTTCTGAGGTGAGCAGCTGTCGACAGTGGCAGGTACAACGGGGTAGCTATGGCGGGTGGCTCCTGGTGGCGTAGCTTGCACGTGCATGGTGGACTAGGGGTGGCTCTGCGGTTGTTGGTTAACTGCGGAAGAAGCTGTTGTGGGAGGGTGTACAATGGCGCATGCACTTTGTGCGGGCGATTCCACTTCACAGAGAGCAGACTGCAACCCAGGTGTAGTGTGTGCGGGGCAACAGATGCACCGCCCGGCGGGGGGCTGGCGAGTAACGGGTGTTGTGTCTGTTGCGAACATAAGAGGACAGAAAGTGGCATGCCCCTCCCTCGTGCCCCTGATGTGCTGGCTGCTGTGGCCCCGCAAGGTGCCAACATTCTCCAGGTGGGAGCGTGCTGTCGCGCAACAACGTGCCCACCCCATGTGCTCCTCAACAGTTGTGTTATGGGGTGGGGGCATTTCTTGAACCACCAGTGATGTGGTGCGGGCCTTGCAGAACTGTGCTGAGGGCAAGTGTGGTATGTCGGTAGTGTGTAGAGGGATGGTCTTGTCTCTTTGACAGAGGCAGGCAGTCTCTGGGTCTGAGGAGTGGCTTGTGATGGTAGTAGGTACCTTGTTGCGCCGGCTGCACGCTGTGTTAACTGATGTTGGTCTTATTCATGCATGTGAACAAGTGTTAGTAGTCAAGGATAGTGGCAGATGATCTGTGAGCTGCCCGATGACCAGGTTGTTCGTGTGCCTGCTTCTATGTCAGGTATGTATGCCGCCAGTAGATTACTGCAGCATCAGTCAAACTAGTACTGTTCAGAGACCAGTGGTGTTTCTCATTCACACAGCGTCTTACTGTCGAGTGCTTGCCAACTGCAACATTCCACAAGCATTGGTGTGTCGGTGCAACTGTTTTCCTTGTCTGTGCCCTAGCCATCTGTTCATGACTTACTTCCCGTTAATTCATGTAATTGGTGTAGTTGCTATGTAAGTACTGTAATATAGTCACAGTTTTGTTCATGTTGGTCCAAGTGAGTAATAATTTTGACAGAATTTCGCATACAAATTTCTTAGCAATTGTATGACTGTTGCTTGCTATATTTCATTTCAGAAATCCAAAATTTTTATAAAGATATTATTTCTTATGGGTTTTAAAGATGAATTTATAAAATGCGTAATTTTCAGCCTGGGTTCTAGTTTCATGATTTTCCCCTCCCTCTCTACATGAAAATGTTAAAATTGTACATTTTGTCAGGTGAGAATAGATTATAGTCCATTTCCTATTGAAAGCAATCTTCTCGGAGCCCTGCTAAATATCTCCTTACAGGCCCGTTTCGTATCCTTCTGTCAAATGTAAACAAACGTTGCCATGTAGCATCTGTCAGAATCAATGTTTACATGTCATTGAGTGTGTACATGTTTGTATACTTTCACCACACCTAAACATAAACATTGAAATGTTACTTCTACTTTTATACCTGTCAAATGTGTTGTTTACTGTTTACAGCTTTTGAAAGAATTCTGTCATAGTCCAAAAACTATTCGGTATGAATATTCACAGTTTAGGCCTCTTAACATTATTTAGCTAAGCTTTATGGCGTTTTAAAAATGCCTGAATTGATGACAGTTATTTTACATCAACATATTTGTTTTCCGCAGCATAGCACATATGTAATGCATGTTAGTATTTTGCCGCAACTGTGTTTAACACTGTTACAACTGCGAGGTAGAGCGCTATACTAATTATCCTTTTCTTATTGATACGTGTGGGGTTATTTCTTTAAGAGGACGGCCTCAGTTAGAATAAATATTAAAACGAAGGAACAAGTCAAAAGAAAAAAGCGTATTAAATTCAAGCACGCAACTTGTGTTGCTCATTTTTGTAATACAAACTTAAAAGATAGCGGTGGACATGTACACAAATAAGCCTACTGTAACTTTTATTCCACTTATATTTCTATGTATTGCTACTTACTGTTTATTAGGTTTATGAAATTTATCGGGCTGGGCTAGTATTTTCTTCTGGAATTGTGGCAAATTATGTCACACAACTGTTTCAAACCCCTTAGCGGAAAGGTAGTACAACGTAATAAATAAAACAGACGTGGATGTAAATAATTAACTTCACCATAAAAACAGTTCACAGTTAAAATGTATAAATAGTTCCAATCAAATATTTGAAATCACGCACACACATAGGGCCAACGTATCGACCATGCTGCACAAAGGCACGCCATTTCACAGGCGCAAAGATTAACCAAACATACATTGCCCAATATTTATTACTTCCGTGGAAACTCTGATTTATCACATCATAACTTGCCTAGGTAGGTTTAAAAACATGTCAAAAACCGTGATGTAAATTCAATTATTTTTCGGAGTAAGAATAATTTACGCTTTATTTGGCAAAATTCAACACGTCATGTCATGGCTCGTCACATCTGCCAACTTCACGTGGTAACTGTCCCACCATCATAGTTGTAAATTACAAATTCAAAAATCATTATTTTGCTGTAATAAATATGAAATTTCTCCCAATTAAAAATACGTGTAATGTTCCTGCTTACTAGCGAAGTGAAACTAAGAGATGAAGAAAGAGAGAGCGCGACAAGCCTTGCCCAGCTGATAGTGTTTCAGTTGCTTTCTCGCTCTATAAAATAATATTGTACCATTAAAGGTTACTCACTATATTTTCCGCTGTTATTTTAAACTGTAAAAATGAGATGTTGCCATTGGGTCTATCTAAATATTTCAATAGGCACCGTTTAATTTACAAATAATATACTAAAAAACTAGGTTAAAATTATATTTTAACTGAACTATTTCTCACCAGTCGTTGCCAACACGTCGCTGCTTTTGCTGTTATTAATTCCTATTTAAAAAGAAATAAATATTACTAGTTATAGAAGATATTAAAGTAGAGTTTCATTTATTCAATAATACAGTACTCTCTAGAGTGTTTTTCAAAGGTTGATTTTCATAAGTTGCTTCCAGTTGGGAATGCACTATATGTAGTTAATATTTTTGGCTGGTGGTTATTTTACTTTTGGTTTTAGTGCATTAAATATAAATTAATGAATATTGGATTATCTGTCATCTCTTTAAGTGATTTACCGTATTTACTCGTGTATAACGCGCCCTTTTTTTCCCCCAAAATAAAGGGAAAAAATATGGGGTGTTGCACTACATGCAGAAAAAAGAGCAAAGGGTGGTGGTATTCATAAATTGTCCCGGGATGTTGTCCCACTCCCCTCCCTTCTTTCTCTGTGACCCTACAGTTATGTGTAGGTCACAACGCCCCCTCCCAACTAATGGCATCCTGTCACTTGGCAAACCAGAGCCTCCATGTGTTTTAGAGCCCCCTACCTCCCTCTTGTAATAACACCCACACCGAAATGTTGCCCAGAGGGACAAGGAAGAAAATTTTTATTTTATTTTTTCCAGGTAAGGGTAGTGTGACATACTAGCACTGCAAAAAAAAAAAAAGAACCGGTCACTTCCAAAAGGAGAAGGAAAAAAACTTAGCAGGAAATGTTACATAGTAAAAAAAAGTGAGGGTTCCGGTTTCCTTCTTCTTTCCCGAACATATCACAATCACCACAAATATTTGGTCCAATTTTATTTTTTAAAAAAATTCCCTGGAACTTGTTGCAAAAATCATGGTGCGTGTTATACACGAGTAAATTACGAGTTACTTGCTATTTTTGGTACTGTATTGTTAAACTATAGAGAATTTTGATTATCTTTTCTCAGTGATCAAACCAAACACAGTTACATAATTTCAAAGTGCAAATTAATAAATAAGAAAAAGGAATTCACATAATATTGTCAAATATGTGAAATTCAGAACTGACTTGCTCATTATTTTTTACTGTTCCAATTAATCAACTCGTGTCAGTGTAAATAACATGTATTTGTAATTTTCACACGTTATTCATGCAATTTGTAGGGTGGAGTATTTACTATTTGTAGCGATTCCAACAAACTTAGTATTATGTCATATTTTGTGGTGGTGGTCGTCGTCTTCCTCTTATGCTTGCAGGTTGGCTTTTCTGTGTTGAATACATCTGCTGAGCTATATATATATAGAACATTTTTTCAAAAGTACTTGTACATAGTTACATTTCTTAATTTCTTGTTATACAATCTAAAATGCTTCCTGCAGTCATTTCCAACATTCTGTAGTGCTGCAAGGTGTAGATATACAAACATGCAATAGAAATATAAATTAGAAGGTAAAGTGAAAAAGAGAGCTAAGGATTTATGTGAAGGAAATGATGTGCAATTAATTATTTTTCATGACACCTAGAATAAATGTGGCTAAAATTACAGTGAAATTGGCTATCCCAGTAGACATATATATGAAACGCATAAAAACGTAGCACAACGTATACACATCCAAAAATCAACCCAAAATGCGACTTTTTTCTTGCAAAACAAAAACAAAAAATATGTTACGAACTGTTCTTGTAACCAAGATTATAATGAAAAGTAATTTCACAATATTTTAAGGAATCTCATAATATTTTAACATGTTACTCATTGTGACAAATTCGTTGCACATTTATTAAACACATTAATATTCATTGAATTTGAGGATAAGTGCCTTTAAACTAATAAAACATTTAATAATTAACTTCACACTAATAACGTAAATAAAATTTTGTAGCAGGTCTCTATCAGATAGGTTAAAGATAAAGAAGCCCATCTTGGCCTGTTAGTTTGAACTCGAAAAATGTAATAATTTTCATGATACTTAAGGTGGACCAGTGACCGGAACACCTCAGAAAAGGTGTAGGGCCTAAAGGGAAGCAATAAGCTTGCAACCATTCAGTGTTTTTATGCTGTGCATCAGTTGGGGCTTGATATAGGCTGCATGGGGTGCTGATGGCCTCGGGGTGACACCAGCGGTATCTCGCGTTAAAAACTAAACATTTCATCCTCTTTTTTTGGATCTATTGTATGATCCACACTCCCTACCAACATACATAATGATGCATTTGCCCTCAACCTAAATAGCGTAATTTTTTGCTGGTGTGACGTAACTTGGGGAAGGAGCGACCTCAATTCACGCCTGATCTCTTCGATGGCAGGGCCAAGTGCCTATCAGAGAGAAGCTTTGATTTGTCCATAGTAGAAAAGGTTGTAGAGTTTGTCAAGCGAGAGAAACCCTATATATAAAATTATCAAAGTTACATAACTAAAATCGTGTGTATTATGGCTTGCTTATACTAAACTACATCATTGCCCCTGGTTATAGAGAAAGTAAACGTAATCCAAAGTATAATTTAGCCGATTAGTGTTGTAATTTTGAAAGTTGACATAGTGTCAAAAGTTACAAATATTGGAATTGTTAATTAAACTAGTTTTACATGAAGTGTTCGAAAAGAAAATCTTTATAACATATATCCACGATTCCAAGCCGCACATTTTGGCTTAGAAACAGGGATGAGGCCTGCAATGAAGGAAAATTTGTTTTTAGTGTTAATAAATGTAATAATAAAAAAAGTACTATGAAACTAAATACTAAAAGGAACCCATTTTTAATACCAGACTGAATTTCTGTCAAATTAGTGCTAAATAAACCTTAATATATTTCATGCACATTCCTCGGAGGCAAGATTTTGTGGTAAATCGCGATAAAACTAAATAACACCGAAATGCAATTTAAAAATTTTAAATAATACAAAATGCAGACAAAATCCACAATATCTGAACTCTTCTACTATGTTATATACACTAAATTACTTCGGCACTGTAAAAATACTTAAGCATTTTTTTCTGGGGTAACAAGATGTAAACAAAAACATTCCAAAGATTACACAAGCAGTAAAACATGCACTTTGAAGTAAGCTGCAGTAGTTTGACAACAAGCCACCTCAAAGTGCTAGTGTGCCAAGGACTAAGTGAACACACAACTAGAATGTGTGCAGTAATCTATGGCCGCATGTTTGTTTATATTGACAGTTGTGCGTGAAATGTAAGTATATTTTCTAAATAAATGGACTGTTTTCATAAAATATCTAGTCTCATAAGATGCTGCAGCTGATGTAAAACACAGTGAATCTCTAACATTCACTAACTTTTATTTTAAAGGATTTTATAACACGAATTGCCAAAAAAAAAATGGGATAATTTTTTTTGTCCTTCAAACTTTACAAGTGTTATAAAATATTTAATACTTGACAGAATTAAACATAACTTCATATAATGAAAGTATACAATGTGTACTATATAATTAATTAATAATAATGCCTAAATGTTCTTTAAACATTACAATTTAAGTGATTAGACTAACACAGTGTTGTGTACCAGGGAGGTAATTGTGTGGTTCGGAGTGCAATGTAATCTTGGATATTTTATGCTTCTGTGCATAATTATGTGGAGTAAAATATCTTAACATTGATTAACTTTTTATATTGAAGGATTTTTTAACCTAAATTGCCAAAAAAAATTAGTTACTATTTGGGATTAAAAAAATTTCCCCATAAATTGGTTTTCTGGATTAAGGTTGCGGTTCTGTAAGCGGCTTGTAATCATGGAAATACGGTAGTGCAATTTTGAGATGTACCTTGAATGACATCTACATTACCACTTAAATCACTGAACTTATTTGAAGCGCCAATATTTCCTACTTGCCAAAGATAGCAATTACTGTAGCTTGCTGATTTCTCATTAGTTAATGGTATCATGTGTTTGTTTCTATATGCACGCGGTATCTAACATACCAGCGGGCCGAGTTGCAGGGGTAGGTGATTGCAGCATTTGCTTGTGGTGCGACATGCAAGGTTGAAATCCCTGGTGTGGTTATGCCTGTCGTTCCTACTCTGAGATGCTCCCCAACAAGTCTAGTCTTTAAGTCAAGTATGTTACTGATATTAACAACACTGAATGTCTCATGATTTAATAAAAATTTGTGTGCTCTTCATCCTTGACCTCCAATTATTTACTGTATTTACTCAAAATAAACACCCCCATTGTTATGAGATTGGTGTCTCAGAAATTGGGTGGATTGGCTGGTAATTTTGTCTTCCTGTGTAACGTGCCGTTCCTTCCCCAGCCAGTTAAATTTAGTACGTGCAACATGTTTCCATTGCTCCTTGTTAGTATTCCATAAAATCATTACTTGAATTTGACATATACGTATTAACGTATATACCTTTCTCTCACACACCCATAATTTGTATCTCATTGGCAATAACATGCATATTTTGTGCTGCTACTGTATGTGGCTGTCTCTCGGCCCTCTTGTAACATTTATTTGCTTTGTTTTCATCAAGATTGTATGACTGAAGACACCATACATTTCACAAACAGTGGGGTACTGCTTATTTATGAGTTACTGGTATTAAATTAAATTTTCACCACCAAAATTTGTATTGTGATTATTTATAACCACATAAAGTGAAAACTTTAACCAGCTAACTCGGTTTGACCAAAAGTTCACATCCACAGAGCATTTTCTGTGGTCCAAACAATATTTGTATGTAAATAATGCTAAAAATGTCTGTTTTTGCCTAATTCAAAATTTGATTTTCACCGCATTGATCCCACATATTTTGGTAGCATCACTGAAAATTATATACTCCGATCATTAAACAATGCTGTATTAACAAAAAAATATAAGTATCAACTGTACTCACTAAGGCACATAGTCTGTCTCTTGTAAGGTTTCGAGATTTTGACAGATTGTATAAAAGTAGTACCTTGTCAGCAAACGAATACGTATCCTTCCATCACCATGTGCTTTCCTTGTGACTTTCGAAGCATATCAACATCATGTGAATTTTTGCTTGACATTTCAAACGTGCCAACTATAGACCTAATTGAGAAAAATATGTTATTACACAGATATTTTGTTTATTTCTGATGGTAACATCTACATTGTGTTATCAAATTAATATCAAATCACAAACACAAAAAAATATATTTTTTAAATCAAGAAATTTCATTGGACTTGCAAGTTTACAACTCTCACAACAGGAAAATATTTGAAGCAAGATAGAAAGAGCTTGATGTTGGTTAATGTTAACAGAGAATACAAAAACTTACCTGCCCTCAAATATGATCAGAATTGCCTTCTTTGTACACCTCTTGAAAAATCTCATGAATTTGTTAAAAAAAGGACTGTGAATCTCACATAGTTAACTGATGTGAGCATCAGAAAAAAACATTAATTCACAACTGAGCAGTAAATTGAAGAAGGAAAAAAAAAGGCTGCTGGAGTTCTGTGTAAAGGCAATGTCACCAGTACGCCTACCTTAAAAAAATTACATTTAGACAGTGAACAAGCACAATGAGTTAGACCTGTCAAATCATACACAGAAGTAGTTAATTAGAACTGTAAAGGTCTTCTAACAATCAATTAGTTATGGAACTTATTTTGTATAAAAAACATTCCTCACAAATGATGAAGACTGGTAGGCCTGTGATCATTAAGTAATGCGGATCTAGTGGCAATCACATCAAACACAGGGCCATATATACTATTACAGTAACGTGGATATTTAATATACATGCCCATCGTCACCCAAAAAAATTTTGGTACGATAGGTTACCCTATACGATTAGTATTTGTTACCATAGTTAAAAAATGTGCTATAGAAGAAAATGTACTTTACATAGTCTTTCTGGACAAACAAAACCTCTATCGGTTTTAACGTAATGAGGCCTAAATAATTAGTATTTAATTACAACTGCATTTGTGGTTTTATCTACACACACCAGCGAGCAACGTAACCTCAATGTTTTGGTGAAGTCTATACTATGTGTTGTTTATTGACCAAACAAAAATAACTTCAATTCTAACATTAACATACTTTCTAAGAAATTAAATGAATGCTGAACATTTAAATGTTATTTGCTAAAAACCAGCACACAAACTTAACATGTTTACCTTAATTTTAAAAGAACTAAGAAGCATTTGCCTAAGATATTTACATCACACTCCAAATATTCACATACATAATTTATCGCTATTTTCTTTGCGGCAGTTTTTGACGCTATTTCAAATACGACGCCACTGTATTACACTTTAAATACATTGGCAGCAGTAGCTGTCCAATTCTGGAAATGTTAAACGAGACTGTCTATACAAAGTTGGTATACAGTACATTATGTACACATGCACAAGTAATACTATTATATAGAGGCAAGATTTTGTGGTATTATTTTAAGACAAATTTTGTTTTTAAAAATACCTTATTTGGTGTTGTCGGTTTTACTAGGAAAGTTTGTTTTAACTGAAATTTCAGTGTTAGGAGGTGTATAACTTGCATTTTGGTCTTTGGCTGTGTATTAACTTGTTTTTCTGTTTTAACACTATTCACCATATAATCTTGGCTCTGCCAATAGATAACGAAAATAAAGTTAATTTTCAACTTACATTGTTTTTGCTTACGTCTCGCTGCCATGCATTTACATTTAGACCTCTTTATTATTGTTGTGCGAATATTCAGTATACTGAAATGAAAACAAAAAATGGCAACGTTCACTTTTGTTTCTGTAAAAAATTTAGTTGCTGAAATGTGAAACAATGAAAATTCCTGATTTCAATGAATTTCCAGGGATTTAACGAATGTTCACATTGTGCACTATCAAAGAAACCTTTTGTCTGTAAATCATCTTGTGTGTGCGTGTGTGTGTCTATATATATATAACTACATCAAATGAAGATTTAAATGTTGGCAACAAGACCCCTGTGGAAAATACTCCATATCCTGCATTTTTTGGGTTGATTTTACAATAAATTTGTTATAATGAGTAACTTGCTTAAATGTTATCAAATTCAATATTAATCTTATGTTAAGACTGAGCTCTAATGACATTATTGTTCATTTTCGTGTCAGTTTCATAGAAGTTCAAACCATATCTTTCGTTTTCGCTTGGTGAGGAAAAAGTCACATTCGCACAACCCTATAATTTATGTAATTTACGACTTCCAAAATAACCCGTTTTTTTATTTCGTTGTGATACTTTATAACAAAAAAATAACAAATTGTGGCAATGAATCATAATGTCACCACCTACAAGAAGCGAAAAAAGAGGTAGTTATAGTTTTTCAAAAAATCACATGCAACACTACACAGATATACCGTATTTTGACAGAAAAACAATAGAAAAAATAAGGGTTCTGCTACAATTCCGGGTCGTTTTCAATTCAAAACATAGGCACTAATACCACAAATGTGCAACACTGCTAGTTCAGTATTTAGGTTTGTTTTATATGCACAAAATTACTACGTGCTTCAATTCATAATTTTTACTCAATTAGCAGTTAGTCCTCCAAAATTGGCATGCCATGAGACAGGATTTCGACAAAGGTATTTCATGCTTAAATAAAATGTGTCCTCAGGTTGTAGTATGTTTGTAGTTCCGAGACTGTACCTGTCAACTTTGACAAGGGTACTGTTACAGTGTAAGAGAGATATTACCCTACAGCCAGGTTACACATGCCTGTTTCATTGCGATTAGCTTTTCTTTGAAACTAAATAAAATATATTATATAGGGATGTCAAAATATCAATTTTTCTCTATTCCGATTCTCGATTCCAACTGTAAAACCTTTCACTTGATTCCACCTCAATTTCGATACCATAAATTAGGATATAGTGATTATCAACATGTGCCTAGTCAATGTATCCTTTTGAAATTTTGTTGTATTGGTCAAATTAGACAGACACAAGTATGAGGAGTATTACAGGAAAGACTTTCTGGTCTGCTGAGTGAAGTTAATTTCCTATATTAATGTAACATTCAGACTTATCTAATTAGGCCTAACAAGTTCATATCAGTATTTAAAATAATTCTAAGATTTATTTTAAATGAATATTGACACAGTATTATACAAAATAGTTCTCAACTTCCCAATGCAATATTTTAGGTCAATTTATGAATCTAACCAATATGTACACAAATAGTGATGCTATTCAGTACTGAAACTGAAATACAAGTAACCTTATATTTAGCATTGCTAAATGAAAATGCTCCTACCAGACATGTTATGTTGCAGGGACTCTGGATGACCTGCTGCTACAAGCATCTTTGCCTAAAAGATGTTCTGAAACATCATAATTGACAATTTTCTTGTACTTGTCCTGTTTACTTAAGTGTTTTCTCAATTTACTAGTTGTGTGACTAACCCCACCACGTGAAGTTTTTGCAGAGCACAAACATAATTTGAGTCATTTTTACATCATCAGAAGAATAATTCCACGCATCGCTAAACATTTTCTTTATGTGTAACTAAATAAAATTCTCAGTCCCCACTTTAAATATGTAGATGTATATCCTGGTCCTGGTATTATTAAATATCCTGGTCCAGGATCCTTTTGCTCTCACCACTAATAACTATCGCGCAACATACTAAAAGCCAATGCATGTTCTATGTCAGTGACCTGGAACTCTAGGATATTGCCCCTAATGAGGATTGTTATCTACAAACCACATCTGTTTGCAGACAGACTCCTTCCTTCCGGGTTCTCACGCCAATTAGAACAGTTACACACAACGAAGTGCTATCTCCAACATTATCCGCGTGCCGCGTGTGCTGCGGTGACCTTTCATCCATGACAGAGTGATGTCGGAGCGAAGTGAGGCAGCCAAATCCTGATAATAGCAGTCTGCCACATGGCAGCCATCGAATCATTTAACCGCGAGTTTAGATATTCGAACTATCTCTTCCCCTTCATTATCACCGATAATCAGGTTCTACTGTATGATCTTAATTCTTTCGTAGTCCAGCCATCATTGAATGGTTAATTCCGGTCAATGCATGCGAGTTCGGTACATGTTCAGGCTATTTGGAAAACCAAAGACCTGTTACTGTGCAACATAACCTCAAAAAATGATGTGAAGTTGGACGAGGATTTATAACAATTAACCATTTGATTCTCGGTTCTTCGATACCTGTAATAATCGAGGGATTGACTTTGAGATCCCTAATATATTATTCAATAGCATTTCTTTTTGAATCGTTGGTCATAAATTTATGCAAAAATATTTTCAAACTAAATAATTTTTTCAGCGCTTCACAGGGGTAGTCTTGAATTTAAGTTTAAATAATTTTTCCTCAAAAATATTTTTTTAGGAAGGGGTCGTCTTCCTTTCAGGTAAATACGGTATGTGCACATTACTCACGATGATGAAAAATACGTAGGTAAAGCAACATGTAAGGTTTTTGTTATTTTAATAATATGAACAAATTTAATACGGTAGACAATTATCCCTTAAGGTGGAATATCAGATGCTATATTTGCTCGTAATTTGCGTGCAGTGTTATCTACTGTTCACTGTAAAGTGAGCACTTCTGATGCCCTAGTTACTTTTTTTCTTTCAGCCATTTTTAATCCTTTAACCACCTCTTTAAATAAATATTGCAATGTATACAATAAACATGGCATATATATTCCACCACACTCGGAAGTTAACGTCTACTGCTAAAATAAAACACATTTACTAACCAATATTCCAAATTAGTGGGCTTTCAAAAGTGCTCACTTTACAGTGAACAGCCTATAACAATATTTCCGCTAGGTAACACTAACATAGCCTAAATGGGTAAGAAGCTGCAAAATGTAACAAAAAAAAGTGTAGCATGGTGCTATACACTGTTGCCAGTGGTGGTTAGTCATTTGTCTCTCAAAACTTTCAAATCCTGTATAAACCAGTACAAAATACAGACATGACCCTTTTCACAGTTACAAAAATAATTCATTCTAATGTAATTAATTTTTTTCTGCTTATATGATATTATACTCCTGTAAGTACCTTCATTTGAAATAACATATACTGTGGTAGTTATAAAACTAAATTA
The DNA here is from genome assembly GCA_029891345.1 of Dryococelus australis. Taxonomy (NCBI): domain Eukaryota; kingdom Metazoa; phylum Arthropoda; class Insecta; order Phasmatodea; family Phasmatidae; genus Dryococelus; species Dryococelus australis. The sequence goes on from CM056995.1 coordinate 176,425,332, forward strand.
AAATCGAAATAAATAGTATTTATAACGCATCTGTTCTATGCACAAATGTGTCTATATTCTCAAAATCTTAATTCCACACACTCACAAGGTAAACGAGTCCAGCTAGTATACTACCGTGACAGTCTTGTTACCCATCGCAATTTCCTCCATTTTCACTTTCCTTCATTTGATTTGTAGTGTTAGATTTATTTCGCCTTACATTTATCTTTATACTGGGCATTTTACAACATTGATTTTGCTGAATGTTTGCTAGACACTAAATATTTAATAAGTTACAATAGGTGTCTGGTTTACAATCTGAAGGTTGAGAATCAAGTTATTAAAGGAGTGCTTCTAAATGGGATCAGTATTTTCTGTGTACAGTGTATGTACTGTGTTATTAGTCTTGATTAGTGGAAATGGTCACAAAAGAACCTGAAAGTCTGCATTTCTATTATTCCTTGTTAAAGAGAAAATGTTTACAGATGTCTCTTGAAGACTTGAACTGGCCTTATAGTAGTATGTCTGCAATAGCTGGATCACTGTTTGTTACATTTGGAAATATAAGATCTAGTTACTGTGTGATGTTTTAGTTAGTTATATTAGAATCAATTTTTTTTCCAGTGTTATTTCCAATGGAAGGACGTCCCTTTATTTTTATGAAAACTTCCATAATTTGATTTTTTATAAATTCATTTTTCTTTGACAGTTTGTTTTAGCGAGTAATATTACTCAGTTGTTTTTTGCAGATGTACAACTAGGAGCAAGTGTGCGTCTGAGCTAGTTAATTCCTGATGTTAGTATTTGCGTGTGCGAGAGATTTGGCAGCACTTAGATGATGGGTTAACACCAGTGGTAGTGAAGAGAGTAGGGATCGAGCAGCAGTGGAGTATGTGTGTAGAGGAAATGGGAATATACTGAGAAAAACCAACAAACTGCACGAATAGTCTGACAATGTTAAGTTGGAAGGATGAGAGAGCTCACATGCGACATTGGCATGGTGTTGGTGTAGGAATAAATATTGTGGTGGTTTTGCTACAATCGGCATTCTTTTACTAAATGTTCATTCATGAACTTTATTTTACAGTTGAATCCTGAGATAAAGTATAGAAAGGGACTTATATTTTATACTTCATACTGAAAAATACTTTATACTGACTAAGTATTTGATTATAGTATTATAGGTATCTGTAAGTATTTGATTATAGTATTGTAGGTATCTGCCTGTGAAGTAGCCGCTAAACAATTTGGGAATTGGGGTCATATTTTAATTGACACTTTTAGTTTACTAAAAGGTTATGTGACCCAAATTAGTATACTTAAGTAATGACTTATAGTAGAATTTCTTTATATTGACCCCATTTAAAGAGACCCTTTTTCTATAATGACTCTTTGAGGAATGGTACAAAATTTGAATGAAAAAAGGTATAAAATTGTTGGGAATTCTTTTGAGAAATTCATTTGTTGCACTTTTTTGCCCCCCCCCCCCTCTCGTGGCATATCTCTTGGCCAGTGCTCTATGGGCCGGGCCAGCCCATATATACAAATTCTCCCCCCTCCCCCCTTCTTTCTCTCTCTCTCCAGGTCTCACTAGCCAATATCTATTAACTCCGCACCCTGCACTCATCAGGCAGCCAAATGTTTAAAAATGCTATGCCGGGCTACCCTCATTGTTTAGCCTGCCAGTGTACTCTTTCCACTTTGCCTTTACTGATAACAAATGAGGTTGCAAATACCTGGCCATGGTATTATTTTATTTGGAATGTGTGTTTATTATCATGAATTATTGTTTTGTTGAAACATCCTCTAGTTTTTTCCACAAAAGGCCATCAAAACTGAATTTGCTCTCACAAATAAGTACACAGCAGCCAATGTTACAATTTTTGTAGTTATTTGTGTGTAGATGAGAGAGGTCACAAATACCCGTCAATGGTATAGTTTTATTCGGAAGAAGTCTATTGCATCAAATTAATTCCATGCAAAAATCATGTGTGTAAGAAGGATATACACTGTGCTCTGGCAATGTGTTTGCTCGTTTTTTTACGATAACTGGGTGTCTTGCGTTCCCTTCCATGATGTCGCTTCTTCAGAAGACTTGTGTCTATAGATATAAATTTATAACTAGAGATGGAACCTTCTATACCTAGATACCTCTTGATACTTGGTGGTATCAAGTATCGGCACATTCGTGGCAATACTTTTCTACGAGGCTAAGAAAACTTTTTTTTTAGCATATGTTATAAGTTGACCGTGAATTGTGTAGTTTGTTAAATAAATTCAGCCGAAAGTCTCTGTATTTTTAAGTTCTATACTATGAGAGAGGCTGCTCATGTTAATAAAACATGTTGGAAAGAGGACATTGCATATTCATAGAATATGGCAAGCTTCAAAAAATGTAAAATACCGGTAACAGAAACACTTACATTGAAGAATTAAACACTTCTTTTGTGCTTTCCATCAGTGAAAGAACTCTTAAAATGTCGCATTCCGAACACATTACGATGTTGGCTCTAGTATCTACAAAGCTGTTCAAAATGAACATTCTAAAAAAACAACAAATAATTAAAACATGTAAAAAAAATTTTTAAGAAAAGAACATCATTAAGAGTGATTTCTTTAATCTTCAAGCACTGTTTTTTCATGACATAACTTCCATTCATTCTTAAGTTATTGTCTTCCATGGGTGAAACGCTTGTTCACTTTTACCATGAAACGTCCGTATTGACGTAAAGTAACAATAAATATGTAGCAGCAATACCGTTAGCATCTTGATAATGGTAGGCAATAATTTAAATGCTAATGAGTATTACTCTGTCACATAAAATATATGATTGACCAGCAGCCAAGCTCTGTAGTAAATAAAGGCGGCTGCATATAAATTCGTAACAAACAGCGTTGCCAATCTGCTGACAACGATCATATTATACAATTTCAAAAATTATGTCACAAAGAAAATTTTGTTACAATCCAAACACTATGTTAATAACTTCTCATTCCGGGGCCAACCATGCTCGTTCCGAAGCCGGCCGTGCTCATTGCAGGGTGCTGTCAGTGATTCCCCACATTTCAAAACTGATGATGCAAATACGACTCGTAGTTTGTACATTCACACTTTTTTTTTTGGAACAAAGAGAAAAAAAACATAAAATATAAAAATACAAAATTTACTGTATGAAAAAAAAGCCTACCAAGATTAAAACTTTATTAGGCTACTTACATTCTGCTACATATACACAACATTAATTCGGTCATAGTTGGCAATGCTGAATTTAACATTTTGTTAACTTTTGTTTAGTTTCTTCTACATTTATTCACAGTGGTTCATGGTTGAGAAATGATTTCCATTAAAATCACATGAGCTTGATAAATTTATGAAAAAAAAATTTGAACCATGTGATGAATAAGTGCTAAAACTGTTTATTTTCAACAACACCTAAGATGTCAGTATATTCAACTCTATATATATATATATATATATATTATATATATATATATATATATAATCTTAATGCTCTGTGATATGTTTTTATTTTCGACTTTTTTAAAACTTTACACTGTAAACAATTGCTTGTGAATTTGAGTACATCATTGAAATTTTTAATTTGTTTTTTATTGAAGGTATAGAGTATCGAGGCTATCGTGAGTAAAACAGTATCGGATATCATGTATCGAAAGTATGGTATCGTCCCACCTCTAGTTATAACAAATCCTCTGATTTTCTCACACGAAAGCACTGGAAATGGATTTTGCTCTGGGTAAATCTTGTGCACCGCTCTATGTTTCTGAACATTTTTGGTGACAAGGGAGGTTAAGTATGCTCTTCTTGGATATAATTTCATTTTGAAAACAGTTGCTTATTAAAATAAAGGGATATATATTTAAGAAACTTGCCATATTCAGTTAAAATATGATTGGACACAAACTTCATGCAAAATATTGCAAATTTTTTATCTATAGATTCTGTCCAAAATTTGCCACAATATGTTTTGCAACCACCTTATTTCCGGAAACTGCAGGTGGTAGTTTTGGTCAAGTTCTAGTGTACACACATTGCAGAAAAATTGCTGTAGGCTTGCTGTTCATAATTACTAGAATACTATTGAAGTCAATCTTTGAAATATGTAATGTTCCATCCTGTGTATATAACGGACATTATGGTAGCATGTCCGTAGTAAAATTGCTAAGATTGGAGGGAAAGTAATTCCATGTTTCAGTTTTGACTTTAAAGTTTTAGGTAAACATATATTATTTAAGCAGAATTTAGGTTTCAGCCATACTCAAACAATGTTATTAGTAAAGTGCAACACTTCAAAGACAATTTTTACCTTATTTTTGTTTGCAATGTCCAAAAGATGTACGCAAGCGTTCAAATGAAGGCAAAAATAAAAAATGTGTTATATGTCAGTTTTCCAGTTTTCATTCATTAAATATTTATTTGCGAATACGTAAATAGTAAGCATGTGTAATGTTGCTCACTACAAGACTTAATTCTTTATGAAAAGAAGTGTTTTTATTAATGCTTTGTGTTTGGGTGTTTTGCTACATGTTTGTGTTGGTATAAAAATATTTGTTTGTGAACAGGAAGATTCTAAATACACTCGTTATGGAATTAACTTTAACCTGAAAATATTACTAATGAATTAGAACCTTTCTTGTAATGAATCTGAAGGGAACCCTTTCTGTGTTAACTGTATAGGGGAAGCTTCATGTGTACACTTTTATTGAAATAAAATACGAAACTGATGAACCTAATTTGCATGCATAGAGTACAGTAATTATAGGCCGTACACGATAAAGTGAGCACTTTTGAAAGCCCTGCTAAAGTTCTACTTTGTTACCCATTATGTATCCTTCCACCACATGTAAACAAACATTGCTGTGTGATTGCCACATGTTAATAAAATCAATGTTTACATTTCAGGACTGCTAAATGTAACATGTAAAATATTATATATATAAATCATGTAACATCTACGATGTATATCACTATATATATATATATATATATATATATATATATTAAAATGGATAATCGTTTGGGTCATGTCAAAGCTCCGATAGACAAACCTGGCACTGACTATTTGTACGTAGTTTGCTGGAACTCGTGACTTTACACAAATCACTACAATACAATTAAACACCATACGGCCTATAATAAAACGATGAGTGCAGATATGCTGAAAAATAAATGGGAAATATTAAAACACCATTACTTCCAGCTTCCAAATTTGTAGCTTGCATAGCTTCCAATCCATACAAGCAAAGCCAAACACAGAAGCATGAAGGAGCCACAACAACGGGCCTTTGGTTTTGACCTTTGCACCAATCATGTCACTCAATATAATTATGAGTTACAATAAATACATTATCTTTACGCCAATAATTACTTTAAACTGTACAAAATAAACTGCATACAAGTTAAAGTAGCCATAAATTAACATTACACTTGCAATACAGCATTATTTTTTAGAGCTACTTTTCAAATTTCATTGCCAGCTTAACTGGGTGTGTTCATCCCCAGTTTGTGCGGTAACACACATGGTTGTACATACGCAGTTGCGGGCAGTGGTTTTTTTTTCAAAGGTAGATTTCTAGAGTGCTCACTTTAACATGAACGGCCTTTGATAATCTTAGCCTGTGGGAAAGAACTTTATAACTTAAATGCATTGTAACCTTTGTGGTTAATTTTTAATGGAAGATGCTGACTAGATGTCCATTCAGATGTTAATATTTGGTTTACTGTGTGAACATAACATATTGTATAATTGAAGAACTTAGTCAACTATGTTAAGAAAAGAAAGGCAAAGTTACAAGCTATTTTTTGAGGCAGAAAATCTGCATTATGTTTGCATTAGCTTCTAAGGTTAGTCACCCTCCTGAAACACGTTCCTTTCTACTTCCGTCACCTACTAACTACACAGGTGGCCTATTGACAGTGGAGGGTAGGGAAAGCGAGGAATAAAACTTCACAGAGAAAGATCAACCTTTGGGAGTAAAAGAGTTTTAAACGACAATCCCAACGCCATCAGAGGTCATTCACAAGCCCTTACTTAATAAGCTCCAGCTAAGGTGGGGTTCCCCACGTTGGGAAGTTCTGCAATAGGTAGATCTGGTTTTGAGTACACAAAACAGACTTCAACAATCGCGATGCCAGTGTCGCGACAAGCGCTCTAAGAGTGCTTCGGCAAATCCCCTGTGTAGAGAGTAGGTCTTGTGGATTTGCATGGGGGAATGAAATCAGGCGTCACATTGACCAGTCTCTTTCGAGGCATTACTTTTGGAAGCACGGCAGCTTCACACTTCTCGCCAGCTGGCTTGTTGACGCGGTACAGCGGTAGACACTGGTTGTGGTGGAGCGGTGTGGTAGCTGCTGGGAAGTCCTGGGTTGTTGTAGAAGGGATTACCATGAAACAATTCTTTAACCACTGTTCTTCGAGACCTAGTGGAGTGTCTCCGTACTGTACAATTACTTGTTGCTTAAGTTGGGAACTGCCTGGTCCTTTTGTAGTTGACAGAAATAAAGGGGTGTTGTTCTCTGCCTCGCAGGGAGGTATTAATTCATGTTCGGTTTCTTTTACTATTAATTTTAATTTCACTTTATTACCGCCTTTTCAGTGTAAGGCATGAGAACAGATAAAATGAACTGCCAAAGACTAAGCCAGTTATTTAAAGCCACCATAACGTGTACTTCTAGACACACTGGCTTTTCAATGCAATATTTCGCTCTGTTCCTTGTCCGCCTGTCACTGTGCAGTGGATGAAACTTTCTGCCGTTACCCAGCGGTAAAACAGAACCTTGAATATTACACGTTTTATGCAGTAATGCCTAGGTGTGGTTCCACTGCGGTTCAGGTGGCTAAGATAGCTGGTCCTGCAACCCAGCGATGGTGGGTAGGAAACTATTTAGTCTCATGATTCCACCAGTGGAGGCGTTCCTAAAGTGCTTTGGGTGCTCCCAAAGATCTACCGGGTGGCATATCTCGGTTGGCCTCTTTATGTGTATGTATATGCCTTTGTGGCTTGACACGCGAGTAGCCGGCTTGACCTTAGAACAAGAGTAATGCAAACTCTTAAAAATACCTTAAAGAGAGTAAGAAGGGTTTCAAGTCTTTTATTGAAAACGTTCAGATAGTTAGGTTTGATAATAAAAATATGTTTATTAAATGCGTATTCGAAACACATGGTTTCGTACTCTCCTAGAATTATTAGAAAATACTATACGTTGTTAAAATTAACACATAATTTTACGTGAAAATACCAGATGAAGGCAACCTGGATAAACTAATTGACGTTTTGTGATGTAAAAATTACCTGCTAAAGAAATTAATTAACTAGCCAATTGATTAAATCCTCTTTGAACAGCCAGGGTTGTTGTGAAGGAACAGAAATAGAAGAAGGGGGTCTTCACCAGAAGGGCAAAGACGTCGTCTTGTCTAGAGCCCTAGGGTCGTACAGAGGGGATGTCATCGCAGTGACCTGTATTACCTTAGTGTAGAATATCGGGAAAGGAAGGTTGGTGTGGTAGCGTCATTGGCAGGACCCTCTGGTTGGTATCGACGGCCCTCAGGAGCTGCTGGAGGCAGCTGAAGAGGTGAAGGACCCTCTGTTAGGTGGCGGTCCTCTGGAGCTGCTCCGGCCTCTGGATGTCCGCTGTCAACGATGCAGAAAGGGGGTCTAGTACTAGTGGGCCCTTGAAGATATTCTCTGGGTGGAGACGGATTAGCACAGTACCTGCCCCGAGACCTGCTCTGGAAGTCCTATTTATACCAAAATCTAGAGCTTGTTGGACCTCATAAGGGTGAGGGGGAAGTTATCCTCTCTTTGCAGGGGTCGAGAAATCCTAATTTCCAAAGGGGTGACTTATTGCCTGTGCCTCAGGCATTGACATATTTTATCGCCTCTGTTGGAGGCTCAGGTAGCTGTGGTGCTACAGTGGAATTTGTGCTGCCCTCCAGCGGTGCGCTGGAACTGGCGCGACCTTCGTATAGGGGGCTGGTAGCTCGGTAGATAGTACAATCTTCTGAGAGGGGTGTTGACATGACTGCTTCTAAGCGAGTTTCGGTGAACAGTATAATCTAGGAGCACATGTCTGCATTATCAGTATCCTGTAAGCATTTGTCCTGACTCCGTTTCTGTTTGTTTGACATGACTTACCCCATAAGGATGAATGTGCTTCGAGATGGGGCGAAGTTGTTCAGTAGAGCACACTTGCTAGAAGCGCAGAAATATGTCATGTGTCCACATCTGGTGTGGGGGGGGGGGGGGGCTGTGCTTGTTTCCTTCTCCACTGAGACACGGAACCTTTTCAATGTCAACGTGGTATATAGTTAGCTCACAGCAGGGTGGAACTTGGTACTAAATTTAAGTTGCAAACTTTGTTTGAAAAAACCGTCGGACATTGAGCACGTTTTTCACTGAGGCTTTAGTTTCTAGATTCAATGAAAGTTCCGTACATTGGAAAACTTTCAATGTTATTAAAGGCCAGACTTGTCAATTGTTTAGACTGAATTATAACTACCTGTATCAGTTTATGTTTGTGTAATTGGCTAAAAATTATCTAAAGGGCAGAAGTACCTATTTGGTCAACATTGGTAAATTTGGTTGAAGCCAATTTGAATTAGCACTGTTCTGAATGTAACAGTGGTGCAATGGCTCCTGAAATTAATAGTTGTAGCAGTTATGATGTAAACATTTTGTCTCCCACAGTTTCTTTTTGTGATGTATCGTATAGGTGTAGATGTACAATTGTAAAAACTTAAAAAAATAGCTTTGTATAGACCTACTTGTTGGGGCAGTGTTATATTTTATTAATTGTTACTGCATCTGTAACCCGTAGTAAATACATGTACATACATATGCATTTACAAATCTAAAACTGTAGCTAAACTGTTAACCATGTTTGCGAACTTATGTAAGAGCGACTAACAATGTAGTTTTAAATTCACATCAGTATGTTTGATGACATTTAGTCTAGTGCTGTTGGCTTTGGAATTTCCCATGCTGGCCATAGAAGATGTGGTTGAAATTTGAATAGCATATTACAGGGTTAATTGTATCTGATGACAGAATGCTTAAGGGGATTCCCCAATAAAAATGTTAAATGCCTCAAGGTTACATCTGGTTGTAAGAACGCATTGTGACTGGCCCACCCAATACTGTGGGATGCCTTTGTGGAAAGCTGCATTTCTTGCAAATTGCATCAGTGTTAGTATATTGTATTAAACTGAGGTTCCACTTTGTGAAACTGCAGGAAAGCCATAAAAATGCTGTTTTTAACTGTTTAATTTTTATATTTTCCTGTATGTACCATATTTCGGCATGTGTAGGTCGCACATTTTTTCCAAAAAAAATGACTTCAAAGAAGTGGAGTGCGGCTTATGTAAGAGTTATTGGCGAAAAAAATTTACCTCCAAAACATGTTTAGGAAATTGTCAACATGCAGTACGTTGTAATGTTTTAACTAGTTTCGAAGGAAGGAAGGGAAGAAGAGAGAAAGAGAAGAAGAAACCATTCTGCTCATGCAATTATTTGTTCACTCCTGTTAATAAACAAAATAACCTTCATCCCACGTGTGTCATATGTAAACAAGTTGGAGCTCGGCAATAGATATCATACATGAGAAAATAATTTCTCTGCTGTACAAGAGAAAGATATCTTGCGTAGTTCACATGCCCGCTGCCACGCAAGTACGCATTGATAAAATACCATTTTGTGTAACATGTTGCAATGGTTTTGCTTTCTCAAGTCACATTACCATGTGTGGAATATAATTGCGCGATGTATATTTGTAAACAACGCAACTTAATACAAATTTTCTGTCACAAATGTTTTATAGGGGAGAGATTAAGTCTGAATTTCTTATGTTTGTATGGAATCGGGACTTGACCGTATTTACAGGAATAGAAAAATTCAGAGCGGTCTATGCTTGAAATATTAATTTTCCCTAATTTTGCATCAAAAGCTTCTGGTGCTGCCTATACATGCCAAAATACGTATATATAATAAAATAAAAGTAACAAAAAACTAGTGTGTGTGTGTGCGTGGGGGGTTGGGTAGTTTTTTCTCTCCTTCATTATCTGGAAAAAGTGGTTTTCCCAGAACATTTATTTGAAGATACATGTGTATGTACAAGCGGTTTTTCTTTGGAGTTTCCTTAAACTCCATTACACACGTGATAGAAAATATACAAAGACCTGTCTATTTTATAAACACAACTGCAAACTTCCTGCATATAGTGCTGCCATGTGTGTCTGCTTATCAATGTTCACTATTACTCTGTTTGTAAGATACGGAGGGAGGGAGGTAGCCTGGAATGACCTGCCATGTTGCCACATTGCCTCTAGGCCCTTAGGGGTGGTGGAATATAGCATGAATTTTGTCTCCTTGCTGCATTTTCAAAATGTGTTCGTAGCATTTATTTTTATATTTACGTAGCAAACAGGATTTTACCAGCAATATAGGTGGTAGAAAATGGCATTCCTTTTGTTTATAGAATTAAAACACACTTAAAAGAAGTCATTCTACTGCTGTAAGAAAATCTTATATAAACAGGTTGCCTTTGCATTCCATTGCTATCCATTTTCACCTTGCTTTGTCCTTGCTGCTTCTCAAGATCTCAAAGTTACGCGTTGACCAGAACCTCTAGACTCAACAGCTTGGTTAAACTTGCAGTAGCATCAACCTTCATTCGCAGATTGTTTATAATTTGCTGTTCCCTGGAGTTGGTGCGGTCAGAATGTTGAATGCCATGTCTGCACTGAATACTCAATGCAGCTGGTTTTCACTGTGACATTCTGGTGAGACATTCCTGTTTGTGACTAAATAACCCTTTTTGAGGACTTGTTCCGTTGTGCACAGAATTAAATTTGTATGCAATTAAAACAAAATGCACAGTAATTGTACATGTGCATCCAATAGTTGCTTGTAAAGAGTGTACGAAGTTAGTGATGGGATTGTTTTTTCTTGATGTACTCATTGCTGTACAGTGGCATAGGTACATCCAGTGTGCATTCATGTGCACACTGTTCTTCCCCCCACCCCCTTCCCTACCACATTCTCAATAATGAAAAGCTGAGGTGGTCAGCCAGATAGCCTACTGTACATATGAACTTTTTTAATGTGAAATGCTATGGTGATGAAATTTGTGATCTGGTAAATGAGGTAGGTTTCCATGTCTTGCATCATTTTGACATGACCATGTGGTGTTGCTCCACTTCTGATATGCACATGTTTGGAAAGAGTGTAATGGCATACTAGTGTAACCAAAGGTAGGTAAGTTGCAGTGTGTGCACTTGCTTTGTATGCCTTGTTCCTAGTTTTTTTTCTTCTTTGCAGCAAATGTTGTTCTTGTTTCTAATGTTACACACTGCTGGTTCTGTGCCAGTTGTATGAATGGCTGGTGAGAAATGTGTGTATTGCAGGGTAAGAATTTGCGTGACCTTGAATGTGTTATTGTATTCTACTTTCCAGTTACATATAGATGCACTGCTCATTTGGACAATTTTTCTATAAGCTAATACAGTAGTTGTGAAGTGAAAACTAGTACAGAGCAGACAAGTATGTTCATACTGTGCTGTGTTTTGTTAGGGTTAACGTCCCTGTTACCTGGGCTGTTCTGGTAGCTGATGATTTCACTCCAGTCAGTGTGTGGTGACAGTTTGCACCAAGGTAGTCTAAAGTATAAAGTAACATTGTATAAAATTCCCAGTTGTTGAGTGTGACATGTGTAGGATAGAACACAAGTGGCAGCACATTAGGGATCCTAGCGTGTTTGTTTTTTATACTGAGTGACTACTGTGTACTCTGATGATTTGTGTTTCTTTGTGCTAGCTTTCTTTTTTTCAGGTGGGGACCTTTTTTACGGCCACATTTACCGTTACAAAGAACAAACAAACAGCGGAATGTAATTATTACAACATGATAAATTCAGTTGCTGTTTTGACGGTAGTCATATGTCTGCTAATGGACATAATGTAAGCATGTTGCTCGTGTGTTTTCACACATTGACTGTGCCCTCAGTAGCAATGCACCGTAACTTTGCTTGTGGAATGTTGCTTAGTGTATGAGCAGTGTTGTTGTTGTGGTCCTGACAAAGTTGTCAGTGTTTGCAGCGAGGCAGCTGCGTGGAAACTTGGTCTGAGTTCCCACACGCAGCAAGCAGGGGACGTAAACGTCGACTCACTGCCTAAGCATGCGCACGCAGGTTTGTTATGGAAGATGTTCTGAAAGTCTGCTTCTTTTCTTATCTTAGCTGTTTTATTTATTTTTATGTGTATTCTCAGTATTTACCTGTTTGAAAACTTAGCAAAAATAATATGTTACTTTGGTTTGATAGTTAAGTGACCAACTAGTAGTGTTAAAATTAGGGTTGTGCAAGAATAATATATGGGCTTCGAGAAAGAAAAGAATTTTCTTGCGAGAATCGAGACGACAATGAGAAATTTTCTGTTAATTAACATATTTGTGACCAGCCTTTAGTATTTTTTAAAATCATGTGATTTCCTAGCATATGATTAAATTTTAAGCATAGGTTCATTTAAATGTCAAGTGCACATGAATCACGTCATAATGAATACCTACTTTTATTTTGAAACATACAGGTTCATTATGTACATGTTTTCCATCGTGAACTGAGCTTAGGCTACAAAGAGCAGAGTAACCACGCGTGCCAAAATACCAGTTTTACCACATTTGTTAATGATTCAACCGCAAAATACACCTATTGTATTAGCCACTTGATCCACAGTAAGTGGAAATGCGCTGTTCACAAAAAAAGTTTTAGATTGTTAATTGTTAAATTTGGCTAGTTACAGTGATAAACAAATTATATTATTATATTTTTCTCGTGGGTTGTTTGTTTGTGTTGTTTTTTCTCTCTCCCCTCTCTCTCTCTCTCTTCCCGCTTGCGAAATAACCTTTCATTTATCATGGTGCTTTTTTTTTGTTTTATTATTGTAAACTTACTGTTTGGCGTTTCTGGAAAGAAGAATCGGATACATGATTTAGTTATATGGATGTTCCCTTTATGTTATATAATATTTGTTTGCATTAATATCATGATGTGCAATTTACTACTTATATGAGCACACGACTGGACAAGTTGGCAGTTTGTTTGTTGGTGAGGTTAAGGCATCATGGTCAGTGCCTTTAAAGCATAACTTATAGTTATGTCACTGTGCAATGAATTAATTTGAATAACTGTTTGGTTAATGACACAGTATTCAATACAGTATCTCGTTCTACATAAAGCAGAATAAACGTCATCTGGCTGTCATTCTAGACTGTTTGTTTTGGTTCAAGCTTTTCATTGTGCTTGAACACGCTGGTTAAAGACGTGCATGGATTGCCTTGAAGGTGCCTTCATTGCACATTTTTGTATTTAACAAACAAATAACAGTAACTGCTTATTATCATATGTTAAGAAAATTTATTGCCATGAAAAATTTCTCTTTGAGAAAATTAATTTTCTTGTTTGCTGTGTGAGAACACCGTCTTTCTTGACATTTTTCTCGAGTTTCGAAATCTTGCACAGCCCTAGTTAAAATGGTTTCTTGTGATTTTGACACCATTTGAAACTACTCACTGTTGAAGAATATGTGCAATATCATGCAGTTTCCTTCCACTTCACACTGGTACCAGGTATCTGCTATGTCAAAAACATGCTCTCGCTCGTCAGTTGAAGGAAAAACATTTTTTAATATAACCATTTAAATTTGGAAATGTGTAAACATTTGACCAGGCAAGAGACTATTGTTATCGGAAGAAACTGGTCATATTGTGATGAAAAATTGCGGAATTTGCTCAAGGGTGTTCTAACATTTCACCTTAGTTGGTAGTCCTAAGATTTATGTGATAAAAGTTTATGCCCGTGATGACATGAGAAATTATACTCTCAGCATTTTTGATTGGTTCTCGATATTTTTCATTACACATCATAATACAGCAAACAAATTGCACACACACCACTAGCGAAACTATGGAGATGGGAAACAAAGTCCTGGCGACCCAACACTAATGAATATTTATGCTGCTTTTAATTATGCCATCTTGGCAAAAACTAAACTTTAAGAAGGCAGGAAAGGAAACTTGCTCCCTTCCTGACATCCTGCAAACCACCTGCACTGGCGGAAAAAACAATATAGCTAGTAGTTGTTATCAGTGATAAAAAGATGAATAGAGAGAATAGTCACAGGCTCTTGCCAATGCAGGTTAAATTAGTTATTTGGATTGGCAGGAGCATGTTTCTTAGCACTTACAAGTTCCGAAAGCATCTGTTACTGAGCAGAGGCAGCCATCTACCCACCTCCAGAGTGGTCACGGCCCTTTCCCTACTCTTGATAGGCTGTCGGGCTCATGCCACTCCCTCAAATCCAATCCGGGCATCACGTGATCCAGACACAGCCGACCAACTAAATGTGCACCTGCCTAACTCTGTCTCTCTCTAAACCTGGAAAAGTGTAACAAATTGCCATCTGCCGATCAAAACCTTCCAGAACATTTTAATCTTACTCTGATTGCACAATATTCCAGAAAAATTACTATGTCTATATAATCATTAAAATGGTAAATAAAATAAAAAATAAAAAAAATTGGAAAATGTAAATAAAACATAATAAACACGTACTGGAATTATTAAATGTTAATAAAAGGTGCCATAATGCAAATTTTGAATAGAAAAACAAAATTCTCCTAAACCTCGCGACATTACAGTTTGTTATTCCTGAGTAAATACCTTTTTTGTACAAAATTTGTATAATGATTACTAGGCATATGCGAAGGGTTTTGAAGAATAATCAAAGTCGAAGGATTTAAAAATATACATATTGATTTATTGTAGGCTACAGTTTTAAAGTTTATTCAACTTGTTTGTACTGTTACTGCCACAAAAGAATGGATGCCTACTAGACACAGAGCAATTGAATGAAACATATCCTAATCATGTACTACTTAAAAGCTGAGATATTAAAATATCAAAATCTACAAGAGAGTAATCATTATACATTTAGATACCTATACAAACTTCATAAAACTACCATACTCAATATATCTAGTCCCATTTAGTGCCACCACTGCAGTGGGTGGCTATCAACATTTGGCATCTTCACTTTCCTCCTCCAAGGTCCCATGTCAATATCAGGCTAGATAATAATCTTGCTTGATTGTGGTGCCATTAGGGTCTCACAGCAAGAAAGGCTCAACTTCCACTGCTTACAAGGAAAGTATGCTATTTTTTCCAAAAAAGGACATGTCAGCTTTACATCAGGCCAACCCCCATGCCATGTGATAAATATGTTAACTGTTATGACATTGCTGCACATAATTCTGGATAACAGGATAACAGTCCTCAACATGACACTCCAAAACAAAAAATGCATGCATACAAAATCCATTAAGACTATATGAAAAACAATTAATGCTGGCGTTTATAACTGGTTGCATAGAAAGATAGTTTCTAGGAAACCTATAAAATAAAAATGGATACAGGACCAATGTAATGAGGTTCCTCTGCAATTTTCTGTTGTGTTCACGATTATTTGTTACTATTACTGTACTGTACTTACAATGTGGCGTGGATAACACTTTCTGCCAACTTTGCATGTACAAGTAATATGATCACTCGTTCTCTCCGATAAATTATATACATCAACCTGATTTGGCAGTTGGTGTGCTATTCTGTGAATTTTTACTCATAAAGTCCAGAAAAGTGGGGCGAGAGGGAGGGAGAAAAAGAATGAACAGCCGGTGTTGAATTTTGTTATTGCTTCATAATTGTTGGCCGGATTGCCATCAACCGTGCAGAAGAAAATGGCGTCCCTTTATGTATGTTCAGTTTGATAATTTCATATATCTTGAAATCTTGTAGATAGATATACTGTGCAAGTATATTAATAAGCGGTATAATTTCATCCAGTTTTTTTTTTTCCTGTGGAATATCTATGTAAACATGTAACTGCAATGTAAACATGAATATAACATTAACCTCATCACTGTATCAGTGTCAACATTGCAGTGCCCAAAAACCCAACTGCGCACTTCCCGAAATAAAACTTATTATAGTTTCAAAGAAACTTGTTAATACTAAGGCAAGTCATAGCTATATTTTTTTAGTTGTGAATTTACATTGACACGTGATGCCCAACAGAATGGCAAGCACTATGTCAAGGCGGAATAGGTTTTTCATGGCACTAGGAGAACCAGGCTGGTAACTTTGTGGCAGAGCACAAAGTTGGGTGCGAGCAATGAGATCTTGCTTTTTAGGCTGTGTGTGTCAAGTTGTATACCTGGGCAACGTATTCCCTCTAAGCTTGATATGACCTTTAGAGGTTCGGTGGAATGTGCGTATGCTGCAGGTACTTGGTGGTTCAGACTCCTATTGTGTGTTCGTGTTGGTGGGGGCAGAGCAACTCTCTCAATCCGGAGATATACTAAAGTGATTGTTGACGGCTGATCCGTCTGGCTTAGGAATTCAGTGACCCGGGGGTGAATCTCTTGGTTAAGACAGGTTGGGGCCTCAAACAAGTCTGTTGGGAATCTCTGGCATGAGAGGTACAATAAGGTAGCGCAAGGCTTGAGCTTGTTCCTTGGATGCGAGCTGGTTGTTGTATGCAAGGGCAGGTGTCAGCTCTTGTAAACATCTAGAGGCAGCCAGCGCTTTCTTAACCTTCTCAAGATTGCCACTGCTGTGGGATAAAGGCATTAGGAAGAGAGAACACCCTGACATCTGTGAGAGAAACACAGCAATTGTGTACTCTACCTCGTGGAGCATCTGCTGAGGAAGCTGACACCCTCCTCACAATGCTCGGCGTGTAAACGCAGTGGAGAGAGTGAGCACCAAGTCGACAAGCTGCACTCGAGAACAGACATTCTACCTATCGGAGTATGCAGAAAGGTTCACCAGAGCTGGTGTGCATGTGGGTTTGCAATTCTGTGTTTGGCTCAAATGAGTGTCTTTCCCTTGTCACCTGGATTTCTCTCAACAGTGCGAGGTCAACTGGGCAAAGTGCAAAGTCTACAGGAAAGGTGGTACCCTTGAGTCAGTTAGACACAATGTTTATTTCTTATGACAGAAATAAAAATGTGGTGTAGCACTACTTCCTACGTTTATCAAGAGCTTGGGAAGCTAGATCCTGGAGTAAACAGGTAGAGGCGACCTGTGCCTGTGCTAACAATGGGCGGGGGTAGACAAGCGCTGTGAAAATAATAACTTTTAACTAGTGCTAACTCCCTACACAATTTTTTCTCAGAAGTGTCTAGGTGTGTAGAAAATATTGCGACCTTTGAGGAAGACTAAGCAGGAATAGAAGTATGGTTCCGGTGCAGTGAAGACCAAGGAATGCATTTCCCCTTGACACTGAAAGTATGGTGAAGGTTGGAAGATAGAGCTAGGAGCATAGCTGAGAAGGTGGTCAGTTCTGGCAATGAGTGTGGTTGAAGACTGTACTCTGGGCCTGAGCAAGTGGCGTGACTTTCTATGTATACTCTGCGTGAGGCTTCCTGTGCTGTCATTGGCGAGCGAGGGGTTGTGAAGGCGGTGATGGCATAGCTTCATGACTTGTGACGTCACCGGCCAGCTTGGTGATCAGAGAAGTGGGGAAGCGTACTGGTGTAGCCATTGCAGTGGAACTCGGTGCCTTCATTGCATAGTTTCATTGGGCTGGTGAATAAAACATAATTTGCATGCTGGAACAGCCATTCTTGGGTGGCGAACAGTACAAATTCTTAACGTCTCGTGGCGGTCAACAATAAAAATTTGGTTGTAGTCCGAGGCAAGGCTATGCTTCCTGATGTGCTGAAGTCTGTTAAATATTGTTTCAACTAGCAAAGTTTGCCTTTCAATGTTGAACTACGCTTCGGAATGCAAATAAACCAATCAATTACGGCACTGTGAAGTTTAAAGTTTGAACGCTTAGCAAAGTTTAATGTGGAAAATGGTTATTATTACTTCCATTTGTGAGAATGTTACAGTGTCTCAAGATCATGTGCCCTGATTAATGATTAGAGGTGTGTGAATAGTGGATTTTGATGCTCGAATATTTTCAAATTGCATAGTAAAATTTTAGAATCGTGCAAATAGTTTCAAAAGTCGAATAGCTACCAGTAAGCATTTAATTTAGAGTATCTATGATACGGAAAAAATATATAAATTCACTGATCACACAACAAATCAGTTTCCCACAAATTATATTTCCATGTAGATTCTGCAAATGCTGAGGTTTGGTGTGTGCAGTTGTAGTACTATTTGTTAACGTAATACAAACTGTTTGCACATGTTTTTAGTTTACTGCTACCGTTCTCATGATTAGGTAAAGGAATTTGTTTACCGTAAATAAGTTATAGTAGATGAAACTCTTTGTAAATGCAAATATTTCATATAAACTCTTGGAAACAGCTTGCAATACTACTATAACACGATGTCATGTTGGTATTATTCGTTTTCGCCTTGTTGCTCTCTCATGCTTTTATCAGTGTACTGAAATTGTATACTTTTGAATGTGTTTGCAGAAATAAAGCATTATAATTTCCCTGGGAAAAAAAAAAAAGAAAAGTATGTGCTCGTCATATGGTGCCATGTGGTATGTGAATAAAAGTGATGGTAGTGCACAACCATATCAACGTAATATTTAGGCATACATTCCTATTTCTTCGGCTGCAAACAATGAAAACAAATATATCCTCTTTCGCTAAATGCTTCAGTGAAAATGAACGAGTGTGTAATGGTTTTTCTGAATTATTCTGGTTTGTAACACATTTCTAAAAGATTTATTCTATAGCATACCACCGCTGTGATCTAATGATATTTGATTTGCAGTCGTATGAAATTGCAACCATTCATAATAACTAGTAGTTATAATGATCGGTAATGGTCCAGCTTTAATAACTATGGAATAAAATTTTTAATCAACATCTTCTAATGAGTAAGAATAAAAATTCAAGCAAATAACTAGAGCTGTGCCGATTCACAAAATTGTGCTCGTGTGCAGAATCACCAATGTACCGATTCTGTAATGCCGATTCACTGATGTGCTGCCAGTGAGTGAAAAAGTGTTTTGCTTACATTAAGTTGAATTTAGGTTACTACAATACTTGAAACAATGGGGTAAAGTGGAGCACAATTAAAAGAAAATTTTAACTTATTTAATTTTACACTGTCCAAAAAGTAACTAGACAAACCATGTAAGTTCAAGTGAAAGCAAAAACAAAAAAATATATATGTATGTTGTCTATATTCATATAAATAATTAATTCTCAACTCTGAAAACAGTAAGCATGCGTAAGGTTATGTTTTGTTGCAGTTGAGAGTCAAGTAATAGGCATGAAAAAAAATGGTGTGATTTTTTTAATATGCATTGGTTCAGCAATGAACAAAATTGTTACTTGCAAAATATCTACACTCAAAACTAGGGGTGGGACGATACCATGTTTTCGATACTCAATACTCGTACAGTTTTTAGTTCTATAGTTTCAATACTCGATACTCTTCGAGTTAAAAAAAATTCAATAATGCAGTCAAGATTTTTGTAAACTAAATTTTCATTGTTTTCAACCAAATTTATGATAAAGTTTAAAATCAAAGGAAATTATGGAAACAAATTTGAAATTTATATAACTTAGCAGTAGGCCTGTCAAGTGTTATAAAATTATAAATATTTATCTGATACTAAAAGAACACATCAGTCATGTCAATTTTCAAACTAAGAAAGCTTAATAATTTTTATTTAGAAAAACCAGGTGTGTGTGGGTTTTTTTTTTTTGGGGGGGGGGGGGGGCAAATGAAATGTGGGAATTGTTTATCGCCAGATAAAAAAACATTAACAATTCTTTCGCTACCAGAAGTAAAACAAATTTATCATTCTGTGCGTTGTTTTGCAGTGGTCGTTTTCACAGATTGTATACACAGAACACACAAAATAAATATGAAGTACAGCTTTTAAACACAAATGGCACCTAGAATTAAAATATGTACGTGCATTCAGAATACCGAACATAAGTTCACTAAATTTGGACGGTTCTAAAAATGTAGCACAGCCACAATGTATCCTTGGGAAACAGTTGCTCTGATCAATGTAGGTTACCATTCCAACCTACCTTGTTTTTGTTATGGTAAAGTCATACTTCTGGGGCTCCTTTAATTTATTGCCAGTGGATTTGATTTGATTGGGTTGGGAGACACTTCAGTTTCACATCTTTCACGAGATTGCGTTTTTCTGCTCCTCTTCTTAAAGACTGTATCATCTTTAATTACACGTATTGTTTTAGTGGATGAGTCGAAAATTTGCTCGTATGAAAGATAAATTCTAATTATTATCTAACCTGTCAGGTGTTAGGCCATGTCCAAATTTGGATATATACTTGCGTACTTCACTTACCCTCTGCACAAAACTTGATGAATTTGGACAAGCAGTCTTGTTGGCTTCGGTAACTGTTATTTAGCCAGCTAACTACTTTTAATGTACATGTATTCCGACAAAGAATATGATAATTATCGGAAGTTTTTGAGGTTAAATCAAGTATTAAATAATATTTCAGTAAGTGCAATTTGGATTGCTTTTTTCATCTTAGTTTCTGTAGGTTAGGAACACAGGTCTAATACGAATTTATTGATTAGGCTTTTTTTTTTATTTGTTAAATTTGCAATGATTATTTACTCAGTTTAGAATTATATGTCTACGAAGCAATAATGTTGCGCTATTAAACTTTAAATATAATTATTATGTCTGAAATCAATTGTAACCTGCAAATTGCTTCTCAAAATGGCAACACATATTCAGCAAGTATGCGAGACGTATACGTTTTTGTTTACTTGAATACTTGCATACTTCACTTGCAATTCGGACAGCACTTAAGATGTCACTTCTGGGGACAGGTGCGCACAAGGATGTACTTCAGGCGAATTTGGACACTGCCTTAAAACTGAAAGAAAACATGATAAATATGTAGTTTGTACTGTAATTCGAATATTGAATACATTCGGGACATAAATTCTTTTGACAGAGTTCTTTTTCCATACAATAGACGGTTATTTTTACACTGCAAAACGGAGTTGAAATGGTGGTTTTTTAGGCCATGTACATTTCAAACATTCTAATAACCATTTCAAGATATGTTATTTACAATATACACTGGCCTATTCATAATTACTATTTGCAATTCTTGAATACATGTTGTTCTATTGCAATTATTACTACAAGTTATTTTCTTACAAAATATTTTCTATATGGCCTACTATCGAGGGGTATCGAATGGCCCATCTCTACTCAAAACCTAGATTTTTTCAAAAATCAAAATGTAGGTTAATTGATGATTCTAATTTGGGAGCTTTGAAACACATTTTGTTTGCTATTAAATATTTGTTTATGAACAGGGAAATTCAAAATAATTGCATTTCACAGAATAAATTTTTACCGTGGAAATGTTACAAATGAAATCGTAAATATAATAGAACATTTTTTATAATGAATGTGAAGGGAACACTTGCTATGTTCACTATATTGGGGAAACTTCATGTGTACACATCTTGAAATAATATACAAAATTGTTGCGAAATTTACATCTGCCGAGTACTTTAAATAATAAATATTTAATAAAATATAAAAAACATACTACATAACTTGTGGGGAAAACATTTTATAACTGAAAATCATAATTTAAAAAATTTAATATAAATGTAAGTCAAACTGAAATACATTGTAAACTGTATGGATAATTTTCTAAGGGACCAAAATTGATCATGGATATTGAGAAGCAATGCATGCAGACTTGAGCGTCATCCAGACTTCAATATCTGGTTTGCTGATCTAGCTGAGTGCAAAATGTCACGAAAATAATAGCATAAAGATAAAATGGCCATGTCACATTATAAAGGTGAAGGAACATAAATATTTCGAGACAGAAAATCCACATTGTATTTGTGTTATGTTATGGTCGATCACCCTCCTATTAAGCAGCCTTTCCACTGGTGTGTGTGTGGCTTTGATCTCCAGAACACTGGCTAGGAGGACTGGCTTGACACCACCACACAAGGATTTTTCCAAAGCCGACTGTTTACAGGCAACGTGTCGGGCAGGCATGATGTCTTGCTCGCCTAACTTGAGAGAGACAGAGAGGGAGAAAAAGAAAGGAAGACACAAGGGAAAGGGGCTGGCTGTAATTCGTCGCTGTAAAAACAGTCCCTCGTCAATGTCAAGCTTTGAGATTATCATCTCAGCAGGGTGGAGCTTGGTATAAAAAACTACAAACTTTGTTTCAAAAACTGTGGAAGTTGAGCATCTTTTCCACCGAGGCTTGTGTTTCCAGATGTTGATATTACAATATATATATGAAATACAAGTAAAACTTCCATTTAATCTAAAATGAGACTTTGTGTTAAAAAGTATGAAATAATTTAGAAAACACAAGTCATGACTGATTTGATTCAAAAGTGTAAAGGTATCACAAGTAGACTATAAGAGCTAGTTATTTCCAGCAATAGGGATTTTTCCTGGAAAATTAATTGCACTTTTATTGATGCCATTTAAATGATAACCGTATATGATTATACCATACAAAATATTATTCTAGTGCGCACTTTATTTTTCAAATTATCACGCTTTCAAACTGTGTAATTTTTTAACTCTTTTCTAAACTTTGGAAACTATTTGCTATTGACTTATGTGCGTGTAACGTAGTTGTACATGTTTTGGTCTCGCCATCTTAATGTCACAGTGCGTGCAAACATACTTTTTGCCAGTTGCAGTGGATTACAGAGAAATTTTGAAAAAGGTATGAAATTGTTTTTTGGAAATGTATGGTTCTTGCCAAATTTATGGTTTTAACATGATTTTTCTTAAATTGTTGCTGCCTTTGTCGATGTTTGAAATGTATTTGGTGTTTCAAAACACCATTTTCGTACATTTAAACTTAGGTAAATAATTTATTCAAGAATATTGCTCTCATTTTTAATTAATGTCCTTTTAGACTTATGTTGTCTTATGTTGTTATGCTTCATTTAAATATTTTCCTGCAAACACATCTCAAAAACTTGAAGCCTTTTGTAGGCACATTTGATGAACATTATATTTCCGTATGCGTATTAATTTAGTAATGTCATTTTTGGAATCAGTTTTTTTTAATTAGTCAAACTAGATTAAGCCTCTACAGATCAAATTAAAATGTCATGAGGTTTATTAAAGAAATATTTTTAATGTAGGTCTATGTAACTAGCATTAACAGGAGTATATAACCTCAACATTGCGAAGCAATTTTTAAGGAATATATTTGTTGTGTGATAATTACAAAATCTCAACATTGGCAAGTAATAAATTAAAATAAAACACTACCGAATAAAGTAATTCACATTTAATGCCTATCATTTCATAGATTTGACTCACTCAAAATATATGTTATGGATATGAATACAAAGTGGTAAACCTCGTGCATTAAATGCCACTGAAATGCTATAACATTTAATTTGACTAGAAAAGGGGCAATATTATAATACTAACGAATATTTTACAATTCAAAAGTGAAGTTAAAAATAATAATATACAATGCTTTGAGAAGGTATTGCACCTGTCTGGCCAATCAAAGCCTTTCAACTCGCATTGTGAAGCATTAAAAAATTGTACAAAATTAAATGACAAAAGAAGAATTCATATTAAGATAAAATATTCTGTTACAGTACATTCAAGCTAAAGCACATAGATTTACGTAGAACAGTTACCAAAAAAAACTGTAAGGATTTCGTTAAACGTTAGTACCAGGGTTCATGTACTTATAATATCATTACCAAAATCAAAAAAGACGAACTGTCCCAAAAGTCAACGATTGCAGTGTTAAAAACAGGTACAATCAAGGACAACACACACTATGTCCTATTCAACCATCGTTACAATGCACAAACTTTCTAACAAGAATTCAATTTTTTAAAATGACAAGTGAAGTCCAGAAAACATGCCATGAAAGGACTTAACAAAACCGAAACTCAATTTTGAACGGCCACCAAAAATAAAATATAAAACTTGATGCTGATTCCTCTCTCTTGGTCAACTGGGAATTAACCTCTGCCGCTGACCGTCAAGTAGAGAACATTGACTCTGCTGATAATAGAATATTTAAGTCACTAGATACCTGAGAGAACTAAATTAATAAGTAGAAAATGCCAGGCTGGATCAGGGGATTACCCACGTTGGAAAAGTTAAGTTTTGATTCTCCTTGGCTTAATGACTAATCCTGGAAGAAGAGGAGTTAAACCCCAGGGTAATCTAAACAGAAAAGTCTCTCTGTATGAGGCTCTTATTTTGCCTACCATTATGGCCACGAAATATCGGGATGCCAGCTTCATGGGGAACATGGGAGTAAGAGAACTAGACAAGAGTCCTTTAAGTTCCCGCACTACCTGGCCTCGGGTAGAGTATCTGGTTGGCTGACATGTAGGGACAAAGTCAGGGGTTATTGAGACAATCTTTCTGCATTTGATTACTTGGTTATGGAGGTGCATGTTGACGATTGTCCCATAAAAAGTGCTCACTCTGTAGGCTGAGATGCAGCTGCTTGCTGAGTAAGGCGAGGGTAGATTTGCTGTACTTCTGTGAGTACAATAGGTATAGGCGTTTCAGATATTTCGAGATTATGCCATGACCAATCTATCCCTAACAAGTTTCCTCCTACCGGACGTATTGCCTGTATTCCTGCGTGTTCGCCGAGTGCAACTCACATTTGCAGGTCGAATAGTGGTTCTGGTTCTGGGCTAGTTGAGTGTCACTGGTAGAAACTGATAGCTCTGTGACAGCAGCCCATAGAGCCTTTCTCCTTTGTTTACTTTTGACTGCCTTTTGTTGCGTAAGGTATTAAACTTCAGCTGAACAATGTTAAATTAATAAGGGAACTTCTGCCAAGAAATATAACTTCCAGAACACAGGGAAGATATCCGGTGTTCCCAAGTC
Source organism: Dryococelus australis (assembly GCA_029891345.1). NCBI lineage: Eukaryota > Metazoa > Arthropoda > Insecta > Phasmatodea > Phasmatidae > Dryococelus > Dryococelus australis. The sequence continues at coordinate 176,450,231 of CM056995.1, forward strand.
CGGCCTTCACAATCTGGGACTGGAATGTTGGGTAGTTACGATGCCTGATGTCCTGGGGGCGAAACCAGCTAGAGGTCGGACATCTCGGAATATTACGAATTCTTCTCTGGCCTTTGCAAGCTGGGAGTAGGTACGAACATTCAACCTGGTCGTTCCTCGTAGCAAGTTGAAGCGAAGGAAAAACTGGTATTTAATGAGCGGTCCTATCCGGTGTACTATTAGAGTTCAGTGCATTCACTCTCGGTTCCCAACGTCCAGCTATTTCAAGCTAGGACTGAACTGAGAGTGGAATAGACGATCGAACCCTGGGTGAGCAATCCTCAAAGAGACCAATCAGACCTGAGTGCTGTGAGTTCTCCGGCCTTTGCAAGCTGTGAGTCAAACTGAGTACCCGGTCTGGTCATGTCTCTACAAGGGTTGGAGTTGCTTGTGATTCGGGTGCAGCCAAAGATCTACCTGTTGGCAGTATTTTGGTTTTCCTCTTACTGGTTGTGTTTTGTACCGTTCAGGTTACTTTACGCAGATACCAGTTTTATCTTTGTGGCAGATGTTAATTGAGAGCTTACACAAAACACTAATTAAGAATAAGGGAGTTACAAAAAGGTTACACTAATAAAAGAAATGACATAAATTTACGTATTTACTGCTATGTAAATGAAAGGAAATGTGTTGCTAACTTTTAACACGTTAAAATGCAAGCTAGAAGTTACTGCAGGCAAAGGCGGCCTGCGATAAACCTAAGGGAGATTACTATGCTGGTAATTAAATTGACACAAAATCAGAGGTCCAGAAAGGATGCCGGCGTGACCTGCTACCATGGGGAGTGCTGGAGTAATTACCAGGTGGGAGTCAGGAGACTGCATCAGCAGCCTCTGGTGAAGTCGGCCAACAGGGTTAGCATCCTCGGGGTAGCTTCTGGCGATAGTGGTCAGAGACCATGTCCCGGATTGCCTCGCGGAGAGGGCTAGTGGTCAGATCCCATGCAGATCTTTCTCCAGCCTTCACAGGCTGGGAGAGAGGGTTGGCATCCACTTACTTCTACATATGCCCTCGACCTTATACAAGCTGGAGGGCACAGGGACTGCCCTGAGCCAAGGAATGGCTCCTCTTTATATACCATATTTCCAGCTTGTAGGCTCTCCAAAGTGTGCAAGGGTGACTAGCCTCTCTCCACAATTGTAGTTTAGTCTTGCTTGGTGGCAGTGCCGCCCTTATCTTCTGTGATGTGTGATGATGGAGGTGTTGACATATCTTATCGCCTCGGTATGAGGTGATGGATATTGCATTTCTCCAGTGGAATGAGTGCTGCCCTCCCGTAGCCACCTGCAGAACTAGTTTGCCTTGCTGGAGGGTGTCGATGGCTTGCCAAACAATAAAATCCCCGTTGGGGGTAGGGCGACCGCGTGACGGCTTTTGGAGTAAATACAGTACAATTTCTCACCTCGTACCTGTAATCGCTTTTGACGTGCAGTCGACAGACCCTGTAGGCACGTTTTTCCTTGTACCTGGCATGTGACTTGCCCATGTGATGAGCACTGGTGCTATAGTGGGGCGAAGTCAAAAAGTAGAACGTGCATGCCCACTGCTGGAATGTGTCACTGGTTTAAGTTAAACTAACTATACAGAAGCTGCCTAAAATCACCAAACCCTAGCATGCACACATCATATTTACTCTCAAACATTACTAAAAGGTCAAACGCTGCACCTGTGACTTAACCTTAAAGTTAGCAACGCCCGTGAAAACATGATACCTAAGTAGTGTATGTCATTATGCAACGGTACCAAGCAATGGAGTGCCCAGGGCTCGGACAATTCAAAAAAATTGAAAGTACAGAAGTTTTGAATATGCATGCACTTGGAAAGGGGAGGGGTAAAGCATAAAGGTTGAAGAAAAGGATGAGGGTAGGGGAAACGACTGAGCATGCCACCATATGCTGAGAGGTGAACCCACATAGACAGCGCCGATTTAGAGACCACTCGTAGGTAGTGCAGGACGGTGCATATTATTAGTATTTATATCTGGCAAAGGACGTTTTCATATTTTAATAACGTGCAAAAGTAACGTACCTATCATACAGTGTAAACCACGGTTATTATAGAACACAAAGGCCAGTGCAATTACGGTGAGAAAACACATTTATTTATTGTTAAAATTATTTTCAGGCACAAAACATGTACTTTTGTTACAAATTGCGTAGTGTTTATATTTCTTAACTACAATTAGGCATTTTTCACGCTTGGTTTTATCACTTGAAAACTATTCGTAAGTATCTTACCAGGAGTACATTTTTTTGTATTTTTGCTTTGTGGTCACTTTTTGCAGTCATTGTTTTTTGTAAAAATGTGCTACCTATACACCCCAAAATACGGTATTCATATTTTTGATGATAACTAATTATATTCCATTTGTGACAGTGGCTGTGATATTTCGTGAATATTATACAAAAGAAAAGTCAAACAGAGAACACTAAAGGTGTTGGCACAGGAACAAACGTGCTTCAGCATAACACTCTTTAAAAAAATATTAAACCTCAAGCAAAGACAAGTAATGTAAATTGTTGCAAAAGGTATATTGCTGTAATAAATATGATTATTTTATTCCTCGGTGGTGGTGGTATAAGACTGTACATAAATGTGCTATGTATAAATAAAAGAATTCAAAAATTTTGTAGGCAATTATTTTTATGTCCTGATGACTAGTTTCTCATGTTTTCTATTACCAAGCATGATCATAAATTTTGGTTAAAATAAAAACAACAAAATTATTGAGAGATGCTGCAACTGCAAATAATTATGTAAATAAGTTATTGTGGTAAACTTCCACTCATAATACTGTGCCATCTCTTAATTTTGTCTGTAAATCAATATCTTGTAGTACGGAACGACACCACTCCTTACGTGTGTGCGTGCGCATGTGTGTGTGTGATAGAGATCGAGATATTTGTTCACATTTTACATACAAGTTTGTAAACCACTTTATTCCTGTAGTCGAGTTGAAGTTTTGTGTTACCTCAATCAAATATTAGTTTCAAATTATAGAAGATTCGAAATACTATGATGATGGAAGGTGTACAGTGTTTAGTTGTGGCAACAGAATTTTGCAATAAAATTCTGGTTTGTTACATTACTAACAAACAAAGGAAATGGACAGTGGATTTTTTAAATCTTTTCTTGCACACTAATTTTCATTATGGCTTCATAAATTAAGTCGTCTTTGTGAAAAAGTTTCAAATGTTGTTTTGTGATGCACCTGTAAATGCATTCAGCCTGCATTTGTTGTAAAAATCTGAGTTTCTTATTGTATGGTAGCCCAAAACATTTAATGAAAGAAAGAGCAGCATGCCAAAACATTTTTTTAGTATGTATTTTATTGTGAACTTGCTAAACTCCAATTTTCTTTTCCCATTTGATAAGTGGCTTGGTTTTTGTGCCAGTCTAACCCTAGAAAGTCTGTAAATAATTTTATGGTTCTCTTTGTGCTTTCATAAATGATTTGGATTTATGTTTACTTTTGCTGCTTTTTTCGGTCTTTGGTATCTCTTGAAAATTTTAAATTATTCCTGAAACAGCGACATAGCTTCAAAGGGAAATTTGCATTTCCCTAAAGGTAACTAAATACTTTGTATGTTTCTCATATTCAGGTTACTTTATGTTCACAATCAGAAGATATGAGACGATTTCTGTTAATTCCTTATCTGCCTGATTGGAAATAATGCTTCATAACTTTTGTGTGGTTTTAATAAGTCGTATACATGGCAAAGATTTTGCATGAATATTTCAAACATGACCCTCACCAACTGTAAAGAATATATAAGATGTTTTATGTCTTTTCCAATTGGAAAGTCTTGTCAATTTTAGCATTTCTGGTATGAAAACTTAACACCCGTGAAATTAATATGAACTGGGCACTTTTTATTCCAGCATGTAGTTGTGCATATATACCTACGTATTGATGTATGACTCTTTAAGTGGGTATGTAGTTTTCCTGTCTGGTTGTTGGAAGAGAGTAAGGGGAACGCAGTGCTGGGCCTTCAAAAGACTGTGTTAGTTCTCCCAAGACTCAATAAGAGCTGGCAGACCGTATTTGTGTGTGATTAAATCCTCCCTTCATGGGTGGAATTCAGACTTTCACCTGGTGCCTTACCAGTTGCTAACAGATCAGCACTGTGGACCGGCTTCCTGGCCAACTGTTGTGTCTCGACAGCACTGGCATATTGCCAGTGAGTACGTATACATGGAAAATAGCATTTATTTTATGCTCTCTAGTATTTATTAGCATCTATAAATTTTACAGACCCATGACATTGAACCAATGCTTTCTTTATTAAGGAATGTTTCTTTTTCTAATGAAGTTGAGCACCTCTACCACTAGATGAAACTCCATTTGAATATTAACAAAACAAACCTAGCTGATGAGATTTGATTAAGTACCGGTAGCAGTGTTGTATTTAATTAAATGGAAATGTTACATTCTGTTAGTTTATATAAAAGGATGGGAATTCAAGTACTCACAGTCCAGTACTTGTCGACATATGCACACACAAAGGATGACACATTTTTCACGCAATCGCAATCATGCAACCACGTTCATGGTAAAGTGAGCACTTTTTGGAGCTGTTTCACCAGCCAAAATAACCAATAAATACATTTCATTATGGCCTCGGACTTTTGGTTTTGGGTAAGGCATATATAGTAATATACACACCATATATAGTAATTGATTTAAGATGACACCGAATACATCAAATTTTGAATGTCCGGCGCGCACTCAAATCAGTTGAGAGAGCACAAAGTTATTGATCGGGCAGTGCACCATTGCGGTGAATGAAAAGCGGCCAGAGGATTCCCCCTACTGCCACTACATGTTGTTGACACCTCACACGCGTGGTAAATTTGTCTTTTGAAGTAATTAAATTTATTCCACTTCAAGAAAATTTTGTAATTTTCAGACAGAAATGAATAAGGCAATTATAATTCATTCACCGTCTTTAAAAATTAATCATTCAAAACTGTCTCCTGATTTTGCCTGTCGCGATTTACACTGCACTGCTCGATGCTTACCTACCCATTATTGGATAACATAAGGTGTCGAATATACCCTTACATTTTATAAGTTTATTCAAAAGATTCGTGTCTATTGAAAAAAATTAATATAAATACTCAGATTTCCTTGCAGGAAGTTACTGACGATGTACTTTACGCTCGGTGTTCAAACAATTTTTGACGGCAAGGGGACGTCAAGTACGTATATGCTTCTAGGCATATAATTTAATTCGTGAAAGGTGCTGCCCATTGTGTTACATTAATATGGTGTTGACGTGTGACAGACTCGGTGTATTGTCTGCCTGCGTTCCTGGGTGACTTGTGTAATGCTAGGCTAGTCTCGTCCTTAGGTGTATAGTTGTCTCTTGGCGCTGGTGCCTGACCAGAATATAATATTGGCCTAGTAGGCTGCCGGCTTGTTATGAAGTCCGGCTCTGGCAATACTACGCTGCGTGTTGTTGGCTTAGGGTGCAGGACGAGTTCAAGCGAGCGGGACAGTGCGTCTAGTTCAAGCGAGCGGGACAGTGCGTCTGGCCCTGGTGTGGTTTAGCTCGGGTAGGTCCCTCGGCCCTGGGTGCATTTGACTAGTGTTTGTGGTGTGCGTCCGAGATGCTGGGATCTTGTGGATCTTTAGAGATAGTTCTCACCTTCTTTTCCTTCTTCTGAACACCACCCTTGCGAGTGTAAGGCATCAAGCTCCAGACTAGGATCAGGCCTGCAGGAGTTAGGCATTCGACGTGTTGAAGTGCAAGTGTATGTGTGAATTGTTACCGCCAACACCACACCTCACTCTTGACTTCCTCCACCATAGAATGAAGTAGTCTCGAGCTGTAAAGCGTTGGCTGGAGGAACTGCACGGTGTTGTCACAATGAGGTTGGTCTCCCTTGCACCGCAGTGTAACCTCAATTGGTACCATGTGTGCGATGAGAGTAGTTCACCCCATCCGGCAAACCGATCTCACCGGGAGCGTACCTAGTGCTGCGGCTCTACTATTCCCTCCACCTGGGTGCAAGGAATGGATCGCCTTCCAATAGTGGTGAGGTGAATTTCCCAAGGTCACTGGTCTCCCCAGGCCTGAAGAAGTTCCTCTCCTCGGTACCACTGAGTGTGTGGTGAAGCGGGGGCCACTTCAAGTTAGCAAGCCACTTTCCAGGGGACGGTATCCTAGTGTCTTGGCTCTACTGTTCACTACGCGGGACAGAGAACGACTGGCCTTCCAAGGATGTTTTGTTCTGTTAGTGTGAATTCGGAATGAGCAAAACCCGGTCTCCTGCTGTCCCTGTCAGATTCAATGAGGGTAAAAAGTTGGAGGCCGTAGTGATACTTGAAGGCGTTGGGCAAAATAAATGTTTATTTTGCTGTTGAAGAAAATAAACAGAGATTGCAGAAGTACTACCTGCTATCCACTCAGGCTTGGTGGAAGGTACAAACCTTAGCATAAAACAGAGGACAGAGCCCTGTGCGAAGCTAAATGGAGTAAGCAGTAACTGGTGCGTGTGAACGTATCTTTTACAGGTGGGCGAAGCTTCAAAAATATTAAATATTCAGCTTCGTATTCGAAATCAAATTTTTGGTTTGAACTTCTAAACTTAAAAAATGCTTTTGGCCAACTTAAATTATTTATTGCTATTCGCCCCAAAAAAAAAAGACTACATGCGCTTAATACCAACTTTTTTTATCCCACGTTTGTCACACACACACATGGCTAGTGAAGCATGAAAACAGAACCTCAATTCAACAGAATGCCCACTAATTAGTCCAGACTGCATTCTGTGTAAAATAATTGTCTGTATCTAATTTTACTCGCAATATAGCAAAATTGAATTATAAGGGGGGGGGGGGGATCTTTTTATATTACTAGACACAGGGGGGGAATCTTTTTATATTACTAAACACATCATTATCTTTCCAAACTTAATTCATCACCTCACATTTTAATTGGTATTATATGTTTATTTTCCTCATGTACAACAGAGTTTTCCAGTGTGATAAATATGATATTAAATGGCAAGTTTTACAGATTTTAACTGCTGTGAAAAGTGTGAAATTCACCCCACTGCTATTCGAATCTCACTTTTCAATAGTGTAATTTTAAAAAGATGGGAAATTGTTAATAAAATAAGTGTGGTTTCATGCCAGAAGTATTGTATTGACTCGTTAAGTATGCAATTATGATTCGACGAATCAAATTTAGTAAAGGAAATTGATTTTTCCGCGTATTCACAGATAGATTTGAAAGTTTGTCATATAAGCAAAAAATAATAATTGTAAGTCTTATATTATGTAACTTTAAAACACGTATTTACTGCGAACATTAACTAAACCTAGTTGTAAACCTGCACTATTATGAAGTTATAGTGAACCGTGCCATAGGCAACAACCATGCGCACTGAATTTGTCTTATATGCAAGTGTCCTCAATAAGTTCCAAGTATCGATTGCTGGTTGATGTGGGACGCGAGTTTTGATACACACATTCATGTAAAAATTAACAAGTGCACAATGCATGTTTAATTCGACCCCAAAGCTTTTACTGAGATCTAACATATGTTCTTCAATGTGTGTTTGATTAAAACTATTCATTACACGCCTACAAATTGTCTTTGTTTCTCGTTCGGAATGTGTTGGTTTTTGTGTGATCTCCTTAATCGTAATTGTCAAGACTTTGACAAAACTCCAAACGTAGAAAATTTTCTATGAGAAAAATATAATTATATTTAGCCTACTTAGCTACTTTTTTTTTCATTATTGATAGAGGAATTAGCTTTAAGATTCTGTATGTTACATTTGCATAACCTGCCGGTTTGCCCGATGCGACTTGGTTGTGATTGCACTGCATGATTCAAAGAGAGTGTTGACAGACGTTAAAAATTCCACTGAAAGTTATTTGAGTAAATTTATGAGAAAGTACGCTCATTTTACTACCCAAAATAGAATGAAAAATGGAAAAGTTCCTTAGTAGATGTCTTGAAATTATAAAGAAAATAGTAGCAAACTGAAAATATCAAGGCAGTGTTTTTAAGCAAATTTAAAGTGACATCTTTGTTTTATCATGTCTGAAGTCCAATTTTTTTTATTACTAAGAAATTTTTATACTGGATTTTACTATTAAAATTGAAGGAAGTATTTTTAAGAAGTGATCCAAACCCAGATGAGTAATTCGTAGTGCAACAACTAATTGTACAAAAAGATAAAACACTATGACTGTTCTAGCTCAAATTTAATTTTTAGCATATACAGTCATTATTCTATGTTTGTGTTTTGTTTTAATGGAATAAGTCATGATAGAATGTTATTCGCCAAGTCTAGCAAACCACACACTTTTTCACCTAACCTAAAATATTTTTTCCTGAACTCCCCCGAGAGATTTAAGTTTCCCGTCCAAATTTTTCATGGAGGTAAAATTCCATTCCCGCGCACCACTAATACGTACGCAAAGTAATAGAACCATATTACGGTATATTGAATTGCACTGTTTAGATACACAATTTGAATAAAGAGTACAAACTAGGGTGTAAAAACATGACCACTGCAATTATTCTGTTTTGTATGTTCCACACTTTGCTGAAATAATTTTTAGTTTCTTATTTAGTATTATGAAATATGCTTATGTAATGAGAAATTATGCCTTTTGTAATAGATGTGCTACTTTTAAATATTCCGTAAGCATGGATTAATTTTCAGTTTGTTGTTTTAGTTTGTTTAGCGTGTAGGACGATATGTGTACTTACATGGTAAAAAAACTATGATAGTATTTTTTGCAAATTGCTGGAAAACATTTCTTTTTTATCTGCCTTTTACCTAGCTTGTAAAAATGTATGTAGTTTTTAAAATTTGTAAAAGAAATGTATATATAATTGGTGCAATGTATACTTGTCAACAAAACACTTTAAATTGATATTCAATTCAAATTCATGAATATTTTAACAAATTTGCTTCGAAATGAAATATCCCAGAGGGGGTTAGCAAGTGCAAGCCCAGCACCTTGATCCTCGGTGCGAGCGGCATAGTGGAGAGTTATGGGATCTAGGCATCATACCTGTGGCAGCATCCCGTGGCTGTACTAGCCCTGGACCTCTTGCATGGTCACGGTGGCTGATCGGGCAAAATAATTTACATTATGGGGACGTCTGTCCCGGTCTGGTAGATACAACGATCTTGTAGGCGGTGGCGGTCACTCAACTCCGTTGACAACTGCAAGTGGTGTAGTTGCACTGATGAGTAGTAGTAGTAGTTTATTAATAAGCATAAATGACGTTATGCGTCAGTGTTTTAAAATCATATTGATTTTATGCCTGGTACATTGAAAGGCCAACTGTACGGGAAAAATTTATCTTTATTCGCAAAAGAAAACATCTTTGCTAATAATAATTCTTCATTAAAATTTATTGTGTAACATTTTCAGGTGAAACCATTAGCTTTGAAATACAAGTAATGATAAGTTCAACTGTTTTGAGCGATGTTATCCGTAATAAAATTTCTACGTTCACCAGTAACGCTTTATTTGCTCTGTTGCCAGCCTGTGAAGGCAAGCGTGTGTGGCTGAGAGAGAGAGAGAGAGGATTTACTTTTGCTAGGCTAAAACTACCCCTCTCAAAGGCATATAAGGGGTGGAAGGCTGAGAGAGCCAGTTCCAGTGGAAAGAGGGTGCTATGTAACCACTTCCCCTCTTGTCAGGCATGTAAGGGGAAGTAGCAAACCAGACTTGCACATCTCACTATGCCGGAGACCAGATGTGTTGACCGTTGGGATTACAAGACTGACAAAGTGCCGCAGAGGCATGATAAACGGCGGTGCGCATGACTTATTTCACATCCAGTTAATAGACGTTTGCATAAACAAGCAGCTTAGAAACTATTGTTGCGGGAAATCTTATGTGGCTGGACACAAAATATACTTTGATCAATGCAACGTCTGATAAACTATACAAGCGGTTAGCTTTGTCATTATTTATATAGGAGTTTTGCAGAGACCACTGGAAATTAACTGTGTATACGGTTTATCGATACATGCACATATTATGAGTAGATTATGTATACCTATATATATGCATGCTAATTTTGCATCTTTACTTTGCGTATATTATATATATTGTTTATTTTGATTCATAATAAAACAGGATGTCTGATGTCCAATTTTACTGAAATTAACTAAAATAAAACTTTAAATGATTATAAAATTTATTTATTGCGAATTCACAGATTGCAGAGGTTATAGCTATTTGTGGCTAGAAAGCATACTTATAGCATTTTAGAGCATTATTATACTTTAAAGTATTTTCCATTTCTAATGATGAACTACAGTCTCTGCATAAGGCAAAGGAAGAACAGGATGACACACATGTAATAAGTCATCACATTCACTTACTGTGTGTCCAGGAATTGGATAGTGAAGGTAGGAGGAGGACATTCCTAAACTCTTAACATACTGTAAATAAAATATAAAAGGTTCAGCATACGTTGATGCAATTTTTTTTAAATGTAAAAGATGTACTTTATTTGTCTTCTGTATTGAGTGCAGTGAAGAAAAAAATTTTTGCTCATCTTTAGTCCTTAAAATATTTTTCATTTTTATATGAAACATTTTTTTTATTTTTGTCGTGCAGTGTTGGTGCCTTGTGTTTTGCAGAAAGACAAAGCTGGGCAAGACATCCCACATGTGTGCTTGCTTGCTAAGAGGAAGTAAGTTGATGCAGGCATGAGATAACAATAGTTTCATAGTTTATGTGAGCTTGCTGTAAGTTTGGTTGTCATCACATTGTAGCATATATTAGCTTCTTTCTGAAGCTTAGTTGTTGCTTGTCTCATCTTACCAACGTGTGATGGGCAGGTACCATTCTGATATTGCTTCTAGCAAGCCTGTGTCTCAACTTCAAATATTTCATACTCTATGTCTGAGACTGAGTGCACAATGTTAAAATGTACATTACAGTATTTGTAAATTATGATCGTGTATTTAAGTTACTATTTCATGATTGTCAATATCTTCTTCAAGACTTGACGTACTTTGGCGAGTCACAGTTATAAAAAAATAAATACATAAATATATGCAATTTTAATGTTTCAATACTTTCTTGTTGGTGTTTTTTTCTCGGTGCTGCCTTGCCCTGATTGAGTACTTTTTTTTTTTCCTAACCCATAAGTAATTTCTTTTAAGTTTGCTGTGAACTTGTATATTAGAGTTTGTACTTTTATTTAGTATGTTCACTTCATAATTTTAAGTAAAACTTAAAATTTTCAAACAGGCTTTAACAGAACATCTTCCATACGACCCATGTGTGCCATTTGCCACTCACATGTAAGTACAGGTAAGTGTATGTAATAACTGTAAACACTTTGATAAATGTGTGTTCAGGAAAGTGTAAAAATAAGAAAAGAATGAAAATGTGTAATGTGTGGCTTAGATGACTCGTGCAGTTGAGTTGAGTGTTGTGTTGTGCAAGTGTTCTGTGTTCCTGTAGCGAAACAGGTAAATCTCTCCTTATATCCATCTCATGTCAAACCAGAAATCCGACTGTAAGTAATGCATTACCAAGGAACTGTTGCATGAGATTTACCTGTTTATTCAGCTTGTGATTGCTGTGAAGTGGTGTTGATTATTTTTTTATTTCCTGTAAAAATTTTTGATGTTTTGTGCAGTGTCAATTTATGTGATGGAGCTGGTGGATAAGGAGGTAGGTGCTTGCTGTCTTTTGTCTGATTACTTGTTGAATGACAGAAAAGTAATTACCCTACATTTTTTGGTTGAACACGGTTCATATTGTACACATTACATGGTCATGTTTACAACTACGGGGGAAAAATTTAATTTCAGTTGTTTTTGTGTAATTACATTTCAAATTGTACTTTAGTTCCTACTTTTGGAAGATACATGTAATGAAAACTCTTTGCAAAAAGACAGAATTCTCATTGTGACATGTTGCAGTTAGCTACATGAATATAGCTGAGGTCTGCGAAAACTGTCAAAAAATCCCCCCCACCCCTTTTTACCATGTGTGTAATTTTCCAGTTAGTTGTGCAAGTTTCCTTTTAGCAGCATCACCTGTATGTGTTTTGGTTGAACAATGTTTTGCCACAGATACAAAATAATATGTTTGCTGTCATTTCCCATTATGAAAAGATCAACTTCGATTAATTTGATGAATTTATAGAACATATTGATTGCTTTCCCCAGATATGTTATAGTTTTTTTGTGTGTGTTCTGAGAAATTATTTTGTCAATACAGTTTAGCATTACACATGCTGTGTGTAGGTGTCAATGAAAAACTAAATAAGGCAGGCAAAATTGGTAAAATGTAATTGATGTGTGAGGCACTTTTAGTATGTCCCAACCTGTGGGTATCATGTTGTGTTGAAAGTAACAGTTCTCAAGAAGCTTCTGCTTGCGACACACAGAATTCTTGTGTATGTTGCAAAAATACTTCATTGTTAGTGTGGTTGCCAACGTGACAAGTTACAGCACGGTGATGTGCCCGAGCCCGCGAGGGTGTCGCAGTGAAGGTGGGTAAGGTCGGTGTGAACCTGGGGAATCACTTCCCTTCAAGTGCATTCTGCTGATTAACGTCCATTATGCTGGTAAGTATAGTGTGTTCCTTAGTTCGTTCAGAGTTCTATCACGTCAGCTGTTGTACACACAGCTGTATGGAGTGGTGAGTTCTCGGTGGCTTCTTGTGTTTAAACAAAGTATGATTTGCCATTTGTACAATGTATATGTGAGTTTACCATGCAAACAGCTGTAATAGTTGGAGCTCTAGAGTGTTTCACAAATTAATTTGGTGGCATGTTAAACTTCAAGCTGTTATTCAAACAGTATGTTATACCCAGTGTAACAATGTCCGTAATAAACAAAATGTGCGAACAACTCGGTAAAAAGACCTACAACTACAGAAACAGTCGGTAATATTAGTGACTAGTGTAGAGACAGCTAGTAGTTTTAGCCTTTGGCCAGATCAGTTTGTGAAATACTTGGAGGCCCGAAGTGTAGTGTTGTTGTAGATTGTTTGGGTTGCAGTCTGCTCTTCGGGCTTTCCTCATCAGAAGGCTGGGGACTAGTGGCAAGCCTGTGTTGGGTACAAGCTTAAAGGTTTGCTTCTGAAAATGTAAAATAAAAAAACCTGCATGTTGATAATATTAGTTACAGTAAATTTTAAGTTTTGTGACCATTTATAATTTGAAAGTGTGCGAGCGTGTTGGCAGTGTGTTACAGTTGTTTTGTAGGAGAGTGGGGATGTACTCGTGGCTGCCAACTGTGTTGGCCCCACTGTCTCTCTCGGCACTGTGTACTAGCTCGTACACATGCTGTTTAAGTTTCAGCACCAGTGAGGAGCACTTGCCGTTATGTGTTGTTAACTGCAGTTTACAGCCAAGATGGTTGGTAGCTAGGTAGGTATCCGCACTCTCGCACACTTGTTCTGTCAAGAGAAATATTTCTTATCACTCAATGAGATGTAAAAATATTCATTTGGTTTTTAACTTTTAAACTATTTTGTTTCTGCCTGTTTGTTAAAATCAGTTGTATTGTGTAAAAATTCTGCACTTGTATTATGTTTAATGGCAGTTTTTATGTCAAGTGTTCTTGTCGGAGTGGAAAGTTTAAAAGTGTCACCTGTAATTTTCGCCTGTATTTATTAAAGCCAGGGAATATTGGCATTGATTGTGAGTGTGTTTCGCAAGTGGTAATCTCTGTGTGTGGGTCTGAGTAGTTATCTGAGACGACCAGTTGGTGTGAAGTAGCCCTTAGAGAGGCAGTTGTGTACATACCTGATACTTGACTGTGTATATATATAATGTTCTTGTGTACCTTGAGCTGTTGTGTGGACTCAAGTTGAAGCGAGAGTAGTTCGTACAGTACAAAAATTTCATTTGCAATATTGTTTTGCATGTGTTCTTTCCTTCAGAGTGGATATTTGGCCAGATTAACTATGTTACTGTACAACAGAACTACTACTGAACCAAACGTATCCATTGGTAGTTTTCGACATTTTCAGTATAATTTTATTTACTTTTCTTTTTAGTTGAAATGTTGCTGTATGTATATTGCTTAGGAAAAAATTACAAAAAAAGTTTTACATAATTTTGTTGTAGAAAATTTATGTACATTTGACACAAAACATGTTCTTGAATAAAATAAGAATTATCACATGTAACACATAACATATCTGTTATGATTACAGTTGATTACCCAGTGTGCAATCCATGTTGATGTGTGATCTGGTCGAGTGTTCTGCTGGTCACAATTTGTCATGATTGTACTGGTTCACCACACACAGTCTTGATTAGTTTTTAGTTGACTGCTGCACAAACATGACGAGGTCACCTGGGGAAATTTTTCTTGTATTACCGTATTTACCCCAAAGGAAGACGACCCTGAATCTAAGACAATCCCCTCCTAAAATAATATTTTTGAGGGGAAAATATTTAAACCTGAATTCAAGACTACCCCTGTGAAGTGCTGGGAAAATTATTTAGGTTGAAAGTAGTTTTGCAAGAATTTATGACAAACCCTTCAAGATGAAAAGCTATTATATGAATAATATGATATATTTTATTTAGTTTTAAAGAAAAGCTAATCACAATGAAGTAGGTGTGTGTAACCTAGCTGTAAAACTTTTGTGGGTGTTATATATTTGTGACTTAGTCATTTTGCTTCCCAGCAAAGTGCTTCCTCTTTACCATGGGCGACATCAGATAAGGGGACCCTTGTCAAAGATGACACGCACAGTCTCAGCACTACAAAAATACTACAACCATATGACACATGTTATTTAAGCATGAAAAGCCTTTGTCAAAATCCTCTGTCTCATGACATGCCGATTTTGGAGGACCAACTGCTACCTGAGTAAAAATTATGAGTCGTAGTAATTTTGTGCAATTAAAACAAATTTAAATACTGACCTAGCAGTGTCCCACATTTATGCTATTTGTGCCTAGGTTTTGAAATAAGACAACTGCTTATATTTTTCTATTCCTTTTCTGTCAAAAAACCTTTTCTTCCTTTCTGGTAAATACTGTAGTAAGCAGCAATGACAGTGTTGCAGCACCAGTTATTACAGTTTAATTGCATTGGCAATGCAACTTTTTGTAGAATATGTTTTCACAATATGTTTGAAAAGTAGAGTAATTGTAATTAATACAGCTGATGTTTTGTTCTTTAGAAATTTTTTACCTCTTCTACTATTTCAAACAAAATTATTTAACACTTGCTTTACTTTGCGCAGAATATGTACAGTCTCTCTCCTATTATAGCATCATGAGGGCGGGGGGGGGGGGGGTGTGTTTTTTTTTTTTTTTTTTTTTTCTCTAAGTGTGGCCATGATGTATTCCTCCGCCATAGCTGTTCTATCCATGAAGAAACTGATCTTTGTAAACAAACTACGGATCTAAAGGCAAGTATTAAAAGACTGACAACTTCTGTCCAGTAATTAGGCTACTATAGCTAGTTGCCATTCCCAACTGTTTTCTTTTTGTTATGATCACATAATATACGTGTTAGGGTTCTGTTTATTTTTTTGGTGGTGTGGGGAGCTATAGTTTTACTTCTTTCAGGAGACGTGATTTTTTTTTAGGTATTTTATTATAAGATAGTGGTGCTTGGAACTTGCATTGTTTTGATGATGCATTGGAAAATTTTGTTTGTGCGGAAATAGCACACAATTTACTATAACTCTGAAGGAAAATGCTCAACAGATAAATATCATTGCATTTTTTATATAATGAACTACAATAAAAGGGCGCTTATTAAAGTCACATACATTTAAAAACCTCCCGCAAGAACAAAACCTAATAAATACGTTGTTAATACCGATGTGCAAAATGCACATTTTAAACATGTTAAGCAAATTTAACTTCTTCGTAAAAATCGTTAGTTTCATTCAAATAAGAGTCCAAATGCATTTCAAATATTCTAACAACAATTTAAGAAAACATTATTTACAAAACACACAAACTTACTATTCACTTCATAATTCCTAAACTTGTACCTAACTTGGATGATTTATCAGGTGTCGGCTACTGATATGAAATAATTTATTTGCTGACTTATGCAATCAACAAACACATGAACTATTTCTTGAAACCAACAAATCCACACTTCACAACAAAAATAATATTTCACTCGCGCTTCACGATGGTCACAGAAAATGGTGGACCACAGCACGCAACAAATCATTTTACAAAACAGCAGACATGTGTCAATAATTAATTTCACTGAGGAGACTGCTCTAAAAAGGCACCTACATTGAACTACACTTAATAAAATAAGTAAATACAAAATTATTTAACTGCGTACATAATATTCCGACATCACCAGCAAGGAATTCTCCCATATTGCTCAGTTATGACAGAAGAGGGCACAATGGCGACAACAGCTTTTTACAGGCTGGGAGGAGAGTATAGACAACAGATTCAAGGGAGATTGGTGAAAACCTTTCACATAACTGTGATGTTTGCATGCTCTACCATAATATTTCTATATATTTTTTTAACACTTGCTCTCTATAACTCTGAAAAATTGTGTATTTGTCTATGGACCTAATTTTAACCGTAAATGTTGTAACTATCATTAATTTTCCACACTATAATTTTTAATTCACAGTACTATTTTCTTTTACAATCATCGCCAAGAGTACCAACATAACACACATCCTGCAACAACCATCAGCTGACACACTACTTTGCAAATGGTATTACTGTTTACATGCTGTGTAGGTTGGTCGTCTGTCAAATTTTATTTAAGTTATATGAAACTGAGTATAAGTTCACACCTCTCTGAAGCCCTGCTGAAGTTTTACTTTCAGGTACTAGAACATATCCTTCCACAATGTTTAAACAAAAAGATTCCTGTATGACTTGACGCGTGACCGGCTAGGTTAATAGTCACGACAGTCAAGGATTCTGTCCGATAGAACAAAAGCGGGGTGATTGCGAGAGGCGAGGAGTGTTAGCTAGTACTCACGTACTCCTCCTTCTTGGGTGCCATGTTTGTGGTGTACTTGGTCC
Organism: Dryococelus australis; assembly: GCA_029891345.1. Lineage (NCBI taxonomy): Eukaryota > Metazoa > Arthropoda > Insecta > Phasmatodea > Phasmatidae > Dryococelus > Dryococelus australis. The sequence goes on from CM056995.1 coordinate 176,467,270, forward strand.
AGTCGTAACGTGAATGGACCACTCCGTGACTGCAGTTTCACAGATGAAATGTGTTTGTCCAGATGTGGATGTTATCCCAACTGAACATCACTTCCGTATCGGTCAGCAATCCTCTTACCACAGGATGGCACGACGGGTGAATGCGTATGCACGGAGAAATGAATAATACCACTGCCAGAGCAGATGATACTGACTCATTGAGTTTTGCGGCGCTGTTCCGTTCTGCCTGCCTTCCCAATGTAGATTGAGGAAGTGCACTCAACTGTCTGGCGGCAAGAAGCGCTGCATGTCACTCCGTACGCCTGCGGCCGTGCTTTTGGCTAAAAGGCATTAAGTTCCCTTTTGCAGGTTACTGGGTACACCTTGACTTGAATACTGAACACAAGTTATAGTGTAAGTCCGGTTTTGGCTTGCTGACTAGCCTCTGTAAAGTTTCCAACTGATCCTCCACTCTATGCAAGCTGATCAGAGACATGGAGCTGTTTGGGTCAGTAATGCCACCACTGGATGTGCGTCCACACAGGAATGGATGACAGATCTCAAACCATGGTATATCCCGGCACTGGAAGCAATGTTGTGGGATAAGGCAATAACGCAAGACTGTCGCCCCTCTCTGGGTGAAGATGTTACTAGAGGTTGTGGCTCCCCTGTTTCTCTCCACCAGCACTGGAAGCAATGCTATGGTAATTTGGGAAACAACAGATGGCCGTCTAATGGGGGTGTGAAAATATGACGGGCACCCCATGGCTGAAGTTAATTTGGAACAAATTCCCCAGTCCTTGTCAAAGGTGTACGTAGCTACCTGTATCTAGCGGGTAAACAGACGGATACTCTAATAAAGAAAAGCTGAGAAGTAGGGAACAGCAGTATGTTTATTGAAGTCTCGATAAATATGCAATGCATGCTACCTCCTGCCAGGCAATTGAGTGCTGAAGGTTACTACGCTGGCTAGGTGTAGGCGACCTGACTCTAATGGATAATGGGGAAAAAAGAGCTTAACGAGAAAATATATAATACTACTAAACTGTCTAAAGATGATGTCTTGAGGAGAGAATGTGAATTTAACATGTTGGTAAATGTGTCCGCGGGTTATCTGGTCGTCGACAGTGAAGTAGCCACAGGGGGCGTACTCAAAGCTTCAAAGATCTGAACCGGTCGTGGCACTGGCAGCAGTGCTGTGGGATAATGCAAGAGATAGGACAAGAATGACTCGAGTTCAGCAGCGTCCCAATTTATATAGTGGAAATTTATAGGCTGGTTGGCGTGGGAATACTCTGGTCAGAAATTTCCGTTGCCTGTAGGGTACTCAACGTGTCACCTATGTCTGTAATCGTAGAAGAGGTACTCTAGGTGATGAGTCGTAATTGTATTAGATTAGTTGTACAAGCGCCACTCGTCAAATCCCCCCTCCGTTGCGATGAAGACTCATTGTGGAAAAAGTGGTGGAGAAAGGCGCAGGTCCCCTCTCTGGAAGGTTTCTGGGTAGTCATTGGTAGACATGTTGAGGCCGGTAGCACGAAAGAAAAAATTTTTCGTAGACAGGTAAGGGGCCTTAATGTTGTGGTGCTTGACCACTGTAGCGGTGCGTGTCCTGTGCGCTTCTGGGCGGCCTGCCGGTGAAGCAAAACTTGTGAGACGTGGAGTGGTGTCGGCCGGTCAACAACCTTGATTCTTTCTCTCTCTTGCGGGTGGGTGTCCTCCTCTGCCCCTCGGCCTGGTTGTCAGGCTTTGCTGATGCAGCAGAATCTGTATTCCCCCTGTGTGCTAATATTATTAGGTTAGGAGGAAGCTGCATGTGTCAGGTGTACAAGTCTTACTTGCGGAAGGCAGGGAAACACCACTACTATCCTGGAGCTTGCTGGGAACCTTTGTGTCTATCAGCAAGCTAAAGGCCGTTCACGTTAAAGTGAGCACTCTAGAAATCAACCTTTGAAAAAAAAACCACCGCCCGCAACTGTGTATGTATAACCATGTGTGTCACTACACAGACTGGGGATGATCACACCCATTTATGTTGGCAGTGAAATGTGAAAAGTAGTTCTACGAAATAATGCGGTATTGGAAGTGAAATGTTTAAATTGATGGCTACTTAAGCTGTTTGAAGTTTATTTTATACACTTTAAAGTAATTATTGGTGCAAAGATAATGTATTTACTGTAACTCATAATTATATTGTGTCACGTGATCAGCGCAACTGTCAAAACCAACTGTCTGTTGTGGTTCCTTCATGCTTGTTGCTTGGCTTTGCTTGTGAGGCAAACTACTAATTTGGAAACTGGAAGTTGTGTTAAATTTTTTCATTCATTTTTCAGCTTATCTGCAATCAGCATTGTTTTATTATAGGTCGTATAGTGTTTCATTGTGTTGTAGTGATTTTGTGTAAAGTTAAGAGTTCCAGAAAACTACGTACAAATATTCAGCGTCAGGAGGACGTTGTAAGTCTCGCCGAAAGTATATATTCTTTAATTAGTCTAGGAGAAATGAAGCCGTACAAGGTGATCGAACGAGTTGCAGAAATGATGAAAATTTCAACCGCAACTGTCCGGAAGTAAGTGTAAATGTGTTTTTACAACGTGTTTTCGCCGCCTATCCCCAGTAAATAAAGTGAAAAAGAACAATTATAAATTGACAGTTGGAGAAAACGGAAATTTAAATAACAATTATGAAGTAATTGAACGACAGCAGAAACGCAACATTAATATATTCGTGAGATTTTGCGAAGTACATGTTATATCCTAAGTTTGACAAATAATATTAAAAGTTATCTGTACCAATCTACCTACGCTCATCTGTTTAACCTTTCTTTCAAAGCTATAGTTGTAACAAGTGCAAATTGGGCAGTCACTAATTATACATTAATTTTACATGTTTTTATATCACTGTGTAGTGTTGTAATATAGGCCTAACCTCAAATACGTCTGTACGTATCTATTTACGCCCAGCCATGTAACCTTTCTTAAATCTGCCTTTAAAACAAGTGAGAATTTTGCCGGCAGTAATTATATGTTAATTTTACACATTCTATATGACTGTTATTTTGTAAGGTAGGCCTAACCTCAAACTTGTGTTCATGTAGTTGTTCATCCCAAGTTACAGTTTTAAATTTCACTATTGTTAAATAACACAAACGTCACGGTTTGATGCTACACCAAAGGTGTTCCAACATCCTATAAACTATTAAATCTTGAAGCTGTTTTTGTTAACTATAGACCTCTAGCTGTTCTTGTTCCTGACATTATTTCTTGATGCAAGTGTAATTGTTTTATTTGGTAATGCTTGCCGTAATAAGAATTTAAAAGTATTTATGACTGTCAACAGTTAGGCTGATAAAACAATTCCATGTTTAAATTTCGAAATGGATGTTTGACAAGACAACTTGCTACCTTTTGAGAAATATCAACAATGATAGTATGTGTTATTGAGTACGCATAATTGTTTTTAATATCTGCCACTTTGGCTCCAAAAATTTTGTAGTTATTGAAATTTAATGTAACTGTAAATTACACGTCATAGTCAACACCCCAGAATCCCAGAGCTCCTGTTTATGTGCGAGTGCATGTTTTGTAAAGGTTAGATTACATTATGCAGTGTATGTGTTAAATTAAATATTTCTAAAGAAGCTGTATGAGCTAGCTTTCAATAAGGACAGGGCTACAATTGACATACCAAACACATTCACAGTTATAACGATAAGCACATACAAAAGTACAGTGGTCTGGCTACAATTTATATAACGATAATAATATTAGTTTGTTTATGTTGCTACGTTTTATGAGACATTTTTAAAATGGTATATTATTTACATTTAAATTTTTACTTTAAACATTACCTAAAAGCGTTCCAAAACTTCCATGGTTGTGATTATCCATAAATAAACAAAAGAAAATATCTTCGCAATGAATGAAGTCAAAATACACACTTTCTTGATTTGATTTGTATATAAGTTTTTCAATTGATAACCTAGTATAAGTGTCTTAACTTCTGATTGGCTATTTATTCACGCACAGCTATAGTAACAAGGAAAGTTAAACCAAGTGCTTATCACTATGCACAGTAACTTGCCTGTGAATATTACTTTTATAATTTGTCCTTTACATTATCATTTTGCTATCATTTATGGATGTGTTAGTTTAAAATTAATAAGACATTTATTTCAGCTTTGTGTGTGCACGCATGAGCCATTTTTGTAAGTATAATAATTTTCTGTAAATACTTTTCTCATTTAAGATATTTGTTGTGCTGCAGTCATTGCAATGAAGGAACCACAACAATGATGAGAGTCCATGCACTTTACCTGTAAAATTGGTTTCTTGAGGTCTGTGTGGGTTTGACAAAACGGAAATGTCGCACCCATTCGGGTCACAAGAGAGACAGGAAGTGTGGCCATCACCGGATCGGCATTTCACATAGCTATAAATAATATACATTATTTTTAGAATTATTTTGTACAAATGAAGGTTGTGCCAGTTGCAAGCCTGGTATAATCTTCTTTTACCACTTCAATTCACAGTATAAATGTTCAGTTCTTTTTTGGAGGCTCTCATAAGGGTACGAACACAGAGTAACAGTGTCAAAAAAACTATATGTACATATACACAATTGCATTTGTTGATATGTTTATATTTTTAGTGTAAATTATTTTAATTTTATATATATGTTAGAGACCTATGTTGAAATATATTTATCTCCATTTATAAATGTGCATAAAAAACTATTCTTAAAATGTATATATACATGCACATATTTTATATATTTTTCTTTTTTTATATACTGCCACGTTTGCGCCATCACGTTAAGTTTATTAACACCATCTACTTCTGTGCAGTGGCGTACTCTTTGCTTGGCTCATATCCTCTCGTCTCTCCTTGCCTCCCTGCCTTCCTCTTTCCCCGTCGTGCATCATTATTTCTTGATTTGTCATTTTTTATTTAAGTCCTTGCACACCTCGCTCTGTCTACCTTATATGCTTCAGACATCTGCTACGTTACGCCGCTACCTTATGCCTGCAGGATGTATGTTTTTTGCCTGATGGCTTAGTTGCACCTAACTTCAGTCAGCTGAGGCCAAACGCAGCTACCATGTTTTAGAGCTGACGTTTTACTTGTCACGCTACAGAGCGATGGGGCACTTAGAAAACGGTGAGTCATGGGAAACGTTAAGTTTGCGGTACAGTTTTTAAATGTTTGGTAATTTGTGTGACAAGTGTTGTTGTACCTTGGGTGTGCAGTAGTGCAAGTCTATTTCAAAATATGGATTTGGTTGCCCTTCCAAATTATTTTTTGTCTTAACTAATGTGTGTCCTTTTTTAACGTGTCTTGTTGGTCCTTGTTTACCAACAAAGTTTAATGTTTGCGTTTTCACTGTTTCCATGACTTCATTGCTAGGGCATTCTTTTTTCAACTGTTTGTTGTGTAAAGTTTTTGTCTATCGGATATGTGGGATGACCCAAACAATTATATATGTTATGTGTTTTATATGTATATTGTATATTTTACATGATATATGGACATACATGTGTTATATGTGTATATTGTATATTTTACATGATATATGGACATACATGTGTTATATACATCATATATGTTACATGTTTTATATATAATATACGTGTTACATTTAACAGTCCTAAAATGTAAACATTGAGTTTATTAACATGTGGCAATCACATGGCTATGTTTGTTTACAAGTGGTGGAAGGATACATAATGTGCAAGAAAGTAGAATTTTAGCAGGGCTTTCAAAAGTGTTTACTTAATCGTGAACAGTCTATAAATAGTTGTGTGTGACAGATTGCGAGGTGGCCAACACAGGCCCTTCAATACCTGGGTTGACCGGCTAAACGAATACAAAGCAAATATACTACATACATGATTAACGTCTCAAATTGTGCGTATGTGGGTCGCTGGATACAATACAAAGAAACGCTCAAAATCTAAGTTAAAATATTGTGCACCATGTTTGAGGAGCTGTAACGCTCAGTGTGTTTACTGAGTGGGTAGACTAGGTATTGCAAACAAAAACACAACTATAAGCAAATATTGTCCATTTCTATAAGTGGTCTCAAATTTGACAGACAATGTGACCAACCTACACAGTATGTAAACAGTAAATGCTCTCGCTCCTACAGTCTTGTATCAGCTGATGAACCGCTGCAGGATCCGTGTTGTTAGGTTGGCTATTTTGATGACGGTTTTGGAAGAAAATAGTACTCTGAACTAAAAGTTGTAATTTAAAATCTTAATTATACTTACAACGTTTATGGTTTAAATTGTTTCTCTAAAGCAATATAAAATTTCTTGGCTGTTAGTAATGGGACTTTAGAAACATGTTCAACATTTATGACAGAGTATGTCGACACATAGGAACAGTAAACATTTCCAGCCAATGGCTAATCATGTTTGTTTCCAGCCCGGTGAAGGCAGTTGTGGGTCCACTTTTTTCTCATTGTGTCTATTTTACAAATATATTATTGGTGTTGTCTGAATATTTAATCTGTAGCTAATTATTCTTTATTTGTTTTTTCTAAACATAATTGGTTGTAAGTACCGTTGTCTTGCGTTTTGTTGAGTGAAATGTAACATTAATTGGCATGTTGTTAAAACTGCTCTTTCCGCCATTTTCCTAATCGCCTTCCACAATGAAGTTACACGAATATAATTTTCGTATATGTTTAAGTTTGTTTGTATCAGTAAACATGCACAGTGTTGATTTTAAACGTGAATTTGGTGAAGTAAACTTGCAAAGATTGCCATAGAAAAACACGTGTTCAAGAGGTTACAACAGTAAGTTGGCATGTTTTGAAAATTTATTTGTAAACCGTTTACATAATTATTGAAATGCACATGGCCTGAAAAATGCTGCACTTTCATTACTTTTGTAATGAGTGAATAATAATTATTTGTCTACGTCGTAAATTCTAGTTTAAGGTTAACTTCTGTCAAAGTGTGTGAGTGTATATAGTGCTGCATCTGTACGAAAACGAAAGTGACGTATGTATTGCGTTTTGTATTTTCATTAAATTTTTCAAATTTAAATAATTTAAATGTTATTTCCATACGAGCAAAATTTTCTACTCCATCAAAACAATATGCAACTCCAAATGCCACACACTCATGCCGAAATCTCATTGACACGACCAAAAACGCAACCACGACATATTTCAATATGACTACTTGAATTTACAGCACGACCAACACAACACTCTCTGCATTTAACCTAACTATTTAGAAGGCTCTGATACGCTACGCTAGTCTCAAAGGCGGTGAACAAGAGGGGAATTTGTAATACATAATGGTGACAAATAGGTATCGCTAATGCATACAAAAGTAAAATTATTATTTTTAAGTGTTAGATACATTTTTCTTTTAAGCTGCCATTGTATGGAAAGCTTGCAATACAATTTCATTTTGCAATGTTGTACATTCTGTGCATCGTGCCGCACAACACGGCGAAGAATAGAAATCATTTCTAATCCAAATTTGCTGGTCGGACGACAAATCGGTCGGCTTACAACAATCTATCTTGTATTTCATTGGCTGTTTACCGTCGTGTTGTGTGCGTTGGGGTTGCGTGATTCCGGCATCATAAGAACATCAAAATAATCCCGTCTAATGAAAGACAATAAACTAAAGCCCTGCCACTCTGCTCACTTTTTCTTTTTTCCCTCGGAATAAAACTATGATACCTTAATTGGGTCCACATTTCATTGCTATGAACATTTCTCTGTATTATTATTTATTGAAACTCTAACATTCTGGTTCTGGAGGGTTCCAAAATGTAAAAGCTTGCTGGCCATACGAACTTGTGAGTTGTATCATTTTATTTTTTTAGAACGTATATAAAATTTGTCAAGCTTGTTACACAGGGATACTTGTTAGCAAATACATTTAAAGGTTTTTTCTATTTTTTAAGGCTGTATTTGAAAGTAACGTAATGGCATGTAGGTTTCAATGTTGGAGACTTTCATAAACTTTTTGAGCATTTTTGTTTTGCAAATTAATAGTGCTCATACTTTAAGAATATTATAAGAGTAACAGAAGAATAATTCACTTAAACAGGATTTACATAGGAAAGACAACTTTTTGATATCAAGTAAATTACAACATACTTATCAAACAAAATTATTTCAGTTTAAACACCCAACACAGGTGCTCCAACATCATAAAGAAGTGTCATATGCCTCAGCAGGAACTGCGACATTCCAAAATTTATCGCTAAGGAAAATTAACTTTATGATGTCTTCAGTCTTGGGTAGGTGCAGCATCGTTTTAGTGTGCAAGTAACATGTTTGTTTGATATATTGTTGCTGTAGGTCACATCTACTTCTCTAGGGCGCTTTGTAACATCTCTGAACTGAAATACAGTTTTTTGTTAGGTACACGAGAACAAACCTAGGGCTGTATTCACAATTTTGAGGAGGGAGGTTGTGCAACTGATATTCAGTGTAAATATCAACACTTAGAAATAACTTTTTATTTACAGCTTGACAATCTGAACATGTAGGTATTTGAGAAAAGTTATTAAAGTATTTTGTATGTAGACCTGCAATACTTAACATTTGAGTTACTTAATGAGAGTTATTAAAATATTGAAATTAAGTAACATTTGCTTAAATATTATTTTGGCTACCTATATACTTTAACAACCTGAGAATTATAACCACCATAAAAGTATCAGGCTGTACAGTTTTTTGTCATATCATACCACAAAGCCGAATTATGTACTTTTAATTCAATAGTAGGCATAGCCTGTATCTAAGAATGTATACTGTCTTCGGAAAGAAGGTGCGGGGGGGGGGGGGGTATTTCGGTATTTGTGCATTCCTGGAAGGGGGGAGGCATCTTGGTATTTGGTGTTCGTGGAAACCATGCTAAATTTTTGTGTTTACAAGAACTTTCGTCGGGTGTGACAAGATTAGTTGTCATTAATGTTTTTTGACTACCATATATTAAAAAAACAGTCAAATATCGTATTCATTTGACAGTCAAAGTAGAATTTCATTTTCGTGCATCCTGGTTACAATTTTCTTGCAAAGTAAAAAATTATCAATGTATAGACTTATTACATGGGCTGTTAGTCATTTACATTAAATATTTATAAACTAAAAAAAGTGGGATTGTTGCCAAACTGCAACTGTGTGAACAGCCCTTCACAGCTTCTAAGTCATTTGGGAGGAGGCACATGCAGTGTACAAAAACTGGCAGTCATAAGTTGTTTGTTTACAAATACTGGCAGTCACATGGTGTTTGTTTGAAAACAGTCACCTTCAATGACAGTTCAGCTGTGGCGGAAGGATACATAGCCGCCCAGATGCCATTGGCACTACTTTCCTATAACTGTCAAATTTGAGACCACTTTGTGAAATGGACAATACATAAAAATACCCTCCTACAAAACGGCATTCTTTCTTGTAGGCGATCTTCACATATACCCTTTCAAAACGTGTTATGACATTTGGTTGTGTGCCTACACATCAATTCAGATTTAATGCTGAAAAGCATTTAAAAAAAAAAAAAAAAAACTCCCTTGCGGAAGTCCATCTTATATTGTAGTGCTAACAGCTAATATGTACACTGTGTATCTTGTTTAAGGTAAGTTCCTAAGGAATGTTCACTTTTGTAAGTGCTGAAAGCACATTTTTATGCTACAGCATTCTTCTTGGAAGCGGTCTTAACAGAAACACTTTCAAAACATATTGTAACATTTATAGGTTTACCTACACATCAAGTCAGATTTATGGATGATTATTATAAAAATAGAAAAAACTAAAATGTCATTGTAATGTCAAAGTGTCTGTCTTTAACTTAATCACTGGCACTGTGGTAAACATCTTTACGTGATTCACTTTTGTTACCCATTACTGTCACTGCGGTGAACGTCCATTCGTAATGCTACCTACTTAAATGAGCTGTGGGCCATTGAAACACTTGAACGGTGAGGTGTAAAATGTGTGTCAAAAGTTGCTGATGTACAGCTTTTTACGGCTGAAAAAATTTAATTAGCACATAGTTGAGTGACTTCTGGTTCATGTACCTCGTTGGTTCTTTATATTTTAACTGTACTGGATGCTAATGAATTTTAATTTAGCCTAAATGAGATTGTTGTGCTTACGTCACTGTCTTAGGCTTGCAACTAAATTAACTGTGGTGCACGTGACCGTTCTATAACGAGTCCTTTTGCCACATACACGCTGTAGCGGTTTACAGCTACTAGATTATTTTTAAACTTTGCGCACTTATTGGGGATCTTTGGTTTCACCTTCAACAAGTCTCCTCTTTGGACGAAGGGCAGCATGCAGAGAGTATGGCCACATATATCTCGTTGTGGGTCTCCATGACAATTCCCCGTACCGGCCAGGCGTGTGGGCAGCGTTGGCATCGTGGAGCAGCCTGGGGTGTCGTGGCGTCTGCTTCAGTCGCAATAAAGTGGGAGGGCACTCGTTCAAGGGTTGTTGAAGCAGTGCAGGGGTGTCAAGACTTCCACCCCAACTGCACGGGTTACTATCCGTAGGGCAGGATGTTTCTCAGATGTGGCAGTGCGGTGGGAGAAAGATCTTCACCCCGACTGCAGGCAGCACAGCTCTTTGTGGTACCAGGTCGTGAGCAGTATTGACGGTCTCGGTGGCCAGGTCCTGGGGTAAGGTAGTGGAAAGGAGATTTGCGTCATCTTCCACTGCAGGTGATGTGCCTGTTGAGGGCTAGTGAATGGCAACGACATTCTCGATGAAAGCAGCCTCTCGCGTAACAAGATGGCGGGGCGGAGCACTTCCAATGTGGTAGCTCGACGTCTGGGTCTACATGTATTCCTGCATCGCAAGACCTGGGGTCGGAGCACGTCTGTTGCAGCTCGACGCCCTGGGTAGCAGAGTTTCTCTGTATAACAGTAGACTGGGACAAGGCACTCTTGTCCGAGCTCAACGTCCAAGCTGGCGGGATTTCCTGCGTGGCAGGATCTTGAGACGGAGCACTTCGGCATGGCAGCTTGACGTCTTGGTAGGCGGGTTGTCCTGCGTGGTAGGTTCTTGAGGCGGAGCACTTCAGGCGTGACAGCTCGATGTCCCAATCTCTTGTCTGCATTTTCCGCACGATTGGGGTGATTTCTTGACTGGGTAGAGGGAATGCCTCGCACGATTGGGGTGATTTCTTGGCTGGGTAGAGGGAATGCCTCTACCCATCGTAAAAATTGATCGGTTACCACGAGCAGGTAGCGGTTACCTGTAGTGTTCTGTGGGTACGGGCCCATCAGATCGGCGGCGATGTGGGTCCAGGCCATCTTGGGTCTCCGTTGTTTTGCGGTGATAGGGTTAACCGGGTTCTTTCGCCCTGAGTGGGGGGAGGGAGACATTTTCTCCTAGTCTTCCTCCTCAGTTTTCTCCTCGGTTGTTGGGAAACGCGACAGAGGGTCCAGCAGGTCGTTCTCCTTTCTGGGCAATGCTGTACCTTGAAGTCAAACTCCGTAAGGAACATGTCCGACCGGCCAAGCTTGGCTTTCTAATTCCGGAACTCGTGTAGCCGTTGGAGGGCTTTGGAATCGGTCCATAGAATGAAGTGTTGACCTTCGAGATAATACCTTTATTTCTTCAAGGCTGAGATAATGGACGGACACTCTGACTCATTAATGTGGTGGTGCTGCTCTGTTTTGTTTAAGCGGATATGTGCATACTTTGTGGATGTCCTCCTATGTTTTGCTGATACAGTTCTCCGCCCAGGCATTTTGACATGCATCCAGTTGCTGTATTAGAGGTTTGTCCCCATGTTGTCGATGGAGCTGTTGGATATTTTTGAATCTATTCTTCAAGTTGGAAAAGGCTTGTCTTTGTTCCAGACCCCATCGCCAACGTGATTCTTTCTCGAGGAGTGGCTGTAGTGGTGCCATATATGTTGCAATATTTGGAACGTAGTCTCGTGGCCAAATACACAGACCGAGGTACCGTTGTAGTTGTTGCTTATTTGAAGGTTCTTCCGCTTCTTCAATCGCTCGTATCGAACTGTGTTGTGGGAAGTTTTCCTCAGGTGATATGACATGTCCCAGATAATCTATTGAAGACTAACCGAAAAAGCTTTTCGACAGCTTGCAAGTCATTCTGTGTAATTCGAGTTTTTCCAGTACTCGTTGCAGATGGCCTAGGTGTTCCTCCCAACTGTTAGAATATATTATTACATAGTCGAGATAAGCAAAGCAGAACTCACCAATGTAACCGGTTAATACTTCGGCCAACATTAATCGTTGAAATGTCGCTGGGGTGTGTTTCAAGCCGAAAGCCATATGTCAAAATTGGAGGGTTTCGGCCTATTGTGTAGTAAAGGTTATATATTTGCGACTGTCTGGGTGGATTGCAATCTGCCAATAGCCAGACTCTGTGTCAAGAGTGCTTAATATTTCGGCCTTGCCAATGTCTCGTAGTGTATGAGACAAGTCTATAGCTGGAGGAGCGATCAGATGGGTAACTTCGTTCAATGACTTATATTTTACGCAAAATTGCAATTTCCTGTCTTTTTTTGCGCATGGACAACGTGTGAGTTATATGGAGAATTCGATGACTCTACAATTCCCTGGTCCTTCATATCATTGACGTGCTTCATGATGAGGTCACTGCGACAGACTGACTCCCTATGGATAGTTGTAGACAGGTACGTCAGTGGTAGGCCATATTTCATGCTGTATGGAATGTCTCTGTCGTAGCAGTCCTCCTTTGTCTGAATGCCCGGGTGTGCTCATCTAGTATGGCCTTTAATTGGGAAAATTCTGTTTTGTCGAGTTCGTGGTTAGTGCTCATTGGTTCTATGGGCATTGGCGGGATGTCGTCTGGGTTTTTATCCCAGTTTATAGTCATTCGGTGGGTCTCTCCCAGATAGGCTCTTCGTTGTCCGTGATCTAAAATGCATTGATTGTGGATGAGCCATGGGCACTCTACTAGTATCATTGATTCGGACATGGTTGGTGACACATTGAATTCTGTCGGTGTTGCAATACTTTGAATGTTTATGTTCAGAGTAATGTGGCCTGTTAAATCCAGGGTGGATTCAGGTTGCGCCATTCTTACTATTTTAGTGTATGATCTTAGTTCAGCGAGCTGGTCTGATAAATTGTTTCGGATAAAATTTCGGGTGGCGGCCGACTCAAGTAGGGTGAGTACCCTATTATTAATTACCTCCACCTCTGTGGGGGGGCAACGAGAATTGGTACTTCCTCACTTTATCCCTGGAGGATGGGCACTTGTACACCGGGGGTGGTGGCCCACTTCGTTCCCCAGCATCGCCGTTTCCCGGCTTTGTCACGGGGGTTGGATTTCCAGCTGGTCGAGGTGGGTTATTTGACTTTTTGTCAACTGTGATTGGTGGAACGGCAGCTCCTTATTTCCGAAGGCAGTCCTTGTTCCAGTGGTTTTCTGGACAGAACAAACATTTTGGTACAAATGCTGTGTGAGGGGTTGCATTTGGTGTGCCTTTAGGAGGCGCTGCAGGATGTGCTCGTATATCTGGGGCTTTGGGGGTCCTAGTTTTTCAAGACTAGCCTGTGCTGCGAAGTTTTGTTCAGCTTTTCGGGCTCGATTAACTAATTCATCCAATGTTGTGGGTCTTGCTGTCAAGAGTACGTTTCGGAGAGTTGGTAGTAACATTCGACCGATGGAACCGGCGGTAGCCTTGTTGATGCCGGGAAACACCACGTTGAAACATTTGTTCTTTTCTTCATATGAAGAATTCGGTTTCTTCATCGAGTACCTGGGTCTGGCTATAAAACTGTGTCATTAGCCTAGCCAACACCTCATCGCCCGTGAATTCAGCCGCTATCCAGTTACTGAACTGTTTCTAGTCAGTTAAAAATTCTAGGTATCTTTCCCACAATTTTTTCTGTGGCAGGTCCGTTTCTTTGCAATCTTTTTCGCATTCCTGCGTAAATGCAACTAGGTCTTCGTTTGGACGACTTGTAAAGTCGATTATTTGTATATCATCATCCCTACCTGTAGTTGTATGGCCAGGTGCTGATCCAGGTTGGATATATATCAGGGAAGGCTTAGATCTGTGGGAATGAGAGATGTTTCCTTCTGCACCTTTCGCATTGGTAGGCCGTCCCGGGCATGGAGACTCGTTCATCGGACCACCCTATGCGTAGGTGGTGATAAGGTTCACTGCACGTTGTGCACATTGTGCGGTTTGTGCCTCGCCCGGGGCATGTTATTTCGTTACAGAAACTTGTTGGCTGTTGCCGGCAAGCGGTACTCTAAACCGTCTGTCGCTCGGTTCTCTTCAGACCAGTCAATACATGCATAATGAGAGAGTTTATTGCAGTAGGTACATTCTATCTGTGGTGTGTAATGACCTGGGCAGTCAGCATAGCTACACTGTATGCTTGATACGTTGGGTTCGTTGTCGGAGTTCTCGTCAGTTGACTTAGGCATCGAACATGGTAGTGGTTAAGGGCACTATGGGGTTTTTTGAGGACTCCCCAAAGTCCACTTGACTGATCGTTTCGACCCTTAGCTCTCGGGGTATGGTTGGTCTAGTTTGTGCCGTTTATTGCGTACAGCGTTTCGTCTGACACTCAACATAAATCTTTTCGCGTGACCGGCTAGGTTAAAAGTCACGGCAGTCTTGGATTCTGTCTGCTAGACCAAAACGGGATGATTGAGTTGGCTAGACGACTAGAGACGAGGAGTGTTGGCTAGTACTCGCATACTCCTCCTTGGGTGTCGTGTTGGTGGTGTACTTGGTCCAGTCGTAACTTGCCTGAACCACTCCATGACTGCAGTTCCACAGATGAAATGTGTTTGTCCAGATGTGGATGTTATCCCAACTGAACATCACTTCCGTATCGGTCAGCAATCCTCTTACCACAGGATGGCACGACGGGTGAATGCGTATGCACGGAGAAATGAATAATACCACTGCCAGAGCAGATGATACTGACTCGTTATTGAGTTTGGCGGCGCTTTTCCGTTCTGCCTGCCTTCCCAATGTAGATTGAGGAAGTGCACTCAACTGTCTGGCGGCAAGAAGCGCTGCATGTCACTCCGTACGCCTGCGGCCGTGCTTTTGGCTAAAAGGCATTAAGTTCCCTCTTGCAGGTTACTGGGTACACCTTGACTTGAATACTGAACACAAGTTATAGTGTAAGTCCGGTTTTGGCTTGCTTACTAGCCTCTGTAAAGTTTCCAACTGATCCTCCACTCTATGCAAGCTGATCAGAGACATGGAGCTGTTTGGGTCAGTAATGCCACCACTGGATGTGCGTCCACACAGGAATGGATGACAGATCTCAAACCATGGTATATCCCGGCACTGGAAGCAATGTTGTGGGATAAGGCAATAACTCAAGACTGTCGCCCCTCTCTGGGTGAAGATGTTACTAGAGGTTGTGGCTCCCCTGTTTCTCTCCACCAGCACTGGAAGCAATGCTATGGTAATTTGGGAAACAACAGATGGCCGTCTAATGGGGGTGTGAAAATATGACGGGCACCCCATGGCTGAAGTTAATTTGGAGCAAATTCCCCAGTCCTTGTCAAAGGTGTACGTAGCTACCTGTATCTAGTGGGTAAACAGAGAGATACTCTAATAAAGGAAAGCCAAGAAGTAGGAAGTATGTTAATTGGTCTCAATAAACATGCGACACGTGCTTCCTCCTGCCAGCAAATTGAGTGCTAAAGGTTACTATGCTGGTACAGGTGTAGGCGATCTGGTTCTAATGGATAATGGGGAAAAAAGAGCTTAACGAGAAAATTTATAATACTTCTAAACTGTCCAAAGAAGATGTCTCGAGGGGACAAAGTGAGTTTAACTTATTGGTAAGCGTGTTCGCTGGTTGCCGGGTTGACTGGTCGTCAACAGTGATGTAGCCACCGGGGGCGTATTCAAAGCTTCAAAGATCTCAAGCGGTTGCGGCACTGGCAGCAGTTGTGTGGGATAATGCAAGAGATGAAACTAATGACTTAAATAGCGGAAGCTTGTAGGATACCGGTGCGGGGGAGGCTTGACGTCCTCCGGGCCTGGTTGGCGTGGGAATACTCTGGTCAGCGATTCTGCTTCGTGCCTTGTCAGAGGCACTCGTCTTTGCCCGAGGTCTGTGGGGGTGGCATGCCTGCCGGGTTGCGTATCCTCCAGGTGAGAAGGATTTGCTAAAAAATTCCTGTTGCCTGAACGGTAGGCAATGTTGTACCCACGTCTAGTGGTGAAGAGGTACTCTGCGATGAGTCGTAATCGTATTAGATTAGTTGTATATACATCTTCAACTGTCCAAGCAATGCTGCTGTATGTAAGAAAGTGTAACACAAATGTTGCAATTTTTTTACCATATATCTGTCTATTTTACAAAACTGTTATGTTAGCACACATTGCCATTTATTTAAAGTTTATCTGTGACTGTGTTTAACAATTTGGTATTTGTGGAGGGGGACAGTACAGAAGGTATTTAATCCCGTTATCAATGTTGGTTAGGTTTCTCTGATGAAACGATGGCTTTGACAAAAATATGTATTTGATCACATAACCTTAGTAGCAACAAATGAAATGGTGGCTAACCTTTTTAACAATCTTGTGTATGCACACTAATACTCAAATCACAAAAACTATTAAATAAAGTATTGTATTTTGGCACATATAAGTTGCACTTATTTTGGCATGTATAGGCTGCACCAGAAGGTTTTGATTAGGAGTAATTAATATGTCAAGTATAGGCCGCACTGAATAATTGTATTCCTGTAAGTGTTTTGAGTCACAATTCCATACAAACATAATAAATTCTTACTTAATTTATCCCTTGCGAAACATTTGTGTTATGTTGCAATGTTTACAAATATACATTGTAAAATTACTACTCCATAGATGGTAACGTGACTTGAGAAAGCAAAACCACAGCAACATGTTACACAAAATGGCATCTTATCAATGTGCACTTGTAAAGCCACGGCAGGTGTGCAAACTACGTAAGATATATTTCTCTTGTACAGTAGAGAAATTTTGTCATGTACAACATCTATAGGTGAGCTTCAACATGTTTACATTTTACACGTGCGGGATGAAGGTTTAGTTTATGAATGCGAGTGAACAAACTACTGCACAAGAGGGGCTTTTTTTTTTTTCTCCCAGCTACCTTCCTGACTTTAATAATTAAAACATAATATTGTACTGTATGTTGACATATTTCTAAACATGTTTTGGGGGAAAATTTCTAAAAAAAAAAATATTTTATGCCAATATCTCATAAGCTGCACCCCACTTTATGTAGTCCTTTTCTTTTTGTAAAAATGTTTGGCCTCTACATGCCGAAATACAGTACATCACTGTGTTCAAACATCAGGAGTAAAGTTATGAAGTTGTGATATTGTGATACATAAAATAGATGGTGCCAATATGTAATTACAATAGTCGTAAACATGTCACTTTTAAAACCATAAACTGTGTACATGCAACACTCACCTTTACACCTTTAACAAACTAAGGCTAGTGGAACAATTGCCATTTCATTACATCGTTATTTCATCCATATAACCAAAATGGCTCGAATTGAAATATTTTCATACTGAACTTGGTAGATTAGCCGTTCATGTATATACTTTGTGATAACTTAAGTATTTTTGGTTAAAAACTACAACGAATAAAGCCATTTGTAGTGTGTACAGTTTTGGCAGTTTCAAAGTCTTGAGCGTCCCGGCATCACATCTGAAAAAAATATTTAATATGAATGTCTTTTGAACATGAAAATCACGAAACTGATCCCTCTTATTTTTGTTTTTTGGCAGTTTACTAGTTTCGGAAGGCCCGTGAAGTGTCGTATTTATTCAATGATTCAGTTAATTATTTTGTATTGATAGCAGAGAAACGTGTAGTAAGGATTGCAATGGAACAACATATATTAAGGAGTTGCAAATAGAAATTACAAACAGTAAGTCAGTATGTATTGTAAATAACGGATTTTGAAATGGTTATTAGAATGTTTTAAATGTATATGGCCTAAAAAAAAACCATTTCAACTCATTTTGCAGTGTACAAATAACGCATGTGTTGTATGGAAGACGAACTTCTCCAAAAATATTTATGTCCCGAATGAATTAAATACTCAAATTACTGTACAAACTACATATTTATCACAATATTTCTTTCTTTCGGTTAGATTAAAACTTGACAGGTTGAATGTTTCTTTCATATGAGCTAATTTTTGACTTGCCCATTAAAACAATATGTAATTAAAGATGATACAGGCTGTGTCGGAACTGAAAAATTTTGTTGTTTAATTATTTTGTAAATTCATGATTTGGTAGGTATCAATTTAGACGTTGTCGACAGTCACATGTTTAGGAGTTGCGGCAACACGTTATTACATTAATAGTGCAAAAATTTTTTTATCTAAATTTAATACTTAAAACGGATGTAACATTTCTGCAATCATCACTACTACTACGAATACGTTAATAAATAAGAAAATAAATTGTGCAATAACAACTTTAAAAAAATGTTGTTTTAAAAGTCATTTTATTTACCCATTTGTGCACGTGTTAAAAAAACATGGTGCTGATGTTGTCATTTTGTATTTTTGCTAACATCCACTAGATACAAAATACCAAATTACCAAATACGTCATAATTTTTCTATACAAAATCAGGTCACTTGATCATTTTGTCAACATAATCTGCTAATTCGGACACTGCCACAGTCTCCCAAGAAGATGTACAGAGAAATACACTCTCATGAAAGATGTTAAATTAAAGTCTCTCCCAACCCCATCCAATCCACTGGCAATAAAATTAATGGAGGCCCAGCAGTATGATTTAGCCATAACGAAAAGAAGGTAGGTAGGAATGGTAACCTACATTATTATAGCATTTGTTTACACTCATTGCTTTATTCATAGACAGAGCAGCTGTGGCGTGAGGATATGTTTTGGTTGTGCTACGGTTCTAGGACTGCCAAAATTTATGTTCAATATTCTGAATGTAAGTACTACTTTTTTTTTTCTACGTGCCATTTGTGTTTGCAACCAGTATTTCATATTTATTCCACATGTTTTGTGTGTACACAATCGGTGAAAACAATCAATGCAAAATAAACAGAATAATAAATTTATCTTGCTTCGTAGCGGAAGAATTTCTATTGTTTATCTGGTGATAAATAATTCTTGCTTTTCTAAATATAAATTATTTGGTTTTCTTAGTTCGAAAATTGACCTGCATGATGTGGTTTTTTAGTATCGTATAAATATTTATAATTTTTTAAAACTTGACAGGCCTACTGCTAAGATATATATATATATATAATATATATATATATATATATATTTCAAATTTGTTTCCATCGTGTCCAGTTTTATCTTGCGCAATTTTTCTTTGATTATAAACTTTATCATAAATTTGTTCGATAACAATGAAAATGTAGTTACAAAAATTTATTTGCAATTTTCTCTTTCCCCCCCCCCCCCCCCCCCCCCCTTCACATTTCCCCCCCCCCCCCCCCCTTCTTCAGTATCAATGGTACCGATCTGAAAACTGTATTGGGTATCAAGTATCGAAAACATATTATCTTCCCGCCCCTTATATATATATATATATATATATGTGTGTGTGTGTAATTTTGTTGCACTTTCCTCAAAGTAGCTGCTGCGTATATGCGACACTAGGACCCATAACGATGTGTGTCAGTTTCATTGATGCATTTGTTTGGAAGATTCTTACAGTGGAGGTGAATAATTAAGCTAAATATTTTGATTGCACATCATTACTTAAATAGTGTATCCAAAATTTTTGCTTCATTCACTGGCGCGAGTTTATCTACATATTTCTGTTCCTGGCTGTATGATCACACACAAAAGCTGCGAATTTTCATTTTTACGCATGGAATCCGAATTTGGTGACTGCGTTTTTCGTTTGGCACTGATATCACACTCTTGAGGAAATTATAATGATCGCCTATACAGTCGTATAAACAAAAGTATAACTGTGAGTGGAGCAAAGAATTGCGTATTTACTGACATAATTCATGTACCGTAATTTTATGGTGCCGAATTTCGGGAAAAACTTTTCCTTTCATATTTCACCCAGCAAGTATCTCTCGGCGAGGCAAAATAACATTGTTTCCCAACCCAATTTGTGTTTTACTTAAACAACTGCCAGTATAAACGAGGGTACATGCCAATGAATGATAGCCAGCAGCATGCTCACATACATCACATTTCCCCACTGGTTCTAAATGCTTAAATGCATATATGCATAACTGTAAAAATGTACGTCGAATAATTAATATTAATGAAATACATCAAACCCCCTTAAGGCTATAGCATTTGTTAGCTTTCTAAAGATTTTGCATCTGTAAACGTACATATTTGCGCCAGCAAGTAAAGTGAACAGCCAGAGTATTGGATCAGCTGGTGGCGTGCTTTTCAGGTTTCTTGAGATGGTCGTTGAAATATTGGGGCTCTGCCATTTATTTAGTACAGCACTCTGGATCAATATGAATGTGAGCAGATAATTGGTTGAACATAATTGAACAGTCTGCAGCATGCTGTGAAGGCGGTTACACATTATAATATTGGGGCACTGGCATTCAGTTAGAGCAGCATTACAGTTATCAATACAAGCTGGAGCAGATGATTGGTTGAACATACGTGGAACAATCTGCGGCATGCAGTTTAGGTTTCGTCAAAACTTCCTTGTGCGACGTGCGGCTCAGATTTCGTTGCCGCTAAAAGTTTGTTTATAAATTGCTCATTTTACTGTATTTTTACCAAGGATGTCAAAGTCGATACCTCGAGACTATTACAGGTATCGAAGAATCGAGAATCAAACTATTAATTATATATATATCCTCGTCCACCTTCACATACATTTTTGAGGTTATGTTGCACTCTAATTGGTCCATCAAGGTAATACAGTAGAACCTTGATTATCCGCGATAATGCAGGGGAAGAGATAGTCGGATAACTCGCTGTTAAACTAGCCATTTTTATCTTGATGGCTGCCGTGGGGCAGGCGGCTATTATCAGTGGTTGGCTGCCTCGCTTCATTCCAATGTCACACGATGTGCTGTGGGGCACTGCTTTGGTGGGAAAACTGCTTTTTTTTTTTTTTTTTTTTTTTTTTTTTTTTTTTTTTTTTTTTTTTTTTTTTTTTTTTTTTTTTTCCCCTCAAGATTCAGTACTACTTGTATACTGTTGCAAGAATGCTACAAACGCACATGGGAATCTACTGCACAATATCTAAACCTGTAAATGTCCACGTAGATGAAACACTAAAACTAACTAGCAGTCACGGATGAAAGACCGCCGCTGCACATGCGGATACTGTTGGAGATAGCACTTTGTTGCGCGTAAGTGTTGCGATCAGCATTAGTTGATGAGCTTGCATATGTCTGCAACCATATGTTGACGGGTCACACTCGGAACATCCATTGGCTTTTAGTCTGTTGCGTGGTAGTTATTAGTAGTGGGAGCATAAAACTCCTGGTAATTTATTATTATTATTTACCTATTATTTAATGATACATTAGATAAAGAACAGGTTGTACCATACATATTTTCTGTTTGTGGCATTTTCGTTTTTGAAGTAGTCTATATTGAAAGCAATTTTTTTTCCCCATATTTGCCTTTACTAAAAATTTCCATCTCTTTATTTCTAAAAGTGGGTAGTGTTAAAGTTTTCACTGTACTGAGGATTTTATTTATTTAAGACATGAAGAAAATGTCTAGTGATGTGCGGAATTATTTTTCAGTTGATGTATGACGCAAATTACTAAGGATGTCAAAATATTGAATTTTCTCAATTTCAACTGCAAGTACTTACACTCGATTCACCTCATTTCCGATACCATAAATTAGTAGTATATAGTGATTATTAACATGTGTCAATGTATCCTTTTGAAATTTTATTTTATAGGTCAAATTAGACAGACACAAATATGAAGACAATTACAGGAAAGACTTTCTGGTCTGCTAAGTGAAGTTAATTTCCTATATTTATGTAACATTCAGACTTGTCTAATTAGGCCTAACAAGTTTATATGAGTAATTTTGATAGATCTACGATTTATTTGAATGAATAGACAAAATATTATACAAAAAAGTTAAAAGTTCACAACTTCTCAATGCAATATTTTAGGTCAACTTATGAAGCTAACCAATATGTACACAAGTTTGATACTATTCAGTAATGAAACTGAAATACAAGTAACCTTTCATTTAGCATTTTTCTATTGGACAAGTTGCAGGGACACTGGATGACTTGCTGCTACATGCATACTTGCCAATAGAGCTTTTGAAACAACATTATTGACAATTTTTTTGTACTCATTGTGTTTCCTTAAGTGGTTTCTCATGTTCCTAGTTGTACGACTAACCCCACCCCGCGAAATTTTTGCGGAGCACATACTGCAAAATGCGTAATTTGCATCATTTACATCAACTGAAAAATAATTCCACACATTGCTTGACATTTTCGTCATGTCTAAGTAAATAAAATCCTCAGTACATCGAAAACTTTTAACACTACCCACTTTTAGAAAAAAAGAGATGGAAATTTTTGGAAAAAGTAAACTTGAAAACAAAATTGCTTTCTATCTTGACTACCTCAAAAATGAAAATTTCGCA
Organism: Dryococelus australis; assembly: GCA_029891345.1. Taxonomy (NCBI): domain Eukaryota; kingdom Metazoa; phylum Arthropoda; class Insecta; order Phasmatodea; family Phasmatidae; genus Dryococelus; species Dryococelus australis. The sequence goes on from CM056995.1 coordinate 176,489,835, forward strand.
AACAGGAAATATGTATTGTACGAAAAATGTACCTGTTCTTTATCTAATATACAGTTGAATAATAGGTTTAAAAAATAAAAAATCCGAATAATAATACCAGGATCCTTGCTCCCACTACTCATAACTTTTGCGCAACAGACTTAAGAACCAGTGCATGTTCCACGTCAGTGATCCGTAACTCTAGGAGCTTGCCACTAACTTGGGTTCTTTTCTACAAACAGATCTGGTTGCAGACAGACCAGACTGCTTATCAATTAATGCTGATCGCAACAGCATGCAGCACATAAAGTGATGTGGGAGTGAAGTGAGGCAGCCAAATACTGACAACAGCCACATGACAGCCATGAAGATAAAAACGACTCGTTTAACCACAAGTTTAGATGTTCCGACTCTTTCTTCCCCTGCATTATCGCCGATAATCAAGGTTCTACTGTATTATTTTAATTTTTTCGTAGTCGAACCATCATTGAATGCAACTTTTCGTGAGGGGAATTAATAAATTTATGATGAATAATAACAAAAAAATATTCGAAACTTTATAGTAGCAGACATTTTCAACTTTAATAAATAGGAATTTTGCAGGGGCCGGGAAATCATATGTTAATTCTGGTCAACGCATGCGAGTTTAGTATAGGTTCAGCCCATTGAGAAAACCCTATGACCTGTTGCTGCGCAACATAACCTCAAAAATTCATGTGAAGGTCGACTAGGATTTATAACAATTAGCTGTGTGTCTTCGATACCTGTAATAATCGAGGGTACCGAAATATAGAGGAATCAACTTTGACTTCCCTACAAATTACGCATTTTGCAGTTTGTGAATTTCAGGAGGTGGGGTTAGTCGCACAACTAGTAACCTGAGAAAACACTTAAGTAAACACGTAGAGTACAAGAAAATTGCCAATAATGTTGTTTCAAAAGATCTTTTGGGTAAATGTGCGTGTAGCAGCAAGTCCTCCAGTGTCCCTGCAATGAAATGTCCGGTAGGAGCATTTTCATTTAGCAATGCTAAATGTAATGTTACTTGTATTTCGGTTTCAGTACTGAATAGCATCACTATTTATGTACATATTGGTTAGCTTCATAAGTTGACCTTAAGTATTGCCTTGAGAAGATGAGAACTTTTGTTTAACTTTTTGTTGTAATACTTTGTGTATATTAATTTCAAATAAATCTTAGATTTATCAAAAATACTGATATGAACTTGTTAGGCCTAATTAGATAAGACTGAGTGTTACATAAATATAGGAAATTAAGTTCACATAGCAAACCATAAAGTCTTTCCTGTAAATGTCTTCATATTTGTGTCTGTCTAATTTTACCTATAAAACAAACTTTCTAATGGATGCATTGACTGTAGGCACATGTTGATAATCACTATATCCTAACTTATGGTATCAGAATCGAGGTGGAATCAAGAGAAAGGTTTTGCAGTTGTAATCGCGAATCTGCATCAAGAAAAATGTATATTTTAGCATCCTTAATTTTTACCACGCGGAGTTAAATTTTCTAATAATGTTTACATAAACACTGACACATTTATTATCTTTCGGTCTTGCGGGATGTTTTGAAATGTATGTAGCCTAACTATATTGGTTTTTCCTACTAAACCATGTATACACTCACCTTTTTTTACATTTAGCTGTGCTCTAAAATGAAAACAATGTGCAGTAATACTAACGATTATCCTGTATTTCTTTCCTTTAATTATTTCAATTGGCGACGTAAAGGAAGCATCAAGCAATCACACAACATATAAGTATAGTAGACCACCAAGACACGTGGCATGTTTACATGCCACGTGTCTTGGTGATTCCTTGCATAATTTATAAACTGTAATGACTTAGTCAGCCAATATAAATATTATACTAAGGCGCTCGACTCCGCCTTTCTATATGAACCTTTAAGTGGATTATGGACTACTAGAATATAAAGGAAGGGTTCTCCTTAAACAAATTATATATATATATATATATCTTGCTACTCTCAAGATAACACTTTACAATATATTTAATACATTTAAACAGGAGAGCAATACTTCTATTAATAGTACTGTTATGCAAGCCACTCTATCAATTAACTAATTATTGTTTTTACGACGTATCAATGGAACCGTTTCACCTTAATATGATGCCGAAGACTGCGTCCCTCTGTGTATCGCAATGGCGGCTTCAGCAAACACCTCTCGTTCTTGAGGTCTGTCACTGGCTGACATCCAAACAGCGCTGTCACGCTTCCAGCAGACATCTGGCCTCACAATAAGCCTCGTGCTGCCCTATATTCTTGTTCGTTTGGGGTCTCGCCAACTATTTATAATTCCCGCTTGACACAATCCCTCGTGTCCTGCTTTCCCGCTTCGTGTAATTCAGGGTTCACGCACAGACGTTGGCTAAGGGCAGGTTCAGCCCACTACAGCACCCTAATTTTTTGCACTAAAATATTGTAAAAAATATGCAAGAATTATGCCAGTAGATACGGTACAATGATTTGTACATTCCAAACAAACTACATTAAATATTTTAATTTATTTCATATCCACTTTCTTTCTGAAATTTGGAATTGTTTTAATTCCAAGGATTTTTATTTGCAGGAGCCAGTATTACAGCGTCAGGACTGGTGGCAGCCCTGCACTATGGACAGATATCCTTGAGTTGGAATAGAATCTGTTTATTCCTGTGACGGAAATAAACAGGGTGGTGTCGCACTACCTCTCAATGTCCACAGGAGCTTATGGAAGCTTTAACCTATGTGAGACAGGTGAAGGCGACCTGTTCCTAGGCTAACAAGGGTAGGGTATATGAGCATTATGATACTAACTTAAACTGGTACTACTCTACTTGTTTGCCCTGAAGGTGCCAGCTGTGTAACGGGTGTTACGACGTGTCGACGATCTTCGGTACAGAATGCAGTGAAGACAAAGCAAGGTGCAGGTACGATTCTTTCACAAAGAATGTGGTGAGGGCAAGGTAGTTGAAGATAATCTCTAGCAATGAGTTGCGGTGGAGACCAATGGTTCCGTCGGCGCGAGTGTGCTGTCAAGGAACAGAACAGACTTGCATTTAAGAATTGCGGCTTGCTATTTACACTAAAACCCCTCCATTACGACCCAATCCCGAGGAACCGTGAAAAGTTTGGGTCGAAAAAGTCTAAAATAGGTATGTCTAAAAATAGATACAGTAATCCCTCGTCAACCGCGGTATCTTGAACTGCAGTTTCAGTGATGCGCCGATTTGTTTTGTAGACCTTTTCTCCAACCAGGGTACAAGTTTCTATTATCCACTGTTTTCAGTCTATGGGAAACTAGCCATCACTGATGTTAGTGGTCATGCATTTTTGCTCCCGTTATCCCTCTTTTGCTGTAAAAACAGCGGCACATTACACAGACTAGTCTCTTAATCAGTGTATGTATGATAACTTCAAATTTAAAACATGTCCTTTTTTTTTTTTTTTTATTTTTTTTTATTACTTTTAAGCTATGTACTTTACAGTATATATGATTTTTTTTTTTTTTTCCCCCAGGTAAGTGTGTGCAAATAAAATGTGTTCTTATGTTACCATATTTTGGCGAGCAAGGCCGTGTGCGTGTATAGGTCACGTCAGAAGTTTTTGAGGAAAAAGTTTGAGATAATTAGTATTTCAAATAGATCGCACTAAATTGTTATATTTCCATAAACATTGCCGGGCCTCATCGAGCCAGTGCAGAGGTCAACATGCCGCCTACATTTTGTATAAATTCAACACATTGACGTGAATCGTATCTATCAGCATGTTCAGTCAACACCGGGCTGCTGCTATGAAGCGAACCGCCCCTGTAACGATGGCACTGGAGGTGGCCGGCTGGCCCTGCTCGCCAGAATAATCATATAGCAGTCGCGGCCGGCTGGCCGCTGCCTGCCAGCTTGTAGCGACCGACTGACAGCTGCCTGGCCGCGCTGCAGAGGATCTAGGCGCTCGCCCAGCTACGTGTGCACTGCAATGTATTCGCTGCTAGCCCCAGCACACGAGTGATCCAATGTATCTTCATATATATTATCAATAAATAAAGTTCTGTGTTTTGCTTCAAACATAAGGCATCTCCAACACTGTTTAGTTATATTTTAATAATACATAGTCTAATCTTTTCACGCGCATTCAATGACCACAATGTAACTATCTACGGAGAACGGTACAAATCAATTAAAATATAACTTAATATTTTATTACTTTATTTACTTTGGAGAGTCCTGACTATTCCAGAAAGATACAATATAGAAAATTGATTCATCTACCTGGCTAAACACTAAGAATTATGAGAATTACAACAGTTACGTGAATTACGTGGCATAATGAATTCAGGCGAAGGTGAGCCTGGGACACAGAAAATATTAATATGTAACTCCAAAATCCTCTGACAAAATCTATAACCACGCAACTTACCGGTGGGCAAGCAAATATAGCAGCGCAATCTTTACAGCGTGTTTAATTAACTGGCATTTACTCAGGGAGGTAAACCACGATGTACCGTCTCATTACCACGGATTAATGGGAAGTTGACTTGGGTAAGGGATGCTGGGGTCAAGGTGAGGTTGACCTGACAGTGTTGCAGGTCGAGGAGAGGAGGGAGAGCCCTCGCAGACTGAAGAGAGCCTTGCTTCAAGCTGAGGTGAGGGAGTCTTTAGCAGACTGAGGAAGGCTCACGTACTATCGGCCAGCGAGCCTGGCATCTCCGCTGGAACTGGAAGCTAGAGTCGTACTTATACTACTTTTTCCTGTATCAGCAGTTCTTTGTGGTGCAGGGGTGTACCGTAGCTTTGTGCAGGGGGGCATGTTATCGGCGGTGCAGGAGCGCCGCTCATTTCTTATCGCCCTGAGTGGAAGCAACGACAAATTAAAACCCATGTCTTCAAGGTGGGCAGGTCGTGATGTCACAAAGTCACGGGGGTGCTGTCATCTCGTGGCGTTGCAGGCACTTCTTCCAGGGCTAAGTGACGAGTAGTAGAAATTCACAAATCTTTATTTATTTTGCGGGGGTGCCTTTTTCATTCATTAATCTGGACGAGCAAATGAAGATTGTATTTACGCACATAATTTACAATGAAGTATTTGGTTACCCAGGCTTGTGGGTTTTCCTAGCTCGATACTTTTCCGTCAATTTGCAGCTTATATATTTCACCCTGGCGCGGGTGGCTCGTAGATGGGGCAAAGTCGTCCGTAGAGCATGTTGGCATGCGTCAGGCTGGAATGTTCATTCTTGCTGTCAGTAGATAGTTCAATTCTTGGCGTCTCATGATGAGTGGCAATATTCGGAACTCCTTAGAATCAAGTGGCAAGTTCATGCGCACTGATGAGTTGAAGTCTATTAATCATTGTTGAAAAGATGTGTGTCAATAATTCAAATTTTCTGTCGCAAATGTTTTGCCGGGGAGAAATCTAGTGGGAATTTATTATGTTTGTATGGAATTGTGACTCAACAATACCTGCTTACAGGAATACAACAATTCAGTGCGGCCTATACACACCAAAATATGGTTTATTAAACTGATCAAAAAGCAAGAATTGTACTGGAAGAGACTAGGGCCTAGGCACTGCATTTGAAAGATCAAACTGCAAAAAAAGCATGGGAGGAGACTACGGCCTATGCAATATATTTTTAACTGATGAAACAGAAAACTAACACAAGAAGGGTGGAATAACAGCTCGGTCGTACGCCAACCATTACTTGCTTATCAGAAGTGACCCTGATATGCAGCATACGAAACAGATAAACACCCCTCTGCTTTTCCCACTCTGCGCTCCTAGTAACTGTTATTAAGGAGCATCCTACATGGCATGCCTTTCTCACCCAAAAAAAGTATTTCTTTATTTTAATTATGGGAAATTATCAGCGGTGACAAAAGGGTTTTGTTACACCATCTTACTCAGAATTCTTATATCTTTGTTCCTATTGTTGTTTGAAGTAACACATTACTAACAATATTCTTTTCAGAAAACCATATTTAAAATATATTTCTTTAAAATAGAAAATGCGGAATCGTACTTTGTTTCTGCCTTTAAAAAAATTATCAAATGAGAATGTGGAAAAAGGACATACTAAAATGCTGGTTTTATTGCGAGTGTAAAGTACTAACTTTTGTGTCATCTTTTCCAATGTACCATCTTTGTTCATACCTTTTTTTTTTTAGTAATATATAAATGTTTGTGACTGCGTAGAAAAGCATTCATAAAGGCTTTGTTAGCTACCCGTAAAGATTTTTATAATTTTTTAGGGAACTACATACTAAAAACTTATTTTTGATGCGTATGCTAAGGAAGATGTAATGGGAGACCGGGAAATGTCTGAGATTTTGTTACAATTATACTGCCAGTCACCCTGTTACATTTTTGTTGCATCTTTAATATATTTTAGTTGGTCAGTCTGTAAGTGTTAAAACTAGTGTGAGGAAATAAAAACCTGTTGGACACTAAAATACCTTAAAATTGATCATCTCTGCCTGCAATTACAACCAAACACTGTATGAAAGGTGTGTTGTTGTCCAGCAGTATTTTGACCAATCATCACCTCTGCTGTGATACAAACTGTTTGCAACATTTCATCTGCAGTGTCTGTGGCAAACTGCAGCTTGCTGTGGGAAGATTCTTGAGATACTTCTCCAGAGAAATTTGTACTGATGACAGATTTCTTGTTATGGGTAGGAGTAAGGTTCTACTAGTGATATGTACTTCAGGTGATTCTGCAGACCTCATTTCACACAGCACAGCTGCTTTGGATGATGCAGCTGTCTTGCAATGCATACATGTTTATTATGATGTTTGTATTAAGATGTTTATTATTCTCATTCAGAATAACATGTTGTTACAGTTGACTCTTGATCTATCGTTATTTAGGGGACTGCCAAAAAATGTCCATACATGCGAGATTTCAGTAGATGAGGTTCTTGACATTTACGTCAATGAAATACAACTTCTAAACTTATTAAACTAATGTTATGTATAGTAAGAGCTATACTAATTATTTATGAATAAAGTTTGGATAGTAAACACAATAAAAATGAGAATTTTAGAAAAAAGTATTATTGTAAATAATACATTAAAAATCATTTCACCTGAACTCTCTTAAGTAAAGATAATGCCTCAAAATAGTGAATGGTAACAGGCCTAAAACATTCAAATCCTTTGAAAATGAGAATATGACACCGAATGCATGTCAGATTTTGAGTGCCCGGCCGGGCTTTATCAGCTGAGGAGTTCTAGATAGGACAAAGTGTAAATGGTGTCTGGTGGAGAAAGGGGTTGCGGCGTAAGGATTACCCTCAATGCCGCTACGTGTTGGAGCATGTGGAGAATGTTGGTCGTTTAAAGTAATAAGTTATGGTCTTTCTGCGTGTATAGGCTGAACATTTTTACAAAACAAGTTACTACAAAAAGCGGGGTGCAGCTTATATAAAAGAGATTGGCAGGAACATTGTTTTGTTTTGAGAATTTTCCACAAAATATGTTTAGAAATTTGTCAGCATACATTGCATTTTAATGTTTTATCTCTTAAAGGAGGGAAGGGGAGGCATAGTAAAGAAATAAACTTTATGCTTGCGCAGTTATTTGTTCACTCGCGTTCATAATCAAAATAACTGCCATCCCGCACGTATAATCTAGACATACTGGAGCGTGGCCATAGATGTACATGAGAAAATAATTTCTATGCTTTACAAGAGAAAGATCTCTCTTATGTAGTTTGCACGGCTGTACAATAGTGCATTGATAAGATGCCATTTTGTTTAACACTTGGCCTTGATTTTGCTTTTTCAGGTCACGTTACATCTGTGGAATAGTAATTGCAATAAAATATATATAAATATACATTCACGTAAACAGTGCCTCATAACAAATTTTCTGTATCATGTTTTGTAGGGGAGAAATTTAACGCCAAATTTATTATGTTTGTACGGTATCGTGACTTAACATTTGCAGAAATACGAAAATTCAGTGCGGTCTCCACTTGAAATCGTAATTATCTCTAATTTTTCATCAAAATTTTCTGGTGCGACGCTGCCTATACACGTCAAAATACGATATATATTACTGCAAACAAAACTTTTAATTTTGAGACAAATTAATAAATAAGATAATCATAATCGATTTCTTCACTGTCTTCAGTAATTAATCATTCGAAACCACATCCTCTAATTTTCCCTTTTGTGAGAGACGCTGCATTCGGCTCGGTGCTTATCTACCCATTATTATATGGCAAAAGGTGTCGAATTGGCCCTTACATATTATCAGGTTATTCAAAAGACACGTTTTGAAATAAATTACTACAAATCCTCTGATTTTCTTACAAGAAGTTAACTGAAAATGAACTTTATATTTATAACGCAGGTTGCTCAATGATTAAAGATCCGGTAAGTTAGCATTTTGAAATGTGTCTTTTAGCGTTTTAAAAATGAAAATTAGCATTTTTGTTGATATGAAATTATAGCATTTTAAAAAATGGGTTTTCTAAAAACTTGTTTGTTAAACCACACACCAATTTACAATAACAAAATTTTCACATACACAGTAGCCAAGTAATTGTATTATCATTGGTTAACAATAAATGATTTATGAGTCATTAGAAGATAATTCAAATAATAAGTTTACTTTTCGAATGTATATTTTCAAATAAAAAATTTAGGCTGTATTCCATTATCCATGCATTTAGTCCTGGGCTGGGGAACGGAACTACTACCATGCTCCATTTTCTCTGCATAATTTGAGCGTTTTGTTTACGTATGGCAAGACATTTACATATACGACGATGATAAATCTGTGATCCTGTCATACAATTTGACAGGATAACTTGTTTACAATTGTAATATATGTAAACTGATCATAAAATTTATTAAGTATTTAACAGCCACCACGAGTACATTTTAACCTCAAAGTCGTACACACAGCTGCAAGTGTCAGTTGAATATGCACACGATTTTAATAGTAATAACAAAGTACGGTATTGCAAGTTACAATAAAAATATGTGTACGTTTTTAATAATAACAAAATATGCTGCCGCTGGTAATAATAAAAATATGTGTGTCACATGAAATAGAAGACTGTATATATGTGCCATGACATAAACTGTGTGGTGTTGTGGAAGTCTGAAAGTGAGATAAATCTTTTGTTTATGTTGAAAACTAACGAACTGAAGTGCATTCGAGAAGACTTTTACTGCTTTTACAAGTTTTTTTGCATTTATTGCTAGATCGTAAAAATTTAGCGTTTGATTATGTATAGTGTAATTTTTCACATTTTATCGCAAATATATCGCAGTTGCGAAATTTCCGGGACTCTATTGATGATCAAACAAGTTTTGGCGAAAAGGGGAGTTCACGAATATGCTTCTTGACATCTAATTTATTTGTGAAGATGCTGCCCCTTGAGTTAAAGAAATGTTTTAAGTTTTAAAATCATGTTAATTTTGCGCCATATTGATAATCTTTGCTTCCTTCAGGTTACTGTAGTATTTTGTGTGCCTATGGCACCACTACTCTGCGATTCTTACTAAGTGTCGATTCCCTCCTGTCGGATGTGGTACTTCCTCCGATGTTTTGTTTAACTGAGGGTAGGTAGGGAGTAATCAATCCCCAGGGCGAGCTTACAGTTATGTCTCTTTCCCAGGGAGCACGATCCAACTCGTGAAGGTTGTCAAAATTATGGATGCCAGCTATCCAAGGTTGAATTGTTATAATTAATTTGAAAGGGTGACTAGTTGTGAGTTATCAGTAAAGCGATTAGCATGGAATGAGGTATGGTGATCCTGTGTGTTGCTACACTACGTCTGGTTAACAATATAATCTCCTATGAGGGGATGGTCTAGTAGGCTTACGCACAGGAGTGGGGCAACAACTCTACGTCTTTGAATTGTAGGAGGGATCACCACCTTTTTCATCTTTCTGGCAGTTGTGCATATGGTACACGTTTTACATACAGGCGGTCTGTAGATTAGGTCGGAGTAAACTGTTCAGTGACTTGGGTAGACGGAAGCGCACACAGTTAACCGAGATTTTTGTAACAAGACCATGGTCAAATTGTTCCCAACACAGAGTTGAGTTCGGACTCGTGTGTAGGAATCACCATGGGCGAGATATGTATGTACGAGCATTGTGATCTCGGGGTATCTGCGAAGGAGTTGTGCTATTCTGATGGGGCCATTCATCTGACGAGTAGCGGACTGTTCTATCTAGCTTTGTAGCACACGTCGGGCCTTGAGACGTAACCTACTGGGAAGGCCATCTCCCTTTGTCATTTGAACACAAACTAGACAGACAATTTTTCAATTGGAACAGAATACTCCTACTCACACTATGTTCACCAAGGGACACGCCTTCCCTAGCCGTCGTCCAGTATTCCTCAATGAGTGACTTTGCGGTCGTTCATAGGCCTTACCGGAAAACCACTGCTAAAGTTGGTATGTGTTCTGCAGGGAGGCGTGGACGTCTCGGACCTACCCAGATGTCGGATATTGTTCTTTCAGGCTTAACGATACTTTTAGACCCTGTGTTATGGGGGGCGGGGGTTAGGTCCGTTCATGTGAATTCTGCAGAGGAATATTTAAGTGGTATTTAAGCCTAATTATATTTAAAATCCACTATCAGAAGTCAATTTAATTTAAAGTAGTTGGGGAATCAGTGTAAACTGGAAAATTAAGTTACAAAAATGTACTAGTTTTATTTTTGACATATTGATACTTTCAGTAAGATACTGAGGAAGACCAATTAATACAAGCCTAAGAGTGCTTTTTTCAACTTACATTAATGCAGGTGAAGGCGAAGCTGAGTTGGATTATAATGTCCAAGCAAATGTCTGAAGGTTACTATCGCACTTTACAGCGACGGAACAAGCCTCTGAAACTCTCTATCGCATTTTACAGCGACAAATTCCGAGGGAACCTAGGACGTCAACGATGGTCTACTTCCGTGGAGTCAGGGGTGATTGGGGTAGTGGGTGCAGGGTGCAGATGTAGGTTGTCTCGGGAGAGTGAGCCTTTTTAAGCTGTAGTCTGGGAGAGGAGAGACGCCCCCTTTCCAGACCCAGGAGGGCTCGCTGACCAGTGCTGTTGGAAAGCCATCGAAATCTGGCAAGGGTGGTTTGAAGCTACCATATACAGTCCCAGCTTCATCTTTGTGGCTTTTCCAGGGTGCAGGGGTTGCAAGTCTTTTAACATTGGGGTCGGTTTTCTCCCGTGGCGGCGTAGCGTATTTTCTTATCGCCCTTGTTTGAGACTGACTACAGTTTTAGCTCCTCTGCCTGAGGCTCTGCATCTATGTCACTGGCGCAGGGGTGCTGCGATCTATGCCACTGTTTAGAATTGGTCCGAGCTTTTGAACGCTTGTTGATGGGACGAAGTCACCCGTAGAGTACACAGTCGTGCTTCACAGCATTATGGCATGCATCAACCTTTAGTCACAATATAAAACATCTTTGCGAATAATAATTCCTCGTTATAATGTTTTGAGTAATAGTTTCAGGTGAAACGATTTGCTTTTAAATACATGTGATAGTTGCAAATATTTTGAGCAACACATGATCTTGATAAAATTTATACGTTCTGTATGGCACATATTTGCTCTGTCGCCAGCATGTGAGGGCTTGCCTGTGCAGCCGAGACTTTTTTTTTTTTTTTTTTTTTGCCAGCTTCTCCTCTCGATAGCTCGTGATGGGAGGAAGGTAGGAAGGTACGCCTCTGAGAGAGACAGTAAGAAGGGTGAGAGGCAGGACTCAGGGTCACCATGCTTTTGGTGCTATAGGTAACCACTTCCCCTCTCGAAGGCATTTAAGTTTAGGGGAAGTAGCAAGCCAGGCTCACTCATTGCACCATTCTGCAGTGTCAGACCACAGACTTGTTGGGAAGGCAGACACCGCGCCACAGAGCAGTAATAAATGACAGCACATGTGACTTTTTCACATCCATTTACTAGACGCTTGCATAAAAAAGCTTCTTAAACACTATATTTGCTGGAAATATTAGTGGAAGGGACCCGAAAAATACTTCGATTGGTGCGCCGTGCGATAATCAATACAAGTGGATTATGTTAACAGAATTTAAATAGGAATTTCACCCTGACCACAAACAAAATTGTTAATGAATGCAGTTTATCGATACGTGTGGTACTATACATTGGGAATTGGCTGCATACAGATTATTGTAGATATAAAAATTTCCCTACTTCATGACTAAGAAAATTGCCGTAATCTATTCTCTCATTATAAAATTTGGTTTTGCATATCATCTTAAAAATGGTGTATCTTAAAAAAAGTATTGTGACAAATTGTGTGCAACTAAGTTATAAATTATTTTTAAGAAATAGTCTCCACAAAATGTTCCGTATATCAGAAATTATATGAGGCATGATCCAGTCCCTGCCACTGACGTCACGTACACTGAGGATCTATGGCACAAACTTCGCAGCTGCTTACTCCCTCTCCAAGTCAACTCCCTATGCCTGGTGAGCAAGGGGCACGCTGCCAAGGATTATAAATAGAGGGTTGCACCAGGGCTCATGACAAGTCTTCAAGCAATTGACATGTCCTGTTCCCCACTGCATCCCTCAGTGCTGCAGGAACCATCAGCGCCTACCTTGGTCTTTGTCGCACACTAGTGTTTCTGAAGACATATCCGCTCCTCAAGACTTCACCGCACCTTCGGGCGCCGAATATCCATCTCTTCACCAAGTCTTGCGTCATAGTTAACAACCGGCACGTACCGGACCCTTCTGGAAATGTGGATAGGAAGTAGTACTCAACCATTAACATCAGGCCCGTACGAAGGATGGCAGGTGACATATTCTCTCCATACAGACACTAACACCAGAACCACAGTACAATATTGGAAGGCCACCCATTCACTTCACTTATGTGGTGAATGGTAGAGTCACATTTGGTACACGCTGCCCTTAGTCGACTTATCACCGCACAAGCGGTGCCTAGAGGGATACTTCTCCAGTCTGAGAAGACCAAACTCTGGTGGAACAACAGCTCCATATTGGAATGGTCCCCATTGCTGCATCGCTCACTTAACACCGCACCTCTGGTACCAGGAGTTGAAGGGCGAGGTACGGCATTGGCTGGCTGCCGCTATATGCAAATGTAGTGCACATATCCACGTCGACTGCCCCACCTATGCTGACTGATAGTAGGTTTTCTTTCCTCACGCCATTTCACCGTAGTGGCGGTGTTCATAAGTGGGTGAAATGATTAAAGGCTGCCTCTAAACATCCAGGGGAGCTTTACCGCCTGCCGGTTGGATTCGCTTATCTCAGTCCTTGAGAACAGGCAGCCAAACTATGCAAGCTCTCAGTACCAGTTCTGTACCAGCCCACGAACCTGCTACTTTAAAATCACCATCAAGGATAGCTGAAGGTTACCATCCAGTCATACAAGCCTGCCGCAATGGCCAGGTTGTACCCTTGTCCTAATCACCTGCTAGACAACGGGAGAGTCAACCACCTCAGTCGCTACTGAAACCCACACTACCAAGCTGACCAGCACACCCATAACAGGGGCAGTCCCCAGTGTGTGCCACCAGTCACATCTCGGTCGGCACAACCGTAACTGCCCAGTAGTGCTGTATACTGGCCGGGTTCCTTTCCCACGCCAGGATTAGGAATAATCACCACTCAATTGTTTCTAGCCTTACACCAACCAAAATGAATTTGGCCTTGTGACGAGACAACTGCTGCAGTCCGCAACACATCAAATAAGGGATTTTCTGGCCGCCAATGTGAAGACATGCTCCTTAGTTTGCAATTCTAATTACCGTATTTTTGTGTGTATAAGCTGCACATTTGTTCAGAAAAAGACTACAGAAAGTGGGATGCTGCTTATATACGAGATATTGCCATAAAAAAATTTCCCCCCAAATTGTGTTTGGAAATTTGTCAACATACAGTACATTTTAATGTTTTAACTGAAGGGAAGAAGAAGTGAGAATACATCTCGAGCCCTTATTTGTTTACTCGCATTCATAAACAAATTAACGATCTTGCACATGTAAAATATAAACATGTAATCACGTTACCATATGTGGAATAGTAATTGCAGGATGTATATATGTAAATATTGCAACATAATACAAATTTTCTGTTTCTCAAGTTTTGTAGGCATTTATTATGTTTGTGCGAAATTGTGACTTAACAATATTTACAGGAATACAAATATTCAGTGCAACCTATACTTGAAATATTAATTATCCCTAATTTTTCATCAAAAACTTCAGGTGCGGCCTATAATCGCCCAAATACAGTTAGCAGAACCAGGCTAGCTCAACCCTGAGATAAAGTATAAGTAGTCAAAGAACTAAACCACTGTAAGAACAAACTTAGGGGAGTTTTGAAAACATGCAGTGACACTTAAACAGCGAATATGTCTGAAACTGATGCTGATATACCCGAGCCCACAGAAGTCTCCATGGCCACAGCCAGCACTGATAGTTGGGCACGGCCAACCTGCTCTAGCGAAGTGGTATGTAGCATTGAATGTACTCACTGCCAGCAGCAATACCTTTCGTCTGCCTAAGGTGGGAGACGTGGTACACCATACCGATAGATTAGAATTCCAATGTGAAGAACGCTGAATCCGACAAACCGTGTCTTGCAGCTGGGTATCTTGCCCCAGGCATAGAACCCACACCGTCTATTGCATAATGTGTACCGATACATTCCACCACAGCTGTATTGTCTGGCCCGATGAACGGGTAACTCAATCTTGCACTGTTTACAGGTGTGAAGTTTGTCGGCAGGCTGCCGAATACTGCCCACAGAACCCAGGATGTGCCACCCGAACTTGGCACCATACATACAAAAGGGGAACCTGAAATTCCTGACTTTGTGGGTCATCCCCATGAGGACCCATTACTATTACTGAAAGAGTGCGAGAAAAAACTGAGGGATCAGAAAATCTCAACTAAGCAATTGGTGAGCCAAACCAAGATTGGATTTGTGGAACTGCTACAGTGAGCTTCTTACTGACAAGTTAGTTACGGAATCGCCTAATCACTAAATTCACCGGAGAAGAGGGGTTAAAGGACCTCACTACCAAGTTCTACAGCAGAACCCAGATTCTTAGTGAAAAAGCCGATATGTTTATACTGCGGAAAGTTCGGATGTTTTACCAGTTTTCCCAAGAGGAAATTGAAAGCTGCATGCAACATATTACACGTATGTTATTACCATAATTAAGGAGCCTTCTCATGATACACGAACAGTGGAAAAACTTGTAGAGACGGTCAGAGAAATCGTGCTGAATTTTCAAACCCAAGCACGCCTAGAACGGCCAAAATATGTAATTCTGTGGAACCCGAAAGTCCACAAGAAAGAAAAGGGACAAAGATGCTGCCTGCGCCGCCAGCTCAGAACCTTTGGAAATGCTGGTATTGTCCGGAGTATCACTTCCACCAAGATTGCCCGAAGCGTTTATTTCTACGTGACTGCATGGAGAAAGGGAGTGCATCTAGTAGGCCACGACCCACTCCCCCGGTAAACACTCAACTAGGATCCTTTCCCGTAGGAAACGCCAAGGCCGGCAGACGAAAAGGTTCAACTCCGCCGGAGCCCAAGGTTCCGTAATTCAACTGCTCAATGAGGAAGCTGATCCCCCAGAAGTACCACACACAGAAGTCACAGTAAATGGCAGAAGTGTCCTCGCCTTGTTAGACTCTGCTGCAGTTGGCAACTTTGTACGAAGTGACTTATTAACAAACGACCAAAGGGCAGCACTACACCCTCAAACCAGGTTTGTACATATGGCCAAGCCAGTCTTCACCTTCGCCATCGATGGGCTGATCATTTTAAATATCACTCTGAATCAGTTCTCCGGATGGGCGACCCTCATCCTCATCGTTTCCTCTTTTAACTTCTGCACTGCTCTACGAGATACACCAGTAGCTGCAGCTGCCCGCAGCTGAGCTTTTTATTTGGGAATTGACAGTTCCAGTGCTTTGGCTTCGTTCTCCATGAATGTCAAGACATTATAAATTACTTCCCACCTCTGAGAGTGTAATTTTTTGCCTTTTATTTTTATAGGATCGGCGTCATATTTAAAAAACTTCATATACCATTGTCATATGGGTCTTTCAGCACACATACCTTCAATAAACCACACCGATGACAAACATTATAAGGACATATTGTGTGTATCCAAATCCTTGCACATTTTTACAAACTCAAATACACAATTGTGATGTCAGCATGACATTAACAAATTCTTAATAAAAACACTCGTAACGTGTATATTTGATGAAGTGTCAAGCTGTTTTCCATGGCCGTAATTTTACACATTGTCTATTGCATGCACGCTTGAATTCCAACTTCAGATAACAGTAGGTGCCACGAACACCGTGAACAAGCAAATTTTGTGGATTCCAACTTCAGACTGCAAAAAATTTGATATTTTCTGGTCTGGTAGTACGAGTGTAACGGGCCTTTCCTGGGCATGTATAGTGGCTTACTCATCGCCTCCCGTGCGCCGGCCTGGGGTATCAGTAACTGACACTCAGGCTTTCAGATATCTTATGGCCATTGTATACGGAACATGAAATTGTGCAGTAACTATTTACACTTGAAATAGAACACAATAAAAAAAATGGTGGTACCAGGACCTTCATACGTTTGTGTGTAACCCATTTGTCAGAAACCTTTTAAACAAGTTTTAATATTGAAAATAGTGTTTTTATTTAATTTTAATTCCATTAGCATGTGCCAAAGCTAGCAATCTTGGTTTTTGTATTTTTGGTGTTAGTTTCATTAAATTTGTTGGTAGCATGTTTTCATAACTGTCATGTTTACGGAACAAAAATAGCTAAAAGTACACGGAAAAGGCAAAATCGTTTCTCGTACTGTAAGTTATTTCTGCACGAGTAATAAAAAGTTTTTTTGAAACATTTTGGTCAGTTCATAATTGTAATAGTAGAAAAGTGTATTTTAGTCAAATGTAGTCTGTTTTCTAGGCGTCGACAAATTACTGTGGTGTCCAATTTTCATTCGGTATAAAAGATGTTTGTTAGGTTTGAGTACAAGATTGTGTACAGCGAATTTACTGCTTGTTTTAATTGAGTATTTGTTCTTGTAAAATGAGCTTGTGAGACTTAGCAATTCAGTACGTGACGTTTTGTGTTATTTTACTTTTTCTACGCAAGTTTAAGTGGATAATTATGTGATATTCAGAATGTCCAAATTCAATCGTGCGTGGCTTGATGGAACACTGTTTCCTTACTGGTAAACGTGGTTACGTCGCATTGATGGAGATGTCAATAGTGAAGAGCCATCATGAAGGGAAGCTCCACAGAAAGTTAGTTGTGATGCGCAGTAGTTCTGTATTTACGTAATCATATCTGACTCAGCCTTTAAATCACCAAGAGCACGGGGCAGTATTTATTCAAGTGTTAGTACAGCCTCAAGTTCTGAAGCAGCATGAAGCACACCAGCATCCTGTTCGTTGTCCACTGGAACGTCATCATGCAATACAGCACTTCAGAGGCATATTCAGGTACCGTTAATAAAATTAATTTTCTGGGAAACAGTGATGTTAAAGGGCAGAAATATTGTGGGCATTGCATGTTGTTGCAAAAGAAGACAGTTTCAATAGTCAATTGGGAATAAGCAATATCTTTGAGAAAGTGTTTCCAGATGGTGTATTGCCCAATAAATGCAGCTTAGCAGTAGCAAGACTGCATACCTAGTTACTTATGTACTTGCACCATATTTTTCCCACAAACCTACAGATGAAGTTCAATATGAAAAAACACGTAGTTGTGTGTGTTGATGAATCTTTTAATACAAGTGGCAAAGCAGCAATAGATGAATATTTCTGTGTGTTTATGACATGTAAACAAAAATAAGGTTATGACCAGGTATTGGAACTCTTCATTTTTAGGCCATTCTACAGCTGATGATCTCTTGTTAGGATTTCAACGACGACTAAGGGATATTGAATTATCTAAACTTGTGGAGGATCCAGAAATGTTGGATTTGGGATCTTGTGAACTCCATGTTGTTCATGATCAGATTCAGACAGATTACAGGTTGCAGTGTTCTCCCAACCAAATTTTGTGATTGCTGGTTGTTGGAAAACGTGCCAGTTTGAGACCCGACAATAAAAATTTTTCCTCCCTTACAATTTTTTTTTCATGTAATGTGAACTACCTGTTACTTATTCTGTTGAAAATGTGAAGGATTGCTTGAAAGATCCTCTGCTACTAGCTAAACTGAGTTTTTTTTTTTTCCTGACAATGGCTTCTTCACTTAAACCTTTTTTAAGGAAGTTCAAAACATCAAAACCAATGTTACCATTTCTACATAGAGAATTGGAGAACTTGCTAAGAGAGTTATTTGGACATTTCGTTAAAATTGAAGTTTTAAAGGACAAGACAACTGCATATCATATGATAAATATTAATTTGGATGATGTAAGTCAAGGACTACCACTGTCTAAGTTAAAAATAAGGTTTTCTGCCAAGCATGAGCTCAGTGTGGCTGATATGAATGAAACTAAAAAACAAACATTCTTACAAGAATGTAAAATGTTTATTGTCCAGACTGCCAAGAAAATTGTTGAAGATACAGGAAGAGTGCAGGGCAAGTATGGATGCTTGTTTACAAATTATCGTGTCAGCTAAACATCTAACTATTCTTCGGTGTAATTGACCTAGTGTTCAGTTTACAAAATTTGTCACTGTTGTCAATTCCGATACTTCCGATACACTTGCAGCATTTCATGTACAAAATAACAGGTTGGATACATTTTTTGCTGGTATTTTGTGTTGGGAAGATGAGTTTAAAGATTTATGGCTTGCAGTGACTCTAAAGATTTATGGTTTGGTTAGGATGTACATTAGACTTTGCCAATATGCTGTATGTACATTCTTTTTCCGTTAACTTTTTCCTGCAAACATCTTAACAGACATGGACAGATTTTTTTAACTTTCATTGATTTGTGTTAGGTTTAGATACAATTTTCGTAATTAGTCTATGGCAATTGTATTGGCCACCAGAGTTGTATAATTATAAGTTTGGACAAATAATGTTTTCAGTTTGTTATCAATGGAATGAGCAAGAAAATCTTCAAAATTATATTTTCAAAATCCTTCGGAGGTTGTAAGAAAACATTTTTGAAGTGTTGGCGCTTGTCCGATTAGCTAAGGCTGGATCACTGTAATGTGACTTTGGTTGCACTTAGGCTGGTTGTGCTTTCAGGGTTTAATTATGGACGTCTTGATGACGAGTGGTGGTTGTCTGCAGACGGTTGATGCTGGTGTAGTCTCGTTCTACCTGTCGGCCTGCTTTAGGGGACGCTAAACCACCTGGTTGCTTGGCAGCGAGGCAAGCAACTGTTTGTTCCTCCCTTCTTGCGCCATGTCTTGCCTTAAATGGCATAGAGCAGGTTTGGCTGCTGAGAACTGTGGGTTGAGCACTGTGGACACGAGTGACCCTAGAATAGTGTTGCTCAGTAGTGGCTGGTGGCATGAGCCTGGTGCCTCAGAAGGCACCTTAGCTAGCGAACCAGAAGCGTTGAAGTCATGTTGGCTACCACTGCTACTACTGGGCATGAGTTTCGCAACCAAGGTCAGGTCATAGCACCTAAGCATATACCCCTGCCAGCACCTAGGTGCTCCAGTAGGGATATAAGTCAGGCATACTGTCTCGCCCTGAGTGGAAAGTGTTTCTAATGATTAGGGCTCCTCTATTTTATTCCTCCAGTAACTGTATATTTGGTAGGAATAAAATAGATGGCCATCTAATATGTGTGTATCATAACTGGAGTCACTTGAGGGGGAGTCTCCAGTTATAGCTAGTTCGTAGTAACAATCTCCTATTCACGGTCGGCGGTACTCTACTCACTGTTCTCCCAGCAGGTGGCGTTCTGCAATACATGTGCACGTGCCGTGCTCTTGTTTTGGTCTGGGCTAGCGCGGGCTTGGCGGTTTGCTGCTGAAGCTCAGCCCCCAGATCCTCAGGCTGGGCAGCTGTCAGTCGGTCACTACAAGATGGCAGGCTGTGGCCGCCCGCCCACCGCCACTGCCGTAGTTACAAGGCCGGTTCACTTCCTAACAGTGGCCCGGCCTTGGGAAAACATGCTGATAGATTCGATTCGTGTCAGTGTGTTGAATTTATACAAAATGTAGGCGACGTGTTGGCCTCTGAACTGGCATGATGAGGCGCGGCAATGTTTACAGAAATATAAATATTTAGTTCTTTCTATTTGAATTATTAACTAGCTCAAATTTTTCATCAAAAACTTTGACGTTGCCTTTACATGCACATGGCCTCACTCACCATAATATGGTACCTGTAACATAAGAATACATTTTATTTTTTCACACACTTATCTTTATTCACTTTACACCTAAAATTTACTTTACTAGGAAAAAAAAACAATTACACACCATAAAAGATTAGTATATTACGTGGGCGTACATAAACTAAATAATAATAATTTAAAAAAAGACATTGAATTAAATTTGAAGTAATACATACACTAATTAAGAAACTAGTCTGTGTAATGTACCACTCTTGTTAACAGCAAAAAGAAGAGGGACGATGGAAGCAAAAAAGACAGGGTGGGTAAGGCAGAAATCCTTTTTTTTTTACCCTGGCCTGCAGCCCCCCACCCCCTTCCTGGTCACGCGCACTTACATGGACAATACACCACCAGTGTCCCCTTCTAGCATTAAGTAATTTATTGCTTCACCCTGCTTGGGGCAACAAATGTCAAAGTCTGTGATGGTAAGACCCTTCATGGTAAAGGGAGCACTTTTGAAAGCCCTCTCATTTGGAACAATAGTAAATAAGTATGCTTTACTTTAGCCTTAGACATTAACTTCCGAGTGTGGTGGACTATACCCACTGTGTTTATTACTTACATGTCAATATTTATTTAAAAAGATGTTTAAAGGATAAAAAATGGCTGAAGAAAAATTAGCCAGGCCGTAAAACCTGCTCACTTTACCATGATCAGCTTATAGCTTGAGAAATGCGTGATGACTAACATCAGTAAGGGCTAGTTTTCCATAGACTGAAAACCGTGGATAATATAAACTATTACCACCATTGGAGAAAACGTCTACTAAATAAATCCGTGCGTAACTGAAACCACAGTTCAAGATACCGCAGTTGGCGAGGGATTACTGTATCCATTTTTAGACGTGCCTCAAATTTTCGAACCAAACTTTTTACGGTTCCTCGAGAATGGGTCGTATTAGAGAGGTGATCGTAATAAATGGGGTCATAATGAAGTGGTTTTACTGTATTCTCAACTGCCGATGCCGCCGATTACACCGATGCTGTTATCAGTTTTGATGAGCACAATCATAATTCCCAATCTCCAATACTTGGAAATACTTTTTACTACTTAAATTGAAGTATTCAGTTTAATGAACACTTTAAGCACTTTGTATTAGGTGTCTACAGCATAGAAATTTAATACAACACCAATTTTAATAATAAATGATAAGATAGACAGTTTAACTGGTCAGATAAGTAACTTAACAGTCAAAGAAAAATTGTTACCAGACAATACAGCATTAATTATTAACACATGGCATGGCAATTCTTGCTGTGAGAACGGTGGAGTGTTGGGGTGGTCCTTTCACTATTCTTTGGTGGTCTGGTTTTCCCACTTTCTGTTGCCGTTATGGTATGCTAGGTAGTTGGTTACCGTTCTGGCTGCCCTCACGGGATTGACAAAGCGGAGGGGAGTTCAACCCCAAGGTTATACATAGGGTCAAGCTGTCCCTCCCAGGCAGTCTAGTCCACCTGTCCACGAGAGTCGTCACTATCCGAGATGCCAGCTGTCTCGATGAGGTGAATGCTCAGTCGGAGATACGAAAAGGAGTGGGTGTTATGGTGGCGATCTGACTAGGGCTGACTGAGTTAATCTGCTGCATCCTCGTCGGCTGTCGCGCGGGTTCTTCGTGACAGTAGTACAAGAAGAATGTTTGACGGGGATGCATACCTGTATGAATTTTCCCGAAGGCAATTTTATGATACAGTAACCGGGGAGTGTCTCGGTTTCTGGGTGTCAAAACCGAATTGCTTTAACTGGCGACAACTTAACAATGCTGGTCCGTTCAGAGGGCAGATGTACGTGCGGCTTGGCAGGTCTAACACTCAATATGTCGGGGCGTGATTCTGTGTTGCCTGAAGTAGTTGCCTCAAGCTTGGCGATATCTATTGGGGGACACTGCCTTAACCACTGTTTCAGCGGAGTCTCGCAATCCTGAGGAACAATCATGCTATTGTCCAGAGCTTCTGAGGCAGGTTCTGATGGAGTTAACATACTGGGGTTTGAGTCCTGGACTAATTGATTTAAACGGGCCTGGGTAATAGCGGTACATCATTCATGTCTCCTCTAATGGCTTTCTAATCCACTGTGTTGTCTGCGCATTGAGGTAGCAGAAGATAGATTCTTAGCACAGGGCTGGTTACTGGGTTTGGTAGGTGACAGTTCAGGGCGGAGTGAAATTTCCATTCATATCTGTGGACCTGCTGAAGTCTTAGTGCTTAGTGAGTGGGCCTTTATCAGGCCACTTCTCTTCAGCTCACTGCACTACCGGACAAGAAGCGAATAATTTAAGTACCAAAAGATAACACGCTGTTATGTAGGCAGAAATGATTAAAGGTATCTAATTAACAATTAAGGTAGGTGACAACACTTGTTTAAAATAAATCGTAATATTTATTACGATGCAAAAGAAGAATGGCAAAAATTCCCAGCTAACGAGATACAAGCTAAAAGCTAAATGACTTCACCCCTGGCACTAAACTACTTAGAAACAATTTAATAATAATATTCAACATGAAAAGACGAGCCTGGAGAAAGTTAATAAAACAATTAATTAAATATGAAAATAATTAACGGCTAAGCCAAATACAAAAGCATGCTATTGACAGAGTAGTTTTTGTGGGGTACTATCCAGGGATGGTATCGTGCTACGACCTGCTACCACTGGTGTCAATGGAAGTTGACTGAGGTCAGGATATAGGATAGAGGTAGAGGAGATTACCATGGATGAGGAGTGCTGTGCCTGGTGCAATCAGCTGGAGCGCTGGCTGAAGGTAGAGGTTCGAGCCCTGCCTCTGGCTGCTGAGGTTAGGAAGTTGAGCCCTGGGCGGGCTGCAGAGGAGAGGAGAGGAGAGACTCTTCCCCAGACTGTAGGAGAGCTCTGCTGGGCAAGGTGTTGTTCTTATATTTATACCAAAATCGCCCTCTATCAGTGATTCTTCGGGGGCGGGGGTAGCGTAGCCTTTCCACACAGGCTGTTTATCCACTGCAGGAGCGCCGCTCAATCTCTTATCTCCCCTGGTGGAGGCGATGATATTTTCTTGCACTCCGGACTGAGGCAGGCGAGTCGTGACGTCAGAAGGTCACAGGAGTGCTGCTATCTTGAGGGTTGTTTGGAACTTCTAAGCTGGCATGGTAGCATAGTAGAATTTCAAATAATTATTTTATTATCTCCGTTTGGAAAGCGACTGCACACTCATTCTTACTCGTCCGTGGAAAAACATAATTTCAGATGTGGGGTTCAATTATTGTTAATGATTAACGATTGCAGGAATACTTTTTAATTTAGTATCTTCAAGCTTAGGTCGGCCAATGAATTTAAACGCCCCATGCTTGGCATGCTCAGATGGGGCAGAGTCGGCCGTAGAATGCGCCTCCCAGTGACACAGTATCTGGCATGCGTCATTACAAACCGAGTTCATTAAAGTCCTCCTTCAAAACTGCAAGTAATCTGATGTGGACTTGGATATTAGTTCTGTAAAATACCATACATAACGTCAACATGCATGTTTGTTTTAATCAACATCCTGAAGATGTCATTGAAAATAATTTTTGGAATTATTTTAATATTAAATATTCGCTTAAAATTGAGGCAAAACATTTTTTTATTTATATTGATATTTTTACTTAGTATTCCTTTGTCGGCTGAGCCATACTCAATCCCTTGGTTAAAATGACAACTGATGTATTTTCAACAATTTTTGCAAATAATTATTTTCTGAGTCTTATTCACCCCATTAACGCTATAATCAAAATCGTAGCTGAGTTTCCAATAAGATCTACGCCCATAAAATCTTGTGCTTTTGATTTCACTCATCACGTATAACAGTGTTTTCGTTGCAGCCAACCTACGAATGCAGTATACGCATAAGAAGAATAAGAATACAGGTTGTTTTCACATTATTGCCAACATACGAATGCAGTAAAAACAATAAAAATGTAAGAAGGAAATAAAACAAAAAATCTCTTGCGTTTGTGGTGTAAACAATACTATCAATAGCACCAATTGTTGAAAAACTGCATTGTTTTGCATTCACATAATGTCCAAAAACGTATGATGCAAAAAATATTTTGCGAATGTACCAACTAAAAATGCGGTAAAATGTAAACAACGGGAACAAATCATCGAAAACAATCGTTCCAAATATATTTTAGGATTCAGACAGAATATCTGATTTATGGATGCGGTAAATTAATGCCTTACAAGGTGTAGCATGCCGGGTTATTTAACATTGTGTTAAATAAATTGGTGCTACTAATCGGTGAATAATAATCGGCAAATAATTTTCAGATGCCACCAATGGTCGTGGTATCGGCAGGTTAATTGGTATCGGTATCAGCCCATCCCTATTACTTAGTATTTGCTTACTAACTTAATGTAAACCATACATTTTAGTAGGTATAATTAAATTTTAAATTACATGTTTTACTTATGAGTACTACTTTCTTCCAAAGCTATCATCAAAAACACCAACTTAACAATATACATCCTGCAGCAATTCCTCAGCTGATACAGTACTATACATACGAAAGCATTTACTGTTTCATAGTGTATAGATTGGTCACATTGTCAGATTTGACCCCACTTATATGAAATGGTCTTTATCAAGATTCACCAGTCTGCCCCAGGTTGTCCTTTCCGAAACCATACAAGGTCGCCTCGGATCTCGAAGCAGTGAGGGTGTAGCTGGAGGAGTTTCTGGAAGTCTGAGTCTTTCTGATGGTAGTACGTTATCCTATACTTGCTCAGCTGTACTAAAAACCTGATGTGTTCTTTGGGGCTGCGACTGGGTACCGCAAGATGGGGTGGGGGACATTCTCTCGCACTCCTCGTCTTCCCTGTCAAGGTCCGGCTGGCGTGAAGGACATCAGACAAGTTATTTTATTTTCCCGGGCAGTGCTGGACTTCAAAGTCGAACTCGGTGAGGAACATCTTCCACCGCCTAAGCTTGGCCTTAGAATTCCGTTACTCCTAGAGCCACTGAAGGGCCTTACTTTCTGTTTGTAGGATGAATCATTTCCTTTACAGTTGGTAACAGTAAATCCTCACCGCCCAGATGACGGCGAGACACACTTGCTTGTTTATGTGATGAGCTGTTGTGTGGTGTTCAACCAGGTGCTAGCATACGCGATCACTAGAGACATGCACTTATCGCATTTGCGATTAAACAAATTCTTACACGAATTTCCGTGTTTTTTTAACACAGAAAACAAATTTTACTTTTTGAAAAATAAATCGAATTCGTTTCTAGACACGGAGAATGCCGCAAAATGGACATTTCGTCAATACAATGTAATCGATTAATCGAGCAAGTGACTGTCGATTTTTGAGAGTCTCGAGGAAAAAATCTATTATTAGTATTTTCGTACGATTATGTATTGAGAGCAGCTATAACACGGCAGGCTATAGAGTAGTGATAAACGTGACATTGTTCTAATCTAATGTGTATTTATTCTACATGTAAAAAAGATACCGAAACCTCACGTACCATCCAAATAACGGGTGTTAGAGTACTCTAATCACTGACTTTATGCAAGTGATGAAAACACTGTTTTTTGTCAGCACTGTAACGTGTCGGTCAGCTGGAAAAGAAAAGATGCATACACCAAACATGTTAACAGCGATAAACATAAACGTCTGCCAGAGAAAAAAGCTGGAAGTGCAGCCAAACGACAAGCATCAATTGCGTCATTTTTTTCGTGATGCAGAAAGCAAAAAAAATTGTGGGGCTGAATTTATTAAAAACACAACAGCAGCTTTTCTGAAGGCGAACCTACCTTTAGAAAAGGTTGCCGATCCATATGTACGTGAATGGATAAATAAATACATAGAAGGTGGGAAGAATTTAGAGTTATGAAACACTACTTTACAATTTAAAACTGTTTTCTGGAACGGCACCGATGCATGTTAGTAAACATTCCGCCATGTTGTATGACATGTCGTAAAGATATGGCGCAACACTTTTCAAACTGTTAAAGCCATAATTCTGTCAATCCTTTCCTTTTATCATTATTTGCAGTTGTTACATACCACATGCATATCTTTTTTCAGAAACGAATTTGATAAGAAGGGAAGCGTATTCTACATGGAGTTACAAGGTTTTTGGAGAAAAATACAGGACTGAGAATAATTGATGTTGTTAGGCGAGCGCATAGCGTCGACCACTGTGTTTGTATAATCAAAGCAAAAACCAGTAGTAGGGTGGCAGCCGGCTTGGTGGACAAGATCACATTCCAAGTTATTTTTAAAGTTGTACATATTTTCATTGGCCAAGTAAATTTTTAAACAGTACACTTAATTACAATTTAAAAAAAATTACATGTTTACCTTATTTTTGGTATATTTATGCCAAGGAGTGAAATAAGTAGCCCTTTCGTGATTAAATATCTTATCTATTAGTGTCGCACCCTGACTGTACCCAATGAATAACGCGTTTCCGGTCGTGGTATCTGATCATCCAGCGGGTAATGTGCCTGCCGCGCCGAAAGCAGAGCACGTTGCTGGGTGGCAAAATGGCCCAAATCACAAATTGTGGCAAAACTGCCTAAATCGCAATTTAACGAGCTTATTTCCAAGGTGCCTTATTGATCCTCTTCAAAATAAAATGGGAAGGGGGATGGGGGGCGTTTATTTACTATAAATATAGTATTGCTCTTGTCACATTTGATATTGTGACACATATATAGCGTGTGTACAGTGTACATATATAGCGTGAACAGTAACAACTGTTCACTAAAATACAAATTTTAAAAACTGAATAGGTGTATGTGTAAGTACGTTTTCTGGGATGATATTCAAAATGTGAGTTGCATGGGGGCAGGTTGTACAGGATAAATTTGGTGATTCTATGCATATCGTACATTTTCTTATATAAATACAAGAATCATTATGAAATATAATGAAAATGGCAGCTTGGTTAATGTTATATCATTTCACTGTAGCTGTTTTTGCATTTAAGTGAAGACAATTTTTGTAGATAAAAAGTTCATATGCCTTGTTTTAAAAATTCAGTCAACCCTCAATCCAATTACATACTTTTCACAGTTCCTATGAAAAAATCACTATTGGAATTTGGACAGATGCACCCTCACACTTTATGCCCAACATTGTGTTGATTTTGTATAGTACTTAGACCTTTTCTCAACATCACTACATCATAATAAATATGAATGCTAGGGTATTGCAAAAGCACCAATTTTATTTTAAGGTGAGGCTATTACAGCCAGCAATTGAGAGTAATATTAATTTTTTCTGGTTCTGGAGAACTTCCATATGCTAGAACACTTCGGGAAAAACATGTCGGTGATATTATGAATGCTCGCACAGAAGTTGTGAAGGAAACTATTAAGGACGAATAAATAGACATTTTATCTGACGAAACCACTAACAGTGTAGGGAGGTGCATGTTTGTGGTTTTGTTCCGTACTTTAAATGATAAAGGAAAACCAGAATTATTTGTGTCGGGAGTGCATTTTCTTGAAGCAGCAGACGCAACGAACTGTGTCAGAGCCATTTTGGAATCTTTAAAAATTTATGAGTTCAAGTAGGAAAATGTCGAAAGTTTGGTGACAGACTCTGCTGCATACATTACCAAATGTGCAAATACTCTACAAGTTATTGTTGGTGACGATCTTATTCATGCTCAGTGTTGGGGCCACAAGCTTGACATTTGGCAATATATGGGCAAAGGATCTTTAACAGTTGAACAGTGCTGTTACTAATGTCAAACATGTTTTCATCAATACTAGAAAGTGAATGCACCTGTACCATATTTATAGAACCCAGACACAACAAACCATGTGCACTATTTCCTCTGCCTGTTGTCACACGTTTGAATGCATTGTTCGAGAGTGTATTTTATATTGCTGACCATTTTCATAACATTGTTGATGTTGCTTTTACCAAAGATCTCAAAGCAACACAAAATGCAGTAGTAGATTATTTGTGTTCACTGTCCTCAAAAGACATTGAAGTCAGACACTGCCAGGAAACATTTGTCAGAGATCATGGCAAACATCTTGTGACTGGGACAAAACATTTAGAAGGAGCTTCATATCCAACTGCTCACGCTTTATACAGAGAACTGAACAACCTAAAACAGGCCCACATGGCTCCATGTCCCTGATGAACCCGCAACTGTGGGGGTTCAGTGGGGACTTTTTATCGAGTTCATGCCAGCATGTCACTATTGGGTTACACTATTAACCTTCCTGTCTCAGTACATCACATAGATTATTGAACTGTTTGCTCTATGCCTCATGGGAGGAGTAGTGATGGAAAATGCAGGGAATGTAATCTGGCTCACTTTGCTCTCAGGTCGTAGATAGTATTAACCCACCCTACACAGGAGAGGCAGGTGGAACCGGATCGCACCGCACCGCTGAACTTAGGTGACTCTGGTTCTGGTAATTGACTTCTCACCGTGTATCCGCATACATCCTACGTGTCACCTAGTCACAGGACTCCTGGCCGGTATTGAAGTGTGCTTAGACTGGGACAACCTCATCTTCTGGTTTAATGAAGCACACCTGGTGGAACCTCAGCTCTGGCATAGACCGAATTTTTCGCGCGTAAGCCAAACCTACTCCGACTACCACCTCAAGAAACAGGAGTAAGTAAGTACTACCGGACTTAATCCTCGACTAACATGCCAAGTCAGTCTAATCGGGCATGCATAAATGTGAGAAATAAATTGTTGGAGGTTGTATGGGGTGGGTCACATCGTCGAGGTCCTTACAGTTCATGCATATGAGCAGCTGGCTGTCTTTCTTCGGTGCCAGAACCGATTGTGAATTTTTGGATGAATTGGGTTGTTCCACTATGCCTTATCTCCTCATTTCCTTCACCTGGGGCATTATCAGGTGATGCCTCCTGCTGGGCACCCTATATGGGCCATAATAAATAGGGGTGTTGGTGATGGCCCAGATGTCGTGCTGAATGCTCTGTGTTTTGCGTAACTGTCCTTGTTCTAACATGTCAGTGTGCTCATCCAGGTACTCTTTTAACTGGGCGAACTCAGGTCCTTTCAGCTGATGGTTAATGTCGTCTTGGTTAATGCTTGGAGGAACGACAGCCTCAAGGCTGAGTTCCCAATTTACGGTGACCCTATTCTTATCCCCCAGGTATATTCTCCGTTGCCCATAGTCCACAATGGGTGGCCTAAAATTGCTGTTTCTGTAATTTCCACCGGGTTAGTTTGTTTAGGAAGGTTTACTACTAGTGTGGCATGTCCTACTCTGAAGGTAGTATAGTATTATGCTGGGCCATTCTCACTATATGGGTTTGTGGCTGGAGTGATGCCCTTTGTTGAGGGGTTAGGTCGTCACTGTGCACAAAATTGCTGGTCTTGCGGAGTCTAGTAATGCGAGTATTTTCTTCACATTTATCTCAACCTCATTGTTCAGAGCATTTGGGGGTTCACTTTGATGCATACCACTTACACCATTATATTATAAATGACTACAGCTCATCCATGTGCTGCTACCAACCACGGGAACCAACTACCACTTGTCTAACAGGAAGTGTCCTCGTCAGAGACATGGAAGATACTTTGTTTCCTGGACTACCCTTCTCCATCTACTAAGTGTGTGTAAACACGTGAAGGAGCAAACCAAGTACGTGTTATGAATGCATAGATACAGGGCTGGATTTCCCATTAGGCGGACTAGACCCAGGCCTAGAACGGCACTTTTCCAAGGAGTGGCATGGAGAAAGACATGTCTGCCTTAATTTGTCATCATTGATGCTGAAGACAGCTGCGTTACTTCGCTATCACTGTGAAATGCGACACATTGGTACGAACGCGCAATGTTGATAATCTTTGCTTACACGATACTCTCTAGATAATAAGCTGCACACAGCGCATATTTGGTACACATTGTTTCCATTTTCAACCTTTATGTTATAACAGGAATCCGCTTGATAAATTATCCTTTATATTTAATTTCATAAAACTCCCGTCCCACCCGTTTCTGTTGCAGTTTTATCAGATAGATTGATACGAGAAGGGGGGAGGGGGAATTTGAACCTTCACTGCCCTCGCGGTGAGAGGATTGACCGCTGTGGTAAAGGCAGTATGATTCAGTACCATTGTTCTCTGTTTTTGAAATGGTATAGTTGCCAGTTGGCACTAGTTGTGCTGATGTACAGGCGGTGCTGCACAGTGTGGGCCACATCATGCCACATAATACTCGCATTTCGTACCAATGTTGTTTATTTATGTTCAGTCAGACTATGAACATGTCCGATCTTATAAGTGTAAAATATGTACATGTGCATCCGCGTGTTTAAGTGTTGTGAATTTAGCTGCCTGTGAATCGTGAACAAAATAATTACCCAAAGAACAAGACTCAGTGGTGCTAAATACAAAAAAATTAAAGAAGAAAGGAGTGGTGCTCTTTTAGAGCAGATCCCTAAGTTTCTCTTTTTTTTTGGTATGTAACAGTGATAACCGACAGACGAAGATGTCGCCGATGCCATGGCTGCAAGTGATAATGCTAACAACAGTGGCAGTGCTTCTATAAATCGCCCTTGCTTTGATAGTGATGTCTTACAGGCTACTGATGCATGTGTTTCACCATTCCCAGAAAAATTATTTTCTGCTCAAGAACAGCGAATTCCAACATCAAGTACCAATAATTCACTTAACAGTGGCAGTATCCATCTACATATCCATGCTGAAGCGACCTCTCCGAATTTGATAGAACCAGATGCAACTAGCAATCCTAAGAAGCTTGTTTTTGAACCCAGTACAGATCCAGCCCAGTGGGAAATTAATGAGGAGACTGTGTGGCTCTTCATGGAATCGAACAAAACGTAGATGCAAACTTCAATGCTTCAAAGCGAAGTACCCTGATAAAGAAAGGCGTGTTTCAAGGCATATTTTTTCTCGGAAACTGCATAATGGAGAGGCGCAAATTAGGCATTGGCTAGTGTGTGACTTGCTTGCTATTGGTGGGGAAAATATTATGTTTACTTCAGGGTTTAATGACTGGAAAAATGCTTCTAAAAGGTTACAAGGCCATGCGACTTCACCTCAGCATAAAAATAGCATTGTAACACTTAAACTGACAGGAAATACTAAAGCACAAATTGATAACAGGCTCGTTGCACAGTTTGAGCAAGAATGTAACTACTGGAAACATGTTTTGAAATACATCATCGCAGCAGTAAAGTATTATCTACTAGAGGTTACCATTTCGTGGTACTGATGAACAAAAATAGGCAGTAAAAGCAATGACAATTTTCTAGGATCACTAGGGTTTCTTGCAGAGTTTGATCCATTCATGGCAGAACATCTACGAAAACATAGTGGCAGAGGTTCGGGACATATATCTTATCTTTCCTAGACCACTTATGAAGAAGTGATTATTTTGATGGTTGAACAAGTAAGGGATGAAATAGTGAAGGAAGTGAAAGAAGCTAAATACTTTGGGATAAGTGTCTATTCCACTCCATATATTTCACACGGTTTTCATTTGTCATACACTATGTTAAGAAGGATGGAGTTGGGGAGCCAGTTGAACGATCATTTGTTTTTTTATCAAATGAAGGACATAAGTCATAAGAAATAGCCAATGATGTTTTTACTGTTTTGAGCAAATATGAGTTGGACATAAAAAAAACTGCAGGGGCCAGTCATATGACAATGCCTCGAATATGTCTGGAACATATACAGGTGTTCAAGCAAGGGTGAAGGAACTGTTTCCCTTGGCTGACTATGTGCAGCACACTGTCTTAATCTTGTGAGTTCATGTGCTGCGGAATCTTGCATTGAAGCTGTATCGTTTTTTGGACTGCTACAAGAACTGTACAATTTTTTCTCAGCTTCCACATACCGCTGGGCTCTCCTAGCTTGAAACTGCAAAGGAGAAGGAGGTCGGGCACTACAAAGTGTGTCGAAGACTTGTTGGTCCACTCGATGATGCACATGCTATGCACTAGAGAGCAATTGGTGTGGATTATTTGAGTCCTTGCAGACTTTAGAAAATGATAGTTCAGAAAAACCTCAACTGAGGAATGAGGCATCTTCATTGAGACAAAAATTAAATATATTAGAAACTGCATTTATGTTAGCCTTCTGGACTGCAATCCTTCGTAGGTTTAATGCTGTGAGTGCCAAGCTGCAGTCAGTAAACATAGATTTGGGGCAAGTTGTGAGAATGTACAATTCGCTTTCTGACTTCGTAACAAATTTAAGAGAAACAAAATGTTTGACCACTATAAATACCTTGCAAAGTCGTTGAGCAGATTAGAAATGTACAAATTTGATGAGGGAAGGAAAAGGAAGCGCACTCTGAGGCCTGATGAGACTAGGGCTGGAGAAATAACTCTTAAGACTGGGTCAGATAATTTTCGTGTTGGTACATATAATGTAATTCTGGATACACTAAGATCAGAACTGCAAGTGCGAAGTGCACGTCTCAATGAGCTTCAAGAGAGGTTTGGCTTTTTAGAACATCTCAACATGTATGAACCACCACAGATTTCTTCAGTTGCGCGTAAATTTGCCTCTTACTAAAATTGTGATCTTGAAGAATCCATTGTAGAAGAGTCATTGTACGTTAGAGTGCATGTGAAGCCACAAACACTTGACAACAAGGGAAATGTCAACCTAACAAAATTAAGTAAGTTTTTCAACCAAGAAGGGTTTGTTGAAGTCTATCCCAATGTAAACATAGTACCCAGAATGATTCTCACGTGCTCCAGTAATAAACTGTTCAGGCGAACGCTCTTTCTCTACTCTACGACATGTGAAAAACTACCTGGGGTCGACCACGAGTAAAAACAGGTTATCGGCCGTGGCATTGCTAAATATCGAGGGACAGATGCTGCGGGATCTGGACTTCGAGGATATTATCAATTCCTTTGCCCAAAGGAAGGCTAGAAAGAAGAGCTTCGGATAAGACATGAGTTATCTTACTAGGCTTAAGTTAAAGCTTTCTTTCATGGAAAGCAAATTAAATTTACAAATATTGTCCTAACTATTGAATGTCAGTGTTTTCATTGTAATCATTTTCATAATATTTGCAGTTCTGGTTGTCATTTTTTTAAATGTGATTTATTAACAATACATTTACACGTTGGTTCAAATAAAAAATTTTGCACCTCGCATGCTCTCCATGGATCTTAAAATAACAAATAAATATGAGGTAGGAAAAATAAAACAGTTTTACTGGAGGGGGCGGCACATTTTTATGGGCCTACAGGCATTTACAAAGAAAATCCGGCCCTCCGTATATAGTACGTTCAGCTTAAACACACTTTAGAATCACGGTAATGAAAGATATTTGAAGTGACCATGCAATGTGCCAGCCCCCTGACGCACCCTGCAGACAGAGTGTCACCACACCGCCGAAGGCAGCAGAGTATCTGAGACTATACCACGAGCGCGAGAGGGTAGTTTTCCCATCTCGCGCACTCCAGGCAGACGTAACAGGGACACGTCACACCTCGCACTCCGGGCTCGCAGCGCACTCCAAAGTAACTGTATACAAGGCAGTGCGTGGCCGAGGTCAGGAGTTCATCTGCAGTAACTTGCCTCAACACTTCTGGTGCTGGGGCTCTCTACTGACCACTAGGCCCTTCACGGTCCTCTCCAAGAACTTCTAGTTCTCCAGTGGCTGCAGCCACCACTTACCAGAGGCTTCTACCACCTCGTGGCATTGATGTCACCAGAAGCTGCTTCTACCTGAAGACATTGAACATGACTTAACCCTTTAGTTGTTGATACCTCCTGGTGCTTCAGCTGCCAATACTTACTTGTAGTGGTTCCTCAGTTAATGTTAGGTCCTCTTCTATGCAAACCCAGTTAGTGTAGTTGCAACAGTAACGTGAACTATTTTCCATTGTATCTAAGTAACCTAGGAGCGGATTACCTTCACCCATTATTTCTAACTGCTGCATAGGATGATTACATGAACTGTATTCTGACTTATAGGCGCGATTAAATCACTGGGCTTGCACATGTTTTCAGCATTTTATTAGCGAGTAGCTGTGTGTGGCTATACAACATGTCTGTCTTCCCCAGACTCTCATCTCAACTGAGCGAGCGAGCCCTTGCTGTAAGAAAAATGAACTCGTCCTTGAGGTCTCTGCCTTGCAGACCACAAACAAGTACAAAAATTAAGTATTGAAGCTCGGCATACCGGCCCCCAAAAAGAGGTTGAGCCACTTTTTCTACTATACATTCATTCAGATATCTTAAATGCTAAATGCTATGCAGCACAACTTATGACTACCAATGATATTACTGAACACAATGATACATGAAATACATACACAATAACTCGAATGGTATATTTGAGCAAGAGCAATGTCATGCATAAGCCATATGTAATCATTATTGTACATAGTTCAGTACACAGTAGAATTGTTCTGGCACCACCATTAATTCACTGGCAGCGGACAAAGCTTTGTAACTGGTCTCTTGTAGGTTCCAGCAGAGTTCTGGACAGTAGCTACTCGTACCAGACGTTCAGTTCCTGAGTGGACCTCTTCAATGACTCCCATTTGTCAGCATAATGGTGGTACACTGTCTTCCACTAATTCACCAGCCTGTATGTTGGTGGAATATGATGTCCATTTGGTCCTCTGCTGAATATGGTTCAAGTACTTCTTGGACCATCTATGCCAATACTCTTGAAGTTTCTGTTGAAGTAGTTGCCATTTAGAGAGCAAGCAAAGTTTACTATCACCTAAATCAGCACCACTTAGGAAATGTTAAGGTGTTAAAGCTGTGGGATTACCGGGATCATTAGAGCGTGTAACAAGGGGCCTGGAATTAAGGCAAGCTTCGATTTGGATTACCAATGTGACGAGCTCTTCATTTGTCAAACACGTGGTCCCGATAGCTCTCCGTAAGCGGAATTTAAAAACACTTATGCTGGCCTCCCATAGACCACCAAAGTGTGGTGCTCCAGGAGAAATGAAGTGCCACTTCATTCCTTCCTGTGTGGTGTATCCAAGAAGATAGGCCTGGTAATTTTCATTCTTAAATAGAATGTACAACTCTTGCAGTTCTTTCTGAGCTCCAACAAAATTGCTTCCATTGTCACTGTATATGTTGTCACATAGACCTCATTGTGACCCAAACCTCTTCAGAGCTGCCATAAATGCCTGGGTAATCAAATCATTCACAACTTCTAAGTGGGTTGAATTTGTAGTTATACAAATGAAGATCGTAATATAGCATTTAATCTGAATCTTGCTCTTACGTTTTCCTGATTTTATGTAGATGGGTCCGGCGTAAACCACTCCACAGTTAAGGAAGGGTCTTGCTGAATTGACTTGACTGTGAGGCAACTGACTCATGAGCTGTTGCGAGGTTTCTGCCTTCAGTTTTTTTTACAAACAATACAGTGATGAAGGATGCTTCGAATTGAAGCTCTTCCATTTACAATCCAAAAGGTTTGTCATAATGATGAAAGTAACAGTTCAGAACTAGCATGAAGAAGCCACAGATGTTCTCTTTCGATGACCAACTGTGTTAGGTGATGTCTTGGATGCAGAATTATTTGAGGTTTCCATTCAAAAGGAAGTTTAGAGTTCTGGAGCCGGTCCCCAATGCGCAGCAGTTGGGTCTTGCACATATATAGTTTTAGGCACTTGAGTTTGCTTTTGCTGGATATTTGCTGGCCATTGCCCAGGGCATGAATTTCACTTGGATATTCTTGTGACTGGACTATTCTGATACATGTATGCAATGATTTTTCTAGTTCTTCTAGTTCAAGTGAAAGTGGTGACTTACAATATTATGTGAGAATCTGAAGCAATATTCTATCACCCTTTGGAGCCTGGTTAGCTTAGAAAATCTCGTTATGATATGATCTGGTTTGGTCACGATGAGGCTGATTTTAAGTTTATGTTCTTCAGGTACATCTTGAATGATGAGCTGTGTACTTGTAGGACATGGTATGGAGGCGTCTGAAAGCCATGATGGATCATGCCACCACAAGGTGTTTTCAATAAGCTGAACTGGACATGCGCCTCGCAAAATTATATCAGCAGGGTTCTCTCTTGAGGATATATGTCCCCACTCAGCCATTGATGTGCTGTCTTGAATTTCTGACACCCTGTTAGCCACAAATGTTTTCCATTTTGTACAAAGTGCTGACAGCCATGCCAGAACTACTGAGGAGTCAGTTCATAGCTTGACTTATAGTGAGGCTGATTACACTTCTGGCCATCTTGAACAATCTTGCTAGCATGAGTGCACTACACAATTCTAGACGTATCAAAGAAATCTCCTATAATGGTGCAACCTTCGATTTGGAACATAGAATTTTGACTATGGTTTCTCCCTTTTCTTTTGTTGACCTCACGTAGATACATGCTCTATATGCATTTTCAGAAGCATCTGAGAAGCCATGAAGTTGGATGTCAGCAGGTGCTGCTGGTGCTAGTAGATCTGCCTATTCTGATATCGTCTACAATCGGAATCTGTTAAGATAAATCTTGCCATATTTTAGCCAGCCCTGATGGTAGAAACTCATCCCAAGCTAATTGGTTCTGCCACAACTGTTGAAGAAAAATCTTACAACTAATAACTACGGGACTAATCAAACCAAGAGGATCAAATATTGATGCAATAATGGTTGCCACCATCCTCTTGGTGAAGTGAAAGGCCTTGGTGCCCTACTGTATGGTCCTCTTACAATCTGGAATTGATCAGCTGCATGATGCCATATCAGCCCAAGTGTCGTGATGTTATCATTCTTGTCCAGATACAACATAATGTCCTTTTCCCTAAATTCCTCCGGAATGTTCTGAAATAATGCTGGATTATTTGGGCACAATTTGCACAGAGCAAATCCACCACTATTCAAGAACTGCAACAATTCATGTTGTATTAACAGAGCTCCTTAAACGGTTTGTGCTCCAGGCATGCAGACATCTACATAAAAGTCACGCAGTACAATTTCCGATGCTCTAGGATATGTTTTTCTTTTGTCAATGGCGAGCTGCTTCACACACCTGGTTGCTAGGAGAGGTTCACTGGCAGTACCATACATCACGGTAGTAAGCTTGTATTCCTTGAGTATCAAGGGTCCTTTCTCCACAAAATCTTCTGAACATCACAATCTCTGGAATTGAGCCTGATTTGTCGTACCTCTTGAAATGTCTGCTGCGAAACACACTTGATGTGTGCAGAATCTCATGATGTGGATGATGCGGCATATAAACGGTGATGCCTGAACTACTTGACAGCTGCATGCATCCCAGTGCTTCTTATTAATCCATGAACTTCGAATATGCCTTCTTCAGGTCTAGTTGCCTGTTTTAGTCTTCTTTACAACTGATGGAACCTTGCCACTGCCATTTGATAGGAGTCTCAAAGGTAACTGAATGGTGAACCATCCCAATTCTTCTTATTCAGTTTCTTCGAAAGTTTTAGGAGCCTCGTGTAATTCTTCTTTCCCAAAATTTCTTGAGCTGATCCAGACTGTCGTAGATTCTCACAAAGAATGCATCTATTTATTGTTGCACTTCAACTTAGGAAGTTGCTGGTTCTTGGAATCTTCCTGATACTATCCATCCAAATTTGGTGTCTTTCAATATTGGGTGGTCCTCTGATCATTATCATTTTTCCAGGGTGGATAATGTCGAAGAAGATATCTGCTCCGAGAAAAATATAAATGTTTCCTAGCTGGTTGAATGCTGTTTCTGCCAAGTGGAGGTTGGTTGGAATATTCCATTGGTGACAATCTACATATATTCCTGGCAGAATAGCAGAAATCTTTTGTAGAACCAAACACTCAACTGCTACAGCATAATTTGTTACACAGGATAATACCACAGTCTTATCACTGTGTTTGGTTTCTGCAGTTACCTCATTTATTCCCTGTATCGGGTTTGCATTCCGTTCTTTCTTCAATCGTAGCCGCTGCACACATTCTTCTGTAATGAAATTAGATTGGGAACCTGAGTCCAGAAGGGCGCTGCATATTTGTGACTGGCCATATTTGTCTCGCATTTTCACCAGTGCAGTGGCGAGCAGGATCTTCATTTTTGGCTTTATTTTGAATGAGCAATAACTGAAAGTTAATGAATCTTGTTCTGTATTGCTATCTCTCAGGCTGTCTGGTGAATTGTGATCTTGGTTCTGTTTCTTCAGCTGGGTTTCACGAATGCTTTTAAAATGGGATGCTTGGTTGCTGTGTGTGTAAAGAGTGAAGCAAGGTATGATGTTTCTTTGAGCAGGCACCTAATAAAGTGACCACCTTGTAGACAGTTTAAGCAGAGATTGTTATGTCTTACAAACTCTCAACATTGTTTAATGCTGGCCTTCGCGAAGTCTTCGCATTTGTGTAATGCATGCTGTTCTTTGCAGAATTTTCACTGAGCGTTGCTAAACACATAAGACTGCCTGTACTGTCTAATATTCTTAGTCTCAGAGATTTCGGGATTGATGGCTTGTATAGGTTGCATAAGTTCCATAGCCTTACATCTTATCTCTAAGAATTTCAAGAGTTCGTCAAGAGTCGAAAAGGTTTGAGACGAGGAATGTAACTCCCACTCTTGCAAGTGGTTGCATCGAACCTTTCCAGCATCATTTGTGATATCAATAACTCATTCAGGGGAATCTACATGTCTATGGCCCTGATAGAATTGAGATTGCTTGTAACTTGATTGACAAGCAACTGGAGTTCTTTGGTTGACTGTTTGTTTACATGTGGCAAGTTTAGCAAATGTCTTAGATGTCCCGTGACAATTAAACATAGTTTGTTATACCTACCGCAGACCAAATTCCATGCACATTAAAAATTGTCACCTACAACTGGCAGGTTTTAGATTACCTTGTGGTGATCTGAAGTGAGCAAACTCAATTGGTAATGGAATTTCTGGATATTGTCAAGATTATCATTGTTGACTATTGAGCTGCTGAATGTGTCGTAGAAGTGAGGAAACTGCATTACTTCTCTAAAACTACGAAGTGTAATGGTTGGCAGCTTCACTTCTTTATTACTCACAAGTTAAGAACCATGTTTACACTGCACTCTATCATGTGAAGTGTTGTGAGATTCACTAATCAATATCAGGATTATTGTCTTAACATTGTAATAAAGAGTTTCGAAGGATACCCTGTCTTCAGCATGCAACTCAGTCCCTTCACTACACTACAATTATTCTTTAGCTGACTCATACTTACTCTGGATAGCAGGCAGCTCCTCTAATCGTACCTTAATTGCATGCACACCTGTACCACCTTCCAATTTGCTTAAAAATATAGACACACGAGTGAGACTACCCTTGGACGAAGTGCTCATGCAAATCAATCTCTTTTTGTGATTTTCGTCCATTCTGCCCTGGAAGAAATATAATGGATAGGGAAACTGAAATACCAGTAGGAAAATAAATGCAATAGACAGAAGTGAACCAGATAAAAGGTGTACTTAGCTTCGTCTAGCACTGCTGCCTTTCAGGTGATGCTCCATCTGCCGGCTGGACTCCATCCTCATAGGTAGACTGGGAAGACATGTTGCACCCGGTGACACGAAGGATTACTGTCGCTCTGCCCTGCATAGTGCCGCAAAACACTCTGAACCATTATAAATACGATTTACCATGTACAAATCCGGCTCGGAGGACCAATGTTTCTAACTGCTGCATGGGATAATTACATGAACTGTATTCTGACTTATAGGAGCGATTAAATCACTAGATTTCACATGTTTTCAGGATTTTATTAGCGAGTAGCTGCGTGCTGCTATACAACACATCTGTCTTCCTCCAGACTCTTGTCTCAACTGAGCTCGAGAGAGCCCTTGCTGTAAAGAAAAGAATTCGTCCTTGAGGTCTCAGCCTCGCAGACCAGAAACAAATACACAAAATAGGTATTGAGTCTCAACACCTGTTAATGTGCATGTTAAGAACTTCCGCAGCACAAACTTATTGGTAGTACGTACGAGTCACCTTACTATTTTTTTAAATAAATACTTAATCGTAAACATATCCACGAGTGCTTTGTTGTAGTACTATAGCCTATCTACTACCAGTATTTGACCAACAAGTGACGAGCAAGCGACAGAATGTTTAACCTAAAGATAGAACGTCAGTCCCCCTTCAGGGGTCTGTCAGTTGTACACACACTTTATCTTTTGACGGCCACCCATTCTGTTCATCTTGGTGTTCAGAACGGAAGAGCCCCAACCACTAGGACACACCCCACAGAGGCAGGACAGCCAACCCCAGTTGTATCACTGACTGTAGCGCCTAGTCAAGGTGCTGGCAGAGATAGCTGCGGGGGATTGGAGGCTCTATGTTTGTGGTTACACCCGGTAGTGGCATGAAGGCGGTCTACGGTCCGCAACTCTAGGTTCTTGCACTGTTAGGCAATCAAGGAGCGCACCGCCAGCCATTGTCGGCTTACACTTTAAGCTAGGGATTGTCGATCGCTTGTTACCTACAGGAAATCTGGTGCGCTATCAGCCTAATCTATTCAACAGTAAGCAGGGAGCTCAAAGAGCAATTAAGAAGCCGAGTTCAGTGCTTCCAAGCAGGTCTCTGCGGCAAACCTAGTTACGCCAGGAGTCGACACTCCTAACAGGCAAGCCCAAGCTGCCCGTCACGCAGGAAGACCTGCATCTCCTTTCGGTACCTACATGTTATACTCTAACACAGTGCGAACCTACTACGATGTTCACCCGATGGTCTGGGCCCTTGTCACCGGCAGTGACACTAGGCTCGGGAGGGCCAATTCACATATCAGTAGCTGGGCCAGCACAGAGTGGAACCACAGCTATCATGCAGACGTCTACCGCAACCTGACCTCCACCATGTATAATGGAACCAAGGAATCCTCCCACTCTACCCACCCCACAACAAAGCCACCAACGAAGAATGCCCTGCTGAGCTCTGATAAGTCTGCCTTGCCCCAGAGGGCCACTGTTGTTGTGAGGCACATAGCCAGACCTAGTGTCGCCGACTACATACCTAGTAGACAGCCTACCAGGCCGACACTAGTATCCAGTAAAATAAACCCTCAGTAGCGCGACTAATATAGTGCGGATTAAAAGTCTCTTGTCATCCAGAACCTAAGTGACAACTTTCTTATCTTAATCTTTGCAAGACAGGCCCTCTGATCCCGGTGGTGGAGGCCTGCTTTTCAGCCTGGTTGCGGTATTTCTCACCCGGCTAGATTGTTTGCTGTCTGCTTTGTGTTGTGGAGGGCTCTAACCCCTGCTGTGTTTCTCTTCCTTGCCCGTCCCTAGTCTGCCTGGCTGATAGGGCAGTCCCGGTGTAAATGCCATTCGGAGCAGAACCAGCACTTAAATAAGATGGCGTGGAGGAGGGGGGTGTCTCCCCTTTCTCTCCCTCTGCTTCTTAGGTTCAGCTGGCCTAGTAACCCTTGGTTTGTCGAGCACTGCCTGCTCTTTAAAATTCCTGTTGGTCTCATTCCTGGTCTTCTTCAATCGTTTGTGGCTTCATGATTTGGAGGAGATAATGTAACCTTGGTAAGAGCATGCAGGCAATATTCCTGACGTAACTCTCCTCGGTTTGTGATGGAAAAATTCTTTGGTTCATTTGCACCTTTTGCCTATTGAAGATCTCGGCTTTATGTTCAGCATGCTGAGTTCGACCGTAAAACTCCGTGGTGAGATGGGCGCCAACTTCTTCGCCGGAGAACTGTGTAGATAGGCACATGCATAGCTGCATCCATTCTGTTACAAATTCCCCATGTTTATTCCACCATTCTAGCTAGAGATCGACCATGTAATTGTCTACAGGCGCATGTCGCCCACTGTTTCGGTGGCACTTCATGGTCCCTGAATTCCTTTTTGAATTCGAGGGTGAAAGCAATATGGTCCTTGTGCCCAGCAAACTCGGGTAATTGTGGCTCGCTGGTGCTATGGTTAATTTTTTGCTATTTCTATGCCCCTACTAGGCTGATACTCTGCTCCGTGTTGACGCACTTCACAATGATGAGACTAATCCTGGTTGTATCACTTGCTCCTCTGGCCAGCTTATTCATGTATG
This sequence comes from Dryococelus australis, assembly GCA_029891345.1. NCBI lineage: Eukaryota > Metazoa > Arthropoda > Insecta > Phasmatodea > Phasmatidae > Dryococelus > Dryococelus australis. The sequence goes on from CM056995.1 coordinate 176,532,098, forward strand.
GTGGCATGGTTGGTTGCACATGATACAGTGTACTATGTTTATCCCTCAGCTCGAGCAGGTAATCCAGCTGCACAAGGCAGACTGGCGGGTGTGGCAGTCATCGAATCTATACTCCAGTCCATCCTTAAAGAATACAATACTTTATCGGTTCACCCTAGGCACTGGTAGTGAAACATGTTTTAACAGTGGGCACAAATGATTGAATTTACTGCGGTGCCAGGGGGGGCAGGTGGCCATTTGACATGTGTTTGAGTTGGCTTCACTATGGTGGCCTCTTGGGAGTCAGTGTCTGACATATTTACTGGGTTACTTGGGTCCCACTGGGTTATTTACTGGGGTACTTGGTTGCCATGGGGTTATTTACTGGGGTACTTGGCTCTAGTGCTTGAGGGTTGTGCTGGCATAGTTATGCTTTACTACTCCTTTCACATAGTCGCTTAGGGCCCCACGTTGGGTGCCATGAAAACTCTTGATGCATGACTGGCTCGGGAACTCTCTATGGCTATGTCACATTCGAAGCCAGTTTTAGTGTGCAGGCCAGTCACACAGGTTAAAGTCTGGGCTAATCGCAATGACTGACTGGGGTCCGACCTGTATACAGGGTTGACCGGGTGGCCAGCTGTGCAGTGTGGCAAGCAGCATGGTCACCATGGATCATGGCGTTACATTTACAGGTGCTAGTGTGGCTGGACTGTGGTACTTTTCTCTCTTAGATCCTTCCCAATAATTTTAGTGTAAGGCATTGAGAGGTGCTACAACCAGATTCACAGGAGGGGAGCAGGCGAAAATCAGTCCTTTGCTAAGAGTTTTCTGCCACACCTGTGGCCAAGCTGATGCAGAGCCATACCTTTACCCCAACCGGAAACACAAATGGTGCGGTGGTTGGAGGGCGAGTTTTATCTGAGTCATCTGACAACAACTGTGAGTGTGGGCCCTAAGGCGGTCAGGCCTCCAGAACCAGTCAAACACTCCCTCCTGCAACTCAGTGGTGCGGTGGACGGAGTGCAAACAGGCCTGGCTGTCTTAGCCTCCTTATGGGTTGTCTTCCTAGTGATTGTGGCTCTGCCTTTCGGTACACTGGAGTACACCGAACAGGTAGCCATCCAGCATATGTGTTGATCTGACATACGAGTCCTTGAGGGGAGGCTCAGTTCTACACTAGAATGTAAAATTAGGTATTCAAAACCTGGTCTACTGCTTCCCTTTGGTGGGTGTGGTGTTTACGTGGGATCACATAGTCACCTAAGGAAAGGAAAGTCAAAGTAGGTGAGAAGAGGTGTTTTATTCCTAAGAGGAATAATACAGCCCGTACTACCTCCTAAACTACCCTGAGCTGACCGGAAGTGTAAACTATGCAAATCCAGGTTATGGGTATCTTGTTCTAAACTGGTTATGGCAGATTCGACTAGGAAGCTATGAAACTTTCCCTATCTATCCTGTGCCATGTCCTGAAGGGTTGTGGGAGTTGCCGTTACCAGGGGCAAGTGGCAAGGGGGTTAGACGACTTCTTCAAGGACTGCCGGAGAGATCCTTTGGAAGGCCTGGGCGATGGTGCTGTAGGCGCTGAAGAGCTTCGGGGTTGTCTGGAAGACGTAATGCGATCAGAGAGCTCCAGCACATGAGGTGTTGGAGCGAGATGCCAGTGCTGATGTGGCTCTAAGAAGAGCCGATGTACAACTGGTGTTTCTGGGCTGTGCACATGTATAATTACCAGCCGGCTCGCCCGGGCTGCAGGGTGGGCGTGAAGACATCACTGGTGGAGGCAGAGCCAAGGGTTGTCTGCTGGACTGGAGCACGGGTGGTGACATCACTCGGCGCGCCCTCGTGCTTCTTGACCGCTCAGCTGCTGTCTCAATCATACTTCTGAAGGAGGGGTTTGGTGGAGCTGTGTCTATGTTACTTCTGTTGTCTCATGTCCTTTGATTGGCTGTTGTCTGACCATGACGCATTCCTCAGTCAATCAGCAATGGTAAGACGAGAGAACTCGAATAGTTTTATGTTTAAAACACATTTATAGTCTGTCTTGTGTGAGATTTCCGGATTTTGACAGATTGTATGAAATTAGTACCTTGTAAACAAACTGAATATGTATCCTTCTGCCACCATGTGGTTTCCATGTGACTTGTCAAAGCATGTTAACATATTGTGAATTTTGGCTTGACATTTCAAACATGCTAACTATAGGCCTAATTGAGGAAACTATGTGATAACGCAGATAATTTTTAAATTTCTGATGGTAACATCTACATTGAGTTATCAAACTACTATCAATAAAATATATTCATATTATTACAATTAATTAAACATATATTATTAATTACTGTCAAATCAATAATCACAAACACAAAAAAATATATATTTTAAATCAATAAATTTAACTTGACTTGCAAGTTTGCGACTCTCACAACAGGAAAAATTTTTGAGGCAAGATAGAAATACATTGATGTTGGTTACAATTAACACTGTAATCAACATTAAATCACACATGTTAAACTAGTTGAGGGAGAATACAAAAACTTACCTGGCCCGAAGTATGATCAGAATTGCCTTCTTTGTACGCCTCTTGAAAAAATTAACGAATTCATTAAGAAAATAATGTGAATCTCACATAGTTAACTGATGAGTGCATCATACAAAAAATCATTAATTCACAACTGAGCAGTAAAATAAACTACCAAGAAACAAAAGTCTGCTGGAGTTGTGTGTAAAGGCAATGTCACCATTAGGCCTACCTTAAAAAAAATTACATTTAGGCAGTGAACAAACAGAATAATAGTTAGGCTTGTCAAATCATACACAGAAATAGTTAATTAGGACTGTAAAAGTCTTCTACGATTAATAATTATGGAACGTATTTGTAGCAATTACAATAAAATAAGCATGTAGAAAAAACATTCCTCACAAATGGCGAAAATTGGTAAGCCTTTTATCATTAAGTAATGAAACCTATTAGCATTTACGTTTATTCCGAAATGCTTACTTGTTTTTTTATTTGTACTGTGCACTATTTTCTTTTTCGCCGATGTAAGAAAGAATACATGTTATTCAGGGATACTACTATTGTTCCCCATGGCGGTAGCTAACATTCGTTACTTCAAATGCGACGCTACTCTATTACACTTAAAATACATTCACCACTTCAATATATATTTAATTAATTTAATTATATAAACCCTTGCCACTCCAGTCATTGGAAAGCTACTTTTATCGAATATTTAACTTCATTTGGCTATCAACCTCCGCTTTTTATACCAAACTGTCGCTAGCTCTCTCACAGGGAGCTCGTGACAGTACTTCACAAGTCCTGGACTTTAAAATTCCGCGCTGATAAAATCAATTAACTTCACCACTCTCTTTTATCCCGTACAGGCAGGGAAAAAGAGAGTAAAAATCAGTTATGGAAACAGCTCCCAGGCGCTACCCTGGGAATCCTGTACAATAATGTTGCTTTGCAGCTTGAAGTAAGTTTGATGGGTGCGGAGGGGGGCGGGGGTTAGCTTCTCCTCGCCTCCGCAAACTAATTGATAACCAACTGGGTGGCCAAGGTTCCTCACAAGGAGCCGATCTACCCCCGCGCTGAGGGAGTAGCGTCCCAGTGATGTAAAATGGCGGTGGCACTTAAAATACGTTGGCAGCAGTAGCTGTCAAATTCTGGAAACCTTAAATGAGACAGACTCTAATTACTTTATACCCTCTAAGAAGAAATGAAAAATAACAAACTGTTATACTAAATACTGTCTAGAAACAAACAATTCTCTACGTAAATAACTATTTACATAAATCAAAGATTATATTGTTAACTCGTATATTAAAACATAATTTGGAACAATATTGTTTCTATTTCGTATTAGTGGGGTAAAATCTGACGGAAATATGACCAACCTATACACTACGTAAACAGTAATGCTCTCGTTCTTACAGTATTGGATCAGCTGATGAACTGCTGCGGGATCCATATTGTTGGCTATTTTGATGATGGCTTTGGAAGAAAATAGTACTCAGAACTAAAAGTTGAAATTTAAAATCTTAATTATACTTATAACATTTATGGATTAAATTATGTTTTTAAAGCAATATTAAATTTTCTTGGCTATTAGTGACTGGACTTTAAAACACGTTTAGCACTTATGCCAGAGTATGTCGACACGTATGAGCAGTAACATATCCAGCCAATGGCTAGCCATGTTAATGTTTCCAGTTTCCAGCCCGGCGAGTATGGCCATTGTGCGTGTGCCTTTTTCTCATAGTGTTTATTATACGAATATCTTTTTGGTGTAGTCGGAATACTTAATCGGTAGTTAATTATTTTTTATTTGCATTTTTCAAGAATAGTTGGTTGTAGGTTTGTATGTGCCATGTAGTGCATTTTCTTGAGTGAAATGTAATATTAATCGGCACATGTTTACCGCTTCGTTAAAACTGCTTGTTCTGCCATTTTCCTTACTGCTGTCCGCAATGAAGTGGCACAAATATAATTTACGTATCTAAGTTTAAATTAGTTGTTTTCAGGAAATGTGTGCATTGTTGATTTTATTGAATGAGTCTGCAAATAAATTATTCAATGCTAGTGACGAACAAACATGATTTTAGTGTAAACTTGCAACAATTTCAATAGAAAAACAAGTGTTTAAGAGGTTGCGAATTTCACAAACAGTAGGTTTGCATGTTTTGTAAATGTATTTGTAAACCAGTACTATAATTACTGAAATTCAAGTGTCCTGAAAAAGCTGTACATTTCAAACTTTTGTATGTATCACCTTTTGTTTTTTTCATTAAAATTAAATTTTTCGAAGTTAATTTATTTAAATGTTATTGCCATATGAGCAAAATTTTCCATTTTTCCATCGAAAAAATATGCAACTCAAAATGCTACACACTCGTAAGAATATTAAAATAATGCCGTCTCACGAAATACGATAAACTAAACACCCCTCTTTTCCACTTACAGTTTAGTTTTTCCCTCGAAATAAAATGAACAGAACCCCAACAAATTTAACTCTGTAATTAAAAAATAAGACAAATTGGAATGCTAACCTAGCGATAATATTCTACATTAATTACTGGATGGAAGTTAGCTAACGTTAGACTCTCAGTGCCTGCCATGACAGTAAATGCGAGGAAAGAGAAAAATGCATGTTAATTGGACTGGAAACATTTTTCTACAAACGTCTTTTTCTTCAGTAACAAAACAGCTGGTGGTGGAAGGATACACTGTGGTCGTTCTACTCTTGTAGAATTATCAAAATTTACCTCACATGAAATTGACAATATCAAAATTAATGACAACATAAGCAAGTTCTTATTTAAATTAAAATTGTCTATGACTAAATATAACCAAAAATTTGGAATATTACATTACTTTACCCTCCCCCCTCCTCTTTCCACTTCCTCCACTGCCAAACATTTATCAGTTTGGATTACACTTTATGAATTTATTACAAACCGAAAATAAATTTAAGTGTTAATCTTCTATAACTGCTGTGATATGCTTCTCGCAATTCCCCATCACTATATATTAAAGTTTGAATTTTACAATAAGTGATTAATTAAATTCTTAGCTTGTGCACTATTACCTAGTAATTATTCAGTTATAACAATATTGACATTTTAAATTTTCAATTTAAAAAATTTATTTTTCTTAATTAGTTAATTTTACATTACCTTTATTTAACTTTTTGTAATGTATAGTATAGAGAATTTGTAGTTCTGCAGTTCGTAGCACGAGTCAGTGTAAAAATGCTGCATTTAGGCAAGGAACATAACATTGTTGGCGAGGTCTTTTTATTATCGAAACGGATCACAAAGACATCCAGATCCTGCAGACCAAGTACCTTGTTTGCAGAGATTCCGGTTACGGTTGATGAGATATTCATACATAGTTCGTTAAGTTCCTGGGAAAAAGCTAGCCGTGGCAGATTGTTTGTCGAGGGGTCCTTTAAGAGTGAGTAATCAAGAAGGGAAAGATCTGGAACTGGAAAGAGAAGCAGGTGCCTTTGTAAATCAGATTATCTTCAATTATCCAATAAGTGATCAACTCTTGCTTATTATTCAGGCTAAGCAAGAAAAAGACACAGTCTGCAAACTACTACAGTCCTATTGCTTACAAGATTGGCCAGAGAAGAGTGAAGTCCCAGAGTATATGATCCCTTATTGGCAACATAAAACTGACATAACCTATGCAGAATTTTTCTTGCTCAAAGGTACTAGACTTATCATCCCAGTATCTCTTCAGCTCCATTGTCTAAAATGTATTCACGCAGGTCACTTGGGTATAGTAAGGTGTAGAGAACGAGCTAAGATGTCGGTATGGTGGTTCAGATTATTATCATAACTGGAAAACATGATTCGCAACTGTCCGACTTGTATGCAAGAGAGGCAAAATCCCAGACAACCATTTGTCCAATCAGAAAGGCCCTCTCACACATGGCCAATTGTTGCAATAGATCTGTTCAAGTGTGATGCTTGGTACTTGATAGTCACCGACTATTACTCTCGCTATTTTGAAATTTGCCCTTTGTCACGTTTAACAGATACGGCAGTCATAGGTGGGTTAAAGGAAATTTTTGCGCATTTTGGCATACCTGAAATTGTAAGGTCTGATAATGGTTCTCAATTTACCTCAAGTAATTTTCAAAGTTTTGCAAATACCTACAATTTTCAGGTTATTACATCATCCACCATGTTCCGCAGTCAAACAGCTGTGTTGAGGCTGCGGTGAAGATAGCTTAAAATCTAAAAAAATGAGGAAGTGTCTTTGGCCCTTCTGTCATATCGCACGATGCCTTTAGATTGGTTTCTGTCCAGCAGTGATGCTTATGAATCGAAGGCTGTGATCTACCCTTCCGCTTCTTCCAGCAGCACTGAAGGAGGTCGTACACCCTATTTTGGCACACTCTCGAGAAGTTCTTGCAAAGGGGGCACATGCTGCTCACTTAGACAGAAGGCACAGAGTTCGCCAATTATCTGATTTACAGCAGGAAGACTAAGTTTGGGTCGCAGATTTACGGGTTTATGGGACCATTGCGCAAAGTGGTGCGCAACCGCGTGCCAATGTTGTAGACACTCATAAGGGTAAATATAGAAGTAACTGAAGGTTTTTAATACCTGCACTTTTTTTTCCTGACAATGTTGGCTTTGATGGAGGTTTATGTCGACAACAGCTCTAAACCACTCTCTAATTATTTAAGTAGTATTGCACCCAGGAAGGAAGGAAGTGCCAACTTACCTTCATACTTTACTTTATACAGGGAGGAAGGATTACATTCTAGCCAGGAAACGGGGCAGAAAGAAATTATAGCATTCAGCAAGCTGATGAGGGGAAGAGTGGTGGGGAGCAAGATTCCAGTTTGGAATCAGACACTCTAAAGGAGGGTTTCAGGGGATTTTCGGACAAGAACACAGAAAACGCTTGTAAATTTAACGACGTTAACGGGAACAGAGGAGGGGTGGGGGGGGGGGGGAGAAACAATCAGAAGAGTTGTATAAAGAAACCCAATTGGTTGAAGGGCTTTGTGTAAACATAGTAACAAGTGACTGAGATATGTACATGGTAAGGATTAGGTTTTGTGTACTGTTTTGTGAATGTGTGTGAACATAACATATTGTGTGATCTCAGGTGTGTCTGTATACCAGGAGAATTTGCGTGTATGTCTTAATAAAACTATCTTGTGGCAATTGTAGGCCTAGGCATAGTACCAGAATCCCATTATTACGGGAAGAGATATGTTCTGTAAGGGACTTTTAAAGAACTGGGATTGCAAGCCCTGCTCCCTGGGAAGAGAGACTATAATGGTACTTGTAATGGCTGCTTAGCGAAATAAGGTTTGTATATGAATAATCCTTAATAAAGAGTCTTGTATTGCTTACACAACATAGACAGTGCAATAAAAGATGGGATAACGAGTTTTTGTTTACGGACTTCGGAGAGAAGCTGCAATGTATCGTGTGCGCGCAAGTGATGTCGGTAATGAAAGAATACAACATTCGGCATCATTACGAAATGACACATAAAGTAAGATACGGTAGTGCAATTGGTGAGGCGTGTAGACATTTAATCAGTGAACTCACATCTAATATGCAGAGGCAAAGAAGCGCCTTCTTTAAAGCAACACATGTACAGAAATCATGTGTGCAGGTATCTTACGAAGTGTGCACGATAATGGCTAAAAATCAAATGTCATTTAAATCCAGCAGAATAATTAAGCAATGCGCTATTAAGATGGCGAAATATTTCGACAATAACAAACTTGCAAGGAATTTCGAAACTGTGTCTTTTTCCTACTAAACAGTTTCGAGAAGGACTGCAGAAATAAGCAAACAACTCGATGCACAGTTGAGTAAAGAAATTGCGCAAAGTAAATATTTTTCTGTTGCAGGGATGAAAGCACAGACATAAGAAATGTTTGTCAGCTGTTAATTTTTGTAAAGACATTTGATGAACAGTTCTCCATTAAAGAAGAACTTTTTTTTTGTGCCACTTCCTGCCAGTGCGAGAGGCTCAGATATCTACAGTGCTCTTGTGTCGGTTGTAGAGAAGTGCTGCAGATTTTCCAAATATTCGTTCATAGTGACAGGCGGTGCTAAATGTATGACTAGTAAAAACACTGGCTTAGTGGGGTTGCTGAGAAAAAATGATGTCAGTGTGCCTGTATTGCATTGCAGTTTTCATCAAAAAGTTCTCTGCAGTATACTTGTTAAAATGAATGATATGATGAAGGATGTAACAAGAATAGCTACATTAATTAGATGTGGTAACAGAGCTCAAAGTCATAGGCAATAAGTGGAATTTCCTAAGGAGCTTTCTGCGGAATTTCATGATATTCCTGGGCACTCTGAAATTCGCTGGCTAAGTGCAAATATAAATCTAACAGCATTTTTTTGCTATCAGAAACGAAATTACTGAGTTCTTAGAAACTGCTGGAAAAATTGAGCATGACTACCTTGAAAAACTTCAAAGTGAAGAATGGCTTTACGCTTTAGCTTTCCTAACAGACATTACATAACATCTAAACATCCTCAATTTAAAGCTTCAAGGTAAGAAATCAAACATTTGTAAGCTCATGAGTCACATTGAAACTTTGAGGAAAAACTAAGAGTTTTTGAAAAATGTCTCAAATCAGACTTAAAATTCTTCAAATCATGCAGTGAAACAAAAAAGATTTAACTCTGCTGATTTAAAACAACATGGAAGGTATGTTATTGAGCTGAGGGAGGAATTCGAAAAACAATTTTCCATATTCCAGCTTTTCGCAGAACCTATGGCAGTAACAACGATTGTTGATCATGATCCTGAATTACGAATGGAACTGTGCAAACTTCAGAGTGACATTTTATTTTCTTCAAAACAAAATTTGACATATGGACAATTATGGAACTTCGTATTGCCTGACAAGTACCCAAAGCTTCACAACTTTGCTTTAAAAGTGACCTCCATGTTTGAAAGTACACATATTTGTGAATATGCTTTCTCGACAATAAAATGTTGAAGTCAAAACAGGGGAATAGGTTATCCCAGGATGCTTTGAAGTCCAACCTCCGTATCGTCACAGCAGAGATGGAAGCAGACATCGTTACCCTCGTCAATGAGCACACTGCCCACTGCTCCCACTGATAAAACGTTTTCTACTGAACAGAAAGGTAGTTTCATATTTAAATGGTTTGTTAATTTTGAAATGTTGATATTTTTTTTTACTAAATGTTGATATAGAAGACAGATTAATGTACAATATTTAAATTGGTTTGTTGATGTTGAAATTTTGATGTTAGTTATTATTTTTTAGTGTGTAGAAATGATATATGTGTAGGTACAATCCTAATAATACTAATATAGTTAACTCTTGAACTGTTATGCAGGCCTGCAGTGTACATTGAGAATACATTTCTGGCTCGCAATTGAAAAATAGTTGGACCACACTGCTGTAATATAAGTGGAAGTGTCATTATTTGGAAAAATTGTTAATAATTTGTTAGTTTTAACCGTCTGATCGGTTTTTCTGAGCATTCGGGTCGGTTTCGGTTTTTGTAAAAATGGCTAGACTGAAATAAAAAAAATTTGGTTTAACACCCAGCCCCAACAACACTATAATCTTTGATTTATTTTAACTAGTATATTAAAACGAAATTTGGTAAGATAACAAAATTAATGACAATATAAGCGAGTAATGATGGGACGAACGGTTCTTCGATTCCTTGGAACAGCTGTTCCTTGAAGGAACCAGAACTGATGTGATTTTACCTTTGGTTGTCTGTATCGGTTAACCTTGCCATATTTATTAACCAGTTTCACATTTGTATTAGTCATTGTGTACTCTTATTTTCGGCGCTAAATGAGGTCTAAATCTTCGCTATCTTTACCATTTGTAATGTACTAAAATGGACCTTATACGAGAAATTAATACAACATTAATTAATCGTCTGGTTTTCCTGTTTTATGCTGCCGAAAATATGAATGGCGTGACTACGGATTTGTTTAGGTAAAACCAACATTTTTTATCCTCGTGCATTAATATTTTAATTAAAATGTACCCACATCTGTGGCGGAGTTGTTACATTACGCAACGAGTAGTTTGGTGCTATGTGAGAATGCAAACAAAGTAAAAGGGCACTTCATAAAGCCTGTACAGCCAGAGTATTTAGTACGACAAATGGTACAAGATGCGATTGTAGGTTTTTGACGATATTTTTTATGTGTGTTAATCTATCTGTTTCGTAATTTCATTTAGAAAATCTGTAGTGTACCGAGTGCAATTATTTCTCAGTCGCTACACAAAAGAATGTTTTCCTTGCGACTTGCTGAATATGTGTTGGTTAATCTGACGGTACTTGAATACAAAAATTAGTGTTTTCTTTCTGTGATGCATCCCCTTTTTTCAATTGAAGAATGTTAATGTGACACAGAAAAAACTGTAAATATTGCAAAGGCTTCGTTATATTGACAATATGCACAACCTATCATAAATTTTGCTGATCCGAAGCGGAAACTTAAATGGAAATTCATTGTAGAAGGGTACATTATAAATGTTTGTCTTGGCAAACACTGCAATTTTTAGCGCTATCACAAGTGCATATTTTCGTTTTTCTTTCAAAATGAATTAAATTTATTTGGGAACATGATGAATTTTAAACCGTTCAGAGGTGTGGAAAAGGTTGACATTAACAGTGTCGAATATGAAATTTGCAATCACTGTGGTGCACGAATCTCGTGCAGCATGTCGAAAAGCACTTCTAACCTCAAAACATGTGTTAACACGCTACACAAACACATTGTCGTGAAAAAACTTTTACTCTGGGTGTTAGAAAAATTGTAATAAAGGTGGAAGACTCTGTTTAGGCAGAACTCTTGATACAAAACAAATAAGTTCGTTGCTCGCATATTCTCAAACTCCTTGAACAAATTTGAGCAGTGAAGGTGCAAGTTTAGTGTTGGCCAGTACTATAACCGAGAACCAAATTGAAGAACCAGAATTTTAAAATTGTGGAACTATCCCATCACTAGTAAATATAATCCAAAATATGCAATGTTACAACTTGTAAACCCATTTTGGGACATCTGCCACATCAAATTATAGTTGCCTAAAGTTATATAGACAAATGAAATGTTAAAAGGCTTCATCTGTCCAACACCTGTCATTTTTTTTTTTTTTTAACTTTGGTGAGATGCGAAACATGACTATTAACTGAATTACATAATTAGGACAAAACTTATCCACAGCTCAGTTACCTCTAAACACTGGTTATGTATGTTAGCAGCACTGTGGCATGGTTTACACACAGTTGTGTCGGGTGGTATTGCTTAACAACAGAACTTCTGACTTGTTCACTTATTGCTTGTATACTTAATGCAATTCCTGGAGTGAAATTTTGTAGTGCCCTGAACTGTTTTACTTCTTCCATTCTGTGGTTTGACAGAAAGTGCACAATGGTTTGCCAGTAAATCACTTCTTGTTTCTCCAAAAGGTATCTTGGAATATTCCCATTGTTATGAACCTGTGCTGTAAGCATCATCTTGAGGTGGTTTATAAAAGGTAAATAATGGTCTTGCATTGTGGACTGTGCTCCGACTCTTGTAAGTAATTTCATTCCTGAAAGAAAAGCACAAGCACAAATTAAAGGTAGTATATACTGTGGGGACATGTTCCTGGTCAATTATAATTACTCTGTTTCAATTTACATCACTAGGTTGTTGGTAATTTACATGCTCTGAACTGCACAGCTGTAACAATGATCTGAGCATAGGACCAGGAATATTGGTGTACAAGTCGCACTCACACACTCATACACCCCAGTTCACTTTCATGGCGGTAGACAGGCACGCCACGCTACACAGTGTGGATTCTGGTCCAAACAGTTTCTATGAGAAAAACTTACAATCCAGTCAAGATTTTCAAACCCACCAATATACTGATACAAACTAGCACTCTCTCAATAACAATACATCGTAAGAAAAAACATCAGGCACACTAGTTGTTGCAAGCAGAAAGATAAATAATATAAACTTACTTTTCATAGTCTGTGAGATTGATAATGTGGAACTGATTCAGCGTAAGTTGTTAAAAAGTCTCGCGTGACTTCATTTAAGATTAAGGCTTGTAAAGCACAAGAAAGTGTATGAAAACCAATGAAACAAGACATTTTATAATTGGATTAGCTCTACCCCATATAAGTGTTATCTCAGTATTTTCATTTCGCATTAGAAAAATTGGGAATGAGATGTGGGTCGAAAGATCAGTTCTACTATATGTGGAATTCTGCATCGAGTAGGAAAAATTAAGGAAGCAAAATATTTTCCACATGCACACTTCAGAAATGTTCAGAAAACTGACAATTAACCTAATAATTACTTTTTTCCAGTGGCTTAAAGTATGGAATTCATTAAGACAGCTTAGTGGTATACGTGTAAGTACAGTAATGTTAATGCTGTACGCATATTACAGTTGGCTGCTTTGTCATTAACTGCTCACTTCTGAGGCCAGCATTTGAAATACAATTAAATAAAAATAAAACCAAATAATTAGTACAAGAATTAAATCTCCCTGTAGACCAAAGAAAAACGGATGAGTCAGCTCATTTCAAAGATATTATACGCAAATAAATACAATTCTTGTGACACGAAGTTATCCATCATCTAAAATCACTTATGTGGATTTTAATGGTTATTTGAACACCTTTGAAATGTCATTGCCCCTACCTGTTTATATTTTTATGGGCACATTGACTGCCTATGCTCAGTGAAGTGGGTAACGATGGAGCAAATGTTTAGGTAAACATTAGTGAATATTGACATTTTCTATTTTGCTTGCTAGTTTTTTAATGCATATGTGAGAGTAAGAATTGTGATATTTGTAAAATAAGTTGCTTATAAGTCAACAGATGAATTAATTATGAGATGAGGCCTATGGCAGTGTAATTGTACATCTGGTAGAAGTTGCAATGTGTTCACACGTAAGCACTAAGCAGAACTTTAAAAAAAATGCACAGTTTACAGTGAAGTCTGGAACTTGAAACACTTGCCTTGTGGACATGAAAATGGGAGGGAGGAACATGGTAACATTATTTGTGTTTCAGTCAAGAGGGCATGAACGAAATTGTTAGAAATATTAATACACTGCTTGTTGCACTTTTTTATTCTTGTAAGTATAAAAACAATCACTGTATTCAGTGATTTTAGAAAGACAATACACACAACTAATTATCCTAACTCACTGTATAGTTTGCTTCTAGGTTATGCACAAACTGTTTATAAAGAAAGTATTTCATGGAAAAAGCACTTTTAGATGATGACTGAGAACGATGTGATGTAGGCACTGTGTTTACTTTGACGTGTGATGTCTCGATACCTACTTATACATAAATCTACTTCTACTCATCAGTGCACTTCAAGCCAGATGTTCAGCGGAGATTGATTGGCAGTACAACAGTTGACCTTAATAATTGTACCGTTTACTATGGTAAAAGATGCATGCCCTTACCTCAAGATTTTATTGTTAACCGGCTGAGCCACTGAAGCTATGCATTGAGATTATCCAAGTACTAAAGCACACCGCCAGATGGCATCACTAGTACAATAAACACATGCAATCCTGGATCCAGCGCCGGCCAGTTACGTCACATGCCCAGAGGATCAATGCCTTGTTTACCCCATCTCCAACTCCAGTCAAGGTGTTCCGGCCAGAGTGTAAGTAGTGGAACACTACCCTTTGAACACTCAGTCTACCCTGTTCTTTCACTGCACGCTTATACTGAAGGAACCATCAGCTCCCTGGTTTCACTGTACTCCTTGTGCCAAGGATCACATCCTACTACCTTGTCTTCATCGCATTCAGTTGCAGAAGTCTCCTACCAAGGCCTTACCTTGTCTTCACCGTATTCTGTGCCGAAGACTCCTATCACTGTCTACATCGTCAAATATGAGACACTACTTGCCCCCTCAGGGCAAGTGCATAGTGTAGTCATGTTTCAAGTTATATTCATCTATATTTGCGAGTCTAGGAACAGGTCGCCTCCATCTGTCTCGGTGTAGGACAGCTTCCATAAGCTCATGCTGATGATAGGAGGTGGTGCGACAACACCCTGTTTATTTCCTTCGCTGGAATAAACAGTATTTAATTCACTCAAGGGTATATCTCCCTTAGAATAGTACCTCGTCCTGTAGATATCAGGCCTGTCAGCGAGATAGAAGATGACTGCGAGATTCGTTCAAAACCGCCACACATTAAGTAGACTACTTACATACATTATGGACTGCCACCCTTACGGTGCACTCTTGTGTACGGATTGGTAGAGCCCCGACACTAGGTATTCCGCTTCTTGAGGTCGGCTTGATGCTTATTCTCTCCACCATGACACTTGTGCTGGAAGGAGTATTCCCCAAGATGGGAAGACTTGTCCTTCTGAGACACTCGCCCCCGTTCTGGGACTGTCCGCCAGTGAGACCTGACTCTCAGTATTCACAGTGCTTCTTGTGATGGATAGGGAGCCAGCACTCGGTTGACAGACATGGTACATGGTTGTACACTCGTATAGCACTATACTTCACCTTCTCTACCTCCATGGACTTAATAGTGATTCCATCAGAGTGCCCTACTCCTGTCAGAGTGGTGTACAAGAGAGGGTTAAACAGGCAAATGCTGCAACTAGGCATCAACAGGAACTTAACCACTTCATCATCGCACTTCTTCCACCAAGGGAAAGGGCTCAAGTGATCCGACACTTGGAGAGACCTACCACGTCTGACATACCCATGAATCTCCTCAAGGCACCCGTCTGAGCCAGCTCGGAGACACATTCAATGTTCACTGCATATTTCAGTGGGCAGAACAAATCCTTAGGGATCGCCGAACCACGGTTTTGGGGGATAGAAATTTCAGAGCCACCCCAGCGATTATTTACACTAGTAAGCACTTGCCTACCATCATACCTCGTTCTAACTTATGCAAGTTAGAATCACCGCAGGCCAGGCAGCCTCCATAGGTTGTGTGTCGCCCAGGTATACCGACCAGATCAAACCTACCAAAGTGCAAAGTAGTACTCACAGTACCAGACTTCATGCCCTGCCGCAAAGCTAGCAGGCCCATATTATATACTGAACATGCTCTAGTAGCATGCAAGGACTAGAGTACAAACCTTCCCCGGGTATGTCTGTCCTCCCACCCACACTTGATGTTGTGACATATCTCCTTGCCACAGGCCTTCATGTCTGAAGATGAGTTTTTCTGGCACCGAACGTGGAGCATTACACCTTAATTAAGCAGAACTAGGCCAGCACGACCCTGAAGTATCTAACCTAGCCAGGAGCCAAACCAACCACCGCATAGATGTCTGGAAGTCTATATAACACCCCATGGCGCTCGGCGATCTCGCAATGTCAGACATGGACATTGAACAACAAGTGCCTGCCGATGCAAACACAGCCGAAGCCAACCACGAATGTTGCTCTCAACCTAACTGCCATGGGTACAAACTGCATAGGATGCGCGAACAATGCTTTCACTGTGTTCGCCTTGGTTGGGTGAATGAAACAAGATTCATAAACAGTCTGGAGTATGAATGTGACAAGTTTGGAACCCAACAAACTTGCCTTATGTAATTAGATCACATTCCCAGGACGTGGTACCTATAGAGTACATTGGATACTGCATGGGGAAACATACCACCACGGATGTATAGTTTGGCCAGACAAAAGGGTAACCATACCAGGAATTCTTTACCAGTGCAAAATTTGTTGGTGTGCCGCCGAATATAGGCCACATAACCTAGGACCAACCTTCCATACCAGCACCTCTTGATGCACAGAGGAGCCACAGACACCAGAATTTGCAGAACACCCTCATGAGGACCCTCTTGTGTTTACAGTCGATCGTGAAAAGAAGTTCCTCGCCAGCGAAATTCCTGAAAAGCAATCGGTTGCCAGGGCACAAACTAAACAAAAGACGAATATTCTCAGCCAGAGACGAGGAAAGCTGTGTACGGCATATAAACTGCATGCTGCTACCCACACTGAGAAACCTTCTACTAATTCCAAAGCCACTCACAGTGGACTAACTAGTGGAACGAGCATAGGAATCGGAGTGCAATTTCAAGGTGCAAATAATCCTGGACCGCCTAAAATTAAGCAAGCTTGTTGAGTAAGACAAACCGTCTGAACAAAGAATCAAAATTCTGCGCAATGCATCTAGCATACCAAAATACTGGTACTACCCAGCATATCACTTTCACAAAGACTGCCCACAGTGGTAGCTATGGCGAGAACCAGTGGAAGGAGGGGGCGAAACCAGTGTGCCAGGTACCACCCGGCAAGCTACTGGCATGAAAGTAGTCCCACCATTTTGAAACGCCACGACTGGCGGGCGAAAATGGGCTACCCCGCCGAACCACAAGGACCAATCATACATCTCCTACACGAGGAGACAGAAGCCCCTCGTACTGAAGTCCATATCAGTGGGTCGAATGCACTCGCTCTGCTAGACTCGGCCATAACCATCAATTCGTGTGCAGTGACATCCTGACGAGCAAGGGGCTTCACTATGCTCTCAAACCAAAACCATAAGGACGGCCAAGCTAGATTGCAGACCACTCTCATTGTTGAATTTCAAATTTCAGGACCTGCGGAATTTGTCGTGTCGCCAGATATTCAGGAAGCGACCATACTGGACATGCCTGGCTCCATGAGCAACAATGTTTTATTGACCACGGGTAACAAAAGTATACCTGGGAGACAAAATCCGCATGACCATCATCTGGGAACACTATCCCAATGCAGTTATAACTCCGACTCTCAAAGAAGAGATGATTGACCAGGAACTCTCCGAAGCCAAATTCCAACAATTGAAGAAAGTCCTCGACGATCACGCTAGCACTTTCGGATGAGGAGGAACACTTCGGCAGACAAGAACCATAAAGTATTAAATATGACTCAATACAACCACACCGGTTTACACTAGAATTTACAGGCTGTCTGCTAGAAGAGACTGCCTTATCGTGGAGCAGTTGGAAAATATGAAAAGGCAATGAATTGTAGTGTCTTCGGATTCACCATACAAGTCGCACATGGTACCGTTCCTAAAAAGAACAGACAACTGCAATTCTGCGTTAACTGCAAGGCTCTGAACTACACCACTCATCCAATTTTCCCACAAGTCATCAACCTAGTGCATACCTTGTGTGTCACAGGAGAGGCCAAGGTTTTCAGTATATTAGACATTCAGTCAGGGTACTGGCTAATCGCAGTACACCCAGACAACATAAAATTCCCTGTGTGTACCACACCAGAGGGAGAAACCCTCCAGTTTTGGTCATGCCTTTCAGGCTCAAAAATGCTTCGCCCACATTTCAGCAGCTCATGTCAGCTGAGGTACTTATGGAGTACATGGAGCAATTCTGTTTCGCATACCTCAATGATCTAATTGTCTACTCGAAATCCAGGCCATCTCGAAAGGGTACTAGAATGCCTGGAAATCCATGGAATGATGGCGAAATTCTCGATGAGCCACTCGAGAAGTCTTTCTAATGATTACCTGGGCCACATGGTTATGTCTGAAGGCAATTATCCTCAAGCCAACTCTATACGAACTATTCAAGAAACCAAAGAGCTTAGCACCAAGAAGCAACTACACAATATGCTTGACCTATGCAAAGGGGCTCTGAGACTTTGTGCCCAAGATCGCCAGTCATATGGCACCTCTACACCCATTGTTAGATAAGGAAGCGTGGTGGCGATGGGGACCAGAACTTTGCGCCACCTTTCAAGCTTTCAAGAACAGTTTCCAAGACATCAAGTAACTTCATCGGCCACAAGGAGAAAGTCCCTGATCTTACAGACAGATGCATGATGGAAAGGCCTTGGCAGCATCCTATACCAAGATGACCCCAACAGCAACCCACTGGTGATGGCATATGTAAGCATGCAACTCAATGCCACAGAGCAATGTTATGACAGCAATGAACAAGAATGCCTCATCCTCATCTGGACCATCTGTAAATACTGGTATTTTCTGGAAAGCACCTGCTTCATTCTGATGACCAATATCATAGTCCTCCAGTGGCTAAGAGAGTCCCGGAACGCCAAAGCCAAGCTCAGTAGGTCGGACATGTTCCTTACTGAATTCGACTTTGAAGTGCAGTACTTCCTGGGCAAAACCAACGATCCTCCAGATGCCATATCCCGCCAACCGGACCTAGAAGGCGATGCTCAAGTGGACAAAGAATGGGAACTAATTATGCGACCCCAACCTCCGGACCGCAGCCCCAAAGAACAGATCGGGTTGCTGCCACAACTTCAGATCACCCGTAGCCAGATAGCACTCTACGATAAGGAAGACCTGAACATCCAAGACCTCCTACGGAATCATCCTCAAAAGTTTGAACGAAGGGACGACATCATATGGTCCTGCGACAATATACCCTAAGCGAAGTAGAGAATATGGATAACCAAAACCCTGCAGGCAGACATCTGCAAGTATCATCACTATCATCCAGAAGCAGGACACCTGATAAACACTAGGATACATAGGCGTGTGCTACATATGGGACGGAATGAGTCGGGACGTCCGGCAATACACCCACAACAGCGAGAAATGATGCAGGTGCAGAGCCTAACCTGTACCATCACCCACCACCAAACCTAGGCGACCCGCACCCCATGGATGCATATCGCAGCCAACTTAATGGGACCATATCCTTGAAGCACCAGGGGAAAGCAGTATATGTTGTCGTGACTGCCTTATTGCAAGCTAGGAAACCAATCACATCATTGGAAAAATCGAGACAGAAATTTCCCCACGCTAGGGCTACCCACAATCTATCCTTATGGACAATGTGACCTAATTAGCAAGAAAGAAATAGCTGACAGTGTGCCACGGGTGGGGAGTCGAGACATGGGACGACACCTCCCTATCACCCACAAGCCAATCCCACTTAGCGGAGTAACTAAGAGCTCAAGAAAAACCTCTGTCTCAGTGTGGGTAACTACCACAAGCACTGGAATAGGTACACCCCGTGAATCCTTTTTCGCCCTGCGGAGATGCACAAACAAGACGATTAATTCCAGCCCTAGTCAACTTCTCCTCGGCCAAACCTTCCGGTGTCCTGGGGATTGGCAATGGAAAAGTGCACCCACTGAAATTCCTTGTCCTGAAGACATCCGAGTAGCTACCTTGGTCTGTACAGAAAACACATGGACTCCCAAGAGGCCTAAAGCAAGAGAAAATATCTGCTATCTCACATGGGCTTCCAAAATTTTACCATGGGTGAAATCATCCTTCTGCGCAGCGACCCCTAAGCAAGCCAAGCAGTCAATTTAGTTAAGGTTTGGAGAGAAATGGGAGGGCCCATCCAAAATAGTAGGATGATAAGAAAATGTGTACTGGGCGGAAGACCACCACGGTTGTATCCGCAAAGCCACAAGGGGACAAATGAGGCCCTTTCCTAGAGATACCCTCGACACAGAGGTGTAAACCGCCACCTCGACATCTTCTGAAACACCCAGCGACATGGACGAATCTGCAACAATCTCAGCTCCAGAAGTATGGCAACCGGCCCCAGTGAGTCAGAACATAAAACACGAACCAGTCGGGAAGCCAACTATTCCATTCCAACAAGAGTGAAGTTCCTAAAGCCTAAAGTAATGGAATATGTAAGGATGCTGCCCTCAACTCCAATGGAGTTTAGAAGCAGTCACCAAGACCAATCACTGAGAAACATGGAAAACCAAGTGTCGAGACAGCGGGATGTCTGGAACCAGCACCGCAGGCTCAAGCAAGAAGACTGCAGCGTGGATGACGTCGCAGCTGCTGCCGAGATGCTACCTCCCACAAGATAGCCACCTAACAGAACTGCCAACTAAGATGTTGCCTTTATAAAGGGCGTACTCCAGCTGGTACCTATAGCCGTCCAATACCTGGACAGCGTAGCGACTCATCCGGCGTAGCCAGCCACCCAGGCCACTCTTGGATGAGGGAAGGGGTCATACATGGTCGCTGTTGAGACGGAAGTCCCTATTGGGCCTCTGAATCAGGCCACCTCTGTCGAGGGGCAGGAGAAGACAGCCTCCACAGCTTCCCAGATGAGGGAAGGAACAACCCACCGGGCTTATGCGATGGGTGTCCTCTGTCAACCTCTGTCTCTGGCACCACCAACAGGAGGGGTAAAAGAAGAGAATCGGTCACAGAGACTACCCCAGCCTGTCGCCGAGGTCCCGGTGTTTCTGACACCATGGTCAATCCACCAGCACAGCTTCTTGGGAGAAGGAACGCATTTCGGAGTGAGAACGCCATCGTTCTGGAGGTCATACCTGGGTCCCAGCTCCGGCATCTGCAGCCGAGGAGGTGGTAGCACCACCTGAATCACCACTTCCATCGGTCGCCCAGGCAAGCAGTCCAGCATGACATTGCAGCCTCTAATCGTTCCCTGGTGTCCAGTGGTCATCCCACAACCATTGTCGGGGATGGTCTATCCACGCCGGCTGACCCACCACAGAGAGTGCAGTCACCCCGTGCTTGCCAAGCCAGCTTGGTGCCAGACTGGTATCGAGTTGCTCCCTGGAGGCCTATGTCCGCTTCACTTGGCTGTATCCACAGCATGCGGTTTTGCGACGGTGGGGATGGCCGCCAAAGAAGAGGAGATTGCTCAAACAGTGAGTGAAAGTGCTACGCACAAACAGACTTAAATTTTGATAGCTGTCATGCAGATAACATATGAGAGAGCTGGCACAGCACATAAATCATCAAAATTTCAAGCAAATCAAAGCTAAAATCACGTAATTTTCTCTTTTTCAACAACCCATTCACCTTTATGGAATCCTCATTTTGGCCTTTTCCAAATTTAAGCAAAAACTATGTAAATTTGAGCTAACATCATGCAATTTTACCTTTCCCCCCCATAAATGGCAGTGCAGCTTTTGTGCCACTTTTAAAAAGCAACAAATTTAAGACAAAATCAAGTAAATTTCTCAGTTTCAAGCTACTTTTTCATATTTCCTAGAAACATAAATTATTGTAAGGTAGTTATCCTGCAAATTTATATATAAAAAAACTGGCATTATCAATAGTTATATTTTTTTGATATTTTAACAATTTCAAGCTACATTTTTTTATTCTCAATAAATTTCTTTCCATATAAATATAAATTAATAAGATAAGCAAGCATTGTAAAATTGCGATAGAGTATTAAACATCGAAAGTTTTTCATTGCATAAAGACACAAAAGATAAACATATAAAAACCTGTAAAAATATTCTGCTGAATATGGTAGTAATTTTCATGTGAATGTGGAATATATATATATATATATATATATATATATATATATATATATATATATATATATATATATATATATATATATATATATATATAATCTACATCTCAAAAGGCATAAAAATATAAAATCACAAAATACACTTGTAGATATTCTAAATGGAATTCAGCATGTTAGTTATTCTACAAAAACATGTCAGTATGTAATGAGAATAAATCTATAAAACTATTTTCTCCTCATAATAGGACAAATAAACAATATGTAAAAAAGGTTTAAATGAGAAATGTTATATCAAAACGTTAAATAATTGAAAATGATAGAATTATTGTCATAATAAGAAGTTAAGTAATTAAAAGTTATTTGATTACTAACAATAATTTAAAAACTTGTTTCGATTTTATTCATTTATATTTTATATCTTTATATATTTTAATTTACTTTATAAAATTTATTCCTATTAAATACAATAATTAATGTCGGCGGAAAATCCAAATGCTTTAGAAGTGGTGGAGTCAATTCCTATAGCTAAAAGTTTAAAAATTTTAAAAATATATATATAATCTAAGAAAAGATCCTTTAATTAGAAGTACTATTCCTCAACGTCTTCAATATAAAAAAAACTACAGATAATCTAATGACTTAAAAGTTGGGGAATTATGTGCTAAGATTAAAAGCTTTAAAATAAAAAATAAACAGACTAAAAAAATTATTTAATACACTCTTATACAGTTAATTATTTACAAATTTACCTTATTCAAAATACATATTAATTCCTAATAGAATTAAAAGAAATATTAATTTTTTCTAATAATTAATTTGTATGCCCTAGAAATAAAAATATCCGGATAAAAAATTGGAACTTTAAAAAATTTACCTTTTTCAGATGTCAAAACCAAAGAAATATTTGAAGAAGATAACAATTTTTTTCTTCTTCTACTAAAGTATATGTAAACAAAAGAAATAGAAGAACCAATAAAAATTACATAGTTAATAAAGCTTTCAAATGCACGATATCAATATATAACATTGAAAATAACTTAACTGTAGTACAGCCAAATCATTTTTTCTTTAATCCAGTAAAACCTAAGGTTTCTGAGATGTGATCACCTTAGGAAACTTAGAAGGTTGAACTTGCATTAAATTTGTTGCCGATTTTCACATCTGAAAAACAAGTGAAATACAGAGATTTAACGACAGTCAATCATATACCCAAACAATATGGAAAAAAGGAGAAAATAAAAAAAATTACAAAATCTTAAAAAAAAGATATACCCGTACTTACACAAATAGAAAATATTGAAAAAAGTCCTTCAGTATTGGCTTTATATAATACTTGGAATACAGTTATCTATCAATAAGTATAATACAATAAATGGAGCATCATATATTGATCTACCAGAAACGATTAAGAGTTAAAAAGCATGCATTAATTAAAGAAAGCAAATTCAAATCATTTTCATTTAGCAATCAAGTCTACATTATTTCCGGTCAATAAAGACCCACAGATTGTAAATAAATATTTAAATGTGGACCTTAATATTGATGAAGTGATAAATAAATATGAATAGCCAATTAAAATTGATGTTACTGTATACCAAAAATAGAGTATCAAATTAATACATCAATAAATGTATACCCCATTGAAGGTGAGTCCACAGTATATCCACTAAAACTTACAAAACATAAAAATTAAAAGCATATAATTTTACTTTATTTAAAAAATGGTAGAAACTCACATTATTGTTGGATAAAAGCTTTATCGAAGATGCTTTCAGCACAAAAAATTAATCATAATGGCAAAACTTATATATGTGGCTTCATTTTTTTTACTCTCAAGAATGCTTAAATAAACATGTAGTCGATTGTTCTAAAAATGAGCCAGTAAAAATCACTTTGCCTTCAAAAGGTGAAAAAATATTTTTTAAACTACATACATACATTCAATGCAAGTTCCTTTTACAATAGTAGGTGATTTCGAATCAATACTAAAGAAAATATCAACCACAAAACCTATTTGTAGAGAAAAAAAATCAATTAATAAAAAAATATCCAATTTTAACATAGGATGATATCGATAATAGTTTTATAAGGAAATACTTACAGAAAGATATAAACATACTAATGTGCAAATAAATACAATTGAAATATATTCACAAATTGAAGCAATACACCCACTAATACAAGAAGAAAAACATTGTATAATAAATCTCAAAAAAGTTCTGTATGCGAATGTGAATATACAAAAGAAAATATAAAAAAGTACATCATCATGATCATATAACTGGAAAATTCATTAACCAAGTATGTAACAATTGTAACCTTTAATTAAAATTACCCAATTTTGTTCCAATTTATTTTCATAACTTAGCTGGGTATGATGCACATTTATTTATTAAAAATCTAGGATATAATTTAAAAAAGATAGATTTAATTACAAATAATAACAAAAAAGTTTCTTACTTTTGGGAAACAAACAAAAAATTTAAAAATGTTCTTTATGAACACATTTAAATGTATGACTGGTAGTTTTGATAAATTCGCATCTAATTTAACTAAGGAACAAACAAAATGTATGTAAAAACATTTTCCACAAGATAAAATAGATTTTCTTATTAGAAACGGTGCTTATCCATATGATTATATGGACAGTTGGAATAGATTTAACTGAACTTCCACCAAGAAGCGAATTTCACAATAAATTTAATGAATCTGATATAACTGATGATGATTATAAACATGCAAAATGTGCATGGAACCAATTTAATATGAAAAATCTTTGGGATTATCATGATTTATAATTTAAAAGTGGTGTATTATTGTTGACAGATATATTTGAAAACTCTAGAAATACATGTATAAATGCATATGGTTTAATTCCAGCATGGTATTTTACAGCACCAGGTTTATCATGGGATGCAATGTTAAAACTAACAAAACAACATTTAGATTTAATGCATAATTATTACATGACTTCAATGATAAAAAAAGGAATTAGAGGTGGAATACGGTATCACAATGTTGCTAATGATTTGTTAAATCACATAATAAATATTTAGTAGGCTGATTCACAACACATGCACACACACACACACATATATTAGAATATATTTTAGAATATCCTCAAGAACTACATAATTCACATAAAATCTTCTATTTTGTCTAGAAATTAAGGCAGTCCCAGGAACAAGAATAATCTACATTATTAACAACTTTACATAAAGAACAAAACTATGTTATACACTATCATAATTTGAAACTGTGTCTAAATAATGGATTAAAACTTACTAAAATATATATAAAATATTAAAGTTTGATAAGTCTGATGGGTTGAAAAATGTATGGATTTAAATACAGCGATGAGAATTAATACAAAAATGACTTTGAAAAAGATTTTTGTAAATTGATGAATAATTCTGTGTTTGGTAAAACAATGGAAAATATCAGGAACATATTAGATATAAGACTGGTTACAGATGAAAGAGTTGTGATAAAATAATAACAAAAGCAAATTTCAAAAGACGTACTATATTTTATGAGTCTTGCGGCTATACATATGAATGAAACAAACATATATTTTAATAAAAACCTAATTATGTTGGCATGTCAATTTTAGACATATCAAAAGAATTTATGTATGATTTTCATTATCAAGCGATGAAACCAAAATATGGAGATAAATTTTAATTATATATTATAATTATATATTTATAACATAAAAAAGAAGATTTTTACAAGGACATAAAAAGAATGATAGATAAAT
The DNA here is from genome assembly GCA_029891345.1 of Dryococelus australis. Taxonomy (NCBI): domain Eukaryota; kingdom Metazoa; phylum Arthropoda; class Insecta; order Phasmatodea; family Phasmatidae; genus Dryococelus; species Dryococelus australis. The sequence continues at coordinate 176,557,608 of CM056995.1, forward strand.
TTGACACAAGTGGTTATCCAAATGATGATATCTATAACATGCCACAAATAAATAAGAAAGTGTTAGGTAAAATGAAAGATGAATGTAATGGCAAAATAATGAAATTTTTTTTGTTTAAGAGCTAAAATGTACGCATATAGATAAAGAGTATAAAAGACCTAAAAGAGTAATAAAATTTCTAGTTAATATAGAATTATATTTAATGATTACAAAAATGTGTGTTTAGTGAGAAAATACAATATAGAACAATGAATTTAACGAGTGAAAAGCATAAAATATATATAAGTCGAAGTTAATAAAATAGCATTAAGTCCTTGTGATAACAAAAAGATTATACTAGAAAACAAAATACATACAATACCATATGGGTATCAAAACATATAATTTTAACTCATTTCATAATATATTAACACCTACATTTTAAGGATTCAACTATCTCTAATATTTATCTTTAATTTCCAAAACAATGTCAATATTAGTAATCACCATCACTATCAATTAGATTTCCTTTTTTATCTCTAATTTCTAAAACAAAATAATTAAAATGTTCATTAATAATTTTAAAAAATTTGATATGAAGATTCATAAATAATATAATCTCTAAATCCAAACATTGTTTTCGGTGGAAAACTTATGATTATATCTGTTTCTAAACAGTAAGATTCGTCATATTTGGCATTAACATGCCATATGCCACGTTACAATGAACATTTATTGTTCTAAAAGGAACAAAATTAGATAATTTAGTGCCTATAATAGTTTTTCCTTTCACAATAATCATTCAACCAATATTCAATTTTTCACATTGTCTGATAATATTTGAATGTTATGAGTTGAGAATGATTCAATTGAATTTATAGTTTCTTTTAATGATTCAATATTGTAGTTTCTTCTAGGTATAACATTATTGTTATCAATGTTGTAGTGTTGTTGTTTATATTATGTGTTACAAATTTTGTATGAAAACTAATTAAAGCAATATATTCATCTTTATGAATTATATCATAATGAAGTTTCTTCTTTAGTATGGAACTATGATTTGTCAATTTAAATACTGCATTCTCCATTTAATAAAAAAAATCTCATTAAATAAAAAAATGTATCATTAAATGGAAAAATTATTTTATTAATTGAAAAATTATATTGTTAAATGAATACAATTATATCTTTAAATGAAAAAAATCACCTCTTTAAATGAAAAATCATCTTATTAAATGAAAAAAATATCGCTTAAAATAAAAAAATTATCTTATTAGATAAAAAAATTATCTTAATAATTAAAAATATCTGACTGAATGAAACAATCTTCCTATTAAATGAAAAAATATTTTTAAATAAAAAATATATATTAAATAAAAAATTATGTTATTAAAATTAAAAATATTATTTGGGGTGTTGGTGGTTTAATTTCGAAAGAACAATCTAAAAAAAAAAAAGGAGAACTATTGCCAGACAATATTCTGACCATAATAGTGGGCCTAAAGAATAGTGGAAAAACGAATTTGGTGCTAAATTTTATTTGTAAGAAAGGATGGTTAGATTTTAATGAATTACATGTTTGCACAAAAGTTTAAATAAACCCAAATATATTGAGTTACAAAATGATATTGATGAGTTATCCGAAAAACTACAAGTGAAAGAAAAATTGGGATACTTTTTTTAAAAATAATAATGATGAAATGATTCCTCTAGATCAGTATGAAAAGATATTCTTGTTTTATTTGATGATTTTATTTTAGCCAATTAAGATATAATTCGGGATTATTTCACTAGAGGAAGACATGAAAATATGTCTTTTATTTAGCAATTGGTAAGAGGTAATACTAATTTTCTATGTATATTTAAACAAGATAATACTAACTTAAAACCCATTTATAATGCATTTTTTGGTGGGGATATACTTATGAAAAATTTAAAGATATTTATGCAAATTGTTGGGATGAAGAGTATGGTCTTATATCATTAGACTTGAGTAGAAAAATGAAACATGGGAAGTATAGAAATAAAATAAAAAACTTTATTATATTTTTAAATTTTTGCAAATCAAAGACATTATGTTTTTTTTTAATTTTTGAAAAATACTCTTTCTATTTTAGGATTTTTTGAAAGAATATTATGAACATTAAAATGAACTATGAACATGTGTTATGAATGTGATAACGAATGTTAATCATATCTTATGAACACTAAAAATGATGTTATATTTGAAATAAATAATTACAGAAAAATATTTAATTTCACAAAATATAAAAATTTACTAAACATCCATTTTATTAATCCAAGAGTTAAGAGTTTTATTAAAACCTAACTATTTAACATAAATTTTATCACCTTTTGTTTTTAACACTTTTTCAACCAGATTTTCTTTGGGATAGTTAGTTTTCATAATTTTGTATTCACGAAAGCCTCCCTTTATTTCTTCTACTTTGATATATTTTAGTTTGTAAGTAGGTAACATCATAATTTGAAACTTCATAAAGAATTTGTTTAGTTTTGCTAACATGGACATCATCACCAACATTGTATTTTGGTTTAGTAAACATATATCAAATTCTGGTTGTTTAAATTTTTTTCATTTTTCTTGTCAACTTCAATTGGTCTCATGCCAATAGTTCTATGTTTTGTATTGTTATATTATTTCACTTATTCATCATATATATTAACCATTTATAATTATCATTCAAAGCAAATTATTTTCTCATTTAATTTTTCATTTGGCGATTAAATTTTTTCCACAACACTAGCTTTCAGTTCACTGAACATCTAATAATGATTGATGCTATATTTTTGCATAAATTCTTTAAATGTTTTATTATAAAATTCAGAATTGTTACCACTTTGTATATTATGTGGTTTTCTTTTCATCAATATACATTCTAAACAATTTCCTACATTTCAAACTGTTTCATCTTTTACAGGTTTAGAAAATACAAACTTTGAAAGAACACCAATAACTGTCTTATTATATACTTATTATATCCATTACATATATGTGATATTCCTTTTAAATTACCAGTATCCATCTCAACAAAATCAATTTGTCATAAATCATAAATTCCATAGGGAATTACTTTTCTTCTGGGAAAATTCTTTCTTTCAGATTTATATCAATCATCGATTATTCCATCTCGCACATTGGCCAATTTTTTTAAATGTTGATTTATTAAAATTACATATCGAACATTTAATTTTCTGAATTAATTATCCTTTTTTTTTTTTTTGTATTTTCATTTTCATATTATTATTTTTAGTTACCTTCTTAAACTTCGAGCACCACATATTCTCCATTTAATAGTTAAAAAATATTTAATCTCTATATTTCACGAATATTCATCATCCATCATCTTAGTCAGATATTTTAATTTTGAAAGTTAAAATATCACCTCTGTTAACATCAAAAGGCTTAGTGTAATCTATTTTTTGAGATCCCCTAATATCAGTCACAGTCTCGTTAGGTAAATTGAAATTAGCAATAATTATGTTATAAACATTACAATCCATCAAAAAAGAAAAGAAAATTAGATTATTATCTAAGTGAAAAAAATTATTATTTTTATTCCACTTTGCAGGAAAATAAAATGTACGATATTTTTCTTCATTGCATCGTTCAATTTTCGATTTAACAAGTGCATCACAACAATTCAAATCTGACTGATTTAAATTTTGCAATTTAACATCTATTTCTTTAAAAAAAATCTTTTATTGACTGCCTCTTTTCCATCTATAGGATCAGCCATATTATAAATTCTATGATTTAAATAGAAATATGATATTTTTTATGAACAAAAACTTTACTTATTTGATCACATAAAGCAGAAACAATAATATTATATCTTGTACACTATCTACCAAAATGTAATTGGGCATCCATGAAGATAGGTAATTCAGTATCTCAGTTGACTTGTGTGGTCACCATACGCTGCAGGCCGTGTAAAACCAGTTGACAAGGAGATGGCACGATGTACAGAGCTGTCAGACTTCGAGTAGGGCGTGATTGTGGGCTGTGTAGCCAGGCGATTGCAGGGAAGGTAAATAGACCCAAGTCAACGGTCGCATTCGTCCTGCATAAGTGGAAAGTCAATGAGCATTGTGTCAATGTTGCACGTTCTGGGCGACCTCCAATTTTGACCTACAGAAATCGCAGAATCCTGAAACGTGAAATTGTCAAAAATAGGGCACAACCCATGGCTACCATCTGACAGGAGTTTTATGCAGCAACATGAGTATCGGTTTCCACTGGAACATTGCGTACAGAGGCCCACCTACTTGGATATTTCGGAAGAGCAGCTACACACAAGCCCCATATCACAAGCAATAAAGCTTGGCGACTCAGGTGGTGTTTGGACCGTCCCAACTGGACACTGGAGCAGTGGAAACCGGTTCTGTGGAGTGATGAGTCTAGGTTTACATTATTACGGTCCGATGGACGTGTATGGGTATGGCGTCTACTTGGAGAATGGCTGCTGCAGGAGTGTATAGTGCAAACTAGGAAATTTGGTGGTGGTGGAGTGATGGTGTGGGGCTGTTTCACGGTCTTCCCTGTAGGATCGCTGGTGTTTGTCCATGGTAGCATGAACACAGAAGCCTATTGTAACATTCTGGATAATGAAATGCTCCCAACATTGTGGCGTTTTTTACGGAATGGACCCGCGTTACTTCCAGGAAGACAATGCCAGGTGCCATGTTTCAAGGGCTACTATGCAGTGGTACGCCCAAAAACAATGTTCCCAGAATGGACTGGCCCACCCAGAGCCCCGACCTCAACCCCATAGAACATCTTTGGGACGAATTGGATCACCAGTTGAGGGCTCGTCAGATGCGGCCAAAATGCACTGCTCAACTCGTGGAATGGTTGCAAGAGGAACGACGACGAATCACCGTGGATGCCCTGCAAACACTCGTAGAGAGCATGCCAGACAGGGTGGATACTGTTATAACTGCAAGAGGTGGTCTTACGATATTCTAATGGCGTGACAACCACGAGCAAACATTGTGGACAGGTATCCAATTACATTTTGGTCGATAGTGTATATACACCTGTTTTTTGAAGTAGAAACAATAGTATTATATCTTAAATATACATATTTTTTAAAAGTATAAGCATTATTGTCCAAGCATTTATTTAAAAATTTGATAATGGTTTCCCAAATATGTCCATAATTTAATAACAAAGAAATTATATCATAAAATCTAAGGTCTCTCCTTGGGCGTAATTTGAGCATTTTGATTGGGGTGGCATGTATTACCAGATGATCTAAGACTCGTGGGGAAAAAGGGGGGGGGGGTGTTTGTCCTCCCCCGGAAAATCTGAAAAAATTATGATTAAAATGGTGGATTTTAAAGCCCTTTGAGAGCAATTTGCGACCACAAAATTATTGCTAATATTCTCTATTTTCCTTTTAACATTCTATGTTAATCACTTAAATTTAATAACTAAACCTCTTTTAAGTAAACAACATTCACATAGAATTAAAAAGTAGGCCTAATTCAAATTAATTTGTTACTTGGCCTGGTTTTATCTATTAACATTAAAAATTAAGCAGAAAACATGGAGAAAAAAAAACTAAACTTTTTAGATTATTTTACATAATCTGATTACATCATATTTGTACACAAAATGAATTCTTCTTTTTGTATTTGAATTAAAGTTATTAATTACTTTTGAAATGTCAACATTGATACTACTTTCGATAGCCAAAAGAGCCAAAGAGACTAACCCCTCCTGGCCGATCGTGTTTCTGCAATATGTCTTTAAATGCCGCAAGCATGAAAAAGACCCCTCGCATCCTGCTGAATACATTGGAACTGTAAAAAACAAATGGAAAAGTTCAAAAATTAGAGGGCACACAATTTTCAAAGACTTTTCTACAAAAACAGCAGCTCTTTCGTGGATATTTCTTTTTTTTTAATTCTTCCATTTTGTAATAACACTGCAGCTCAGACCGAAGAAGTTCCTTGTTCAAAGTGTAAAATTTTCAAACATATTCTACACTGGCCACATCTACTTCGCTTACACTTATAACTTGATTGAAATGGTTGAGAACATCCAAGTTAATTTCTTGAAGCCTGGCCTATATCTCTTGCTCAAGTATGTCAATAACGGGATTCAATATTGTCACTTTGTAGAACTGTTGCACTGACTCAAATGGAGCTTCGCTCCTACCGCCAATTTTTGCTGGAATTTTGCCTTTTCGGCAACTCTGCTGCTCTAAATCCACATTTCTCACATACTTCCTTACAATGATTGAACAATTGAGTAAAATATTCTTCAGTACTAAAAGATCGTAAAACTTCAAGCGTGCTGTTTTTCAAAGATTTCACAACTTCGTAGGTCACACTGCTGGACTGTAGGGTCTTTGATAATATGTTACATTGCATTAGAACTCTTCGGAGTAAAAGTAAATCAAATACAAAGTTTAAATCCTCCATGCTTTTTAACAGAGCATTGGCTTGTCCACCACTGTCAGGGTCAGTTTATGAAATTTCTTGTAGAGCCGACAGAGTGGCTTCAAAGTTATCTAACAAAGAACACACAGCTTCTACATGGTAAATTCATCCGGTATCACTCAAGGACTTCAGTGTTACTGTTCCACCACAAAAGTTTTTTGTACTTTGAATTTTTCAAAAACAGTATGTCGTTCAGTTGACTTTTCAGTGAAATTGTAAAAACTTTGAAGTGCAATTGAAGTCACACCTGTGCAACAGGTAACAATGCACAAGTTCAATAAATGTGCATTGCAGTGAATGTACATTGCAGTAGGGTTTTCTTCCAGAATTCTATCTGTAACTCCTTTATAGGGGCCTCTCATGTGTGAAGCCCTGTCATAGTACTGATCATGCAAATTTTTAATGTCCAACTCTAATGAAACCAAAACGTTTTTAAATATGTTTGCCAAAGTTTCACTGTCCTTTTTTTCAGCACGACAAAATCCCTACAAATGATTCATGAACTTCTAATTCTCATTGACATGCCTCAAGACAACTGCTACTTCTTAGTGCTTTGCTATTTCTTGAGTCATGTCAGCAATAATGGCAAACATTTTTGCCTCTCTAATTTTGTTGCCAATGTGCAGCTTGATTTGTTCCCTAATAATGGATAATAGCTCATTCTGGAAAGTCTCTGATGTGTACTGAAAATTCTTCTGATGCTTGACATAGAACTGCTTTATTAAATTACTATCCTTGGAGCGAAGCTCCATCAGCTCCAAAAAGTTTCCCTTGTTCTTTGAATCTGTAGATTCGTCATGGCCTCTCTTCCACAAAGTACCAATGGTTCTCACAAAGCCAGCAGATACAATCTATTTTGCTGTACGCCTTCAGAATACTAAACACTTACTTTTTTTTAGCAACAGTGCCACTTTTGTCCGATTCTTTCAGAGAAGCAAGCTTAACGTTATTACTCATGTGAGCTACTCTTCTGATGTTTTTCAAACATACTTACAGCTTTCTTCCACTTGGAAAATCCACTGAGTGTGAGAACATCGTCTGCTTTGGTATTTGTTTCCGGCTGGTAAAACGCACTGCAGACAGAACAATATGCTTTATTGTTTAGTGGACTACATTCTAACCAAGGGAACGTTTTGTACCATCCTGGCCTAAATTTCCTTCCATCCTTCACAGGGAATATCAAATCAATTGGTTGAAACGAGCCTTCCTTAACATGCACTATAGCCAGAGCTGCACCATGACCAGGATCATGTTTATTAATCATTTTGATTGACGATGGGCCAGATGAACTGCAGACACCCGCTGTACTGACAAGGGTCTCACTCACTGTTAACAAACTGCTTTGAGGGGAACAGCTGGAAATAGATCTACACCCTTCTGTAGAAAAAGTGTCATTGGAAGATGTCGATGACTGAGTGGGTGACGAGCATAACGTGCCTTCTTGTGGTGGTTCATCTTCCAAACTCCTTTGCTTTTTGCTTGGCGGCAGACCTGGGCAAAAGTAAGATAGCAAAGAACTCTGCCCTTTATTGTTTTTCTGAGCCTGGAAAAAACAATGAACATAGCAAAATAAACTAAATATAATCAAGCAAGTATACTTAACATTAACCACTTAAAAGGATGCTTAAACAAAAATTTAATTTAAAAAAATTTTTCTTCATACTTTTTTTTGAAACCATCTAAAACCAAATTTTACACCTAAAATTAAAGCGTTCATTTTATATGTAAAAATAAACCTATTTATTTTAAAAAAACATTAGTTTGCATCTTACAATAAACTTTCCATCATCTACTAATGCAGTGCTAAATCAAATTAATGAACCTGCTGTTGACAGGCTGGTGACTTAAGGGAAGTCCCTAGTAAGATATCTTTCGTGCTTCAAGGCCATGTTTGGTCAAAAGGAAGCATTACAGCCAGTCCTCACAAGACATTTTTCATTCTTCTGTTATTCCTTGCCAGGGATAACACATTATGTACTCAAAAGCCCAGATTCCATAGATTTAATGCACTATAGATACAATCGATATATGCAACGAATAATTTTTTTATTTATCAATTCCAACTGTTGACCTCATATCCTATAATGACCAATGGTCCATTTGACGTTTTCCTTACTTTTGTGAAATATTCCCCCAAAACTTGCAATGAGTGTAGGTATTAGAAATTACTATGGAATGTTACCAAATTACATGCTGTTATGTCTTATTAACTCCAATTGTATATAAGTGTTAATGTACACAAACGTTTCAAACCCATGCTAGCATATACGTTTTTCAGCATTGTTTGTACAAAACCAGCTGATTCTACCCATGATTCAGTTCATAAATGCTCCTGGCCAAGCCCTCTATTGGTAAACACAATAACTACGTCTTAATAAACATTATCGCAAACTGGCACATAAGGGTGTTCAAGTGTGGAAAATTCATGATTTTTTATTTTTACAAAATAGCGTTGGTTTTGCAGACTTTGATGTGCCGTTATAGGAAAACTATTAGAGCTAAAAAAATTTCCTAAGAGGAAAATGTAGTCGCTAGTAACGTTTACAAAACTAAAACTATTTCGTACGAATATAAAATTATGAATTTTCCACACTTGAACACCTTAACACAAACTGGCACTTATTAAATCTAAGAAAATAAAAAAGTAGCTTACCATTTAGCTACTAAAAATATTGAAGAATGCAGCATATAGAACAGCCATTAAATATAAAAATAGGAGATGCACAAGACGACTACTCTGTAACCTCACCAAACCACCACTGAGCTGACTGGTTGCTAGGGTGGCACGTGCGATTGGAGTGTCAGTAGTACTAGTAGTAGTCAGTCAGTACTAGTAGTAGGAGCCCGCCCGCAGTCATTGGCATTCGGCGCCCGCGGCCAGTCAGAATTGTTTCTCAACTTATTAGCGACATTTTAATTAGAATTTGAGGAGGGGGGCAGGTAAAGATTTAATGATTTCTATCAATATTATGGATACACTTTTGCAATGATCATTGTGTTTAATTGAGCTAAATTAAGCAGAGCATCGGAAAACGTGTAAGTAAAATTTGTATTTCTAAGTTTGTAATATTACGAAACTTTGTTGTTTTCCTTCAACAAAATATTGGGTTGGCAACTGCCGCCCCTTGCAACCCCCAAATTACGCCTATGGGTCTCTCGAAAAAATATATAAAACAACTAAACAAAAATGTCCACATATAACCGAATTAAAATTCTGAACTCATTATTATTGAATTAACTAATTAAATTACTAGGAATATTACCTCCAAATGAATCAAAATTGTAAACATCATTATTTTCTTTAAAATAACACACCCACTGAGTACCTGTATTTGATGAAATGTCGAAATTAACCACAGCACATTCATATTTGTGCATTTTATTTGGTAATTAATCAGTCATATAAACATTTCTGAAATGTTTAATAATCTGTATTTTTACATATTTTTCATTATGAAAATTAGATAGTGAAAATAAACTCAATTTTTTTGGTCTGCCTTTTTTTTGCAACTTATCCACTTCCTGAATGATTTCCCATTGCTACATTATGTTTCTGTTGTTCTAATTTTTTTTTTTTTTAGTTTGTTCAACAGAATTATAAATTGCACCAGCTCCTCTAGCTAAAGCTCCAAATGCAGCTAAAACTGGAATTCTGGAATTGCAAATGGTAAAAAACCACCACGATGTAGACCATTTCCAGATTTTCATTTTAATATTTTTTTTGATTATTAGTATTGGCAAAGTTAGTTTGAAACTTTTTCCTTCTTTCATTTTATATTTTTCTTCTCATGTTAATCTTTTGTTAAAATTTATCTATACCAAAATCTCTAAATTGATCAATGGGTATTAAGAAAAGAAAAAAATACATACATACACTCGCAATTAGGCTACCGCCCGGTGGCGAGCTCTCTCAACTCTCCTTCACCCAACCAACTCCTTTTCCACTCCCTTCCTGAATTTACCAACCCCTCTCACAGATACCAATTCTTCCCTCAACACATTCCACTCCCTCACAGACCTCACAAGCATGGACTGCCTACCCCGCTCCATTCTCCTCCACACCCTCTGAAGCTTCTCACTGTTGTTTCCTCTTCCCTTAAACACCCCCTTACTTAGCTTGCAGTGTAGCCATCCCCATCCTCCCTCTTCATTCACCACCATGTAGATCCTGACTAACCGTTCAACTTTCCTCCTGTCCTTCAATGAGCTCCACCCCATTTATTTCACCATCACTGATGGCCTATAATTCCCTTCTTCATCATCATCCTGCCCTTGCCTTCTCCACCTACCCTTCTCCCATCTTGCTGCCTTTCTCTGCACCTTTTCCAGTTCTTGCACCTCCATCTCCACATACGGGTCCCATACTGCTGCAGCATATTCTAACATTGGCCGTACCATTGTGCCATACGCCTTCTTCACCTCACAGCTGACTCCCTTCAGCAGCCTTTCCAGCATACCCAGAGCCCTTCTTCCCTTTGCTACCACCCTCTCATCCCGTTTTTTCCACCTGAGGTCTCCCTGCAGTACAATCCCTAGATACTTATATTCTGCTGCTTCTTCTATCTCTTGTCCCTAACATCTGTACATGTCCCTGCTTATCAACTTCTTCCTTGTGAACCTCACTACCTTAGTTTTTCTTACATTTATCTTCATTTTATTTTTTCTGGTCCACAACCATATATTATCAACTTCCGCCTGCAAATTTCCGCCACCCCTCTCCCACCTCAGCATATACAACACAATCATTTGCAAACAATCTGATTTTTCCTTTAATCCCCAAACCCATGTCATTTACCATTATGGCAAATAACAAAGGACCCATCATGCTTCCCTGTGGTACCCCTGACGTAACCTCCTCTTCCTCCGATATTGCCTCCCCCACTTTCACCCTCTGCCTTCGCCCCCTGAGAAAGTCCCCTATCCATTCCACTAACCTCCTGTCTGGTATCAGCGCCTCCACTTTCCTCATCAATGTTCCATGGGGCACCTTATCGAATGCCTTCTCAAAATCTATGAAGCAGGCATCCACCTGCTTCCCCTCATCAACTACCTGCACCAGATCCTCTAATAATCCAGCGAGCTGAGTCTCACATGAGTAACCCCTCCTGAAACCATGCTCTGGGACACCTCCAACCAATTCCTATTGTTCATTACCCTCACCATATACTGCACCACCAGCCTCTCCATTACTTTTCCTGTACTTGATGTGAGACTCACCGGTCTGTAGTTGCCAGGACTCCCCCTATCCTCTCCCTGCTTGTGTATAGGTACCACCATAGCATCCTTCCAATCTTGTGGTAACTTACCCTCTCCTAAGGACTTTTTAAACAGCACTTCTAAATATTTTGCCAACTCCTTGCCACCAAACTTTAGTGCTGCGTTTCCTATCCCATCTGGTCCCCCTGCCTTACTGCTCTCCAAACCCCTAATTACCTTTTCTATCCCCCACTCCCTCATCTTAAACTCACTATACACCCACCGAACCCTGTTTGTCCCCCTATTCCAAACCTCCTTTGCCTCAAACACTAACAAGTACTGTCCTTGCAGCATCTCAGATTTTTCTTGGTCATTATTCGCATGCCTACCATCCCTTCCTGTTAGCAGAGGGATCCCTTCCTCTCCTCCCCTTAACCGTATAACATACCTAAACAATTTTCCCCTTTCCTTGCCTTTATGATCTTTCACCATGTTCCCCAGAAATACATTCTGTGCCTGTTTGATCTTCCTTTCAAGCTCCCTACGCATTTGTTTCATTTATTTAGATCTTATCATCCCTTCATTTCTCCACTTGGCATGTAATTTTCTGCACTTCCTCTTCATTTTCAAAATCTCCCGCCATAATATGGCGGATCTCCCCCAGTCCGTAACCTTTTCATTGGCACAAATTTCTCCAACATAACCTCCATTAATCTTCTAAACTCCCTCCACAACCCATCTACACCCTCCTCCATAGACCATTTTTTAAACCTGTCTCTCAGGAAGATTTCAGCCCCCTTCTTGTCTCCTCTCCCATACTGCCACACCAACCTTTCTGCCATTTGCACTTCTCTCATCCTGCCAATCCCAATTTCCACAACCGGAATATGATGGTCGCTTATACCATCCAATACTATTGCACCAACTACAGCATTCCTAGGTCTGACCAACACCACATCCAGCACTGACCCAACACCCTCCTCATTCCATCTCGTAGGTGTTTCTACTATCTGGACTAATCCTCTGTTGACTAACTGTGCTGCCATTCTCTGCATTATGCTACCCATTCCTTCTGCACCTTCTACCCATTTCACCCCTGGTATATCGAAAGTTAAGTTTATTAATAAAGAAAAAAATATTAATTAATACATTTTAATACTCCATCCTAATTTTCCTTTTGTAAACATAGTTGAAGCAACGGCTGCAAAAGTTTTTTTTTTTCCTTCACCAAATGGAGTATATCTATCTAGCATATTTTCTTTTGCATCTTTTTATAAAATTTTGTCTTCTTCATGTCTAGATTCTAAAGCTTTATGATTTATAAAAGCAATATCATGATATTTACATGCTTTATCTAATTTATTTATACCATGGTCTCCTCTTTCCAATCTTTTGTTTAATTTTGTAAATCGTCCACATTAATTAAAGCCTGGCAAATGCATTTCAGCCAAATTTATGTTGTTTAATGCCCAATTTATTATTCCTTGACCATGATGTTGTGAATTTCAAAATGAATTTGGAATTACATTTAAAACTCTTATAAGATATGAAATTCCTTTTGGATTATTAATAACAAATTCAGAAAACTTATTGTTCAACATATCCAATACTTTTTCGTTGTAACAATTGTTTCCAACATTTTCTTCTTCATGAATAACTGACAAACTATCAATCGATTTTCTAATGTTGCCAATCCAAATCTATCCTTTTGGTATAATATTGTATTTTTTATGCCTTCTCCAGATCTAGAATTTTTTGGAGAAATCATTCTTTCAGGTGTGTGTGATTCAATTTCGAACGTGATTATTTTTTCTTTTATATATTGATCATAAATTGGTTTAATTATATTTATGTATTGCCAACTTTTATTCGAGTTTATTTTCTTTTTTGGATGATATTTTTGGAATGTAATTTTCATAGTCATTATTGGTGAATTTACTATCAAGATCTTATGTTTTTTCTTTTGTTAACAAATTATTAAGTCCTTCTGTTAATTTATATTCTTTATCATTACTTTTCTATTTGTAATGTAAACGTTATGTCAATCTCCTCGTAAACCATACATTGTATTAGTTACATTATTTTTTCCCTCAGCAATTTATTTTGCAAGTTTTATATTAGAATCTTTCAATGGTATGGTTCCCATTTGTTCTTCCAAATTAGGAGATTTTATGCTCTGAAAATAATTCTCATTCAAATTATGTTTCTTCTGGTATTAGTGCATAGTAAAATTTTTTTTTCTGCTACTGGATCTAACATTGTTATTAAATTTTTATTTTCTTCACTTGTTCTACTTTTTTACCAATATTTCGTAATTCGTCAATTGTAGGTAGCACTTTATTCTTATTATTTTCATACTTTGCTTCATGAATCTTTTTATAATTTCTGTATTTTTCAATGAGTAATTTAACTCGAGAAACTTCTTTTAATGAGTCTTTCATTTATATATAGTAATTTTCTTATAAATGAGTTATAAAAGTTTTGAAAGACAAACTTTTCCTCCAGCAGATCAAACTAGAGTAAATTTAAAAGTTTACAATAATAGAATTGAATTTTTATGTTCCTATAGATGATGGTTTTTCTTTTCCAAATGACGCTTATATTTTTGAAGAATATATATTACTAAAGAGAGATGAAGTTGGAGATGAATTTAAAAAAATGGAAAATTTGATAATACTGATGTTTGTTCTAACTTTTTTCCTTATCAATTTTCTACAGTTGAAATCTTGAAACATGGTAATATTATTGAAGCTGTTGTTAATCCAGGAATAACATCAACAATGATGAATCACCAAGTGAACAAAATTATTTAGAATGTACTGGTGTTCATAATAAAACTCTAGTAAAATCTGTTCATAGTGATAAAACAAATGAAATAACTTATCCACCGAGATATTTGTTTGATTTTATTAGAGTAACAATGAAATTTACTGGAAAAGTTGTTATAAAATTACTTTTTATAGTAATTCATTTCATAAAAATTGTTTATTTGTTTATCAAACTAAAAAAAAAAAAATTATGGTACATTTGATAGAGATTATACTGATCCAGGTAAAATTGTTATTCAAAAATTTGAAATTATGCATCCTGTTGTTGAATATGAATCTAACACAGCAATTGCAATTAAAGAAAATTTATACAAGAATCCTAAAATTCCTATTAGTTTTAATTATGGGCAATTTTTAGAAAAAGAAGTTCCTGCTGGATCAAATGTTTTTAACTTTTAAATAAAAGAGATCAGTTTAATAATTTACAATTTGACCTGCCCGATTTTGTAATTGTAGTTTTTCAAACCAATAGGAAAAATAGTGCTGAACAGTATGTCCATGCTTCTACGTTTGACCGCTGTAATGTAAGAAATATTTATGTTAAGTATGGAAGATAGGGAATTTTCTCAAAAGAAAATTGGAATCTAGATGTGAAAATGGTCTTTGTTATAAAATGTTTTTTGCTTATAATAATTTTAGAAATTCAAAATCAAAACTCGATACTATATATAAAAAAAAAATTAACTTTATTATAAACTGACTGTAAACTTTCATTGTTATATCAATTATTATTCATTTTTTGGCCGAAGACCACTATATGCGATTGATTGGTTGTATAGAAAAACAACTGTAGTTAAAGAAAAAACAAACATAAAAATTAGTTTTGATCTTAATAAAGATATTGAAAAAAAAAAAATTTGTAATGTTGTTTTAATTAGCGAAAAGAATCTAACTTATGGTTATTTGAACGAAAGTGTTACTCAGGATAGATACATTTTTTAAAATAATAAATGGTGAAAGTAAACGATTTTACAGAAACATGGAAATGTTTCAATAGTTTAATACAAAGTTTCAGACGTATAGTTTAAGTTGTTTAAACTTTTAAAATGTTCACAAATTTTTTGACGTATAGTTGAGTTGTTTTAGTGAATAAAAAATCATTTTTTTAAAATTGAAATGAGATTTTTAATAATTTTTGCATGATGTAGAATTTTCTAATTTACAGTATAAATTGTATGACTTTTCTTTGAATTTCATGATTTGTTGGGTAAATTTGTTTTTATTTGATTTTGGCTTAAATGTTTTCTTTATCTTATTAAACTTCTTTCTTTATAAATAAATAAAAGTGGAATCGCTGCTCAACAAGTTATACAATTCATTTGAATTGACTTAACTGCAAGACCTAGAAAAAATAAAAAGTATGTTGCTTCCGAATTTCAATTATACGAATCTAAATTTGGAAAAATAATTGGTTGCATTCTAGATGGTAAATATACAATTATATTACCAGATTGCTATATAAATATGCTTGATAAAAATGCTTTAAAATTAATAAATGAGAAACAAGTTGTTTTATAACATATAAAGATAAACATATGAAAAGTGGAAAAACTATGCATGATATATAATTCTCTTAAAATATATATCAAATTGAAAATATAGAAGAATGTGAAAATATGATCAAATCTTAATATTTGCTCATGAATTTTATTAAAAAAATCTTTATCAAAATAATAAAATTAAGTTTAATAATTTTTGTAAATTTGCAAGGTAACTACCCCAGTAGCCACTTTCTGTTGGGCCACCATTGGCCCCAACATCTTGTGCTGGCATTGGGCCAACATTGGAAAACGTTAATTGGCCTAATGTCGAAATGTCACTCAGTGCAACGTTGGCCTAACAAGTATTTTTGCATTGGCTGCCAACAGAAATATGACACTCAACCTACATTTTTTGCCAATGAAAATTTGTTTTTTTGCATGCTTTCCTAAATTCTGTTCTTTCAAACATGTGCCATGTCAATCAAAAAACCAAAATACTGTTTTTATTGGCTTTGCATTGGTATTATGTTGGTTATTCGTAGTATTTTGATCATTTGCTAAATAATATTCTTTTCTCATTCACACAGTCATTTAGCCACAGTTAGCAATGTTTTGTAAAGATGTGTTATTATATACATAATGCCAACTAATAAACAATGTTCTGCCAATGTTGGTTACCAATTTTTAAAATAAATTAGACCAATTAACAAAAAAATTCAAAAAATGTGTTTACCCTAACATTACTGATCACATACCACTTCACTTTACGACCTGAAAATTCCATTGGTAGATATTGGATTCGAACCCATGACCATTGATTTAGCAGCCTGACATCTTATCCACTAAGACTACTGTAACTTGTTACCTACTATGCAGAAATAGGTATATATCATATATTCCTGTTCGAATATACTGTGTTATATTTATTATATATTTAAGTCGGATTTTACTACTGTGAAACTGAATATAAAACAGGCCAGTTGCACAAATATATTTCCCAACTAGTAACAAATACACAACAAAAGACAGTGAGTTTATTTCTGAAGAAACTTTGTACTAAATCTTTCAAGATTAAGCAAATTAAATTAATTATGTGTTTATTTGGAAAAAAAATCGAACTATCGTATGACAGTATAGATTAAACACACACTATTATTGCTGAACAGTCCCTGTAAGACATATTAAAAAAACTTCTACTTTCTGGGGAAAAAAAAAAAAAAAATAAAAATAAAAAAAACTCCAAACATAAATATGTACTCCAAAGTAGTTTACAGCGAAAATATCGCAAATGTTTCCTTACTAATTGATGCAGAAGTAGCACCCAGAAAATGTAATTTCAAAGCGGAAATGGTGGTTACTAATTACTAACTGTTTGGTTTGCAACATTATCTCAACAAACGACCAACAAAACATATTTCAAAGAAAAATGGCTAGTTATGTGAAAACCATTCGTACCTCATTAAATGCAGTAATAAAGGGGCGTTGATTTAATTAAGAATGCCTACTCCCTAATGTTGATTTAAAATTTTGAGTACATAGTGTTGGCCCAAGATAAAAATACATACAAATTACAAACTGTATCTCTACCAACTAGTTGCCAACAATCAGCCAACCATGACCATCAAAATAAACTTTAAGTACAATTAGTTTAAAAAAAAAAAAAAAAAGGTTTAAGCAAACGTACAAAATTATGTTTTTTCTCATCCCAAATTTTTTATGGAGCATTGTTGAAATTATGTTAGTTGCACAACATTGGCCCAACTAACAGAAAAAGGCCAAAAACCAACCATTTGATTCCCAACATTGTTCCAACATTAAATCAACTGAACATATTTCATAGAAGAATTTTCAGTATCGCGAACAATATTTGCATCTTATACCATACAGGAAATAGGCATTGTTTTCATTCAGAATAACTATTCCCTAATTTCGATATTAGTGTTGGTTGTACGTTTGCCCTGCATAAAAATTAATACCACTTACCAATTGTATATCTACCAACATGTTGTTAACATTCATTCAACCTCGACCAGACGACCATCAAATTCAATTTGAAACAAAAATATTGATATATTTAAAATCTAAATGTTAAGCAAAGATTAAAAGTTAATGTTTTTTTTCATTCCAAAATACAATTGAGCATTGTTAGAAACATGTTAGTTACTCAATGTTGATCCAACTAAAAAGTACCAATCACCAACTGTTTGGTTTCAAATATTGTTCCAACATAACACCTACTTCACATTATTTCATAGAAAAATGGTCAGTATTGTGAAAAACATTTGCATTTCATAAAATGCAGCAAAGGGCATTGTTTTAATTAACAATATCTAGTTCCTAACTTTGCCATAAAATGTTGATTTTACAACGTTGGCCCAACATAAATATACATACACATTACCAACATTATCTCTACCAACTTGTTGCCAACATCTTGCCAACCATTTCAAAGTTTTCAAAAGTGGCTGTTGTGACATGTTCTGACTTTTTTGAAATAGTGAGGTTTTAATGTATGTTTTTTCTAAGGTATCTAATTAAAATTTTCGCATAAAAATATTTGGTTGGCATATTACATTGGACCAATGTTGTATTTATGTATGTTTTCTAATTAAAAATTCTGCCAACCTTTCCAACCAAATGCCAACTGCTGGGCCAATGTATGTTGCTACTTGAGTACCTTACACAAATTTACGTTTCTGGAAAACATGAAGTTGCTTAAAAATGAGAAATTCACTTGATTTTGGCTTTTTTTTTTTTTTGCACAAAAGCTGCACTGCCATTTATGAAAAAAATTGTAAATTTTAGCATAAATTTGCTTGATTTTTACTTAAATTTGTAAAAACCCAAAATGAGGATTCTATAAAGTAGAATGAGTTGCTTGAAAACAAGAAAATTACTTGATTTTAGCTTCAATTTGCTTGATATTTTGATGATTTTATGCACTGCGCCAGCTCTCTCATATGTCTACTCTGTCATTACGCTATCCCCATTTTCCTTAATCACAAACATGTCAATCGTATGTGGGAATCTGGGAGTTACCCTACTGCAATGCTCTAATGCAGCCAGCATTTTGCAGCCGTAATAAGCTGCATAAGATTTGTTTTATTATCCTTAGTGAAATTGCATAACTAGCCAGTGCCGTGTGATGGCCAGCCGAACCATTCATCTCGTTGTACATGGACACTTTGGACACCCCTAGTGCCAGTGCCACGTAACGGGTTAAGATGACGTCACATGTGTAACAATATTTGAAGTAGGTGAAGTTCTTGTTGGAAATAAAATGTACAGTAATCATAAAATAATTTATAAGTATTGTTTAAAGCAGATTTTGAAGACTAATAATTCAATTTGCTTTATATATAATCACCTCAAGAAAATCGTTAAACCATTTCCTTAGTATTGTGTAAATTAAATTTTCTTAAAACACCTCAAATTCAATTTATTCTCGTTAATAAATTTTTAGACTTTGATAAAGCAGTCTTGTTTTGTGTAGAATCACTTCAAGAAACGTCAAGCATTGCTGATTATGTTATAAATAATCACTAGCATTTTTTTTACCTAATTATCATATATTGCATTGTGTAGAATCCCTTAATAGATCACAAACAAAACAGAGACAGACTAAACCAATGAAAAGTTGGTGGCAAAAAATTAAAAAAATGTATGATAAAATTCTATGTCGTGTTTATTTTGAAAGGTATTCTTACATGCACTCTATCCCTTTTAATTTTATGGTGGTGTATCGCACACATAGTTTATTAGTTAACTTCACTTGCCACGCACTCGTTTATGCAAAACTTATCTAGTCGGCTAAGATCACGGAAGCTCTCGGCTTGACTAAACCCCTTACCTTTCTATTACGTGTGCCATTTCATACTGTGTGACACACCGGAAAACCACAGGTAGAAGTAATTTTTATTCTCTACACCAGGCGGCCTCAGCAGGATAGCTAACTTACACACACCTTGACGGGTGAGACTTTTAGTGTTTTATTTCCTCAAGGGTCGATTTTTTGTGCCATTACCGTGTCTTGCATTCTTTCCACAATGTAAAATCTGCAAACCTCTTATTGTACGTAACCATGGCCATCAACTGATAAATGTAAGTCAGCACACTACAAAACGAAGGCTCTGTTCACCGACACTGGAAACCCTCACGACATTATTTTATACAAATAAAAGAACACACAAAGTTCTACTTGCAGTATGGCATAGTTATGGAACATGATATATATAATATATATATATATATATCTAGACCACCCAGCTACTTCTTGAATGAGTCAGCACTGCCGCCACCTGCCATCCACGCAGCCAACCTGCCACACCATTCGAAGCACAGAGTGCAGAGCGCACAGACCAGGGACAATTACGGAAGCTGATGAAGAGCAATATAAATCCTCCTTGGGGGGACAGTACTGCATTCCCGCAAAATAATTATTTTAGTTTCTTGTTATTTCGCACAAATGAGTCTACGTCACAATGGAAGGGGGTGATGTCTAGTTACCTATAATTAAATCAATTTCTTCTCATTGGTGCACTTCATTCTGATGCACCTTCAATGGAGATTGATTGGCAGTACAATGGCTGACCTCAAAATTTGAACTGTTTGTTATGATAAAAGATGCAAGTCCTCTCCTCAAGATTGTATTATTTACCGGCCGAGCCACCGGAGCTGTGCATCAAGATCATCCAAGTACTAAAGTGCACCGCCAGATGGCACCACTAGTACGATCAGCATATGCAGTCCTGGATCCAGCACCAGCCAGTGACATCACATGCCCAGAGGATCTATGCCTCACTTAAACCCCTCTGCAACACCAGCCAGGGTGCACCGGCCAGAGTTTGAATAGCAGGCCGCTACCCTTGTAACACCAGTCTGTTGTTCCTTCACTGCATGCTCGTGCAGAAGGCACCATCAGCTCCCTGGTTCTCACCGCACTCCTTGTGTCGAGGATCACTTCCTACTACCGTGTCTTCACTGCATTCTTTGCTGAAGACTTCCTATCAACATCTATGTCGTCGAACATGAGACATTGTCGGCTCTGTTCAGGGCAACATAGTAGAGTCGTCCAGTTTAAGTTAGTATCATAATGCTTGTCTACCCTGCCATTGTTAGCCTAGGAACAGGTCGCCTTCACCTGTCTCGCATAGGTTTAAAGCTTCCATAAGCTCTTACAGATGTTCGGAGGTAGTGTGACACTGCCATGTTTATTTACATTACAGGAATAAAAGATATTTTAACCAACTTAAGGGTCCCTTAGTGTAATTCCTCTCCCAGTAGACATCAAGTCCATCTAAGGGCTAGCAGGTTACTGAGGAATTTACTCAATACCGCAATACACCAGTAGAGTATTCACACACATTATGGATGGCCACTCTTACTGTTCACCATGGAGTACGGATTGGTAGAGCGCCGACACTAGGTATTCCACTTCTTGAGATCGGTTTGGTGCTTACTCTCTCCACCATGCTCCTTGCGCCAGAAGGAGTATTCCCCAAGTTGGGAAGACTGGTCCTTCTGAGACACTTACCCCCATGCTGGAACTGTCTACCAGTGAGACCTGACTCAGTGTTCACAGTGCTTCTTGCGCCGAGTGCTGGGATAGGGAGACTGCACTGGGTTGGCAGACATGGTATGTGGTTGTACACCCGTATAGGACTACATTCCACCTGCTCTACTTCTGTGGGCTTAATAGAAGTGATTCCATTCTCATGCCCTACCCCCATCAAGAGTGGGTTACGAGAGAGGGGTAAACGGTAAATGTTGTCACCAGGCATCAGCAGGAACTTAACTCCTTCCTCGCCGCACATGTGCACCTTCCACCGAGGGAAAGGGCTCAAGAGACCTACCACGCTGGAGATACCCATGGACCTTGTTCTGTAAGGGACTTTTCAAGAAGTGGGTTTGCCAGTCCTGCTCCCTGAGAGGAGAGACTAACGGTACTTGTAATGGCTGCTTAGTGAGATAAGCTTTGTATATAAATAATCCTTAATAAAGTGTCTTGTGTTGCTTACATAACATGGTGACAGCTGTGAACTTTTTTTACCAGTATAACTGCTGCAAGCGCAAGTATGTCAGATTCGCCAGATCAGCCACAAGATATGCACAAGGGTATCTCCAACCTCAAGACTCCGGCTGCTTTCGACTTCACATTGTCATCATTATGAAAGCAGTGGAAGCAAAGTTTCTCCAGATACATGTCGGCCTCGGGTTATGCAGAAAAGACGGATGGTGAGAAAATCAATATTCTTCTGCATGTATTAGATGAAAAAGCGGAAGAACTCTGGAATCATTTGTTGCCTCAGCCCGACAGTTATTCGGATATAATATTGTGCGCAAAAAAACAAACTTTTAAGGGACAGAATCGTAATTTAAATGAAAGACAAAAAAATCAGTGAACAGATACAGTTGCAGCCTGCCCTCTCATTGGAGGAAGCGGTGTTGACAACCAGACAAGTGGAGATGCAAAACCAGCAATTGTGACTCCTGCATCAAGGGGGTTCCGAATGCTTGGAACTCAACAGAGCTCGCTGGGGACCATCTCGCAGCAGTGAAAAGGTGGCCGGTGCGCCTGCAGAGCAACCTGCAGCCGGGGGTATGTTCTCAGGTTCCCACAAAATACCCAACACATCAGCTCCAGCCAAGGGAGCACAGTGCTTGTTTTGTGGTAAGGGGCAGCATGACTGTTCACAGTGCCCTGCACAAAGTGCGAAGTGCTTTCGCTGTGATAAGCCCGGGCATTGGGCGGTGGTGTGCAAGACTTCAGGTATGTCCAACGTTTTTACATTTCAAGAGGAACAGCGTGAGTCATTTAGTGTCAGTACAATCCCTTGCTCTCAGGATCAGGATCACTTCATGTGGGGACTATCCTACAACTCAGTAGGGGAAACGGAGGACAGGCATAGTCCATGGGAAGTCTTAATAACGATTGTAAACTTTGAGAGAAAATTTAACTTCCTTATTGATAAGGGGGCAGACATTACATGTATCCCAGGTAGTATAGTGCCGGTGTCATACAGGGACTTAGTGGTCCCCTGCAAGGACAGGTTGAATGAAAAGACCAGATGGTAAAGATTTAAGAGTTTTAGGTTTTTTACAGCAGCAATTAGAATATGGGAGGGCTGCCCACAACACAAGTATTTGTTTTACCTAATCTTCAAACTCCGCTTTTGGGTCGAGCAGGGCCAGTAACGTTAGAAATGGATCACAACCCACTGATCCAGATCCTGCAGACCAAGCACATTGATGACCTAACACCTTATTTGCCCAGATTCCGGTTACGGTTGATGAGGTATTCACACACAGTTCAGTACTTTCCCGGGAAAAAGCTAGCCATGGCAGATTGTTTGTCGAGGGTTCCTTTAGGAGTGGGTAATCAAGAAGGGAAAGATCTGGAACTGGAAAGAGAAGCAGGTGCATTGTAAATCAGATTATCTTCAATTATCCAATAAGTGATCAATTCTTGCTTACTATTTGGGCTGAGCAAGAAAAAGACACAGTCTGCAAACTACTACAGTCCTATTGCTTACAAGGTTGGCCAGAGAAGAGTGAAGTCCCAGAGTATATGATCCTTTATTGGCAACATAAAACTGACATAACCTATGCAGAATTTTTCTTGCTCAAAGGTACTAGACTTATCATCACAGCATCTCTTCACCTCCATTGTCTGAAATGTATTCATGCAGGTCACTTGGGTATAGTAAGGTGTAGAGAACGAGCTAAAATGTCGGTATGGTGGTTCAGATTATCATCACAACTGGAAAACATGATTCACAACTGTCCGACTTGTATGCAAGAGAGGCAAAATCCCAGACAACCATTTGTCCAATCCAGAAAGGCCCTTTTGCCCGTGGCAAATCTGATTGTACTTTCCCTACTAACAATAATACTGCTGGTACACTGCCCAATACCAGTAATACTGCTTGTACAGTGCCGACTACCAGTTATACTGCTGACACACTTTGTACCAGCGGAAATTCTGCTCTTATACTGCTGTTACACTGCCTTGCACCAGTTAATACTGATTGTACACTGCCTACTATATGTATTACTTCTCGTACAGTGCCCACTACCAGTTATACTGCTCCTGCACTGCACACTATCAGCAATACTGCTCGTTATCTTCCCATTACCTGAAATACTGCTCTAAATGGCCCACTACCAGCTATACTGATACTACACTGCCCACTATCAGTAATACTGCTCGTAAACAACTCACTGCCAGTAACACTGTTCGTACTCTGCCCACTACAAGTTATACCTCGTGTACACTGCCCACTACTAGTAATACTATAAGTACACTGTGCAATACTAGAAATACTACTTGTAGACTGCACTCTAACAGTAATACTGCTTGTACACTGCCTACTTCCAGTAATTATACTTGGTCATTGCCCACTACCAAATACTGTTCTTATACTACCCACTAATAATAAAACTGCAAGTACACTTCTCACTACCAGTAATACTGCAAGTATACAATCCATTGCCAGTAATAGAGCTAGTACACTGCCCACTACCAGTAAAACTGATCGTACACTGCATACCAACTTTAATACTGCTGATACACTTTGCACTACCAGTAATACTGCTAGTACACTACCCACTAGCAGAAATAATGCTCGTACACTGCCCACTACCACTAATAGAATAGCACACTGACGACTACCAGTAATGCAGCTAGTACACTGTCCACTTTATGTAATACTGCCCGTACATAGCCCACTACAAATAATACTGGAACTACACTGCCCACTACCACTAATACTGCTCGTACGCTGAACACTAAAAGTGATACTACTCTTACACTGCCTATTATCAGTAATACTGATAGTACACAGTGCACTTCCAGTGATACTGCAAGTACACTGCCCACTACCAGCAACACTGCCGGCACACTGACCACTACCAGTAATACTGTTCGCACACTACCTACTATTAGCAATACTGCTTTTACACTACCCGCTACCAGCAATACTGCTTTTACATCAACCACTACCAATAATACTACCTGTAAACTGCCCACTAAAAGAAATACTGCTCATAAACTATCCACTACCAATAATACAGCTCATACGCTGCCCAGTTCCATTAATACTACTCGTACACAGCCTACAACCAGTAATACTGCTTATAAAATGCCCACTACCAGTAATACAGCTCGTACACTGATCACTACCAGCAATACTGATAGCACATTGCCCACTATGTGTAATACTGCTCATAAACTGCCCACTGCTGGTAACACTGTTCGTTCACTGCCCATTACCTGTAATACTGCTCGTCAACTGCCCGCTACTAGTAATACTGCTAGTTCACTGCATACCATCAATAATACTACTCGTAAACTGCCACTTACAGCAATACTACTAGTACAAGGCCGACTAATAGAAAAACTGCTTGTACACTACCCACTACAGGTATTATGCTTGTACATTGCACACTACAAGTAGAACTGCTCGTACACAGCCCACTACCAGCAATTCTGCTAGTAAACAGCCCAGTACAAGCAATGCCGCTCGTACACTCCCCACTATAGGTAATAATGCTCGTAAACTGTCCACTACCCGTAATACTAAAAGTACACTGCCCACTACCATTAATATTGCTTGCTCACTACAAGCAATACTGCTCTCATACTAACTACTATCTGTAATAATGCTGGCACACTGCCCACTTCCAATAATACTGTTCGAAAACTGCCCATTACCAGTTAAAATACTTGTACACTGTCCACAACAAGAAATAATGCTTTCACACTGCCGCCTACCACTAATACTGCTCTCACACTACAAACTACCAGTTATACCAATTCTACACTGCTAACTACTAGTAATATTGCTCCTGCACTGTTCAATAAAAGAAATACTGATGTACACTGCTCACTACCAGTAATACTGAAGTACACTGCCCACTACCTGCAATTCTTTTTTTACACTGACCACTACCAGTGATACTGCTAGTAAACTGCCCACTACCGGTAATACTGCTCGAAAACTGCCCACCACTAGCAATACTGCTTGTACACTGCCCACTGCTGGTAATACTTCTAGTATACTGCACAATAACCAGTAATACTTCTGGTACACTGTCCACTACACGTAATACTACTCATAAACAGCCCACTAGCAGTAATACTGCTAGTATACAGATGCCCAATCAAAATATAATTCTCGTAACCTGCACACTAAAAGTAATACTACTAGTACATTGCCCACTACCAGCAACACTGCTGACACACTGACAACTACCATTATTACTGCTAGCACACCTCCCACTTCCAGAAATACCGTTCGTACATTGCCACCCACTACCTGTAATACTGCTAGTACCTTGCCCACTACCAGTAATACTACTCGTACACTGCCCACTGCCAGTAATACTGCTAGTATACTGCACAATACCAGTAATACTGCTAGTTATCTGCCCACTATGAACAACACAGCTGGCACACTGACTACTACCAATAATACTGCTCGTACACTGCCCATTAATAGCGATAGTGATAGTACACTTGCCACTATGAGCAATACTGTTCGTAAATTGCCCCCTTCTAGTAACACTGTTCTTACACTTCCCACCACCAGTAATACTGTTCATAAACTGCCCACTACTAGTAATACTGATCACACACTACTTACTAACATTAATACTGCTCGTACACTGCTCACTACCAGCAATACTGCTCGTACACTGCACATTATCAGCAATAGTGCTCGCACACTACCCACTACACGCTATACTGCTTGTACATACCCCACTACCAGTAAAACTGCTCGTACACTGCTTGCTGATTGTAATACTGCTCGTACATTGCCCACTACAAGCAATGCTGATAGTACACTGCCCACTATCAGTAATAGTGCTAGTAAACTGCACACTGCCAGTAACACTGTTTGAACAATGCCCACTATCAGTAATACTGATCGTTACCTGCCCACTACTAGTAATACTGCTAGTACACATTCCACTACCTGTAATAATATTCACAAACTGTGCACTACCAGTAATATTGCTTGTACAGTACGCACTACCGTTAATACTACTCGTACACTGCCCACTAAAATATTATTGTTCGTATATTGCCCACTACCTGATATAATCATTGTACATTGCCGACTACCAGTAATACTGCTGGCACACTATGGACCAGCAGTAATACTGCTCTTATACTTCTTACTACAAGTAATACTGCTGTTACACTGCCCTGTACCAGTAATACTGGTTGTACGCTGCCCACTACATGTAAAATTGCTAGTATGCTACCCACTACCATCAATACTCCTCGTACACTACCCACTACCAGTAATGCTGCTCGTAAACTGCCCTCTAAAAGTAATACTGATTGTACACTGCCTATTAGCATAATACTGATTGTAGACTGCCCAACACAATAATACTGCTCGTACACTTATCATTACCAGCAATACTGTTTGTGCGCTGCCCACTACATATAATACTGCTAGTACACTGCCCACTTCCAGTAATACTACTCGTATACTGCCCACTACTATTAATACTACTAGTACAATATGCACTAACAGAAAATCTACTCGTGCACTGCCCACTAAAAGCGTTATTGCTCGTACATTGCCCACTACCAGACATACTGCTTGTACATTGCCGACTACCAGTAATACTGCTCGTACACTTCCCACTACCAGCAATATTGATAGCACACTGCACACTACCAGTAAAATTGCTCGTATACTGCCCACTGCCAGAAATGGTGCTAGTATAAAGTCCAAACCAGTAATATGTCTGGTACACTGTCCACTTACCGTAATACTACTCGTACACTGCCCACTAGCAGTAATAATGCTAGTGCACATGCACTACTAGTAATAATGCTCGTACACTGCCCAATACCAACAATACTGTTTATGCATTGTCACTAACAGCAATTATGCTCATACACTCCCTCTTCCAGTATTTCTTCTGGTACACTGTCCACTACCAGTAATCTGCTTGTACACTACACACTACCAGTGATACTGCTATAAAACTGTCCACAAGGAGTAATACTTTACGTACATTGCCGCTACCAACAAAATAGTTCATACACTGCCCAATACCAGCATTACTGCTGGTACACTGCCCACTATAATCAATACTGTATGTATACTGGTCAATATCAATAAAACTGCTCGAACACTGCTTACCAGCAGCAACAGTGCTCGAGCACTGCCCACTACCAGTAATACTGCAAGTACACTGGCCACTACCAGTAATACTGCTCGTACACTGCCCATTACCAGCAATACTGTTCGTTCACTGCCCACTACAGAAATATTGATCGTACACTGCCTACTTACAATAATACTGATTTTACACTGCCCACTATCTATAGCACTGCTTCTACACAGCCCACTACTAGGGATACTGCTCGTACACTGCCTATTTTCAGTAATATTGCTCATGCACTCCTACTACGTGTGAAACTGCAGATAAACTGCTGACTACCATGAATACTGCTTGTTCAATGCCCACTACCAGTAATACTGTTAGTACACTGTACACTACCAGCAATACTGCTTGTACACTGCCCACTACCAGCAATACTGCTTGTACACTGCCCACTATAAGCAATACTGCTTGCACACTGCCCACTATAAGCAATACTGCTTGCACACTGCCCACTATAAGCAATACTGCTTGTACACTGCCCACTATAAACAATACTGCTTGTACACTGCCCACTATCAGTAAACCTGCTTGTTCACTGCCCACTATCAGCAATACTTCTAGTACTCCGCCTACTACCATCTATACAGCTCTATCACTGCCCTTTACCAGTAATACTGCTTGTATACAGCCCACTTCCAGTAAAACTTCTTGTTCATTGCCCACTACCTTCAATACTGCTCCTACACTGCCCACTGTGCTAGTAAACTGCGCACTGCCAGTAACACTGTTCGAACACTACCCACTACTAGTAATACTGCTAGTAACCTGCCCACTACTATTAATACTATTAGTACACAGCCCACTACCAGTTGTACTACTAGAATAATGCTCACTAACAGAAAAACTACACGTAAACTGCCCACTACCAATATTACTGCTCGTACATTGGCCACTACCAATAATATTATTTGTATATTACCCATTACCATTAATATTTCTGGCACATTCCCAACCAGCAGTAAAACTGCTCTTATACTGCTTACTACAAGAAATTCTGCTGTTACACTGCCCTTTACCAGAAATTCTGCTCATACACTGCCCACTATTGTAATACTGCTTCTGTACTGCCCACTACCAGTAATATTGCTCGTACACTGTCCACTACCCGCAATACTGCTTGTACAGTGCCCCCTACTAGCAAAACTGCTCACACGCTGCCACTACCAGAATTAATGCTGGTACACTGCCCACTACAATCAATTCTGCATGTCTCCCGCCCACTACCAGAAATACGGGTAGTACACTGGCCGCTACCAGAAATATTGTTAGAACACTGTCCACTATAAGAAATACTGCTCTTACACTGCACACTACCTGCAATACTGCTCGTACACTGCCCACTATCAGCAATACTATTTGTACACTTCCTATTACCAGCAATACTGCTCTTAAACTGGCCACTGACAGTAACAATGTTCGTACACTGCCCACAACCAGTAATGTTGCTCGTAAACAGCCTTCTACAAAAATACTGATCGTACTTTGGCTACTAACAATAATACTACTGGTACACTGACCACTACCAGCAACACTGCCAGCACACAGCCCAATACCAGTTATACTGCTCATACACAGCGAGCTTCCAGTAATACGGCTACTAATCTGCTCATTTGCAGTCATAATGACAGAAAACTGCCCATTTCCTTAATACTGCTTGCAAACTGCGTGCCACCAGTAATGTTGCTCATACACTGCCCACTATCAGCAATACTGCTCGTACACCGCCCACTACCAGTTATACTGCTCATATACTGCCCATTACCAGCAAAACTGCCCATTCATTGCCCACTACGAGCAAAACTACTCATTCAATGCCCACTACCCAGTTATACTGTTGGTACACTGCCCACTACCATCAATACTGATAGCACACTGCCCATAACCAGTAATACTACATATACACTGCCCACTACTAGTAATATTTCTCGTACATTATCCACTAGCAGTAATACCACGTGTACATTGCGTATAACCGATAATACCATGTGTTTACTGCCAGCTACTAGTAATACTGCTAATATTCTGCCCACTAACAAATACTGCTAATATTCTGCCCACTAACAAACACTGCTCTTACACTGCCCACTAACAGTAATACAGCTAGTACACTGCGAACTACCAGTAATACTGCTTGTACACTGCACACTTACGCTAATACTGCTAGTACACTGCGCACTACCAGTATTAATGCTCGTACATTTCCTACTACCAGTAATGCTGCTGGCACACTTCAGAATAGCAGTAATAGTGCTCATATACTGCTAACTATAAGAAATAATGCTATACACTGCCCTTTATCAGTAATTCTTCCTGTACACTGCCCACTTCCAGTAATACTGCTTGTGCACTGCCTACTACCAGTAATACTTCTCGTACACTGCCCACTACCAGCAATATTACTCGTACACTGCTCACTACAAGTAAAACGGCTCGTACACTGTCCACTACCAGCAACACTGCTAGTACACTGCCCACTACAAGCTATACTGCACTTACACTGACCACTACCAATAATACTGCTTGAACACTGATTACTACCAGCAATAATGCTCGAACACTGCCCTTTACTAGTAATACTGCTCCTACACTGCCCACTACAAACAAAACTACTCGTACAATGGCCACATGAAGCAATACTGCTCGTACACAGCCCACTACAATTAACAATGCTGGAACACTGTCCACAACCAGTAATACTACATGTACACTGCCAACTACTAGTAATTCTTCTCGTACACTGTGCAATACCAGAAATACTGCTTAGACTGCACACTACAAGTAATACTGCATGTTCATAGCCAACTACCAGTTATAATGCAAGTACACTGCTCACTACAAGTAATACTGTTGGTACACTGCACATTAACTTTAATACTGATAGTACACTGTGCAATACCAATAACACTGCTAGTACACTGCCTACTACCAGCAATAATGCTATTACTCTAACCACCACCAGTAATATTGCTCATAAATTGCTCACTACTAGTTATACTGTTTGTATATTGCCCACTACTATTAATACTGCTCTGGCACACTTCCGACTAGCAGTAATACTGCTGTTACACTGCTTACTACAAGAAATTCTGCTGTAACACAGCCCTTTATCAGTAATTCTTCCTGTACACTGTCCACTTCCAGTAATACTGCTCGTGCACTGCCCACTACCAGTAATACTGCTTGTTAACTGCCCACTACTAGAAATACTAATCGTACTTTAGCTACTAACATTAATAATGCTGGTACACTGCCCGCTACCAGTTATACTGCTGATACACAGAATACTTCCAGTATTACTACCACTAATCTGCTCATTTGCAGTCATACTGCTAGTAAACAGCCCACCTGCAGTAATATTGCTCGTAAACTGTGCACTACCAGTAATACAGCTAGTACACTGCCCACTACCAGTAAATCTGCTAATTCATTGCCCACTACCAGTTTTACTACTAGTACACTGCCCACTTCCAATAATATTGCTAGTACACTGCCCACTACCTGTAATATTACTCGCACATTGCCTACTACTAGTAATACTTCAAGTACATTGCCCATTACCTGTAATAGATGTAGTACACTGCCCACTACCAATAATACCTTTGGTAC
Organism: Dryococelus australis; assembly: GCA_029891345.1. Lineage (NCBI taxonomy): Eukaryota > Metazoa > Arthropoda > Insecta > Phasmatodea > Phasmatidae > Dryococelus > Dryococelus australis. Next base: position 176,589,355 of record CM056995.1, read on the forward strand.
ACTGCACACTACCAGTTGTACTGCTCGTAAACTGCCCACTACTAGAAATACAGTTTGTATTTTGCCTACTAACAATAATACTGGAAGTACACAGCCCACAACATGTAATACTAGTAGAATATTGCCCACTAACAGAAAAATTGCTCGTTCACAGCCCACTTCCAGTAATACTGCTACTAATCTGCTCATTTGCAGTTATACTGCCAGTAAACTGTCCACTTGCAGTAATAATGTTCGCAAAAAGCGCAATACCAGTAATACTGCTCGTACACTGCCACTACAGGTATAATGGTTGTAATATGCCCACTACTAGTAATAATGCTAGTACACTGCCCACTACCAGTACATCTACTCGTACATTGCCCACTGCCAGTTATACTACTAGTACAATGCCCACTACCATAAAAAATGCTACTACACAGCCCACAACCAGTAATACTACTAGAATAATGCTCGCTAACAGAAAAACTGCTCGTACATTGCCCACTAACAGCATTATTACTTGTACACTGCCCACTACCAATAATACTGCTCATACACTGACCATTACTAGCAATACTGTTTGTACACTGCCTACTTACAATAATACTTCTTGCACACTACCCACTACCAGTAATAATGCTTCTACACAGCCCACTACTAGGGATATTCCTTGTACACTGCCTACTTTCAGTAATACTGCTCAAAATTTCATACTACCGGTAAAATTGCTGGTAAACTGCAGACTACCAATGATACTGCTTGTAATGTGCCCACTATCAGTAATACTGCTAGTACATTGTCCACTACCAGAAATACTGTTCTTACAATGACCACCAGCAGTAATACTGTTAGTAGACTGCTCAATACCAGCAATACTTTCCGTGCATTGCTCACTAACAGTAATAATATTCGTACAATACCACTACCAGTAATACTGCTTGTACACTGCCCACTACAAGTAATACTACTCGTAAACTGCCCACTGCCAGTAACATTGTTCATAAACTGCCCACTGCAAGTAACACTGTTCATACACTGCTCACTACCAGTAATACTGCTCGTAAACTGCCCACTTCAAGAAATACTGATCGTACTTTGCCTACTAACAATAATACTGCTGGTACACTGCCAAATACTAGTAAAACTGTTAGTGCACTGCGCATTACTAGCAATATTGATACTACACTGCCCACTACCAGAAATACTGCTGCTACACTGCCCATTAAGAGATATACTGCTCGTACACTACCCACTGCCAGAAATAGTGCTAGTATAATATCCAGAATTCAGTAATATATCTAGTACACTGTCTACTACCCGTAATACTACTCGTACACTGCCCACTAGCAGTAATACTGCTAGTTCACAGTGCAAAACCAGTAATACTGCTAGTACACTGCCCACTACAAGCAAACTACCGGAACACTAATCCCTACCATTAGTACTATTCGTACACTGCCCACTTCTAGAAATACTGCTCATATACTGCCTACTACCAGTAATACTGGTAGTAAGTACACTGACCACTGCCAGTTATAGTGCTCATACACAGCTAACTTCCAGTATTACGGCTACTAATCTGCTCATTTGCAGTCATACTGTCAGGAAACTGCCCACTTGCAGTAATACTGCTCGCAAACTGCGCACTACCAGTAATACTGCCAGTACACTGCCCACTACCATTACATTGCCGACTTACAGTAATACTGCTGGCACACCTTGGACTAGAAGTAATAATGCTGGCACACTTTGGACTAGAAGTAATACTGCTCTTATACTGCATACTACAAGTAATACTGCTGTTACACTGCCCTGTAACAGTAATACAGATTTTACACTTCTTACATGTAATACTGCTCGTACATTGCCCACTACCAGTAATACTGCTCGTAAATTGCCCACTACTAGGAATACTGATCGCAAACTGCCCACTACCAATAATAATTCTAGTACACTGCCCTCTACCAGTAATACTGGTTGTACATTGACCACTACCACTAATACTGCTAGTATACTGTTCAATACGAGCAATACTGCTCTTACACTGCCCTTTACCATCAATAATGCTCCTGCACTGCCCACTACAAGTAATACTACTCGTACACAGCCCATTAGCAGCAATACAAATTGTGCACTGCTCACTACCAGCAATACTGCCCACTATAATACTAGCAATACTGCTCGTACACTTCCAACTACCAGCAATACTGCTCATAAACTGCCCACTGCCAGTAACACTGTTCGTACACTGCCCACTACCAGAAATACTGCTTTTACACTGGCTACTACTAGTAATACTGCTAGTATACTGTCCAATACAAGCAATACTGTTCCTACACTGCCCACTTCCAGCAATATTGCTCGTGCACTGCTCATTTCCAGTAATACTGCTCATACACAGCCAACTATCTGCAATAATATTCGTACATTACCCACTATCATCTAAACTGCTTAAACAATGCCCACTACCAGTAATACTGCTCGTATACTTCCCAATACGTGTAATACTGCTCGTACACTGCCCACTACCAGCAATTCTGATAGTACACAACCCATTATCAGCAATATTGCTCGTAAACAGCCCGCTGCCACTAACACTGTTCAAACACTGCCCACTACCAGTTATAGTACTAATACAATGCCCACTAACATAAAAAAATGCTCGCACACTGCCCAATGCCACCATTATTGTTCGTACATTGCCCACTACTAGTAATACTGCTTTTCATTGACCACTATCACGAATACTACTAGTATACTGTCCCATACATGCAATACTGCTCTTACACTGTCCACTACCAACAATACTGCTCCAGTACTGCCCAGTACAAGTAATACTTCTCGTACACTGACCACTACCAGTAATACTGCTCGAACACTGATTACTACCAGCAATAGTGCTCGAACACTACCAACTACCAGTAATAATGCTAGTACACTGCCCTCTACCAGTAATACTACTTGTATACTGCCCACTACAAGTTATACTACTAGTACAATACCCACTAGCAGAATAATACTTGTACACCGCCCTCTACTACTATTATTGCTCGTACATTGCCCACTACCAATAATACTGCTTGTACATTGACCACTACCAGTAAGACTGCTAGTATACTGTCTAATACAAGCAATAATGCTCTTACACTGCCCACTATAAAAATATTGCTCATGCACTGCTCACTACCAGCAATACTGCTCGTACACTGCCCACTATCAGCAATACTATTGTACATTTCCCCCTACCAGCAATACTGCTCATAAACTGCTCACTGAGAGTAACACTGTTCGTACACTGCCCACTACAAGAAATACTGATTCTTACTTTGCCAACTAACAATAATACTGTTGGTACACTGCCCACTACCAGTAAAACTGTTAGTACACTGCCCAATAAAAGTAATACTGCTTGTAAACTGCCCACTGAGAGTAACACTGTTCGTACACTGCCCATTACAAGAAATACTGATCTTACTTTACCAACTAACAATAATACTGTTGGTACACTGCCCACTACCAGTAAAACTGTTAGTACACTGCCCAATAAAAGTAATACTGCTTGTAAACTGCCCACTGAGAGTCACACTGTTCGTACACTGCCCACTACAAGAAATACTGATCTTACTTTACCAACTAACAATAATACTGTTGGTACACCGCCCACTACTAGCAATACTACTCGTACACTGACCACTACAGGTAATGCTGCTAACACACTGCCAACTACCAGTAATACTACTAGCTGACTGCCCAGTAGTAGTAATACTGCTTGTACATTGCCCACTACCAGTATTATTGCTCGTACACTGTCTAATACCAGTAGTACTGCTCATACATTGCCCACTACCAGTATTATTGCTCGTACACTGTCTAATACCAGTAGTACTGCTCATACATTGCCCACTACCAGTAATACTGCTTGTTCACTGCCCACTACCAGTAGTACTGCTTGTACACTGCCCACTACCATAATAATGCTCGTACACTGCTCACTACCAGTAATACAGCTTGTACACTGCCCACTACCTGTAATACTGCTAACACACTGCCCAGTATTGGTAATACTTCTCGTACACTGGTCACTACCAGTAACACTGCTCATACAGTTTGCACTACCAGTAATACTGTTAGCAGAATGCCCACTAGTAATACTTCTTGTACACTGCCCACTACCAGTAATAATGCTCGTATGTACTGCGTTGTGTTTTTCACTGAATTAAAAATTTTCGAAGTTACAATAATTTAAATGTTATTTCCATACGAGCAAAATTTTCCACTGCTCCATCAAAACATTGCCGTCTCACGAAAGACGTAAAACTAAAGCACCCAACCCTTTACTGTTTCCTTTAAAATAATATAAATATAATCCCAACAATTTGTGATAGTAAAAAATGTTGTGAGGTTTGTAAACAAACCTTCGCTGAAACACTTATTCTATAATCCGTCAACCCCCAAGGACAAATTCAATACTATAGACCCAGCTCAACACCAAGTTTATATTATCACAATCCACTTGAGATCCTCACCACTGCCACCTTCTCATCCCCTCAAACAGTTCATCTCACTCATACTGAGCAACATCTCAGATCCATCCTTCACCAGTTCCCTCCCTAACAGGAGCAACACCACACCTACAGAATGCAAAGCCATCACAGACATCCAAAATAACAAGGACATCATCACATTACAAGCAGATAAAGCAGCACCACAGTAATATTTAAACAGTCATGGATACATACTTGAAGCAGAAAACCAGCTGAAGGACTCTTACATCTACTGACCCGTCAGAAGACCCCACAGCCAAATTCTGTGACCACATCAAACAATGTCTTGCATTTCAATGTCTTCTCTAGGGGCTTTCTCACAAATCCAATCACCTGTCCTGTATTTTCATCATCTGCTAGTCAAGAACACCCCATTGCATTGGGATGTGACAGCCCTACTGATGGGTCTCTGCACTTGTGGATACTCACCTTCAACCTTGGGTACTAATGCTCCCATCATACATCAAGGACATCTGCCATTTCTTGGAATACCTGCAAGATCTGGACACTATCCCTCAAGATGTTTATCTGGTTGCTATAGATGTCACTTCACTTTATATCAATATTCCCCACTCATCAAGACAGGCTGCAATGTAATTCTATCTTAACCAAAGACTCACCCAACAGCAAACCTTCCACAGCATTTCTGGTGAACTGGTAAAGAAACACACTAAACAACGACAGTTTCACATTCCCAAGAAAGCACTAACTCCAAATTAAATGCACAGCTATGGCACCCACGTATGGCCCCCTCTTATACCAATTTGTTCATGGGTAAACTGGAACATATCTTTATGAACTACCGACAAACTCAACCACTCTGTTGAATGCGTTTTATAGATTACATCTTCATGGTCTGGGCTTCAACTGACGACAATCTCATCCACTTCCTCAACAACCTTAACTCGCACAGCCAGCTTAAGTTCACCTGGACCTACTCTAAATCACACACCATACTTCTCAACGTGGAACTAGCTCTTAGCAATGGCAAAATTGAAACAACTGTCCACATTAAACCCACCAACCACCTTCAATACTTGCATTTCGACAGCCACCAACCATTCCATGCTAAGAAATCTCTGCCGTAAAATCTTGCCACCAGAGTCAAATGCATTTTCTCCACTTAAACTGACTTAAACAATGTGATATATTACCCAAAGCCTTACTAGATAGAGGCTACCCCAATTCCCTAGTTCACAAACAGATTCAGTGTGCCACTTAAACCACAGGTCCTCAAACAAAGATCAGTAACTCAAATAGCCCTCTCATTGTCCCTTACCACAAGGGCATGGAGAAACTCGGAACCATTCTCACTGTGGACACAAAATTCTCGCTTTGTCACCACTCACTCAAAACTTACTCTCCAAACCACTCGGATTGGTCTTCAAACAACCTCCCAACATTCAAAACAAACTGGTGTACCCCAAATGAAAGGCCGTTCACGTTAAAGTGAGCACTCTAGAAATCAACCTTTGAAAAAAAACCACTACCCACAACTGTGTATGTATAACCATGTGTGTTACCGCACAGGCTGGGGATGAACACACCCAGTTATGTTGGCAATGAAATTTGAAAAGTAGTTCTAGGAAATAATGCTGTATTGCAAGTGTAATGTTTAAATTTATGGCTACTTAAGTTGTTTGAAGTTTATTTTATACAGTTTAAAAAGTAATTGTTGGCATAAATATAATGTGTTTACTGTAACTGATAATTATATTATGTCACGTGATCGGTGCAACGGTCAAAACCAACGGCCCGTTGTTGTGGTTCCTTCATGCTTGTTGCTTGGCTTTGGTTGTGTGGAGTGGTTGCGAGGCAAGCTACAAATTTGGAAGCTGGAAGTAGTTGTATTTTAAGCTTACCTGCAATAATCATTGTTTTATCATAGGTCATATAGTGTCCAATTGTGTTGTGGTGATTTTGTGTAAAGTCACGAGTGAACTACATATGAATAGTCAGAGTCAGGAAGACATTATAAATCTCGCCGAAAGTATTTATTCTTTAATTCGTCGAGGAGAGATGAAGCAGTGCAAGGTCATCGAACGAGTTGCAGAAATGATGAAAATTTCAATTGCAACTGTCCCGAGGTAAGTGTAAATATGTTTTTATGACGGGTTTCCCCAATCAGGTTTTACGACGCGTTTTCCCCGTTTACCCCCCAGTACATTATTGAAGTAAATCTTCGAAAAAGAACAAGTAGGAATCGACAGTTGGAAATGTGACATTATAAATGGAGAGTTAAATAACAATAATGAAAGTAAATGATCGACAGCAGAAACACAACATTAATATATTCAAATGAGTTTCTGAAGTACATATTATATCCTAAATTTGACAAATAATATAAAAAGTTATGTGTACCCATGTACCTACGCCTATCTATTTAATCTTTCTTTTAAATCTGTCTTGATAATGGGTGAAAATTTTGCCGTCAATTATACGTTAATTTCACACGTTTTTATATATCACTGTTTTTTGTCATGTAGGCGTAACCTCAAATGCATCTGTACATATCTATTTATGCCCAGCTATATAACCTTTCTTAAATCTACCTTGAAAACAAGTGCAAATTTTGCAGGCAGTAATTATACATTAATTTTACACGTTTTATATGACTGTGTTATTTTGTAAGGTAGACCTAACCTAAAACTTGTACGCATGTAGTTATTCATCCCAAGTTACAGTGTTAAATTTCACTATTGTTAACATAACATAAACGTCACGGTTTGATGCTACACCAAAGGTGTTCCAACATCCTATAAATTATTAAATCTTGAAGCTGGCTTTGTTAACTATAGACCTCTAGCTGTGCATGTCCGACATTATTTCTTGATGCAAGTGTAATTGTTTTATTTGGTAATGCTTGCCGTAATAAGAATTAGAAAGTATTTATAATTAATTGTCAACAGTTATAGAATAATTCCATGTTTAAATTTCAAAATGGATGTTCAACAAGACAACTTGCTACCTTTTGAAAAATATCAACAAAGATAGTATGCGTTATTGAGTAGGCATAATTGTTTGTAATATCTGCCACTTTGGCCTCAAAAATATTGTAGTTATTGAAATTTAATGTAACTGTAAATTACACGTCATAGTCAACACCCCAGAATCCCAGAGCTCCTGTTTATGTGCGAGTGCATGTTTTGTAAAGGTTAGATTACACTATGCAGTGTATGTGTTAAATTAAGTATTTCTAAAGAAACTGTATGAGCTAGCTTTCAATAAGGACAGGGTTACAATTGACATACCTAACACATTCACAGTTATAGCGATAAGCACATACAAAAAACAAAAGCACAGTGGCCTGGTTACAATTGATATAATGATAATAATATTAGTTTGTTTATGTTGCTACATTTGTACCGAAGAAATTAAGGCTTGTACATACTTTATTTTAAATGATTTGTATTATTGCTTGGATTTTTTTTAAGTATGAAAATATGAATGTTTCTTGTGCCATATGTTAAACACACAGCTTTTAAGTGTACCTTGCACAAACTTTCCTTCAGATGGGCAAAGTGTGTCGACCATGTGGAGAAGCTGATTGCAGAGGACTGGGAGAAGGAAGTGCACGAAGCCACCGACATACCTCCATTCATCATCTCCTTGGATCCGGATTTGGAAACCACTGATGAAGATGATCTTGGCAGTGGCAATGAAGTATTAACTGACAGATGTATCAGGCTGTTCTACTGCACAGTAGGTGCTGGATGGTCAGTGGCGGTAAGATTTGTATGACCAGGTAAAGGTATTTGCATTTTGCGGCAGCTTGTATGTAGTATACACATATCTGTTATGGGTGGGTACTATTTGTTATTGGAGTCCACATGTGTTTATGTATTTGTCATGTTTGTTAAAATATGTTATTCATTTTTGGTGTCTAGTATAAAACAAATACAAGCAATATTTTTTTACATAATATAAACAGTTTTTGCAAAATTTATTCTAAATGTTCAAATGTGTGTTGCATGGTAAAATAAGGTCATGTATATTGAGTTACTTGTTAACATAAATGTCATTGTAACATGTTAACATGTTTGGAATCTTGTTAATATGTCATGATAGTTTTACATCTTAGAAATTAAGTTGTATATTAATATGTAATTTTGTTGTGTGTGTCGGTAGTACACCAGATAAAAGTAACTTGCCTGTAAGTATTACTTTTATAATTTGTCCTTTACATTATCATTTTGCTGCCATTTGTGGATATGTATTGGTTTTACATTAATTCGACATTCCTTTTAGCTTTGTGTGTGCACGCATGAACCATTTCTTGTATGTATAGTAATTTTCTTGAAATACTTTTCTCATTTAAGTTTCCAGTTTTGCTGTCATCATTGCAATGAAGGAACCACAACAATGATGAGAGTCCATGCACTTTACATGTGAAATTGGTTTATTGAGGTCTATGAGGGTTTGACAAAAAGGAAATGTTGCACCCATTTGGGTCACAAGAGAGACCAGAAATGGGCCATCGCCGGATCTGCATTTCACTTAGTTATAAATAATATACTTTATTTTTTGAATTATTTTGTATAAATGGTGGTGCCAGTTACAAGTCTGGTATACACTTCCGTTACCACTTCAATTCACAATATAAATGCTCTGTTCTTTTTTGGAGTGTCTCCGAAGGGTACGAACTCAGAATAACTGTGCCAAAAAAAATGTATGTATACACAAGTGCATTTGTTGATATGTTTATATTTTTAGTGTAAATTATTTTAATTATGTATGTAATAGGCCTATGTTGAAATATATTTATCTCCATTTATAAAGATGCATATAAAACTATCCTTAAAATGTACACATACATATATTTTTTATAGATTACATATTTTTATATACTGCCATGTTAGCACCGTCACGTTAAGTTTATTAGCACCATTTAGTTATGTGCAGTGGTGTACTCTTTGCTCCGCTCAGATCACCTCGTCTTATCTTGCCTCCCTGCCTTCCTCTTTCCCCTTCGTGCGTCATCAATTTTTGATTTGTCGTAGTTGTTTATTTAAGGCCTTGCACGGCCTTGCTCTATGCTTCAGATGTCTGCTACGTTACGCCGCTACCTTATGGCTGCAGGATGTATGTTTTTTCCTGATGGCTTAGTTGCACTTCACTTCAGTCAGCTGAGGCCAAACACAGCTATCATGTTTTCAAGCTGACGTTTTACTAGTCACGCTACAGAGCGATGGGGCACTTAGAAAACAGCGAGTCATGGGAAACATTAAGATTGCGGTACAATTTTTAAACGTTTTGTCATTTGTGTGACAAGTGGTGGTGTACTTTGGGTGTGCAGTAGTGCTAGTCTATTTCAAAATCTGGATTTAGCTGCCCTTCCAAATTATTTTTCGGCTTAACTAATGTGTGTCCTTTTTTAGCGTGTCACATTGGTCCTTGTTCCCCGCCCAAGTTTAATGTTTGCTATTTCACTGTTTCTATGACTTCATCACAAGCAGGTTCATTTTTCAATTGTTTCTTGTGTAAAGTTTTTGGTCTATCGGAGCTTTGACATGACCCAAACGATTATACATGTTACATATTTTACATGATTATATATATATATATGTGTTATATACATCATATATGTTACATGTTTTATATATAATATTATACATGTTACATTTATCAGTCCTGAAATGTTAACATTGAGTTTATTAACATGTGGCAATCACATGGCTGTCACATGGCAAGGTTTGTTTACATGTGGCGGAATGATACATATTGGCCAAGAAAGTAGAACTTTAGCACTGCTTTCAAAAGTGCTCACTTTATCAAGAACGGCCTATATCACAGAGTTCCAAAGCCAAAAGTAACACCATACCCCAGGGGGTCTCATCCTTGCAATAGTCCATGTTGTAACTCTTGTGCTATACACCTCCAACAGCAGACTTATCCTATCCAGGGCAGCTACAACTACACAACAGAAAATCTTATCTACCAGCTACAGTTGACGCATGTCGCGTATACCATTAATCTACAATGATTATGACTCACCTCACTACAACCCTAGTGCACTACTTCCACACACGAGATTCAAACCCTGAGCCATCTCGTACATGGAAGTAACGATCTGCCACAATCCTGGAGGGCAGCCGGACATGCAAATACGTGCAGTTGCGAAAGACAGCGGCATGTCACTTCCCCTCCCCCACGCAGAGAGCCAACAAGCCATCAGCCACCCTGGGCCATGCACGAGCATCACCGAGGATATGCAAAGGCAGAGAGATGACCAGAGGGTGCTACCCACACTACGGCCTCACACCTGAGGGACGTCACACGCCCTCCTCCGCGGCCGCCACAACATGCGCTACCATGCTATATTAGTCCGTGCACGGTGGACCTCGCCAGTTGTTCCTGCAGTCTTCTCTGAGCACCTGGGTGCTGGAGCCTACTACTACTACTGCTAGATCTTCAACAGCCCCTTCCAGAAGCTGTCACCAACAACTCAACAGTCTTCAGCAGCCACGAGAGGCTGCCATCCTTGACGTCATAGTAAGATCTCTGCAGCACTGCTACCGGACGCTCCAGCTACGCCAATCGCCAGTAGCTACCAGAAGCTTTATGTAACTACCAAACATACCACACGTAATTTCTTGTCTCCTACAGACACCCCATTTAGATTTAGATTTGTATTAAGTAATTTTCGACAGTTTGTATTTCACTTCCCAAACTAGCCTAGGAACAGGTCTCCTACACCTGGCTACCATAGGTTTACTTCCAGTCCCCCTTCTACTTGGCAGGAGAGCACAAGTCACTGTGTTTATTAACCTCTTAATAAACACAGCTTTGTTTCTTCTAACTACGAGTCTCATTCATAGAGTACTTTTGTACCAGCAGCTAGGAGAACTCCGAGCCAAGTACAGCTAACCGAGAACGGGAAATTGTTACATATTACGATCTAGCTATAACTGGAGACTCCCCCTCAGGCGGCTCCAGTTCTGATACACACTTATTAGATGGCCATGTATTTTATTCCTACCAAGTATCCAGGTGCTGGAGGAGTAGAATAGAGGAGTCCCAATCACTAGCAACACTTTCCACCCAGGGAGAGACAGTACGCCTGAGTCGTACCTCTACCGGAGCACCTGGGTGTTGGTTGGGGTATTTGCTTAGGTGCTACGGCCTGGCCTTGGTTGGGAAACTCACACCCAGTAGTAACAGTGGTAGCCAACATGGCTTCAACGCTTGCTAGTTCATCAGCTACGGTGGGGTCTTCTGAGGCACCGGGCTCGTGCTACCAGCCACTACTGGGCAACACTATTCTAGGGTCACTCGTGTCAACGGTGCTTGACCCACAGTTCTCAGCAGCCAAACCCACTCTATGCCATTTAAGGCAAGACATGGTGAAAGAAGGGAGGAGCAAAGAGTTGCTTGCCTCACTGCCAAGCAGCCGGGTGGTTTAGCTTCCCCTACAGCAGGCCGACAGGTAGAACGAGACTAAACTAGCATCAACCGTCTGTAGCCAACCACCACTCGTCATCAAGACATCCATAATTTAACCCTGAAAGCACAACTGGCCTAAGTGCAACCAAAGCCACACGACTGTGATCCAGCCTTAGCTAATTGGACACGCGTCACAGTGTGTTCTCTCCAACGCAGAGTACATTGGACTCACTACTAACACTCTCAAACGGAGAATGAATGGCCATAGAGTGGATACCAAACAAGTCACAGCTGGGGAGAATGTAAATTTGCAGGAGAAACCAGTTTCAGCACATGCAGCATCTCACAACCAGAGTGGTAAGGGCCCTACCTCTTCCTATATAATAGTGCAGAACTGCAACGCTGGAAACTGGCCCACCAATACATCACAACATCCAGACACACACCTGCCTAGACATGAGATAGCCCCATTTCTAATTTCCCACTTAACCCTAGTTCACCTCCTGGCTGCTAGGTTCAATGTTTGCCAATACAAATGCAACAACATGTCCGAGACCAGGAGGCTACACAATTTCTGGCTCTGCAAAGTTTCTTATGCCAAAAAACTGTATTCCGCTACAACATGCGCTACATGTTTGTCAACATGCATCTGTTTAGGTCTATATATATCAGAGGTTTAACCTCAAAATAGCCTAGCTACATATTCCCACTAGATATTTCATATTCCATGTAACACTATTAACATTAACAACTTATTTTGAATTTACTTACAAGTTTTTTTGTCACCTTTGTTGAGCAGTAAACTTATAATGTAGGGTTATGTCAGTTAGGTATGTCAAATCATACAGAAATTGTATTGAACAGTGGATACTATTGGTATATTTTACAAAAGCTAAAAATATATTGCATTAGATGTTAATTAAATACACTTGCACACTCGCAATAAAGAAAAAACTGTCACAAAAATGTGTGTAGTTAATTGTGCAGCAAAATGGAGGTGAAAGCTGCAAAAAAGTAGTTACATTCAACTCTACCAGTGTATAGTTACACTGAGAGGAAAATTTGATGTGGCTCCAATACATAGGCTTCACTTTTTATGTTTGGAATAAATGTACCTATTAGACACCAGGTGTTAGCTGTGGTCACACCACATTGCGGCTAAGTCGTTCTTTTAAACACAGCACTCACTTGGAAAAATGCATTTCTTTTCGAATTTTGTTGAGCGCACCAAAATTTGAGAGCACTTCTGGGAATCTAATGACTGTTAAATTAGTTCTTCCCCTTAGTCAGTTAAATTGTCTGCATAGCCAGTGGCAAGGCCCAATTAAATTCTTGATGTACACTAGAATCCCATTGTAGCGAGCACGGCAACTGCGAGAACATGGTTATAATGAGGTTTTTTGAGGAACTGTGAAAAAATTGCAAAAATATTCCATGAAAATTTGTAATTTTACGAGTTGAAACATGTACAGCGAGACTGTGTGAAGCAGGCTTGCGGCGGGACTCGTGACCATGTGAAGCACGCTTTTGTTATCTGTCTGCCGTAACTCCACTCCCTTGCCCCGCCTCCTCGTTTCGCTATGTACCTTGTGCTGCTCTCATGTGTCACATTCTTCCGCCTTGCCACCTAACCCCCCTCTCTGGCAAATCAAGCACATTGTTCTATAAATAGAATCCTGCACTTTCTAACTTGACCCCGTTTTCACGAACCAGTTTTTCTTTTCCATAGTTGTTCACGGTCATTGTGCTATCAACTGCGTTTGGTTTCAAACAACTTGGCGTACATGGGTCGAACGTTACTGTTGAATGAAAACAAATTTCATTTAAACATAACAGTTCAAGCGATAGCTGGAATCGAATACAGCTACATATTTGTTGCGTGTTGCGATGCACTGATACGTAATGCAATGAACATCGATCAGTTAGAAACACTAAGAAATTTTAATGGGTCAAAGGATTATCAATTTATATTTATCCCTGATTTAAAACTTTTTATGCCTCTGACAGCAGAATATCCACATTTTACCCTAAACATGTAAATTCATCCCACATTTTTACCAGCAAGTATGTAAAATACCCGAAATTTGGTTAATTACCTGCACACTAGCAACACTCAGCTATTGTGACCCTGTTGTTCGTGAAGGCGGTGCGTGAAGGCCAGTCAAGGGCGACAGATGCGCCTACATGTCTGACAGCTCACTCACTCCAGCCACCTGGGCTTCAGTTTTAACACATTTTCGCCCGTTTTATTTTCCCATACTGTGGCATACCAATTAAAGATAGGGACACTACCACTACATTGTATCGCTATGCTATAACGAACGCAATTTGAATCCTTTTTGATAATGTTTTCTAGAATTTTTGCTGGTTTTGAGTAAGTCTCGCACCATGCGGGTATGATTCTAGTGACTACCTGTATTTACTGGCATAATTCTCTCCCTGGCACAATTTACGCACCCAAATTTTATGGCGCGGAATTAGGGCAAAAACTTTTCCCCTTCATATTTCACGCAGCATGTTTCCCTCAACAAGGCTAATGGGCACGTGTGGTGCACGCTTTGTTCGACCGCGCCAGGTTGCTCACACTTTAGGGTTACTGGTCCCGTTATCGATTTCAGACTGTCTCACCCACGCTGCAAACATGTAAACTAAATCAGTCACGGAGTTTATTTGTATGTGGGTGATTTTTTTAATGCGGAAAGGAATAGCTTACATTTAAATTAATTTTTGTTTAGTGCGAATGCATAATGGGTAAATATACCAGTAAAATTGCTGCATTTAAAATTCAGGTAATGGCATATGCAGAGGAACATGGCAATACAGAAGTGGACCAAAAATTCACTGTTTCTGAGTTTAACATGTACGTCATGTTTTCCCAATACTGGGCCGCTGTTATGAAGTGAATCGGACCTGTAATGACGGCAGTGGTGGGAGGCGGCCGCCCACCAGAGTAATCTTGTAGCGACCCACCGATAGCTGACCCACCCGAGGATCTAGGGCCAAGGGACAGCGGCAAGCTGCAGTGCTGCAGAGGATCTAGGCACTCGCCCAGCTACATGCACACTGCAATGTTTTCGCTGCTAGCCCCAGCACACGAGTCATTTAATTTTGAATATGTATCTTCATATCTATTATCAATAAATAAAGTTCTGTGTTTTAAAAAAAACATATCTCCTACAGTTGGCGAGGTATTACTTACAGTAGACTCCATTTTAATGTTTACATGCATGTGTCTTGGCGATTCCATGCATAATTCACGCAGCCTAAAATTTGCACTAAAATCCTGTAAAAAATGTGGGAGAATCATGCCAGTAAATTTGGTATTTGGTTTGAGGCGGTGGTGCGGAACTATGATGGGCGAGTTATCGCTTGCAGGGCAGTGCTTCAGCGGCTGAGTAAGCGATAGCGGGAAATGCTACGTAGGCCGAGCAATGGATTGCAGGTTGAGCGGCTATACTTACATGGCACGGTCAGATTTTCAGCTTATTTTCACGGAATCAGTTATATAAGAGGATATTTTTTACATTATGGTGGTTTGAACACAATTTAAAAGCAATTTTAGGGTGATTTTTAAGTAGTACTGGGGATCAAAATCGGTCTAATTCGGAAACAGCAAGGACATTATTATAGCGAGGATCGAACCTGGAACTGTGACATCTTGCTATAATGGGACTCTACTGTAACTAAATTGCTCAGTTGCCACTGGAGCTCCAAAACCAATTCAACGGGTCACACAATTTAATAAAAGCTTTCATGTTCATGATTGTCGCAAACTTGCTTGTGTACTTACAGTAATATGAAAAATAAACCTGAGGTAGAAGGCTTGTAAAGAATCAAAATAACTTTTTAAAAAATTGCATTGCATTTATTGAGTAACAAACAGTAGTACCAAAATAGACAGTAAAATATGTGAGGAGTGTAGCACGGAAGCTCCATCGGCAAGCTGCACCTGAAACACAACACCTTGGCGTAACTATAACACAATACTGAGGGAATTAAAAAAAGTATATCCTGACTGTGGTAACAGACAGTCTAGTGATCGCTGCAAGTACTCTCTCCATCCCAACACCAGCACAGAGAGGTTCTGAAACCATCTCCACTACTGCACTCTTACATGATGGGTACAAACAAAATTGGAATTTTATTTTTGTACTGTTTCTTGTCATACTCTCACTTGATCCACTTGTAATGAGGTGGCAGTGGGTTGAGTTGAAAGGGTTTTGATTGGATCTTAACTGCAATGTCTTTAATGACAGTGGCGATGAAATGAGGTGAAGATGAGCTATGGTGGAGTGCAAGGGTGGGGGAAACCGGAGCGGCCCGAGAAAACCAGTCAGCCAAAGTCAATGTCCCACACATTTTCATGTTACCACACTGGGAATAGAACCTGGCTCACCATGGTGGTCTCCTAGGTTGAACCAGCACTTTGGAAATTTCCTCATTTTACAATGTATGAGAATGTTCACAACAGGAGAAGTTTCACAGAACAGCCATCAATTCTGCTAATGAAGAGTGGTTTCCGAGTGTGTGCGTCAGGATGTAGAGTATTGTAGACACAGAATGCAAGTCAACCTCAAACTTTCAAGTGCGCAAGATTAAAACTTGCATTTATGCAACAGCTATAGCTTTAAACATGCTGTCAGGCAGCTGCTTAAGAACTATAGCTTGCAGGGAGTCGAACCCAGGTGCTTTGTATGGCTTCATACATTTAATAATTCATTTGACCTTGTTGGTATGCGTGGGATCTGGTGCAGCTGCTATGGGCTGTTGTAAACACACTCGGAGGTCCCTGTATATTCTGGCCACAAATGCTGGAACACAGGGATTAGCATTGGGCTGGAAAGCTAGTTCTAATAGCTTCAGCTGGGGCATGTAGGCCATGCGTGCATTGTCTTGAAGAGACGGGATTGGGTCGTGCATCTTAACAAATACCTTAGTTATGTGTCACAGTACATAATTGGGAAAATTTATTATTCCCAATATTAGTTTGCCAGGTGGAGATTTCCACATTGATTCACTCTCCACGTTAGTTTATCTGGTCTTTAATTAGCCTAGTTGTAGACTGGGAACAGCACCTGCGCAGCCTATTTTTACATGAGATCAACTCCCTGATGTGCTCAGGCAGTGTAACTGCACGAGTCCACAGGGTTCTCTCCAAAAATAAAAAAAAGAATATGACACCATATACAAGCCGAATTTTGAACGTCATGTGCACACACAATCAGCTGAGAGCATGCAAAGAGGTTAATGTTTACAGCCAGCAAGATGGACAAGATGAAGCGACAGAGGTGGGAGGAGGTATACAAGCTACCCCCTCTTCAAACTGGTCAGCATCCATAGGAAGGGCGCAAGGAGACACCACACTGGTTGCTAGGCAACTGGCTCCCACCCTGCCAGTCGTGTAAGGGAAGAAAATAAATTCTGCAGAGTATGACCGGGGAAACCCGACGCTTACTCGAAACCTGCAACAAGGTCGGACTAGACCCAGCCAAGCGATAAAGGGGTGCACTTAACAGAAATAGTGCACATTTTATGACCAGGGACCACTTTATTATAATCTACTAAAAATATGAATTCAATTATTTGACAGATTGTGTAGAAGCAGTAACTAGCAGACTACGTATCCTTATGCCACCACATAGTTTCCACCTGTCAAAACATGTTTAGTCTGTAATGAGGAAGTGAATGAGACATTAAGCTCATCAATCCTACCTACACCAAAACATGTTGCCAAGCTGCTCTCGCATAGATACTAATAATAATTTTATTGATTTTCCTGTAAAATTTTTTATCACTGCAACGGACATAAGTTGATTAGATCCATAGCTAATTTGTTAGAAAACCTATGAAAAGTTGCAGCTTTCTTGATTAACAATTAACAAACAGAAATTCTATATCATAATGCTCACAGAAAATTAATAATACCATAGTCTTAGTTTTGATGTGGTCCAGGGAGCACCTGGTTTAAATGTAAACAATGCCTCTTCCGCTTAGCAGCTTTGACGCGTACAGAGTGGAATTAGTGGGCTGCCAGGCATGGGCGATATCAGTAAGATGAAGTGTGGACATAGAATGAGTGTGGGGGTTGGGAACCCCTGTCAGTCATGGCCCACACAGTGTGTGAATGGGATACTCCAAGCGATCCTTCCCTTCACTCATCTAGTGTGGGCATGTATAAATGAGGGCAAGATGTGCCACCTGGGACTGTTTGGTTTGTGCAACCATTGTGAGACGGTCAGAGTATATAACCAGTAGAAAGCTAACGCATGATGCACATCCTCACTATGTTTCACACAACTTTGCCTAATCTGAACCTGATTTCACTTCACCCGACGTGCAGTTAGAACAGTAATGAAGGCTGCTCAAGTGCCTACAGGATAAGCCCCTTGTTGCGGTGAACCTTACTGCCAAGACTGCCTCCCAAGATCACAAAGTTCTACGGCAGACTAAGAGATGAATGTGACCATTGGCCAGATCCTAAACCCAAACCTGGCATGTCCGCACATCCCTGCCCCATCTACCACAGAGCTTCTGAGACCCTTGCACTCAGAAACCAAGCATGGGGTCTGGCCGGGGTTCTACCCATACCCCTAGTGCCTCTCCAGGGCGCAAACGGAGCAGGTTGCCGTGCACCGTCCGGTCTCTCCAGACCTCCTCCAGCCTACAGAGTTAATCACTACCAGCAAGAGTCCAACCACAATGATCGGTCACCAGAGAGAACCTTCAGTGGTGTCAACTGATTGTCCCGTGCTACCACTTAATTTTCATGGTACTAGTGGGTTATCGATGATCGATCGTCCCACCGGTAGTAGGTGTAGTGAGCAGACACACACCCTTCCACCGAAGTGGTTAAGAATGCCTCACCGGGCATAAGCCTAACACCCGATGAAGGGCCGATCACTCTCCTTTCCTACCAGGG
Organism: Dryococelus australis; assembly: GCA_029891345.1. Lineage (NCBI taxonomy): Eukaryota > Metazoa > Arthropoda > Insecta > Phasmatodea > Phasmatidae > Dryococelus > Dryococelus australis. Next base: position 176,608,183 of record CM056995.1, read on the forward strand.
CCCCCCTCGTAAACAGGAGGTGATTACAACTATCCCAGAGCGGCATACTTTCCCGGTGCCCAAATCACCGGGAAGCAGTGAGCTGTCCCCCGGTGTCGTGGTACACCAGGAACAGCAGCCCTTACTCTGATTTGGGGAGTATTATCTTCACTCGGGGCCAAAAGACACGCAAGCTTGGAGAGTCCCTTCCCAATCTTGCAGATGAGGACAAATCCTACCGGGCATAAGCCTTACACCCCAGTTAGAGGCCGGTTGCCCACCTGCCCTCCAACCACCAAGCTCTTTTTGTTCTCCTGTTTTCATCACCGCCTCTGGACAGTCGCCACCTCATCCATCCACGCGAAAAGACCCAGTCCGACAGGACTGTATCGGCCACAGTCCATTCCATGCCTTTGGACTTCTACACACATTGAAGTCCAGGCCTTGGACCCCAATGCCTGAATGCCAAGTGGTCCAACACACCGCCAAGTGGTCGGGCCTAGGTACAATCTAACGGCCCAAGCCATCACAGTAGATACCCCTAACCAGTCATGAGGAAACTGGCAACCCATAGGGAACGGATGGCACAGCCCAATTTGTGAAATCAGGGGTGGCACGAGAATCCTTGTTTCACCTTGAGTGGAGAGAGGCTATAAGAGACGCATCAGCCACCCTGAACAGGTTACGTGCGGTGCAACTTGGCTTGGCTACTAGAGCATGGTACTGCCACACCACCTCTCATGCCAAGGTTGCTACACCCCAGGTTTTTACTGTTGGCTGATATAGCCACCCTCCAGGAAATTCAAGCTAGTATCTTGGTGGGCAGCAATCAGGCTACCCCAGCAGCATCTAGCCTCTCAGCAAGGCAATAAGGAATGTCAAGACCTCCAGCTGAGGTGATAAGAAAAGGCACCTCCTTCAGACCTCGAATATTTCAGTACCTGCAGAAAGCCACACCCACACCCCTCCGAGAGCCAACAAGATCAAAGAATTAGTATATACGGAGGAGCCATTCCTTGGCTCAGGGCAGTCGCTGTGCCCTCCAGCTTGCATAAGGCCGAGGGTAAGCAGTAGGGGTAAGTGGTAGACCAACCCTTCCCTCCCAGCTTGCGAAGGTTGGACAACGATCTAAGAGGGTGCTGAACTCTAGGCCACTCTGTGATCAAGCTCCAAAAGATGGTTCCTGACTCTAGAATTTGAGCCGTCAGCAGCCACCTTGCAGACACCGCCACTGCTGGCTGACTACTTCCAGAGACTTACGAAACCTCCTCTCTGCTCCTATCTGGTAAACCCCTAGCACTACCAGTGTTAGCAGGTCACGCTGACATCCCTTCCGGACCTCTTGTTCATTTGCGTTACCAGTAAGGTCATTTATTTAGATTTCTTCTGAACATTGCTTTCATATTACATACCAGTAAATACATATTATTTGAATATAATCTGTGAGTGTCATTTTAACGTAACATGTGTCACCTTTTGAAACCCCTTTTTGTGTAACTTGAAACTCTGCATTAATTAAGCTCTCATAATTAACTACCTCACAGGAAAACCTGGTATCTGTGCATAAAACCTCCAACGTAGTAAACACACACATTAAGAGGCAAACAGAACTCTGCCAGTCGGTAGACCTTCGGCTGCGCCCAAAACACTAGTAACTCCAACCTTCTAAGAAGTACAACCAGACCGGGTACTCGGTTCAAATCCCAGCTTGCGAAGGCCGAACTTGGGAACACCGGGTAGCGTACTGTGTTCTGAAAGTCACCACTAAGGCAGCCTTCTTACAATTTTTTGTCTGAATAATTTATTTTACCATGTGTAAATGCCTTATGCAGAGAAAAGCAGCTGAATCCAACAACGTAGATAAGTGCTATGGGCTACCATAGGAGAACTCCTTGCTTCAAGACCAATATAAACTGCTCCAGAAAATATTGACACTTCACAAGCTGAGCCAACTGTGGTTCCTGTATTTGGTCCACACAAACATGTCCCTCCCGGTGTATATTCTGCCATTGATGCAATACAACAAAACTGAGAGACTATCTTAGGACTCAATTGACATTGGCACAGGTATGATTTGCCAGAGCCCCAGTCGCAAGTAATTGTCTGAGAAACAACCCCAGTCTCTCCTCACACTCCTAAACCTGCAGTTACGCCTCACCTTCGGCTCCAGAACCAGGTACCTAAACTAGGGATAGGATCCTCAATACCACAATACTTAGCATAGAGTATCGCAAGAGAATATCCAGAGGTAAAGAATTTTAACACAAATTTTAATGTGCCATAATTATAGTATGATTGTACCATAACTTTCAGCACGTGTGCAATAATTTCAAAAAATTGTATTATAACTTTTGGAATGTGTACAATGATTTTGAAAACTGTACCATAATTAACATACATGTGTACCACAATTTACCACATTTTATTCATAGCGCAAATATTCACACAGCTGCTAGCACCTTGAGGTATTTTTAGGCCACTCATATATACCACAATTATGATTTTTGATAACATTTACTTTAATTGAGGTACAATAAAAACAGGCTGAGAGTTGCGAGCAAGTGCCAATAGGTACAAGTGAGCAAACCTAGTAGTTATTGTATATCCCACACATGCCATAATTATGTGATACACCTGCCGTGGCCTAGCCCACGTATTCCACAGGCTAGGCCACGATGGTTATATCAGATAGTTACAATATTTATTTAACATTACAGAAATTTCCTTGAAGTCATAAAAAAAACTGCCACATTGTAAAATAAGTGTGTATTGACCTATTATTTCCCTCAAAGTTTGATTTAGTTTCAGTGTGTGTCAACGACACTAGTAATTTTCGTGGCCAAGTTGTTTTGTGTTCATAACAATTTTAATTTGGTATCAAGAAAGTTATCTGTATCGAGTATCGTGAGAATGTTTTGGTATTGAAACTGATATAGAGTATCAATAAAATGTAGTATCGACTCATCCCTAATCTAAACGCAGTAAAATGATCTCTGTTACTCCCGACTTTGTACCACAATGTCCGCCAACTAGGTCTACTCTTTAGAGGCTGGTTACCACCTCAGGAACTTAAGGACCTTACCTAGTTCCTCTTCTTTCCCCATGCTCCCCGTGAAACTGGCCTCATGAAATTTGGCGTCCCTGAAGGTAAACGGAACTAAAGTCTTCTACCGAGACACCTACGGAGTTAAGTTTACCCTGGGGTTTAACTCGCCTCCATCCTCAGTAGTTAACAAATCAAAGAAAACCAAAACGTCACCTTTCTTTAAGGTGGGAAAACCCTCGACCCAGCCCAGCATTTAGCTTGCATTTAGATTCTCTGAATGGTGTAACATCCTCTATCCCGCACCCAAGAGAGAAGGGCAGGGTAACTGAAGGAGAGTTACCTTAGGGGATATTTATTTACAAACCAGTAAGTAAAACACGGAATCCCCGAGTGCATTACTGTTCAGACATTTTCTCTAATGCCTCCTCAGACACACTCCGCCACCTTCGATACTTGGTGCTAAAGATATGAACATGTTATTGCAACCTGTGTACAGCAGTGCTGTGATCTGTACCCTTTCACTAACTTTATTTTCAATATAAGAACAATTTTTCTAATCAGTGGGCACCATTAAAATTAAAAGCGAGCTGCAATACTGCATAAATCTTATCAATTTCCCAAATTATTAAAAAATTTGATGAAATAGTTTGTGCATTATACTTTATGTTCCTTACACACGTGTCACTTTTAATGTAAAATAAAAGAAGAACCGACGATACACAAGGAAATTTTTTTTGACAAGAAATTCTGTAGCTCTCTTTCATTCTTTTCTCCCAGAAATGTATAGTTTGTAATTACAAAAAAAAAAGAGGTATAAATGAGGCAAAAAAAGCAGAAAGACGGTGGTAGTTATTTATCTGCAAACTTAGAGGATAACTAACAGCTCAGTTGCTTGTTACGTGCTGCCGCCAATTGGCTACTAACACATCTGGAGTCAGGGCAGCTGCGTGCCACACAGTGTATGTATGTATGTATGTATGTACGTACGTAATCCTTGCACAAATCTTCTTACATTATCAAATCAACCAAATCTTCAAATCTCTAAGATTCGGTGGAATAAATTATTAATCCTGAATAGTAAGGAAATGTTTATGTTTGTCAAATCGGCGAATTCGGCTCAAGCAGATTCGAATTGGCACAGCTCTACAACCCTCAAAACGAAAATGTAAATTATTCACAATTTTCGTATAAGAAATTCAAATTTCGAATGTGAATAATTCATGAATTACTATTCGCAACTATTCAAATTTTTGAATATTTGCACACCTCTATAGCGATACAATTATGTATACCAAAAAACAATGCACAACCGACACTAGAACTACAATTCTACGTTTCATAGTATGTGCATAAAGCCTTAGTATGTGCATAAAGCCTTGCAAGTATGTCAGAAGTACCACACTACAGTACTTACCAGCTTCAGAAGCAGTGGAATGTTTGAATATTTAGCTGTTGGTGAACTTTGCTGGTCGCTTCTCGATGAATGCCTTCATACCTTCCTTGCGGTCTTCCTACATTTACAAACACCCATGTTATCAGTATGTACTACGTAAACAGCACGAGACAGTAGCAACACAGGCAAGCAATACAATGCCAGACAATATCTGTGTCTCTCTCTATGTGCATGTTAATGTACACACACATGTACAAATATACACCCACAAAATACAGTAAGCTCTGCCATAAAATCGTTTCACTACATTTTTAGTCTGACATCCAAACAATTTATAATGCATACATATTATAAAAGTATATAGTTTTAGATCACAAAGTCTGTTCCATACAAGAACTCCATTATTTGACAGATTTTGTAGAAGTAGTAACATGTACACAGACAGACTATATATATTCTTCCACCACCACGTGGTTTCCACCTGACAGTCAAAACATGTTTAGTCTGTAATGACAGACGTCGATGGAATATTAAGCACTTCTTACCTGTACAGAAACATGTCATCAAACCACTTACATACAGAAAATAATAAAATTACTGATTTTTGTGCAGAAATTTTTTATTACTACAACAGACCTAAGCTGAATAAGTTCAATAATTTATTCATTTGAAAATGTTGTTTGACAAGTTGCAGTTTTCTTGCCCACCAAACAAAAATAAAATATAAAAGTCACAAAAAAAAAAGTATATTATATTCTTAGTTTGATTTGCAAGCATAATAAATATGTTCAGTATATAAAAATTTTTCTGTCAAATACATTTGTAAAGTCACAACATATTCGACACATTATCCGTGTTGAAATTCAATACAACACATGAAATTTTATTTAATAAATAGACTGAACTTGAATTTGCAACTCTCACATCCGTTTTGCTGAATGCACCTATGACTAGTCATGTGGCTAGGCGAGTACTTAAAAGCACAACATAAAACTGTGAGCAATTGTTTATTATAGAAAGAAAACATGGTTTATCATCTTTAATAATATGTTAGTTGCAGTTTTTATGAAGTAGCAGTTTGGACATTACAGCATATACATGAAACTTGGAAAGATTGGGAATTTGAGGAAATTGTCAAAAATTGCATTCATAATAACAAAGTATTTAAGTAGTAGGGTATTGCCAGTTATGGGGCAGTGACAGGTATCGTGCATCAGACACACTTCGGGGCAGCCATGTAGTGATGGCATCCGATCACCATATTGGATCTTGGTGACTGACTATAACTATGTGCTCGTTACCTTGGACCCAAAAAATTCAAAAACTGCAAAAATTCTAAAAATCAAGGTACATGTATTACCCCCACCCCCACCTTCCCAATCATTAAAAAATTGAGAAACGCCACAAACAGTTTTAATAAAACAATTGTGAAAAATATAAAGAAACAAATAAAAGTTTAAGAACATATTACATCACTGACTCGGACACCAATGATGGTTGCTAGTGACCTTGACCTCAATGACCCAGAATTTGAAAAATAAAAAAAGTGTAAAAAGATTGAAAAACTAATAAAAGTTTAGGAACATATCACAAAACTCACTCTGACACCCATGTTGGATGATGATGGCACTGACCATGACCTCAATAATGTTGATCTATAAAAACTGACAAAAAAGTTGTAAAAATTCTAAATAAACTAATAAAAGCTTAGCTACGTTCATCTTTGCAGTTCACCCTATCTGGATGAAATTATCAAAAAGCTGTGATGGTATAGGGCATGAAAGGTATAGTAGTAAAGACAGGATGGGTGGATGCTGACATTACACATAACCTGTGCATCATATTTGTGTTCTGTGTACAGGGGCAAATTGTTAGGTATAGCTAAATTCAAGCTATCAAATATTGTTTCTCGCCAATGTGGTATATAAATGAAATAGGTACATGTCCTGTTTTATATATATATATCAGAGAACTGGCATGGACTCAGAATTGGGGCGCGTCGTCTAACAAGGACGACATAGGCAGTGTGGACATGAAATGTGAAATTACCTGCAGCAAATGTAAATGTTTTGTTGCTTTTTTTTTTTTTGCGAGACAGTTTCAAGGTTACTGTTGGCCAAGATCGAAAAATTATATCATGACTAACTTCCAAGATGGTGGAAATGTCACCATTTTGCAACCAATTCTATATCAAACAGACCCGCTAATTCAACGAGCATCCAGTTTGCAGCAGATAGACAACATGGTAGGCTTCCATCTGGCAAGAGCGTATCACTACATTAAACCATAAAACCTGGCCTAAGTTGCATTGACTATAGTAAATGGTCCAGTTGCAAGCTCAAGGAGTTTGAATAGGTGTGCAATGAAAATTTGCAATGGATCAAAGCTGGGAATCCCAACTTGTTTGAGCCTTGCTAGCAGGTGATCGACTGTACCCAGGCTACGGCAAGTGCTGTGTTTCTTACATGCGCGAAGACACCAAACACCATGCTCGCCTGATAACATTGTAGCTGCTGCAATGTGTCGACACAAACTACCCCTGCATGCACCACAGTGTGCATTATCGACATCGGATCCACATACCCTGAAAGTCGCCATCGCAGACCCATGTATGTCGAAGTACAGTAAAACCCCTCTATTATGACCCCATTTATTATAACCACCTTTCTATTACGACCCAATCCCGAGGAATCGTAAAACGTTTGGGTCGAAAAAGTCGAAAATTTGAGGCACGTTTAAAAATAGATACAGTAATCCCTCGCCAACCGCGGTATCTTGAACTGCAGTTTCAGTTATGCGCAGATTTGTTTTTGTAGACCTTTTCTCCAACCAGGGTACAAGTGTTTATTATCCATGGTTTTCAGTCTATGGGAAAATAGCCTTTACTGATGTTAGTGGTCACTTCTCAAGCTGCCCTCATCATAAACTTTGACATTTGTTGTCCCAAGCAGCATGAAGGAATAAATTACTTTATGCCAGAAGGGGACACTGGTGTGTTGTCCGTGGAAGCATGCAGGGGGAAGGGGGGAGAGTTGCAGACCGGGTCAGTAAGGATTCATTGTCCTACTCACATGCCACCGCCTCTGCCTTACCCTCCTTGTCTTTTTTTGCTTCCATTATCCCATCCTCTTTTGCTGTAAAAACAGTGGCACATTACAGACTAGTTTCTTAATCAGTGTATGTATAACTTCAAACTTAATTCAATTTCCCTTTTTCAATGATTTTTTTTTAAGTTTATGTGCGCCCAAGCCTACGTAATATGCTAATTTTTTTCTTCTGAAGTCAGTTTTATGTGTAAAGTGAATAAAGGGAGTTATGTGTGTGCAAATAAAATGTGTTCATATATTACCATATTTTGGAGAGTAAGGCAGTGTGCATGTATAGGTCATGCCAGAAGATTTTGATGAAAAATTCGGGATAGTTAATATTTCAAGTAGACCGCACTAAATTTTGGTATTTCCGTAAACATTGCAAGGCCTCATCGTGCCAGTACAGAGGCCAACATGCCTACAGTTCGTATAAATTCAACACATTGACGTGAATCTCATATATCAGCATGTTTTATCAATACCGAGCTGCTGTTATGAAGCGAACCGGCCCTGTAACAACGGCACTGGCAACGGCCAGCTGGCCCCCGTCCACCAGAATAATCTTTTTGTAGCACCCGGTGGCCAGCTGGCTGCTGCTGCCAGCTTGTAGCAACTGACTGACAGCTGCCCAGCCCCGAGGATCTAGGACCGGTCGACAGATACGAGTCACCGCACCCGGCCGCACTGCAGAGGATCTAGGCGCTTGCCCAGCTACGTGTGCACGGCAATGTATTCGCTGCTAGCCCCAGCACACGAGTGATCCAATGTATCTTCATATATATTATCAATAAATAAAGTTCTGAGTTTTGCTTCGAACATAGGCATCTCCAATAGTGTTTAGTTATATTTTAATAATACATAGTATAATCTTTTCACACACTTTCAATGGCCATGTCATACTGTGTTTAGGCCTTCTTTACGACAAGGGGTGGTCCAATATGCCTTTCGTGGGTATCAAATTAATCAGAAGACGTTCAGCTATTAAAATATACATACATGTTTATATTTAATTTAAAAAGCAGTTTTTTATGCGCTAGAGACGATTGAACATGAACTTCATGTAAAAAAAATGGCAAGTTTGAGGGCATAGGGGTGGGTTAAAATTGGACCAAAATCTTCCAAATTTTTTATTACACACCCCCCCCCCTATTACGACCCTATTCTTGGGAACCGTGAGGGGTCGTAATAGAGGTTCTACTGTATGTAGACTCAACCACTGCAGTACAGCAACCTGTCACCTCGCCTCAATGAGCAGCCTCTCAGAAACCGCACTCCAAACGCAAAACTGTGTCCAAACCCAGCTGCTCCCTGATGGGTTAACACTGATGTACATCTGAACCAACCTCAGCCTTGATTACGCTGTGAATTTGCTGTTTCCGGAGGCAAATAACATGCTTCTGGTGTATCCGTGCTAGAAAACACTGTTCAAAACAGTGAAATTTTCTACCCTGCCATGAACCACGTTGTATGATATGCAACATACCTAGTTGCTGACCCATTTCGACGTTGGAGCTGCATCGAAGCCGGCAAGCAGTTTGTCTACATGGCATGGATAGCCACCGAACACTGAGCAGTGCAAGCCAACTGGTTGCCCCCTCACCCCACTGAGACCTCCCTCCATCACCAGTGGTCAGCGCTTAGCAACCATCTGACACTTCTCTGCACGCCATCAATAGTTTGAAAATTACTGAATATTTTATTTCTGGAAAACGTTCTATGATGATCTACCATGTTCTTCTGTGTTCCTCCACACTCGATTGTGCATTATTTGGACAGTAAATATAGGGTGTTCTCACCCCAGGGAGGACAGACACTATAGGGATCTTTATAACATAACTGAACTGGTAGATGGCAAATCCTGCCATGTTTTTATTAGAAATTTTAAATATGGGCATATTTTAATGATAGGGAAAACATGAAGGGCATAAATTTGCAAAAGATAAGTATTGTATACTCAAGCAATTATATGTCATTTATCCATGGGCTTCATATTGTGTTTTTGCAAGCCGCCCATACTGTAACTAAATACTCTGTATTTTCTTGTAATCATGTTTTAAAAAAGCCTGATTTTTGGGCTGTTGTCGCTTTTTTAAGTCTGTTTTTTTAAGGCAGTTTTATATTATCCTATTTTTGAATGGAATATTTAATGAGCATGTTGTAAGAAAAAAAAGATAAAAGAAATAGCCATTATATAGAGCAAACAAAAATAAATTTTTTGTCTGGAAATTTCTGACAAATTAGGGAGTTAATGTTCCAAGGATATCAAGGGGTTGGTAAAACTTTCTTTGCGTTTTTTGGGACTGCATATTTTTCAACTCTGCAAAATGTTTTTCAATCATACTGATTTGTGTGGTACAGATGAGTGGTATGAAATATGGTGTGACGTAGTTGATCAATGTTACGGAGTATGGGATTTCTCTAGGTGCTCCTGCTCTGTAACACTGGATGAGTGATTCAATTATCAAAGTCGAACTTAAGTTGATTTTAAAATTCATCCTCGGTCAGTTAATCAATGCTCTGTGAAGTAAGGTACCGTTGTTCTAAATGTCAAACATATTTCTGTTTACGTATTATTATTTCTTGTAAAGCTGTGTATCGAACAATGAATATGAAATAACTACACGTTACAAATATTATGTGTTGGTAGTGTGTGTTTGTATATAAAGTTTTGGTTCATGTATAAAACTTACTAAAATCTTTTATTTAAATTGATCACTGTGTCACAAAGTAACAGTGTGCTTATTTAAGTTTGCATGCAAAAATGTTTAAGTATAATATAATTAAATTTAAAATAAAACCTTTCCAAAAACATGCAAACATGTAGTTATAATGTCCAGAAAAATTCCTACATACTTAAATACATGACACTAAGAATGAATATATATATATATATATATATATATATATATATATATATATAAACATTAAATTAACTTTCTGTGAAAGATTTTTCAAAAAGATAATGTGTCGTTAATTGTAGTGAATACACATATCTACATGAAACTGACAATTGTTATCAAAATGATGTTTAATACAGACATTATTTCAAAGAGTGAAAAAGTTACATTTTATCACTGCCAACACAAGACTGGCCCCTCACAACATTGTTTCCTCCTGCTCCGCAAATGACCTCTAAATGGCCTCAAAATGACCCCTAATTGTGGTGTGTGTGGTGCATGAGAGGCCATACCTGACCCCTCACAAGACTAACCCTAAATCGCTGAGCATGCTCTGCAATCACCATCGCATGCTCCGCAATCAGCTCCGTATGCTCTGCAATCCCGATGTATGAAGAATTTTTGTACTACACGAGGCCTCAGCTACATCTCTGACAGTGCTGAAGATGGAGGCGTAGTTTGAGGCTTAATGTAGTACAAAAATTCTTCATACATTGGGATTGCAGAGCATACGGAGCTGATTGCGGAGCATGTGATGGTGATTGCGGAGCATGCCCTGCAATGAAGGGTTAGTCTTGTGAGGAGTCAGGTATGGTCCCTCATGTACAACACTTAGTACTGCATGCACCGCACTTAGCACTGCATGCACTGCACTTAATACCACATGCACCACAATTAGACATCATCTAGGTTGATTTTGGGATCACTTGGGGGTTATTTTGGAGTTACTTAGGGGGTCATTTAGGGTAATTTGCGGAGCAGGAGGAAACATCCTTGTGAAGGGTTGGTCTTGCAAGGGGTCATTATTCTTGCGAGGGTGTGTTAACAATTTGCAGTTTCATATAGATAAGTGTATTTGCCACGATAAACACCACATCATAAAAAAGTTCAGATAAATTTAATTTCATGTTTTTTTTACACACATGGGTATGCATTTTTATATACATCATCGTCTTGATTTTTTAAAAATATTTATATATTACTTTTTAGTTTCTTATGTATTTGCGTATGTAGGTATTGTGTGGTCATTATAATATGTTCTAAGAAACCTTTCTCATAATGTAATTTATTTCTCTAATAGTTCTGATTATATCTAAAGTTGATTATTTGTTTTTATCTATATACTTATACACCTTCGCATGCAAACTTAAATCAGCTCACTATTATTTGTGACACATGGATCAATCTAAATATAAGATTTTAGTAAGTTATATACTTACAATTTATTTACATTAACCAGAAATTTACACACACACACTACCAACACATAATATTTGCAACTTGTAGTTACTTCATATCCATTGTTTAATGCACAGCTCAACAAGAAATAATGACACACAAACAGAAATGTGTTTGGGCATTTAGAACAACGGTACCTTAGATTTGTCCAGTAGCAGCGCAAACAAACTTCACAGAGCATTGATTAACTGACAGAGGACGAATTTTAAAAACTACTTAAGTTTGGCTTTGGAAATTGAATCACTCACATCCAGAAGCATTTCAGTTGCCTCCGGAAAGAGTGAATTCACAGCGTCTTCGATGTGGAGGTCAGGTTCAGGATGTTTGTCAATGTTTACCATCTAGGAGCTGGGTTCGGGTGCAGTCTTACGTTTGGAGCAGAGTCTCTGAGAGGATGCTCGTTGATCGAGGTGACAGGCTGCTGTATTGCGGTGGCTAAGTCTACCAACTTTTACGTATATGGATCTCTAATGGTGGTCTTCGACATATGCAGATCCAATATCGATGACGTACAGTTTGGCACATGGAGAGGTGAATTGTCTCGACATTTTGCAGCAGCTACCATGTCATCAGGCGAGCACAGAAGTTTGGTGTCTTCGCACATGTAAAACACAACACTTACCATAGCCTGGGGTACAGTCGATCACCTGCTGGCAAGGTTCGAATGAGTCAGGATTCCCAGCACCAATTCAGTAATACCATTGCACACGTCTTCTTACTCCTTTGAGCTTGCTACCGGACCAGTAACTACAGTCAACATGACTTAGTCCAATTTTATGTAATGATACGTTCTTGTTGTCTGTCTGCCACGAACTGGATGCTCATCAACTTAGAAGGTCTGTTTTATATAGGGCCGGTTACAAAATTGTGATACGGCTACCATCTTGGAAATTGGCCACATAATTTCACGATCTTGGCAAGCAGTAACAGGAATTTTGAGACTGCCGAGAGAAAAAAAAAAGGCAATGAAACAGAAGGTAATTTCACCTTCCATGTGCACACTGTCTATGCCATTGTCGTTGGACAACGCACTCCCATCACCACGCCAGTGTTCTGAAAATTACATAAATATTACAGAACATGTATCCATTTCATTTATATACCACAGTGGCGAGGAATAATATTTGATGCCTTGAATTTAGCACTAAATAACAATTTGTTTCTGTACAAAGAACACAAATCTGATGCACAGAGCATGTCTAATGTTGGCATCCTACTGCCCCTGTCCTTACTACCATGTCTTTTGTGTCATACCATATACCATATACCATTACAACTTTCGGTAATTTCTTCTGCAGAGTGAACTGCAAAAGTGAATGTAGCATTTGTCATCTTCACACAGGAAGCTTGCTAAAAGCTAGGAGGTGTCTTACTGCGAAAAAATTTTCTACCTGAGCCAGAAATTAATATTCCCATTGCACATTTCAAAATGAGCCTAACAGCGAATCTCACCACACTCATCTTTAAAACAGATTCCACCAGGTAAGGATCTGGAAGCAGGTCAATTTCCTCCCCTTCAGATCCGCTGTAATTATTGACTTCAAACTGGTACTCTGCTGGTAGCCACAAGACCGATAAACTTCTTGCAAGCATCACATATGAAAACTGGAAGACATGCTTGCTGGCGAGGCTGAAAACTGGCAATGGGGCCGGCTGCTGGCGCTTATATAACCAAAGTCTTTTCAAAATAGCTGCCAGCTCATGACATCATTGCTTGATAGACTCACACATGAGTGTTGAGCACAAGGTCTGCCATACCATCTTCCCACAGTCCAGGATGGCAGTGTACTGGTCGCCATTACAATGCTCCATTCATCTAATTTTGCATCATGGCATCCGTTCATCTTTAGCTAGTAACTGATTGTTCCTGCTCCCAAACTTGACTGCCGTTCTTCTTCCGTGCAATATCAGCTGACTTATAGTGACAGTCATCAATGTCTATAGTAAATTTGCCAGGGCCAGGCAGGTCAACATGAAGAATGTATGTGTTGTCACAGAGGCCATGGGTTTGAAAATGTATGACATTGGAACTCTCTGGTGGTAGATGAGAAACATAAATAACTAGATCACACTATGGCGTCCAATACTGAAAAAGAAAAGAATATTTGTTAAAGGTGCAATTACATGGCCAATGTGCAAATATAATTGATTGGTATGGGTGGAGGGATAATCTATTACACAAGGACAATGGTTAAATTTTTGATGAGAAGAGGGATGAGGGGTTGGGGATGTAAGTGAGAAAATAAGAGCAATTTTAAGCTTTTTTTTTTTTTTTTTGCAATTATCTCAATTTTGTTGATGATGGCATGGCACGGTCAGTGTTGAGGAGGAGGGGGGGGGGGGGGGGGGTGTTGGTTTGGGTGAGTGTGAGTTTAATGTTATATGTTCCTTGATTTTTAAATTTTGTTTTTTTTTTTCTATTTTTTTATTAATTTCGAGGGGGTCGATTGGAGTCGAAGATATATTATAAGTTCCTAAACTTTTATTATGTTCATCTACTTTTGCATCAAGGTCGTTGGGGTCAAGGTACAGTTCACCAACACCTAACAAGGGGTCAGAGTAAGTAACATGATATGTTCGTGGATTTGATGAACTTTTTATAATTTTTACAAATGATTTTAATTATTTGTTTTCAAGGTCATTGGGACTAAGGTCAATGTCACCAGCATTCAACATGGGTCAGTGATGTAATATGTTTATAAACTTTTTATTACGTTATTTCTATTTTTTTCTTGATTTTTGTTTTTCAGGTCATTGAGGTCAAGGCCACCAGCAACTATCGTGGGCGTCTGAATCCGAGATGTAATATGTTCCTAAAATTTTATACGTTTCTTTAGATTTTTTACAATTTTTCATTAAATTTTTTTGAGACTTTTCTCCATTTTTTATGATTGGGAGGGTGGGGATGGGAGTGTTGGTTAGAGCTGGTGAGGTGAGCGAGGGGTAGGGTAACAGTTTTTGAATTATTTTTAGATTTTCTGCAATTTTTTTTGGGTTCAAGGTTATTCAAAGTGACAAGCACAGGGTCAAGGTCACCAAGATCCAATATGGTGATCGGGTCCATCACAACATTACTGCCTTAGGCCTCCGGCCATTTTGACAACCGAGGTGGCTAGTAGCTCTGATCTCTGAAGCATGATACCTGTCCCAGAACCAGCAATACCCTACTACTAATTTTGTAATTAAAAGTGGCATCTGCTCATCAAAAAGGTGAGTTTAGGTTGTTTACAATTTGTATGTGCAACAAAGTCATTTAGTATACACTAACCACAGTACTGCATGCACATGGACGACAATTTATCACGTTAACATGAAACACACAATGGCGAGATGGTCTCAGAAAAGCTTGGTGGTCACAGACAGAATCTAAATTATTGGAAAGCAGAATCTCTGCACACTGAAATATGTTACTTAAAAAAATACAGAGAGCTTGCAGAAAATATAAAACTCTGGAAATTCATTCACACATGAAAAACGAGTCATTTCATGGGTACGTGGCATCCAAAGTACGCCGGAGCACACTACCCAACAGATGGCAGCAAAGTCACCTATTTTGGTGCTTTTTAATCAAAATATAATCTATCAACTCTTTTTAAAAGTAAATTTTCCATCTTGTACTGGCTCATAATGTATCAAGTTTGAAATACATTGGATCAAAATGATGTACAAATATCTGAAAAGTACTTAGCAACAGATGCTGCCTCTTTGATTAACATGAAGCATGCATGTAAATGTTTCACAGTTTATTATTAAAACATATTTCACTGTGTTGTATAATTCTCAGTATTTTAAGGCATCTGTAAATCTAACCACCTGTTTCAGCTTTGTCCTTGTGGGAAAACGTAACTTGTACAAAGTACCGAAATTATGTGAATGGAAGATGAGGACTTTATATTTGCTGAATGGTTAAAAATGTTACTTACTCTGCAAAAGAAAACACTACTACAAGAAAAGCTTCTACAAGGACTTGTTTACTGAGATCAAGAAAAGTGGTGGATGACATCTGATCGTGTGGTAGACTGGATTGAGGTGGTATGGAATTGCAGGCTTGGTGCTTTGTTGCGCAGACGCAATATGCTGGTGCTAGATGCATCAATCTTACTGAGCAGATGAAGCTTCTTGTCGTTCCAGGTGAAATGACGTCAAAGCTACAGTGCTGGATATTGTCAGGAGTCCATCATTTACACCAACAGGCAAAATACAGCCCCCACAACTACTTTGGTTCCACAGTGGATTCTTATAGCATGGAACATTATATTAGAGCTCATTGTAACAGGATTCATAAAATGCTGCAAGCTGGATGCAATGGATAGGTCTGAAGATGAAGTCTTGTGAGAAGATTGTTATGGAAACATTGGTTCCAAAGCGATGTGTACGAAAGCAGTGACTCCAACAGTGACAGTAGCTCAACTGCACATGAAAATGATGATGGAAGCAAATAATGGTTACAAAAGTAATAAAGCAGAAGCTGGTTTAAAACACTGTTTGTTATTCTGATTGTGTTACAATAGTTTCCTCTGCATAATAAAATACTAAGAATAAAAGACTGTTATGCAGACTCCCGCACCTGACACATGCACTATGTTACCTGATTACGCGCAGTCTCGGCGGTGTGGGGGTGACCAACCTCGACCTTCTGAGAATGACTGACAGCTTAACTGGCTGACATTACAGTTGCCCCCCCCCCCCCAATCACCTGTTGGAGCAAGAATTTTCTGGTAACAATGTTTCTCGGTAGAATGCTGCATTTGAAGAAAGTTGTGGACTGTGGTCAGAGCTGTCGATACATACACCTGCAGCCGGAGAATCACTAATCTTTGTTGTGGTAGCCATCTAGTTAAAGTGCAGTAATCGAGCAAACTATGGCACAATGAGGGGCATCAGTGGAGAGGGCGGACTGTGGCAGATGTGTGTGTGCGCGTGGTGTGTATGGACAAAAGGGTGGTACTTGACCAGTAGAGTGCTACTGTGCATGATAGTGCTTGGAATGCTCTAGAACATTCTGGATTGGTACAATATGGACTGAATTAAGGTGGGACTGTATGAGCAAGTGATATGGAGTTTTGTAAATATAGGAACTGGCAAATATAGACACATAGTTTTGAAATAATACAGTAGGTTTTGATAGACTGTTTATTGGGACCAATTTTACTTATTTGATTCTCCCCCTCCACCTACCTGTCTCAACAGAGGTTGAAAATAAGAGCATGCGGTAAGAAGAAACGCATAGCACTCTATAAGTGATGGTTGTTGCCTCGTGGAATGCTACAAAGGAAATGAAAATAGCATGCTGCGGATACATTTACATAGGAGTCAACACATTGTTTGTTATTGCCTTGCTTTTTGAGGGAGTGTTAGTATGTCTTTATCACGACACACTGCAGTTGCTTCTGCATGTCAATACATATACTAACTGATGGCAGGAACAAACCAGGAGACATCTAACCCAGGACCATCATCGCCACTCTAACACCTTGCCTGACCACCTCCCACTACATGTACGAAAGTAAGATGTCCAGAGCAAGGGCTAGTCTGCCCCTAAGCGAATGCTGACACCACCCACAAAAACAGCCAGTTACCATTTTGCAACCCAACCTAGCTCAGCCACAACCCACAGCCATCCCCTCTGACGTGCAGCTAGCCTGTGCCGATGCAACAGGGTGAGGGGGAGATGCACTGCTCTAGTGTGTGTCCCCCACACACCCTTAGTCCTCAGGACATCCACCATGCTGGTGTATATTAAGTTTCAAACCCAGTAAACAGCAGTTGTTCTTCATATCAGCCATCATAAGTACCGCAATACTCCACTGCTTGCTAATCACTAGCAAACCATCCAATGGGGACGAACAATTACCACACTTGAGTTGACCTTCCAAGGTGTTCTGAAGCCTTTCTCGCTACACAAACCGCCTATTGCAGTAACACATCGATTTTGATTTATGTGTTTCAACTGTTAGACAGATAGAGTAGGCAGCAGTAAATTTAAACAAAGCTAAGGCCACACTTCTTACTGGGTCAGACCTGATTGAGAGTTGGTACAAGTTTGGTAGATAGAGACTCAAACGGGTAGTGTTTCTCACTGAGGAATATTTTGTCAAGTCTGAATAAAACCTTACAGTTCTTTATTCCACAGTTTTGCCTTCTTATATGAGAGGCAAGGACGGAAACTAGACAAAAGGTCAAAATACTGATATTAATGACAAAGAAAAAAAAAAAAAACCCACAAATACAGACCAAATACTTAATAATTACTGACAACAAATATTGCTAAAAAGGAAACTGCGAACTTCTTTTTTCATTATATCTGGCCTCCGCCATCCACGTAGCCAGCCATCTCTTGCCTTTTTTACTGACAAAATATTTTGTGATAACATTTAAATGAAAATGATAATAGTTACATGTCGCTACCCAGCGTTCCCTTTGCGCAGGAAGGAGCAGAGAGCTGGAGGTCAAGTTTGTAACATCAGACGAAGCAAGCTGCCTATCATAAAGGATGCTGCCATACATGCCTATAAACTTATAGCAGCTCGCGCCTCGCTGACTCTGAGGCGCTCCGATCTCTCAATCATGCAGGAATGTCGTCATTATCACCATTACCCTTCCCAGAACCATTTGGATTGTCAAGTATGTTCTAGACGACACCTACCTCAAGTATAGATACCACATGTGGGACTCTTAGAGTTGAGTGATTAAGAACTGAGAGTTTGGCATCTCGTGCAACTTTAAGTGACAGTTGGGCAATTCCGGAGAGGTAAGGGACGACTGCAGCGATCTGCGGAACTGTGGACTGGATGCGTGAGTGAAAAGACATTCGGGACGATGGAAATATACAGTTTTAACTAAATGTGTAGAAATAATTAGAGCATTTTAAGGGATATTAGCAAGAGTAAAGACTGTGAAAAAAGACTACTTGAAATTGAGAGACTAAATAAATATTGTGCTAAATAAATATTGTGCTCAATAGGAATATAGGCTGTTCATGATAAAGTGAGCACTTTTGAGGCCCTAATTACATTTTCCTTACAGCCATTCTTTATCCTTTAACAACCATTTTAAATAATATTGCCATGTAAATAATAAAGACAGTGTGTATATTCAACCGCACCAAGAAGTTTAAGTCTAAGACTAACATTAAGTACATTAAATATTTATTGACTATTATTCCAAATGAAAGGGCTTTCAAAAATACTACTTTACCGTGAATAGCCTATAATAGGATGCTCAGACTGGTAAATAACAGATGTTTGACTGTAGCTTCGAGAATAAATATAATTGTTAAAATTAGTTCTTTTATTATTTTTTTAAGACAAACTCAGATACGCCTCAGGCATCCCATGTAACAAAGCATTATGCATAAATATTACAACAATGACAATAACACACGTAAATTTTGAAATGTTCAATTAAAATTTTTTTTGAGAAATTATAGAATGCAAACAATATCACTCTCATAGAGAACACTAAATATTTGACATGACATTAGACATTACCTCACTGTCCGGCTCGGGACACGTCTGTGCTCCTTGTGTACAGGTCCCCATTACCATTTGTGCAGGAACGGTTCACTGAACAGGGTCATGACCTGCTGGACCCCTTGTTTCCAAGAGTAAACTCAGTGTTATGCATGTGCAATGTAATTCTGATCAGTACCCCATAAAGCAAAGTCTAAAATTCACAAGTGAAAGTGTTATCTCCCTTTTGCTCACCTTAAGTTAGGCGTAAACAACCTGCGAGTGTGAAGCCATGTGGGTTTCGTTTTGATATAGAACACAAGCTGAAGACACTAATAAATCCTTGCATGATTTTCCAGTGTTAATGTCATGCTTAGTTTGTTTTAAAGGGGCACTTTGGTTATTCTGAATTGTATTAAGTAAAACACAAAAAAATTCTTGCAGTTCTGGCATCCGTCATACCAAACACCCAAAAGCCAAATTCTTTTATGTCTATTAAATTACTTTCACATTTCAAACTGGCACTCTAAATTAATTGATACTACTTGTCGGAAGTCTTGTATAAATTGTTCTAGTTCCTTTTATGTATTTTCCAGTGATTTATTGTGACCCTTTTGTCGAAATGTACATTTATTGAATTTCCCTCTCAGTGTTGGCGGAAGACCTCTGGCGAGGTAGCCAGGTGTCTCAGCCACCATATTTAGTCTGATTCTGCAGACCCAGGGAATGCATGTGTGCCACGTCGCGGGAATCTTCAACCTTTGTTCAATCATGTAGCTGCAATAGTTTAAGTTTGTAAGTACCGGCACCTCTTGTTTTGTTTTGCTCTTCCCGTGTTCGTACTCTCAACTCCATCAGACTCTTGACCCCAGAGATTTTCTATACCGTAATTTCCCCACGTGTTTAAGAGTACTTTCAACTTTCTTTCTGTATAAATGTGTACTACTGCTACCACCTTGAGAATAAGAGTCCATATGCTCACCCATTCATAAATGAGCTGGCGCCCTCCGGAACTTTGAAATCATTTTATAAATTTTCAACCATGAGCTAGGGTTTTATCTGAAATCTGGTGCACCTCGTACCCCACCAGTGTCCAGACCACATTACACGGAGCCCATCATGAAGCTAAAATAAGTGCGATGTGCGAAAAGTGCACGTGGCGAGAAAAACTTCTTCGGGAAAATCGCCACTGTACAAGACAATTGTACAGGAACAGTGAAACTGCCACCATGTTGTGCGTAAAACAATCTCCCTTGTCTGAAAGTGGTGGAGTTTTCCATGATGTCACCGCCTGCCTGCTGCTTGATGTGCGAGAGTGCATGGTTCGGTTTGGGCACACGCTAAGCCCCCCTCCCCCTGGCCAGATGACCTGGTCCAGTCCCGGGAACCCTTCATGCGCATGGGCCCACGAACATTCGCGACCGCAGATAACCTCGAACAACCACTGCATGGAATTTCCATCAACAATGTGGGACGTAAACAAGATGTTTGAAGCGTGTGGAAAAACTGTGTCACTGGACCTTTTTGCGAAATTTGACCTACAGGCACCCATCTTCCGCTGCATTCGTCAAGGAAGAAGTGTGTTATTTGCTATGATAATAACATCAACACGCAGGGAAACAAGTTGTTCATGCCCTTTGTGTGTCAACACCAGCAATGGTACAGTGCGCTGTGAACTGTGCCAACAGGGAACACACTTTGCCTGTTTGTCAGCGGGAGAGTGGCCATCTATGCAACACGACACTTTTCAATGCCAGGACTGCACCTACTATCAGACCAGTCAACCTACAGCAGCACAGCTGAAAGCACCCCCTGAGTTCCTGCCAACAGAAGGACGCTCATCAAGTAAGTGTAACAATAGACTGTGCCACGGAAGGGACATGTTATTGTCATGTGCAACTTGAGTAACAACAAATACCACAGAAAGAGTGTGTCCGACAGTGATTGGAACGGCTTTCGTGAAGGAACATTCCACTGTGAAGAGCGTGTGCCAGTCTATGTCCACAGCAACAACATGCACACTGATGTAAACACGACCTATGACATCATGCAGCACCACAGATGGGAGCGTGGCACAGCACACAGCCGCTTGTGCTGCCCGGCCCGCTTCAGAGACCATGTGCGCATGAAGAGTTGCTAGAGCCGTGTCGAGAACAACCTACAGCCTGCACTCCAGCCCGTTTCCACACACTCCCTATGTTCTCTGGTCAGGGAGATGAAGATTTGAGGGCATTTCTGGCAGAGTGCATCAGCCGTCTCCAATGCTGTGGCTTCAGCGTAGAAGAGTGGCCAAAAGTCATATGTGGACAGCTGACAGATGATGCATGGAACTGGTGGCGCTCCGCCACCAAGTACGATACAACGTGGACACAGTATCTCATGAAATTCATGAGCTGCTACGCGAGTACGTACACAACACTCAAACAACAACTTTTGCTGTTCAATGAGGAGCAGGGTCCACAAGAAAACCTGGAGGCTTTTATCAGCCGCAAGACCAGCCAAGCCAAACGTCACTATCAACATCTGTCTCCTGACGATGTGCTGGAATCAATAATGGACATGGTGATACCGGGACACAGACCTGCTCTATGCCCCATGGTGTGACTCAGAACCCAGGCACAGTTACTATCTGAACACTCGTGATGGGAAATACGGGAGAGATAGTGCCAAAGACAGTGACAGTGCCTCGAAACACATAAGCACACTGCGCCAAGGGTACAATGGCCAGGCATCCAGCCTGCTCGCTTAGCTGACCCCGTGCAGTGAGACCATTTCACATCCGCACCAGATAAAAATGAACTAAGTGCCACGTACACTCAGCCAAGCGCTGCCAACTTCGAGGTACAGCACCAGACGCCGCGGTGTTGTATATGCTGTGACGAACATTATCACTGGCACAGAGTGTGCCCCAACAGAGTAACTACGGTTACGAGAAACACACCACTGTGGTAGGACCACAACAGGGGCCTTCCTATTCTGCCAGCATGTCAACAACTGCGTCCCCAACAAAAGCAAACAACCAACCAGCACCCACTTGGGACAAGTGCGTACAACCATTGATCAATTTTTAAAGGTACTTGCCTGTATGTGTAACAAGTGTTTCCACTCACTGTTGCCTTAACTGACACCGTGGCATCGCACAATTTTGTCCATGCTTGCCCCCAACTAAATGGCGAAAGTGATATCATTGGTGATAGGTACTCAACTTAACATAAAAATTAGGGACTTTGAAGTGTTTTCCTGCATTAGTATCAAGCAAAATTTGCGAAAATATTATTTTCGAAATACCACGGCTTATCGATCAGGACGTAATTGTGGAAATTCCTAGAGATAGAATCCACTTTGGCAAGCAAATCAGACACGCTGTTTACAATCTAGGCAGATGTGTAGACGTTAACCTACAACCCGTAACACTAGATGACTTTAATCACAGCACACTGGCTGAATACCACACTGTTGTTGACAGTATCATAAACGAGAGAGAAATTGTTTGTCCACCGTCTGACCCATTTAAACGAACAACTGTTGCCAAACACGAGATCAATACAATACACAATGATTTGCTCTAGAAGTCTCCAACAGATTACTACGTACACCACCTGAAAGTCGTACACCGCCAATTTGTGGAAATGATACGTGAAGGGGTAATTGAGCAGTCAGAAAGTAGGTACAATTTGGCTAATACCTTAGCACCGAAAAGGATGGAGGGTGGTGTTGATTTCAGACCAATAAACAAATAACAGAGAGCATCCTTCCTCATTTATCAGTGTAAACACTGCACTCAACATCCTTGGTAATGCGAAAATTCTGTCATCTTTTGACTTGAAAAGCGGATTTTGGAAAATACCAGCGAAACCTGAAGACAGACACAAAACCGCTTTCATGGCACCAGGCGGCTGTCAATACCAGTTCTGGGCCATGTCCTTTGGGTTTAAGTGCGCATCATCGACTTTTCAGAGCATGATGGTAAAAGTCCTCAACGGCATAATAGGGGATTTCGCTATGGCTTATTTAGACGATGTGGTTATGTGGTCTGAAACTCTGGAAGATCACCTACACCACCTGGTGATTGTGTTGGAAACATTAGTGATCAATGGCATAACCTGTGTCAATCACAAGTGCAGCACAGGGAAGACTAGTATTAAGTATCTTGGTGGGGAAGGGAACCATTCCACGTCAGAACAATAGAATATTCTTCAAGATACCCAGTTCCTATCACGTGAAAGCACTTGTGAAAATTCTTCAGCCTAATAAACTGGCTCAGGCAGTACGTGCAGGATTTCACAATGGTTACAGCACCACTCACTGAAATGCTCTCGCCCACTAAGAAATACAGGTGGGATGTAAATATGCAGAATGCATTCAAAGAAGTCTAGTACCATTTCTCACTTTGCCAGCCAAGCACTCTCTCACATTGACACTAGATGCCATCTGTATTTGCAGACTGACGCCAGTCAAGAAGGCATCGGTGCGGTATTGTTTCAGTAAAGTGACAATATGGAATGTTGTGTCATTGACTATTCCAGCACCATACTTAACACTGAAAAACAATGTGACGTTAACAAACAGGAATGCTTGGTGATCATCTGGGCCATAAAACAGTATCATGTTCATCTGAAATACAGACGTTTCACGTTAAGAACAGATAACTGCCGCTTGTTGTGGCTGCACAAAATGTGTGAGGTCTGCAGCAAACTCACTCGTTGATCAATGTTGCTGCAAAATTTTGACTTTGATGTCAAACAAGTGCCCGGCAAAGACAACCAGTTAGTATATGCCTTGTCACGAGCCCCAAACAAATGTGAAACAGCTGTGGACAAAGAGTAATGGGAGACTATCCTACCTCCGGAAAACAATGCCGCTACTCCAGTAGCGCTTCAACAAATGGTAAAACAAACACAACAAAACCCCCTAGTACAAGCATATGAAGATAACTTATACATGTTCCTACTAAACCAACAACAAATGTCCACAGAGGTGAAAGAAATCAAAGCACAGTACGAACAGGAAGAAATTGAAAAGTGGTAAGTGATTTACAACCGCCTCGAGATATGCAACAACAGCGGGTCAGGAGGTTGGTGGTGCCGCTATGACAGGGATAGGCAGTACCTTCATTCACATTGCCCATAGCAATGGCCTATCCGGACACCCGGGAGCAGCACAAACGATACGGAACATTACATTGTCATATTTGTGGCCCGGCCTCACTAAACAGGTGAGGGAATATGTGTGCAAATGTCATGTGTACAATGTTTACAAAAACGTAGGTCAGATGGGAGCGCCCAACAATAGCAGGGGCTGCTAGTACATCCATTCGAAACCATAGCCCAGGACCATACCCACGCTCGTCTGATGGCAAATGTTTTCTACTACTGGTGACATTTGTTCATGTTGGTGCGAGTTGTATGTTCTGGCACGTGCACACATGACATATTGCCACTACAATGAAAAAAGGAGTTTTTCCCCCACTGGGATTACTCGAAAACACTCCTAAGTGACAATGTCACCAAGTTCACCGGACCACCTTGGAGAGGTTTGCGCACAAAATGGTGAATCGAACACCACACCACTGACATCTATCACGCACGTGTAAACCCAATTGAAAGCAGAAATTAGGAAATAAAGGCACAATAGCGCCTAAGAGTTGACGAAGATCACACGACACTGGCAAAGCACATTCCGGAAATAGCTTTTTGTTTACGCAATTGCATTAATGAGGCCACGGGAAAATCTCCTACCGAGTTATTATATGGCACTGGTCTAGCACACCCAGATGCTGCAGACTCTGAGTTAAGGGAAACGAAAAGGAGGCACCGCCATCAAGAAGCACGCAAAACAGAAAATGCTATGTCCACAAATGGCTATCTGAAACCAAAAGACCACCTAAATTACTGCTACCAGGTGACTATGTTTACGTGCATGTGCACCACCTGTCAACAGCCAAACAAAACTTCTGTGTGGGACTTGGCCCCAAATGTACCAGGCAGCACAGGATACTGGAACGAATCAGCCCAACGTCGTACCCGGTACAGATTGGGCAGAGGAACAGGTGTAAGGTCCACAGGGATGATATCCGCACAGCTTCCAATCCCGACAACATTGATGACCCATGTCCACCGTACAACCAAGAGGATGTAAGTGCAACACAGCACGTCGACCCTGCAGCACTGAATGAGATTGTGCCTGTAAACGCCAACACAACGTCAACCTGGATGTTCAACTGTTAAATTTGCGACCGATAAAGCACTCGGTGCGGTTAGTGTGATGGGACATTTTCCGACCGAAACTAGGATGTGTGCCACCGAAGTGAAAATGAGTGATGTTCCGCCATCTAATTCAAACCAAGACAGTACCCAAGGTAAGAGTCTGATGCCATCATGAGGGCAGTAAACACCTAGATTTCCAAGGCTTTCTAGTTTCCACGCCACCTAATGCTGCACCTGACATAGCTACAATGCAGTGGTCGGCAGCAGAGGACATCAGTGATGTGTGCGGAGGAGCGTTACCCCTTGACTTCGGTGGCTTTCCAGCCACTATGCAGCCTACTGCCACGCTCAACAGCACTGCAGCTCAGTGGCCAGTGTGCAGAGCACATCGATGACACGTACGGGAGGTGCCACCCCCCCGCGCCAGCACACAACAGACACAGAAGAGAGACGGAAGCAGCTCTTTTGCCGCCTCCACCTGTTCGTCAGCATATCACTGCCCGCCCCGCTCACACCAATGCTTCGGGTGACCGCACCGCTTCAGGCACCAAGTCAATGTCAGCCAGGACTCAGACGTTCCAACTCACGCTGCCGGCATGCGCCCTCTTGCAGGCCCTATGAAGGGGGGCACCTGTAGCAGTTCTGGAAGTTCCACATTCTCAACGTCATCAGCAACCGCCCGATATGTTCCAACACAAAGTAAGGAACAGGACATTCCTTAATTTTCAGGCTGAGGCAGCACCCTTTGCGCTGCCCCACTTCCTGCTGCACTTCAGCGTAGCCAGAGCTACGGGAGATAGGTCGTCACATCGCATCACTGGTCTCCCGAGGGGAGGGGGGCTTTTGATGTTGCCCTCACTGTCCCTCTTGGAGGCAGACAACTGCTGCTCCACTTGTGCACCAGGCACGCACGTCTGTGCACCTCGTGTACAGGTCACCATACCATCACCATTCATGCAGGAACGGGTCACTGAACCAGGTCACGACCCGCCGGACCGCTTATTTCCAAGAGTAAACTCAGTGTTATGCGTGTGCAATGTAATTCTGATCAGTACCCCATAAAGCAAAGTCCAAAATTCACAAGGGAAAGCGTTATCTCCCTTTTGCTCACCATAAGTGAGATGTAAACAGCCTGCGAGTGAAATGCCACATGGGTTTCGTTTTGATACAGAACACGCTGAAGACACTCATATATCTTTGCAAAATTTCCCAGTGTTAATATAATGCTCAGTTTGTTTTAAAAGGGCATTTTTGTTATTTTGAGCTGTATTAAGTAAAATACGTAAAAATCGTGACAGTTCTGGCATCCGCCATGCCAATTACCCAAAAGCCAAATTCTTTCACATGTATTAAATTATTTTCATAATTTAAAGTAATTGTTTTAAAGTGCTACTGAAGTCTGTAAATGCCACATTAATTTAATGTACAGCCTTCACGTACCTTATTGGCCCTATCCGGCTTGTTTTGCTAATCATCTTTTCCGACAGAATTTGCACATAAAGACTCTGGGACTAACAAACATTACTTGTCGGAAGTCTTTATGATTTTCCAGTGATTTATTGTGTACCTTTTGTCTAAATGTACATTTATTGAATCTCTCTCTGTGTTGGCAGGAGATCTCTGGCGAGGTAGCCAGGCGTCTCAGCCACAATCTTTAGTCTGATGCTGCGGAACAAGGGAGTGCATGCATACCATGTCGCGGAAGTCTTCAATCTTTGTTCGATTATGTAGCAGCAATAGTTTATGCTTGTAAATACCGGAACCTCTTGTTTTGTTTTAATCTTCCTGAGCTCGTACTATCATCACCGTCAGACTCGAGTCCCCCGAAGATTTTCTATACCGTAATTCCACCATGTGCTTAAGAGTACTTTTGCTGATTTGGCCAATGGCAGGCCAATTGCCATGCCCACTTCAGATTGGAGTTTATATGTTGTGTAACAAGTGTACCATCGCTTTTACCAATATATTTCCTTGATGGCGTCAATCTTTTAAATGGTTTTTGTATGTAGTACCTTCCGGACCTGCCTACTCCAGGTAACCCGAATGCATTGACTTTCTTTCTGCATAAATGTGTACTAGTGAGGGGATTGCCAAATGGCTGTCCACCTGCTACTGCCCTGAGAATAAGAATCCACGTGCTCACCTATGCATAGATGAGCTGGTGTCCTCCAGAACTTTTCAATAATTTTACAAATTTTCAACTATGACCCAGGGTTTATCTGGAATCTGGTGCAATTCGCAACTCACCTATGTCCAGACCACGTTACATTGAAGAATCCAAGTTATTTGCACAGCAAGGAAATTTCCACTATAAAAAATTATTATTTATCATTGCAATACCTGAACATGAGATAATTTTACAATTAAATATGATTAATGTGAAAAAACTGTGTCAAAAGTGAAAAAGTTTCTGATTCATTCTGTTTTTTAATGAAAAATGATGTTATTAATGATGACTTCCTTAAATCTACTTTTGTCAGAATGGCATCCACGTCTTCTTCCAGAGCTGTGGTCTCCTCCAAGCGTGATCTGGACAGTGTTCAATGCAACCATGTAATTTTTCTCAGTGGTCTCCTTGAAACATTTGACTGCATCACCCAGCAATGTTCTCGAAACCATTCCTTCTATTTTTCTTTTCTTAGTTTCTGAAGTGTTAATTAATTCTCTTTAATATGTTCCTTTTCATTTTGCATCTTTTTTATTCATTCTCTCATCCAACTTGTCTTTCTTGTTCCTTCTTTTATATTTTTGTTCTTTTTCCTTAATAAAAAGTACATCTTGTACATCTTGTAGTAATAAGTTTTTCTAATCATCTCTGTTAGCTCATGGCCAACATTTACAAATTGAATCTTGTAATCATATATATGATGCAATGTACGATCTTTGACCAACAGGTGTGCATTCAGAGTTCTCTCCAAGATGTTGCTCTGTCAACGATCAAAATACAAGAGTAAGACTTGGAAACTCCCCTCTCTATATCAGCACTAACATAATAATGCTGCTTTGACTATCCCACTTGTAACAAGCAGATACTTCAGATCTCCTGATAGTTTTGTCATTTTGAACAACTTATTATAGAATGTATCTAATTGACAAGAGTTTCTAACAATTTTCTCCTCTTCACAGCTTAGAAATTTCGACTATCAATGAGAATGTCCACAGCAACATCAACTTTGAGTGCATTGGCCACTTTTACAAAATCTTTGTGAACTCTGCTTGACACATTGAACTGGATTCAAACACTGCAGATTTTTAGAAGGTTCTGGTCTAATGATAACTTATTTTAAAATATGTTTGCAGCTTACAACAAAATGTTTCCTTGATTGTGTCAAAAAAAGGAGCCTTTCCTTTCAGTAAGTTTTTTAAATTCTTCACAGATAACATCATTTAACAGTGTATAATACTCACTAGTGAATGCTTCAAGTGAACTCTTACAAACATGATCCATTACAATTCTTGCAAGTGTTTTAGTTCATTATGCACGACATGCACCAAAGACTCTTTTTTTCACTCTGTAACACACCGGTAAAATTTGTGAACAAGTTAGTACTGCAACAAAACATAACCTCTGCTTTGATGATATCATATTTTATAAGACTGAGAATATTCCTCAATTTAGAAGAGTTCATAACATCACTATGACTCTTAGGAAAAAAATCCTTGAAATAAGTAAAAAAACATGCCACTATTAAAGAAGTCTTTCACCAGCATTTTCTAGTGACAGCCTCCCAGAAGACACCACATTAACAAAATGAAGTAATTTTGAGAGACTGGTTTGAATGTGTATGAAATCCTCAAATCGAAAGGGACGGCCAACAAAAAGTCATGCAAAAGGAAAACTAAAATTGATACTCTCTCCTAGTTCTGCAATACTACTATGAAATAATGTTCTCTCTCCTAGTTCTCCAATACCACTATGAAATAATGTTATCTCTCCTAGTTATGCAATACCACTATGGATAGATGCTCTCTTTCGTAGTTCTGCGAAACCACTATGGAATGATGCTCTCTCACCCAGTTCTGCATACCACTATGGAATGATGCTAACTCTCCTTGTACTGCGACTATGGAATGATGCTCTCTGCTCTCTCTCCTAGTTATGCTATACCAGTATGGAATGATATTCTCTCTACTAGTTATGCAATACCACTACGAAATGAAGTTCTCTCCCCTAGTTCGGCGATACCAGTATGGAATGATGTTCTCTCCCCTAGTTCAGCGATACTGTTATGGAATGATGCTCTGTCTCCCCTGGTTCTCCAATACCACTACGGAATGAACTTCTCTCTCCTAGTTCTGCGATACCAATATGGAAAAATGCACTCTCACCTAGTTCTGCAATACCACTATGGAATGATGCTCTCTCTCCCCTAGTTCTGTGATACAACTATTGAATAATGTTCTCTCTGCCCTAGTTCTGCGATACCACTGCAGAATGATGGTCTCTCTACCCCAGTTCTGCGATACCACTATGGAATGATATTCTCTATCCTAGTTTTGTGATACCACTATGGAATGATGTTCGCTCTCCCCTAGTTCTGCGATACCACTATGAAATTATGCTCTATCTCTACTAATTCTGCGATACCACTACAAAATGATGCTCTCTTCTAGTTCTGCTATACTACTATGGATGGATACTCTCTCCCCTAGTCCTGCGATACCAGTATGGAATGATGTTCTTTCTCCTAGTACTGCGATACCACTATGGAATAAGGCTCTCTCTTCTAGTTCTGCTAAACCAGAATGGAATGATGTTCTCTCACAACGTCTACGATACCACTACAGAATGATATTCCACAATGGAATGATTTTCTCTCATAGTTCTGCGATACCACATTAGAATGATGTTCTCCCTCCTAGTTCTGCGATACAACTACGAAATGATGTTCTCTCGTAGTTATGCGATACCACTATAGAATTATGCTCCCTCCCCCCTTCTCATGCGATACCACTACTGAACAATGCTCTCTCTCCTACTTCTGTAATACAACTACGGAATGTGGTTCTCTCCTAGTTCAGCGATACTACAATGGAATTATGTTCTCACTCCTAGTTCTGCTATACCACAATGGAATGACATTCTCTCTCCTAGTTCTGCGATACCAATATGGAATGATGCTCTCTCTCTCCTATTCATGCGATAATGCTATAAAAATAATGATCTCTGTACAACTTCCGCGATACCACTACAGGATTTATGGTCTATCGTAGTTATGTGTAACCACCATAGAATGATGCTCTCTCTGACTTAGTTCTGTGTTACCACTATGAAATGATGTTCTCTCTCATAGTTCTGACATACCACTATGGAATACTGCTCTCTCTGTCCTAGTTCTGCTACGCCGCTATGGAAATATGTTCTCTCTCCTACTTCTGTGATACCACTAAGGTCTGATGTATCTAACCTAGTTCTGCGATACCAGAATGGAATGACGTTCACTTCACTAGATCCGTGATATCACAATGGAATGATGTTCACTCTCCTAGTTCTGCGATACCACTATGGAATGATGTTCTTTCGCCTAGTTCTGCGGTACCACTATCGATAGACGTTCTCTCTTTTAATTCTCTGATATCACTATGGAATAATGCTCTGTCTGCCCTAGTTCTTCTATACTGCTATGGAATGATAATATCCTCCTTGTTCAGCGATACCACTACAGATTGATGCGATCACAAGTATTTCTGCGATACCACTATGGAATGATGTTCTTTCACCTAGTTCCGCTATATAGCTATGGAATAATGCTCTCCTCCTTGTTCGGCAATACCACTACGGATTGATGTGATCTTTCGTAGTTCTGCAATACCACTATAATGATGTTCTCTCTCCTAGATCTGTGATACCACTATGTAATAAGGCTCTCTCTTCTAGTTCAGCTATACCAGAATGGAATGATGCTCTCTCACCTAGATCTGCGATACCACTATGGAAAGATGTTCTCTTTCTTAGTTCAGCGGTATCACTACGGAATGATGTTCTCCTAGCTCTGGGATACCGCTACAGAATGATGTTCTCTATCCTACTTCTGGGATAATATTACGGACTTAAGTTATCTCTCCTAGTTCTGTGATACCACTAGGGAATAACACTCTCTCTCCTAACTTTGCGATACCACTGTGGAATAATGTTCTCTCACCTTGTTCTGCGATACCACTAGGGAATGATGCTCTGTCTCCTAGTTCTGAGATACCATTATGGAATAATGCTCTCTCTGACCTAGTTCTTTGCTACCACTATGGAATGATGTTCTCTTTCTTAGTTCTGCAATACCACTACGGAATGATGTTCTCTATAGTGGTCATTGGATAACACTATGGAATGATGTTCTCTTTCAAAGTTCAGCGATTCCACTATTAAGTAATTCCCTCTCTGACCTAGTTATGTTCAACCACAATGGAATGATGTTCTCTCCCCTAGTTTGGTGATACCACTATGGAATGATGTTCTCCCTCCTAGTTCTGCGATATAACTACAGAATGATGTTCCCTAGTAGTTCTGTGATACCACTACAGAGTGATGCTCTGTTTCCTAGTTCTTTTATATCACTATGGAATGATGTTCTCTCTCCTAGTTCTGCTATACCACTATGGAATAATGTTATCTCTCCTAGTTCTGTGATACCACTAAGGAATGTTGTTCTCTCTCCTAGTTATGCGATACCACTATGTAATAAGGCTCTCTCTTCTTGCTCAGTTATACCAGAATGGAATGATGTTCTCTCTTCTAATTCTGCGATACTACTATGGAATGATATTCTCTCTCATAGTTCTGGCATACCACTATCGACTGATGTTCTCTCTCCTAGTTCTGCCACACCACTAT
This sequence comes from Dryococelus australis, assembly GCA_029891345.1. Lineage (NCBI taxonomy): Eukaryota > Metazoa > Arthropoda > Insecta > Phasmatodea > Phasmatidae > Dryococelus > Dryococelus australis. Next base: position 176,640,312 of record CM056995.1, read on the forward strand.
GGAATGATGCTCCCTCTCCCCCATTCATGCATACTGCTATAAAAATAATAATCTCCGTACTACTTCTGCGATACCACTAAAGAATGATGACCTCTCGTAGCTCTGCGATACCACCATGGAATGATGATCTCTCTGACCTAGTTCTGCATCACAACTTATAATGATGTTCTCTCTCTTAGGACTGCGATACCACTATGGAATTATGTTCTAACTCCTAGTTCTGCGATACCACTATGTAATACGGCTCTCTCTTCTAGTTCAGATATAACACTATGGAATGATGTTTGCTCCCCTCAATCTGCGATACCACATTGGAATGATGTTCTCTCTCCTAATTCTGCAATACAATCGAATTACGTTCTCTCGCCTAGTTCTGGGATACCACTATGGAATGAAGTTCTCTCTCCTTGTTATGCAATTCCATAAGGTATCAAGTTCTCTCTCCTAGTTCTGCAAAATCACTATGGAATGATGTTCTCTCTCCTAGTCCAGTGATAACACTATGGAATGATGTTCCCTCTCCTTGTTCAGCGATACATGTATGGAATGATGTACTCTCTCCTAATTCTGCGATACCACTATGGAATAATTCTCTCTGTGACATAATTCGGTGATACCACTATGGAATGATGACCTCTCTCGCCTATTCATACGCTACTTCATTGGAATAATGCTCTCTCTCCTACTTCTGCAACACCACTACAGAAAAATGTTCTCTCATAGTTATGCGATACCACCATGGAAATATGCTCTCTCTGACCTAGGTCTGTGCTATCACTATGCAATGATTGTCTCTCTCCTAGTTCTGCGATATCACTACGGAATTATAATCTCTCTCTCTCTTCCCTCGTCGTATGAAATCTCTATGGAATAATGTTCTCTCTCCTAGTTCTGCGATACCTCTATGGAATGATGGTCTCTCTCTTAGTTCTGCAATATCACTATGAAATAAGGCTCTCTCTCAGCTCTAGTTTTGCTATACAACTATGGAATTAAGTTCTCTCTCCTAGTTCTGTGATACCACTATGGAATTACGCTCCCTCTCCTAACTCTGCGATACCACTACGGAATGATATTCACTCACCTTGTTCTGCGATACTACTAAGCAATGATTTTCTCTCTCCTAGATCCGCAATACTACTATGGAATAGATGTTCTTTCTCTAGTTCTGCGATACCACTATGGAATAAGGCTCTCAATTCTAGTTCTGCTATACCAGAAAGGAATGATGTTCTCTCTCCTACTTCTTTCGCGAACCACTACGGAATGATGATCCACATGGAATATTTTTCTCTCTTAGTTCTGCGATACACTAAGGAATGATATTCCCTCTCCTTGTTCTGCGATACATGCATGGAATGATGTTCTCTCTCCTAATTTTGCGATACCACTATGGAATAAAGCTATCTCTGACCTAATTTGGTGCTACCACTATGGAATGATGCTTGTTGTCCCGTAGTTCGGCAATACCACTATTCAATTATGCTCTCTCTCCTAGATCTGCGATACCACTATGCAATGATGCTCTCTCTCCTAGTTCTTTGATACCATTATGGACAATTGTTCACTCTCCTAGTTCTGCAATACCACTACAGAATGATGCTTTCCTAGCTCTGGGTTAACACTATGGAATGATGTTCCCTCTCCTACTTCTGGACTTCCATTACAGAATGAAGTTTTCCCTTGTAGTTCTGTGATACCACTAAGGAATATTGATCTCTCTCCTAGTTCTGCAATACCACTACGAAATGATGATCTCTTAGTTCTGCGATACAACAACAAAAGAATGCTGTTATCTCTCCTACTTCTGCCAAACCACTATGGAATGAGGCTCTCTTTTCTAGTTCTGCTATACCAGAATGGAATGAAGTTCACTTTCAAACTTCTGCGATAACACTACAGAATGATATTCTCTCCCGTAGTTCTGCGATACCACAATGGAATGATGTTCTCTCTCGTAGTTCTGTGATACCACTATGGAATGGTGCTTTCACTCCCCTAATCATGTGATACTGCTATGGAATAATGCCATCTCTCCTACTTCTGCCATACCACTACGGAATGATGTCCTCTCCAAGTTCTGGGATACTACTATGGAATGATGCTTTCTCTCCCCCCTAGTCATGCGATACCACAATGGAATGATGTTCTCTGTCCTAGTTCTGCGAAACCACTTTGGAATAAGGTTCTGAATTCTAGTTCCACTATGCTAGTGCGGAATGATGTTCTCACTCCAACTTCTGCGATACCACTACGGAATTACGTTATCTAAACTCCTTCTGTGATACCACTATGCAATGATGAACTCTCTCCTAGTTCAGCGAAACCACTATGGAATGATGTTCTCTCTCTTATTTCTGCGATACCACTATAGAATAAGTCCCTCTCTTCTAGTTCTGCTATGTCAGTGTGGAATGATACTCTCTATTCCACTTCTGTGATACCACTACGGAATGATGATCTCACCCGCTTTCTGCCATACAATGGAATGATGCCCTCTCTTCGCTAATTTTACGATACCACAGGAATGATTTTCTCTCTTCTAGTTCTCTGATACCACTATGGAATAATGCTCTCTTCCACCTAGTTCTGCTATACCACATAGGAATGACGCTCCCACTCATAGTTCTGCGATACCACTATGGATTGATGTTCATTCTACTAGATCTGCCATACCACTATAGAATGAGCTATCTCTCCTAGTTCTACGATACCACAATGGAATAATGCTCTCTCTCTGCCCTAGTTCTGCTATACCACTATGGAATGATGTTCTCTCTCCTAGGTCTGCAATACTACACTGAAATTATGTTCTTTCTTCTAGTTCTGTGATACACTATGGAAGAAGTTCTCTCTCCTAGTTCTGCAAAACCACAATGAATGATGTTTTCTCTCCTAGTTCTGTGATAACAATATGGAATAGTGCTCTCTCTCGTAGTTCCGCGATACTAATATGTAATAATGTTCTCTATCTTAGTTCTGCTATACCTCTATTGAATGATGTTCTCTCTCCTAGTTCTGGGATACCACTATGGAATGATATTCTTTCTCATAGTTCTGGGATACCACAATGAAATGAAGTTCTGTCTCCTAGTTATCGGAAACCACTATGGAAAGATGTACTCTCTCCTAGTACTGTTATACCACTATGGAAAGATGTTTTCTCCCCTCGTTTAGCGATATCACAATGGAATGATGTTCTATCTCCTAGTTCTGCGTTACCATTATGGAATGATGTACTCTCTCCAAGTTGTGTGATACGACTATGGAATACGGCTCTCTCTTCTAGTTCTGCAATACCACAATGACATGATGTTCTCTCTCCTACTTCTGCAATACCACTACGGAATGATGATCTCACCCTTGTTCGGCGATACCACATGGAAGTTAGTTCTCTCTCCTAATTCAGTGATACCACAAGGGAATGATGTTCTCTCTACTAATTCTGCGGTACCTCTATTGAATGAAGCTCTCACTCCTAGTTCTGCTATATCACTACAGAATAATGTTCTCTCTCCTACTACTGCGATACCACAATGGAATGATGTTCTCTCCCATAGTTCTGCGAAACTACTATAGAATAAGTCTCTCTCTTCTAGTTCTGCTATGTCAGGGTGGAATGATATACCCTCTCCTACTTCTGCGATAGGACTACGGAATGATGATCTCTCTCCCCTCTTTCTGCCATCCACCACAATGGAATGATGATCTCTCTTCGCTAGTTTTGCGATACCACAGGAATGATTTTCTCTCTCCTAATTCTCTAATATCACTATGGTATAATGCTCTGTCTGCCCCCAATTCTGCTATCTCTCCCATTTCGACAATACCACTTTGAAATAATGCTAGCTTTCCTAGTTCTGCAAAACCACTTAGGAATGATGTTCTCTCTCATAGTTCTGTGATACCACTTCAGAATGATATTCCATAATGGAATGATTTTCTCTCCTGGTTCTGCGCTACCACTGTGGAATAATGCCCTCTATGACCTAGATATGTGCTACAACTATGGAATGATGTTTTCTCTCCTAGTTCTGCGATAGCACTATGGAATTATGCTCTCTTCTAGTTCTACGGTACCACTATGTAATGATCTCTCTCCCCTATTCATGAGATACTGCTATAAAATTATGTTCTCTGTACTACTTCTGCGATACCACTACGGAATGATGTTCGCCTGGCTCTGGGTTACCACTATGAAATGATGATCTCTTAGTTCTGTGATACCACAACAGAATGACGCTAACTTTGCTACTTCTGCGAAATCACTAAGGAAAAAAGCTCACTAATCTAGTTCTGCTATACCAGAATGGAATGATGTTCTCTCTCAGACTTCTGCGATAACACTACGGAATGGTGTTCTCTCCGTCCTTCTGCGATACCACTATGGAATGATGTTTTCTCTCCTAGTTATGGGATAGGACAATGAATGATGGCCTCTCTCCTAGTTCTGCGATACTACTATGGAATAATGCTCTTTCTCTTCCCAAGTTCTTCCATACCAGTATGGAATGATGTTCTCTCCCATAGTTCTGCAATACCTCTACAGAACGATGCTCTCTCCCCCCCATTCATGCGATACCGATATGGAATAATGCTCTCTCTCCTACTTCTGCGATACCACTAAAGAATTATGTTCTCTCTTAGTTCTGCTATACCACTATGGAATAAGGCTCTCCCTTCTAGTTCTGCTATACCAGAATGGAATGATGTTCTCTCTCCTACTTCTGTGATACCACTACGGAATGATATTCCACAATGGAATGATTTTCTCTCCTCGTTCTGCGATACCACTTTGGAATGATGTTCTCTCCCATAATTCTGTGATATCACTATAGAATCATGATCTCTCTCCAAGTTCTGCTATATCACAATGGACTAATGCTCTCTCTGACCTATTTCGGTGCTACTACAATGGAAAGATGCTCTCTCCACATAGTTCTGCAATACCAGTATGGAATTATGCTCTCTCTCGTCCCAAGTTCTGCTATACCAGTATGGAATGATATTCCACAATGGAATGATTTTCTCTGCTAGTTCTGCAATACCATTTTAGAATTATGTTCTCCCCCTTAATTCTGCGACATCACTATAGAATGATCTCTCTCCTAGTTCCGCTATATCACTATGAATGATGTTCTATTTCCTAGTTCTGCGATACCACTACAGAATGATGTTTACTCCCCTCGTTCTGCGACACCACTACGGAATGATGTTCTCTCCAAGTTCTCCGATACCACTATGGAATTATGTTCTCTGTCCTAGTTCTGCGATATCACTTTGGAATAAAGTTCTGAATACTAGTTCCGCTATGCCATTGCGGAATGCTGTTCTCACTCCTTCTTCTGCGATACCACTACGGAATTATGTTATCTAAACTCCTTCTGTGATACCACTATGCAATGTTGCTCTCTCATCTCTTGTTTTATATTAATAATATGGAATGATGAACTCTCTCCTAGTTCAGCGAAACCACTATGGAATGATGTTCTCTCTCTTATTTCTGCGATACCACTATAGAATAAGTCCCTCTCTTCTAGTTCTGCTATGTCAGTGTGGAATGATACTCTCTATTCCACTTCTGTGATACCACTACGGAATGATGATCTCTCCCCGCTTTCTGCCATACAATGGAATGATGCCCTCTCTTCGCTAATTTTACGATATAACAGGAAAGATTTTCTCTCTTCTAGTTCTCTGATACCACTATGGAATAATGCTCTCTTCCACCTAGTTCTGCTATACCACATAGGAATGACGCTCTCACTCATAGTTCTGCGATACCACTATGGATTGATATTCACTCTCCTAGATCTGTGATACCACTATGGAATGATGTTCTCTCTCCTAGATATGCGATACCACTATGGATAGATGTTCTATCTCCTAATTCACTGATATCACTAAGGAATAATGCTTGTCTGCCCAAATTCTGCTATACCACTATAGAATGATGCTATCTCTCCTAGTTCTACAATACCACTATGGAATAATGCTCTCTCCTAGTTCTGCGATACCATTATGGAATGATGTACTCTCTCCAAGTTGTGTGTTAGGACTATGGAATACGGCTCTCTCTTCTAGTTCTGCAATACCACAATGACATGATGTTCTCTCTCCTACTTCTGCAATACCACTACGGAATGATGTTCTCACACCTTGTTCGGCGATACCACAATGGAAGAATGTTCTCTCTCCTAATTCAGCGATACCACAAGGGATTGATGTTCTCTCTACTAATTCTGCGGTACCTCTATTGAATGTAGCTCTCACTCCTAGTTCTGTTATATCACTACAGAATAATGTTCTCTCTCCTACTACTGCGATACCACAATGAAATGATGTTCTCTCCCATAGTTCTGCGAAACTACTATGGAATAAGTCTCTCTCTTCTAGTTCTGCTATGTAAGGGTGGAATGATATACCCTCACCTACTTCTGCGATAGGACTACGGAATGACGATCTCTCCACTCTTTCTGCCATACCTCAATGGAATGATGATCTCTCTTCGCTAGTTTTGCGATACCACAGGAATGATTTTCTCTCTCCTAATTCTCTAATATCACTACGGTATAATGCTCTGTCTGCCCCCAATTCTGCTGTACCACTATGGAATGATGCTATCTCTCCTATTTCGACAATACCACTTTGAAATAATACTCTCTTTCCTAGTTCTGTAAAAACCACTTAGGAATGATGTTCTCTCTCCTAGTTCTGTGATACCACTTCAGAATGATATTCCACAATGGAATGATTTTCTCTCCTGGTTCTGCGATACCACTATGGAATAATGCTCTCTATGACCTAGATATGTGCTACAACTATGGAATGATGTTTTCTCTCCTAGTTCTGCGATAGCACTATGAAATTATGCTCTCTTCTAGTTCTGCGATACCACTATGTAATGATCTCTCTCCCCTATTCATGAGATACTGCTACAGAATAATGTTCTCTGTACTACTTCTGCGATACTACTATGGAATGATATTCTCCTGGCTCTGGGTTACCACTATGAAATGATGTTCTCTCTCCTAGTTCTGCAATACCACTATGAAATGATGATCTCTTAGTTCTGCGATACAACAGAATGACGTTAACTGTGCTACTTCTGCAAAATCATTATGGAATAAGGCTCTCTATTCTATTCTATCCAGAATGGAATGATGTTCTCTCTCAGACTTCTGCGATAACATTACAGAATTGTGTTCTTTCCTGTCGTTCTGCGATACCACAATGGAATTACGTTCGCACTCCTAGGTCTGCGAAACTACACTGGATGGATGTCCTCTCTTCTAGTTCTGTGATACCACTATGGAATGATGTTCTCTCTCCTAGTTCTGGGATAAAACTATGGAATAATGTTTTTGCTGACCTAGTTCTGCATAACCACTACAGAATGATGTTAACTATCCTACTTTTGCGAAACCACTATGGAATAAGGCACTCTATTCCAATTCTGCTATACCAGAAAGGAATGATGTTCCCTCGCAGACTTCTGCGATAACACTACGGAATGGTGTTCTCTCCTGTCGTTCTGCGATACCACAATGGAATTATGTTCTCACTCCTAGGTCTGCGATACTACACTGGAATGATGTCCTCTCTTCTAGTTCTGGGATACCACTATGGAATGAAGTTCTCTCTCCTAGTTCTGCAAAACCACAATGGAATGATGTTTTCTCTCCTAGTTCAGTGATAACTCTATGGAATAATGCTCTGTCTCGTAGTTCCACGATACCACTATGGAATAGTGTTCTCACTCTTAGTTCTGCAATACCTCTATGGAACGATGTTCTCTCTTCTAGTTCTGCTATACCAGAATGGAATGATGTTCTCTCTCCCAGCTTTGCGATACAACTATGGAATAATGCTCTCTCTCTGCAATACCACTATGGTGTAACGTTCTCTCAGCTTGTTCTGCAATACCACTACGGTATGATATTCTCTATCGTGGTCATTGGATAACACTATGTGATGATGTTCTGTCTCAAAAGTTCTGCGATTCCACTATTCAATAATGCTCTCTTTGACCTAGTACTGTGCAACAACAATGGAATGTTATCTCTCCCCTAGTTTGGTGATACCACTTTGGAATGATGTTCACTCAGCTTGTTCTGCGATACCACCACACAATAATTTTCTCTCTATTAGATACGCAATACTACTATGGAATGATGTTCTTTCTCCTAGGTCTGCAATAACACTTTGGAATAAGGCTCTCAATTCTAGTTCTGCTATACCAGAACGAAATGATGTTCTCTCTCATTCTGTGATACCACTATAGAATATTGCTATCTCTGACCTAATTCGGTGCTACCACTATGGAATGATGCTTGATCTCCCGTAGTTCTGCTATACCACTATTCAATTATGCTCTCTCTCTAATAGTTTTGCGATACCACTATTCAATGATGTTCTCTCTCATAGTTCTTCGATACCATTATGGACAATTGCTCTCTCTCCTAGTTCTGCAATACCACTACGGAATGATGATCTCATAGTCCTGTGATTCCACAAAAGAATGATGTTATCACTCCTACTTCTGCGAAACCACTATGAAATGATGCTCTCTCTGTCCAATATTCATATTGGTATAGAATAATGCTCTCTCTTGAACTTCTGTGATACCACTAAAGAATAATGTTCTCTCGTAGTTCCGCGATACCACCATGGAATGATGCTCTTTCTGACTTAGGTCTGTGCTATCACTTGGCAACACTGGCCTCTCTTCTAGTTCTGCGATACCACTATGGAATAATACTCTCTTCCTCTTAATTCTGCTATACCACTTAGGAATGACGCTCTCTCTCCTAGTTCCGTAAAACCACTATGGAATAAGGCTCTCTATTCTAGTTCTGCTATACCAGAATGGAATAATGTTCTCTCTCCTACTTCTGTGATACCACTACCGAATGATATTCCACAATGGAATGATTTTCTCTCCTAGTTCTGCGATACCACATTGGAATAATGTTCTCTGTCTTAATTCTGCGATATCACAATCAAATGATGATCTCTCTCCTAGTTCTGCTATATCCCTATGGAATGATGTTCTGTCGCCTAGTTCTGGGATACCACTATGGAATAATGCTCTCTCTCTTCCGAAGTTCTGCTATACCACTATGGAATGATGTTCTTTCTCCTAGTTCTGCGATACCACTATCATAATAATAATAATAATAAGGCTGTCTCTTCTAGTTCAGTTATACCAGAATGGAATGATGTTATGTCTCCTAGTTCTTTGACACCACTACGGAACGGAATGATGTTCTCTCACCTTGTTCAGCAATACCACTACACAATGATTTCCTCTCTCCAAATTCTGCAATACCACAACGTATTAAACCCCTCTCTCTTCTAGTTCAGTTATACCACTATGGAATGATGATTTCTCCACTCGATCTGCGATACCACAATTGAATGACTTTCTCACTTCTAGTTCTGCTATACCATTACAGAATGATGTTATCTCTCCTACTTCTGCAAAACCACTATGGAATGAGGCTCTCTATTCTAGTTCTGCTATACCAGAATAGAATGATGTTCTCTCTCAGACTTCTGCAGTATCTCTATGGAATGATGCTCTCACTCCTAGATTTGCGATACTACTATGGAATAATGGTCTCTCTCTTCCGAAGTTCTGCTATACAACTATGGGTTGATGTTCTTTCTCAAATTTCTGCGATACCACTATGGAATAATGCTCTCTCTCTCTTCCAAAGTTCTGCTATACCACTATGGAAAGATGTTCTCTCTCCTACTTCTGTGATACCACTACTGAATGATATTCTCTCTTCTTGTTCTGCATTACCAATATGGAATAATGCTATCTCTCCTAGTTCTGTGATACCACTATGGAATAATGCTATCTCTCCTAGTTCTGTGATACCACTATGGAATAATGCGCTCTCTTCCCCCTTGTTGTGCTATACCACTATGGAATGATGTTCTCTCTCCTAGTTCTGTGATACCATTATAGAATGATGCTCTCTCTAGCCTATTCATGCGGAACTGCTATGGAATAATGCTCTCTTTTCAACTTCTGCGATACCAGTACGAAATGATGTTCTCTCCTAGTTCTGCGATACAACAAGGGAATGATGCTTTCTCTCTCCCCTAGTCATGTGATATCCCTATGGAATAACGTTCTCTCTTAGGTGTTCTGCAATACCAAAATTGGAATGATGTTGTCTGTCCTATTCTGCGATAATACTATAGATTGTTGTTCTCTCTCCTACTTCTGCGCTACCACTACTGAATGATATTCCGTCTCCTTGTTCGGTGTTACCACTAAGGAATAATCCTCTCCAGCCTAGTTCTGCGATACTATTATAGAATATTGTCCCTCTCCTAGTTCTGCAATACCACTATGTAATAATAATAAAGGTATCTCTTCTGTATCAGTTATAACAGAATGCAATGATGTTCTATCTCTTAATTATGCGATACTACTATAGAATGCTCCCTCTCCTAGTTCGCTGAAACCACTATGTAATAATAATAAGGCTCTCTCTTCTAGTTCAGTTATACCAGAATGGAATGATTTTCTCTCTCCTAGTTCTGCGATACCACTTTGGAATGATGCTCTCTCTCCTAATTCTGCGATAACACTACGGAATGATGTTCTCTCTCCTTGTTCTGTGATACCAATACGCAATGATTTTCTCTCTCCTAGTTCTGCGATACCACTATGGAATAATGCTCTCTCTCTGCCCTAGTTCTGCTATACCACTATGGAATAATGTTCTCTCTCGTAGTTATGAGATACAACCATGGAATGATGCTCTCTCCCCTCTATTCATGCGATACTGCTATTGAATAATGCTCTCTCTCCTATTTCTGCAATACCACTACAGAAAATTGTTCTCCCATAGTTCTGCGTTACCACCATGGAATGTTGCTCTCTCTGACATGGGGTCTGTGCTATCACTATGCAATGATGGTCTCTCTTCTAGTTCCGCGATACCACTATGGACTAAGTCTCTCTCTTCTAGTTCTGCTATGTCAGTGTGGAATGACGTTCTCTACCCTACTTCTGCGATCCCACTACGGAATGATGATCTCTCCCCTCTTTCTGCCATACCACAATTAAATGACTCTCTCTCTTCGCTAGTTTTGCAATAACACAGGAATGATTTTCTCTTTTGTAGTTCTCTTATACTACTATGGAATAATGCTCTCTCCCCCTAGTTTTGCTATACCACTATTGAATGAAGCTCTCACTCCTAGTAATGATATATCACTAAGGAATGATGTTCTCTCTCCTAGTACTGCGATACCACAATGGAATGATGTTCTCTCTCCTAGTTCTCCGATATCTCTATGGAATAATGCTCTCTCTGCCTTAGTTCTGCTATAGCACTACGGAGTGATGCTCCCCCTCTTATTTCTGTGATACCATAGGAATTGATGCTATTTCTCAGAGTTCTGCGATACCACTATGTATTAAACCCCTCTCTATTCTAGTTCTGCTATACCAGAATGGAATGATGTTCTATATCAGACTTCTGCGATATCACTATGGAATGATGCTCTCTCTCCTAACTTTGCGATACCACTATGGAATGATGTTGCACAATGGAATGATTGTCTCACGCAGTTCTGCGATATCACATTGGTATGATGTTCTCTGTCTTAATTCTGTGATATCACAATCGAATGATGATCTCTCTCCTAGTTCTGCTATATCACAACGGAATGATGTTCTGTCTCCTAGTTCTGCGATACCACTATGGAATAATGCTCTCTCTCTTCCGAAGTTCTGCTATACCACTATTGAATGATGTTCTCTTTCCTAGTTCTGCGATACCACTATGTAATAATAATAATAATAATAATAATAATAATAATAATAAGGCTGTCTCTTCTAGTTCATTTATACCAGAATGGAATGTTGTTGTATTTCCTTGTTTTGCGGTACCACTATGGAATGAGCACTTCTCTCCTACTTCTGCAATACCACAATGGAATAATTTTCTCTCTCCCCCCTAGTTCTGCGATAACAACTATGGAATAATGCTCTCACTGCCCTAGTTCTGCGATACCACAAGGGGATGATGCTCTTTTTTTCCTAGTGCTGCGATACCAATATGGAATTACGCTCTCTCTCCCCTAGCTCTGCGATACCACTATGGAATGATCATCTCCCTCCTAGTTCTGCCTTTATGATACCATAATGGAATAATGCTCTCTTAGAACTAATTCTGCGCTAGCATTAAGATATGATGTCCTTTCTCCCCTAGTTGAGCGATAAGACTATGGAACAATGCTCTCTTCTCTACTTGTGCTATACCACTATGGAATAATGTTCGCGCTCCTGTACTCCTGTGATAACAGAATGAAAAAACCCTCTCACTCCTAGTTCTGTGATACCACTATGGAATGATGTTCTCTCTGCTAGATCTGCGATACTGTTATGGACAATTGTTCTTGCTCCCAGTTCTGCGATACCACTATGGAATAAGGCTCTCTCTTCTAGCTCTGTTTTACCACTATGGATTAATGCTCTCTCTCTTCCCAAGTTCTGCTATACAACTATGGAATAATGTTCTTTATCAAATTTCAGTGATACCACTACTGAATGATATTCTCTCTCCTTGTTCTGCGTTACCACTATGGAATAATCCTCTCTCTCCTAGTTCTGAGATACTATTATAGAATATTGTTCTCTCTCCTAGTTCTGCAATACCACTATGTAATAATAATAAAGGTCTCTCTTCTATATCAGTTATAACAAAATGGAATGATGTACTATCTCCTAGTTTTGCGGTACCACTATGGAATGATGCTTTATCTCCCCTATTCATGTGATACAGCTATAGAATAATACTCTCTCTCCTACTTCCACGATCAAACTACAGAATTATGTTCTCTCGTAGTTCTGCGATACCACTATGGAATGATGATCTTTCTGACCTAGGTCTGTGCTATCACTACGCAATGATGTTCTCTCTCCTAGTTCTATGAGAACACTACGGAATTATTTCCTTTCACCTAGTTTTGCGATACTACTATAGAATATTATCTCTCCTAGTTCTGTGAAACCACTATGTAATAATAATAAGGCTCTCTCTTCTAGTTCAGTTATACCAGAATGGAATGATTTTCTCTCCTAGTTCTGCGATACCACTTTGGAATGATGTTCTCTCTCCTAGTTCTGCGATACCACGATTGAATGATGTTCTCTCTCCTAGTGCTGTGATGCCAGTAAGGAATAATGCTCTCTCTCCTATTTCTGCGATACTACTATAAAATGTTCTCTCTCCTAGTCTGTGATACCATTATGGATTGATGTTCACTCCTCTAGTTCTGGGATACCACTATGGAATGAAGTTCTCTCTCCTAGTTCGGCAAAACCACTATGGAATTATGTTCTCTCTCCTAGTACTGTGATAACACTATGGAATAATGCTCTCTCTCCTTGTTCCGTGATTACATAACGGAATAAGGTTCTCTCTCTTAGTTCCGCTATACGTCTATGGAATGATGCTCTCTCCCTGATACAGAATAATGTTTTCACTGCTAGTTCTGTGAAACCACTATGGAATGATGTTCTCTCCTAGCTCTGCTATATCACTATGAAAAGATGCTTTCTGCTCTCTTCTCCCCTTGTTCGACAATACCTCTATGGATTGATGCTACCTCTCCTATTTCTCAGATACCCCTATGGAATAATGACCTCTCTGACCAAGATCTGTGCTACCATTATAAAATGATGTTATCTCTCCTAGTTCTGCAATACCACTATGGAATGATGCTCTCTTCCAGTTCTGCGATACCACTATGGAATGATGTTCTCTATCCCCTATTCATGCAAACTGCTATATAATAATTGTGTCTGTACTACTACTGCAATTCCACTAGGGAATGATGTTATATCGTAGCTTTGTGAAACCACCATGTAATGATGCTCTCTCTGACCTAGTTCTGCATTACCTCTATGGAATGATGTTCTTTCTCTTAGGTCTGCAATACCACTATAGAATGATGTTCTCTCTCCTAGTTCTGCGATACCACAATAGAATGATGTTCTCTCTCTTAGTTCCGCGATACCACTATGGAATAAGTCTCTCTCTTCTAGATCTGCTATATCAGTGTGGAATGATGTTCTCTATCCTACTTCTGCGATACCACAATGGAATGATGATCTCTCCCCTCTTTCTTCCATACCACAATGGAATGATGCTCTCTTTTCGCTAGGTTTGCGATACCAGAGGAATGATTTTCTCTCTCCTACTTCTCATATACTACTATGGAATAATGCTCTCTCCACCTAGTTCTGCTATACCACTTATGAATGACGCTCTCTATCCTATTTCTGCGATATCACTATGGATTCATGTTCACTCCTCTAGGTCTGGGATACCACTATGGAATGAAGTTCTCGCTCCTAGTTCTGCAAAACCACTTTGAAATGTTGTTCTCGCTCCCAGTTCTGAGATACCACTATGGAATGATGCATCTCTCTCCCCTATTCATACGATATTGCTATAGAATAATGCTCTCTGTCCTACTTCTGCATTACCACTAAAGAATGATGTTCTTTCGTAGTTCGGCGATACCACCACGGAATGAGGCTCTCTCTGACCTAGGTCTGTGCTATCACTATGCAATGATGTCCTTTTTTCTAGTTCTGCGATACCACTACGGAATGATGTTCTCTATCCTAGTTCTGGGATACCACAATGAATGATGGTCTCTCTCCTAGTTCTGTGAAACCACTATGGAATGATGTTCTCTCCTAGTTGTGATACCACTATGGAATGATATTTCCTCAGTTTTGCGATACCACTATGGAATAATGATGTCTCTGACCTAGTTCTGTGCTATCATTATGGAACGATGTTCTCTCCTAGTTCACCGATACCACAATCAAATGATGCTCTCTCTCCTAGCTGTGAGATACCACTATGCAGTAATGCTCTCTCTCCTAGTTCTGCGATACCACTACTGAATGATATTCTCTCTCCTTGTTCTGCGTTACCACTATGGAATAATGCTCTTTCTTCCTAATTCTGCAATACTATAATAGACTATTGTTCTCTCTCCTAGTTCTGCAATACCACTACGTAATAATAATAAGGGTCTATCTTCTATATCAGTTAAAACAGAATGGAATGATGTTCTATCTCCTAGTTTTGCGGTACCACTATGGAATGATGACCTCTATCCTAGTACTGCAATACCACTATGGAATGATTTTCTCTCTACCCTAAATCTGTGATTCCACTATGGAATGATGTTCTACCTCCTAGTTCTGCGATACCGTTATGGACAATTGCTCTCTCTCCTAGTTATGTAATACCACTATGGATTGATGTTCTCTGTCTTAGTTCAGCGGTACCACTACGGAATGATATTCTCATAGCTCTGGGATACAACTATAGAATGACGTTCTCTCTCCTAGTTCTGCGATACTGTTATGGACAATTGTTCTTGATCCCAGTCCTGCGATACCACTATGGAATAAGGCTCTCTTCTAGTTCTGCTATACCACTATGGATTTATGCTCTCTCTCTTCCCAAGTTCTGCTATACTACTAAGGAATGATGTTCTCTCTCATAGCTCTGCGATACCACTATGGTATAAGGCTCTCTCTTATAGTTCTGCTATACCAGAATGTAATGATGTTCTCTCTCCTACTTCTGTGATACCACTACGGAATGATATTCCACAATGGAATGATTTTCTCTCTTAGTTCTGCGATACCACATTAGAATGATGTTCTCTGTCTTAATTCTGCGATATCATAATCAAATGATTATCTCTCTCCTAGTTCTTCAATACCACTATGGAATGTTGTTCTCTCTCCTAGTTCTGCAAAATCTCTATGTAATAATAATAAGGCTCTCTCTTCTAGTTCAGATATACCAGAATGGAAAGATGTTCTCTCTCCTAGAACTGCGATACCACAATGGAATGATATTTTCTCTCCTGGTTCTGTGATACCACTATGGAATATGGCTCTCTCTCCTAGTTCAGTGATACCACTATAGCATAATAATCTCTCTCTGACCTAGTTCTGCTATACAACTATGGAATGATGTTCTCTCTACTAGTTCTGCGATACCACAATGGAATGATGCTTTATCTCCCCTATTCATGTGATACGGCTGTAGAATAATGCTCTCTCCTACTTCCGCGATCAAACTACAGAATTATGTTCTCTCGTATTTCTGCGATACCACCATGGAATGATGATCTTTCTGACCTAGGTTTGTGCTATTACTACGCAATGATAGTCTCTGTTCTAGTTCTACGATACCACTATGGAATGATGCTCTCTCTCTCCCCTAGTCATGGGAAATAGATATGGAATAATGTTCTCTCTCCTAGTTCTATGATAACACTATGGAATGATGTTCTCTCTCATAGTTCTGCGATACCCCTACGGAATGATATTCCACAATGGAATGATTTTCTCTGCTAGTTCTGCAATACCATTTTAGAAAAATGTTCTCTCACTTAATTCTGCGACATCACTATAGAATGATCTCTCTCCTAGTTCTGCTATAACACTATGGAATGATGTTTGATCTCCTAGTTCTGCGATACTACTACAGAATGATGTTCACTCCCCTCGTTCTGCGATACCACAATGGAATGAATAACTATATTAACAGTAATACATTCACTTACTATTACGTCATATGTCCAATTCCAACATCATATGTCAACTTTCCTTGATGGCTATTTTAAATCTTAGTTATGATAATCACACTGTAACACTGAAACTATTAACAAGTACAATACAAATGTTACAAAACACTTTTGTAATTTCCCCAGATTTAATTGATCCAGTCCTAAGTTTACCTTGAACACTTCCCAAAAACACCTAATTTTGAAAATTTCGAAAAATAATCATAGATGATTTTAGACATTTTCTGATCCACTGAGTCACTATCTTGCAAAATAGAGGACAAAAGAGGTTCCATGTAGACACATTTGATGTTTGTTACGTATACTCCCAGCATTCAAAATTTGGCAGGAATCTGCGAATTGTTTCCCGAGAAATTACAAAAAGCTTGATTAATTAATTTACTGTTAACTTATAACATGGCAGACAAATGTTTTGTTTTTTGGCTTATTTTATGCTTGTAATAGACACTATCAGAATACAAAATTTGTCTGAAATTGGTAAAATGGTATAGTAGTTATACCAAATAAAACTAAAATATTGATAACGCCACCATTTTGAAAAACAAAGTGCCTAATAAAGTTTATTTATTTATATTTACTTGGCCTATCACAGTATTACTTAACTGCGAAATTTAAAGAAAATTGGTTAAAAGTTTTTTGAGATTTAACATAAAAGGTTTATTTTTCATGTAGAGCTTTCTTACAAAATGGGGGACCTAGAACAATATTCATATTCTGAATTTAATGTTTACAACTTGCGCTGTCAGCTTACAAAATTTGGTTAAAGTCAGTTTAATGGTTTCTGAGATATAAAATGTCACCCTAAATTTTTTAATGGCTGCCATTTTGAAAGTAAGTCAGATGTGCTTATTTAGTTTGGTGAAATTCGGTTCACGCGTAAAAAAATTGGGACACACATGCACAGACACACACATCACACACACACACAGACAGGAAAGTGATCTCATAAGCCTTTCTTTCCTTCGAAAAGTAGACTAAAAACTTCCGTATTACTGCGTTTTTTGACCCATTTCTCTACAATATATAAATTATTATCACGTCTTTCTAGCCACTTACTTCGAAAATGGCAGTTACCATTATTAAACACACTACTATTGCTTTCGTTTACCACACAAAAATTTTGTTTAATTCCATCAATTTTGCAATTACAAACAATGTGGGAACAAATACAAGAAACCCGTCACTATTAAACTATGTTTAGAATTTAGAAATCATGCAATCATAATTATGCAGTAATTATGATTCTCGTACATGGAACTATGTCTTCTGGATTTATGATTTCTACTTCACTGATAATTCTTAAGTCAAGCCGATGAAAACACACAACAAGCCCGTCTTGTTTACTTTAGTTCCTAACCTAATCTAGAATAACCACCATATTTAAGTATAGATCATACTTCAAAGCGGACACTTTCTAGTGGAGAAGCTTATTTTAGTGCACAAATATAATTAAACGTGCATATACACATCTTTTTAATAATTTCCACGCTTACCTTATTGTAATTAATGGTTTCCCGTCTATAACACTGACTGCTTTGCTATGATTAGTTCCCACCACACAAGTTTTACTTAAGACATAAAATATAACGACTTCTTTTAACGTGTAAGGAAATCCCAACACCGCACAACCTGCTAAGTTCTATAGGAAACATAACACAAGTTGACACTTTTCAGTTCTTCTGTATACGTCATAACGCATAATATAACATTTAATTTTTCTGTTGTTAACACAGCTCACAAGACAACAGTTGCAGACGTAATGCGAGACAATGTAAGACATTTGCTCAAGATTTTCCGCAGTATCAAATATTCAAACTTTACTTTAAAGGCAATTCTGGAGAAAAAATTGAGAAACGCAGCTGTCTCAATCTAGACATACAGCAAGACCTTTCGGTCACTGTACTTTTATATTTTATTGCAGCGCTCTTAGCCGGTAGGCCTTTGTGCGCTTCGGCCTCCCAATAGGCGGGGAAGAGAGTCATGTCTTCTCACTGCAAGGAGACCAGGATTAATGCGACAGTTGGCCAGATCCAAAGCTCAAATCTGGCATGTCCGCACATCCTAGCACTCTCTATAACAGAGGTTCTGAGACCCATGCACTCAGAAACCAAGCGTGTGGTCTGGCCGGGGCTCTATTCATACCCCTAGAGCCTCTCCAAGCCACAACCGGAGCTGGTTGCCGCTCACCGCCCGGCCTTTCAACGAGTGTGGGAATCTCTCCAGACCTTCTCCAGCATACGGAGTTAACAACTGCCAGCACGAGTCCAACAACAATGATTGGTCACCAGAGAGGACCTCTGATGGGGCCTACCAATTGTCCCGTGCTACCACTTAATTTCCATGGCACAGTGGGTTATCGATGATCGACCGTCCCACCAGTGGCGAGTCAGGCGAACAGAGGCAGCCTCTTCCACTTTGAGGTTGAGAACCACCTCACCGGCAAAGCCTTACAGCCAATTAAAGGCCATCCACCCGGAAGAACTCAGTCCGGTTGACCACATCGGCCACAATCCACTCCATGCCTTTGAACATCTATGCACATTGAAGTCCACGCCTTGGACCCCAATTGCCTGAATGCCAAGTGGTCCAACATCCCGCCAAGTGGTCGGGCCTAAATACAATCTGTTGGCTCAAACAATCACGGCAGATACCCTTAGCCAGTTGCGAGGAAACTAGCATCCCATAGGGAATGGGCGGCGTAGCCCAATTTGCGGAATTGCGGGCGGCACGGGAAGCCTTGAGTGGAGAGTGGCCATAAGAGACGCTTCATCCACACTGAACGGGTTGTGTGCAGTGCAACTTGGCTCGGCTACTAGAGAATGGTACTGCCACACCACCTCTCATGCCAAGGACCTACCTCTCATGCCAAGGACCTTCCTCTCACTAGGCTACTACACCCCCCCCCGGGATAAATCTCGAAGGGTGCCTCATCTGGAGTCACACAACCCTACCCTCTCTCAATCTAGACAATAAAAAATGCTCCCTGGCGGATGAATGGAAAAATGCCATGATCTCGAATACACAGAGCGTTCATGTTAAAACCCAGAAACACTGCAATCTTGACTACTTAAAGAGTGCTCATGATGAAGAATAGTCTAAGTGTGGCCGATACACTTTGGTAATAAGTCTTAAATATCATGAAACTGCTGATAACACCGGTCAACAGTGCATAATCATAACCTTGTAAAAGGTCTAAAAAAATTGAAGTGAAATAAGTGACCTCCTTAAATAAAAGTGACAAATAAGTAACTTGTACAAAATAAGTGATAATAAGTCAGATAAGTGACTATTTTCAACCCCTAAATTGGTGGTCTCATCGTAGCATAAGGTGTGATAATGCCCCATCAATATCCCCCACAGTGCTAACACGAACTAGCCTGTGGAGAAAGACTACTTTCATATGGAGGACAAGGACACAAACACTCATCATATGTAGCTGAGATACTGCCAGTTTATTCCTGGGTTCATCCTTATGTTTAGGAGATGCAGCATATGCTGAGAAAATACTTTAATACACAGACTACAGAACATTTCTACTTCACTTTTTTCTGTTCCCACGCTAATATAAAATAACCATTTTTGTCTTTTCTCCTCAACCACTCAGCATTAAAAGTGCACTTCCCCATTGTTTATCTTGTAAAGTCTATCATTAAATAATTTAATGGAGCTACATGGACACATCAGTTACAAAAATAAATAAAAGTCAGATAATTTCACACTAAATGGAATACCAGACCACAAAATTTGCCATCAAATTTCAAAACACAAATGAGAGAAATAAACTGTTTATACAAAATTTATATTGCAGAAAAACAAATTAAATGTACTAACGCATGATGCCCTAAGGATGATGGAGGAATGTCACCATGTCTAGTGCCAGGTCAGGTGTTTCAGACAGTTATTCAGTCTTTACGAGGTACTGGAGCACCTTCCAGTACTGGCCTCGTAGCTTTGCGGCAAGGCACAAAATAGAGTACCGTGAGCGTGATTTTTCATTTCCGTAGATGGGCTCTAGGCGGTATACCTGGGTGACTCAACCTGTGTCAAATCCAGCTGGCATGAGTTTGACCTGGGTTTGTCAGTAGGCAGGAACTTAAAGGTTGTATTGGTCGTTGGGATTGGTTCCACCAGCTCAAGTACCCAAAAAAGTGGATTGGTGATTCCTAAGGCCTGGTCCCGCCTGTTTAAGTAAGTCACAAACAAGGGATGTGTTTCCATACTCAGAAGTCGAGGAGCTTAGAAGATGTCCCTGGAAATCTCTGGTGTAGACACTCTCTGCAGGTGGCACAAAGCCAGAGCTTGATCCCTCAGTGAGAGTTTCGCAAGTGCGGACAGGAGGGGGTTAATCTCCTGTAGATGCTCAGAAGCAGTGAGTACCTGTCTAACCTTCTCTCGGATAGCAGTCTGACAGGAGTAGGGCATCAGGACAGAATCACACACTCACGTCCGTGAAGAGAATGAAGGTGATGTGTTGTCCTGTACGGGTGTACAGCCACGTGCAGTGTCCGACAACTAAAGTGGCATCCCTATTCCAGGACTTGGCGTCAAAAACATGGTGAAAACTGGGAGTCAGGTCTCGCCGGCAGACAGTCCCAGAATGGGGGTGAGTGTTTCCAGAGGAACACTCTCCCCAAATTCAGGGAACACTAACTCCGGCACCGTGGGAGCGGTGGAGAATGTATCCAATGAGCAGGAAAGCTGACTTCAAGAAATTTAGTACCTAGTGTCGGGGCCCTACTGTTCTGTCCACCGTGATCGCCAATGTGCGTGTGAGTACTCTATTGGTGTTTCGCACAATTGAATAACTTCCCCTGTCACCTGCAATCCCTTGTACGGGCATGAAGTCTACTGGGAGAGGAATTATAACTACGGAAAAGATATCCTTGAGTTGGTAAAACAATCTGTTTAGTCCTTCTTATGGGAAATAAACAGGGTGGTGTTGCACTACCTCCTAACATCAGCAAGAGCTTACAGAAACTTAACCTACGCTGAGCCAGGTGAAGGCGACCTGGTCCTAAGCTAACAATGGCAGGGTAGACAAGTGTTATGAAACTAGCCGGAACTGGTACTACTCCGACTAGTGTTTGCCCAGAAGGGGTGCAGTGTCTAGGTGATTAGACTACGTTGGCGATGGTTGGATCTTCGTCACAGTGTGCAATGAAGACTAAGCAGATAGAAAGAAGGATGGCTCTGGCAACGAGTTGCAGTGGAGACCAAACTCTGGCTGGTGTACACCTCCAGTCAGCTGGATAAGGCTGTTCGTTGGAGAGGGGGTAACTGTGGCATAGCTTCCTAAAGGTGTGACGTCACCAGCCGGCTTGGAGGTCGAGATGCGGCGAAACGTACTGGTAAAGCCATCTGGCAGCGTGCTGTGGTACTAGGTGCCTTGGATGCATAGCCTTGGTGGCTCGGCTGGTGAACAGTACAATCTTCAGGCTTGAACGTCCATCCTTGCCGTCTGTACAGTACAATCTGGCATCTCGTGACGCGTGGTAACAATGAAAATTCCATAGGAATTGAGCAGCAAGGCTTGCTCACTGATGAGGCAAAATCATTTAATCATTGTTGAAAAGATGCCATGCATCAGTATGTGTACTATACCATTTCAAATATTGAAGGACACTTTAGAAAGGAACAATTTTTGATGAAAGAAGAGAAAAATATGCTAATATCATTCCATAAAAAGGGATGAAATCATGGAAACATTTTAACAAAAAATAGAAGGTTCAAGGTAGGCCTACTACATATTAGCTTAATATGGTGATAAGTTCACACAAAGTATGTATTAAAACTGAAATTAAGTGGAAGGAGAAACACAACCCTTATAAAACCTGGCCATCTTCTGTTTTGCCCATTACAGGCATGGCTTGAAAAAGTAAAGGAGCTGAACACAAGGCAGCAAATGCTGGAGTTGGAAAGCCATTGACTGACTTGATAAAATGCAGTTAAGCTTAAGCGAGAAAAAATAAGGCTCTGAGGTATAATGTAGACAAGAATATAAAACATATTGTTCATCACCCAGCGAATACTTAGACCATAAATTATATAAAACCTCAAGCAAGGAGATAGAAAAAAAAATACTAATCATGGACAGAAGCTACTTTTCCAAATTGGGATGAAATTCCAGTCCAACAAAAATTATACAGACATAACTGATAAGTTTTTAAGAAAACTGATAAATGACAGACAATGGTAAAAAAAAATTTACTTTTACAGATCTTACTGACAATTTTCCATCCCTGGAGTGGGGATATCTTTCGTTAACTGCTCTTTCTCAACAAACCATAGTCACCTAGTAACCTACCAGTGACGTGTGACGGTCGGAGTGCTTAACACGTCACCTGACCTGACTGGACCTTACCAACTGGTTCTAAGCTTGTTCACCCTGGCCTTTGAGCAGCTCTATGTACAGAGTTGGTCTAGTACGACATCGGCACGCTATGTAGTTGTCGGTGGTGGCTAGGAAGAACGCAGATGCTGGACTGCCTCTGCAGGTCGCGTTTGGCGCCCCTTCCAGGGGTGACTGGTGTTCAGCGGGTGGTCAAACTGAATTTGGCTACCTCCAGGTGGCAGCAGCAGGCATCGACGGATGACGGACAGCATCAGCTATGCCCAGGCTCCCAGGCAGTCCAAGGCATAGGCAGACCACAATGGGATGTGGTGTCCTGCTGGCTTTCTGGAATGGCTTGAATAAATGCTGGGTAGTGACCATTGGGTGATGTTCCTGCAGTTGGCGAGCAGCTTGTGCCTGATCCTGAGGGAAGAAGTAGCGGAAAGCTGACTGGGATGAGTTGCCTGCAGAGGAGCTGTACGAGTCATACCAGCCTTCTCGTCGAATGAAGGGTGTGGGGTGTGGTTCCAAGAAACCAACGCAACAAGATAGGGGTAGGTGACAGAATTCCCTTGCTAGTAGTACCCACAGACAGTGTCATCATGCCGTATCAGTCCTGTCACTCCAATCGACGAATTTCACACGATGGATGGAGTGAATTAGCCTACTTGGATGGTACTACTGCTTCGTCGTGAGCTGCTTAGATGGGACTGGGTGTCAGGCCTGGCACCCTCAACCACCAAATTTCAAGTGGTGGATGGAGTGGGTTAGCTGACTCGGGTGGTCTAATCTCTTCCTTGCAGAGTGTACCTAGTAGGGGGCTCTACCGTATGTGTGTTCCAAGTGCATTTGTCCATTGGTTCCACAGTATGGGTAGCTAACGAATTTATGATGTTTTGATGATGCACATGCTGCCCGGGCAAGGGAGCCCATAGTCCTACACTAAGGTCAGAAACAGGTTGGCAAGACACTGTCACCTGCCTCACCCTTGAGAGATATATTTATTCGCAAGAGAATAAGCACAGTGATGTGTACTATCTCCTAGGCTCTCGTGGTCTCAAACAACCTGCATATGTTAGAGTTGAAGGGTGACCTGTTAGGCAAGGATACAAGCTAGAGCAACAAACTAAGGTAGCCAAGAGGTTGATTCTAACCCTACTGTTAGCTAGTGGTATCTTGAAGGGATGGGGGTAACACTCCCAAGTGGAGTAGATATGAATGGGGTTGAAGCTGGCTTCGGCAGTAGCTAGTTCTTGTAAACACGTAGGGAACAGAGCAGATAGCATAGATGTGGTAGGGAAAGCTGCTAAGTGACATGGCAGAGCAAAGACCTTGTGACGACAACTCGTGTTCTGGGAGCTCAACAGGCCCTAAATACATTAGACTACATATACCTTCAGCTCGGGCATCTTTGGTAGGGTGGCTCTTCTATTAGTAGGTGGCGCAACCTTTACTGCTCTCTATTGGCGAGGGAATGAAGTGGGGGCATGCTGGCTAGGCAGGGGCGCTTGACTGACGTGCGTATATATGTAACTGGCCAAATGTGTTGTTCTCTAGGGTTGTCTCAGGTTGGGAGCATGCCTGTCAGCTCTGGAGGCATACAGGCATGGGGTTCGATTCTCTGTTGAGTTACTGTGGCATCACACGGGCTGAGTTGAAGTTGAAAAAAAAGATTGTCAATTACACATCATGTATCAGAAACTTCTCCAGCAAAAAGTACAGGTACCGGGTATACATGCTCAGACAATAACAAAATTTCTGTCGTGGGGGATTGCACCTCAAGAGGCGGATGTCCACTGCAACTTGACGCCCAGTACTCTGGCTGTTGTGTCTGTCTTGGTTGGACTTGCGTCTTTTGGCCAAGACTGTCAAGCCCGATACATAGAAGCCAGCCCTTGGTCACAAGCACACACTAGATCACAGCACATCACTGCAATTCGCAGAAGGGTGTTTGAGTCTGGAGGACTGGTTTGAGTAACTGGGAATCTTGGCACAGACAGGCAAAGGACAGACATTTAGCCTACCCATCTACCTCTGTACGTTCCACACCATGATGCACCACTGGGTATGGAGGTTTGGGGGTGGCAAGGTGTCTACCTGAATCTGATCTTCCATGGGGGGGAACACTGCTGCACTTCTGCCTTTCTGCCGAGACATCCCAGTAATACTCCTCGCAATTCCCCCTACTAGTGACTGTCTCCAAGCGAGGAGGAGAATGTAAGGGTAAAGTCGCACAGAATGAGTCAAAACCACAGGAACCTCCAGCTCAGGTGATGTACAGCAAACAGAGGGAGCTTGTCCAGCTTGCACGGCAGCAACTAATCTACGAACCCCCTCAACACCAACCAGGGCTCTTCCAACTATATACATAGACCTCAGGTTTCTACAACTTGTGGGCCTCTTCTGACCAAACACAATCCCAGGTGGGCAATTTATATATGCAGCAGAAACAGACCATACCAATAGGGGATGCTACAACACAAGATTTGTAGAGCCAACCATTCCCCGAGGAATGCACGGGCCTCAAACTCCCTGGATATGACTAGAGGTACCGAATTATTAACAGCCCTGATCATAGAGTTCAGACGAGGCATCGGTAGTCCACACCAAAAGGAAAACGGCTCAAAGCCCCAACAAGCTATATCTGGGTAGGTGACAAGTTTATTGAATTACAACACCTACAAGCAGATTTTCGTGCTCCGTTGTTGGTTGATGATGGAGATCAGTTTCTAAACTTACTTAAAGTGAATGAATGAAACTGTTTTTAATCATGTTTTGGATTGAGTAACTCTTCTATTAAATAAAAAGTAGCTCCTCTAATAAGTAAAACATATAGTTCTGTGTACATTTAGAACTGAGATTCTTAATGGCCGGGACAGTTATGGATCACTAATGTGTCTCAAAATGTCTAATACTGCTATTTGTCTATTAAATTATTTTAAAAAGCAACAGTAATTACTGAGCAGTATGCCAATGAAAGTGCTGTTATGGTATATTCTTCTTTTTGTTTTGACAACTTGTGTAAACCTGTGATAAGCTAACACCAACAACTCTCTTTTGTAACTGTCTGTTTACCAATTTTATACATAAATTTACCCTTCTTTTTTATATTTGTTTTTCTATCTTATACATACAGTTACACCACGACATGATAATTTCATAATTTCAAAGACAGCATTAACATACATGCAAGCATGAATTAACAACTTGATGCGTGCCCGATTAGACTGACTTAGTACGTTAGTCGAGGATTTTGTCAGCTAGACCAAAAGCGGGGTAGTTTGGTTTAGATAGTCGGCGTTAGGTGAGGAGTGTTGGTTAGTACTTACCCACTCCATCTTGGGCATTGTAGTTGGGGTAGGTTTCACCTAGACATGGTGAATTCGGTCTAGGTCGGATTGGAGCTTCCACAGGTGTGCTTCGTTAGTCCAAAAGTTGAGGTTGTCCCAGTCTAGTCGCACTTCGGTACCGGTCAGAAACCCTCTTACCACAGGGTGACATGTAGGATGCATGCAGATACAAGGTGGGAAGTCAATTACCAGAACCGGAGCTGACGTCTAAGTTAGGCGACGCAGTCCCATTCCACCTGCCTCTCCTGCGAAGGACATGATAGTGCAATCCACAGTTTGAGAGCAGAGAGGCAGGAATTGTTCCCTACATTTTCTACCACAGCTCTTCTCGAGAGGCATAGGGCAAACAGTTCGACAGCCTATGTGATGCACTTAGACAGGAAGGTTTGACAGGGTAAACCAATAGTGACTTGCTGGCACGAGCTCGATAACAATCCGCACTGATCCCCCACAGTATACGGGCTGATCAAGGACGTGGAGCCGTGGGGACCGCCAAGTGTCTACTGGTTGTGTGTTCGCACTAGGTTGAACTGCAAAACTTCAGACTATGGTCAAAGAGCACTGACTTAGTGCGAGTGGTGAGAAATAACCTGAGTCTGTTGCCCCTCCCGATGCGAAGGTTTACTAGTGGTTGTGGCGTAGCTGTTTCTCCCCCACGAGCACCGACTTAGTGCTAATGTGTGACTGGGAAGAAATAGGTAGCCGTCTAATATGTATGTCTTCTGACGTGCAGACACCTGAAAAGGACAGCCAAGCTAACTCGGTTGAAAAAAATTTGCCGGTTCCTGTCGGCAGTGCACGGCGTATTCTGTCTCTAACCATTAATACAAACAAATACCCTGGAAATGAAAAACAGAAAGGTAGAGAAAAATGAGTGTTTATTTAATGTTCAATAAACACAAGATCCATGCTACCCCCTATGAAACCATGGAGGAATGAAGGTAACTGCAGATCCAGGTGTAGGCGACCTGATTCTAAGTTAAAAAGGGGAATAGCTGGTTCTAGACGAATACGAATTAGTTAAAGTTAAACTGCTAAGTAAAATGTGTCTAGAGGAGACAAAGTGAAGTTGAATACGTATGTTCGTGTTCGTTGGTCGTCGAGATGTAAGTAGCCATTGGGGCGTACTTGACGTTTCCAAGATCTCCAGAGGTCACAGCACTGAGTCAATGCTGGATATTGCGAAAGAGGATGCGAAAGAATGACACCCGAGCTCGGCAGCGTCCGGACTTATATAGTGGAAGCTTGTAGGCTGCCGGCGCAGGCTGCGGGGAGGCGTGAAGTCTTTCTGCCCTGGTTGGCGTGGGAAGACTGGTCAGCGTTTCTGCTTCATGCCTTGTCGGTGGCGCTCGGCCTTGCCCGAGGTCTGGGCAGCTTGCAGGCTCTCAGCATGGTAAAGGGGGAGGGGGGCATGCCTGCCAGGTTGCTTATCCTCCAGGTGAAGAGAATTCGCTCAAGTTCCCATTGCCTGTAGGGTAGGCAACGTGTCTCTCACGTCTGTAGTGGTGGAAGAGGTACTCTTGGCGATGAGTCATAATGGTATTAGATTAGTTGTATAAGCGGCACGCATCAAACTATACAATTAGGGTGATGGAGTGGGGAGGGGGACAATACTATTAATGAATAAAAAAACACATGGGTGTGCTGATTGCATTTTGCATTTTTTCCCTTTGAATGCCACCAGGCACCACTCTTCCTTTGCAATAACTTATGCATACTGTGGAACAAAGTATGGAGGTTTTTAATATTTTAGTTACTTATTAGTTTATTGCTTCAACAGAACAGTTTTACTTCACAGCATGATGATGCAGCAAATCTGTCACAGCACCTTGATTATTCTTGCACTTGAGATGATATGGATCCCACAACTCACAATTATACCAATGGTCATCAATAAAGTCTCACATTTTCTGCGTGGACCACTCCATGCTGTCTGCTTCGCCACATGCAATTCAACTGGTTTCCAGCTGGCAAAATTAAATGAGCAACGTAAGGCAACAATGCATTTTCACCACATGTGACGGGAGAAAATGGCAGTGCGTAACACAGAGAGACACATTGCAAGTTACATGTTGCCTCTCTCTACACACATTGTATAGCCCTAGCTCATCGCCAAGCCACGTACTGAACACCTGGCCCAAAAAAACAGTTCAATTTCTAACAAAACTAATAATTTTATCACTGAAAATTAGTATTGCCAGAAGTGCATTCCATTCATTCCTTGACTCTATCAATTCTCCAGGCAATGTTAGAACACAATCAAGAGGTCTGGTGCTCCTGCAATTATCTACACATACATACATACTCACTTCTTTAGTACACACCACATAGTATTTCCTACAGTAACCCAGAAGCCTTATAGCAAAGAGTTCAGTTCATGCACGACGGCATAAGGTAGGTGACATGTGAACGTCCATTAACGTGACAAACTAAGGCTGAGAGGAGGTCACCATGGTCAAATTAAAGTTTTATTTGTGATGTCGGTATCACGAGAAAGAAAATTATTAGCGACTTCTTAATGTTTGTCTGGTGCTCGGCTGGTATAAAGTACAGGACATGTGGCCTGTCTGATGGGTACACAATCAGGTGCCACTGTCACAGCCTGGTAAACACGCTGACCCTTAGCAACGGGTTTACCTTGTTGGATAAAGATCTATGGAGGCTGCTGCCCCAATTGCTGTGAAGGCGGGTGGCTGCTGCTGGTCTCACCGGGACGTGGTGCGCTTCTGAGTGTTGGAGCACGGGGTGTGCTGGTGGTTGACAGTCTTGTAGCCTCCAAACCAAGGATTGGCAATATTAGAGGAGGTTCCGCTCCTCTACGAATGGTCTCTACTAGTGGATGCTATGACCCTGCTGTCTTGATGAGCGGTGGGAAGTGTGGTCAGAGTGGAACTGGGGGGGTGAGGCCTCTCCAGTGAGCGGGCGGTATGAACTCTGCCTCACAGGGGTGTACTGCAAAGTGCAAGAGAAGAAGTTGGATCACAGTTCAAGTTATTTCTGGAGGCGTAAGCTGCCCTTCTAGACTTCTTCCAGGCACCACCCTTCAGGGTGTACGGCATAGGAGAAGGTACAAATTCCGCCTTGTGAAAGTGAAGCAGGTGACGTAGGTCCCGAAGGGTCGAAGCCACAGAGGCAAGAGTCGTACCCTGTGCTCCGATTGTCTGGCCCCGTATAGAGCGGTGGGTTTCCGCAGGCTGTATGTCACAACACTTGGGTGTAGAATCCACAGGGGTCAGTCTTTCAGAACCGACTCTCACTTCTTTCCGGCCCTGTTTATAGTGGTGGTGGAATTAGGTCGGCTGGACTGGCTAGCCACCTGGTGCAGGTCTTACTAGTGGTGGTGGCTCTACCCTACTATTCCCTGGGGTACAGCATGGGTGGCCTTACAAGGTGTGATTTTACTCGCTTTGGTGATTGTGGTCTTCCGGTTTCACTCTAATGGGCTGGTTTATACGTGAGGTTAACACAGCGACACCAAGAAATCAGTACTCAGAAGTAATCTTTAGATCACATATATTTTCAGTGAGAATATACACGGTGGCCCGTACTACCTCCTAAAACTAACCTTGAATTGACACTGAAGTTAAACTACACACAATCAGGTGAAGGAGACCTGGTTCTAACCTGATTGAATGTGATAATACTGCTAAGTAGTTAATGACAACTTTCCCCTACTATCTGCCCTGGCTGTCCTTAAGGAACTATAGGTGACTACTGCCAGCGGGGTAATGGTAAGTATTGCCATTACCAGCAGGTAACGGTGAGTGTGGGGGCAGTCCAGAAGGGACAGTCTATGACCATTTACGAGAGGGAGGTAGGGAGGGTGTTGTCAACGTCTTCAGAAGCTGTTGATTGAGATATCCAGAAGACCTTGAGGGCGTTGCCGCAGGTGCAAAAGGGGCTTCTCTTGGAGCAGGCATCTTCCGCCCTCAAGGGGAGCGGTGGAATCAGCACGGTGTACTAGAGAGCAAGCTGCCAGTGACTTCCTCTGGCCCAAGACTGAGCGTTGGAGCAGGGCCTCATATACTGGTTGACCGCTGGACTGGAGGTGGCAAGGGGTGAAGAGGAAGATAAGCTGCTCCCCTCGAGTAGTCTGCTGGTGTCGTTTGCTCGCATCGTCTGCTGCGGGAGAAATTGCTGACGCGGCAAGCCCCATCCCTTATAGCTTCATAGTATGAGTGGTGTCCTCCCTTGGCATGCCGTAGAACTACGTGACCTTGGGTGGTAGGCTTGGAGAGTAGGGTGAACAGTACAAGCTGGACTGACGTGTCTGTAATATCATATCTCATTGCGAGGACGTACTCAGTATGCACGTATCCAGCCGTTTCTTACTGTTAATGACTTGCCCAAGGCGAAATGAAATAGTGTTCAGATGGCATGAAGTAAGGTTTGTGTTATAGCTGTGCAACGTGTCACGCAAACGAAACTACAGGATTTGACACACATACGTAAGTCAACATCCAAAGATAGTATTTCATTGTATCATCCCAGATCAGTGGAAGAGAAGATGTTTGAGCACAAAGCAGCCCCGGATTGCATCGGTGGTGGAAATGGGAGATACTTGAGAAGAACCTGTTGACCAGCATCATCATCGCCCGGCATGATTCCCACGTACAAAAATCCGAGTGTGACCAAGCCAGGAATTAAACCCAGTTCACCTTGATGGGAGGCAAGTGGTATAGCCACTGTCCCAACCATGCTCCCCAGACACTTGTAGGGGTTGTGGTTAGCATACTGGCTACAGTGCTCGCCTGCCATCAAGGCAAACAGGGTTTGATTTCCAACAGGGTCACTCCCGGATTTTCACATGTGGGAACTGTGCCAGATGATGCCACTGATCGGCAGGTTTTCCCGGGGACTCATGTTTCCACTGCCCTTTCATTCCAGCCCTGCTCCATTCTTGCCTTGTTTCAACCTTATCAGCTCTCAAGACCTCGTCAAGAGGCTGTCCACTCTAGGCTAGTGCAGACTGCTCAAATATCCTTACAAACACTGACCTGACACACACTGAACAATCTACCTGCTTCGACAAAAACCATGTTGAGAAGGTCTTCTGCACCACTTTCACCTTATTTACTGTAGAACACTATTCTTCTTGCACTGCAGATGTTTTTACAGGAAATGAATGTTTCCACTGAAAACACTAATTCTAACTGTAGTGAACCACTGTCCAGTATCAATAGTTTTAAGCCACTGGCTGACTGCCAAAACAGGTGTCAGTATTGGCAATGCACATGCACAATGCTCGTGGTACTCACCGTAGCAAAGGTGCCATGGAATGTCCGCTTCTCATACTTCAGTCCTTGCTCGAGAGTTGTCTCGTATGCTGCAACAGTACAAGACATGTTACTGGAACATTTTGTGACAGAAGGAAAAATAGGTTGATACATAATTCTGTATTCTGTATCAAGACATAAGATGATGTCAAACAAAATTTTTTTCATTATTTACATATGTTTGTATGGTCAATCAGGTAAGAGAGATGATGCGTGGAGTAAAATTAAAAAACATTTCACAATAACTCCTGCGCAATCAATAAAAATTGGACATTTCATATAACTTCAGTAAATTTTGAAAGTTCTTGAAAAGAAATGTGGCCACGATGTATTCCTCCGCCATAGTTGTTCAGTCTGTGAAGAAAACCATCTTTGTAAACAAACTACAAATCTAATGGCATGCACTGAAAGACAGACAACTTCCGTTCAGTGCTTAGGCTACTATAGTTGGTTACCATTACCAAGTGTTTCCTTTTTGTTATGATCATATAATACACTTGTTAGGGCTCTGTTTACTATATAGTTAGAATGGGGAACTCTATTTAATCGCCTTTCATGAGACATGATTGTTTTTCAGTTATTTTTATGAGACAGTAGCGATTGGAACTAACATTGTTTTAATGACACAGTGGAAAAATTTATTAGTAAGAAATGACATTCAATTCACAATAAATCTAAGTTTTAACTTCATTGAAAGAACTAAATGTGATAAACATTTCATTGTTCGTACCAATGTGAGAAATACTCGACACACAAAATTTTTTTTGGATTTTTTATACAATGAACTACACTAAAAGGGTGTTTATTTAGGCCACAAGAACAAAAGGCAATGTATACATCATTGTTAATACAGATGTGCGAAATGCACAATGTAAACATTTTCAGTAACTTTTACTTCTCATGTAAAAATTGCTAGGGATTCAATAAAATCAATTAAGGTAAAACAAGTTTATCTAAGGTCAAATATATTTCAAATATTCTAACAACAATTTTTAAAAAATAATTTTAAACACACACAAACTTACAGTTCACTTCATAATTCCTAAACGTGGCGAGCTTTGGATGATTACTTCACTAAAATCGCTATTGTCGGTCACTGATACAAAAAATTTATTTAATTAACAAAACAATTAAGTACTTCATCAAACCAACAAATTTAAACTTCACAACGTAAACACTTATTTGCTTGTGCTTCGTGATGGTCACAGAAAATGGCAAAACAAACCCTTTTACAGATCAGCAGGCGCATTTTGATAATTCATTTCAGTGAGGAGATGTTCTAAAAAGGCACCTACAACAAATTAAATTTAATGAAATACCCAAATACAAAAATAATTAACTTCAAATATAATATTCCAATGCAACCAGCAAGGAATAATCGCATATAGATCAGTTATGAAGAGAAAGAGCTTAATCTGGCAATGGCACTTCACCGGGTGGGTGGAGACCTTTCACATAGGCATAATGTTTCTATGAAGTACCACAATGTTTCTAAATATTTTGAAAGCCTTTGCTCTATTATAACTCAGAAAAATTGTACATTATTCTATAAGCATAATTTTAACTATCAATGCTGTAATTATCATTAAATTTCTTCATTACAATGTTTAATACCCAGTAATATTTTCTTCCATACAAATAGAAAATATTGCCAACATAACACACATACCACAACAACCATCACCTAACAGTACTTTTTGCAAATGGGGGCCTTTACTGTTTACAAGCTGTGTAGGTTGATCACAATGTCTGTCACAATTGACTGAATTTATATGAAATGGAGAAAACATTCTACAAATACAAATGAACAGGCATGTGCGTGCGCAAGTATGCCCACACACACACACAATACCAGTGCATCAGAGCAAGGGTGTGGCTGTGAGTACGGCATTTCAAAGTTAACCTCAAAAATTTTTTTGCAACTAGGGATCTGCAAATAGTAGATTTTAATGTTCAAATATTTTTGAAATTGAATAGTAAAATTTTTACAAATAACATGTGAATAGCTTTAAAGTTGAATAGTTAAAATCTATCTGTGGTTATGAAAAATCACCCAATGTATGTATTTAGAGACTGATTGATAAGCACTCTAGAGAGAAGATTAATAATGGACACTCATCACACACAAACATACTGCCTCGCCATCTTGGTATTCACTGTTCCTCCTGAGAATGCTGCTGGACTACTTGCGAGATAATGTACACATGCGCGCAGCAGACTGTATAGTTCCATACCCACACACATGATATAGTACAAGAATATATACAACATACCGTCCGCCGAGACAGACTGAGGTCTCTAAGAGTACACACACAAACAGTCACACTACGTACAAAATATCACATTTTGAGAACTGGCGAGCATTACTGGGTTGGCAGGTGGTAAGCTTGTGTAATGGTTACACAACTGTCCCTTTCGGACTGTCCCTTTCGGGTGCGCATTTCCACCACTGTGATGATGTTGTCTGCTCCAGGATGTAACTTGGCGACTCTGGCCAAGCACCAGCTCAATAGGGATATACGTTCCTCCCTTATAAGAGCCGAATCTCCCACAGCAAGTCCTGATTGGTTGGTTTGCCACTTGCCCCGAGGTTGCAGCTGTACAATATACTCATGATACCATCATCTCCAAAACTGATTGGAGAGTGCACACACCATTTTCCATCTCCGGGACAGGCAGAGTGCATTATCATTGTTCTCATCACATGATTCAGGGACAGCTACAAGGGGCATACCAACAAAAAATACCCTGGTGTAAGGGCAGCAAAGTCACATGGGTCGGATGATGATGGTGTTAATGGTCTGGAATTGAGGACAGCTTCAACCTTAGTACACTATGTCATTAACTCCTTCCTCCAAAGTGAGAATCTGATTGGCAATGACTTGCCTGAGCTGGTATTTACACCTTGATGAGGACTTGCTGGGGAAGAAAATTAAAATTAATGGAGTGAGTCAAAGAGAAGCTTTCAACAATGGGAGTCTTGAGAAGTTGGATAAATGATTGTTGACGCTGCCTTGCTGCATCCACAAAATTGGTCCCACAATCAGAATAGACTTTCGTGCACAATCCTAGTCTTGACACAACCGTGTTAAGGCTGCAACAAAACTGTCAGCAGTTAGATCAGTCACAACCTCAGTGTGCACTGCCTTAGTCGCAAAACAAATGAAGATGGACAGGTAAACCTTCTGAGTAATGCCACAATGTAAGTTGTTTAGTCTGATGGAAATGGGTCCAGCATAATCCACTCCCGCCTGCTTAAAGGTTCCAGAGGACATAACTCTCTCTGCAGGCAAATCACCCATAAGTGGAGGAGTGTTCACAGGTCAACACCTCAAGCACTGCACACACTTGAAGACTCCAGATCGAATTAGGAATCTGGGGATATTGTCATCATGCCCCTACACGGTGGACACTTGCCACTGTTCAAGTGGGTGGACTAGCCAATATGGGCCATGCCACCAGAGGCCATGAGAGAGGTCAGGAGGGAGTAGGCCACGAGATGCACAATCCGACGGATAATTTTGAGACCTGACCTGTTTCCACAGCTGAGGAGGAACCCATTCTTGAATTTGAGACATGCGATTAGCCACAAAGGTTTTCAACAAGTATGGAGGTGACTTTATCCAAGCAAGAGCAACACTGGAATCAATCCACACATGGGTTGCAGAGATATGACTGAGCAAATTGTGGCAATAGAAGATCAATCTTCCCAGTAAATGAGTGTCACACAATTCTAAATGAGAGAGAGCCAATTTTTTCAGAGGAGCTACCTGTGCCTTTGCCATTACCAGATGCACACACACGTTCCCTTCAGTGCTTGTACTGCCCCCTCTTCTTCACTGTCTATTGTTCTGGTGCTTGTGGATGCCATTTATTTCGTGGTTTCTCAATTCTGCATGCCATGGATATGGCCACACGAAGTTCCAGGTGGGTCCCACATGGTTTCCCGTAGCTCACGTCTTGGGGCTGGTTCATTGGGTTGCAGAGGTGCAGACTCCTTCGGCTGCACTGCGTTGCCATCTGGAACCATGGCTCTGCTGCATCCTCTCTGATACTGGGATTCAGGGCCAAGGGTTAGGACTCGACCTCTGCCCCGACTGGTAGTTCAGGTGCAGACTCATCCATTTGGGCTTCGGATCTCACCAGCGACACTCCATTACCATCCGGCAATACGGCATTGCTGAACTCATTCTCTACTGCAGGAGTCGGAGTAAGGATTCAGAGGTGACCCCTGTCTCGACTGCTGGTGTGGGTACTGACTCATCTGTCCGCAGTTCAGGGCTCGCCAGCTGCTTCTCGCTGCCATCCAGCACTGCAACACAGCTGGGCTCTTCTTGTGGTGTAGATTCTCAGCGAGGCAACAAGAGAGGTGTGCCCAAGTGTTCACAGTATTTTGCGGACTGCCAGGACAACTTAGACGAGCTACTTTGCCCCTGGATGTGTGTACTCGGAAGGGGTAGAGAGGAAAGATCTGTGGGAACCAAATCGCGTGAACAGGAGGTATGTTCGCGTGGGTGTGGTGCTCCCTCATGATCAGGGTCCGAACTTCTTCTAGCCAGTGTAGCATGGAGATATTCTGGAAACTGCTCTGCAGGTTATGGAAGGCGGACTGCTGTTCGACCCTCCACTTTCACCTAACTTCTTTTTCCAGGAGGGAGTTAACGGGGATATAATCTTTTCTAGGTTAGGTATGAATTCTTACAGCCAATTGCATAGCCCCAAAAATCTTCTTAGCTGTTTCTTTGTGGTGGGTTCTTCGGCCTCCAATATGGTGTGAATACTTTCGGTCTGCAGGTAGCTGCCTTCTGTGGTGACTACATAGCCTAAGCAGTCAATATTTGTTTTGCCAAAGTGACTCTTTGACAACCTACACGTGAGCCAGTGGATCTGTAGGCGCTCCAGTACCCGTTGAAGGTGAGTAAGGTGCTCCTCCCACGAGTTTGAATAGATGATTACGTCATCTAGGCACCCAAGGAAAAACTGGCCTAAGTAGCCGACGAGTACTTCTGCTGACATCAATAATTGAAAAGTAGCACGGGCGTTCTTCAGGCTAAAGGACATCACTTTCAATTGGTGTGTTTCATCCTCAGGTGTGATGAATATGGTATACTTTTGACTGTTGCGGTTCACCTATATCTGCCAATATCCGGCTTGAATGTCCCAGGCTGAAAACATTCTTTGCCGCCCCTATGTCCCTTAGCGTATACATAAGGTTGATAGCTGGCGGGGTGATAGGGTGAATGATGTCATTCTGTAATTCTCAGTTTTTCTTGCATAAGAGAACTACACGTGAATTATAGGGTGAGTCTGAAGGTTCCACCATCCTTCATGGTCTGGACCTGGTTAATGACAATCTCCTTCCTCCTGGGAAACATCCAGTAGGGGCAGCAATAAATTGCCTTGTCTTGGGTATGGGTAAGCCAAATTTTTTTCTGGATATTCCTGGTCTGACACAGGGGTCCTCCATATCCGAAGGCTCAGGAAAACTTAGCATGTCTTATAGTTGCTCAAATTTTGGTTCTCCAATTGGTGATTTATTGCCTCTGGTTAATAGGTGGGCGTATTTGTTCAGATGGGTTTCTGTCCCAGTTCACGGTCATATGTTCTTTGTTGCCGATGCATATTCTGCATTGCCCATAATCAATGAAACATTCCTGCTGGCGGAGCCAAGGCTTGCCTAGTATGATTTCTTCACCTGTTTGCGGGGCCACTAAAAATTCTGCTGTTCTAATTTTGTTACCCATGCCAATTTCTAGTGTGGCCGCCCCCTGGAAAATATGGGTACCCCGAGCACTAAGGAACGACATGTGCCAGCACACCGGGACCTGCAAGACCTTCTTGGATATCGGGACACGGTATGGCTGGGATTGAATGGAATGAGCAAGAGCTGTTCGTCATTACGTCAGCCAATGTGAGACTTGCTGCAGAGGGAACGCATATCCTAGGGCACCACCAGCAGCAAAACCTCGGAGGCCCAAGACAGCGTGGACACACCTGGTAGCCAATTTAATGGGGCCCTATCCCAGGAGCACCAAAGGCAACCAGTACCTATTGGTGGTCACGTATCTCTTCTCCAGGTGGGTAGAGGTCCTCCCTCTACCTAACCAAGAGACCATGCCTATAGTCTGAAAACTGGAGAACAACGTGTTTACTCGCTGGAGTTATCCACAAGCCATTCTTACGGATAATGGAACCCAATTTACCAGTGCCCAATGGCAACCAGCCTGTAACCACTGGAGGATAGAGACGTGGACAACCCCTCCTTACCAACCTCCAAGCTAACCTCACTGAGAGGAGGAACCAGGAAATAAAACAATGCCTCCATATCAGTGTGGGAAATGACCACAAACACTGGGATAAACATATTCCCACTATCCTATTCGCCCTCCGTTGGTAGACTAATGAGGCAGTCAACACCAGCCCCAGTCAACTCCTGGGCCAACTACTTCGCAGACCCACGGATTGGCAATGGAAGAATGAGCGTACCAACATGCCGCAAACCAAAGACGTAAGACTAGTCATGTTAGCTCGCACAAAAGAAGCTTAAGATGCCCAGTACAACTACATCTGCAAGAAGTACCCACCATCCAAAACCGGCGTAAGAGACCTTGGTGAAGTAGTACTGGTAAAAAGTCACCCTCTCAGTAAAGGCAGTAATCGGGTTCAGCACCAGCCTAGCCAGCAAGTGGGACGGCCCGTATACAGTAGTTGGATGACAAAAACACGTCTAGTGGGTGGAAGACGTTCGAGGACGAATCCGAAAAGCCACGCGGGGTCAGGAGTGCCCCTTCCCCGGAGCATTGGCAGAAATCAAAAGCGAAGTAACAACTGACGAAGCTTTCAACCTACTGGACGGCGAAGATGAACCAGCTGACATAATGCAAGACCTAGCGGCCCCTCATTCGCAAGGCAAGTGAATGGGACCGCCAACAGGTAGAGGAGCAGTCTCTGTCAGATCCCTGCCCTCTACACCTACTAGTTATTCTCACAAGTGATATGCCACATGTGAGTGAACTACCCCGGCAAGCAGCGAGGTCTCTTGGCGGAGTCCCCTGGACTGAGAAACCAGACAAGGACCTCACCGTTCCAACCGAATAACAGAACAATCTGAAATCATCCAGGCGAAGGAGGCGGAAGAACCCAGCAACACTTACCCCCAGCCTACCGCTACTCCAGAACCAGGGGTTGTCGCAACACACACTTAAATAGAGTCAAACGCAGATCCGGAGATAGCCCCGCCGGTGGAACCTACATCACCAAGCCCCGCTGAAACCGATGAGCCCCCATCACAAGCAGTACCCGAAGATCAGCAGGATATCAACGAAGTAAAGAAGTCTTCCCAACAGTCTCAGATATCCTCTGAAGTGACTGGACAGGTGGAACACAACCCCACCAACGATCTCCACACACCCGCTGAAGGTACCAGTGAAAAACCTGCTAACGTCCCCGACG
Source organism: Dryococelus australis (assembly GCA_029891345.1). Lineage (NCBI taxonomy): Eukaryota > Metazoa > Arthropoda > Insecta > Phasmatodea > Phasmatidae > Dryococelus > Dryococelus australis. Next base: position 176,679,380 of record CM056995.1, read on the forward strand.
ATGAGGAGCCCGACAGTGCCCTCGCTCATGGGATGTCTAGCATAACAGGGATGTCTAACAGCGAAACAGACGTTCTGCACCCGTCTGCTGAAGACGCAGTGACTTTGCCATTCAATAAGAGTGCCGCCGAGGTGTTAGGCCCATCCCTCCCTCTGGCCAACAGTATGGATGTAGATGGTAACAACGTCCAGCAGACACCCTGCCAGGAGATGACTTTGCCATTCAACACAAGTGCCGCCAAGGTGTTAGGGCCATCCCTCCCTCCGGCCACCAGTACTGATGTAGATGTCTTCAATGGCACCCAGAAACTTCCTACCCAACGGGTACGAAACCGTGTAGTCGAGGTCAAGGTCCCTACCATGCTGCTCCCTCACACTGCCTCATCGTCCCTGGTTCCTGTGTCCTCCCCTATGGTTGCAGAAGAAGACGATGCCCCTGCATCATGTGCTGACCCCCATGGCTGATGTCCCCTCTTGCCACCAAAGCTGGATCAACGTCTGGTCAGTACAGAGAATCACCGTGGCGACCCACTGCACGTTTCAGGTGGACGTACCCTGAAAATCACGAGCTTCGGCAGAGGAGAAGACTGACAAAGAACAACACAGCCAACACGTAAGTCAGTGCTCCATAATACTAGGCTGCGAACCAGTGATAAATGTAAATAGACACCTGTAGGACTTGTTATAGCCCTATTCGTAAAGCCTCAGTTCACAACAGTAGCAGACAAACAATAATTGAGATTATTATAGTGAATTGATACTTAGCAACACTCGTCAGCTATCGTCAACAGTTTACGAGTGAAAGAACGAACAGTATTGACGTGTGCCCGGTTCGACTAACAGGCACAATGGTCGAAGATTTTGTCCGCTAGACCAAAAGCGGGGTGGTTTAGTTTTGATAGACTGTATTAGGTGAGGGGTGTTGGTGATTGAGAACACTGTTGTCCTGGTTACTGCTGGAGATGCTGTTCGGGATTACAACCGAAGCAGACGCGACTGTTAGGTGACTGAGTTCGGTGGCGCGGTCCCGTTCTGATGGCCCTTCCTCCGTGGAAGATGCGAGTGCACTGAACTGCTTGGTAGCAAGGAACGCTGTGTGTCGTTCCCTACGTTTACGGCCGTGCCTATGGTCGTAAGGCATCAAGTCTCTGCTTACAGTATGCTAGGTGCACCCTGACGTGAACAAACTAAACACAGTTTACAGTGTCAGTCTGGTTTTGGCTTGCTGACCAGGCTCTGTTAAGCCTCCACAGATCCCCCCTACTATATGTGGGCTGATCAGACATGGGGAGCTGTTTGGGTCACCAATGTCGCCACTTGATGTGCGTCCACACAGGGATGGGTGGCAGGTCTCAAGCTACGAGATAGCCCAGCACTAACAATGCTGTGAGATAAGGTAACTCGAGACTGTTGCTTCTCCCTGGGTGAAGGTCTTACTGGTGGTTGTGACTCCTCTGTTCCTCTCCGCCGGCACTAGTAGAGTGCTGTGGCAGTTCGAAAGCAACAGATGGCCATCTAATGGATGTGTAGAAAATATGACGGACCCCTGAATGGCGCACGTGGTTGAAGTTAATTTGGTTATATCAGTTACCCGGTTCTTGTCACTAGTGTACGTAGCAACCTGTGTATAGCAGGCCAACAGACACATACTCTCAGAAATAAAAGCTGTAAGGTAGGAAACAAATGTAAGTTTATTGATGGTTAAATAAACATGCGACTCGTGCTACCTCCTACCAGGCAATTGAGTGCTGAAGGTTACTATGCTGCCCAGGTGTAGGAGACTTGGTTCTAATGGAAAAGCGGGAAAGAAATATCTAAACGAGAAAAGATATAATATTTCTAAACTGTTCTAATAAAGATGTCTTGAGGAGACAAAGTGAATTTAAAATGTGTTAGTGAGCATGTTCGCTGGTTGTCTGGTTGACTGATAGTCGACGGTGAAGAAGCCGCAGGGGGCGTACTCAAAGCATCGAAGTTCTCTGGAGGTCCCAACACTAGACAATGCGGTGGGATGTCTCAAGAGATGAACAAGAATGACTCCCAAGCTCGGCAGCATCCTGACATATAGTGGAAGCCTGTAGGTTGCCGACGCAGGGTGTAGGGAAGGCGTGACAACATTCTGCCCTGGTTGGCATGGGAAGACTCTGGTCAGCGTTTCTGCTTCGTGCCTCGTCAGTAGCACTCAGCCTTGCCCGAGGTCTGGGCAGCTTGTAGGCTCTCAGCGTGAGGGGGGGGGGGGGGGGGGGGCTGCCAGGTTGCGCATCCTCCAGGTGAAGAGAATATGCTCATAAGTTTCTGTTGCCTATAGGGAAGGCAACGTGTCTCATAAGTCAGTAGAGGTGGAAGAGATACTCTTGGCGATGAGTCTTAATCAAATTAGATTAGTTGTATAAGCAACACATGTCAGTATATATGAGTAACAGTTACTTGCGATCAATAATGTAAACATTTTACATGTTATATTGAGGGCATGTCAATGGCCTTCACTATGAACAGACAATGTAGGCATCAGTTATTAGTTGCCGTGTATAACACGTAAAAGATACCACAGTGATTAGACAGTTAAGCATAACTGGCAGTTACATAGCCATTCTAAGACACCAGTGCTACACGTATTTTATTCCACCAAGTCTCGTTGTAATCTAAACAAGTGGCAGACAGTCTACTTCTAAACTGTAACACCTATACACTCACATTGTTTACATGAAGATAGACACTTCACCATGTACAGTAAGATTTAAATAATTAGAATGGACTCCCTCAACGGAGAGGATAAGGATAGCTTAAGTTTTTTAATAAAATAATCACTTATACGTAGTTAGGTAAACCTGTAAATATTACTATGTGTTTTCAAAGGTCTATGTGAAGAGATAATCCTATGGGCTAACATCTACGAACTGACAGATCATTGGTTCGACGTGTGTCCAATTAGACTGACTGGACATAGTAGTTACAGATTTTACTTACTAGACCAAAAGCGACTTAGGTAGCGGGGATGAGGCGAGGAGTGTTGGCTAGTTCTGATACGCTCTCACCTCTAGTAAGGTAGTTGAGGTAAGTTTAGTCTTAAGCGGGGTTAATGCTTGCACAAATGTTCCAAAGTCGTGCTTCTTTCATCCAGAAGATCAAGTTGTCCCAACCTAGGCAAACTTCCACTCCAGTTAAGAAGCAGTAGACAACAGGGAGATACTTGTAGCTGGTACGGACACACAGTGGAAACTCAATTAATATTACTGGTGCAGGCACGACTGCTTGAAGTCTGAGTTCGGCGGCACGGATCCGTTCCGCCTGTCTATCCTGCGTAGGATAGGGTGATATTTTCCTTGGCCAGGCAGCAGGGTAAGCCAGGTGTTGCTCTCTACGTCTCCTACCACTCCTCCTCTCGTGAGGCATACAGTAACAGTTCTATAAATCACACAGTGCACTGAAACGGAAATACTTACAGTGTACCCAAACAGTGACTTGTCGGCCGGCTCGATAAGAGTCCCCACTGATCCCACACCGAAGGCAGACTGATCAGGGACATTGAGCCGGAGTCATGCCAAGCCTGTACTGGTTGGGCATCCACCCAGAATGCCCGGCAGCACTGCAGGTCACCGTCACCGCAAACTAATAGTGCGAGTGGTGCGAAGTAACTTGAGTGTGTCGTGCCTCCTGGTGTGAAGGTGTTACTAGTGGTTGGGACAATACTGTTTCTTCCCCACGAGCACTAATAGTGTTGTGTATTTGATGGGAAGAAACAGGTAGCCGTCTAATGGGTATGTCTTAGTTCGGTTTAATAACTTTCCTGGATTCCGTTGGCAGTGCACAGTGTAATCTTCCTCCAACTGTGAATACAGATATATATCCAGGAAATAAATGTAGTGAAGTAGAAAGCAACGTGTGTTTATTGAAATTCAATACACACGTGACCTGTGCTACCTCCTACCAAGTTGAGGATATCTGAAGGTAACTGAGCGGTTCCAGGTGTAGGTGAGCTGGTTCTAAATAAACGGGAAAAGCTGAGTCTAGACAAAAATTAGAGTTACAGTTAAACTACTAATTAAAGGTGTCTAGAGGAGACAAATGAAGTTAAAAGAAGAAAGTTAGTGTTTGTATGTCGCCAGATTGACTGGTCGTCGATGCACGTAGTTGGTTGCTGCAAAGGCGTACTTGTAGGTTTTGTAAATTCTCTAGAGCTCCCGAGCACTAAGAGTGCTGTGGGCGGTGCAAGAAATGCGAAAGAATGACTCCAAAGCTAGGCTGCTGCCGGACATATATAGTGGTAGCTTGTAGGCTGCTGGTGTGGTAAGCGGGGGAGGCGTGACGTCCTCCGGCCCTGGGTGGCGTGAGAATTATCTCGTCAGTGGTTCTGGCATCGTGCCTCGTCAGGTCTGCTCGGCTGTGCCCGAGGTCTGGGCAGCTTGTTGGCATTCAATGCGGGCGGGGGGGAGGGGGCATGCCTGCCGGGATGTGTGCCTTCCAGGTGAGAAGGAAAAATAATAGAAGTTCCCGTTGCCTGTAGGGGTAGGCAACATGTTGCTCATGTCTGTACAGATGGAAGCAGTTCTCCTAGGTGATGAGTTAGAGTTGTATTATAATAGGTGTAGAAGTGGAAAGCGTCAGGTTTCACATTAAATATTTTCTTCACAAGGGTATTATGTCCATTTGTTTCATTTTGCAGCTTCGAAACATTTTAACCTCGACCAAGAGTTAAACCAAAGACTAAGCCTGAGGGCTTCATCGTAATCCCGTACAACTAATACAAGCAATGCAAAATGAATTCAGTGATTGTTTTGAGTGCCATGTTTCAGTCTGTAGAGTTAAATCGTACACATGTGTTGATTCCATAATATTATTCTTTAGTGTACTCACTTTTAAATCGGTGGCTAGCTAGCCCCAGGTGACAGAAGGCTTGGGGTAGGCAACCTCCATTATGTCACACGGTTGGCTTGCGGTGAGACCTACAGGTTGCCCCAACGAGATAGCCAGGTTTTCCTCCAACTTAATACACCACCGCAAGCAACGCCATAGTTATTTTCCTCCCTGCCTTCTGCGAGTAAGGCCTTGTACATATAGTGTTTCCCTTCATTTTTGCGAGCAGTTTTCTTTGTGTAATTATCCTTTTCAGTATTCTGATGTATGTATATATTTATATTACGTATACACAGTGCTTATGCAGTAAATAACACTGCCCGCTTATTCATGGAGGTTGTGTGGGACACCTGGTACAGCGCATCACCCTTGACAGTAAACTCTCCACAGGGGGGCAAACACATTAACAGCACGTGTCGGCCAGCCGAGCGAGGGGACGAGCAGAAGAGAGGAAAAGCCAGCTCGCTGAGAGAGTCAGAATTACGGCTGACTCCTTGCCCAGCCCGACATGTTTTATGCCACCCCAGCACACAGAACACGTGCTCATACAGATGCCAACCACTTTGAACTTAAGGAACCTGCCTAGGATTTTGAAATTTTTTTGAAAACAGCTCCCTCATGTTTAGACCTTTTAGACCAGCCAGAGAGGGGGATTAACTCTGCTGTCCCTTTCTCCACCTTTACCGACGACGGAAGAGATCCATAGCAGCAAATTGACGTGTGCCTCTTATAGAGCATCGGGCGGGTAGGCTGCTGGCTAGGTTCAAAATCGATCTGTGATAGAGCTGGTTTGCGATTGCGGGGTTTTGGCTTGGCCACTGGTTTACCTCCCACTTCCAGTCGAGGGGTGCTCATTGACGTTGGTCTAATGACAGACTTCCTGGCCCGACTGGTTAGTGGCAACGGCATCTGCTGGATGGCTTGGCAAGGAGACGTGTTCAGCGGCAGCTGGCGGGCTATCAGCCCACTGGTGCTGGTTAAAGGAGTTACATCTAGGTTGTCAATGTGCTCCACACCTAGGTCTAAGGGTATGCCTAGGCGGAGGATCTCTATGACTGGGTGTACAGCCTCACGGAGCTTCAACAGGGGATCAAATAGACAACTGGTTGGAACTGTGAGGTGAGGCCTCAACAGTTGGCGGATGGCGTGAGCTCAATCCCGAGAGGTGAAAAACCTGAAGGCCGGGGCTGATGGTTTAATCAGGGCTGGTTTACCAGACAGGATAGAAGCTGCCCTCCTGTTGCTCCACATACTACTCCTTCTATGGGTGAAGGCATTTACTAAGGACTTGGGTGCTATGGTACACTTCCGCAATGGGGTGGCAGGCAACAATAACCACAGCTAGAGTGTGATTCGGAAGGGGTAGATCCTTCCTTGCCATGCCTGGCACTCCCTCCTGCATTTTTATATGATGTGGAGGTAGTGGGTTAGTTGACAAGGGGAATGTAGTCTCTTCATCGTGTGTCTTGCTAATGGTCGCGGCTCTACCGTACGTGTGCACCGAGTACCTTTACGTGCCTAGTCCACAGTATGGGTGGCCTCTAATGGATAGTGTTTGCTTACGTACATCCAGTCCTTTTTTAGGGGATGGGCTGCAGTCCTGCACTAAGATCAGCAAATAAGTTTTAAATCTGTGGTTCCCTGCCTCTCAGTTGTGGGGTGTCGCTTACAGGGTATAACTAAGTACAAATCGCAAAAGAAAAGCAGGCGGCGGTTTAAACTGGAGATGTGTTTTATTCTATCCAGAATAAGACAAGGTGACCCGTACTCTCCTACAGTAACCAAGGCTCTGATTAACTCTTCAGAAGGAAGCAAAAACAGATGAAGGTACCTGTCGGCTTGAAGAGCAAAAATAAAAGAGCACAGAGCAACAAATAGGTAGCCATGATAACAACTAAACCCTAACTGAAGCTAAGTGGGTGTCCTGAAGGGATTTAGGGGGAGTATGGGTAGTGGGTGTTGACGGCAATGACAAGAGTTAAGTGAAGAATGATGAATCTTCTGGAGTTGTAACATGTGCAGGAAGAAGTACGGTGTTGGTAGCTGAAGATCAACTGGTGGTCTCTTGTGAGGAGAGCGGTAGAAAGCAAACAGAGCAGAAAGCTTTGGCATGACTTGTGCGAAGGCGAACTGCTAATGTGAACTGATGTGTGTGGCGGTGCAGGGAAATATATTTCATGCGCTTGAGGATGGCGGAGGTAGCTCCTCCCTTTGTAGCCAGAGCCGAACTCTGCTGCCATCTCTCGGGGCGGTGGGAAGCAGGTCCCCCAGCTATGCGGGGTTGTGTCGGCTGCACGAGCTCAGGTGCAGTTTCACCAATGTGGTTTACTGTATATTCGCATTTAATGGTGTTATAGGTATTTAAGGTGGGGGCAATTTAATATATTCTTCTTCCGGGTGCATTACAGTCTCCAGGCATTCCCCTTATTCGAGATGTAATGTTGGTTTGGGTAGCTGCAGTTCAGGGCTGCATCGCTTGTAGACACGTGGCACACCACGTGAGGATGTGTAGTTGCAGCAAAAAAAGAAGTATTCTATATATGCATCACACATCAAAATACAACAATAATAATAATGTAAAAAATTATGTAAGTTTGACTAGATAATTGCATTCAGCCTAAACAACAAATCTCAAATAATAATAAAGAGTTTAACATTTTTTGCAGGAACACACAAATCTCCATTACCACTAGTGAAGAAAAGTGCTTTGTGTGAAAAAAAAAATAAAAGCTTCATAAAATGACAGAAGCTTCCCATTTAATTAGTTTGATTATTGCAAGTAGGAATAAAATTGTTACATCATTATGATAAGCAAAACAAAATTTGTCAGTAGAACCCCAAACCCAAATCATAATTCTGTATTTATAAGCAGCCATGCGACACCCACTCAGCCATTTCTACACTTATGAAACTGATTCAAGATATAGGAATATAACATCCATACTTTCGAAAAAATTTAGATGCATTTGACGCATGACAGCATGCTGCACAGCACAGCTGCGCTATCTATGGGCGACTTCGCTCCATCTACGAGTGACCCTCACTCGGGGGAAGTCATTATAAGTGGCAGAAATGATTTCACGTGTCAAGCAAGCAGACGCCAAACATTGGACAACCAACTACATAACAATAATGAATGTGATTAATCATGGAATGCATTGCCTGCCTAGAATCCCGCCTGCAAGCGCCACCCCTACGAAAAAATTAAATAATTTTGAAATCCACTACCCTTCAGTTTAGCAGGGGAAGAAGTTCCAAACAACCCCAGAGATGGCATCACCCCTGTGACCTTGTGATCTCACATCCGGCCCAGCCTAAGAGAGAGTTGTTTAAAATTGCCATCGCCTCCAAACGGGGAGATATGAAATGAGCGGTGCTCCAGCACCCTGAAAAATCAAGCCCTGCGCCCTGTGCCAGAAGGCTACTCTACCCCCTGCACCCTGAAGGATTGCTGATGAGAGGATTTAAAAGTATAAATTGACACATGCCGCTCCTACACCTAACCAACTACAATTACAACTTATCGCTAAGTGTTTCTACTTCCACTGCTACAAACGTGAGAGACACGTACGAGACTTTGAAGATGAATTCTCGGCTAGCTACTCTACCAGGCAACAGGAACTTATAAGCGAATTCTCGTCACTTGAAGGTTATTCAACCTGGCAAGAACCATCCCCCCCCCCCCAAACTGAGAGCCAATAAACTGCCCAGATCTCGGGCAAGGCTTAGCGCCGCCGAAGAGGCACAAAGCAAAAATGCTGACTACTACTGACACGAGTGTTCCGTCTTCCACGCCAATCAAGGCAGGCTGCTCGCCCTCCCCGCAGCCTGCAAGCTCCGCCTACATAAATCCGTGCACAGTGGGGCTCCAGCAGTCATTCTTGTTTCTTCTCTCGCAACATCCTGACCACTACCTAGTGCTGGAACCTACAGAGATCTATGAAGTCTTACGTACGCCTCCTGAGGCAACTTCCATTAATGATGACCAGTCATTCAGCGAACACGCTTATACACATTAAATTCACATTTTCTCTTCCACCCACCTGTTTACTTAGTACAGTTAAACAGTAATTTACTTTGTATTCGTTTAGAACTATTTCCTTTCCCTTGAAACCCAGAACCAGGTCGCCTACACCTGAATAACGCAGTTACCTTCAACACTCCACTGTTTGGTAGGAGGTAGTACGGGTCGCATGTTTATTGTGGTCTCAATACACATCTATTGTTCTATACCACTAAGCTTTTCTTCTTTAGAGTACTTTTCTGTTTACCCGCTCGATACAATATACAACGTGCACTGCTGACAGGAACCGGGAGATTGTTACTTAACCGAATTCGTCTGGCTACAGACCCCCTTCAGGAGTCCGTGAGTCTAGCAACACATACATTACACGGTCACCTGTTTCTTTCCACCAACCCTATATGCAGGAAAGGCAGGCTGAATGGGACCACCCCGCCACACTCAAGACGCCAAGCAGTCACGGCTGCTCCGGTCATAATTATATATTTTCACCATCTTTCTCAACCAGCCAGGAGTACCACCTCGGTGCTGAGCAGGTTAGTATATCAGACAGAGGCTAGGCACGGCTGGGCCAATCCACACTTCTAGAGCAGAGAATCATCTGCCTGGAATCGCCGCTTCAGAGTGGGGCGAGCTAGCCGCCACTGAGTGAGAACAACACATCACCAGCACCCTCCAGGATGACGGTGTAAGTTAATAACCAACACCCCTAGTCAAACACCGCTAAGCCTAATTAAAAACCACGCTATTGGTCTAGTGTTAAAATCCTAGATGAACGTACCATTCACACTTAACCGGGCATGTGTCAAGAGATTATCTGGCGCTCAATGTGGGGTGTCACACCCCGTAGCGCCCATAACCACTAAACTGTCGGTCTCGGAGGACAATGCTGCCACAAGCGAAAACCACGACAATGAACATGACATACCCGACGTACAGTGTAGCCATGCCAACTGTCCAGGCAGTGACTCACTGCGAATACAATCCACATACTGCGCTAAAATATTCCATTATGTCTGCCTAGGCTGGCCTGAAGAGGCACGTGATACCGAGTGATCGGAATACCACTGTGCCGCTTGCTGTCAGCAACCCAAAAGCTTCTGCAATGAAATCACTTGTCCCGGTCAAGGCATTAGTTGTATCAGGTGCACGACATACAGCGATCCCTATCATCACTTATGTATAGGATGGCCTGATTAACGAGTTTCTATGCCAGGGATGGCCTACCAGTGCGAGAGGTGCCAACCAAAGCATACCTCTCACTCCCGTAGATCCAAGCCGTCCCGTATCTACATACAACCGGAGACAGCACCTGGCCATCCAGCAACCGGTAGACAACATTCAGATTACCGACTTTACAGGCCGACCCCATTAGGACATGGTAGCATTCACGCAAGAATGCAAAAAAGAGTTAAGGGCAACGGACCTGCACGCAAAACAGTGGGTCAACCAGGCCCAATTACATCTGAAAGCCTCGCCCTCACCTGGTGGGAAAGATATGGTGAATTCTAATGGACTGGAAGCAGTTCAGTAACAGGCTCGCGTGGAATTCACCGGGCGAGAAGGTGTGGCCAGACTCAGGTATCATGATGACAAAGGTGAAATCTTTGTATGAAGGAAGAAACAGATGTTTCGACAAGTGTTCCCCGGAGTCGACGAAGTTACTGCTGTTCGTTCCATCAGTTGGATGTTACTACTTAGTCTCAGGAACATCCTGCTTACAACTAAACCTACCACTTTGGACGAACTGGTTAACCGAGCCCGAAAAGCAGAACAAAACTTTGCAACGCAGGCTAGTTATGAAAAAACTGTATTGACCAAGGTCCCTGAAGTTCGAGCTCCACCAGTTGCACCTCTTAAAAGTGAACCAGCCCCAACCACTTGCATGGCATTCGTACCAAATGCTGGTTCTGCCGAAAGAACCACTAGAGTAACGACTGCCCCCGGAAACCAGAGGGGTCCGCCATTCCACCTAACAATGTTAATTGAACGCCAACAACTTTCCCCGCAAGACCGACGGGAAAACCTACTTCCAATAGTAATGCCAAGGAAAATGCCGCTGCCGGGGTGCGAAGCAGGCACACCCCCATGGACACCAAGGTCCCATCATCATCCAAGGTTTAAATGAGGAACCATAAGTCCCCATAGCCCCTCATACAGACGTAGAGATAACGAGGAAAGGAGTGCTGGCGCTACTTGACTCGGCAACAATAGGGCACTTTATCCGAAGAAACCTCCTGACTGCCGAGCAAATAGCGGACATGCGCCCCCAACGGAAAATCGTGCGAATGGCCCAGCATGATACTACTCTCCAGGTTGAAAGCCAAATTACCTTACAGGTAAATCTGCTTCGCCTTTTGGCGTCTACCGAATTTATACTATCGCCAGCAATTTCTGAAGCAGTAATAATAGGTTGCCCATGGCTGCGGCAACAACAGTGCATCAACACCGTATGAACATTGTACTTACGCATATTAAATGAACATGCAAGCGCCTTCAGGCAAGGGGGGGGGGGGGGGGGGTTGTTATGCCAGACTAGGTCGACCCAACATGAGATCTGGATGACAACCGACCCTACAGGATGTCAGCACACCGCTGTGACTTAATCATGGAAGGTAAATGACATGAAAGACCCGGGAATAGTGAAACCCTCGAATTCACCATATAATTCCCACATAGTCCTCGTCCCCAAGACGGAAAACTTAGATTCTGTGTCAATTATAAAGGTCTAAACGAAGTAACACACCCTAGTGCCCCCCCAACTACTGACCTAACACATACCCGGCGTGACATTGGAATGGCGAAATTTTTTAGTACCCTAGACATGGAGTCTGGGTATTAGCAGATTGCATACACCCGAACAGCAGCAAGTACACTGCATTTACTACACCTGAGGGCGAAACTGTTCAATTCCAAGTAATGCCATTTGGGTTGAAGAACGCCCCTGCCACATTCTAACACCTCATGTCCGCGGAGGTACTAACTGGTTACATCGGAGAGTTTTGTATACCTTGATGATATAATCATTTGTACCAATAGCTGGGAAGAGCATCTTGAACACATACAGTGAGTTCTTGAACGACTAGAACTCCATGGGATGACTTGCAAGCTGTCAAAAGGCTGTTTCGACAAGTCATTCATAGATTACTTGGGACATATTGTGTCACCAGAAGGGAACTTCCCACAACAGAATTTAATTAACGCTATTGAAGAACCAACAAATAAGCGAAAGCTACGACGGTAACTGGGTCTGTGCAACTGGCTATGCTATTTCGTACCAAACATTGCGCAACACATGGCACCGCTTCACCCACTCCTCGAGAAGGACACTCGTTGGCGATTGGGACCGGAGCAACGACAAGCTTTTAATAATCTGAAAGTGAGCTTCACGAACATCAGGCAACTCCATCATCTGCAAGGTGATCAACCGTTAATATTGCAAACATACACAAAATGGTCTGGACGCAGTATTATATCAACAAGATGAGAACGGCCAACCTAATGTGATAGCGTATGTTTCAACCCTACGAAGCAACACTATCATATTAACAAAAAGGAATGTCTGGTCGTTATATGGGCAGTGAAGAAATGTCACTAATATTTCGAAGGACAATGCTTCATTCAGCGGACCGACTCAAAAGCCCTCCAATGGCTACATGAGTCACGGAATGCTAAAGCTAAACTCGGACGGTGGGATATGTTCCTCACGGAATTTGATTTTGAAGTTCAACACTGCCCAGGCAAAACGAATAACCTGCCAGATGCCCTGGCCCGATTGCCTACACTAGAGGAAAAAGCTGAGGAGGAAGAGAAGGAAAGAATGCCCTCTCCTCCTCAGATTGAACAAAGTCCGGAAGAACAAATCCGTCTCCTCCAGCTTCAAATTACCCGTCATCAGATAACATTGAGTCAGTAAGATGACCACGAGATATGCAGCCTACTACGGGAACAGCCCTACCGCTTTGACTCATGGGGTGACGTAGTGTGGATGTGTAGCAGACAACCCAATACGCACTGGAAGATCTGGGTTCTGCAGCAGTTACGCGCTGATATATGCTGGCACCACCACGAACACCCTCAAGCCAGGCACCCGGGTACAAGGGAGACCCTGCTAAGACATCAAGTCCGATACAGCTGGGATGGGATAAGCCGCAACGTCCGACAGTACGTAAGCCCCTGTGTTACATGCTTCGTGGCAAAGCATACCCAGTGCCACCTCCTTCAGCACAACCACGGAGACCCAAGATGCCACGGATGCACATCGCCGCCGACCTCATGGGACCATACCCACAAAGTGGAACCGTTACCTGCTAGTAGTAACTGATCAGTTTTCATGGTGCGTAGAGGCCTTCTCTCTCTACCTAGCCAAGAAACCACTCCAATTGTGCGCAAAATAGAGACGGAGATATTCGCACAATGGGGATACCAAAAGCGTATTCTAACTAACAACGGCCCTCAATTCACGAGTTGCTAGTGGCAGTCAGCTTGCCAGAGATGGGGAGTAGAAACCTGGACTACCTCACAGTACCATCCCAAGACCAATCAAACTGAATGAAGGAAACAGGAGATCAAGAAGTGCCTTCATATCAGTGTGGGAAACAATCACAGATATTGGGACAAGCACATCCCGACAATCCTGTTTGCCCTTTGTCAAAGGACCAATGAAGTGATCGACACGAGCCCTAGTGTGCTCCTTCCGGGCCAAACACTCCAACGACCCGGCGACTGGCAATGGGAAAGTGAGCCCACCGATATGCCTCAACCCGAGGACATCAGGCTAGCTGTCCTAGCCCGTACCACTACTGCCCAGAATGCACAGGACGAGTACATTCGAAAGAAGTACCCTACACCTAAAACAGGGGTACGGGAATTCTCCCTAGGTGAAACGGTATTACTCAGGACGCATCCCCTCAGCAAGGCCAGTAACCAGTTCAGTGTTGGCCTCGCTGACAAATGGAACAGTCCGTATTGTATTGTCAGCAAAAGAGACAACGTCTACTGGGCCGAGGATGTACAAGAATGGATACGAAATGCCATCCGAGGTCAGATACAACCCTACCCGGGGGAATTGTCAACTCTTGGACACAACGGAGAGCCCTGATTAATCCGAAGACGAGGATAAACCTTCACTCAGAAAAGTAGTCCCTGATACTGAAACAGGACCCTCAATGAGGCCTCAACCAGCGCCCATCGTCATCGACAGGGCACCTAGCTACATCGCGCCATGGAAGCCGGATATAAAACAACGTCAAGGAGCATTCTCCGTTAGATCAATGCCCTCAACACCACGCAGCTATGCTGAGAAAATCACTGCCAAACGTGATAAAGCGATTCCTAGCTGCTCCGAAGTGTCATGGCGGAGTCCACAAGACCGAGAACCCTGGCAGACACCCCACGCATCAAGCCGCATCAGCGAGCAGTCGGAAGCACTATCGGTGAGACGGATAGAAATCACACGAGCGCCTACCCCTCCCCCTAGTAAAACTACAAAGCCACAAGTCAAGGCCGTTCCACCTTCTACGAAGTCGACCTCTGGCTCCATCGATGAAGTATAGTACTATCCACCATTACACCACAGGAATACGCTCCAGACATGAGAGCAGAGGCCGCCACTAGACCACCGGAAATTGCGCTACCCACGAGCACAACCTCTGCGGAAGAGAAGGAATCGCCAGGGACAGTGGTCAAGGACATGCCAACTTCCACAAAATCGGCCAGTACACCCAATGACGAGGAACTCCTGCAGTCACGTCGAGCTCTGACGAGAGTGATCCGTTCCAACATCCTGTCAAGCAGGAGCACCCACAAGGCAGGAAGTCGAGCTCCGATGAGAGTGCTCCGCCCCAAGAACCGGCCACGCAGGAAAACTCGCCAGCTGGGACGTCGAGCTGCCAAGACTGAAGTGCTCCGGCTCAAGAACCTGCGACGCAGGAGCTCCCACAGACCCGGATGTTGAGCTCAGACGAGAGTGCTCCATACCAACAAACTGCCACGCAGGAAAATTTGCCAGCTGAAACATTGAGCTGCCAAGCTGGAATTGCTCTGCCTCAAGAACCTAATACGCAGGAACTGCCGCCAGTCAGGGCGTGGAGCTGCAACAGAAGTGCTCCGTCCGAAGGTCCTGCGACACACGAACTCCCGCAAATAGGACATTGAGCTGCCAAATTGGAAGTGCTCGCCCCGCCATCTTGCCATGCAAGAAGCTACTGTCATCGAGACCATTGATTCCGCCAACTACTTCTCATCTAGCAGATCACCCGCAGTGGAGTACGAGGTGATTCTCCCTCCCACTGCCTCGTCCCAAGACCTGGCCACCAAGACAGTCGATGACGCCCACGACCTAGTCCTACAACGAGCTGTGCTACCCGCAATCGAGGTCAAGATCTTTCTCCCTCACACCACCCCGTCACGAGAAACATCCTGCCCTATGGGTAGGAACCCGTGCAGTCGGGGTGGACAGCTTGTCACTCCCTCGCTCTGCCTCAACGTCCCTTGTACGAGTGCCCACCCAATCGGTTGCGGCAGAAGCAGACGCCACAACGCCCCAGGCTGCTCCACGATGCCTGATGTCCCGCGTACCGCCAAGGCCGTCCATATGCCTGGCCGGTACTGGGAATCATCAACATGGAGACCCACAGCAAAGAACATGCTGCCCTTCGCCTGAGGGGGAGGCCCGCAAGCGGTAAGAATGAAGATCGCCAGTAAGTGCGTCGATAATAAAGACAATGCAGTGGCCACAAACCGCTACCTAGTTGACGCGTATCTGATTAGCTAAAGCTGGATCACTGTCATGTGGATTTGGTTGTACTTAGATCGGTTGTGTGTGCGGGTTGGCTTATGCTTACTTATGGCTGGATATAGTGGTCGAGCACGTGACCTGAAGAGTTGATACAATGTTCTGAAATTTACGGTTTACAATTCCCTTGGATGGGTCTGGCTTGCGACTTGTTTCGGAGGTAGTCGTAGTCGATGACGGGCGGGAGGTGCTAAGGTTTGGTGCCTTGTCGGTTTGCGGGTGAGGGGTAGTGGGATATAGCTGATTACGTTGCTCATCTTCATCTCGGGCGGTAGCAAGGGCACGATGTGACACAACACAGAACTCGTCGTTCCAGTCCTCTGATGCCCTGCGCCAGAAGTTACTATTAGAGATGCCTAGCAGGTTCTAGGTCTTGTTCAGTAACTCTCTTACAACTGGATGACAGGTCGGGTGTGTAGGTAACAGAGCTGACAAGAAAGTAGCTGGGGTAATGTCAGTCGTCATAGATGGCGCCAGTGACCAAAGTAAGGCAGCACAATCTTGTTCGGCTCGTCAGCTAGTTGGAGTCGGGTTATATCAGCCAGTTCTCTGGCAGCAAGATGCACAACTCTTTGCTCCTCTCTCCTGGAGCCGTGCCTCACCTTGAATGGCATAGAGCGGGTGTAATTACGGAGAACCTTGAAAGGAGCACCACGGACTCCGATACACTAACTTATTGGTACCTGGCAACAGTCTTACCAACATGAGCTCCGGTGCTTCAGAAGATCCCCCACTGTTGCGGGCTGATCAGAACTGTTGGAGCCGTGTGGAATGCCAAGACTATCACTGGGTGTGCGATCCCAACCAAGGCCAGGCCGTAGCACCTAAGTAAATTCACCCGCCACCACCCAGGTGCTCCGGTAGGGATACAACTCAGATGTACCGTCTCTCCATGTTTGAGAAGTGTTGCTAGTGGTTGTGGCTCGTCTATTCTATTGCTCCAGTACCTCTATACTTGGTAGGAATAGGATAGCTGGCCATCTAATGGGTGTGTTTTCAACTTGGAGCAGCCTGAGGGGGAGTCTCCAGTTGTAGCTAACTTCGTAATAAGAATAATTTCCCGTTTCCAGTCGGCGGTACCCAGTTTGAGGTTATCCCAGTAACTGGTGACAGATTACTCTATGAATGAGGCTTGAGGGTAAGAGAAACTAAACCTAACTCTAAATGGGGGTGTCTGTAGGAGACAAAGAAGAATTACATGTGGTATGTATAACGCTACAGAAAGCTTCTGGTAATTGACGTCGCTGGAGCATCTGGTAGCGGGCAGCAGAGCTCTAACAGTGATGTCAATTGTGGCAGCTTCTGGTGGTAGCTGAAGACTGTTAAGTTGTTGGCGACAGCCTCTGGAAGGGCTGCTGAAGGTCTCGTAGTAGTCTAGACTCATGCACCCAGGTGCTTGGAGGAGACTACAGGAACAACTCGCGAGGACCGCAGTGCACTGCCTTATATAGCAAGGCAGTGCATGTCGTGGCGGCCGCAGGGGAGGACGTGTGACGTCCCTCAGGTGCGAGGCCGGAGTAAAGGTAGCACCTTCTGGTCATCCCTCTGCCTTCGTGTATCATCGGAAGCGCTCGTGTATATCCCGAGGCGGCTGATGGTTTGTAGGCTCTCAGCACAGAGCAAGGAGCGCCTTGACGCGTAGCTGTCTTTCGCAACCCCTCGTATCCACGTGTCCAGCCGACCTCCAGGATTGTGGCGGACAGTCACTTCCGTGTACAAAATGGCGCGGGGTTTGAATCTCACATGATTATAAGTAGTACACTAGGGTTGCAGAGAGATGAGTCGTAATCTTTTGGATATAAGCAGCATGCGTCATAGTGCACGTGACTGACACGTGCTCGATTAGATTGACTCGGCACATTAGTAGAGGATTTTGACCGCTAGACCAAAAGAAGATTAACTGGGCTTAGATAGTTGGGGTGAGATGAGGGGTGTTGGCTGGAAATAACTCACTCCTGCTCGTAGATGTTGTAGTCGAGGTAGTTATGGCCTTAGGTGGGATTCTTAGTGTCGGGATGCATGACCACTGTAACTGCGCTCCTTCTGTGCTTCGGGACAGCTGGAAAACTCTGGGCGCGTGGCACGCCAGCCATAGGCGGGCTGATCAGGGACGTGGAGCTGTGTGGACCACCAAATCTCTACTGGTTGTGCATTCGCACTAGGATGCCCGGCAAAACTACAGCCCACAGTCACCGCGCACTAAGTAATGCGGATGGTGAGAAGCAATCCGAGTGTGTCGTGCATCCTGGTGTGAAGGTGTTGCTAGTGGTTGTGGCATCACTGCTTCTCCTCCACGATCACTAAAAGTACTGATGTGTAACTGAGACGAAACAGGTAGCCATCTCATATGTATGTCTTAATTCCGTTTAGTAAAATTCCCAGTTTCTGTCGACAGTGCACGGCGCAGTCTACCTATAATTGTGGATACAAATAAATACCCTGGAAATAAAAGCAGAAAGGTAGAGAACAATGTGTGTTTATTGAAAGTTCAATAAGCACGTGACTTGTGCTACATCCTACCAATTCAAGAATAGCTGAAGGTAACTGCATCGTTCCAGGTGTGGGTGACCTGGTTCTAAGTAAGAGGAAAATATAAATGAGTTAAAATAAAATGCTAATAAAATGCTAATAAAATGTGTCTAGAGGAGACTAAGTGAAGTTAAAAGAAAATGTTCGTGTTCGTATGTCATCAGGTTGACTGATCGTCGACGTACATAGTAAGTAGCCACTGGGGTGTATTTGTAAGGTAAAAAACTTCTCCGAAGATCCTGAGCACTAGTATTGCTGTGGGAGGTTGCTAGAGATGTGAAAGAACGACTCCCGGGCTTGGCAGCATCCGTAATTATATAGTGGAAGCTTGTACACTTAATGCACGTTAATATTTTGCAGCGACTGTGTTAAACACTGTTACAACCGCTGGGTAATGAGCAGTAATATTTAACTTTTTGTTACTGATATGTGTTGGGTTATTTCTTTAAAAGGACGGCCTCAGTTCGAATAATGAAGGAATAGACAGTCCAAAGAAAAAGCGACATTAAAATCAAGCACGCCTCTTGTGTCGCTCATTTTTTGTTATAGAAACTTAAAATATAGGGGTGAACATGCACTCAAATAAGCCTATCTTAACTTTTATTCCACTCATACTTATACGTATTGCTACTTACTGTGTATTAAGTTTATTGAAATTTATTGGGGCTGGGCTTGGTTATTTTGTTGGAATTGGTGGTAAATCATGTTACACAACTGTGTTTCAAACACCCAGAGCAAAGGTACAACGTTGTGATAAATAAACATACATGGATGTGAATAAATAACTTTGTCATAAAAACAGTTCACATTTACAATGTACAAATAGTTCACACCAAATATTTGAAATCACGCACACACAGATCAAGCGTAACTATCACTAAACAGCCACGCCACGCTATTTCACACGCAGCGGTTAACGAAACACACCATAACAGTATATTTATTACTGCCCCGGAAACACAGATTTATCACAACATCGTAACTTGCTTAGGTAGGTTTAAAAAAACACGTCTACAAACATGATGTGGTAATTTGAAGTACTTTTCGGAGTAAGTATAATTAAAGCTTCATTTGGTAAAACAGCAACACCATGTCATGGTTCGCCACGTCTGCCAACTTCACTTTGTTTCTGCCCCGCCATCATCATATCTAAATATATTAAATTAAGTATTCAAACATTAAAATCTCTTTTCAGTTGTAAATTACAAATTTAAAAATCATTATTTTGCTGTAATAAGTATGAAATATACAATTGAAAACGTGTACAATTTCCAGCGTACTAGCGAAGTGAAACTTCCCGAGTGAGAAAGAGACAAAGACAGAGAGAGAGCTACAAAGCTCGCTCAGCAGACAGTTGCTTCAAAATTGCTCTCGCTCGATAAAACAACAGATAAAACAACACCGTACCATTATGGCCTACTCACATATTTTCTGCTGTTATTTTAAACTTTAAAAATGAGATATGTTGCCATCGGGGCTACCTAAACATTTAAATGTTTCAATAGGCACCCTTTAATTTACAAATAATATACTAAAATCCTAGGTTAAAATAATATTTTTACTGTGAACTATTTCTTACCGGCCGTTGCCAACACGCTGCTGTCGCTGTTGTTAATACATATTTAAAAAGAAATAAATATTACAAGTTATACAAGATACTACGGTAAAGTTGAATTTATTTAATAATACAGTACTCTAAAGTTAACCATAGTGTTATATATTTGTGGAATACAGGTTATAGAAAACAGGTTGACATGTTTTGCCTAGAGTGTTTTTTCAAAGGTTGATTTTCATAAGTCTCTTCGAATTGGGAATGGACTATAGATACAATACATATAAACTTAAAAATGGAAGTTAAAATATCTTGCACCATATTAAGGGAGCTTTAACGCTCAGTGTGTTAGTGAGTAGATATACAAGATATTGCAAACAAAAACACACACACTAAAAGCATATACATAAAAATACTCTCCTACAAAACTGCATTCTTTCTTGTAGGCAATCTTCACATATACCCTTTGAAAATGTAAACTCATATTAAAAAGCGGGCCTACACATCAATTCAGATTTAGTGCTTAAAAACATTAAAAAAACTAGCCTAGCTATCCCTTGCGGGAGTCCATCTTATATCGTAGCTCTAACCTCTAGTATGTACACTGTGTATCTTCATTGGAATGTTCAAGGTAAGTTCCTAAGGAATGTTCACCCTTTGGTCCGGGCTGAAAACACACTCTTACACGAGGGCATTCTTTGTGTAAGCGATCTTCACATAAACACTTTCAAAACGTATAGTGACATATATAGGTTTCCCTACACATCAAGTCAGATTTAAAGATGATCATCATAAAAATATAAAAAGGTAAATGTTTCTGTAATGTCGAAGTCTCTTAATCACTGTTACTGTGATGAGCGTCTTTACGTGATTTAATTATAGTAGCAATTACTGTCACTTTGGAGAGCGTCTATTCGTAATGCTACTTACTTAAGTGGGCTGTCGACCACTGAAACACTTGAACCATGAGATGTAAAATGTCTATCCAAAATTTACTGACGTACAACTTTTTACGGTTGTATATAAAAAGTTAATTATCACATAGACGAGTGACTAAATAATGGTTCATTTACCTCGTTGGTTCTTTATACTGGAACTGTACTGGATACTTTTAATTTAGCCTAATTGTGTTTTTTCTGCTTACGTCACTGTTTTTTGGTTTGCGGCTAAATTAAATATGGTGCACGTGGCCGGTCTATAACGAGTCCTATTGTCATGTGCACGTAGTAGTGGTTTACAACTACTACAGTTTTTTTAAACTTATAGGCAATGTTCGTTTTTACTTTCAACGGGGCAGAGGGTACGGCCACATATACCTGGTGGTACGCGGGGGCATCAGGCATCGTGGAGCAGCCTGGGGCATCTGCTTCTGCCGCAACAAAGTGGGAGGGCACTAGTTCAAGGGACATTGAGGAATTGTGTGAGGGAGGATCAACACTTCCACCGCGACTGCACAGGTTGACCTCACTGCGGGTGATGTGCCTGTTGAGAGGTAGTGGGTGGGAATGTTCTTGATCGGAGCAGTAGCAAGATGGCGGGGTAGAGTACTTCCAATGTGGCAGCTCGACAGATCAGCGGGTTTTCCTGCGTTGCAGGACCTGGGGACGGAGCACGTCTTTCGCAGCTCTATGCCCCGGGTAGCAGAGTTTCCTATGTAACAGGAGGCTGGGACGAAGCACTCTTGTCCAAGCTCAACGTCCAAGCTGGCAGGAGTTCCAGCATGGCAGGATCTTGAGATGGAACATTTCCGGCGTGAAAGCTTGACGTCCCGATAAGTGGGTCTAGCTGCGTGGCAGGTGGTCGAGGCGCAGCATTCTTGTTTGAGCTCGACGTCCTGGGTTCCGGTGGTCTAGTGGCATTCTGTACTTCTTCTTCTGGGGACGACCTTACAGAAGTTGGGATGGCTTCGACTTCCAGTTCTGTAGTTGTACCAGGTGGAGAGGTATGCGCCTGTGTGATTCCTACCCCTCTCACCGAAGGTACTTCCGATCGCTCACTGATGCGGCTTGATCGGTGGGGTGTTAGGCTGGGTTCTCTGTTGTGTGGACTCCGTCAGGATAACTCAGAGCAGCTAGATCTCGCTTTGGCTGCTATCTTGTCGGCATAGCTGCATGGTGTCAAGGGCATTGATCTCACGGAGAATGCACCTTGACGTTGTTCTACATCGGGTTTCCATGGCGCGATGTAACTAGATGCAGTGTCAACCACAATGGGTGTTGGTTCGGGTCTCATTGAAGGTCCTGGCTCTGTATCATGTTTTATCCTTTTGGGTGGGGGTTCTTCTTCATACTCCGACTGGCCAGGTGTGTCTCCTTCAGCGTCGTCGTCTCCAAGTATTGGTATGTCTCCTGGGTATGGTCTTACCTGTCCTCTGGTGGACTTACAAATCTGTCAGCGTATATCCTCGGCCCAGTAAATGTTGTCTTGCTTGCCTACTATACGGTAGGGTCCATCCCATTTGTCAGCGAGGCCAGCGTTGAATTGGTTACTGGCCTTACTGAGTGGGCGACTTCGCAGGACGGCTTCTCCCACGTTGAATTCTCTTACCCCTGTCTTCGGTTGGGGATATTACTTCAAAATATAAGTATTCTGAGCTCTCTGGGCGTACGTGGTTCATGCTAGTGCTGCTAGCCGGATGTCCTCGGGTTGAGGCATATCAGTTGGCTCGCTTTCCCACTGCCAGTCGCCTGGTCGGCGCAAGGGTTGTCCCAGGAGTAAGACGCTCGGACTGGTGTCGACGGCCTCGTTCGTACGGCATCGAAGGGCAAACAATATAGTGGGGATGTGCTTATCCCAATGTCTGTGGTCATTACGCACACTGATACGGAGGAACTTCTTGATCTCCTGGTTTCTCCGTACAGTGGGGTTGGCTTGTGGATGGTAGGGAGGGGTAGCACAAGTTTCTACCCCTACTCTTAACAGGCAGTTTGCCATTGACGGCTAGTGTACTGGGTGCCATTGTTGTCAGTGTGACTTTCAGATAGCCCCATCGTGCGAAAATCTCAAGTTCTATTTTCCGCATGTTTGGGGTGGTTTCTTGGCTGGGTAAAGGAAATACCTCTAACCACCTGGAAAATTGATCGGTCACTACGAGGAAGTAGCGATTTCCTTTTGTGCTAAGTGAATACGGGCCCATTGGATCGACGGCGATGTGGGTCCAGGCCGTCTTTGGTCTCCGTGGTTTTCCGGTGGGAGAGGGAACTGGGTAGGCTTTGCTGCGGCAGCATGTGACGCAGTTGCTAACGTAATTGCCGGACATCACGACTTATTCCGTCCCAATTATAACAGGTTTTAATGTCTAATAGGGTTTCCCTCGTACCCGGGTGACCAGCTTGGGGATGGTCGTGATGGTTCCTCCATATATCCGCTCGTAGCTGTGATGGAACCCAGATCTTCTACGGTGTATTGGGTTGCCTGCTGCTTGTCCATACGACGTCATCCCATAGTGCGTATCGTTGGGGCTGTTCCTGTAGTAGGCGTCGGATATCGGGACCTTCCTGTTGGCTTAACGCAATTTGTTGACGGGTTATTTGTAGCTGAAGGAGCACCGGATTTGCTATTCCAGACTTCTTTCGATCTGTGGGGGGGGGGGGGGGGGACTATTTTTTTCCCCCTTCCTCCTCAGATTTTTCCTCCGACATCGGGAACGAGACAGGGCATCTGGCAGGTCGCTTAACTTCCCTGGGCAATGTTGAACCTTGAAGTCGAATTCAGTAAGGAACATGTCCCACCCGCCAAGCTTGGCCTTCGTATTCCAGGACTCGTGTAGCCATTGGAGGGCTTTAGAGTCAGTTCGCAGAATGAAGTGTTGGCCTTCGAGATAATACCAATATTTATTCACGGCCTAGATGAAGACCAAACACTCCTGCTCATTAAGTGGTAGCACTGCTTGGTTTCATTTAAGCGGGTTGATATATACGCTATCACATGGGGTTGTCCTCCTCCGACTTGCTGGTATAATACTGTGCCCAGGCCATTCTGATACGCATCCGTTTGCAGTATTACGTATTTGTCTCCTTAAAGTCGATGAATTTTCTTGAAGTTGTTTTTCAAGTTGGAAAACGCTCACTGTTGTTCCGGGCCCCATTGCCAACGGGTGTCTTTCTCGAGTTGTGGGTGTAGTGATGCCATGTATTACACAATGTTTGGAACAAAGTCTCGTAGCCAATTACACAGACCCAGGTTCCGTCATAGTTGCCGCTTGTTTGAAGGTTCTTCCGCCCCTTCAATTTCTCGTATTGAATTGTGTTGTGGGAAGTTCCAATTGGGCAATATGACGTGTCCCCCAGATAATCGATTGATGTCTTGCCGAAGAAGCTTTTCGATAGCTTACAAGCCATTCCATGTAATTCGAGCCTTTCCAATAGTCGTTGCAGATGGCCTTGATGTTCCTCCCAACTAATAGAATATATTATTACATTGCCGAGATAAGCGAAGCAGAACTCTCCGATGTAACCTGTTAGTACTTCCGATGACATTAATTGTTGGAATGTTGTGGGGGCGATTTTCAAGCTGAAAGGCATGACTCGAAATTGTCGGGTTTCGCCCTCGGGTGTCGTAAAGGTTGTATACTTTCGACTGTCCAGGAGAACTGCAATCTGCCAATATCCAGACTCCACGTCAAGAGTAGTGAATATTTTTACCTTGCCAATATCTCGTAGTGTATGAGACAAGTCTATAGCGGGGGGAGCAATTGGGTGGGTAACTTAATTTGGTGATTTGTAATTTACGCAAATTCGTAATTTCCCATCATCCTTAGGTACAAGTACCACGTGCGAGTTATATGGAGAATTCGATGATTCTACGATCCCCTGGTCCTTCATGTCATTGATCTGTTCCATCATGAGGTCACGGCGGCGGGCTGACACTCTGTACGGACGGTTGTTTACTGGTATGTCTGTCGTAGCCCATATTCATGTTGTATGGACCGTGTTTGTCGTAATAGCCCTCCTTGTCCGAAGGCGCGGGCGTTCTAATCGAATATGGCTTTTAACTAGCAGAACTCTTGTTCCTTGAGTTCATTATTAATGCTCATTGGATCGATGGGCATTGCCGAGATGTCATCTTGATTTTGATCCCAGTTTACCGTAATACTTTTGGTTTCCCCCAAGTAGGCTCTACGTTGTTCGTGATCGAGAATACATTGATGGCGGATAAGTCATGGGCATCCTAGTATTACGGATTCAGACATGGTTGGTGAAACAATAAATTCTGTTGGGGTATGAATATTTTGAATTTTTATATTCAAGGTAATACGGCCTGTTACTTCCAGGATGGCCGCAGGTTGCGTCATTCTTACCACTTTGTTTTGTGGTCGTAGTTTGGCGAGCTGGTTTGAACTTACAAAATTTCTTCTAATGTAATTCCCAGTAGCCGCAGATTCAAGCAAGGCTAGTACTCTATTGTTGTTCACCTCCACTTCTATGTGTGGGGCTACGGGAACCGGTCCTTCCTCACTTCGTCCCTAGAGGATGGGCCCTTGTAAACCGGGTGTGGTGGCCTGCTTCGTACCCTGGCATCGGCATTTTCCAGCTTGGTTTCAGAAGTTGGTTTTCCAACTGGTTAATGTAGGTTATTTTCCGACGCGTTGCCAACACTGTTTGGTGGAATGGCAGCTCCTTCTGGTTTCCGCAGACAGTCCTTGTTCCAATGATACCCCAGACAGAATCAGCATTTGGGTAAAAAGGCTGTGCGATTGTGGTTGGTATGCCTTTAGGAGGCGCAGCAGGTGGCGTTCATACCTCATGGCCCTTGATGAAGACTGGTTTTTTGAGGCTCGTCTGGGCGGCAAAGTTTTGCTCAGCTTCTTGAGCTCTATCAACAAATTCATCCAAGGTGGTGGGTCTTGATTACCAAGAGTACGTTCTGGAGATTTGGCAGTAATATTCGGCCGATTGAGCGAACTGCAGTAGCTTCATTGACTCCTGGGAATACCTGTTAAAACGTTTGTTCTTTTCTTCGTATGAAGATTTCTGCTTCTTCGTTGGGTACCTGGGTCTGGCTATAGAATTGTGTTGTTAACCTAGCCAAAATTTCCTTGCCCGTGAATTCAGCCGCTATATAGTTACTGAACTGCTTCCAGTACGTTACAAATTCTCCGTGTCTTCCCCACCATACGAGGGCGAGGCCTTTTAAATGTCATTGAGCCCGATCAACCTATTGTTTCGGTGGCAGGTTTGTTTCTTAAAATTCTTTCTCGCATTCCTGCGTGAATGCGATCGGGTCTTCATGTGGGCGACCTTCAGTCAGTTACTTGTATATCGCCGTCTCTACCCGTAGCGGGATGGCCAGGTGCCATTCCAGGTTGGATATATATTCGGGAAGGCCTAAACATGCGGGACTGAGAGATGTTTTTTCTTCGACATATCTCACACTGGTACGCCATCCCGGGCATAGAGACGCGTTCGTCGGGCCACCCTATGCATAGGTGGTGATAGGATTCACTGCACGTCGTTCACCTGATGCGGTTGATGCCTACCCCAAGGCTCATAACTTTGTTACAGAAACTCGCCTGTTTACGGCACTCTGTACAGCGGTACTCTAACCCACCTGTAACTCTGGTATCTTCGGGACAGCCTATGCAGGCATAATGGGAAAGTTTTGTGCAGTAGGTGTATTCTACCTTTAGTGTGCCATGGCATGGGGAGTTGGCATGGCTACACTGTACATTAAATATGTAGGGTTCGTTGTCAGAGTTCTCGCCGGCGACGGCAATGACCTCGGTGTCTGACATGGTTGTGGTTAACGGCACCATGGGGTGTTTCAAGGACTCCCCAAAGTCCGCTTGTCTGATCGTATTGACCCTTAGTTCTCGGGGTATGGTTGGTCTAATTCGTGGCTTTCACTGCACACAGCTGTTCATCTGACGTCCCACATTGGGCGTAAGAAAATCTCTTGATGCATGCCCGATTAGACTGACTTGGTACGTTAGTCGAGGATTTTGACCGCTAGACCAAAAGCGGATTAACTGTGTTTAGGTAACTGGGGTGAGATGAGGGGTGCTGGCTAGAACTTACTCATGCCTGCTCCTGGATGTTGTAGTCGAGGTAGGTATGGCTTTAGGTGAGACGAATTCGGTCGATGCCGGAACGGATTTGCCACAGATGAGCTTCTTTGGACCAGAAGATGAGATTGTCCCAGCCTAGGTGCACTTCAGTTCTAGTCAGGAGTCCATTGACGTGGTATGGATGCGGACACACATTGGGAAGTCAATTACTAGAACTGGAGCAGGCGCGACTGCTTGTCGTCTCAGTTCGGCGGCACGGTACCGTTCCACTTGTCCATCCTAAGAAAGATGGGGTAATGCTATCCTGAGCCTGAGAGCGGGGTGAGCCAGGTTTTGTTCCCTGCGTTTTCTGCCACTCCTCCTCTCGTGAGGCATAGGGTAACAGTTCTCTAGCTTATGCCGTGCACCTTAGACAGAAAGAATAACAGTGTTGCCCAATAGTGACTTGCCGGTTCGAGCTCGATAAGAATCCCCACTGATCCCCCACCGTAGGCAGGCTGATCAGGGACGTGGAGCCATGTGGACCGCCAAGCCTCTACTGGTTGTTAGTTCGCACTAGGATGCCCGGCAAAACTACAGGCCACAGTCACCACACACTAACTAATGCGGATGGTGAGAAACAATCTGAGTGTGTCATGCCTCCTGGTGTGTAGGTGTTGATAGTGGTTGTGGCATCACTGTTTCTTCCCTACGAGCACTAAAAGTGCTGATGTGTAACTGAGAAGAAACATGTAGATGTCTCATATATATGTCTTAATTAGGTTTAATCAAATTCCCAGTTTCTGTCGACAATGCACAGCGTAGTCTACCTTTAATCATGGATACAAATAAATACCCTGGAAATAAAATCAGAAAGGTAGAGCAATATGTGTGTATTGAAAGTTCAATAAGCACGTAATCTGTGCTACATCCTACTAAGTCAAGGATAGCTGAAGGTAACTGCGTGGTTTCAGGTGTAGGTGACCTGGTTTTAAGTAAATTCTCTATCATTAAGCTTTCTTCTTTAGAGTACTTTTTTATTTACCCGCTCGATACAATATACGACATGCACTGCCGACAGGAACCGGGAGATTGTTTAATTCATCTGACTACAGACCCCCTTCAGGAGTCAGTGAGTCTAGCAACACACACATTAGACGGCCACCTGTTTCTTTCCACCAACCCAATATGCAGAAAAGACATGCGTAATGGGACTGCGCCACAACACTCAGATGCCAAGCAGTCACAGCTGCTCCAGTCATAATTGTATATTTTTCACCATCTTTCCGAACCAGCCAGGAGTACCACCTGGTGCTGAGAGGATTACTACATCAGACCGAGGCTACGCACAGCTGGGCCAATTCACACTTCTGGAGAACAGAATCGTCTACCTCGAATTGCCGCTTCAGAGTGAGGCGAGTGAACCGCCACTGAGTGAGAACAACACATCACCAGCACCCTCTATGATGACGGTGTAAGTCAGTAACCAACAACCCTTGCCAAACACCGTTAAGCCAAATTAAAAACCACACTATTGGTACAGCGTTAAAATCCTAGATGAACATGCCATTCAGACTTAACCGGGCACGCGCCAAAATAGAGGTCCAGCACCAGGCTCCAGAAGATGCCGGGCTCGCCGGCTACATAGGTTCGCAAGCTCTCCCTAGTCTGCAAAAACTCTCTCTCCTCTCCTCAGCCTGCAACACGCCCCGAACTCCTGCCTGCTGCTTGTGAAGGCAGCACTCTCTCCAGCCAACAGCTTGTGAGGGCCTGCAGCACTCCAGTCCGCCAGCTTGCGAAGGCTCGTCCACACCTGCTGTACCCACTACCCCTTTACCACAATCAACTCCCCTTGACTCCCACGGTAGCAGGTCGTCGCCATCTTAGCATCCACTGGAGGAACCTTTTTCTAACGTCATACACTGTAAATTGAGTAACTTAGAATTTTGTAATTTTTATTTTATAATTTCATATCAGGCTCCCCTTCACCTGTTTCCAGCTCACAATTACAAGCATTATTCTGGTAGCTAATTTTAAAAGTGTTTTCACTTAGCCGGGACTTTCCAGTTTCTTTTAATCACTGTAATAAATATTACGTGATTCGTAACCTTTCATGTCGCTTACTGTAGTTGTAGATTGGGTTCCCTTGATAGTGTATTCTTGTGATTTTAATTCAGAGTGTATTTAATTTGTGCAATAATTAGACACGTCAGTAAACGGTTGTAAGATGTGCTGGACTCTGCAGGAGACGAGGCCTGAGAGGATTGGCATTTAAGCCCGCAGAGGCAAGCCGCTGCTTCTGGATTTTCAGTGTATCCTCAGCTGTTTTCTCGGTGTACATCTTGATACCTTGACTGCCCATTATACGACAGATCCTTGGGGGACGACTGTAAATTCGTACCCCACCAGGGCTGTTATGTCCGCAGAAAGGTAGACCACCTCATTTTAAATTAACAATAAGCACGGCGGAATTAGGAGCCATCAGAGGCGCCAAGAGAGGTGCCCTACACAGGCATAATACTACTGATAGTAATAGTGTGCTTCCAATTCCAGTAGAACTGCCACCCAGTGAACCCGTGGACATACCACTGTGTTACGAAACTGTAGCACCATCCACATGTGAGTCCCCAATAGATCAATGGCTAGGCTGGTGTCCGCCGGAGGAAGACCGGAAGGAAACACGTCTGGAACAATAAGAGGCTCTGTTGTCACTTAAGACCCCTGACCACCAAGTACCCACAATTCAGGTGGATCCACCCCACTCTAGTATTATCACGCTAGAATCCAGCAAGTTAATCAGGGTTCGACATCTGTCCATGGTGGATCTGCCGAAATTCTGCACAATAAAGTTGGCATCCCAAAAAACAGTTAGGGTTCGACTCCCGCCAAAGGTTGTTCCCAAATCCCATGGAAACCAAAGCCTGGCCACCTCTGTCCCCGCACGACGATCGATGAGGCCACTGCGGATAAACCCTGTCACTTTGGCCAGACCATCCACCATCACCATCACACTCGAGTAATCACCGACTTAAACCTATTCATATTCCTGGAACTGCTGGCGTCCCGTCCTGCCTTTTGACAGCCTGAGTCGTGAGGAAAGTGAAACTCCTGGGAGGGAAGTCCTTGCTCTGAGGTTTGATTCTCCTCTCATTCGCCGTAACCGAGAGGGTGGTCAGCCAATAAGACCCAAGAGGGGCACGCATCACAATTAATAATGTTACAAATGTATTCTAACCTTTTATATGTTATGAACTACGGCTAAGGACAGAACCATAAAGTTTCACGCACGACAGCCACTGGCTGACATGGGTCTCCACAGTCAATTACAGTTTTATTTGTGTCGCCAGTTACACGAGATCAGCAAGGTCAATGACTGGCACACGGCAGATGTAGAGAGTAGGGCGTGTGGCCTGCTTACTCGGTACAAAGTCTGGTAACACTGTCACAGCCCGGCGCGGATGAGGTGGCGCGCACTACCATAGGTTTACCTGTCTGGATGGTGGCCCGTGGTGGCTGCTGACCCAGCTATGGCGACGGCGATAGCCTGGGGCGGGTTGTGGCTGTAGGTGGTCAGGTAGACCTCGAACCAGGAGTTGGCGATTCTGTACGGGATGTCCTCACCCCAGGGGATGGCTGTTACTATTGGATACTGTTGTCCAGCAGTCTTGATAAGTGCTGGAATTAAGTGTGGACTGGGAGGCAAGGCCTCTCTAGCTTGCGGGCGGAAAGAGGTCATTCCCTTGGGGTTAGGATGCTAAGTGCAGTTAAGACGGGGTTGCAACTCTGCTGTCTTGGAAGTAGTAGATGCAGTTCTCACTTTACGATAAATACCCTCCTCTGAGTATAAGGAATAAAGGAAAAGAACTACTACTGGCCTTGACAAAGTGAAGAATATGGCAAAGTCCTGAGATGTGTGTAAGAACATGGCCGAAGTCGAACAGCAAAAGTAGTAACTGGTGCTCCTTTGTCTGGCACAGTTCAGCACGGTGGATACAGTGTGTTGGATTTCCTCAAGCTGCTCGTCAATGAAACTTGAGTGTGGTATCCAAATGGGTCAGTCTTCCAGAGCAAAAGTCTTACTCTCGCCGGCACAGTTCAGCGCGGTGGACAGGGTATAGGCTGGTCTGGCTGGCTAACCGCCTTAAGGAGGTATTGCTAGTGGTAGAGGCTCAACCATACTATACCCCTAGGGAACAGCAAGGGTGGCCTTCAAATGGGTGTATATTATTGCAAAAGTTCCTGGTCTCCTCCTCCTTAACTTTGAAGGATTCATTACTACATAGGGCTAACACAGTAACTCAATGATATAAGAACTCAGAAGTACATATGAATAAAATATATATTCCAGGTAGAATATACACGGTGGCCTGTACTACCTTCTAACTATTTCAGAGTTGAATGGAAGTTAACCTACGTGAAGGAGGTTGCAGTTACCAACAGGTAAGGCGAGCGTAGTGAATCTTTAAGGGACTGTCAACAACCACTACCATACGGTTAGTGTTGGCACTTTTGCCATTACGAGCAGGTAAGGCAAGAGGATTGACGGCATACTGCTGGTGCCATCCCTTGGTGCACCGCAGAATTACATGACCTAGGGCGGCGGGCTCGACCAATAGTAAAATCTGACTTATAGAGGTTGCCATGACATCTGATTTAAGGTGAATGAGCGAGCAGGATGTCTGTAATAAAGCTCCTCATTGCAAGGGCTTATCCTGTAGGCACGTGACAAACCTCTACTCCTGTGAAGTATAGGCACTTTCAAATGAAACTAAGTAGAGTAAGTAGTAAAATGAGACAATGCTTCACACGTCAAGTTCATGCCCGTTTGCATTAAATACAGTACTATCAAATGGAGGAAAAGACAGTAAAATTCACTCCCAATGTTCCCGCAAAACATGTTTATCCTATTAAAAATGTGTGTTGGTCATACCATTTTCCCCATAAGACGTGTGTTAATATTTCCTGTATAAACAGTAGTTACAGAAATGTCTTTTCCATATGTAACATCATTTTTGAATTCTGCAGCATTCATTCAACTGTACTTTTTCCATAAACAGGTGACGTAGAGAGCTCAAAGTAATGTAAAGACTTTTTGTTCCCTTGTACAGTCAACTCTCAATTCTAAGACCTTTAAAGAGTCCCAGGAAAATGATTGTTATTTTGGAGGGGTCATTACTGGAAAAACCTTTTCAATTAAATTTGTTTCACGATTCCCAGAAAAAAAAATTGAGAGGGTTGGTATTCCAGGGGTCTTAGAAATAAAAATTGGCTATTGTTTCCTTCAAATTTTTAAGCTTTTTTTTTTTTTTACCAAAATTTCTACGGCTCCCCAAAAAAAGGGTTTTTACTTTGAGGGCATTGTTATTACCAGAAGGATGATTTTCAAGATGTGACTATAAATCTTAGCTCATGGAGAACTGTCAACCTTAGACTTAACATAAGGCAACACTTCTCCTCAGCTGCGGGCCCACTAAAGGAGTGTATGATAGACAGAACAGAGAGAGGAGAGGTGGGTGAAGCATGAAGCAGGTGTGTACCTGTGTTGATGGCATCCTTGCAGAGAGACACAGTGAGATGCGACAGGGATGCTATCTTCTCCCCCAGCTCAATGGCCTCACGTACCACCTGGTCTGCCGGCAGCACCTTACTCACCAGCCCTGCGCACACACCACACTCCTCAGCACACATCCCCATACCCAGGTCGTCAAGTACAAAGTGCTCATTCCACAGCTCATGACCGATGCTTCCTACCAGGCCAGAACTGTATTCTTGCCAGTACTTAGTTCTTCCAGTCCATCCCTAATATACAATCATACTTTCTTAAACTACCAAAAAAAATTTATTGTATCATCTTGTCATGAACGTGGGATATTCCTGGTTAGCTGGTATATTAATAATTTGGTACATGTGCCTAATGTAATTTGTAAGAAGATGAATGCCAGAGCCCACCATTACAACGTGTTGTAATAACTATTCCCACAACATCACAAAATTACACTAAAAACTCAAAAGGTTCCGATTAACAAAATCTTTTCTAAATTACACAGAATTATTAATTTGGAAATATTAAAAACTACATATAATTTACACTATTTTGAAACCCTAGAAAGTTAAGGTAGTCATAAGATAATAAAAGACTGCTAATGTACTAATGTAGGGTTTGTCTCATAAATGAAATAAATTGCATTCTCCTAAATTCATCTTAATCATTAATAAACTTACCTTATTCTTATTACGCATAATAAGGAAAATTATAACACAATGAAGATGTTTTGGTTAGATCATCCAATCAACATACTTTGTCAACACCAAAAATATAAAAAATCCTAAGTTTGGGTTGTACGCAAATCATGTGTAACATTAAATTATCTGGAAATAAAGTTTGTGCAGTATTAAGTGAATTTATCTTCATGAAAAAATTAAATTAACCGCATTAAACTGTCCTAAGCATTGTTCTACACAAACAAAAATAATGCAATAATCATAGTTGCGGCAGCACAATGCAAAACGCATAAACTAAACAAAAAAAAAGTATGTTATCAATAGCTCACATGTTGATATATGCGAAGATTACTTTTCTTTTTGCATATTTCACATAATAATAAAACAGCAGGTGAATAATGAGCACTAATCAATATTGTGCTTTAAAAATACTGTGCATTTTATGTTGGCCAGAACAGTTATGTATACCAAGTATTAATACTGCTTCTAAAATATGAGAAATTCGGTCCATTCCACCATTTTGAATGTTACATGTGTATGTGTTACAAAAATGTATTATTGCTTTTTTTTTTACATACTATTTTTCATTCATATTTTTATTTTACCACATAATTATTTAGTGCCGTATTGTTTATTTTCATGATTAAGTTTGATGCATGATGCGTAGATATATTATTTCTTTCTGCTGTAACTCCATATCATCATGTGTGCGCCACATGCCACAGAAAAGATACATACCCTGAATGGCAGGCACCCAGGCCAGCATTCCGTCACCACAGATAAGGTGAATGCCCGGAGAGCAGAATGCACTTCAAAGAAGAGAATATTATAAATTGCCCCCCATTAACAAAACCCATTGAGAAGGGAGACCAGTCAACCAACGCCACTTGAAGCTGCTTCTAAGTTTGCGCTGCCGATACCACCCACACAAGAGGAAAACCTTCTTCCAGCCGCCCCCAAGAAATGGCAGTAAGTGCAGCTCCACCTATGAAGGGAGGAGCCACCCCGCAAAAGCTGTCCGAAGGAACCAGAGACACCCCTAGCCAGGAGGATATATGGCTCTGCACCACCGCAGAAAGGCAGTTGATATCAGCAGCTCGCCTCTGTCTTTTAATTTTAACTTCTCTAAGTTAATCAGTGCATTTATTTATAGCAGGAGAGTATGGGTCACAGTGTTCTATTCTGGATGGAATAAAACACATTACTAGTCTAACCGCAGACTGTTCCTTCTTGTGTGAACTGTGCTTAGTCCTTCCTGTTAAGTGTCACCTCGCAAAGGAGAGGCAAGGAACCGCGGTTTGAGAACTAATTTGCCGAACATAGAGTACGACTGTAGTCTGCCCCCTAGAAAGGACTTGACGTACGTCACCCAAAATACAAGCCCATTAGAAAACCACCCATACTGTGGACCGGTCATGCAAAGTTACCTAGTGTAAACGTATGGTAGAGCCAAGACCACTAGCAAGACACACAATGAAGAAGCTAGATCACTCTCGTCAGTTAAACCACTCCATCCACCGCATATAGACATGCCAGAAGGAGTGCCAGATCTGACACGGAAGGACCTACCCCTTCTGAGCTACACTTAGGATACAGTTGCCTGCCACTCTAGTGTATACATTAACTGTAGTACTTCATCCCTGGTAAATGCCGTTCACCCACAGAAAGTGAAGTAAGTGGAGCGACAGGAAGGCAGCTGCTATCCTCCCCAAGAAACATGCACTGCTTAACCAACCTGCCTCAACCTTCAGTTACTTGACCCCCAGAAACGAGCTCATGCCACTCGCCAACTGTTGAGACCTCACCTCGCAGTTCCCCATGTAACTTGTTTGGCACCTTAGTGACAACCCCTGGAGCTGTGCATCCCGTTGTTGAGTACCTCAGCCTGTGCATGCTCCTGGTACTAGGCATCGAGCCAGCCAATGATACCGGACCAGCCCAGCTAGCCACCGACAGCGGGCCAGATGCCTGCCTGTCCCTGCCGGCCAGCCCCTCACCAGAGCCGACCAGCAGACGCTGTCGCTGACAGCCTACTGGGTTGGGAGACCCCATAATCTTAGTATCCCAATTCCCAGTATGTTCCACTACATTTTTTTGTATTACAGGGTAACCATTACATAGCATAAAGATTCCTTCCATTTTGCACTTCTCCAGCATTTCGCAATATTTGTTCTCTTCCCTGGTTCCTTGGAACAAAATGTAACTTGTAAAACATAAGACTCATGGAGGAAATGTCCAATTGAAGCAACTGTTGTGGCACTGAAAAACAAAATTACTATATAGGATGTAACACTACTTATGGCACTACTAGGCTTATAGAAGCAAGTGACTGCAGTAGGCTGTGAGATTACAGTACCTCTCTTCTCTGCAATCTCAGCAGAGATCTGGTTGCCAGTCAGACACATCTCCATAGCAAGGCTCTTGCCGACGACACGTGTGAGGCGCTGGGTGCCGCCCGCCCCCGGGATTGTGCCAATCAGGATCTCTGGCTGCCCGAACTTGGCCTTGTCACCCGCGTAGATGATGTCGCACATCATGGCCAGCTCACAGCCACCGCCCAGCTGCAACAACCACACGTCGCTACTCTAGCACTGATCGCACAGCCTGTATGAACTTATACAGGATGCCCAAATGTATGCAAGCCGGGGTGACTGTTATAAACTGTACTGTTATAAAATTCTATCTCCCACTATGTCTAGGAGAAGGAGCAGATAATCTGAGAACACTACACACAATTCTTCGTACTAACTGATAAGAAACCATTAATTCCTTCAGTAATTTCAGAAATGTAAAGGTCAATTAGTTTTCAAAGTTCCAACCATCTATGAAATAATAGTAAATCTATAGTGTTGATAGAGACATCAGACACACTATGTAGTACTGTGCCCTTGTTGACAGTAGTGGAAGGCTTTGAAAAGAAGAAAAGGGATGAGCAAAAAGTTGTTTCCACAGACAATGTTTTCTATTTTTCTTTACACAGTAAGTCCAGCAAGACTGTTTAAGGAATTTCCTGTATATTTCTGATTTTTCTTCAGAATTCCCGTACACCAAAAAAATTATATGACGAACTATCAAGAAGAATGAAATTCATGTAGCTTATCTATGGACGTTCCTGTTGTACATAAAACTGGTTTCACAAAACAGTAACATGATGCAGTGCGACACGTCTGATGACCACAGCTGACAAAATTTGTGCAATTTCACTATCAAGCAAAACTTGGTCGGCGACGCACGTCATTTCAAATTGTGCTGCTGTATACTTTAGAGAGAATACATTACTATCGGCAAGGAGAGTGCACTTGTACGCAATACCCACGCAAAAATGCATTTAAAAATAAGCGCGAATGATACAACAAATATTTACAAGCCTAAACATTTGTGAATAGATTCTTAACAACAAACGGTTCAACTAATTCAAGTTTACTTTCGTTGTAGAGCCAAATAACAGTAACAAGTGTTTTTCTCATGTTATCACGAACGTTTGTTGATACGAAAACTGGCAGGCAATAACTAACACCATTTTCCCCGAACAATCTGCAAACAACTGACTGTCTTAATCTGCTAGTTCCTAAAAGCACCACGAGTGCGCCACTGATGGCAATGGCGGAAAGTTAAAATCTGACACAATAGTATTTTCAAAGACGTATCCGCAATGAAGCACTGGAGAGAATGCAAAGGGATGAAGCTCGAGAGAAAGCTCAAAGTCCCCAAACACACTACCACCCAGTACCTAGACTATTTGCGTAGCACAGGACCGGCAATGGTCACTGAAATGAGGGTTCAAACCTCGGGATGCCAATACAAAGGAAAGTACTCTAAACTAAACACTCATCTACGAAGTCATCTTAAGGAAATGCACACAAGACCCGGGCTAGCACAAGAAAGGGTTTTGCCCATGTTGGGGTGAGAGACAATGAGGGTTAGCTTGTGGCGTGTGAGGTGTCAATGACTTGGGGATAATGACCCTGATGATTACCATGAATTTAAGTGTGCGCTCTTGAACACAGTGCGTGTACGAGTGGTCTGGGTGGCGTTCAATGTCTTAAATGTGAGTTTCATATAGAACATGCCAGAGGGATATTACACCCTTTTAGACAAGGTGCCAGCGTAGATTGTGGGTTGGGTAGGTTTACGTAATGGAACAGAGCTCTCCTTTACTCCGTAGGTACTGTTGAAGTGGCCGGTTGTGAAACAGCGGCCAACTCCGGTTGCGGCTGAGTGGTGCTCTGGCTGTTGAATGTGATGTGTAAAGGTAGAGGAGGGATAGCGGTGTATTATGGGGAGAGTACTGATGGCTATATGCCTAATATCTCTATTCCGCTATGCAAAATTATCAAATATTCAAATGGGACTTGTTCTGGTGTCCAGGTTGGTAAACAAAATAAAGAATTGTCTTCTCGTGATTCAGTAACAACACTGCTATGAAGATTGATCTCAGACTCTAAGTGATACAGTTCCCACTTACGACGGTTCTTAATACCCAACTTGTAATTCTTCGGCATGAGGCCAACTTAATATTAATTCTGCATCAAAAATTATTATTCCACATAAAGAATGTTCATGACGTGAAACCGGGTATAAGGAGCGGTCCTACAGCGTATATCCTGGCACACGACTAGTCCTGACGTGTCTGTCGCTTAAGCACATCTGGCCAATTCTCAAGCCCGAAGAGTTATACAACAGAGCACATGAGCAGCCATAATACCAGGTGGATTGAGTTCCTAGTGAAGCGTTCCTCCAAAGATTAGCCAATGCAATACCCTACGTATTAACTTGGCCAAACAGAATACCGCTCTGTGCTACTTGTATTTGCGTTGCTGGCATTTGGTCACATATACAATTAAAGAAAGAAAATATTTAAATGCAAATGTCAATGACAAATTAAATTGTGGCTTTGTTTGACTGGTATACACAAGGGAGGTAGGGGTACTAAAAGCTAACAAGTAAAAGTCACTAATATCCAATGGGTGTGTTGTTTTAATAAATCCACATAAGAATTTTCAGTAAAGCAAAATAGCAACAGATATAATAATAGCGATGGTTTATACCATACGTTAATCTACTGCCGACTCAAATATATACATATATGCATTCAAATTAACTGTGAAAGTTAAAAAGTATATTCACAATGCAAATCAGGCGAAGGCTACCAGTTACAGTTACATTACGTTCAGATTCTTGGTAATTAAATTACATTAAAAAATATTTAATTAAACACTAATCTAGCGGTGAATCCTAGCTGAACTAGATGGGGAATGTCTGGAAGGGACCTCACAATATGTATACTGGGATTACTCTACTTGAGTGGCCTGGCTGTATGGGGGCTACGTTGCCATGACCAGGGATTACCTGGTAGGTACAAGGTTTAGGATAGGGTAGGTCGATGTAGATGTTCGAGGCGATAACGACTGGAGGCAATGCTGCAAAGACGTCCTTCAGGGAAAGATGGCCTCTACGAGAGTGTTGTGTTGTGGTAGTGGTAGGCGGCGCGGGCCTAGGACAGCCGGTCCCAAGTCAGGAACCCTCGGCCTTCACAGCATGAAGGGGTTGCAAGACTATGTTACTGCTGCAGTTTCCAACTCCGGCCTTCACAGCCTCTTCAGGAGTGGTGAGAGACTTCGGCGAGCCATCCTAAGCATCTGCTCAAGTGTGGGTTGGTTCACCTTTTATAGTGGGTGCTGGAGATCTTAGGTGTGCTTCAAGGGGTGCGGAGGGGCTTGGCCCTGCCTCCTAGGGGTGGAACTAGTGACATCCCATGCATGGACCATGGATGCCTTATCTCATCTCTTCGCTCGGCGCCTGAGGTGCAGAACTTCCAAGCTCAGGGTGCATGAGTAGACAGTGACCCTTTGTGATTGGCCCGCATCTCCGGCGGTGCCAAATTCAAACTGGTGCGCTCTTCTGCTGGTGAGCACGGTGAAGTAAATAACTTCAGTGTGGGAAGGGGGATGAAGTGAGGGTTTTCTGTGTACGAAGGGGGCCAGTACAAGCTAGGAGCACGGGGTTGGAGGTGTTTTGAGTTTCTGCCAACGTCTTGGAGTTCCCCGTGTCCTGCCTCCAGTATTGAGGGTAGACTTGCCCATGAAGCTAGCCGTTTGCGGATGGGGCAAAGTCGTGATTCTATAGTGCACTTTATCTAGCATAGATTACGTCATGCGTCAACACACAGCACCAAACATCACAGCCCACCTTGAAATATAACTTCAACCCTTAAAGAGCAGGGGTCACAATTTAACGGCAGGACGTTTAATGGTTCTAACTACTGTACGAATAGTGGCTACTCTACGCTCTTTATCACGTCCAGGGTGTAACTCAATGATACATCATAAGCACCACTTCAATGGAGGAAGCCTGTCCTCTTTTACTAATGCAAGTTATTGAGAGTGAAGAGGTTGATTTTCTTCTTCCCTCTTTGGACGCTGCTGTACGGTGAAGATAGTCCTGATCCTAGCGTTTCCAAAAATCTTGCTGAAGCTTTTCCACAAGTTGCCAGCACTGTAAATGATTCAGCTGGACATCTTTCAGGTTTGACTCTGTACAGCCTGATACTTTTATGGTGGTTATAATTCTCAGGTTGTTAAAGTATATAGGTAGCCAAAATAATATTTAAGCAAATGTTACTTAATTTCAATATTTTAATAACTCTCATTAAGTAACTCAAATGTTAAGTATTGCAGGTCTACATACAAAATACTGAAAATAACTTTTCTCAAATACCTACATGTTCAGATTGTCATGCTGCGAATAAAAAGTTATTTCTAACTAAGTGTTGATATTTACACTGAAGTTCAGTCGCACAACTTCCCTCCTCAAAATTGTGAATACAACCCTAGGCTTGTTCTCGGGTACCTAATGAAAAACTGTATTTCAGTTCAGAGATATTACAAAGCGCTCTAGAGAAGCAGATGTTACCTACAGCAACAATATATCAAACGAACATGTTACTTACACTAAAAAGATGCTCCACCTACCCAAATTGAAGACGACATAAAGTTCATTTTCCTTATCGATAAATTTTGGAATGTCGCAGTTCCTGCTGATGCATGACACACTTCTTTATGATGTTGGAGCACCTTTGTTGGGTGCTTAAATTGAAAGAATTTTGTTTGATAAGCATGTTGTAATTTACTTGACATCAAAAAGTTGTCTTTTCAAAGCAAATCCTGTTTATGTGAATAATTCTTCCGACTCTTATAATATTCTTAACAAAGTATGTTAAAAACATATGAGCGCTTTTAATTTGCAAAACAAAAATGCTCAAAACGTTTATGAAAGACTCCAATGTTGAAACCTACATGCCATTATGTTATTTTCAAATACAGCCTTGAAAAACATTTAAATTAATTTGCTAACAATTATCCCTGCGTAACAAGCTTGACAAATTTTATATATGTTCTAAAAGAATACAAGTTATACAACTTACAAGTTTGTATGGCCAATAAGCTTTACATTTCGAAACTCTCCAAAACCAAAGTGTTAAGAGTTTCAATCAATAATAACACAAAGAAATGTCCATAGCAATGAAATGTGGGCCCTATTAGGGTATCATCTTTATTTTATATCACGGGAAAAAGTAAAAAGTGAGCAGAGTGAAGGGGGGTTTATCGTCTTTCGTGAGACGGGATTATTTTGATGTTCTTAGGACGCCGGAATGACATAGACCCAACGAACACGACACGACAGCTAACAGCCAATGAAACACAAGAATCTGTCATCCGACCAGCAATTCTGGATTAGAAATTATTTCTATTCTTCGTCGTGTCATGCAGCATGACGCACATAATGTACAACATTGCAAAATTAAATTGTATTGCAAGCATTTCCTCCAACGGTAAATATGCGGCTTAAAAGAAAACTTAATTGAAAACTATTGTATCTAACTCTTAAAAATAAACATTTTACTTTTGTATGCATTAGCGATACCAATTTGTCATCCCTCTTGTTCACCGCCTTTGAGACTAACGTAGCCTATCAGTGCCTTCTAAATAGTTCGGTTAAATGCCGAGAGAGAGGTGTCAGTCATGCTGTAAATTCAAGTAACTAATCACATTGAAATGGGTCGTGGTTGCGTTTTTGGTAGTGTCTTGCTGTGTTGGTTGGTTGGGTCTATGTGATTCCAGCATGAGTGTGTGGCATTTTGAGTTGCATATTGTTTTGATGGATCAGTGGAAAATTTTGTCGTATGGAAATAACATTTAAATTATTTAATTTCGGAAATTACAACTTTAATGAAAATACAAAACACGATACATACGTCGCTGTTCATATTCGTACAGATGCAGCAATATATACATGCACACACTTTGACAGAAGTTAACCTTACACTCGAATTTACGATGTAGACAAACAAATATTATTCACTCACTACAAAAGATTGGAAAGTGCGGCATTTTTCAGGCCACATGCATTTCAATAATTATATTAACGGTTTACAAATACATTTACAAAACACGCAAACTTGCTGTTGTAACCTCTTGAACAGGGGTTTTTCTATGGCAATCCTTGTGAGTTTACTTCACTAAAATCACGTTTGTTAGTCACTAGCATTAAATAATTTATTTGCATAATCATTCAGTAAAATCAACACTGCGCACGTTTCCTGATACAAACCAACTTAAACTTATATAAGGAAATTATATTTGTGTCACTTCAATATGGAAGGCGGTTAGGAAAATGGCGGAACGAGCAGTTTTAATGACATGCCGATTAATATTACATTTCACTCAACAAAACGCACTACAATGGCACCTACAACCAACTATGTTTGGAGAAAGCAAATAAAAAATAATTAACTACTGATTAAATATTCAGACAACACCAATACTACGAGAAAAAAAGTGCACGCACAACTGCCTTCACCGGGTTGGAAACAAACATGGCTAGCCATTGGCTGGAAAAGTTTACTGTTTGTATGTGTCGACATACTCGGTCATAAATACTGAAAGTGTTTTTTAAGCCAAGTTACTAATAGCCAAGATATTTTAATATTGCTTTAGAAACATAATTTAAACCATGAATGTTGTAAGTATAATTAAGATTTTAAATTACAACTTTTAGTTCCGAGTACTATTTTCTTCCAAAACCGTCATCAAAATAGTAAACCTAACACGTATCCCGCAGCAGTTCATCAGCTGATACAATACTGTAGGAGCAAGAGCATTTACTGTTTACATATTGTGTAGGTTGGTCACATTATCTGTCAAATATGAGACCACTTATATGAAATGGACTAAACATGAAAATTGCCATGTTTACTTAATTTCGCATATTTTGGGAATGTATGGTAACTAACACATGAACCAGTTTTTTCATAGAGATTCTTATGATTTGGCACCGCACACCCCTGCATTTTTACAATGTTTAGATTTTATCGCTCAGCCGAAGTCATATTAAACACTGCTGCTGAAAAATTAAATTAGAGAAACGCATCACTAAATAAATATAAATGCCAACATTGTAACAAATTATGGATGAACGAACCTGGCGAATAAGTTAACACTGCAAAAAATATTAAACGTTCAACTCATACAGCACTAGCTCCTCCACAAACACTGCAAACAAAAGACGGGCGGCATAAAAGCAAAAAGAAACTTAAGTAATGCACAAATTAAAAAGAAGGGTCACGTTGCTAAACAATACGGAGTAATTCGGATCATACTGCTTAGCAATACGGAAGAACTCGCGTTCACGTTCCAAACTACCCACTGTCCCCTGATTGGCTTGGGTCGCTGGCCCGAGCGGGCTAATCTTGTGACGTCACGCTGGCCTCCTTCAGGTACCATTAGCCGGGAAGGGCTGTTTCGGCACTGCCCTGGGTTGGCCTGATTGACTAGCTGCCTTGTGAATGTCTGTCGAGGATTAGGGCTCTGCCTTACTGTGTACCAGGTGCACAGTAGGGGTGGCCGTCTAATGGGTGTATTTTGACATACGTGCATCCTGGTGAAAGGAGCCCGCAGTCCTAGCCTATGGTTCGTAATTGGTCGAGCACGGTCATTGACTTCACTCTAGTGAGCGTGGTATCTACATAGGATGAACACAGTTTAACTACAAAAGGAGAACCCAGTAGTAAACAAGAATACGTATATATTCTAACGAGAAGGTCCAGAGGTCGTTGGTGTAGTTACTAAGGCTTCTGGTAGACCTAGGAGACCTGCTGGTCAGCAGAGAGCTATAGCACCATGATTGGTAGAGCGAGCTGCCGGAGTTGGCTTCCTCAGACCCAGTACAGAGCGGTGGAAAAAGGAAGGCGAACTGATGTCTGCAAGTCGCACACTGACCACAGCTTCCATCAACTTTCCCAATCCAGAAAGGTAGGACTTTTTGATTAAAAACTAGGCAAAAGTAGAAGTGAAACTTTTTCACATAATTTGTCAAAAGTACACGCTATCTTATTGTCCAGCAATATCATAATACAAGTGGAATGATTTTACAGCAAAGATCAGAATTAAATAATTTTATGGAAATATTGGTATTTTTTTAATATCCCCGACCAAATGACTGGTCAAACTGAACACAACTTCTCAACCCATTATGTGATAAAGTAATTCTTCAGAGCTGGCCCCTGGCTTATGACTCACTATGCAGCAAGAATCAAAGATAATTCATCTAGCTCAAGATCAACTTGAATCTCATTCATCTCCTCTTTCCTCACAGGAGACAACATAAAGATGATGTTATATCAATAATTAAATCAACTATCTCTTGCCTGAATTCCA
Source organism: Dryococelus australis (assembly GCA_029891345.1). Taxonomy (NCBI): domain Eukaryota; kingdom Metazoa; phylum Arthropoda; class Insecta; order Phasmatodea; family Phasmatidae; genus Dryococelus; species Dryococelus australis. The sequence goes on from CM056995.1 coordinate 176,723,053, forward strand.
TGATACCTTTCCCAAAAGCAGCATGTGCCAAATGCAAAGGACATGTTTCTATGTCTAAAAGAGAAGGTGGCCTAGAGATTTCTTACTTTCACAAATTGCAGGAAAAAACAGCTTTATTTTACATTTGTGGTATCACTCCCCAGTGCTATAAGATCTTTGAGCATCAAACTGTTTTCATTCATCAATTTCATTATACAGACTATCTTTAGCTTTTGCCTACCCCATTATATGAGTACCTAAGTGGTTAACATTTATGTGGTATATTTAGGTTAAAAGAGTTGGTATGCCTGCGAACAAGGGCAAAAGGACAGTTCATTTGGCGGTCCGCTCTGGTCAGCAATGAGATGTTATTGTCGTGGTAAATGTATGAGTAAGAGTAAAATAAAGGAAAAGATTCTACAGTGGTGATAAGAATGGGCTGTACATGTTTGTACAAATAAGGTGCGAGTATATCCGGTTTCAAAGCCGAAAAGTTTGTGACTAATGAAGATTCGTGCGAGTCTTACTTAGAAAGGTTTGAGCAGTTGTTTACCGGAAATGGTGTTGGCGATACAGAAAGTGAGCATGCGAAACGAAGAGCAATTCTAATTTAGTCTATAGGAAAAGAAACTTATAAAGTGTTTCGCAATTTGTTGGCCATAAAGAAACCTCAAGAGCGAAGCTATGTGGAGTAAGTGGAAATTTTGACAAACCATTTCGCGCCCAAGCCTTCAGCCATAACCGAACGCCATTCCTTCCAAAAATGTGTGCTACAGGACAATGAAACAGTTGCAGAGTTTGTTGTTGCTTTGAGGAAACTCACTGGTTTTTGCAATTTCGGCTCATTCTTTGATAATGTCTTGTGGGACCCGTTTGTCGTGGGAACACACAACTCACCGGTTATATCTAGAAGATAATCATTTAACCTTTGAAAAGGCAGTAAATTTAGCAATGATGCATGAAGTCACAACAGAAAATGTACGCCGAAAAACACTGAGTGCGGGAGAAGACAATGTTACACAAGAAGTTCATGTTGTCAAGGTGCATAGTCAAAGCAATGCCAAAAGTGCACAGGGTAGTCACAAAGGTAATAGCGGACGTAAGTTTCAGATGCAGAACAATAAATTGGCTGGAACTTACATAATGCGATGCACATCTTGTGTAAGGAGGCACACGAACGGGAATGTCGTTTTTGGACTTACCAATGCCATAATTGCAACCGGCTGGGGCATCTAAAGAATATGTGTCCTAACTTAAGTGCTGGAAGACAGGGTGGGGCAGTCTTTCACAATTACGTTTTGAGTGAAGAAAGTGATAACATAGAAACAAGTGAAAAAGAGTTTGTAGCTCTTTACCAGTGTAAATAGGAAATAAAAGACTGGATGTGGAGTTCGATAGTGGCGCAGCCATATCTGCAGTCTCCCAAGTAACCTATAAGAACAGTTTTCACAACTACCCACTAAGGAAAACTTCACTCCGCCTTAAGTCCTATACAAATGACCTCATTATCCCATGTGGTGTAATAGAGGTCCCTGTAAAGTACTAAAGTGAGAAGGAAGCCTTGAAGTTGAATTTGTATGTCATTCCAAATGGGAGGCCCGCTTACTGGGAAGAGAGTGGTATCAAGCGCTGAAATTACCCATGCCATTCCTTAATGTTGTTAGTCTTTCTCAAGCACCTATTCCAGAAACGTCAGTGTCAACTGCTGTCAATAATTTATTTGAAAAGTTTTTCACCCTTTTTGATGGTGGGTTGGGAAAATCTTCAGGAGCTAAGTTTATGTTACACTTGGAAGAAAAAGTGGCTCCAAAGTGTTTTGCTCCTTGTCCTCTTGCTTTTGCTCTTAAGAAGAAGGTAGATGTGGAGTTAGACAGATTTTTAAGACTACGGATTTTGTATCCCGAGGATTCTAGTGACTGGGCGACCCCAATAGTGCCAGTAACAAAACACTATGGTAGTGTTCGCATGTGCACGGATTTTAAGATTACTGTGAACCCTCTTCTAGTAGTTCAGCACTACCCACTGTCTTGTGTTGAAGATTTTTATTTTCAAAACTGAAGAGAGGGGTGGAGTTTTCAATTATTGACTTATCACAAGCATTTCAGCAGGTGCAGTTGGATCTAGCCTGTCATAGAGGTGTGCACCATAAACACTGACAGGGGTCTTTTTCGCTACCGCACACTCCCGTTTGGAATAACATCATGCCCAGCCATTTTCCAACATACTATAGAACAAGTTTTACAGGGTCTCGAAGGAGTAATGTTTTTTCAGGATGACATTCTTGTAACTGGTGCAGCCAAGGAGCAACACTGGAACGTGAGTCAGCTGTTGGAGCGGCTCAATCATTGTGGCTTTAAGGTGAATAAGCAGAAATGTAAGTTTTTTCAGAAGAGTATGGAGTTTATAGGACATACTGTCGACAGTGCAAGTCTGTGTGCTTGCGTGGACAAAGTGCAGGCAGTAGTAGAAGCCCCAGTTCCATTAGATGTTACACAGTTGAGAGCTTGGTTAGGATTGGTCAACTATTATTCAAAGTTTCTACCCAACTTGTTAACTGTGTTGGTTCCTTTACATGGGTTATTACAAAAGGGGTGTGCATGGCACTGGTCGAAGGACTGCGACAAAGCTTTTGTTGAATTGAAGCGGCTGATGGCTTCTAGAAGGGTTGTGACACATTATGATACAGCTCCGCCTGTTAAGCTAGCATGTGGAGTAGGTGCCATCATAAGTCATGTGTTCCCAGATGGCACAGAGATATCTATTGCTTTTGCATCATGTTTATTGTCAGTGGCTGAAAATAAATATTCTCATTTAGATAGAGAGGCTTTGGCAATCATCTTTGGGGTCAAAAAATCTTTCCAATATTTGTACGGGAGACAGTTCCTGCTGATGACGGATCATCAACCCCTTGTTCACATCTTTGGCGAACATACTGGTATTCCCCAGTTAGTTGCAAATAGGCTACAACAATGGGCAGTTATGTTACAAGGGTTTGATTATGTTGTACAGTATGTCAAAGGTACTCACAATGGGAATGCTGATGGTCTCTCCCAGCTGCTGCTCCCCATAGAGGGTCCAGTAGAACAGTTTTCATATTTACATATGGGGGCTGCGGAGTTCTTGCCAGTAACCCCGAAGGACAAGGACATTAGACTTGCTACAGAAAGGGATGTACTCATCAGCAAAGTAACACAATGTGTTCATGAGGGCTGGCCACAAGATGTTGAAGAAGCACTTAAACCCTTTAATTCCAGGCATAATGAGCTTGCTATTGAGAAAGGCTGTTTGCTGTGGGGGCACCATGCTATCATACAAGTCACTTTGCGAGACAAAGTCTTGCAGGAGTTGCATTCAAGCCATTTTGGAATTTGCAAAATGAAATCTTTAGCGCGTTCATATGTGTGAAGGCCAAAGATTGACACAGATCTAGAGAGGGTTGTTAAACATTGTGATACTTGCCTATTTGGGAAGTCAATGCCAGAAAAGTCTATTCTATTGCCATGGTCTTGGCCTCGCAGACCATGGCAGCGAATGCACATAGATATTGCAGGCCCATTCCAAGGCGCGTTTCTGATACTAGTTGACAGTTTCTTTAAGTGGCTGGAAGTGTCTGAGTTACCAAATATTACATCAGAGACAGTCTTGGATACATTACGTGTTTGGTTCGCTACATATGGTCTTCCGGAACACCTGGTCTCTGATAATGGTACAAAATTTTTGTCTGAAGGTTTTTCAAATTCTCACAAACAAAATGGTATCCGACATACATTTTCACCCCCATACCACCCTTCTACTAAAAGAGCTTGCCGAAAATATGGTCGGACATTTAAAAGTAAGATCAAAGGTCTTCTTCAATTGCGTGTACCTCTTAAAATTTGCTTTGCCCAGGTTCCTCATAAACTATAGTGTAACACCTCATTCAGTCACTGGGTAAACTCCCAGTGATCTATTGTTTGGTCGTACAATTCGCAACAGGTTGTCTTTACTCATGCCGTCTGTATCCCAACAAGTGGAGACCCGCCAGTTTGCAACTGCAGTTTCGCAATTATCACGCCATACTGCATCATTCAATGTGGGTAACCAGGTGCAGTACAGGGAGTACTCCCTACAAGGGGGAGAGGGGAAAAGGGTGTTGTCATACAAAAGTTAGGGCCTCTAACGTACAAGGTAAAAGCGGCATGTGGTGTTGCCCATCATCATGTTGACCAGATGTGGCCCTCTGCACAACCACAGGTACAGTCTCCTACAAAGCATAAAGAAGAAAATAGTAGCGTAAATTGTGGAAGAAACTAAGTACAGCATCACACGAAACATGTGTTTGGTAAGTGTAAGGAGGACAGTGAAAGTGAAGGTGACATGGATGTGGGCATTGTAAACGTAATGAGCACAGACAAAAAAGGTAACAACAGTGACTCTGCAGTGTTGATTTCGAAGGGTTGCCAAGTAACAGTGTGAAGACAAGTGCTTAGTCGTCTGGCCTTGTTCCACGTTACTCTAAACATATAAGAATACCCATGCGAGTGACTGATGTGTAATGTATATACTTTAGGGGAAAAAAATTTGGAGTAACCTTGGTAAATTATTGTTTAATCATTTCTCTATAATATCCCATCAGTTGTTTATTATTGTATATTTAGGTTAAAGGTGTGGGTATGCCTGCGAGCAAGGGCAAAAGGACAGTGCAGTTGGCGGCCCGCTCCGGTCAGCAGTGAGATGTTATTGTAGTGGTAAATGTATAACTAAGTGTAAATAAAAAAGGAAAAGATTGTACAATCTACTTTGTCATCTTCCTTGGGCCAGTACCGTATCTTGATATCTAGATGCCACGTAAGACACTTTCAATTTACTCATTTCAAATTTTCAGCTATTGAACTGTTGGAAAACATTTCGCTGAATGTGTCACCAATGGAATGAGAAGAAGCAAAAACTGAAGTTTGAAGCTGCTGTTTTTAAACTCTAAATAAGTTCGACTTTACTGACATTGTCTTTATGTGACCATAATGAAATAGCTGACGTGGGACAAGATGAATCACTTGACACAATCACCTTCTACAACTGTTTTTGTTGACACATGCTGCTTATACAATTTATCTACAACGATTATGACTCATCACACTGCGACCCTACAGTACTACTTCTACACACGTGAGATTCAAACCCAGTGCCATCTCGTACACGGAAGTAATGGTCTGCCACAATCCTGGAGGGTGGCTGGACACGTGGAGACGAGGGGTTGCGAAAAACAGTGGCGCGTCGCCCCCGCCCCTGATAACCAATAAACCATCAGCCACCTTGGTCCATGCACAAGCATCACCGAGAATACATGAAGGCTGAGAGATGACCAGAGGGTGCTATCTCCACTCCGGCCTCGCACCTGAGAGACACCACATGCCCTCCCCTGCCGACACAGACACACGCGCTACCCTGCTACATAAGGCGATACGCGGCAAACCTTGCCAATTGTTCCTGCAGTCTTCTCCGAGCACCTGGGTGCTGGAGCATACTACTACTGCTAGATCTCCAACAGCCCTTCCAGAGGCTGTCGCCCGCGACTCAACAGTCTTCAGCAGCCACCAGACGCTGCCACCCTTGACGTCGCCATAAGAGCTCTGCAGCACTGCTACCAGACGCTCCAGCGACGCCAATCACCAGTAGCTACCAGAAGCTTTATGTAGCTACCAAACATACCATATGTAATTTCTTGTCTCCTACAGACACCCCATTTAGAGTTAGGTTTGTATTAAATAATTTTCGACAGTTTGTATTTCACTTCCCCAACTAGCCTAGGACCAGGTCACCTACACCTGGCTACAGAAGTATTACTTTCAACCACCGGTCTTCCTGGCAGGAGAGCACGTGTCACCGTATTTATAAGCTCTTAATAAACACTGCTTTGTTTCTCTTAACTCTCATTCATAGAGTACTTTGTAACCAACTGCTGCGAGGACCTCGAGCCGAGTACTGCCAACCGAAAACGGGAAGTTATTATTACAACGAATTAGCTACAACTGGAGACTCCCCCTCAGGCGGCTCCAAGTTGAATACACACCCATTAGATGGCCAGCTATTATATTCCTACCAAGTATACAGGTACTGGAGGAGTAGAATAGAGTAGCCCCGACCACTAGAAACACTTCTCAACCAGGGAGAGACAATACATCTGAATTGTATCCCTACCAGAGCACTTGGGTACTGATGGGGGTATTTGCTTAGGTGCTATGGCCTGGCCTTGGTTGGGATCGCACACCCAGTAATAGTCTTGTCAATCCATACGGCTCCAAAGCTTCTGATCAGTCCCACCAGAACGTGCGTTGGCTAACTGTTAACACGCAATACTAATCTATGGCTATCTGTGTCCGTGGTGCTCAATTCAAAGTCCTCAGGAGATAAACCCGCTCTATGCCATTTAAGGTGAGACACGGTGCAAGGAGGGAGGAGCAAAGCGTTGCGTGCCTTGCTGCCAGGCAGCCAGCTGGTCTTGTACCACTCACAGCTAGTCGACGAGCCTTACTCTGATCACTGGCACAACCTACGTCTACTGTAACCAACCCAGCTCCTTTCCGCCAGCATCGCTGTGCATGCATCCACCTGTACCTAGTTGTAAGAGGGTTAATTAATCAGATCGAGGAATGATTGGGCATCTTGAGCAGTAACTTCTCGAGCAGAGCCATAGTGGACTGGAACGGCGAGTTCTGTGTTATATCATGTCGTGCCATCGCTACAGCTCAAGCCGAAGACAAATTACTCAATCAGCTGTATCCAGCCACCCCTCGCCTGTAGTAACCTCACCTACCGCTAGCACTTCCCACCCATCGTCAACTACAACCAGCTCCGATACGAGTTGTAAGCCTGATCAATCGAAGGGACTCGTGAATCGCAATGTCGATAACTTTGTTCCATCCCGTAATGACACATGCCTGAAGGTTACATATAGCCACAAATAGGAGTAAGTCATCCTGTAAAAACAACAGACCAAAGAGCAACCAAAGCCACGTGACCGTGATCCAGCCCTAGCTAATCGGACACACATCAAGTGATTTTCTAGCGTCCACCATGAGGCGTCAGCTAATTCACTGTACGCAGTAAGAAGCCGAATGAGGTCACCGACACCGAGACCACAAGAGTCAACTGGGATAACCCACCAGACTTTGGGGAGTTCAATAAAAACCCCATGGCGACCAAGAAACGATAGCCATGTCTAATCCCGAGATCAATGCCGCGTCAGACATCACTAATGACTATGGATCTGACACCCAAGACCTGAAAGCAGCCATACTGAATGTCAGGGTATAGGGTCATTCAGACTCAAATGCACGTATTGTACAACGTCATTTCATCACCTCTGCCTAGGGTGGTCGGGCGAAGTACGAGATATCGCAAGTCTCGAATACTGTTGCGAAGTCTGTCTGCAACAGCCAACAAGTTTTTGTAGCAACGTGACTTGCCCCGGCCTGGGCATTAACTGGGTCAGATGCACCACGTGCAGTCAGCCCTTCCATAAACTGTACATAGGATAACCCGACGAGTGCAACAGTATGCAAGGCATGGCGTACGAATGTGAAAGATGTAGGAAGAAACATGTCCCCTACTCTCATCGATCGAGACCATCCAGGATACAGCCTGGGACAGCACCCGGCCACCCAGCGACCAGATGTGATAGTGATATACAGATCACTGACTTCACGAGTCTTCCGCACGGAGACCCTGTAGCATTTACCAATGAGTGTGAGAAAGAATTCCGGGGTACCCACTTACCTCGGAAACAATAGGTACACAGAGCCCAACTACACCCGAAAGGCATAGCGTTAACCTGGTGGGAAAAGTACGAGGACTTTCTTACGGACTGGAAGCAGTTATGCAATCGCATAGCATCACATCAGAATTCACCGGCGAGGAGGTGCTAGCGCGGTTAACGACCTAGTTCTACAGCCTGACACAGATACCCGATGAGGCTGAAATTTTCATACATCGCAAAGAGCAAATGTTCCGGCGTGTATTCCCGGAAGTTTCGGAAGCCATGGCCATCTGTTCTATAGGAAGGATGCTTTTACCCAGCCTGAGGAACGTCCTTCTCACAACCCGACTAACAACTATCGATGAACTTGTTGAGAGGGCACAAGAAGCCGAACAGAACTTCGCGGCGCAGGCTAGTATAGAAAAGCCACTACCTGTGAAAACCCCGGAACCATGAGCCTCGCCGGACGAGTCACCCAAGAATGTGCTCGGGTCCCAGACACGCACGATCTTCATGCCATAGTGTTGATTCTGTCCCGTTAGTGATTAGAACAAGGACTGCCTCCGCAAGCTAGCTGGGTCAGCAGTACCACCATTTAAATCCAATCAGATGTCAGCCATGTCAGCTACTAGGACTACTGAAAGACCAACTCCCGCTACCAAATCTGGAAATGCCGCAGCCAGGGTGCGAAACGGGCCGCCACCACCGGACCACAAGGGCCCAGAATCCAGGGCTGAGATGAGAATCTGGTACTCCCCATAGCTCCCCACATCGAAGTGGAAATAAATGGAAACCGGGTCCTGACTTTACTTGATTCCGCTGCCACAGCAAACTTCATTAAAAGCAATACACTCACATCAGAGCAATTAGCCAACATGCGCCCGCAAACCAAACTTCTCAGAACGGCTCAACCAAACGCGACCTTACAGGTAGATGGCCGTATTAAGATAAAGGTGAATACACATCGGCTATCAGCTCCCTCTGAGTTTGTAGTGTCATTCACACTGTCAGAAGCAGTTACACTCGGCTGCCTGTAGCTTAGACAGCATCTGTACATTATTGATCATGGACAACGCCGAGCTTACATGGGCGACATGAAAGAATAATGGTAAATTGGGACCACAGTGCAGAGGACAACATAGATCCCACGAGGGTTAACCATAAACTCAACGAATTCGAGTAACCAATTGCAGCAGGTACTGAACAACACACAAATGCATTTGGACATGGGGGGTTGTTGCGGAAAACTCAATCCATCCAACACAAGATCTGGACGACAACTAACACCCCTGATTATAATCGACCGTATCGGATATCTGCCCACCGATGTGACCTGATAATGGACCAGGATAATTGACATGAAGGACTAGGGGATTGTAGAACCCTCTAACTCACCCTACAACTCCCACATGGTTCTAGAACCCAAGGACGGAAAAATGCGCTTCTGCGATAATTACAAGGGCCTAAACGAGATAACATACCCTATTGCTCCCCCAGCCATCGACCTCACTCACACCCTGCGGGACATCGGCAAGGCTACGAGCTTCAGCAACATGGATATGGAATCCGGATACTGGCAAATTACAGTACATCCCGATAGCAGCAAAACATATGGCATTTACCACACCAGAGGACGAAACACTACAATTCAAAGTAATGCTGTTTGGGTTGAAGAATGCCCCAGCCACCTTCCAACGTCTAATGTCCGCAGAGGTATTGACCGGGTATATCAGAGAGTTTTGCTTGGGATTCGCTATAGTTCAGATGGAATAAACCTAGATGTCCAACAGTACATCAGCAACTGCGTTACGTGCTGCCGTGGCAAGGCCTACCCAGTCCCACCTCCCTCTGCACGACCGAGGAGACCCCAAGACGGCGTGGACACATATAGCCGCCGATCTAATGGGACCATACCCAAAGAGCACCAAGGGAAATCGCTATCTTCTAGTCGTTACCGATCAATTCTCCAGATAGGTGGAAGCCTTCCCTCTGCCCATCCAAGAAACAGACCCCATAGTGCAATAATGGAAGCAGTAATATTTGCACATTGGGGATACCCGAAGGCGATCCTGACTGACAACGGCACTCAGTTCACGAGTCTCCAATGGCAGTCAGCATGCCAGGAATGGGGAGTCGAAACATGGATGACACCACCATACCACCCCCAGGCCAACCCCATTGAACGGTGGAATCAAGATATCAAGAAATGCCTCTGTATCAGTGTGGGGAATGACCACAGACACTGGGATAAACATATTCCCACCATCTTGTTTGCCCTGTACTGACAAAGCAGTAGACACCAGTTCAAGTACACTCCTGGGACAGATCCTATGCCGAGCAGGTAACTGGCAGTGGGACAGTGAACCCACCACCATGCCTCAGCACGAGGACATCTGGCTAGCCGCGTTGACTCACACTACCACTGCCCAGAAAGCCCAGGATGTGTATATCCGTAGAAAGTACCCACAACCCAAGACAAGGGTACACGAGTACAACCTTGGGGAAACTGTGTTACTCCAAGCACATCCCCTTAGCAAGGCCAGCAATCAGTTTAGTGCCAGCCTCCCTGTCAAATGGGATGGGCCTGCCCGTATTGTCGGTAAACAGGGCAATGTCTACTGGGCTGAAGATGTCAGAGGAAGAATACGGAAGGCCACACAAAGCCAAATACATCCTATCCGGGGGATGCCACAAGTAGAGCACACCAACGACGTAGGGGAAACACCAGGGGACTCCAACAGTAACGATGAACCACAACCCCGAAGTGCAGCTCCAGAACTCATGAACCCTTCTGAAGTAAGACCCTTTGGCATTGAATGAGCACTTAGCTACATCCCACCATGGGGGCCGGATGGGGAAACCTGCCGAGCAGCAGTTAGCGTAAGTTCACTTACCTCCATGACACGCAGCCATACGGACAAATTGCAGCACGACGCAACAGAATGATCCCGAGCTGCTCCGAAGTGTCGTGGCGGAGCCCAATAGACCACAAAGGCGGCCAGACACCCCACAGATCTAGTCGCATAAGCAAAAGGTCAGAAACACCCTCGGTAAGGGGGTAGAACCAACCAGGTGCTACCCTCTCACCTGGTACAACTTACCAGCCCGAGACCAAGGTTATTTCACCTTGTACGAAGGCGACCAAACGAAGCACCGATGAGGAAGTGCCATACCCACGCCACTAGAACCACCGGACAATGAACTCGCAACCCATCGGCGCCGTTGAGGAAGAGAGACCATATCTATTTCTCACTCAATCGTCCACCGATACAGAAGGCACCGAGACTGTCGATGCCTCCAACTATACGACACCTGGTGCAACTCCCGCAGTTGAGATTGAGATCCCTCTCCCTCACACTGCCTCGCCAATGGACCTGGACATCGAGACCGTCAATACCTCCAACTACCCGGCCGTACGACAAGACGCACCACCTGCAGTCAAGGCTGAGCGCGGGGTCCCGCAGCCCCCTTGCAGGGACACAGAAGGCAGCAAGAACGTCAATGCCTCCCCCCTACACACCACCTGGTGCACCACCCACATCCAAGGTTGAGACTCCTCTCCCTCGCGCTGCCTCGCCCAAGGACCTGGACGTCGAGACCGTTGGCGCCCCCAACTACCTGGCCCCATGGCAAGATGCACCACCCATAGCTAAGGTTGAGCACAGTGACCTGCACCTTCTTGGTGCTACCACTACAGGCGCCGAGACCATAGACGCCTCCCACTACCCCTCAGCTGGGAGCAATGCCTGCAGTGGGGGTCGAGATCCCTCTCCCTCCCACTACCTCGTCGTGGGACCTGGACGCCGAGAACATCAATGCCTCCAATTACCTGGCCCCAAGACAGGATGCTCATGTCGGCAAGGTGGAGAGCAGTTTCCCACCGCAACTCCCTTGCGCTACAACAGCAGAAAAACATCCTGCCCTATGGGTAGCAACCCGTGCAGTCGGGGTGGAGGAGCTGGAATCACTTCCCTGCACTGCCACTACGTCCCTAGTAGCTGTGCCCTCACCCTCTGTTCCAGCTAAAGAAGACGCCATGTGCCGAGCCTTGGCACCTGATGCCACCTCGTGCCGCCAAGGTCGACTATGCCTGGCCAGTTTCAAGAGTCACCGTTGCGACCCACGCTGAGGTATACGTGGCCGTACCCGCTGCAAACCAAGTTACGCTCAAGAGGAAGGCCAGCTAAACCAGCACCCACAGAATCCAAGTAAGTGAAAGTGAGATGAAAAACAAAAATGTTCACACGTAGTCGTAGACTACTATGTAACACATAACAGGAACCGTTACAGAGCTTGCGAAGTGCAATTTAAACTAGCTGCCAGTTAAAGACAGCGAAACCGAGGAACATTCACAAATTAGACTAGATTTAAATGAATTGAGTATCAGCGTAAGTACTTACCCTAGCTGTCATTAAGCAGGGAAAGCAAAGGAGCCAGAGAGGGAGAAGTAATTAAACAGTTATTCGACACTCAACAATGTGCGAACAAACTTGTGATAACAGTAGTCATTATGCTGTCAGTGATAGAAACAGAACAGTATTATATAGACTTTTTCTCCTCACCAGTGACAAAGGTCCGAATAATTAGTGGCCGACAACCCACCTAATTAGGTAGAATTACTAAGAGACACTCACCACAGTGCCGGTAATGTCTACGAACGCATCACGTGTAGATACTCGTGTGCACGTGATAGGAGAAGACAGAGACTTCCGTAGTTTACATGTTAGATTACGCCTTCTATAACAGGACTTTTAGCGAATTTTAGATTTTGATAATACTTTTAATGTGTAGATATGCAACTAAATGATTTTATACGTTTTAAAGGGTTATGTGAAGATACAATTGCAAGATGAATGCTGTTTTGCAGGGCAACTGCGAAAAAGAATGCCATTTCGCAGGGCTGTGTTTTTTCATAATATATTTTCATCTTCCTTTCCTACTGTATTTGCCTCGAACATTCTATGCACTTACATAACTAACTGATAATAAGATAGATGGACTATGGACACGTACAGGAGGAACTTAGCTTTTTAATATTATGTCTGAATATATATATATATATTTTTACAGTGTATATGTGAAGAGGCACCTACAAGAAGAATGCCGTTTTGCAGGATTGTGTCTTTACGCTATACTTAAAATTACTTATTCATTGCTAGTGCTTACGTATGTTTGCAATACCTGTGCACCACCAAAGAATCAAACATTAACTCTGAGCCACAGAGCTCCCTAGTATTCAGTATGCTGATACCCGGTGCCAGGTATATTAAAACTCAATTTATTAATGTGTTTTATGTATGTATTTAGTGTGCCCTCCGTGCGCCAATTGCCACGATTTTTGTGCATGTTATTGAAGAGTACTAGCATTGTGTCATCTAGCCTGCAAACCCAGGTGCTGGAAGGCCTGAGGTTGGCGAACTCTTAACCTGTCACACGTAACTGTTCAGTTTGCTGCAAGACCCACAGGTTGCTCCCGAAAGATTTTCCTTTTCTTTCATAACACTAAAGCAAGCTCCAGGATAGTTAGTGATGTTTCTCCCCGCCTTCCGTGAGTAAGGCTTGATCATACTTTAATATTATCCCTCGTTTTTAGCCTGTCGTCAGTTTTAGTGTTCTCTCTTTCAGGTTTTATGAATGTATTCTCTTGTAAATAACCACAACCCTATGTTGATTTTTTGTGGCGACATACAGTAAACGAAGTAGGTCGTTGCGACACTTAGTAGACCGCGTCACTCCTAACACTAATCCTCACCACTGGGGGGAACACCCATAAGCACAGTGCAGCACCCGCATCGCGCAAGGAGAAGAGATAGGAAGCTTGTCCAAAGAGAGAGAAAGGACTACCCGCTGGCGTGCCCCGCGCCTGGCGTTTTCCAGCCGCCACAAAGTACAGAGCGAGCACTGATACAGCAGTCAAGCAGCCCAACACTGAGTCCCGCTTACCTAATTTTAAAATAGTCTTGATCTCGGGCTGGAAAGTTGTACCAGATGAAGGGATAGGCGTTCGTCCTGGGTCCATGGCATGCTCGCCTGTTAATGGCCCAGTGGCGGGTACAGCAGTGCCCCGGCATCAGAAACCGTCCTCATAGAAGTTGTCACGTCCTGCATTTCTGGCTTGGGAGTTGTACCAGGTGAAAGGGAGGGTGCACGAATTGCTTCCACCTCCTTCACCGTAGGTGGTTCGGATCCCTTGTTTAATCCGACTTGATTTGCGGGGTGTCTGGCTGTATCCTCTGTCCGTGGGATTTCGCTAGATACTTCTGTGTAGCTAAGGGTGGCCTGGTCAGGTCTGACGGTGACTCGGTGGCCATAGTTGGTCGGCGTCGAGGGCAGGGATCTTACACTAACTGTGCCTCTGCATGTTTCTATGTTCTTGTTCTCCTTCGTCCGTCCGGCGTCGATGGGTCTCGCCTCAGGCCTCTTCAGTAGTCCTGATTTGAGTTCTGAAATAACCCTCCTGAGTGTTGGGTCCTGTCCTAAGGTCGTGGGCCTCGAAAGCTCATGGTCTACGAGATCTTCGGGCCTGGCTTCTGGTCTTCATTGGGGAATTTAGGACATGCTGCTCCATGTTTACCTGCAACTGTTAGAGGCAGATCAGGGAAATGAGGGGGGGGGGGGGGGTGTGGTAGCATTCAACTGGCTACCTTCCCAGTTAATCAGGGTTCCTCAGTCTCTCCCCAGTTGCATACAGCGTTGTCCATAGTCGAGGACGCACTTCTGCTGGAGCACCCATGGTTGTCCCAAAATTATCAATTATGCGATATAGGGAGTAACTAGGAAGTTAACTTAGGATGTATGGCGATGTACCCCAATCATTAACTTTATTCCTCCTTCTAAGTGAAGGAGGAGATTTGGTTGCGCAAGTTTGACTTTGCTTTTGACAGAGGTCAGTTGGGCTCGTTGGCTGGGCGTGAGTAGGTGGCTCCTTATAAAATTACCTGTGGCGGCCGTGTCTAGCATTGCCATGGTATTTTCATGGTTTACGCGGACCTCTGCAGATCTCTTGTTAAGTTCTGGAGCGTGATTGTGGCTTCTTCCTCCTGTTCTGGTTCTAGGTGCTCGCTCTCTCTCTCTCTATGCGCCAGGCAGTCTTCATGGAGATGTCGGCCCGTGCAGTACCAACACTTTGGCAGCATCCGGTAGCGAGGTGGGGAAGTCAAGGTTGGGGTTTCAGGCGGCGTAGGGGTGGATACGTGGCTCATCAGTGTTCTCCCCTCCTTCACCTTGTATACCTGCCTACGGTAGAGCGCAGCCTGTTCTTTGTAAATGCGCTCTGTTTCACACGCACGTTTTTTAAGCTCTTCTATAGACTGCGGCTTTGGGGCTTGCAGAAAATTACACAGCTTCGGTGATAGCATTTGAGCTATGGAGTGTACTAAATTTTCTTCATATGTCACTGTCGAGAAAGGTGTTGGTAAAAGCGCACATTTTGTCTTATGAATAGTTCGGCCTCCTCATCTACATCCTGAACCTCACTATAAAATTTTGCGGCTATACAGATCAGTATTTCTTCACTGCCAAACTCAGTCACTGACTCGAGAACTGATGCCAGTCATTTACAAACTCACAGTATCTCTCCCACCATGTGAATACTAAGCCTCTCAGGTGTAGTTGGGTGCTGTCTACCCATTGTTTCGGTGGTAAGTCGGTATCCCGGAATTCTTTTTCACACACGGTGAAAACTACAGGGTCTTCGTGTGGACGACCGGTGAAATCAGTGATCTGTATACCATCATTGCATCCGGTCGCTGGGTGAAAGGATTCTGTCCCTGGCCGTATATAGATCCTAGACGGTCTCAATCGGCGGGAGTGGGAGACATGTTTCTTCCTACATCTTTCACAATGGTACGCCATACCTGGCATTCTGATGCGCTGGCGGGGGTATTTGCTTAGGTGCTACGGCCTGGCCTTGGTTGGGATCACACACCCAGTAATAATCTTGGCAATCCATATGGCTCCAAAGCTTCTGATCAGTCCGCAACCATGGAGGAACTTCTGAAGCACCGGAGCGCGCGTTGGCTAACTGTTACCAAGCACATTAATCTAGGGCTATCCGTGTCCGTGGTGCTCGATTCAAGGTCCTCAGTAGCTAAACCTGCTCTATGTCATTTAAGGTGAGAGACGGTGTAAGGAGGGAGAAGCAAAGAGTTGCGCGCCTTGCTGCCAGCTGGTCTTGTACCACTCATAGCTAGTCGACGAGCCGAACTAGACTGTGCTGCTTTACTCAGATCACAGGCACAACCTACGTCTACTGTAACCAATCCAGTTTCTTTCCCGTCAACACCGCTGTGCACACGTCCGACCTGCCATCCAGTTGTAAGAGTGTTAATTAATCAGATCGAAGAACGATTGGGCATTTTGAGCAGTAACATCTCGAGCAGAGCCTTAGCGGACTCGAACGGTGAGTTCTGTGTCGTATCATGTCGTGCCTTCACTACCGCTCAAGCCAAAGACGAACTACTCAATCAGCTGTATCCAACTACCCCTCACCTGCAAGACAACGACAAGTCACCTACCGCTAGCACTTCCTGCCCATTGTCAACTACAACCAGCTCCGATAAGAGTCGTAAGCCTGATCAATCTATGGGACTCCTAAATCATAAAGTCGATAACTTTGTTCCATCACGTAAGGCCACCTGCCTGACCGCTATATATAGCCGCAAATAGGAGTAAGTCAATCTGTAAGCACAACAGACCAAAGTGCAACCAAAGCCACACGACCGTGATCCAGCCCTAGCTATTAGGACACGCGTCATTGTTCCACTAAAAATGTCTCTAGTTTGAAATTAATGAAATTTTGTTTCAGAATGAGAAAGCAGCTGGCTCAACCCCCTATAACCACACCTCACCAATTTCTTGCAGAACTTACAAAACAGAACATTTAATCCCTTATCATGAGGTACACCAGTATTGTTGAGTAAAGAGCAAACTAATTTTATGAGTATTATTTCAAAATATTTTCGTCACAATCACTGCTGCCAAACTTTCCTAGTTATGGTGCTTCAACAGCCTGGGGCTGGAGTACCAAGAAAAGTGCTCCTCAGTTATTAATCATTGGGGCAGGTATGGAAATAAGTAACTTACTTTCATACTGGTTATAATCTTGGAAAACACGTTTATTGACTGCACTTCACCTTTCATCAATATGTAGTAGATATTAAAAACTTATACTTCTACCACCATTACATGGTGGTAAAAAAGTAAGGAAAGTAGGACAAATTTAGCAAAATGTAGGGCCACTCCTACTTTCCTACTAAAAAGTGGGGAAAGTAGGACAACTTGAAGGTCTGCTTATATTTTCTCGATATTACAACCTCACTTTGAGGAGGTTGACGTAGTGATTGACTTAAATAGTACAAGCTGGACAGACGTGTCTGTAATATAGCTCTCGTTGCAAGGGCATATCCTGCAGGCATGTTACAAGCCTCCAGTACTGTGTTAACCCTGCCTTGTTGAAGTGAAAGCATATTCAGTCGAGTGTGTGGTATAGTCAGGAAATGCTTCACCCGTGCCCACCTTCCCATCCAACATTGTAAAATAGACTCATCTGTAAGTGAAAAAATTTTCTCTGTTGGGACGATGTAGAACTGTCACTCCTCAAGAGAGTGAGTTTGGCTTCTGTAGTGCTCCTTCTTCTGTGTGAGCTCTCTGTGATGCGGCACGCTTGTCAGCCGCCAGTGACATGGCAGTTGCAGGCAGTTGTGTGGAGTGTAGTGCTGTTTCTCTTTAGTGCTGGTGGGCTGGCTTGATAGTGGTTTGCGATAGTGTCAGCTGTAGAGTGATGCACATGTTCCTTTCTTTCTTATAGCGCTCACTCACAAGCTGAGCTGAGGGCTGTACATATTTGATATACATGGAAATAATTACAGAAGATTTCTGCATGAGATTACTTACATGTAAGCACAAATCGACCCTTTGAGTATGTACAATCCCCACTCGTGATGGGTGTGTCACATCCGCTGTCTATTACCTGCTGTGGCGCTGAGGGCGTGATAAAAGTGGCCTCACCTTGTAGCCTCCTATGTTTCGCATGGCAGGTAGAGTTACTTGTGACATTATATTAATTGTGTGGCTGGCACTGGGCCTTCCATCACCTATGCCGACCTATATCTCTCTAAATATTTACAACAATCACAAGTACCCCTTAATGATTAAAATTAATAACACTATTAAATTATGTACTGACCCCCTACAGAATATATATAAAAAAAAAAATGTACCCTTCAAATGATAAATAGACACATAGCAAACTGGTAAGTAAAATTAAAAATACATAAAAAGACATACAAACATTGCCCTGAAATTATTTACAATTGCAACATGAAATTAAAAATGAATAAACATAGACAATGGAAATATTTACAACAATATTAATTTTGCAATTGTCTTTCTTTTTTCGAGAAAGCCTGTGTTCCTACCATGCATGGGCTTGCACTTATCTCCTTACCTTTCTGGAAGTATTGTGACGGTGCTGCCGCGCCATCACGTGAAGTACAGACATTTATTGTGAACAGCGCAGAGTGATTCCGCTTCTCGCCGCTCAGGTCCTCTCCTTACTCCTTGCCTCCCCCACTATCCCTCCCGGTGCATCACGTGAGCAGCATCAGAGGGGGTGCTATGGTGAGCTGGGTGCGAGCTGTTCCCCCTCTGGCAACACTCTACCTTGGCGTCTATGAGAAGCACCTCGTCTCCTACCTTGGGATTTGCAGACCATGCGCAAGTCCGACCATACCACGGAGTTCGACATCACGCTTTAATGTAATACCGCAGCAGTGCCTTAAGTATAAATACGATTTTGTGCAATTTGAGTAACATTCAATTAGGTTTTGGTGCCAAGTAGGGAAATGCCGGTGAGTTGTGGACTGCTTTAAGAATTGGGTTAGTGTTTGCCATGTGAGTAGTGTGTTACTGTAGCTGGGTGCACAATTTCTATAGTCTTTTTGCATTTCAGTATTTTGGTAGTATTTTTGCTTGATTTAGCATGGTGTTATGTAGTGTATGTGCATACTCGGGTGCCTTTACGAATGTGTACCATATCTGTTGAAACGTTGCCCCATTTGGCTGGCCTGGCCGTATTGTTTACTGGTTATGTGTCCACAGCTCAGCCTGGGTTAGAGAGTAGTTTGTTTTAATCATGTTTGTCTTGTTACATTTTTATTATTCAGGCGCTTTGATGGCCCATCTGCTTTTTACCAGGTGCCATCTGAATATTATCAAGTTTTTAGCGATCTTTTTAAAGTAAATTTGAAAGTGTTAATTTTAGAGTCACACCCTTTGATGGGCCGCATTGGGTCGCGGTGTGCTCCTTACTTGAATTTTAAAGTTAGTTCTGGTGTTTGCTTATTTTATAGGAAATGGTAGCAGGCTCAAGGAATTGCATCACAGTACATTTTTGTTGGCGTTTAAATGATTTTTAACTTCTAAGTGAAATGTGATTTTGTTGAATGGTTGTTGAACCTCATGGAGGTATTTAAAGAATTTTGTAATTCCTATGCAATTTCCTGATGGTGACGTACATGCAGAGAGGTCAACTGCGTCCACTACAATTTTAATATGCTTTGGTTGTACCTGGATTTAAATGAAAGCGAATAACTGCTTTGCCGCTGAAATTGTGTGACACGTTTCTACGTGTTGGGTGTTGAAAATAATTTCTTACGCACCATTTAATGGTGCTTTGATTTTATCGTGTCATTGAAGACGCAATTTGTGAGTGCTTTCAGTATTACGCTTTTAATGCGCAGTTTAATGTGCAGTCTAGTCATGCAAGCATTTGTTAGTATTATTTTATTGGCCACTGCCTTTGTTAAATTGTAACTGCTTTAATGTTAATGGTCACCATTCACACTGTTATTCTAACTGAATTAATAAACCAGGATAAATTAATTTTTGGTATGCTTTTGTGATTTTGTATGTAATTACTGCCTCGGACACATGATTGCGCTGAATTCAGCGAAGTATTTATTTACCGGTTATACACTTGATGTCCAATGCATCTAATATATCATTTACTGTCTTTCTTCCTATATTTTCAGCACTATTAGAGTAGCATCCGAAACTTTACGTCCTAGTTTATTACGTAGCACTTTCATTACTGGCTACTACTGGCTTTGTTAAGCTGTAATTACACAGTCTGTCTTTACTTTCACTGGTTTACTGGGTTCAACAGTTTATGGCTGTTTAATGGTGTTTATCACTTTATTTACTCGTACTGGTGATAGCTGTTAACTGCTGTCAAATAGAGTTTTCACTGTTTTTGTGAACACTCGCTTATGGATTCACTGGCTGTGATGAGTTTGAGAATCTGTTTTCTGTGGTCGACCTCGCTTCCTCAAGGCCGCGTCCTTGGGGTAAGGCCACATGAATAGGGAAATAGGTCACCAGGGAGACTCTTGATAGCGACCAGGTTGACAGGCGCTGCGGACAGGCCTCTCTCGGGTGACCTGGCTGCTTTGTTCTTGGTTCACGTCCTCATCAATGGTCAGCTTGGGGTCATGAGACTCCCGGGGACGAGCTGGAGCCCTCTCCCCCTGGAGAAGCTGCCTCGGGGAGCCTCTACCTCGATGGCCAGGTGTTACACATCCTCTCGAACAGGAGGGTAAGCGTAGGTGGCCTCTGCAACTTCTGATGTCCTGGCCTGGAGTTCTACCACACTCTCCTGAACTAACGCGGTCTGGGTGGTGGCCAGACGCAGAGAGTCATAGGAGTCCTCTAACTCGATGGCATCGCGACTCGGCTCATCTTCTTGAACATGAGGCTGGGTCCGTGTGTTGGCCTCGGCGCTGTCCAACTTCGTGGCCGAGCTGGCCATGAGAGGGAGCGCTTCTGATGGCGCTCTTCCTTCCTCAGCATGGCTGCTGGGCTCATCCTCCCATGCGAGCTGATGAGTTTAAGAGTAAATCTCTGCGTCATCCAACATCTCCAATGTCAGGACCTTGGCGGTTGTCAGAGGGAGCGGTTCTGTTGGGGATTCTCCCTCCTCAGCATGTGGTGTAACCACGCCCTCCTGGGTTGGCAAGGTCTGGGTGGTGGTCAGAGGCAGAGGCTCATAGGGGTCCTCTACCTCGACGGCATGCCGTTGTTCATCCCTCTTGGAGATGTGGCTGGGATCTGGAGGTCTCCAGTGGGGTCCCCTGTCCAAGGGTCATCAGGATAACTCCGATCATGTGGAGGTCATCCGGCTATCAGACTGACATTCTCCAGATATATTTGATGGGCGTGGAAGGCAGTGTCCGGATGGACATATCTCCACGGTATGCCTGATGTGGTTTGACCCTGATGAGTGGAGGTTGGTAGCTTCTCCTCCCGGAATCAGGCTAAGGTTCAGGCTCCCTTGGCATGTACTTCCAGTATGCGGTGGAGGGTCATCCTCCTTCTCTTATTCAAGATTGATGTTGGGGATTTAAGTTCTGTGATCCTGGACTCAACCGGGACACAGACGTATCTGTCCTCTTGTCACTTTTCTGATGCACCTTCGGCTGTCCTCCGCCCATCATTGCACATTATCTTGTCTACCCACAACGTGGTATGGGCCTTCCCATTCCCCAGCAAGGCCTGCGCTGAAATGACTTTTCACCTTATTTAATGGCTGACTGCGGAGAAGTACCAACTCACACAAATTGATGGAGCGCATGCCCATGCAGGGTTGTGGGTATTTGCGGTTGATGTACTGAACTTGGGCATTGCATGACCTCATGGTCCTGGCTAAGGCAGCCAGGCAGACGTCTTCGGGTGTCTGCATCTCGGTGGATGATTTCTCCCATTGCCAGTTCCTGAGTTGTCGTAGGGTTCACCAGAGGATGATGAGCTGGCTAGGGCTGGTGTTGACAGCCTCGTTTGCTCTTCGCCTGAGAGCAAAAAGAATTGAGAGGATGAGCTCATCCCAATGCAGATGGTCGTTCCCCACACTGAGGCAGAGGCCCTTCTTCAACTCCTGATTTGTCCACTCAGTGGGGTTCGTTTTTGGATGGTATGGGTAACTGATACCAATTTTAGGATAATAGGCGGATATATTGGTATCTGTCCAGCCCTATTTAGAAGTATACTTCTTAAGGTCACGAGTGCCAGAGATGAGCGCACGTGCGACGTCGAGGATGCGTGCTATGTAAACAAAAACACTGGTTATGTCAGCAGCAACCATATGAATTTGACAGGTAAACGTCATTGACTGTTTAGGTTTGTTTTGGTTTGTCGCTCAGAGTATGTACTTGGATTCAAATTCAAATTTAGCGGCAACTGTAGTGAGTGCCATGGCTGATGGCCATCTTGACTTGTGGTGTCATTTATATAGGAAAACAGTTAGTTGCAGCTACTCCGTGTTACTGGGCGTCACACAGCTAGAATGTAGTGCCAACTGTAGCGAGTGCCATGGCCGATGGCCATCTTGACTTGTGGTGACATTTATATAGGAAAACAGTTAGTTGCGGCTACTCCGTGTTGCTGGACGTCACGCAGCTAGAATGTGTTACAAAAGATATTGTGTGGAAACATTTTTTGGTCCTCCGGGCCAGATACGAGTTATTTGAGCCACTTAATAGAGTTTAATCAATAATAACCGTAAACAGGGGATGTGTTCTCGGTATTCCTTTGCGTGCAGAATCGGGCGTGGTGTGGTACTGAAACTACTACGTAGTGCGCCATTGCAATTATTTATACAAATATACCACTGTATTTAATTGCAAGGTTTTTGTTATGCAATAATTGATGTGTTCATGATTTTCGCATTTCCTGGTGGACGAGAGTTTTTGGGGTTAACCGCAAGGTGTACCAATCATAACCGTAATAGTTTATGTTTTCACTGGGCCGGAATTTTTCGAAATGCGACGTGAAATTGTTAAAATGAAGATACTGAAGACACACTTGCACCTAGTGAAGTGCTGTGTAAACAGACTTCTAACCTTGGCACATGAAGTTAACAACAATCCAAGTTGGGCGGGACTTTTCAAAGTAACAAGCTGTGATTTGCAGCAGCTGAAACAGACTTTGAGGCAAGCCATCTGCAACTTTCTATTCAAGCTTCGGAAACCACGTCAGTTGCAGAGCCTGAAGCCAGCGAGAGGGAACTTGATGAGTTTGACGAGGCCTACTATAATACAGGAAGTTTTCAAAAAACTTGTTGTGATCCAAGATGTAGGAAGAGAACAATAATGTCATCTCGACAGAGCCTCATTCAATGTAAAGTCTATAAAATTGCAGTTGCCTGCCTTTAAGGGGTTGCTTGAACTCATGTTTCTGTTGTGGAGCTGGCTAAGTCTATTGTTCTTGCAAATAATGGCTCTGATACTTGTGTTCTGACACCTGCGACTAGTGAAGGGCCTCAATCACCAATGCACTAGTCTTGAATGGGATTACTTCCAAATTACCCAGCAACCAAATTCCTAACTACATAAGGGAAGTATATTGTCATTTGGAATTAGCTGACCCATCATTTGATACTCCACTCCAGGTAGAATCTATGTTCGTTTAGGTGCTGATGTATACCCAGATGTGGCTAAGAATATGTGCCTGAAGCAGGTTCAACGATAATGTTACGGCTCACAGATTAATGTTTGATTTCAAAGGATGAATGCCTCCCTGGTACTGGTATTAGAAAATTGAATCAATTCTTGGATTCCAATGGCATTCTGCACATGGGTGGATGTTTACAAAATTCACACCTAACTTACAAAGCAAAACATCAAATCTTGCTACCCAAGAAGAATCTTGTGACAAATATGATAATTGATTATCATCATCTCGTGCACCTCCACGCTGGTTCCAATGTCACACATGCAGCAATTTGTTGTGAGTACTGGATTGTGGCAGGAAAGGAATCTATCAAGGCCAGGATCCACAGTTGTATAAAATGCCACAGGTTCAGGGTCAGCAATACACAGCCATTGATGGGAAATCTTTTACCAAGTAGAGTTCAACAAGCAAGGCCATTTCTAAACGTTGGTATTGACTATAGGAGCCTGTTCCAAATCAAACAGTCACTTGTTCAGAACAGTCATGTGTCAAAGGCTTATTTGTGCCTATTGTTTGCTTAGCGACAAAGGCAGTACATTTAGAAGTTGTTTCTTCTTTTAGCACTGCAGCTTTTCTTGACGCATAAATCAGATTTACTACTGATAGGCGCAGGCTTGTAAAAATGTTTTTTTTTCTGTCTGCAGAACAAATTTTACACGTGCATGTCGATATTTTAAGTTCTTAAGGGAGAGTGCTAACTTGCAATGCGTTGCATATACCCTTGCTGCTCGTGGCATTCAGCGGAACCTCAATCCTCCATCTGCACCACATTTTGGTGGGTTATGTGAGGCAGCCATCAAATCTGTGAAGTACCATCTGAAAAGAGTTTTAGGCCAGCAAGTTCTTACCTTCGAGGAGCTGTCTACTCTCTTTGCCTAAATTGAAGCAGCCCTTATCTCACATCCACTGTGTGCCATTTCATCAGAGCCAGAAGACTTAGAGGCCCTAACACCAGCACACTTCCTTGTGGGCACCACCCTGACAGCACACCTCCAGCTCCAGACCTCGGCAGAGATCCAGCCAAGCAGATTGGACCTGTGGCAGCTGGTACAGTGAGCTGAGTAGCACTTCTGGCAGAGATGGCACAAGGAGTAGTACAGTCAATTCGATGTATCGTTATCGCATGTACTGATAAACAGCATCCACCAACAATTTTTGTGGCGCAAGCAAAATCTCTATGTAAATAATGTTAACATAATCCACTTGTATCGTTTTGGCATGGTGCGTCAATCAAATTATATTTCGGGTCCCTTCACCTAATATTTCCCGCAACTATAGTTTTTAAGCTGGTTGTTTATGCAAACTTCTAGTAACTGGATGTGGAATACTTCACGTGTGCCGTTTATAACTGCTCTGCGGCATGGCGCTTCGTCTAGTGTTTTACTAACACATCTGTCTGACACTGCGGTGTGGTGCTATGTGCAAGTCTGGCTTGCTACTTCCCCTTACATGCCACCAAGAGGGGAAGTGGTTACCTACAGCAATGAGCGAAGCGATCTAGCGTCCTGTCTCTTTCACCCTTCTTTCTGTCTCTCTCAGCCACACATATTCCTACCTCCCCTCATATGCCCTCAAGAGAGGAAGTAGTTGTATAGCAAAAGATAAAGCACATCCTCTCTCTCAGCTACACCCGCTTCGCTTGCCTTGCCTCAAAATAAATAAATTATTGTTAGTGTTGGGTCGATTCCTGAAATATATAGATTCCGATTCCAAAATCAATTCTTAAAATTGTTATTCAATTCTTCGATTTTGATTCTAAGGCCACTAACACAAAATATATCTTTAACTCTAAATCTACCAAATTTATTTTATTTTACTGTGAAATAAAATGTTTATAGAAGCAGGGAAGAAAATGGGGCTTACTTTTGCTTACAAGTTTCATGGAATTAGTTTCACTTTCTTGTTTATAAAGTTGCCGTATGCACGTAGCTGGGCATCGGGCGAGCGCCTAGATCCTCTGTACCGCGGCTGGGTGAGCGCCAAGTTCCTCAGCAGCGAGGTCAGGCGCTGTGGCTTGCCGCTGGGCCCTAGATCCTCGCATGGGGCAGCTGTCGGTCAGTTCGGTCGGTCGCTACAAGATTACTCTGGCGGACGGCGGCGCCCGCCACTGCCGTCGTTACAGGTTTGGTTCACTTTGTACCAGTGGCCCAGTATTGGGAAAAAATTACAAGCACATTAAACTCTGAAACAATGAATTTTCAATGTGCAATTACCTGAAGTTCAAATGCAGCAGTTTGACTGGTATAGTCCATTTCATATAAGTGGTCTCAAATTTGACACACAATGTGACCAACCCACACACTACGTAAACAGTAAATGCTCTCGTTCCTACAGTATTGTATCAGCTCATGAACTGCTGGAGGATACATGTTAGGTTTGCTATTTTGATGACGGTTTTGGAAGAAAATAGTACTCGGAACTAAAAGTTGTAATTTAAAATCTTAATTATACTTACAACATTCATGGTTTAAATTATGTTTCTAAAGCAATATTAAAAAATCTTGGCTATTAGTAACGGGACTTTAAAAACATATTCAGCATTTATGACAGAGTAGGTCGACACATACGAACAGTAAACGTTTCCAGGCAATGGCTAGCCATGTTTATGTTTCCAGCCCAGTGAAGAAAGTTGTCCAAGCACGTCTTTTCTCATTGTGTTTATTATACGAATATCTTACTGGTGTTGTCGGAATATTTAATCGGTAGTTAATTATTTTTTATTTGCTTCCTCCAAACATGGTTGTAGGTACCACTGTAGTGTGTTTTGTTGAATGAAATGTAATATTAATTGGTACGTCTTAAAACTGCTCGTTCCGCCATTTTCCTAACCGCCTTCCACAATGAAGGATCACAAATATAATTTCCGTATATAAGTATAAGTTTGTTTGTATTAGGAAACGTACGCAGTGTTATTTTACTGGATGATTTTGCAAATAATCTATTTAATACTAGGGACAAACAAACGTGATTTTAGTGATGTAAACTCGCAAGGATTGCCATAGAAATACACGTGTTCAAGAAGTTGCAACAGCAAGTTCGCGTGTTTTGTAAATGTATTTGTAAACCTTTAATATAATTATTGTAATGCACATGGCCCGAAAAATGCCGCACTTTCCACACTTTTGTAGCTACATAGTAAATTCGAGTGTAAGGTTAACCTTTGGTCAAAGTGTGTACGTGTATATATTGCTGCATCTTTACGAATACGAACAGTGATGTATGTATCGCGTTTTGTATTTTAATTAAAGTTATAATTTTCGAAGTTAAATAATTTAAATGTTATTTCCATACGAGCGAAATTTTCCACTGCTCCATCAAAACAATATGAAACTCAAAATGCAACACACTCATGACGGAATCAATAGCCCCGACCAACACAGCACGAAACGACCAAAAACGCAACCATGACACATTTCAATATGACTACTTGAATTTACAGCACGACCGACAACGCTCTCAGCATTTAACCTAACTATTTAGAAGGTGCTGATGGGCTACATTAGTCTCAAAGGTGGTGAACAAGAGGGAAATTTGTAATACATATTGGTGACAAATTGGTATTGCTAATGCATACAAAAGTAAAATTATTATTTTTAAGAGTTAGGTACAGTAGTTTTCAATTAAATTATCTTATAAGCTGAGTATTTACCATTGTAGGGAAAGGTTGCAATACAATTTAATTTTGCAATGTTGTACAATGTGTGCGTCGTGCCGCACGACACGACAAAGAATAGAAATAATTTCTAATCCAAAATTGCTGGTCGGACGACAGAATTGGTCGGGCTTAAGACAATCTATCATTTATTTCATTGGCTGTTGGCCATCATGCAGTGCGTGTTGTGACTATGCGATTCCGGCATCGTAAGTACATCAAAATAATTCCATCTTACGAAAGACGATAAACTAACCCCCCCCCCCCCCTAAATGCTCACTTTTTCTTTTTTCCCTCCAAATAAAATAAAGATGATACCCTAACTGGGCCCACATTTCATTGCTATGAACATTTATCTGCGATATTATAGATTGAAACTCTAACACTCTGGTTCTGGAGGGTTTCAAAATGTAAAGCTTACTTGCCATACAAACTTTAAGTTGTATCACTTGTATTTTTTTAGAACGTATATAAAATTTGTCAAGATTGTTAAGCAGGGATACTTGTTAGCAACTAAATTTAAAGGTTTTTCCTGTTTTTAAAGGCTGTATTTGAAAGTAACATAATGGCATGTAGGTTTCAAAGTTGGAGTCCATAAACGTTTTGAGCATTTTTGTTTTACAATTAAAAGCGCTTATATGTTTTTTAACATACATTGTTAAGAATATTGTACAAATAACGGAATAATAATTCACATAAACAGGATTTACATTGGAAAGAAAACTTTTTATATCAAGTAGATTACAACATGCTTATCAAACAAAATTCTTTCAATTTAAGCACCCAACGAAGCTGCTCCAACATCATAAAGAAGTGTGTCATGCATCAGCAGGAACTGCGACATTCCAAAATTTATTGCTAAGGAAAATTAACTTCACGATGTCTTCAATCTTGGGTAGGTGGAGCATCTTTTTAGTGTGTAAGTAACACGTTCGTTTGATATATTGTTGATGTAGGTCACATCTGCTTCTCTACAGCGCTTTGTAATATCTCTGAACTGAAATACAGTTTTCATACAAGCGTACGGCTGTATTCACTATTTTGAGGATGGATGTGCAACTGAACTTAAGTGTAAATATCAACACTGAGTCCGAAATAAGTTTTTATTCACAGCACGACAATCTGAACATGTAGGTATTTGCGAAAAGTTATTTAAGTGTTTTGTATGTAGACCTGCAATACTTAACATTTGAGTTACTAAATGAGAGTTATTAAAATTACTGAAATTAAGTAATATTTGCTTAAGTATTATTTTGGCTACCTACATACTTTAACATCCTGAGAATTATAACCCCCATAAAAGTATCAGGTTGTATAGCGTTTGTTATATCATACCACAAAGCTGAATTATGTACTTTTAATGCAATAGTAGGCACAGTCTCTATGTAAGAATGTATACTGTCTTTGAAAACAAAAAGGGTGTGTGTGTGTGTGGTGTGTGTGTGTGGAGGGAGAGAGAGAGAGGGGAGAGAGAGAGGGGAGAGAGAGAGGGGAGAGAGAGAGGGGAGAGAGAGAGGGGAGAGAGAGAGGGAGAGAGAGAGAGGGAGAGAGAGGAGGGGGAGAGAGAGAGAGGGGGAGAGAGAGAGAGGGAGAGAGAGAGAGAGAGAGAGGGAGAGGGAGAGGGAGAGAGAGAGAGAGAGAGAGAGAGAGAGAGAGAGAGAGAGAGAGAGAGAGAGAGAGAGAGAGAGAAGGGGGTTATTTCAATATTTGTGCATTCTGGGAGGGGGTGGATCTTGGTATTTGGTGTTTGTGGAAACAATGCTAATTTTTTATGTTTACAAGAACTTACTTCAGGTATGTGTGACAAGATTAGTTGTCAATATATTTAGAGTGTATTCAAAAACAGTAAAATATCTTTTATTCATTTGACAGCCAAAATACAATTTCATTTTCGTGCAACCTGGTTACGAATTTCTTGCAAGGTAAAAAAAATCAATTTATACACTTATTACATGGCCTGTTAGTCATTTACATAAAAGATTTATAAACTAAAGAAAATGGAATTGTTACCAACCTGCAACTCACAGCTTCTAAAAGTCATTTGGGAGGAGGTACATGCAGTTAGTTTACAAAGACAGGCAGTCACATGGTGTTTGTTTGCAAACAGTCACCTTCAATGACAGTTCAGCTGTGGCGGAAGGATACATAGCCACCCAAATGTCATTGACACTACTTTCCTAGAACTGTCAAATTTGAGACAACTTATATGAAATGGACTATATATTTACCCATTATGCACTCCTATTAAACCAAAATTAATATTAACGTAAACTATTCCCTTCGCATACCACCCGCATACAAATAAACTCAGTGAATGATTTTGTTTACATGTTTGCAGGAGCGGGCACGGCAGCCAAAATTCGATAACGGGACCAGTGACGAAGTGTCAGCAACCTAGCGCAGTCAAACAAATTGTGCGCCGATAAGGGCCCGTTAGCATTACATGCCTCGTTGAGAGAAACATGCTGTGTGAAATATGAAAGGAAAAGTTTTTTCCCTAATTCGGCACCATAAAATTTGCGTGCCTGTAGTGTGCAAGGGCGAGAATTATGCCAGTAAATAAGGTAGTGCTAAATGAGTGAAAATTCTTTCGTTGAATTTTTTCTTCAAAGAATCAATCAATTTCTATTGAAAAATTTATGGTTTCTGAATCCTTTGAGTCCATTGGAATTGATCGATTCCAGAATCGGAATTGACCCATCACTATTTATTGTATATTGAATTATATGCAGCATTAAACTTAAAGTGCAAGAATCTGGCAATATTCCACATGTATTAAAATTTAATGAAAGTGTTTGATATAGAAAACACATAACCCTGCAACTACTGTTTCCCAAACTACTTTCCACACATCAACATTTTCCTGAATACTCTTGTATTAATTTTTCTAGTTTCCAGGTTATATTATTTCTATTACTGTTTAATGTTATACTAATAATCTACAAATAATAATTCTGTATCACTTTCCACACTTCTTTGCAAATAGTTCAATGTATTTGATTACATCTTATTTCTTTACCCTGAAAAAGTAATTTTATTCTTCAAAATCTGCGGTTAAAATATTTTATCTCGATGTACAGAGAAAAAAGGTGATACGTGCGTGGTGAATCATAAAAGACAGACAATTGAGATAATTTTGCACTTAAATTCAATACAATATTGTTATCTCGCTTTGTGAAACTGTCCCTAAGTAAACTCAGAACCAATCTCCACTCTGGATACCAAATTCTGGCTTCCTCACCACAAACACAAAACCTGCTCTTCAAACCACCTAGATTGGTATTCAAAAGACCACTTAACCTCTGCAACAAACTGGTTCGTCCAAAGCTGCAGTCTACCACAAATGTCAACCAAACTATCGCTCCCAAAGGATCCCACACCTGCAAAAGCCCATGCTGTGGCTCCTGTGCCATCCATCAACACTCTCCTTCTTTCAATAGCAGACACACTAGCCATACATACCACATCCAAAGCAACCTACACTGTGCAACCGAAAATCATATTTATCAGCTTGACACGTGCAGCTTATACCACTATTAAATATGATTACGACTCATTGAGTCAAGTATCCCTACTACAACCCACGCGAGAGTTGATACCACAAGCCTATACACGCACGTAGAGCGCAGCCTAAATCATACCAGGTGGCCGAACACGTGGTTTCAAGGTTGTGTAACCCAGCGAGCACGCCAACTCCCCCTCCCCCCGCGCTAAGTGCCTATAAGCTGTCAGGCACCTCGGGGCGCGGCCGAGCACCACCAAAGATCCACGAAGCAGAGTGCTGACGAGAGGATTCTCACCTCCCACGCCGGCCTCACAGCAGAGGGATGTCCCATGCCCTCCCCGCAACCAGCCGTCGCACCCTACTGTTCTGACAATATAAGTCCGTGCGCAGCTGGGCTCCGAAGTCATTCGTCTTGCTATTCTCTCGAGTTCACCCCAAGCACTCTCTAGTGCTGGGGCCTCCAGCGAACCACAAGTCTTCAGCAGCCCTCCACGGCTGCTCCCTGTGACAACTACAGTCATCGACAACCAGTTACTGGAAGCTTCGTATGCAACAGTAGTTAAATATGACACACCTTGCTACTACAGCAGAGGAACTTCAACTTCTTTTTGTCTCTTCCATACATCCGTTATTTAGACAGTTTTAGTTCAGTAGTAATTTCATTCCGTTTTCTAGTTCAACCTTCCCTCTAGCCTAGGACCAGGTCACCTACACCTGGCTAACTTAGGTTACTTTCAGTACTTTCAGTCTGCTTGGTAGGAGATAGCACGGGTCACCGTGTTTATTGAATTGTCAATAAATACAGCTTTGTTCTCTAGCCACACATTTTTATTTCTACAGTAATATCTACTTCGCCAGCTAGGAATAATTTGCACTGTGCACTACCAACGGAAACCAGATACATTTAAATCCGAACTAGAGTTGACTGAAGACCCCCTTCTGGAGTCCTCCAGTCGTGTGACACACCCATTAGAGGCCGTCTGTTATTTCCTCACTGGAGCACCTAGGTGCTGGATGGAAAGAACAGAGGAGCCACACCCACTAGGAATACTTCCAACCAAAGAGAGCCAGCACATCTAAGTTATATCCCCTACCAGAGCACCTAGGTACTGGAGGGAAGGAGGTATCTGCTAGGATGTTGCGGCCTGGCCTTGGCTGGTATCATATCCAGTAGAATCAGTGGTGGCCCACACAGCTCACTGTCTCTGGTCTGCCTGCTAAGGTAGGGATCTTCTGAGGCACCGAGCTTGTGCTGCCAAGAAGCTACTGGCCTAAACTATTAGAGGAAATAGTTTTCGTCCGTGATGCACGATGTGTATTGTTCAGCGGCGAACCACGCTCTATGCTTTATAAGATAAGGAATGGCAGATGGCGTAGGGAGCAAAAGATCGCTCATCTTGCTGCCAAACTGCGGTTTTACCTTAGCCCCTCCTATGAAGGAAAGACAGGCAGAACGGGACAACACCACCTCATTAATGCTATGAGCAATTCCAACTGCCTCCGTCATGCGCTACATATCTTTTCCACCGCACTTCCATACAAGCCTAGACTACCATCCTGTTCGGTGGGGGTATAGTGTATGGAACGGAAGCTAGGAATGGAATTGCCAATGCCAGGTTTTGGAGCCAAGAGTCAGTCGCCCGGAACCAACAGTACTGTGTGAGCCGGCACAGTACAACCCAACCGAAACCCGAGGACTGCAGCACTAACTTTGCCCAGCCACCAACACAACTTCACCAACCGGCCGAAGATCTTAAGTATAAATCAGCTAACACTAACACCTCCCGTCAGCTTCCGATACGACAACCCTCCACAGGAAATAAGGTATTAACCCCAGACTTCGTGCCAACTCATATACCAACACGACCCAGCAAACTGTATTGCCAGAAATGTTGTTGAAACGCGGACTTGGTCTAG
This sequence comes from Dryococelus australis, assembly GCA_029891345.1. Taxonomy (NCBI): domain Eukaryota; kingdom Metazoa; phylum Arthropoda; class Insecta; order Phasmatodea; family Phasmatidae; genus Dryococelus; species Dryococelus australis. Next base: position 176,755,345 of record CM056995.1, read on the forward strand.
TGCGATAAAACCACGATGATCATGCTGAACAGTCCTGGCACATGTTAAGCTACACTACCAACATGTAATGCAGAACACATCGGCCTCACCACCAACACACTCGGGCAGCGAATGAATGGCCACAGAGCAGACTCCAAACAAGCCATAGCTGGTCACATCAATAATCTACAGGAAAAACCAGTTGCAGTACCAGAGTTGTGAGACCCCTACCACCTTCAAGCAATAGCTCATAACTCACGACGCTGGAAATTAGCAACATCAATTTATATCAAAATCCAGGCAGCCGCCAGGCCTCAACATAGATACTAACAGCTCCAAATCACACTCACCAGTTATACTGGCAAATTTCCAATTTTTCCACCGCACCCTAGTTTGCCTCCTGTCTGCTAGGTTTACTACCAACAGTACACTTCCACCATATTGCAGTGTCCTACAACTTGCTGTCTGATAAAGCTGACCTAGCCAGTAAAACGTTGTGATCTTGCAACTGCGTGAAAAACGTGTTGCCCTTCCTTGTGTGCGCTTGTCAAGAAATACTACATTGTGAGTACTTGAATTCCTACTTTTATATATTTTTGGTAGCCTAGTGGCCTACTTGTAACCTTAACTCACATTTTTGTGTTCAAATAGCTTTTCAAAATCTAAAAAAATAACGAAAATAAGTTCAAATTAAGATACTTTCCCTACAAAAGCATGAGTAATGTATCTACAATAATTATTTGGTAATTTTTAAAAGATCCAGAAACCATAAACATCTTCAAAATGTAGGAAAACAATGTGGCTCTTGAAACCCTTAATGGGTGATGGTTTCATAAACACTATGTAGTTGTCTGAACGGCCTCCACTGGATATCACAGCAAGGAACTTTATGTCAAGTGCAGAGACACTCACAGCATAGCCGTTGACAGCGGCGATGACAGGCTTCTTGCACTGGCTGATGCGCGCCCAATGTCCCAGGAAGTTGCCGCTCGCCGTGATGGAGAAGGTGTGGTCCTGCATCTCCTTGATGTCCGCTCCTGCACACACAACACACAACCTTGCATGCAGCTGCCTGGGAGACAATCATCCCACACACTGTGTCCAACCAGTTCTCTCAAGCTAGTGGTCAACAGTTAATTTTATATTTTGAAGCTTTCTCATTTTATGATATTTTTGTCTATCATTAGCTTCACAAAATAGGTTTGATGCAAATCTGTGCAACTCTATTTCTGTGGTGTGTGTGAAGTGAACATGGAGTGCTTCAATCAATTATGTGCTTAATATTTTAGCCCCAACTCAAAACCCCTTTTTGTACTTTTCAAGGGTCTACGAAAAAGTGTCGCAAAATGCAGCAAAGTGTAAAATAAATCAAATTTATGCTGTAAAAATAGTAAATAGATGTGAAAAAATGATGAGAATTCAGGAAAGTGTACAATGTGTGTGCCTGTGTGTGTGCATGTGTGTGTGTAAAAGAGGTTCTACTGTATTTAAGATGTTACAAGGGTCAGAATGCAAAGATAAATTTGATGGTGCAGTGTTATGCTTTCTCAAAGTATCTTCAAAAATTGTAAATTTTTTCAAGTTTGCTATGATCAGTAGCAAGGAGGTGATACCAAATCAGAGCCATGTAAAATTTTGACTGGATAAAAACATGTTACATGTCAAGACAAAAGTTTGGGTCAAATTTATTAAAATGCATGTGTTTTAAATTTAATAAGTATTAAGTGTGATGCTCACTGTGATAAGGGTACAGAAGTTTACAGTTGAAGAAAACTTCAAGGTTCTTAACACTGTTAGTTCTTCTGTGTATGTATTTTAAGATTGTCTGTACAAGGAATATGTGTTAAATGTTTTACTACTTTGGTTATATCATCAATAACGATGTTGAATACAGTAACAGGAAAGATAATGTTCCTCCCTGCTTTAACGGTTACAGCACAAAATATATTATTTTTACTTCATATTGTACAGTTGTTTATAATTTAATTTTAATAGGCTTGGTTTGTACAGTTTCAAAATACAGCATTGTTTTTAAATTTCTGTGTAAGCCTTATTTTTGCTAATTAGACTGTAAATCTCTTGCAAACGTTACGCCTTTATGTTGTTATATTCCAACTGAGGTATCTAACATTTATTTAATTATTAATTGGAAGTTATTTATCAAGTATTTATTTATTGCATGACGTATAATGGTAAAAGTTTTCTATATTTTGTATTTTATTATTTCAGGGTGTACAATGAAATTCCATTTTGGAATTCCCTGACTTTTCCCTGTTTTCCAGGCAGAATCTTACCATTTTCCCTTACTATTTTAAGGACAGAAACCTTCTGATACTATATTATTCCATCGCTAACAGAAAAAAAAATGTTATAAGTGAGGTTGAATTAAATGACACTGCAACAGACGAAGCCAGCAGAGTCAACATTTTATTCAACCCATCAATATTTTTTGCTATACACACTACTGAATTCACACGAGTACCAATCACAAACACATAAATACTTTATTTTGTACATATAGGCTCTATGTCGCTTGGCAAAAATGTATTATTGCCAGTTCACAAACCTAACAATTGAATATTTAAAATGCATATGCTCCCAATTACATTATCCTGTATTCACAAACTAACAACTTATGTTGAATAGAAATTATTTACATTTTCCCAGAACCATGTGAATATTCTCTGACATTTCCCTGTCACAAGACATTCCCTGACTTTTACCTGTTTTCCCTGTGGGTGGACATCCTGTATTTAATACAGCTTCAATGGAAAGTTATTTATACATTTTGGTTTTATTTAATTACTGTTTATCACAATTTTAACTTTTGTCTCACAACAGTTTTATTTTCTTTGATTCTGTGAGCAGTGTGTTACATTCAGAAGTCTGTTAGCCACCTGTATTGCAAATTCCTCCGGTTGTAGCCTCTCTGTAGCGCATCTCACCCTCACTCTCCTGTACCTGTACTTCTGCAGTTTTCTTGGCGTATCCATGCACTTGCCTTAGGAGTTTAAAACAAATTTTTGTGTACATGATAATTTTCCCCACCCGTGTGTGTAGGTGGACAGCCCACAAATCTATTGGAAAGAATTTAATAAGTTTGTTTCTATTTTGTTTGGCTCTTCTGTGTGCTTCATGAGCTTTCTTCAGGGACTTTCTGTTCAAGCAGAGTGTCTAGATGAGAGTAGCCATAGTGCTCCCATAACTATGTTCTTCGCAACATAAAATTGAACAGATGTCTTTTTAGTGACTTTGTTTTCAAACAATGTAGTGCCTAGTAGTATAGTAGTAGATGCATAACGTATTTTCTTATATTACTACAAGCTTGACATCACCACACCACAACGTGCCTGCACTTCACTAAGGTGGGTTAGAACAGTAATAAGGCTTGATCACGTGCCTACAGGGTAAGCCCTTGCAATAAGGAGCGTTATTAAAGACACGTCTGTCCAGCTTTTACTGTTCATTCCACACCACTAAATCAGACATGTCAACCTTCCCGAAGCAAGATTTTACTATCGGTAGAAAGGCCAAGCCCGCCGCCCAAGGTCGCGTAGTTCTAAGGAGCACCAAGGGATGGTACCACAAGTATAAACACTGACGCATGCCGCCTCACCAGAAAATCAAGCAGTAGATGCCGCAAAGAGACAATGCTAGCAGACAACTCATGGGGCGGCGCTTATCACCCCCCACACCTCAGAGGGTCCACGGACAAGGAGTATATAAGCCAGTGCACTGCCCACAGATATTCAATTTGTCTTGTTACTTCTCCCACACTGAACTGTGCAGGAAGCAACCAACTCATAATCACTTCTTCCACTGCGCTTAACAGTGCCAGAAGAAGTCACCAGGTCCTCACGACCCACCAGAAGCTCTTCAGCGACTGCAAGAACACATTCCAGACCTTCTGGTAACTCTTCAGCAACAGCTCGCAAAGACGTCATCAACCATCTTCCCTTACCTGCTGGTAACTGCAATTACGCCGACACTGCCTCTCTGGTAGTCGTGGAAAACTGTCCCTTCAGAATACCTCAAGCTTGCCTTACCTACTGGTAACGACAATAACTCACCACTACCACCTCTGGTAGTGGTCGTCAGCAGTCCCTTCTGGACAACGGTCAGATTAGTTAGGGCCAGTTAACCTTTAACTACATAGCCGAACCTCTTATAGTTCAGGACCAGGTCTCCTTCAGCTGGATTCAAGTTATATATATATATATTTTTTTTTGCACTAACTGCTGAGTATTATTTCATTGAGTTACTGTGTTTCCCTATGTAGCTACGAGTCCTTCAGAGTGAAGCACGAGACTATCAATTTCTCACCACACACCCATGATGCATGACATCTTTTTCAACAATGGTTAATCTACTTCAACTCATCAATGCACATGATTTTGTTGCTTGATTTTACGAAGTTTGATTGTTGCCACATACCACGAGACATCTAGAAGTGTCCTGTCTACCCAAGACAAAGGACGGACGTTCCACGCCAGATTGTACGGTTCACGGCTGAGCCACAGAGACTATGCCTCGAAGATCATCCAAGTACTACAGTGTTCCACCAGATAGCCCTACTAGTACGATCGGTAAGCCATGCTCATGGATCCAGCACCGGCCAATGACGTGACACGTCAAAAAAAATCTATGCCACGTCTACCCCCTCTCCAACTCCAGCAATGGTATGCCCGCAAGAGTATAAATAGCTGGAAACGTTCAGTGTAATGCCAGTCTGTCCTGTTCCTTCACCACATCGCCTGATGCCTAAGGAACAATCAACTTCCTCTCCTGGTCTTCATCGCGCTCTTGGTGCCGAAGCCTTCCATTGTTCTACCAGTCCTTACCCGTCATCATCTATGTTGTTAAACGCTAGACACTGCCAGTCCCTTAAGGACAATATAGTAGTGTAGTCCAGTTTACGTTATTTTCATAAAGCTTGTCACCCACCTCTTGTTAGCCTAGGAACAGGTCACCTTCACCTGTCTCACGTAGAGTTAAGCTTCCGTAAGCTTCAGCTGGTAGGAGGGTAGTGCAACATCACCACTATTTATTTCTCCCTTGAAATAAACAAGCTTTATCCACTTGAAGGGTATCCATCCAGTAGCAATAGCACCTTTCCCCATAAACTGCTGTCCCTCTGCTGTCCCTGCCACCTGCTGTCCCTCTGATGGGGTTGATCCCCATCAGAGGGACAGCAGGTGGCAAGGAGATTTGCTATAACCACCACACACCTTAGTAGAGTACACACACACATCTTGGATGGCCAACCTTTCTGTGCAACACAGTGCCAGAATGTTTGAGGCCCAACACTAGGTACTTTCACTCTCTTGGGATCAGCTTGTTGGCTTGGTGCCTGCTCTCTCCACCATGCTTCTGGTGCTGGAGGGGGCATTCCCTGAGTTGGGAAGACTGGTCCTCAGGAGAGGCTAACCCACATATTGAGACAGTCAGCCGGTGAATCTGACTCTCTGTACCCACCGCACTTCTGGTGCCGGATACGGAAATAGGAATACAGCACAGGGTTGGCGGAGGCAGTACGTGGTTTGATACCAGAGTAGGACCACAGTGTCACCTACTCCACTTCCGCGAGGTTTGATCGGCTCTCTTTCTCTCAGGCCTCATGCCATATTTCTACTGCAGTGTTATCTGTAAGAGGGTAAAGCGGGCTGAGACTATCTCTAAATACCAGCCAGAGCCTAGCCCAATCCCCACTGGACTCAAGCACCTCAGTCCCCAGGAGCAAGCTGCAGCCCTTCGCCAGAGACTGACTATGCCCGACTAAAAGCTACCCCTTCGATCAACCCACACCCAGTACTCGCAGCCTACTTAGCAGACAGGATAGGTCACTTGGCCTACATAATCTGTGGTTTTGGGGAACTCTATCCCCAGTCGACACCTGCGGCTAATAGCTCCTATGAGCACTTGAGCAGTAACACACCAAAAACCAAGACTCACCCCAGCGGAGCACGGACGGAGACTCCGCATGCTCAAACGGTGCCCAGGTATACTAGTAAAGGGGATTCCGCCAAAACGCAAAGTAGTCCTGGCCACGCCAGATTTCGTGCCCTGCAGAAAATCCCGTTTTATATTCTGAATGCCCTCTAGTATACACAAAAGGACTAGATTGCCAGTCTCCCCTGGGTGCGTCTGACCTACCCACCAAAAGTACTAGGCGCTGCGACGTGCTTCCAGTAACCCCAGGATGTCATGCGTCACCATTAGATGGCAACCATTGTTGTGTGCCAGAGTAGAGCACGGTGGAGCCCCAACCATTAGCAAGACCTCCTTAAGGTGACTAGCCAGCCAGACCAGCCTATACTCCATCCACTGCGCTAAACTGTGCCGGAGGAAGTAAAAGTTTCATTCTGAACGACTGACCACTTTTGGAAACCACACCAAAGTGTCGTTGAACACTATGTATTCTCCAAGAATAACAGTGCTGGACGAAGGAGCACTGGGTATGACTCACTCATGTCTGTTTGGCTTCGACCTTGGTTATACACACCACTTGGGACTTCACCACCTGCTTCACCTTGTCGAGGCTAGTTGCAGTTTCTTTCCTTGATGCCCTGTACTAAGAGGAAGGGTATTCGGCGGAAAGTGAGAACGGCAGCTACTACCTCCAAGACTAAGCAGAGTTGTAACCCTGTCATAACTGCACTTCGCAGACTAACCCCACGGAACGAGCTCTTGCCACCTGCAAGCTAGAGAGGCGTCACCTCCCAGCTTCTCCCACACACTTATTTTCTGTGCTCATCAAGAACGCCGGACAACCACATCCACTGGTAGCTGCCATCCACCGGGGAGAGGACATCCTGTACGGAATTGCCAACCCCTGGTTCGGGGACTACCAGACAGCCTGCAGCCTCCAGCCTCACCGGAGCACCTGTTCTAGAGCCAGCAGCCACCCTGGGCCACTGTTCCAACAGGTAAAACCGTGGCAGTGAGTTGTCCCATCCGCCAGACCACGACAGTAGTACCAGATTCTGTGCCTAGTAGGCAGGCCACACACCTACGCTCTACACGGGCCATGTGCCAGTCTACAGGCACTAAGTTTTAACATCGCTATTCTCGTGTGACTGGTGACACAATTAAAACTGTAAATTGGCCATGGTGACCACCTCCCAGCCTAAGGCCATCACGTAGTAAGGGTTTTCATGAGACACCACAAAGGCAGTTGTGAATCATAGTTTTTAATTTTTATTTTCTGTGGTGTGTGCTTTGGTTGTTTTTTCTTTCTGGCAAGTTACACAAACATGTAGTCTTCAATTGTTTTTCGTCATGCGCCAGGTATTCAAGTTTTTATTATTATTTCCATTTGGCAATCTGGGGACCACACGTCAATTTCACTTCCTTATAGTTTATCTTTTTTTTTTAATTCCACCATATTTCCACTAGGGATGGGATCCTTGATACTGCAATACCTCGATACCCTCAATATTTTATAGTATAGAGTATCGCATGAGAATATCCAAAAGTATCAAATTTTAACATCCATTTTCTCGTGACATAATTATGGTAGACCGTGCCATAACTTTCGGAATGTGTATGCTACTTTTGAAAAGCATACCATAATTTAATAATGCAACACTTATATTTTCTTGTACCATAATTATTGTGTGAGTGTACCATAACTTTTCAAATGCATATAATACTTTTGAAAAGCCTGCCACAATTTAATGTGCGTCTTTCGGACACTCCAATGCACCAATAAAATTTGACCTAGATCCAACGGTTCGCAGGATATTAACAGCAACTTTTAAATGTGTACCACAATAATCTCGGCTGGCAGCCAGCATTCTTAAGCTTCCTGCAAGAACTCCAAAATGCCTTCACTGGTCTAGATTGAATGAACTGTTTAAAAGTTATTAAATTTTTAAACCACAAGTGTACTATAATTTACCCTATTTTATTCACAGCATAGTATTCAAACAGCTGCCATCACCTTGCGGTGTTTTTAACCCAAACATACCACTATTATGATTTTTGCCAACATTTACGTTTATGGTACATAATTGAAGTACAATAAACACGGGTCAAGAGTTGTGAGCGAGTACCGATATGTGAGAGTAAGCAACTTGAGTAGTTATTGTACATCCCACACATACCATAATTATCTGATTGACAATATTTATTTAAAGTTAACAGTAATTTCCTTGAAGTCGTAAAATTAAAAAATTAAAAAACTGCGAAATCGCAAAATAAGTGTGTACTGATCGATTATTTTCCTCAAAGTTTGATTACAGCTGTCACTGTGGAAACGTGATTCTATAGAATCTAAGGAGACTGTGTTAGTTTATAATTGGTTAAGGACGTTTGGGTTACAAGCCCTAACCATTTGTTTCCCGTGTAATGTAGGTTTTTATATAGTTTCAGTGTGTGTCAACGACACTAGTAAAATTAGCAATTTTCTTTGCCAAGTTGTTTTGTGTTCATGACAATTTTAATATAGTATCGAGAAAAATATCTATACGAGTATCGCAAGAATGTCTTGATATTGCAACTGGTATCAAGTATCAAGAAAGTGTAGTATCGACCCATCCCCAATTTTTACTGTTTCCTTTTTCTGTCTTCGGACCATTTTGAGACTTTTCTTCCTCCCCCACCTTGGAATCCTTACAATTTTCCCTTAAAAACTTCTCTTTCTGTAGCTTCTTCTGCTTTTAGTTTGTTTTGTATCCTTCTTGACTTCTTGAATCCAAGATTTAATTACTTTTGTGGTTCTTTTGTGTGTTACTAGTGAACGTTCCCAGACCCGGGCCTTCTATACTTTCTGGTTTGAGGGTCTCGTCTCCATTTCCAGAATTCTATTTTCTGATGTGTGCGCGGATGTGTAATACACTGTGAGAGTTACTGGTGGAACTGTGTGCACTCACCTCTGATTTCCCAGCTTCCAGGGAAATGTGGGTGAGTCCACCTCCACGTCCCTGGCTCTCAACTGTTGTGCACTCGCGGTCACAAAAGTCAAGCCTCAACGGACCTTTGTTTATCTAAAAACCTGTGCCACATAACACAGAAATTAATTTTCAAAAAAGAAACTCATCCAACTAATCTTAATTGTCATGACATATGCATATACTTCATTCACGGTTACTTCCAACTTTTCTGAAGCCCTGCTAAAAATCTCCTTACAGGATATTCTTCAGCCTCATGCAAACAAAGCTTAGCAAATTACACCAGAAGGCCAACACACTATAGTCGTGCATACTCAGTGTAATAATATTTTACATTAGAACTATTTCTTACTAAGCATTTTTATCTCCGTCTTTATCAATATCGGTTATGAATGAAATATTATAATTTATACATAAAAGTTAAATTTAACCAAAGATAAGATATTTTTAGGTTAACAAAAGTATAAAACAGTTGTAATATTACATATTTAGAAACAACCAATAGACTATAGCATGTACTTAATGTGTTTCATCATGATTATACTGAAAACGTAATTTTTAATTAAGTTCAGGATTATCAGATTTTTTTTTTACATTTGTAGTAAGTTTTCTTACTTATGTGTCACTTGATTGTGGTCCTCGTATGTTGTTTGTGCCAAGGACTCACTGCAATTATTTGTTGAATTTGAATGATTTTTTGATTATGTGTCTTTTGGTCGTACGTGCGCACAGTTTATATTCTGTTGAAAGTGTGTATAGCCCATCACCTCATTTGCAGTTCAGCTCATAGTTTTGGCAACCCATTAATATTTTTGTTCAAATAGTGTATTTATGATTAGCAGGTGATAATTACATGTTTCAGGATGTCCACTGAAATTCCATTTTGTAAATCCTTGACTTTTTCCTGTTTTACAGGCAGAATATTATTATTTTTCCCTGGCCTATTTTCACGACAGAAACCTTCCAATACAATATTATTCCAATGTTGACAGAACAAATATGAGAGGCCAACATTTTATTCAGCTCATCAATATTTCACGGGATACACGCTATTGACTTCACATGAGTGCCCATTACAAACATGCAAATACTTCATTTTGTATGTATAGGTCCTATGTAACTTGACAAAAATATAGTATTAAAAGTTCACAAACTTAAAAATTTAAATTTTAGCTTGCATATATATACTTACATTATCCTGCATTCATACAACTAAAAACTTCTGCAGAATAACAAATTATTTACATTTTCCCTGTCCCAGGTGAAAACCTAACACTTCCCTGTTACATGAAATTCCCTGACTTTTCCCTGTGTGTGGACATCGTGTTTTTTTTTCTTCCATTTTGAAGGAATTTGTATTTTGTGTTAATAATTTTTATAGTTAACACTGTTTTTATCTCTTTTTCATATTTTTACTTTTATTATATTTATATGATTTTGAATGGCTATAGCTCTTGATACAAATTTGAGTGAAGTATTTGGTTATCTCTGATAGCATTCTTCTGGGCAGAAACAGTGATATGTTTGACCTGCAAAAACATGATGTTGCTTCTTGGTACAATTCAAACAGGGCAGATTAGCCTTAATACACTGGCAACCAGGACTAAGTGTAAGTAAGCAGGAAATACAAGAACTTGTAAGAAGAGGCTCAGACTGCTTGCTCGCTTCATTATTATAATACAGTACGTGTTAGGAGAGCAAATTACTATGAAGTCTGGTGTCCTTCCAGGAAGCAATGAATTCAAAGTACCTTTCGAGATGAAACCCCTGAATCTGACTGAAAACTATAATTATTAGAGAGAATTTTGAGACATTTTATTTACTACTTACTTACATTTGCTATGTGCCAATACAGGAATGTAAATAGCTTGCCTCACAATGTACCATTTTTACTTTTCTTTTGACCCCATTCCTGACACGTCCTCCTTACACAGACATCATGGCTGAAGAAAGCCTTGCCTACATACATCACAGAGCTTGATGAATATTACTGAGGAGGCAAAATTCGGGTAGCGTCGATGCAAGTCCTGAGGAGGTTACCAAGAAGAGCACTGGATGCTTGTAGCAAGTCTCAGTGCAGATAAAACACAAAGTGTGGAACAGAGGTGAGAATCAAAGATTGTGGGTAGAGGCAGAACATAGCCACCAAGGGTTCCGGGGACCCTCACACCTTGCAAAGGTCAAAACACTCTCTAGTAGAATGTAAGGAAAAGTAAAGATCAAAAATAAAAAAAAATGAGATATAAACTTCTTACACAAACACTATTTTATTTGTCATAAATTAGTTGAGAACTCACCCATATAGTACAACCCTATGCTCTTTTTTTACTTCTGTCCAGACTTTCTTTCTAAAGATATCTGTAATGTAACTGTTATTTTTTAAATGCCACCATGTAGTGTTTTAATGTGTGCACTAAAATGCCTTTGCAGTGGCCATGAAGGAAGTATGCTGAAGATTACATTGTATGAATAACATTGACATCCATTAGCTTAGTAAAAATTTCAGTTAGAAAGGAATAAACATTAATTGTAAGGAAAATTTCAAACATTTACATTTTGTTTGTTTAATGAATTGGATTAAATTTCATGCAAGAAACACTGATTCCAATGTGTAATGTAGAGTATAAGACATCAAATAAATTGATTAATTATTAGATTTATAATCTCGATAGTTTCAAATTCAATTTTTTTTGTCTGCTGTCAACTCCCCTCCCCCCTCTCAAAACTCAGTTCCATCCTCCTATGCTGATCAACTCCAAACCAAATTCCTGGATACTTCTGTAATTAATACAGTTTACAAAGCAGACGTAGCCACAGTCTGGAAGCAACTGAGATCACAACTCACGACACTTGGACAAGTGCAACTTCACTGCATCACACGCTGGCCAGGACAATGTACCTGCAGCGAAGGCCTTCTCACTGCCAGTGATGACGAGCGCTCCAACACTGTCATCACTCTCAAAACGAGACACAGCATCTCCAACTTCTCTTATCAGCCCATCACACAGGGCATTCAGAGCTTTCGGTCGGTTCAGCGTGATCACACCCACGTTTTGATTTTCTCCTTTCTTCTCAGCCAGGATGTATTCATACTTTGGTGCTGAAAAGACACAAGCCAATTACAATTAATATGTTTGCATACATAGATTATCTGTTCTCTTACTCACTTTGTCCAGGCACCACTTAACAGTTTCAACAGTACAACATATACTTCGATGGCAGCTTCTGTGAATCAACAATTATCAACTGTCTAATTCAACTTGCAAAGTGTCTACACGGATGCATGGTTTGGTCACTATACGGCGACAAAGTGGTACAGTGCTTCATAGGGAGGATGTGCTGTTTACTACACATTTCACCAGTGAGACACCTCAACCAACACATGATGACATGGGTTACACAAACAGTTCGTTTTGTCAACCTCCAGCTTCATCGCAATGTGCATCAACAGTGCAGAGATCAGCTGCAACATGACAACGATCCAGTGCCCTTTGACAGCAATGTGCAAGAACGCCTGGATATTGTGCATTTTCACTATGTATTCGTGTTAGTGCCTCACAGCCATAGAAATTCACTTTGCTATTAAGCAAAAAAGAGAAACACAACAATTGGGAATTTACACAACTGATTGCATGTTTATCTTACGTAATTTTAAAACATGAAAGTACTTCCTTCACCTTGTTAGAGCACGACAATTAGGCTACATATTCTGAAGTATATGAAATTAGAAGAGACTTGAATGGAAAAAAAATATGTACATTTACACATCATAATTTGAAAAATTGCTAACCACAAAAGCTTGAATAAATAATATAATGAATAAAAAAAGCCTTACTTATGGGGACTGGAGTGGAGAGATTCAACACCAGACTCTTGAGAGACACGATGATGAAGGAAGGTGAGTACGGACCAGCACCAGAATTCAAATCCCCAATAAAATCAGCCAACCAGCAGTATTGCCCGGCATGGTTCCCACCATCGAAAATCTGGGAGCAACCCCACCGGGAATAGAACCCGGTTTGCCTAAGTGGGATGCAAGTAGTCTGACTACACCAGTGCAGTCCCAAAAGCTTTATGCAGACTACCTAGTGGAATATTGTGTGTATTATCAGTGTTTCCATGTGCGTGCATTTCGGTAAATAATTATTTTGGTAATACAACATTTTATCCAGGAAAACAGTTCTCTGCAGCCTCCATCCTGTTAAATGTATTAAAAAGGAAAAAAATCAATGATAATGGTTCAAAATACCATCTTCTTGGCTTCTCTGCACTGTTCCCACAAGGAAAAAGAGAATAGTACAAAATGACACACGTAGAGTCTACTGGCATACATGGTGTGTAATAATATTCTGCTCTTGCAGATCTAATATATGAAAAATTCAGTTCCCCGGGAATGCACATCGCTGTGTCAGGATAGGCTTTCACAATGCTTCCTAATAATCAGATGTAACCTGAAGAATTTTAAATTTCTTACTAGGAATTGTCATTACGACTAAGCACACACTTTGCATTCCTTCAACACTGATTACAGACTCCAAATGGTTAGGCATAGCCTCTACTAAATTTCTTGTGATGTCGTCAGGTGACAAAGTGTTCCAAACCTCATCAAGTACCCATTTTAAATGGCCTTGCTCTTTATTGTGACCTGATAAAACATTTCTGTCCAGAATGTGCCACAGGTTTTCAATTGTATTAAGATCCGGTGACTGAGGTGGGTGGGGGTATGTTGTAGAGGAATGGCTCCTCTCGCGTTAGATCTGCCGTATGCTTGGAGTCTTTATCCGGCTGCAAGTAGAAACTCCCTCCTACACCCACTTTGCAGGGCTTTCAAAAGTGCTCATTTTACTGTGAATAGCCTACACCTCTGTTAATATAAAGGTTTATCATTTTTAGTTCAATTGAAGTTTTACCATATATATTATTTACAAATTATAATATTTAATTTTTAATAGATATGAATATAAACAGTGAGAAAACATTTGTGTTGGTAGCACCTAGTAAGAAATAGTTCTCATGCAAAATCTGATTACAACTGAGTGCGTACAAATTAGGTGCGTTGTGCTTTGACGTGATGTCCTAGACACGGCTACGGCAAATTTGTTGAAAGTTGGCCCCAATTTAAGGCCTAACTCACGTCTTACTTCCCCATATGATCAAGCTGTCATGTTCTCTTCAGTAATGTGCTAAAGACAAGACTCCACTGTATGCCATACATCCCCAAACCATTACACTGCCTCCACCATGCTTAACCATGCATACAATATTATGTTAGTTTTGTTTTTTATTCCTCCTACATATAATTAAAACACTGTCTGGTTTAAAAATGAAAAACGTGTTCTCATCTGGAAAAATTGTTTCCAAACTTTTAAGTTAGTGGTTTGTCTCTGTAAGTTTGTGCAACGCAAATCTTTTTTGCCTGTTAAATACCTTCACAAAAGGCTTCTTTAACAGTCACCTACCTTGAACACCTGCAACAAGGTGAACATTTCTTGCCATCTGTGACGAGACACACTTCCCTGAACATGATGCAATGTTGTTAGCAATCATTGGTGGTTTTCTAAATGCTTGACTGAATTCAAGTGACATTATTTTTGAGGGCACAAACAAAACTTTGTATATTTTGTAACATTTTTGGTTGATTTTTTCTGCAATACTACAAATATAAATTAAAATATATTCCAGAGCTTACTGCATTATAATAATTAAATATTAACATTACTCATATAACATTTACAATGTATCTAAATTATTGCAAACAAAGACAATGTATACTAAATAAGTTACAAAATAATTGAAATTACGTAATTAATCATTTAATACTACCAAATAAAAAGCTTCAAATAATTGAACTATAAAACATTGGTTTTAAAAAGTATAGAAATTAGTTGTTTACTGGTTTTTATTTTCGAATTTAGATCAAACGTCTGACTTTAATATTGGCAAAATCTCTAATGATATCATAAAAATTAATGTTGTTGGCCAATTCATGCTCAATTGAAAGCATTGCCAAACCGTTCAGTCTATCTTCTGGCATTATTGACCTTAAAAAGTTTTTCACTAGGTACAGTTTACTAAATGAAAGTTCACCTTCTGCAACAGTTACATGTAAAGACAAAAAAAATTCTTAAGCCAAAACAAACATCAAGGAAAACTCCCTCCAAGTGAAGATCATTAATATTATTTAGTAATTTAGAAGAATAAAGTAACTGAGTCTACTCACTCCCTAAATGTACACTTAAAAACAGCTTTCAGATGCACTATTTCATTTACTAGTGAAGATGTGAACACCTAAAGATATTTTTCAAGTAGTAAGTTACACTTTTCCTTGATTTCGTTAGTGTCCAATTTTTCAAAATTATGAAGAGGGGGAAAAGTTTCAAAAATGTTGTTCGAACTTTTGACTCTTTGATTAAATTTAGATATGATCATATCTGAAATGAGTAAAAATACGCCTTTTTAAAATCTGTCTTCAGGTCTGATGTTAGGTGCGTTTTCTTTTTTATCCCCTGGTCTTCGTTTGTGTCATTATTATTTAAGCTCAGTTGATATTTCCATAGCAGCTGCAGCCATCTTACATTAGGATAGATTGTTACTCCAGTTATCTTGTAACATTTGCATTTCTTTTAATAGCTTGTTTATATTTTCTGCTGCTATATCAACAGGCAGTGTCCTTGACTGCTAAATAAGATTTCTTTTATCAAAACACTCAAGGATTTTGATACAAATGGATGCCATTAAAAGGCTCTTCAAGGTACATAAGTAATTACAGAAACATATTGCTTCTAAATGGGCTTTGTTAAGTTATTGTTTCCTTATATACCGGTATTTGTTATTATATAATAAAATAATAATAATAATATAAAATAAGATTACGCCAGTTGTTCAAATTATTTTTTTACCCTTAACTGCAGGCGTCCGAGTGGGCCCCCTAGCTCTTGGACCCGGGACAAATGTACCTTTTCTGCCCCCGTCGACGGCCCTGACAGTACTGTGGGAAACAATACATTTAGCTGCCTACCTACTTCACGATACCTTTTGCCAGTAATTCTTAAGAATAGGAGCTTTTTCGAAAATGGGAAAAATAATACCTGTATATGTTAAATGTAATGATTAGTAATCATAATTACTAAGGATTTTGGAGGGGCTTCATGCAGTTTTCTGTAAAAAAAAATTAAATGTGATAGGAAGGGGTGTTATCAAAATTACTGTATTTATGCTATAAAATACGTATAATTTATGTAAAATATATTTATATTGGGTAGCTGAATTGTTTTACATGCAAGAATACCATTTGCAATGAATATTTAATGCATAAAATGTCATGTACGTGATATATTTATAGTGCAGTGCTGAGGTTATACAGTTAAACACAGGTATAGAGCAGTGTCGGGACATTATGTAATTCTGGTGAATTACTCGAGGCTTAACTGGTCTATATTGACGAGAGGATAACACATATTACTAGTAGAATAAATACACATATCATACATGATACAGAGACCCGTTCAGAGACTTCAGCGACAGTGTTTATATAAGAGGCAATGTAATTTCTTCTATACACTGCGCGTCGATGTTGGTTGACTTCAGGTGGATTGTGGGAAATTACTGGAAGCACGCCAGACGTTAGTTGCGTTTTTTAAATACGTTGTGTCGGAGGTTTCGTATTTCTGACAGTTTAAATGTGTGTTTTATTGAAATTCATGTTGTTTGAAGTGTTAAATCTAATAATTGTATGAAATTAAGAGTGTTTCTATGCTACTTTATTTAGCAAGGGAAAAGTTAAATTATAATATATGTCAAATGGATAGACGTGGTGGCGTGCATAATAATGTATGGCGTATGAATGGCGAGTAATTCTGAGTATTAAATAAATTACGTAACTTTACGATAGTGGGGGAGAGCAATGAAGATCAGGGAAATTGCAGGGTACCAGTGTAAACTATGTATGTTTTCGTTATAAAATTATGTCCTATTTCATAACCCTCTGATTTTCAAGCATCGCCTCCTCACAAGGAATATAACTGTACAAGTGAAACCAAACATTATGCACCGAGACAGAGTCCCAGAGCCAGCAGGGGAGTAAATCCTTAAAACAGCGATTCAAGGCGTGCCTGCAATTTTTTTTTAGGTGGTGATGCGAAGCATCACGCATCAGCCAAGCTTGGAGTTTCCCCATAAATGATTGTCATGTGTAGCCTATTTGCACTGAGAAATTATTGTTTTGTGTGTTTTGCAATTTAACATATTTTTGTACTATTTGTAATATGACTGCAATATCGTCTCATGAAAACATGTTTAATTGCAAAAAGATTGAACTGAACATTACCTAAATTGACAATGTTACCAACACAATTTAGAAATATGATAGTGGGGAGGGTTAACTGGAGGGAAAATAAGGGGTAACAGTTTATAATGAAAATGTACATATTTTGTATTTCTTTTACCCCACAATTTCCCTGATCTTCAAAGCCCTCCCCACTAAAGTTTTTGGGGTTTCTATTGGTCAAATGTTGATGCCACTAGTAACTTCATGTTGTGTAATTAGTAGAGTGGAATTTCACCACTTTTCCAAATATATATTTATTCTTCAGAAAAATGAGTTCTTATTCTTAAGAGTTACCCTTTTGCCAACAAAATACAATGCCCCTACTTCTTCCCTCACAGAAATCTCTTTTCGCTTTGGAGTCATTATACACACACGTCCAAAGCACTTGCTGAATACGAAGAACATTACGAACACATACTGGGAGTAGATAGTACCATTTGGTAACATTTAACCTCCCTGTGTTTGTTTACACAGACGGATGGCTCAATACTGTGTGTGCATATACATTGTTTGCAGTGCAAATCGTCATAATGAAGAATATTCTTCTTTTGTTTAGCATTTTTCAATACGTTTTTGCTCTGTGTAAAACTGTTTCATGTTGTCTATTAATTGAATTATTTTAGCGAACAATGTCATCATGTTTTGTGAGAAACACTGGTATCCGACTTGCGGTGAGTGAACATGCTTTCCTCGCCACACAAGTCTGGCCGTTGTTGAAACAGCGGTTACTTACGTTCTGTGGCGCTCGCGAATGTGCGTGCCAGTTGACAATTCAGCCTCATTATTCCCTTGCATTGAAAAAGGGCGTATCGTAATAACGACATCTTTAAAAAAAAAAAACACACTCAAAAATCTCAAATAATCAGTCGGCCTGCGTGCTTCCACTCACGCCCTTGTAGCCACGTCCACAATCACTTGAAAACTTTGCTCGCATTGTTGTCGTCAGAAACAAAAAAGAGGGGAAGGAAACAAACACACAGCGTTGCCAGGTTTAAACAATTTTTTAACTTTTCGGCCCTTCGGGGTTGCCAGAGGGTTGCAAGCTGTTAGCAGACTTTCGTTCGGCGTTCGGCAATTTGCTAGCCGTCCGCCACCTTTCATACATTATAGTTGTTAACCAGCAGACTGCTACACGATTGGGATGTGGATACCTCTCTTGTACGAATCAATCTATGATTTATAATCCAAAGCGTGCAAAAGCACGTGGCCTGGGTTTAAATCGTACAGCCATACAATCATCAAAATCGAACACAAGAAAAGTCGAAAACTAGAAAAAAAACGTGATTAAACACGTCAGGAAAACATCAAAACACGTAGAATCCAACATTTGAAAGTCCATTTAACTCACACGAACGTCAAACGGATCACACACAATGTCGTCGAGATCCCGACACCGAGGTTCAAAAATAAGAACTCTTCACGACGGCGGATACGACACTACTGTCTCTCCTGTTTGAAATCTGGTGACGTAGCCAAGATTTTGTTGTTCTACCCATTGCCTAAAGATATAGTAAACCGCTTATTCGTCATCTGCGCATGTACCCAACATTGACCTACCCCAATCCAACACAACTGTCAAAGTCAAGTGGTCAACAGTGATGATTAGGTTTGTTTACATCTTAATTTTTAAATGACAATCACTATTATACAAATAAAATACTTTTAATAGTTTTAATTTAATCAATCTGCATTAAAAATTGGTTAGCAGGAGTATAAATTAATCTCAAAACATTTATTTACAAATCAATTTTATAATCTAAAATCCAAACCACGCCATTTTTGCTAGATGTGTTTACAAAAAAGCAGATCAGTGTTGGTACTCGTACATTGGTTCTGCGCAGCCAGCGAGATCGGACTCCCTCATAGTTAGTCTATGTTTGAACCATGGTTGAACTATTTTCCACGTGTTGTTAGGAAAATACCCATGAAATCAAGTCGGTTTTGTCACAAGTTTGCATAGAAATTTTATGTGTTGTGTTTGAACCAAGGCCTTATTCATGGTCGTTTTTAGTCCGGACTAAGAACAGATCATCCTCTGACCAAAATTTTTCATATTCAGAGAGCAATTTTATTGCTTGTCCGAAGATCATCTGGTTTTAGTAAGACATTACTTTTAGTCCGGACTGAGGGTAGGACTAACGAAGTATTAGGGTCAAAAAGAAGAAAAAAAAGAAAAAACGGAAGTTTCGTTAATATTATATGCCTGTGAGAGCTAGATAAAGTTCAGGAAACATATCATTATGTTTAAGGCCGATTCTGTCAATCTGTATGCAAAAATAAGCTGGTCTTATGGATGAAATGTTAGTAGATGTATAATGAGAGACCTAGCTCAGCTCTTTTTTTCAACGAAATATGGAGGGTTTTTCCTACAAAATCAAGGTTTTTTTAGGATAAATTTAGGCTCTAAAATTTAAAAATAAATAAATAAAATAATGAGCTCTCGAAATCAACCAAATTTAAGCAAAAAACAAGCAAGATTGCAATTTTTTAAATCGTCGTACAGGATTTGTGCCAATTAAAAAACAGCAAAATTTAAGCAAAAATATGAAAAAAAAATTCTTGCTTATCAAGCAAATTTTCACGTTTTCTAGGAAAGCTAATTTGCAAGCAAGTAAACAAATTGAAGCCAAAATCAAGCTAAGTAAGCTAAAATCAAGTGAAGTATTGAAAATACAATTGATAGTTTAAATTCGAAGCTTTACTAATCTTTTAAAAACATCTTCTATCTTCTCAAAGTCGCCCCCTATTACATGAAGTACATTTTTATCGTTAATGTTTTCAAAGAGAGTTAACTGTAAACTTTGTAGATTTCAAAGAAGTTTGTAAACAAATTCTCTGAGTTCGTCAGAAGCATTGCCTAATTTATAGGAAAGCGTAATTGATTTACAACCATCTCAAAAAAACTTTCTCATACTGCAAGGTAACACAGGTATTTTTATTTATAAAAGAAAAATTTATTAAGAGAATGAAAAAAGCTCATTCAGTTTAACAAAAAGATTTATCATTCAATCAAGCAACTTAAAAATACATCTAAATAAGAGTGTATTAAAATATCGAAATTGTTTCTTGTTTCTGTAGAAATTGTTTACATCCTACATTTAATAATATTAAAAATTTATAAATCTTCAGTAATCCTTTCTTAAAAATAATTGTAAGTAAGATTCCTTCGACTAATTAAAACAACATTACAAATCTTCAACCATTTTATTAAAATCAACACATATATATATACATTTTTTCTCTTTGGCAACATTTGATTTTCTGTATTAATAGTAATTAATATCACCATCAGAGTTTACAGTTGGTTTATAATAAAGATCATTATTTCTATAGCAGGTGCCTAGTTGGGTTTTTGAATTTCTAAAATTATTATAAGCCAAAAATTGTTTAAGATAAAAACTGCTTTCAATATCTAGATTCCAGTTTTCTTTAGGAAAAATTTCCTTTCTATCATCTTTAACATAAATATTTCTTACACTTCAATTATCTGACATAGTAGCGTGTTTATGCTGTTCAGCACGATTTTTTCTATTAAATTGAAAACCTACAATTACAAAATCAGGCATTTCAAATTGTAAATTATTTAACTGATCTTTTATATCAAAATTAAAATCAGTTTTTCCTTTAGGATCTTCTTTTTCTAAAAATTGCCAATAATCAAAACTAATAGGTATTTTTGGAACTTGTATATTTTATCTTTAATTGTAAGGGCTGCCTTAAAATCATTTTCAACAATAGTCCACATAACTTCTAATTTTTCAATAACAATTTTACCAGGATCAGGATGATGTTTCGTAACTTTATTATATTTATTTAAAATTTCTTAAAGAATAAAGAGTTGTTGTCAGATGAATTACAACAAAAATAAAAAGTAATTTTATAGTCACCATTCCAATATCTAAGAGGATAGATTATTTCATTTATTTTACTACTAGAATCAGTTTTAACATCTTTTATTATATTACTAGAAACATACTTATTTTGATGTAGATTATCAACACCAGTAAATTCTAAATAATTTTGTTCACTTGGTGATATTAATAATGCATTCATCATTGTTGTTGTTGTTTTTGTTGTTGCACCTGAATTATTAACATCTTCAATAATATTTCTGTTTTATGATTTCTACTCTATAAAATTCGAAACGAAAAAATTAGCACAAACATCAATATTATCTGATTCGCCATATTTTGCCTCATGTCCAACCTTATCTTTCTTTTGTAAAATAAATTGCTCATAAACATAAGCATAATTTGGAAACGAAAAGCCATCTCCTACAGGAATATTAATTTCGATTCTATTATTGTAAATATTTAAATTTCCCCTAGTTTGATCAGTTGGAGGAAAAATCTGCCTCTCAAAACTCTCAATATTTTTATAACTCATTTATAAGTAAAACATTTATATATAAATGGCAGAATCGAAGGGAATTTCTCGAGTTAAATAACCCATTGAAAGATATAAAAAAATATTTAAAGCATCATGAAAAAGAATATGAAAAATAAGAAGAAAGAACTGTCGTTAATCGACGAATTACAAAATATTGGTAAAAAAAATAAGTAGGAAAAGTAAGTGAAGAAAACCAAAATTAAATAAAAACAGTTCCAGTAGCAGCAAAAAATGTATATTGTCCACCAACACCAGAGGAAACATCATTCGAACGAGGAGAAAACGTTGTCAACCAGGAGACCAGCATAACACATGGCAGCATCGAGACATCTTCTAGATGTCCCCAATGACACTAGGGATGATGCACGCAGCTGGCGAGGAAAGCATGCTAAAACATCTTAGTACCGCCATTTCTTCAACACAAGGGGGTAGTGGCGAGAAAGTGACGAGGAGACGTCATCTTTGAACACATACATGATGTCACAGCAGTGAGACAAAGGACAGGGTGATTCGAGCATGCTAATCCACCCCTCTACCTGCATCGCAGCACGAGGAGGGAGAAGGAGAAAAGAGAAGAGGATGGAACATCTGGCTGCTCTTCCCCCCATGCTCTCCACCGTGCGCTGAGCAGAACAGCTGAGAGCCTGCTGTCCATTGATGCCTGGCCATGCTGTGCAGGACTACCGCGCTCCCACGATACTTCTGCCCTGCGCAACTATACTATCATGCTTCCACTTACTGTGCTTCCACACCCGCACTTTCATGCTCATGTGGTAGTGTTGTTCAACAACCATGGCTGGCCAGATGCAGTATGGTGCGCCGGCACCGTTGTGTCTGCAGTGTCTGCATCACAAACCACTGGACGTGGTAGATAGATACGAAATGGGGGCCCGATTATGCAAGAGCAGTCGAAAGACCAGCCTGGCAAGCAACCTCATCCCTAGCAACCACATAGAAGAACAAGTGACAGAACATTCGGACATTATCAACAGAATCGAAAATTTACCCCAGTTACATTTGTGCGGAAGATTGTTATGTGCAGGAGCGGGAACCACGCCGAGCATGTGTGCAGAGTTCCATATGTACCTTCACCAAGAATGTATGAGCCCCATGGAGTTACACACCACAACCAGATTGTGGTTCAATTGCGACGAGTTTGTTGAACGGTTGAAACCGATCGTGATCACTAACATTTCAACCGACTTACTCACAGGCAACCAGCCTGGTGATTCAGTGAGCCAAACAGAAGACAGCACAGGAAACAATATGCAAGCAATGCAATCGTACAGAGATTGCATCACCATGGTAAAACTGTATGTCACATCGAGAGTGAAGGAACAGACGAAAAGGGAGTGCAGCCGAGGAAGTACACTGCAAGGTCGAGGATGTCTGCAACCCCAGGCCATCATGACAGCTGTCAATCATCCGGCACTGCAAAGCCAGTGCTCGCAACCACTGCCAACCCTACCTCTGTTCCCTCTCCGCTCCCACCTATAACACCTTACCTACTGCAATTTTCTGCCTACCAACCCAAACCAATATTCCCACAACAAATACCCAGCATATTTCCCACATAATTTCCAGCACCGACACCTCTAACATATTTTCCCATTAATAGTTATGGACCGCAACCTGCGACCAGCTAGCAACCAGAGAGGGAACAGTAATGTAAGCAAAACAAGACAGAAGCAGCCCAGACACCTTCAGTTACTCGAAACGAACACCGACACAATTTTAACACTTACCGACATTTACTGGCATGGCAAGCGAAGACCCTAGCACTTTCTTAAAGGAGTGAACATTACGTCTGATACACTACAGTGTGAATGAAGAAGAGTGGGCCAGTTGCATCGGCAAGGACAAGCAAGGAAGTGGTGGAGCGCTGTCAACCACTATGGCATGCAGTGGGAGGAGTTTGGGCAAGCTTTTCAGTGCCGATATGGAAGTGTGTTTACGTCCCTACAAGCGCAAAGCAAGTAACTCTGGCAGGAGCAACAGCCTGGTGAACAACTACCAACATTGATTACACAAAAGGCACATCTGATAAAGCGATTCCACCCACAACTGCCAGATTGCTAGGCACTGGAAATAATTGCCGAGGCTGCCTTACTGGAGTACAGAGCTGCCCTACTACCTTTCCTAAACAGCAATATGGAGGAGATTCTCAAGGCTGCTATCATTTTGGAATGAAACCAGAACTCATCATATCGCGAGAACGGGACCACATAATGGAGGCACAAGTAAAATAGAAATGATAACAACACACAACAGGACCAGGCTGACCATCTCGCGAAACAGTTCAGGAGCAAACGGGAATGCTGGGCAAACCTGTGTGTGGTTTGAAAGAGCCAGCCACCTGCGAACTAGTGTCGCTACTGTCGACCAGTGATTGTTTTCCACTGGCCGAGTGCATGCCCCAACAACCCGTACCTGGATACCTACAAAGGGTCTACACCAAGAGGGCAGGGAAACGGCTGGTATGTGCAAAGAAGAGTGACGTTTTTTACGCCCTGGTCATATCAACAAAAACCGGCAAAACACAGCAGCAGGCATTCATTCAGCAGGCGAGTGGGTGTCAGGCGAAATCTATTCGCATCCTTGTGAGCATGAACAGTCAACCCTGTCACACGCTAATTGATATGGCCATGTCACATAAGTTTGTGCAGCAACAGGAAATAGTCGTGGTACAAGGCAGCTGTGTGGAAACGAGAAAGAAAAAGGAGGAGTGTGCAAGAGAGACCGTGTAACAGTGGTGAGTAATGGAAGGGTGGTTGGAAACGTGCACGACAAACAAAAACAAAATTGCGTCTCTTTGTAGGGTGACAGTATTGGAACGTGCACACACAAGAAACATAGCAGGCCATCCGAAATGTCACACATAGTTTCTTCTGGTCAGGACTCTCACGCAATGTACGAAAATATGTCCAAAAATTGTTTTGTGCCAAACATACCAATCATGCATGACAGATGGGGCACAGCAGCAACAGCCCTGCCTACGGAAATGAGCGTTCGAGACCATAAGCCTGGACCTAATGGGGCCGTCCCCCGAAACCTTCAGTAGGAGGAATTTTATCCTTGTCGTCACTGACAACTCCTCGCGGTGGGTGGAGACCCCTGCAATAAGCAGTGCAAGAGTTACCAACATTGTACAAGTACTAGGTCGAGAATTTTACCCCACTGGGGGTACCCCAAGCAAGTACTAACAGACAACAGAACACAGTTCATCGGAAGAAAGTGGCAAGCAAAGTGCACCTGGCCGGGGGTGCAGAACTTGAAGATGGTGGTGTAGCACCCCAGAGCCAACCCCGCGGAATGCCGCAACCAGGACCTGAAGGTATAACTGTGGCTTTGTGTGGGTGAGGTACACACGAGCTGGGCAGACCACCTGCCCACTGCCCTCTTCACCATCCGGCGGCATGTGAATGCCGCAACAAGCCGGTCATCTGCGTACGACCTGTTGAGTAAAACGTCAAGTTTCCCGGTGAAAGTAACTGCCCATGAAACAGCACTAGCGAGAGTACAGAGAACAGCATGGCAAGACAAAAGAAGAGAGAGAGAGAGAGAGAGAGAGCAGAGAGAGAGCAGAGAGAGAAGCAGGAAACGTATGTGGCTGGGTGGGTCCCGACGAGCAAACAGACCTCACCCATGCTCGAACATATGCAGTTAGTGTACGTGAAAGTGCATCCACAGTCGACAACCCGCCAAAACGTCTGTGCCGGGCTCACTACGCGATGTTCAAGCCTGCACCGAGTTATCAAAAGCTAGGACCGAATAACTACCTTGGAAAGAAGGATAAGCAAATATCACAGAGACATTATACAGCTGTCACTCAAAGAAGTCCACGGCGACAAAGAGGACGGTGACAACAAAATCCACCATGGTGCAACACCTGCCGAGCCTGCAAAGCAAGGGAGAATGAGGAGAGTGGGGCGGCACCTTGAGCAGGAGGTTCCCACACCAGATAACACCATGTCGCTGACACATGACGAGGCCATTTCCTCAAGGTGCTAGGGCGGCTTAAGGCGGATGACCAAGGGACGATGCCACCACAACATCTGCTGGAAACAGTGCACAACAAGCAAGAGGAGAGATCCACGCACAACACGGAGGAGGTGCAGGAGACCTGGTTACTCACGACTGCGCTGTCGAGAACAATCTCCAGGTGAGTGCAACAAGAACAGAAGGTGGGTCAGGACCTGCCCCAGGGCCACCAGCAGTGGGTGCCCATGGTACAATGTCGCCTGGCGTATTTGCGCCAGTCAGGGTGCTTCCGACGGCCGGCTCTGCTGAGATCGACGGTGCAGCAGCAACAAGCGAAATCTACAGAGATCTGGAACTGCGACCAACTGTGACATCTCTGTGAAGGGGGTCCCTCAGGAGACGACGTGACGCCCGTCAACGGGACACTGATCTCGAGGAGCAAAGCTCGACAGAAGATGCAACGCTGCCAATACCATCTGGGGAATTACCAGAGGGTGACTCCAACAGCCCAGTAGTCACTAGTCCA
This sequence comes from Dryococelus australis, assembly GCA_029891345.1. Lineage (NCBI taxonomy): Eukaryota > Metazoa > Arthropoda > Insecta > Phasmatodea > Phasmatidae > Dryococelus > Dryococelus australis. The sequence goes on from CM056995.1 coordinate 176,781,437, forward strand.
CTTAACTACCAGCAGCGATGTGAAGTTGCCCATGGGGTCAACAGCAGTGGCAGCGACGACGGAGGATCGTACAATTCGTATGAGATCCGGTCCACCTGCGGCACGCGGCATGTGTTTGAGCATGGGAGCACCACTGCTACGACAAAAACATGTGGAATGACATCCAGCCATTAGTTCCATAATGCAGGGGGCGGGCAAGAAGCCCTTATGTGCTACATCCACGACAGGCAGACACAAGGAGGTGTGTCTGTCATTAGTGATGTGTGCAGCTACAAACTGTTTCGCAGGGGTTGGGAGGTCTTTCATGTATGCCCACGTTACCCCTTCCCCTTGGCCCATTTGTCCACCGCACCATGTTCTGTAAGGCAGTGTGTGTGCGTGCTCTACTAGTGCAAGTGCAGACCACTGGGTCAAGGAATGATGTAGGTGTAGAGCAGAGTGTATGCGACCACATGCACATCATGTAGAAATCCAAAAATAGATCCTGTGAAATTTCTGTTATTTAATTTGTGCAATGAAAAGTCAAGGTAAGTTCACGCAAGGGGACACAACTAATAAAGATGCCTGCCTTTGCATCCCTTAGCCCTCAGTGTTTTCGAAGTGTTTTTTTTTTTTTTTTTAATTTTTCTGTAATGTTCATTCATGTGTCTTTCATCTCCACATCATCTCCATGCAATGTTTTGGTATAATGAATAATATTTACAGGGTTAATTTTAGGAGCAATATATAAGAACCAGTACACAGGGTACATGTCCGGTTTTCAAACGTTGTGTGCAAGGAAGTAGTGCAGAGAGGGTTTCCAGCCTGCCAAGCCGGCAGGTATGCCGCACAGAGAAAGTCGGGGCTCATGTTTCGCGCGCTCGGGCAGCCATCATTTTACAGCAAGCGTTACTTTAGCATACCAGAAACTTTTTCATATTTCAGCTGCAGGAGTCTCCACCACCCCTCACACTTACCCAGTGCTTGCATCGCCTGGGTGGGCTTAAATTGTACTTAAATTATTTCATGTGACCATGTGTCTTTTGCACAATATTACCCGAGCTGACGTGTTCGTAAGCAGCACCTAAAGTAATTTTTTCCCGATGGGAATATAATCATGAACTGAATAAATCGCAGCAGTGACGAGTTGCCATATGTAGTTTATTTCCAGTTGCCACGAGGCATTTAACATACGTGCCTTCTTCTGCCAATTTTCAAAATTGTAACTTACTTTGCAAGTATGATTAAAATGCTCACAAGTCGGTGTAATAAGTAACAGTGCTTCGTATGAGTGTGTGGGGTTCCAGATATCCCACAACGCAACATGTAAGGGAGTAGTTCAGTCAGTATTAGTTTTTATTCTATGAGGAGACAAAAACTGCACTTGAAGGATTTGCTGTGGTCGTCAGCCGAACGACCCTGAGGAACGAGTCCACAGCTGTATTCCGAAATCCCCATTTTGTCAACTCGACAATATGTGGCACCCTGGGTAATTATCTCCACCGTGATTCCAAAACTATAGTCACTGCTCCTCACCTAACCATTAAGCTTATTGACCAACATATTGACACTTGTTGCCAGCCTCCTGCGCATTAGACAAACGTAATCCTTTCCAACATCTCGGAGAGTGAAACAGACTGAACATAGTTTAGGTAAATTAAGCAATGTGAGATTCCCAGTTAAGTAAATTGTGTACTTTTATGCCAAGAAACATTATCATTGCAGTTTCATCAATTTTGTTTCTGTTACTGCTAACATATGAATTAGTGTGTTTTCTGTTCTTTGTGAGGAAATTCTAGAGACATGTCTTACCTAGGCCGAGATTAATATGGTTGGAATAAACCATGAATTTAGCTATGTAAATGTTGTGTCTGTTTTTTTTCTGCATAAAATCATTTACTGAGTCTCCAGATACTAAGCTGCTTGTATCATCTGCAAATAAAATTGGAGTAGATTCTGGGGTTAAGGCACATGGGAGGTCATTTATATAAACTACGAAAAGTGAGAGGCCTAATATTGATCCTTGTGGGACCCAATGCTTGGCTTGATTTCTCCTGGTTCCGAATAGAATGAAGTAGTTTTTCTTTTGATCAGAACATGTTGTTGTCTGTTTGAAATATATGACCTTATTAGCTTATTGGGTGTACATGAGACACCATAAAACATTTATTTTTCTGTAAGTATGTTGAGAGATACACAATCAAATGCTTCAGTAAGGTCGCAAAGATTCCGTTAGGTTCCATATGTTTATCAAGTGCTTAACAATGCTATTTGTTAGTTTGAAAATTGCATCGTTTGCTAAGGTATTTTCCTAAAGCCAAACTGGAAATTTGATAAGATTTTGTGATTCTCAAAATGTTGCAGCAATCTCCCGAAAATTAGTTTTTCAATTAATTTGAAAAGGAGGTAAGAAGTGAGATAGTTCTATAATTGGTTACTTCGGTCTTGTCACCTGTATTGAACAATAATATTACCAAAGCCCATTGGAGTCTATCTGGAAACAATCCTTATTGAAGATAGCATTACAAATATGGCATAACGGGATACTGAATTCAATAGCACACAGCTTTTAACAACCTACAACTAATGCCATCATAGCTACTTGATAATTTCGGTCGTAAACGATTGATTTCAAAATTTCTTGAGGAGTTGTATTAATTATGTGTGCCATGCGTCTGACCCTAGGCCATTCCCCACAGAGGTGTATCGGACTACCAGCGATACACCTCCATGCCATGTGAGGGCATCTGTGTGCCGTAGAGCCTGCGTTCCGCATGAGAGCATGCGTGTTCATTAATGCAGGGCGAATGTAGTAACTGTGTATTTATCTTATCACTTATTTTTCATAGCCCTTTTGTGATTATGTTTCATGTTTTCATTTATTAAATTATGCCTTTCTACGCAATAGTAATTTTCTTATAATTTACATGTCTAATGATGATGTGCGGCATACCACGTGCGTGTGAGGGAAATGTGTATTTTCGAAATGGCCTTTTCAAATATTGTTTTCACTTGTGCGATCAAGTGTTTTGTGTTGTGTTAGTTTTACGGTATTTTTGAGTGCTATGCAATTGTGTATTTTCATGAACGGTTATTTGTTGTGTCACCATGCTCATGATCAAATACTATATGCAATAGCATGCTACTCTGATATCGACAGTGCAAAATTAAGTGTAATATTTGGAGCCAATATCTACAATTCATTCTTGTGCATATGCACAAATAAATAAATAAATAACATTTCCCTTCATTAGCCAGTATAAAAGATGAGTATATTATGGATCATTTCCAGTATCCAAGTGCACCACATTTTTGCAAACCAACCAAACACAAACATATCGCATCTCTCTCATGGCGAGGGTACGCATTTTAACTATAAGCAGTTTCTAAGTAGTGTATATTCAGTGTTATGTATTATTGTCATAATAGGTGACACATGTAGAGATAATATACACCCAAATCCATGCACGGAGAACACCGTTCATGCGTAGTGAAAAAAACCCAAAATAGAGGTTAAGGTGTATGTAATAAGGGTGAGAGTTACATGTTACATTATATATATATATAATTATTGTTTTAAGAGTACAATGCAAGTGCTATTATGTTTAATCCCTGGTCTACGATCATGCTAATTCACATCAATTCATTTTGTATCATTTGTACATTAAATATAAGAATCACGTGACCTGAGCGGGAACTCTCTGCCAATGCGCTGGCAGCCCGCCTGCCATACCAGTAGTAGCGTTTCCTTACTCATGTGGAGTGGGGCATGCGTATCCTCCCTCGACCTTCACCATTTTCACGCCTGTCATGTAGTTTGCAATATAATTATTTAGTTTACTGGAACCTTACTCTCTTAGTCCAGGGAGTGAGCTACCCCACAGCCTGGCCATTAGTACTTAGTCGGGTTTTCAGTTATCACATAAAAATCATGTAAAGGCTATTCTCGATAAAGTGAGGACTTTTGAAATCAATCTAAAAAAATTCACTTCCCCTACCTGCATATATTTTAATGGGTGTCCTGAGTTATATGTGCACAATAAGGTTGGTAATGATGGATGGGAAGTAGTTCTGTGTCTAAACATCGAGTAAAAAGTGTTAGGCAACCATTTCTGATAACTCAAATTATTTATTCCTGGTGCATTCTTGAAAGATTAAAATACCCAACTCAGCCACTATGGCGTGGACTCGGATGAATGGCTGAACTGCATATGCGAGCACCTCAGAGGATACGCGAGATTATGGTAGCTAGGTGTGAATCATTACAGGATCATGTAAGCGGAATTCAGCTGCATGTTTACCTGCCACTTTGTAAATACATTCACTTCTTTGCACGTGAAGAGCCACATGATCTTGGAAAAATCTCTCTATAACTTTGTTACATAGAAGATTAGTTTCATCCGCACCTATAATCTGGAACTGGAGCTGAAATATGTTCTGGATGCTGTAGCTAGCACTTCCCAATCAGAATACCAGGCAGCCCTTGCACCGGTGATTCATTCCACCGAGAGGGACCTTATTCAAACTGTAATGTTGTTATATGCCAGCATTTCAGTACAACTGCACCGCCACCAACTGCGCTGCGAGAGTGGACAGTTGAAAAATCAGGGCGAGCTCACAGTGAAACAGTGCCAAGATATAGTGACGGAAACACTACAACAATCACAACCACAGTGTCAACAGCATCAGCCAGCTACCAGATCGTGACTTACACCACTCTGCCACGCCGACCCACTGACAGACTGCGACCCACACACCCATGCTGCTGGTGTGATGTATTCCACTGGAACAATGAGGGTCCTACCCGGGCGGGCCCATCATCAAGTGCTCCACGGGAAGACATGCATCCAGAAAACAAGAAGTCAGGGTAGACCAGCCAGGCATTGTTTAACCCTGGACCGAAATAATCTCCACGGACACATAATAGTTTTATCCGCCTTTTAGTTCTGGTAACTACTCAGGCTTGCCATGTTTTAATTATACTACAATGTCACACAATTGTGTATAATTCAAGTTCATCATTGCCAGTGAAATCAAAACAGTTCAACATGTTAAGCAGCTAGCCATCCACCAACATACTGGCGAGATCATGGGAGAGGTATGCTTCAGAGTATACATCAGAGACGTCGAGGCTGTAAATGTCTGATGACGTTCATGAGGATGCCATTTTGGGAGGGGAATGGCTCACAGGACGAAATATGGAATTGGAACCAGTGGCTTAAAGAATTCATTAAGGAGAAAAAGAATGCAGGACCGTGTACAACTTGGATCCATGGCTGACTGGAGAAGCACCAGGTGTACTACTGGATGGTCTGGAGCACTCAATGCCACCAGAGTTCCAGGAAGCCATACAGTGTCTACCCTATGAACTTCGCAATGGTCTCACCGCAACTAACCCATTACGCCTCACCTCAGTGTCCGAACATAGTATCCCACTCGTCAATGAGACTCCAATATATGACAGCCCACTGTGTTATTACATGCACCAATGTCAGATCATAAGGGAACAGATCACCGAGATGCTGAACGAGGGTGGGATCGAACCCTCAGAAAGCTAATTTAACTCAGAAATAACCCCTTGCCCCAATAAAAGACAGGTCGTGGTGCTTTTGTGTTGATTTCCGTCGACCTAATCAGGCCATGAAAATGAGTACTGCCCTATATCCATATCAAGGGTGCCCTCAACACCATGGGACATGCAAAGGTACTGACAACAATCGACCTACATAGCAAATACCGCAAGTGCCAGTACGCCTGAAGGTCTGCCACAAGACAGCATTCATAGTTCCTGATGGCCACCATTTTCAATTTTTTGCGAGGCCATTCGGCTTAAAATGCGCTCCATCCACATTTCAATCGATGATAGTCCTCGGACGATGTTTTCTGGTATCGCTCATGGGTCTTCCCATGACTACTTATGACGAGTGTTGGAGAGATTCGCCATTAATTGCCTCACATGTGCGAACAAGAAGTGCCCCATTGGAAAAGCCAATCTTCAATTCTTGGGTCACATTGTGGACGAGCATGGAAGCCGTCCAAACCCAGAACAACTACAGCTGATCGAAGATTACGCTGTCCCAACCACTCAGAAGCAGCTGTGAAAGTTTTTCGGGTTGGTTAACTGGTTGTGTGAGTACATTGTGGAGTTCGCTATTGTGACAGTCCCGCTCATGGCCCTCATGTGTGAACATTCACTTTAAGTGGCAGACAGTAGAGCAGGCTAGCTTTAATAATTCGGAATGCAGTTTTCGGGAGTGCTTCGCAATAGCCCATATGACCCATTAAACCACTTGTTGCCAGCGAAAAAGGTATAGTGATAGTGGTATTCCAGCTCTTAGATGAAGGGTGCCGCTGTATCATCAAACAGTGGTATGATGTGAATGAGAGGGAGTGCCTCTCAGTGGTTGGGAGTTTTAAGACGTAACCTTCACTTTTGAAGTAGCAATGCTTCACCCTGTGCACCAAAAACTGCCGCCTACTGTGGTTACACAGTATAACGGAGATCCGCAGTAAACTGACCCACTGGGCCCTTTTCCTGCAGTCCTACGACTTTGAAGTTCAGGATGTCACCAGTGAAGGTAATCAGCTGGCCGACCACCTGTCCCACACACCAGGAGAAGTTGTAGTACATGACGAAAATGAGTGGGACGATATTATACCCCCCCCCCCAGATCAAATGCCTACCCCACTCAAAGTTGAGTGTACAAACATCGCAGTGCTGCCAACTGCCCTCACTCTGGCTGCCCTGCAGGATAATATCATCCGTAACCAAGAAAATTGCCAGCTGTGACACAAGTGGAAGCGTTTGTGTGTACAACAAACAATAGAAAATTGGCAGGTAATTTACAATCGCATGCCAATGTTAACAGTGACGTGTGATGCATTTTGTCCCCATGACAACACGTGACTCAGTGCTACGCCATAATCATGCTAGCCACCATTCTGGCCACCTTGGTGCAGCCCAGACCAAACAAAAAAGTGCAAGTATTTCCACTGAGCTGGTGTATCATTACATGTTAGGGCATTTGTGTACAAGTGCATAAATTGTAACCACTATAACAGCTGCCACAACAACGGATTTCAACAACAGCCATGGGAGCCGAAACAGCCCTTTAAAACTATTGCGCTTGACAAAATGGGCCAATATCTCAGAATACACAATGGAAAACAATTCATATTGATTGTGACCAATTTGTTTCAAGATGTATAAAAGCCTGTCCCATCTCATACACATGAGCATGGGGAATTGGGAAAATTCTGGAGAATGAGTTTTTCGCCCGTTGGGGTTACCCGCGAACTGCACTAAGTTATAATAGGATCCTGATAAATGGAAGTGTGTGGAAGGATTTTTGCACACAATGGGGCGTACTTAATCATATTCATGTGAAATTCCAACAAAGAGGCATAACCAGGATGTAAAGACAATTACGCCTGCCTGTGGGTGACGATCATGCATCACAGGACAAACATATTCCCGCTGCCCTATTCGCCCTGCAAGCTTGCACGAACCAGACTACAGAAAAACCTCCAGCACAGCTTCTTCAAGGCCACCACCTCCCCCTTCCCAGCGAATCCTCCAGTGGGGTGAGAGTGCATACCATGTGTTTCATGGAAGGAGAAGTGAGGGAGGAGAAGAGAGAGTGAGAGATTCAGGAGGCGAGAGAGTGCCAGAGCCTCTATGCCACACAGTGGGCACCTGACACTCCCCCCCCCCCAAATTGCAGCCACGTCAATTTTTATATGTCCACACACACTCCCAGTCAGCTAGGCAGTATGGTTTCTGTGCGGGCTTTGCCACAAAGTGGAGCGGCCCACATCCTATTGTATCAGTACAAGGGGACTCCTGTTACTAAGTATGACTCAGTAGGGCAAGATACGCTGTGTACCACCACAATGCACTGCCATTTGCCACTACTGGGATCCCGACTCCCCGAATTTGTCTCATTGGGGCACTGCCCGTCCAATCTACCAACTCCAAATTCATTCACTCTGAAAACAGTGTGGGAATTGTATGCTGTATGGACACTGCTGAAACGCCAGATGTAAAAAAAAGTCTAGAGGGGATCCAGCAAGGCACGCCGACAAAAACAACATCCTAACACCAGACATCCATCAGCTGCATTTTTTTGCGGCTATCGATGATATCAAAAAGGATGAGCCAGGTGGGTCACCTGCGGACGGCAAGATCGTCAGGTGAGGGCTTCACTTGTGGGTGTCGCGACACCATTGAAACACCTCACATATTCGGGATTATCGGTGCATGAGTTAGGCTCATCGCAACATATCGGGGGCGCCCAACTGCCTAATTTACGCCACCTGCATCATAACATCACTAGTAGCAGCAGCAATAACGAGTTGGGGATGGAGGAGCTCTTCTGCCCTCCCTGCCACTCGAAGAGAGCTTGTATCGCCTGGCATGACATCTGCATGGCCTGTGGGTGCTGCAGCACGCTCAATCCAGCAATCACAGCACCGCCAGCAGCATGGGAACTGTAGCCTCATCAACTTCCACAACGTCTACAAGACCTTCGAAATGAATACAACATGCGGCCACAGAGCAGTCTTCGTCTACCACATAAGTGTTGAAGCTAAGAAGAGGAGCACAGCTGGTGTCGAGTGAATGGACTTTGAAAATGGTGGGGGGGTTGGGTGGCATTTGACTGTGTCACACTTATCACCCTAGGCCGTTCCTCACATCGGCGGCTAGACCGCCAGTGATACCCCTCCATGCCATGTGAGGGCAGCTGTGTGTCATCGAGCCAGTATTCTGCGTGGGCGTGTGAGTGTGCATTAATGAAGGGCGAGTGTTGTAAATGTGTATTTATGTTTGTCGCTTAATACTCATGGCCCTTCTGTGTTTATTTCTGTATTATTATTTATTAAATTTTTACTTTCTCCGAAGTGGTAATTTTCTTAGTGTTTACGTGTGTAGTTGTGACATTCAGCATATCATGTGCATGTGAATGAAATGTGTATTTTTCTAATGGCCTTTAAAATATTGTTTTCGTTCGTGCGATAAAGTATTTTTGTGTTGTGTTAGATTTCAGCTATTCCGAATGCTATATTATTGTGTATTTTATGAATGGTTATTTGTTGTGTCGCCATGTGCATTATGAAATATCATATGCAAAACCTCGCTACCATGATATGGGCAGCGCAAAATTAAATGTTATATTCAGAGCCAATATCCACAGTTATTTACATATGTATGCACAGATTAATAAACAAATAACATTCACTTCGTTGGCAAGTATAAAAGTTAAGTATAACATGGACCTTTTCTAGTAGCCAAATGTGTGTGTGTATTTGCAAACAAACCAAACATAAATATAACATCTCGTCCAGGTAGCAAGGGAAAGCATTTTAATTATAAATAGGTTTTAAGTTGTGTATATTCAGTGTTATGTATTGTCATATTGAGTGCCACTAAAATGAAAGCAATTAGAGATAATATACACCAAATTCCGTGCATGGAGAACACTGTGCACACCTATTGAAAGAAACCCAGATTAGAGGTTAAGGCGTATGTATTAAGGGTAAGTGTTGTGTGTTACATTATATATATATATAGTATTTATTGTTATTGTTTTCAGAATTCAATGCCAGTGTTATGTTTCATTCCCGCCCTAGGGATATGCTAGTTCACATAATTTCATTTTGTATCATTTGTACATTAAATATAAGAATCACGTGACCTGAGCAGGAACTCTCGGCCAGTGAGCCGGCAGCCCGCCAGATACCTATACCAGTAGTAGCGTTTCTGTACTTGCGTGGAGTGGTTGTGCATGCACGTCCTCCCTAGATCTTGACTGTTTTCGAGCCAGTCATGTAGTTTTAAATATAAGCATTTAGTTTACAGGAAACTTGTTTAGTCTGGGGAGTGATCACTCCACAGGCTGGCCATTTGTACATGGTCGGGATTTCATTTATCACATAAAATCATGGAGGCCTTGTACAATTTGTAATAGTGCTCTAGTACTCCTTGCTAGAGTGGAGTTTGCTTGTAAGTGCCTCGAATGAGGGTTATGTGTAAAAAACAAATGTTACCAAGGAATGTGCGCCCGATTATTTCACAGGCCGCCTAACGGCGTTATCCGGTTTTTATAATTTTTGGAAATGTTATTGATGTGTAATTAAGGTGTCAGAAATGACCTACAACAGTCTCCAAGGGAGCGAGAATGCATCTAGGGAGGCAGACAACACCCACTAGCCTAGGCTTAACAGAATTTATTAACTGAGTGCAACAACTTACATACAGCCATGCCAGGGGGCCAGCAGCCTGTGTTATCCCAGGCAGTTATAGTATTATTGGGGGCCGATGACATCATGATCCCCATCCACATCTTATGCTCGCTGAGCTGGCGCCCTACGTGGAATGTATCTGTCCTCCATTTCCAGCATAAACCCACCATTCTCCTGAGGTCCAAAACCGGATACCATCATAGTAAAGGAAATATGTAATATCATCGATGGTTTAAATGTTATTTTCCTTACAATATATTTTTATAAAGGGCGAAAAAGTCTTATTTCAAGACATACACGTATTCAGGCAAACATGTTGGAATAAATGCCATACTGTGAAAACTTAACCTATGAAAATACAGGCTTAGATATATATGTTTCATAAGTTACTGTTATTGTTTGTTTTGTTGCTTAGCTCAGAAATTTGATTATTTTGGGAAGTTAGTACATATAAAATGCAGCGAGCCATGCACTGGGCGCCTATTTGTATGCTTTTGATTGAATTGAGTCGGGTAAGGTATCCAATAGCATAATTAAAGGGACCCTCGAATAAACATATTGGAATAATAAACTGGGACTGAGTCTCCCAGCAACAAACAGACATCAGTAATAAAACTAGATTAAGTTGACCAGCAACGCCCCCCAGTGGAGATGCCCCTCCCCCTACCCGGCATGACACAGCCCAACACACCGCACTGGACACAAAAAAAAAAGCTAGGCCTTGCCCCTCAGAAGCAGAGAAAAGTATGAGATCCTGTCGTCACAGCCGCACGAAGGCGACGCGCATCGTGCCCGTGGCCAGCAGCGACAGGTGACTCCTCCAACCAAATTAGAAAAAAATTGCAAGCCAGTAGCTTTCAATCTTACAAAAATTTTTTTTTTTGTTTTTCTTATTAATATATGTTTTTATCAGCTCAGTTGCCTCACATATGCAAACCAGCCTGTTTATAAAAAAAAAAGGGTTAAAAGTTTTTTCTGTGTGAAGTAGTTACAAGTTCGGAGATTCATAAAGGTAGATATGAAGAGAGTTTATTTTCTACAAATTAAATTACTATATTGTTATTGTTTTTTTCATAGGATTATGGCTGCGACCAATATACACAATACTATTGAATTATGTACAAACATTTCTTAGATATATTTTACTGTTTTGTGATATTTATAAGCATAATAATTAACGAAATACAGGCTGTCATTCCAGAGAAAGTTGGCCAGTGGCCAACGTTCTCTGGAATATATGGCTGGTCATATGGCGGGCCAGTGTCTGGGATGCTAAAGTAACTAAGTTGACACCACGCGAAAATAATGTATGGGGCTTAACTAAACGCCTCTTAAATAAAACTGATAAAATCCCGCCCTTGCAAACTAACACAGGATTTGTTTTTGCCCCTGAAGCAAAGGCAGAAGCATTTGCAAATGTTCTGGAAAATATTTTTCAACCAAATCAGGATCCCTGTGACAGAAATTTTACAACTCACATTTATCGAGAAATTAAAATATAGCAAAGAAAACCGACTGAACATGAACCTGAATTTACGCAGTTGCATGAAATAAGACTGGCAATTCGCCGCATGCATCCCAGAAAAGCTCCAGGAGCAGACGGAATTCAGGCTATTGTATTAAAGAAAATGCCCGATCTATCCCTTGAATACCTAGCTACATGCCTTAATGCTATGCTCAAGATGGAATACTTCCCAAACGAATGGAAATTGCCAATGTGGTTGTCTTTCACAAACCAGGGAAGGATAAGAAACTCCCACAAAATTATAGGCCAATTAGCCTTTTTAAAAATAAACTTTCTAAAGTTTTGGAATATATAATCCTAAGGCGGATTAATTCTCATATAAGTAATAATAATTTACTTCCCGAAGAGTAATTTGGCTTTAGACAAAAGCACTCCACAACACACCAATTAGTACGAATCACTGAATATATTAACCATGCCTTTAACTGGAAAGATTATGTAGTCGCTGTTTTCTTAGATATCGAAAAGGATTTTGACAGAGATTTTCATGCTGGATTAATTTATAAATTATATGAATTAAAATTCCCCGATTACTATATTAAATTATTGGCCAGCTATTCGAATTGCAGAACCTTTTCTGTCCATTGTGAATGGGGCGAAATCAGAGAGGAAAACCATTTATGCTGGAGTGCCTCAAGGCAGTATACTTGGCCCAGTTTTATTTAATCTCTATATAAACGATTTACCGAAACCAGACCACCGACTGGTGCAATTCTGTTGCTGTGCCGATGACACTGTCATATTTAGTCGCTCACATGACCTCGGCCTAGCAACACGACGATTACGAACTGCCTTAACTGCCTTTCAATAATATTACATGAAATGGCGGATTAAAATCAATGTTGGAAAAGCGAGGCTATAATTTCCACGTGCAGGGCATTACCCCAAGCTGCGAATCGTCCGCAAATCACTTTATTTGGCGAACCCATACCCCATAAAGATGTAGTTAGATATCTAGGCGTACATATGGATAGAAAGATGACATGGAAAGCACATATAGACGCCAAATGCGTAAGTGCATACGCCAGACTCTCCGCCCTATACCCTATACTAAATAGGCGAATTGCTATAACACGAATTGCTGTATCCCACGCTCATACGGCCTGTTATAACATATTCTGCGCCCACAGGGGCGCATATGCAGATCGTGCAAAATAAATGCCTGCGAATTGCGGCCGACGCCCCTAGATACTGCCCCATTACAGATCTGCATAACGAACTCAAAATCGAAAAACTAGACAAGCACTTCGTCAAAACGGCGGAAAAATTTTACACTGATTGTGCCACACATGCCAACCCGAAAATATCTAGTCGTGGAGATTATGACCACGACCAGACTCAAAAATATAAGCGGCTTAAAAGCATTTTAGCTCACAGGTCACCTTAAAACACCGAAACTCGCAATGCAGGCTCTCAGCCATGCACCCAACTAACAAATTTATTCCGGAAACCCCTAATACTACAATACATTTAACTTTACATTACACTTTTGACAAAATAATCATCACAAATTAGCGAAGCACTATGTGATCACAGAACAAGGCTAAGCAGGCTCTGTACAGCCACTGGCTCGGAAATGGCCCTGTGATTCACATTCCATCCACACTGCACCACACACACATGTGCTACAAAGCTTCTCTCATCCGATAGGTGTCTGTATGTATAGCCCGTCGCCACTGATAATTTCAAGGCAGTCGCCCGCAACAATACAGCCGTATAAATGCTCAGGAAGTTAATCAGCAATAACGTCAGAGATTGGGCAGCAGTAAGATGGCTTGTTGCGTAGGGTCCTTTCTGCAACGGCTGTTGAGGGTTGTGGAGTGGCACACCTACACTAACACTCAGTCACACCTCCATTGGCACACACTAACACACCCCTAAACAAAGCTGCACGCGAGGTTGCAGACAAAGTGATAGAAATATTACCTCTAGTTTTAAGTCTCTAGTTATTGCCTGTAACACACTAACACTCTTTCCTGTGTTACAAAGAGATGGCTGGCATCTGTCGGGTGGGTGACTCAGTTCTGTCCCCCACCACCAGGGCCGCATAGCGCGACCCTGGTTATGAACCTAGCTACGACCTCATTTCATTTCACCCTGCATCACATTCACAAAGTCTATCTTCGCAAACTAACACCAGCCTACTTTCTCCAGCCCTAATCCAATAAAGGAATTACATTTATCCTCCGCGACTGTCGCATAGTTTTCTCCAGGCCCTCTCTGCTTTGCCTGGTTTTATATGCCCTTCTTCTTTCGGGGTGTGTCCATGGCTACAATTGCGGCCATGGTACCAGACAACCCTGCTATAACCGCGATGCATGCGCCCATTTTGTTAATTAAACCCGACCTAAAGCGTAAAGGGCTTCCCCTGAAACACATCCCATTCTCCAACTGTCTTAGCTACTAACAAGCATGCCAGAGGGCACACAGAACTGTGAAGGTGCTCACGTTGGCGTAACGGGATTTGGGGTCTCGCCAAAAAAAAATCCAGGAAATAATTTTCTGACAACTAAAGGAGCTTTTCATAGTTATGATAAAACTTTAACAGTACTAAAATGGAAGATAATACGCTATTGAAGTCGTCTGCGAGTGCATTACAAGTGAAGCAGCTATGCGGGAGAGAGACAAATTTTGTTTACATCGAAATTGAACAGCCTTGCGAGTGCTATATGAACTCACTAGTTGTTCTGAATTTTCTCTAAAATTGTGTTATTCTTGCGTTTGTGAAATGTGAATATGGCATGTAAACACGCCTTAAAACTATAATCAATTTTTTATTTATTCGGCGACCAACGAAAACTAATATTAATGTATGAAAATGCGTACGAGCGATTGCAATGTTTAGTGTATTCGTATATACTGTGGATACATTTTTGAAAGATATCGCACAATTATTGCGTGTATAGGGATATGTTATCTGCGTAAGTTTGAAAATTAACGATTGCAGTGTGTTTAATTTTTGCAAGTGCAGTTGCGATTACTAACATACCGTGAATTTAAGGTCAAAAATACAAGTTGCGGACTCGTTAGAGAGAGAGACACTTTTATAAAACTGCAGATACGTATTTTTCTAAAAGCCGATTTGCTATTTCAGTGTAGAAGTTTATCGAATTAATTTGTTAGTAATGGCAAAAAATTCTCGTAAACCACACAAATACAAAGCCACACCTTATAAAAACTCCAATCTTAAAATCCCCCTCCCCCCTTCCCAGTCGCAGAGTTGTAGTGACAAACAAGAAATCAGCTGTTTATCAATATAAGAATATAGGCCTACAACCAAATCAGTTCTCATAATTTTAGTAGCTACTGATTGTAGCCTTCATGATTTGCAATTTCCATAATTTCTCGAACTCACTCCATGTAATTTCTGGTGTGACTTAATAATTACAATTTGACAAATTCCTTCCTTGTATTCCCTTTATTGTGTTCTTGGTTTACCATTCTCTAATGAACCTGCTGTCGACAAGATGTTAAGTTAAATAAAGTTTACTTGTGCGTTTAGATGGTTATGCATTTAACGGTAGGCTGTAATTATTACAGTAGATAACATGTTTATACATATTATAATTTTCCAAAGGTAGTCAAAATAAAGAAAACTTAGATAAAGCCAATCTATTCCTATAACTACACCATCTGCAAAATAGAAAAACATCATGTGATTTTCTTTCAACTCTATTTCACCCTTCTCTATGATTTTTCTTTTTTTTCCCCCCTAATCCTCAAACTTATGTTATTTACCATTATGGTAAATAATAATGGACCCAGCACGCTTCCCTCAAATTCTAATTTTGAGAGCAACTAATTGGAAATAAGCATATTTTAATACTGATGATGAATCATGGATATTTAGATGAAAATGTTAATTTTTTTTTAAAAGCCTACTTGTAAATTTTAGGGAGTGGAAAAGGAGATGGTTGGACGAAGGAGAGTTGAAAGAGCTCGCCAGCAGGCGGTAACCTAATTGCGAGTGTATGTATATATGTATGTATATGTATGTAAATAAATGAAAAATTGATTTTGTTTACAGAACAACCACGGACACTGCAAAATAACTACAAACAAAATTTTATACAACCACAACGAACAACATTTCCGAAACAACCGCGAATAACCTCTCCAGAACAAACATCATTTATACATTAACTGAACCAAACATTGCCTGGAACAGTTTTATTAATACATTTCTTTGTCATTTTAATTATGCCTTTCCACTCAAATCTGTAAAATGTAGCAGTAGCTCG
Source organism: Dryococelus australis (assembly GCA_029891345.1). Classification (NCBI taxonomy): domain Eukaryota; kingdom Metazoa; phylum Arthropoda; class Insecta; order Phasmatodea; family Phasmatidae; genus Dryococelus; species Dryococelus australis. The sequence continues at coordinate 176,797,424 of CM056995.1, forward strand.
AAAATAAAATGGATTAGTAAAGGTCTGACAGTCTCAGGACAGAGGTTAAAAACAATGTGTAAAATGCTAAGAACCCAGGGGAAAAACAAAAATTATACTGTAAGCAATACGAAAAATTATATAACACGTTACTTGGTGTACCAAAGCAGAAATACAATGGGGGAAAAATAGCCTCCTCCAGAAATAAAACAAAAGTAATGTGGAACATTATTAATAACGAATTGAAACCTTATGTTAACCTTTCCTTGAAAGTTGATGGTATCAAAATCGAAAATAGCAAGGAAATATCTAATAGTTTTAATGACTATTTCACAACCATCTTATTAAAATTGCAAAATCAACACAGAATTACAAATATTACTACTGCACACATACCCCAAAGGCCTAAAACTTGGAATGATAACACGCTGTTTTTCACACCTATCTCTGAAGAAGACATCATAAATGTAATTAAAAATTCCAAAAGTAAAAGTTCCTGTGGAATAGATGAAGTACCTATGACTCTGCTAAAAAAAAAAAGTGTTCTTATTTAGTAACACTGCCTTTGATTTACATTTTCAATGAATGTCTCGCCCAGGGAATTTTTCCTGACTGACTCAAATATAAAAAAGTACTAAAACACATATAAAAGTGATAAGGCATTGATGGATAACTATAGGTCTATTGCTCTTCTTACGTCTTTTTCAAAAATTTTAGAGAAATTGATAGCAAATAAACTGACACAATTCTTAATAAGAAACAAGGTTATTTCATTTCATCAGTATGGCTTTGTAGAGGGAAGATCTACAGAACAAGCTATTTACAGTTTTACTGAAAAAATATTAACTTATTTTTAAAAGACAATTCTCAACAGGTATATTTGCAGATCTTCAAAAGCTTTTAATTGTGCAACCACAATATTTTATTGCAAAAACTTGAATAGTGTGGAGTAAGAGGTGTAACCAATAATATGTTTAAATCATATCTTGAAGACAGAAAACAGATCACCTCCATAAGATATGACAAAAATCACATTACAGATGTTATGTCCAATACCAGTCATTTGAAGTTAATTAATAGTTTACAGAAATTGAAAAGAGCTGTTACATCTTACTTTTAAAATAAGGCCTTCTATTCCGTAGAAGAATACTTACATAAAGATAAATCTATATAACACAGAACAAGACTGATATAAGGAGACTTCATATAATACCTTGTGTTTCAATCTAATTTAGAATTTACATATTTACACTCAAGTATCTATCTGTACATGTATTGTAACAACTTGTACTGCAACCAAATGTAGTCTTAACATGCTTGTAGAGCTGCTAGAATTAATAAGTGTGTAAATTATATTATTTATCTGTTATATATTTTTATGTTAATATAATTGTGTGCAAATATCCACATTGCCTAACAAAAATAAATAATAACTGACAAGTCCTTTCCAAAGTGCATTGGATGTATATTGGATGCAAAAAAAAGTGTGCTTCTTGAAACAGCGAATACTCTAACCGCTACACCATGACCTCCATCATCTTAAGATGGGAGGAGTTGAAAGAGGTTTGGTGGTTTGTAACAACCAAGGTATTGAGAGCCAATGAGGGTAAAATATGGCAGATATGGAACAGGACTAAAATGCAAGGGTGGGGGAAAACCGTAAAACCTCGAAAAAACATGCCAGCCAGCAGCATCGATCATTACAATTCATATATGTGAAAATCTGCGAGTAACCTCACAGGGAAACCAACATGGATCACATAGGTCGAAGGCAAGCGTCCTATCACTATGCCCACCGCAGTCCCCCCTCCCACCCCCTGGGAAGGGAGGAGAGGAACGTAATTTCTTCAGCGATAATGCTTTTCTTAGAGGAGTGTTTGTTTGTCAAGTTTCTTCAGCGTGGTTCTGAGATATTGAAACTGAATAGTTTTTAATGTATTCAGAAGAGAATTTCACACTAAAAATAATAATTCCACAAGTTGGTAGGTAACAACAAAGAAATCAAAATAGCCACCCAAGATCACAGTATACTGCCACTAGTAAAGCCAGCGGAATGTCATTCTAGTAGAGACTCATCAGTTGTCATAAACACAGCTCAGATGAGTAGCCCTGCAAATGCTTCAGATAACTATGCCTCGACTGGGTCCGATGGTTGGAGGACAGTCTCTGCCAGCCATGTGAGAAACCGTATGGCAACATCTTCCTGGACTAGTAATCACCGACCAGCAATGCACTCAAACAAAAAAAGGCTGAAGTAAGTGCCAGGCATAAAGCAAAAATTGAGTTAACAAAAAAGTTTGTAATAGGAAACGAGGCAATGAAAGAGATTCGTCAACTAAAGTTACAACAGGAACAAGAAAGAACTGAACAGAAGAAGCTTCAAACAGAGCTCTTAACTTTGCAGATCCTAAAACTAAAGGCAGAACTAAGTGACTAATATGCTATCTGTTGTGGTTTAGTTCACAACATCTCTTTTTGAGTATATTCACAGACATTTTCAATTAAAAATACTACTGGTGTTTGTAACATTCTTGATTTGAATTAGGCCTACAAAAGCAACTGGTTTAGTTTACATTAATACTTAATGTTAATGCAGAACAGTTGTAAAGGAAAATAATAAAACGATATAGAGTGTTTGACAATAGTGTGTTTGACATGAGGCGAAAGTGCACTTTAACCTCTACACCATCAACTTCAAAATAATTTATTCTTTCATTTAAACATCACGGACAGCAAAAAATAAAATCCTCGTCATCACTTTCCTCTTCAAAAATTAACTGTACATTGCCTGAGCCAATTTCTCTTTATTCTCTTTGCCCTCTCATCACCTTCCCAAAATATTTGTTGATGTTATACAGTTTAATCCCGGTAATGTGACTTAAACCGCCGAAATTGGCGGGTTAATATTTTATCGAGATATTCAGAGCAAATAGAGATTAATGTGTGTGGTGAAACATAAAATACAGATAATCGATATTTTCTGCCAGTTAATCTCGATAAACTATCATTATCTCGTGTGATGAAACCGGCCCTAAACGTGGTGAAACACGCTGAACATTATCGAGATTAAAGTCGAAGTTAAACCTGTCATCTGAATAAAATTATCTCGATATTCTGAAAAGTTAATCTTCGTTGGTGAAACCAGTCGTTATTAGTCTCTATAATATTTGCTAATATCGGACACCTGGCGATATTCCGTCGACACCGAATGCTGCACAAAAAAAGTATGCCTAGACCAACACTGGCCAGTAAAACAAAAATATGGCATTAATATTTCCGTGATTTAAAAAAAAGGGTAGTGATAAATATTTACGATTTATTTTCCCTTGCTGTTTGGGAATACATAGGCATGTGGATAATAAACACATATTCAGCACAACAACAACTTTCAGGAAATTAATTTTCAAAAATATTTTACTGCATGGGAACTGAAACTATTCGTTTATTTTGAATTTTTGATACTCGTACGCTGGAGATGCGCATTAAATAGGAATTTAGTTAGAGAGACTACTCATACTTGCTAAAGCAACAAATTTGGTTGTCTCTTTTAATTTTTACGATGAGAGAGGTCACTAATGTTGTTTTTAGAACATAATTCTTATACAATAAATACCAATACAATGGCATTAATTCGCGATGAATGTTACGAAACAGTGTGTAAAAAAAGTATGTGGTGTTGTAGGTTAGGTATTAGGCCTAGTGAGGAAAAACAAGCATATATTTTTTATCTATTTCTGTAGCATACACACATGTTCAAAAATTATAAACAAATGATGTTTCATCATGGTGTGTTCCAGATCTTCAGATGCGCCCCGAACATTACAAAATAAATTTTACATTTATTATTGTAAAGATTGTAGAGTTCACTTGTTATTCGAGATTTTCGGCATTGAATACCACCTTTTTAAAAAAAATTCAAACTACTGTAGACGAATTAAGACACTTGCACTACAAAATAAAATAAAAAGAAAAATGTCCCAAACAAAATACTTGGTAGAAATACGGCTTTTCGTGCACAAATTATGAACACGCTATGTCCACTGTACGTATACACAGATTCAAAGTCCGCAGGAGTTTGCCAGCTCTAGCCGCTAGGTTCGCTGCCGCTGTTCACACACTCGCCCGTGTTGTTCGTATACAGCTGTCTGGCATTAGTCTCTATCGTATTCCACCCTAACCTGCACCTGTTCCTGTTATTGAGAATTAGGGATATGCAGCACAATCTAAGTTGAAACTTAATCAAACTGCATTATGAATTGGCTAGAGCAAATATACAAACATTACAAAGCTCTTGTTTACTGAACAGTTTTCTAACCTCAAACCCAATCAACGCAATTTTGGCTAGATGTGTTGGCAGAAAAGCAGTTCAATGTTGGGACACAGAAACTGGTTGTGCGCAGCCAGCGAGATCAGTCTACCTCATCTTTAGTTACTACTCAATCGAAGAGACGTTACTTTCTACTAGTTATTTAGTTGCTAGTTAAATTTTTCCGGACCTTCGGGAGAAAGCACGTAGGCCATGAAGAAGGAATAGTTACTAAAGTTCTTTACTCGTTACTAGAAGTAGTGCGGTAATCTAGAAGTAGGAACTTTTGTTACACGTTTCTAAAAGGCTAGTTAGAGAAGTTACTGCACTACTTTAATGAGAATAATAATACGTACTACGACAGTCACCTGGTCACCGAACATTTAGTGATCACTTTTCTCTGGCTATGCGTGTACTCCTCGGCTGTATCGCTCCCCTTCTTTGCTCCTAGTTCTGTCCCCTTCCTCCCCTCCTTGACCTAATGAGCAAGGCATGTGCCCTCCCTTCCTCGAGCACTTCTCATCCAGCCAGTGTTGAAGGCACTTCGCTTCCTGGCTCTCTACAAGACACTTCTTCTTTAGTGGGTGTTTGTGTTTATCATCAGTTATGTGGGTGTCCTCGCCGATCCTGCCTTATGCCATTCGATGGTCTTCTAGTTGACAGCGACATCGTCGGTTTTATCGCCTAAATTCATCGATCGCCGTGAATAGCGATTCATATACGCACAAGAGAAATGTTACTGGCATACCTTCTTTTTGTAAAAGCAGAAATATTGAGTTGGTAAGTTAGAATTTACTCGTGGGAGAATAATTTCAGTAAACTCTCGTAAACATGGTGGTTAATGCCGGGCACCTTTTGACAGGCTAATTCGTGGCAATGTCTGAAAATAACTTTCAAGGAATTGGTTGCTCACATTTTGATTTTGCTATTTACCTCCTTAAAGGATTGGTTATTAAGTGTTGGGACTCTGGTTGTTTTTGAACATTAATACAGATATGTTTGAGCCATGAATTTCATCAGTCCTAATGTCATTGAAAGTCCCACTAAGCTTAATTTCTGGTGTGAAGGTCCAGGCTTTAAGAATCGCGGCTATGAGAGGCTGTTTCAGTCGCCCGCTGTTATGGAGTTTGAACCTTTGCCAAGTTACTTGTTTTGGAATTCCGCTGGAGTTTCTTTTGCAGTGTGGCTATGTTTGGCATCGCGATGCGTGCGATCATGTTTTCCTGTTAATCGTAATTAATTTTTGACATTTCATATGCCAAATTCCTGGCTTCCACGTAATTTCGAAGGGCGCTTATGTGCGAGCTTTTTAAATTTTGCCATGGTTTTACCTGGGTGCCTTGTGTCATAGTATTCAGGGCTCACATCTGAATTGCTAATGAGCTGTGTGTACCTTGAGTGAATGTTTTAATGCTCAGCTAATTTCATTACTATGTTATGCGCCTGTTGAGTGGTAATTATTCTTGAAGGCTGGTATCTTGTAATGCTTAGTAAAATGGGGTATTTTGGTTATGCCCTCGGTGAGAATTTTTATGTTGGCAACTCGGCCTAACTTTTAATAGGTTGGTAAATAAGTAAACTGCCTGTGATTTTGAAATACTTTCTCAGAGATATGATTTTTCATGTGGAATTTATTGAACACTCGTAGTGCGGAATTGTACATGTGTATTTTATGGGAGCTAAATGAAAATTTAATATAGCCTATTTTATGGGAGTTAAATGAAACTTTAGTATAGCCTATTTTCATAGCTATTCTTAAGAGTATTAGTTAATGTGGCGACAGAACCTTTTTACAAGTTATTGGTTTGTATATTTAACATTTATTGAATGAGGGCATATATAAATATTATTCCATGCCTTTAATATTATAATGTAGTTGTTATAATTTGTATTTGTGGGCCTTCTATAGCTCTGCTATGAATTGTTGAGAATTGTTCCAAAACACCTCTTGTAAGGTGTGAATGCTTTAAATAATCTTTTTAAGGTATAAACTTAACTGAGAATTGCAATTTGTTGTTGCTTACAAACTTTAAAAGTTGAGCTCAAGAGAATTTTTGCTTACCTGTTTGTGATACAAGATTGATGTACCTGAACTTCGTTAAGCAACTTTAATTTGCAGCTGAAATATTATTGATTTTATTATCTGATATTAGCTTCACACATATTATTATATACATTTTTGCTTATCTGTTTGTGATACAGGATTGATGTACCCAAACCTTGTTAAACAGCCTTAATTTGTGGCTGAAATATTATTGATTGTAGTATCTGATATTAGCTTAACGCATATTATTATGTTCTCTTGTGTCTATGAATTCAACATTGGTTGTGTGGAATTTTGATGGAACTGCTGAAATTGTAAACAAGCATTTTGCGAAAACAATAAACTGCATTGATGGAATTACTGTTTGTATGTACACAAAATCTCCCTTGTTCCCATCCTGTATGGCACAGTATGGTACGCAAATACTTAACACACAATTTTTGCACAATATATTTTACATTTAAATCGATATCTGTGTTGAAAATTACATGTACATTTTTGGGAACTTAATATCATATAATTGATTTTTTTTATGAGCTAATATATACATCAGATTCATACTGAAATGCTGCGTGTATAGTTATTGATTCGAGGGCCAGATTAAATATGTCAAACTTTTTATATACAGTTTTAAATTGGACTGCGATTTATTTTCTTAATGATATATTATTAGTAAACTATAACATTTAAATAAACAATTATGTATCTGCACACGAAAAACTGATAGTAAAAAATGCAAGTTGGAAAATTTTGTCATCGATATCATAAATCCTCTAAGGACGACTGTCTAAAGAACAAAATATGCAAAAGTTTTCCATAATGAACTTTGTTTATATCAATTACATGTAATCACAACAAATAATGCAGCACTTTCACGAAGCTCTCAAGTGCGTTTTCTATAGTCTGAACGGCAATTTACAGTAAAAATTATAAGCTGAAATATAAATGTAAGTAACGCACAATAAGACACTTTATATAATGACTTAAAGAAATTTTAAATGTACAAACATCGTAATTACAAATACAAGATCATCTCCCCCCTCCCGGGACATAATGGTTGTTTCCGCGTGACCCTAACTCCCTGGATGCTGATATGCATCGAGGAGTGGACTTGTTACACAGTTACTTTCTAAATCGTACGCCCGCTCGAGCTTGCACGATAGGTACCTGCGAAAGCTTCGTGAGTACAAGTAACTATAGTTACTTTGAGTCGGCATTTGAAAATCCCAATGCCTGAATAGTGTGTCTCGCTGTCACAGAGCACAGCACTGTTTCCACAACCTCGCTGGAGGCTTGGTCCCCCTCCATTCATCTACCTAGCCCCTACCACACCTACCCGTTCTCGAGTGTGGCTCGATTTTTAATTTTAATGTGTCACTTCTCCACGCTCCGCCGCTTGTGATTCAACTCCCTTCTGCCTGCTTGGCGCGGGCTTGGTCTTACTATCAACTGGGGCATCATGAGAGAGAACTACGATTTGGGCTCGGCGATTATTGATTGTCAGTAATGAAATGTTTAAAGATATTTAGTATTCTTAAATTTTATTGTGCTGTTAGGTGTGGGGCCAGATTGAACGGTGGGTAGTGGAATGTTGTGTAATTTGCATCTGGGCAAATAGCTTTTTCACAACTCTGATTACTTGAAGTGATAACGTAATTTTGATGGCGTGCCGTAGTTATTACTATATATATATATATTTGGTTTTAATCTGTGTTTTTTACAGTGCGTGTCCCTTAAAAGGCGATGTCCGCCGCGGCATGTCCTACCAATTAATTCCCGTGAACTGTAAGATTTTCAGCATGTTAAATAGTGCTTCCACACTTTTTATATTTTGTTGTAAATGTTAAGAGTATTTTGAAAAGAATTTTGCTACCACTCGTTTCAAAACCCACGAGCGTTAACGGAGTAATTTGATTATAAACTTTGCTGATTTCTGGGGGAAATATTTAGTATTTTGTTCAATTATTTTAATGCAGTGCCTTAATTTAGATGTTGGTTTGGTCTAGAAGAAATAATTTGGTAATGTAATTACCTCAAATATGTTCAGCCTACAGGACAGTTATGTTTACACAAAGGGCAACTTACTATATTTAATTGACCCATTGCAACGCAATGGAGTTGGGGTTGCTACAAATTAATTATACTGTCGAATGTTTATGAATTTAATGTGTCATCATTCGTCTTGTGTCACACCCGACGGCGTCAAACTAATGGTTCAGCCAAACATTAGCAACATACTATTAAGTTTTTATTTGAAAGTACTAAGATCTTGTAGATCACTTATCTGTGTCTTCCCTACGAGTAGGATGGGCTTAAAATTGCAGCCAAACCAAAATTACTTTTACTGAAAAATTGAACTTTTTTAAAAAATATAATCTTTTCTTAAAATTCTCCTTTTGCAGAATACAATTAAACAAGTACCAAGAAAAATATGCATAGATATCAGTTAAATCGCGTACCACAAACTACGAGAAATAAGCTCTTAAAATATGCACAGAATAAAATACCTAACAAAATTTAATCAATAAAATGAAATTATAAATATACGAATTGGCACTTACAACTTAGACTTTGCAAAAAGCTAGCCTTTTCTTTAAAATAAGTTATACCCACAGTACAAATTAAACACAATAAGTCTGGACTCCCATAACCCCATGTTACATAATCAGGTTCCCAACTGCACAATTCTATAAATTATAAATTATAAATTATAAATAACTATGATGACAGTTTTTTCATGAAACATTTGAAGCTGTACCAAAGAGTTGTAATAAATAGTGTTGTGATTTGAAATAGTGTTTATAATTGTTAACCCATGTATGTCAAATTCTACCACCTGGTAAAAAACTGCTTCGACTCTGTTGATTGCTAATATTTTGTGTCTCTTTTTTTCATGTTCGCATTGGCTGGCTGAGAGGTCGCTATGACTCAACACGTCTCGTTCGTGTACTCCCTCAAACGGGATGAACTTGAGGGATTGCTACTCGACCTGGGATCTTGAAGTGGACAGCGACATTTCCGTTGTGCAAATGTGGCGCATGGCTATCCAATGGTTGAGGGAGCAGAACACGAATGTCGTGGCTCTGCAGGTAATTCCCGAGCAGCTGACGGCGGGGTTGAGTCACTAAGTCACCGGTCTTTCCCATTTCCAAGTTACTAATTAATCTCATATATGGGTAGAAATAATCCTTTGACTTCCCTCAAACCTGTCTAAATACTGTATTTCTATTGCCGTATGCAAATTCATTGGCATGAACTTGTGTTCGGAAGTAGAAGTGTTAAGGGTCTTGTCTACCAAGTTCGAAGATTTTGTGTCACAACTTTTGCGTGAAGAGCTACAGGATATTTTGGGAGGTTCGTTTGTGGGCTTTAAACAGCGTGCTTAAAAAGCACTTTTCCCCGATTGCGTGCGACAGCAGTGAGTGAGAGTCTCTGTTTTTCGATTTTAAAGGCTGGACGAAATCATTTGTGATATCATTGAGTCGGTTCGTGCCTGTCATGAAGCCTTGTGTATGTAGCTATCTGAGGCAGATTTGACTGAAGTTATTGTTAACAACTTAGCGCTGCATGTGAAAGCATGTTGCATTTTGTTAACACCGTCTAAAAACTTTTCCCAACTTAGGCATTTCGCGGCCGAGGCACAGGGTCAGCTTGCAGCGAATGTTCAGTATCGGGCCAATTTTCCTCCTCCTCATGTAGCTCGTCGCGGCGAGGCACATAGAACCATGTCTGAATGTATTATGTCTTTAAAACCTGTTGAATCTTGTGGATCACTTGTGCGCTGCGCTAATTGTGCACGCACTGAGCACATTGCCGCTGTGTTTCAGAAAGACTCAGTCTGAAAGAAAGACGTTTTATTTGCGGTGAGGCTGGGCATGTACGTCACTTTTGTGAACGGCGTTCGGGAAACTGCGAGTTACTGGCCGAGTGCGTGGGCCTGCCAGTTGTTGTAAACAAAAAGTCCCGTACTGTCCCCATACTTGCTATGTTACAGATAGGTGTTTTTGTACGATTTATTCGGAGTTGGGTGACACAGGTGCCACCTTCTGTGTTAAGAGCGAGAGTTGAACAAACTTCTTGAATCCAAAAATTTATCCAGGGGCTGTGTTAGTTGTGTTTCCGAAAAGCGACTCTGTGTCGCTAATGACGATGTCATCAAGTCTGACATTGTTGTGTACTTACACTTTAAAATTGGGAGATTCGTGTGGACCTTTCAATTCTGGGTAGTTCGCGTTCTCCCTCAAACACTAATTTTGGGCCTGGAATTTCTTGGTATAACGATGTCTGTTGTGAACTTTGATTTATGTTTTCTCTTATTTTGTTTTGCGCCAAATATAAGAGTAGGATAACGCATCGATGACATCCTGGTTTCTTTTATATTTTCTGTGCAAAATAATGCCAGTATGGCAGAATTTAAATGTGACCTTGAACTCCTTAGTGCTAAGTTTTCGGATGTGATCACGCCCCTCGTTGACAAATGCGATGTGTTGCCATATAAGTTCTCCCTGACTGACGACATACGCTTGTGGGAACGTTACTTTAAGTGGCTTCCCCCAAAGTTATGGACATTCTGGGGAATAATTGATGGTATTTTGGAGGCAGAAGTAATTGTGCCCTCCATGTTAGATTACTGCTCTCCGGGTTTTCTTATTCGAAAAAGGAATAGTGATAAGTATAAGCTTGTGGTTAACAATTCATTAGTAAATAAAAAAATAATAAAGATCCTTTTCCATTGCCAACAATAGATTGTGTCCTTCAACACATTGGCAAGGTGCATGTGTTTTCCGTCCTTGACATTAATAACAGTTTTCATCAATGTCTTTTGGATCCAACTTGTAGAAAGTATGCTGCCTTCAGTGCCCTCTGGAGTCAATATGAGTTCATGCGGACATCCATAGGGTCAAACTTCGGCAGTCAGGCTCTGTCCCGTGTTCTCGATCATGGTTATCTGAATTTAAATACCAATTTGTTTTTAACTATATTGATTACATTATCGTGTATAGTGAGGATTGGGAATTCCATCTCTCCCATTTGAGGCAAGTGTTTTTGAAAATGTGCGAAGTCGGTCTTACAGTCAACCCTGACAAAGTCTCATTAGAGTCAAACAAAGTAAATATTTTAGGTTATCTACTAACTGAAGGTCACCTGCTCATAGATCCGGAGCATGTAGCACCTATTTTGGAGTTTCTACGCCCCGCAACCTAAAGGATTTCCAAAAATTTATAGGCATCATGGGGTATTACGCCTGCTTTATTGACCAGTATTCTGAGATTTTAGCCCCCTTAAACATGCTGAAATGAAAGGGTGTAGAATTTAATTGGGGTCCTAAACAAGCGTTAGCCTTCATCAGTTTAAAGGAAAAAATTGCCTCTTCACCAGCTTCATATCTTTCTAATTTCTCAGAGCATTTTATTGTCCAAGTTGATGCTTCATTTTTAGCTTTAGGAGCTATACTGAGTCAGACAACAGAAAAGGGCTTGGTACCGGTTGCCTTTACCAGCCAGAGTTTGTTGGAGGCGGAACGTCATTTAGGCATTTACGAAAAGGAAACTCTCGCGTGTATTTTTGGCTTAGAATAATTTGCATCCAACATCGAGCATGATGAATGTGATTTATATACAGACAATCAGGCCCTTAGTTGGGTGCTAAGTCACCTCCAGCAGTTCCAGCAGTTAGGAAAGCTTGGTAGGTGGGTTTTGAGGTTATCCCGTTTCCGGTTTATCGTACATCATTTTCGGGGCACTGAAAATCACGTGGCCGACGTGTAATCGCGGATGTACAACTCCAACGAGGTTGAGGTTACTCAGGATGACGCGCCTTTTGCCTCGCTGGGCTTTATACAGGTTTTCCCGGAATTTTTCATCAAATTGAAACAGGCGCAAGATGATGATCACTTCTGTACACAGATAGTGAAATATCTGAGGACAGGTGTTCCCTTGACTTATGTTGTGGACAGATATTTTATATTATACCAGCAAAAGTGGTCGAGCCCGCAATATTGTTGTTCCTGTGTCTCTGTGACCGGTGGTGATCACCTACTTCCATGACCCGGTGTATGGCGATCACCAAGGTATCAGCCGGATGTTTCATAAAACTTCCAACTATTTTGCCTGGCCCACTCTCAAGAGTGAAGTGGCTGAATTTGTGCGCACTTGCGACTCTTATCAACTGTACAAACAGGCTCATCAGGCCAACGTAAGACACGTCATAGTCCAGCTCCCTGAGACACCATGGGAGACAGTTTTTTTGGACATTTTTGATCCTCTGACTCATTCGAAGATTTGAATTTTAATTGTTCTGGACAGCTTTTTTAAATTTGTGATATTGCTCCCTCCCGGCAACATAAAGACGTACACCATTGTCAAGGTTCTCTGTGATCAAGTGTGGAAGTTGTTAAGTGCTCCTGCTGAAATCCTGACCGATAATGCGAGATACTTTACTTCCACCTTGTTAAAGGATATGTGTTTAAGATGGGCTGTAAAACACTTCACCTCGAGCCCATATTTCCCGAAAGGGAACCAGTGGAGCATTTCAATAAGGACTTCAAGGCGTGTCTTACGATTTTTTACAATCGCGATCACACGATGTGGGATCAGGAACTCGATCTCCTGAATGTGGGTTTTAATAGCTCCCTTCATGGGTCGACTGGGGTTGCCCCATCTATGCCTTTTCTCGGTAGGTCATTGAATCATCCTCCCCTCAATGTTTGGAATATCCCTACCCTTCCATCTTCGTTCACCGACTCAGCCCGTAATCAGTTGCTCGAGGAAGTCCATCATCATCTAGGTGTAGCCAAAAAGTTGGTTAATGACAAGTTAGATCAGGGTAGGTCCACCACTGATTTTAAGCCCGGTGATATGGTGCTTTGCAAGAACATTTCTCTTGCTAATTTGGCCAACGACGTCTCAGGCAAGTTACTCCCCAAGTTCATTGGTCCATTGAAAATAGAAAAATTCTTGGGAGTTAAAACAGTTAAATTGGTTTCTGTTAATTCTGGCCGCACAAGGCTCATGTATCGCACTTGAAATTGTATAAACCCAGAGTTTAGCATAATTGTAATTTCTGAGATTGTATTTTAATAGTGTTGATAACTGTTTCTTGTAGTCGGGTTCTCACTTGATTACCTTACTCTCTTCCTTACCAACTTTTGTTGTAATTTTTCACTGCTTTTGTTTTAATCTTCTCGTCCCCCGAGCGTCCTTGAGGCTGTCCAGTGCTGTGCTGTTCCAAGAGCTGTGTTACCTGGTGATGTGTTGGTGTGCTGGTGATGGACTTGGCCGACGACCTCCTACTGGCATGCTCACGAATAAACCTGAACTGGTGCTTGGCTGCGGCCCGGCTTGCCCACCGTTTTGTGTGTCATCCCTGGGGATGGGACTTCGTCGCCTTGGACTGTCAACAAAGAGACGAATCTGCTATTGTTATTGCTTGGTTACTACTTGTGCTATTGATTGTACTGTATTGCACTCTCTGTACTCTTGAGAGTCTTCTTTCACATTCTTCAGTCTCCCTGTGTGTGGACTTGAAAGTAACTGTCTACATCATTATTTGTTAATGATTCGTGTTTCCATAGTATTCAGTGGCTCTCTTTTGAACTTTTGCGACTGCTTGGTTTTTGGGCGGGGGGTTGCGACGGCATTTGAAAATCCTGCCTCCTGAATTGTGTCTCGCCATCACAGTAAACAGAATTGTTTCCCATAATTCGTTGGAGGCTTGGTTACCCTCCATTCTCCTACCCTAGCCCCTACCCCACCTACCCTTTCTCGAGTGCGGCTCGATTTTTAACTTTAATGTGCCACTTCTTCACGCGCCGCCACTTGTGATTCAACACCCTTCTGCTGGTTTGGTGCAGGCTTGGTCTGCAGTTACCTTACAATCCACAGGGGCATCATGAGAGGGAACTATTCTTTGGGTTCTGCGATTATTATTTGTCAGTTATGAAATGTATAAAGGAATTTGTATGCTTAAATTTTATTGTGCCAGAAGGTGTAGGGCCAGATTGAACTGTGTGTAGTAGAATGTTACGTAATTTGCGTCTAGGCACGTAGTCTTTTCAGAACTCTGATTACTTGAAATGCTAACATAATTTTGATGGCGTGCCATAGTTCTTGATTGTAGCTGTTGTTTTGGACTGCACGTTCAAAATGGTTGTTACATAGTTTTTGGCTTTGTAGTTTGTTTCTCACAGTTATATATTTATTCGCCAATTAATGAGCTGCCCCTTTGGGTTGCGCTAGTTTTTTTTTCACAAAAGCGTGTCCACTACTCATGCGGTCACAATTTTAAATTTGTTTAATCAATATTGTTTTTTAGGATGGTACAATTTTAATGAGCCATAACTAGCTGCTTGCCCATTTGCTGTATTTTTAAATTGTTTTAATCTGTGTTTTTACAGTGCATGCCCCTTAATGGGCGATGTCCGCCGCGACACGTCCTACCAATTAATTTCAGTGAATTGTAAGATTTTCAGCATGTTAAATAGTGCTTCCACACTTTTTATATTTTGTTGTAAATGTTGGAGTAATTTGAGAAGAATTTTATACCACTCGTTTGAAAACCCACGAGTGTTAACGGAGTAATTTGATTATAAACTTTGCTTAGCTCTGGGGAAAAGGTTAAGTATTTTGTTCAATTATTTTAATGCAGTGCCTTAATTTAGATGTTGGTTTGGTCTAGAAGAAATACTTTGGCAATGTAAGTGTCTCAAATATGTTCAGCCTACAGGACAGTCATGTTTACACAAAGTGCAATTTACTTTATTTAATTGCCCTAATGTAACACAATGGAGTTGGGGTTGCTACATATTAATTATCTTGTTGAATGTTTATCAATTTAATGTGAGATTCTATTCACATGTTGTCAACGAGACCAAGTAAAGTTAAATGTATTTTTTGCACAGCAAGTCACCTTGCTAATCACCACTTTTTTCTTGAAACATTTGAAGCTATACCAAAGAGTTGTAATAAATAGTGTTGTGATTTGAAATAGTGTTTATAATTGTGTTAACCCATGTATGTCAAATTGTACCACCTAGTACAACTTGAGGAACGAGTATTTCTGAGAATCGGTACTCGTTACTTCGGACTCTGCGTGGTAACAACTTCACAAGTAATGAGTAGTTACTTTCCGCCCATCACTATTGAGAATACCTGTGACGGGTAAGCAATGTACTAGACCGCGTTGCTCCACCTTTCCACCTTGTTCCCTAAAACCTGTTAATAGCAAAGTACTGGCCTGATCTTTTTCGCTACCCCTATGTAGCGCATACCCTCTGGGGGCCAATTTCACAAAACTACAAGTCTACAAGTTACAAGTAAAAAGACTTGTTACTCGTGAGTAGTAAAACATTTGTGTTTCACAAACCTACAAGCATTTACAAGCACGCACAAGTCAATTTTTACAAGTTACAAGTGAGTTTCTGAATAATTACAAGTAGTTCGGTTTCACGAATCTAGAAGCCTGGTTTAAGCACTTGTAAAAAATATAAAATTCTTATAAGAATGGAGAGATGGGTAGAAATTTCTGCAAGTTGTTAATAATGGTTTGTTTGGTGTCTAATTCAATATAAATAGCATTGCTCATACTTTGTTTTTATGAATCATAAACACAAATTTTGTTTAGCGATCCAGAAGAAGATTAAACAATAATAATGAACTTAGCTATCAGAGATGTCGAATAACATTTAGGTTAAGTGTGTATAGTAGTAATAGTTTTTGTGTGTATATAATGGCTTCGTTAACAGCTAATAAACCCCGGATACATATATATTATGTTTTAAATTTCAAGTTTATGTTAATGGTAAATCTATCTCATTATCGACAGCAAAAGTATCATGCAAGACCAAATAAAAAATTCTACATAAATGTGTGTCTCACTCATATCAGCTAAAACGATTGTAGCTATTTAATTTTTTGGTGCGTTTAACATAAAATATCTCTAATGTTGTAGCAAAATAGCATTGTTCCAATTCTTACCAATGTATTTTTTTTCTTCAAATTTGACTAAAATGTATTCCTTTTTAGGCTACGTGTATCTCTTTCCCGAAATTTAAGGCCAAAAGCCATTGCACTGCCTGGAATATTCTCCCATTTCTATAATTTTTCGGCATTGTTATGTTATCTGAAAAAGTACCAAACAAGACATCTTTAGTTTCTATGACCTACTTCAGTTCAGTCAATTCATTTTCATTTGATTTCGGTACTTTGTCTACTTGCAAAATAAACGAGCACACTTGTAGAAAATAACTAGTAATTATTAGTGTACCGAAACTTTTCAGGAAACACAAATTACAAGCCCTTGTAGATATCATAGCTGTTCGTGAAACGGAATTTACAAGTACTTGTAGATAGCAGTACTTGTAACTTGTAACTAATATCTTGTAAACTTGTATTTTTGTGAAATGGGCCCAGGTAGTTGGATTCCTTTAACTACTTTCTGCAAATATTAGAAACTATATTTCTTAGTTGTCAGTATAAAAAAAATCATATTATATGAAAATACGACTCCAGTATTCACTTTACATCGGAGAATTAGCAAGGTGTGTGGTGGGATTCCTTGCAGAGCAAGTAAAGTCGGGCATTATGATTATCTTACCAGGGAAACATGACACACGAGACCGTTTGGGTATGACGAGGTATACCTCCTCGCGTCTCCTGGTAGGACAGTGACAACAGGTAGCAGTTTCCCCAGTCGGGTTTGATGAAGGAAGGGGGAGGGGTGATAAAATGAACTTAATTAAACATATATTATTTGTATTCAGTATTGGACTCTAATATCAGATGGCAGGAAAAGGTACGAAATTATATCGTACGAGTGTCGAGTAACAAACGAGTACATGTAATTCTTCGCATAGACTAAATATGAGGTAGACCACTTATTCATCTTCTGTGAATGTACCCAACATTGACCCCTACCCCAATCCTACACAACTGTCAAAGTCACATGGTCAACAGTGATGAATGTGTTTGTTTACATATTAATTTTTAAATGACAAGCACTATTATATTAATAAAATACTTTTATCAGCTTGAATGTAATCAAAAAGCAAAACGAATTGATTAGAGGAAGTATAAAAACACCCTAAAGCACTTATTTACTAATCAGGGTTCTTACCTCAAACCCAATGCATGCAATATTTACTAGACGTGTAAACAGAAAAGCAGTTCAATGTTGGGATATGGAGACTGGTTGTGCGCAGCCAGCGAGATCTGTCTACCTAATATTTAGTATATGATTCTTCCTGCTTCAGTAACAGGTAGGGATGGTAACATGTATCTCCAGAAACTAGGAAAAGGTACCGATGCTATGTGGCCTATGACGGGGTAGAACTGGAACTTCTAATGGACTAGAACATGCATATGTTTATTGAAAATGGAATTCGTGGTGGTGTGGTTCAGTGCATTAAACATTATGCGGTAGCAAATAACATCTATGCACCAGAAACTTACGACCCCAGCAAGCCGACAACATACCTGCAGTACCTCGATGCAAACAACCTGTACGGCTGGGCTATGAGTTTACCGCTTCCAATACATAATTTGAGATGGGCCAACGACCAACATCGACGTTATGTCCATTCCAGATGATAGGTTATATTCTCGAGATGGATGTCAAGTACCCCACGACCTTGCACGAGGAACATCATGATTTACCTTTTCTTCACATCAACCAGTGCCCACCTGGCTCCAAGCATTCGAAACTGATGACGACTCTGGAAGACAAGAAAAAATACATTGTCCACTACCGCAACCTAAAACAGGCTCTCGAACATGGCTTGAAGCTTACGAATATACTTCATGTACTTGCATTCGAACAAAGTCAGTGGCTAAAACCCTACATCGAAGCGACAGACGACCACCTACGACTTTGAGAAGAAATTCTTTAAATTGGCGAATAATAAAACATTTAGAAAACTTATGAAAAATAAAAGAAAACACCTAAAAATGGAGCTAGTGTGCAGTGAAAAGCGAATTAAAAAACTGGTAGCAAAACCGTCATTCTTAGACAGGACAGTATACAAAGATAATTTTCTCTCCTCCATCTACAGCATGACTTCATTCTCTTTGATAAGCCTATCTATGCAGGGTTCACTGTCCTCGACCTGTCAAAAACTTTAATGTATAATTTCCATTATGATGTAATGAAAGCTCGGTACGGAGATGATCTTGAGCTCCTGTATACCGACACCGATTCGTACCTGTTACAGATTCAAACCACAGACTTTTACCAATATTTGGCCAGCCATCACAAATTTAAAAACGAATTTGACACCAGTGCCTATCCTACCACACACCCCTGCTACTCGGACACAAACAAGAAAGTGATTGGCAAGTTTAAGAACGAATGCGGTGGTAACATCATGACAAAATTTGTAGAGCTACGTTCAAAACTGTACACGTTCAAATGCGGAGGAAAAGTCTCCAAATGAGCAAAAGGTATTCAGTCATGTGTGGTACAAAATAAAATTAATTTTGACTATTTTATATCTGTTCTGGAGCAGCACCATATGATGCGAGTTAATGTCCGTACTATACTATCACACAAAAAGCAGTTGTATTCTGAGTGCAGTAATAAATTGGCACTGATGTGGATGGACGACAAGTGATGTATTTGTGAAGATGGTGTGCACACACTCCCACATGGTTACAATGATTAAAAATTTTATCTTGTGATGAGATCACACCTTGTTGTGGTAGGGCTTGGTAATACACAATGATCCAGACGACCATTCCAGGAAGTCTACTTCGGTAGCTTGCTGGGTGGTAAGGGGAGAGGGAAAATAAAAAAAAACTCATACAACAGGTGAATATTACTGGCTAGCTGCAGTAAAATAATTTTTTTTGGCGAGAATTTCTGTCTTAAAAAATTATAACCTGGCTTCTAAAACACCAGTGTATCATATACTTGTGGCTCCGGAGCAAAATAATATATTTTTGATATGAGAAAAATATTAGAAAAAATATAATATTTTGCATGATTACAAGTGTTCAATGCACAGCCCGTCCCAAGTCGCGGAGCCATATGCATGGTTAAGACATGTACACGGTAAGTTTTAGGGAAAGTGGAATGACATGTTCAGCATAGGAAGCAATCACATCTGGAGATGAGGTAAGAACGCTATAGGCTCCTTACAACCTGTACAAAAAACACACATTTGCTTATGAACATAGGCAGTTTTCTTCAAACATACTATCAATTAAAACAATAAGAGTCATGAAATTACACCCTCTTCCTTCCACAAATATACAATTGCAAAAATTAAAATATGTATAGACCACGATATCCATCATTATACAGAAACTGAAATCGGGCTTACTAACGAAGAAAGCATGTCAGACAGCTTTACATGCAGACATTAGGTAGATGAACCACTAACCATCCAAGAAACTGCAATACAATCACTAAGCATCCCTACAAATATGTTCGAGCGAGTAGGGTGCTCACCACCATATTTACATATTTACAATAATTCTGACATTATGGACACTTATCAATATGGCTCACCTGTGGCGTACCTGAAATGCGATGAAAGAAAATATTTTCGATGTCTTTTTGCAAGCATCTAGCTCCATTGCAACACTCAGATCAGTATATTTACTCGGGTATGGAGGAATCTCTCAACGAAATTACAGGAAATTGGCGGTGCACTCGATATAGCCCTGAGTAGTAGGGTACCAGTCACCCTTCCTACCACATTTTCCGCTAGATGGGATCATTAATCTAGGAACTTGCTAGACAAAATATCAGTCAGCAGGATGTTATACAGTGTCAAGTTGAGGGAGAAAACATACAATCAACAAAACCAAGTCAAAGAGAAACCTAACCTATTTTGTAAGGTATGGGAATAAGGTATGTGAACACACCAAGAAAACCCACATACCATATCCGCACACTGCAACAACCCCTGTTTCCTGTTCACATGAGCAGGAATCTTCAAACAATACACAGTTATCATCGTCACTTCTGTAATTTAACTTTATTATATAGTATGTACAGGTACACATTCTGAAAACCACGTGCATAATCTACAAAAACACGAGTCATTATTCAAACTGTGAACTTCACTCGAATTTATTTATAACACAATCATTATCAAGCAAGGGGGCGTGGCTAGACCAACCACCTTGTCTCCTCTGCAAGGTATAAGTCTTATCCTGTATGAAAGTTATTTTTACATTATACTTGTTTTTTTAACGAACGCTCTTCCAAAGTTCGACCTCAGCTTATATGTATATATAATTCTCGTGTTAGGTATGCTACAATTATCACGCTGGCCTATCGATTCTAATTTTCGTTTACTTTTTATTGAGTTTTTATGTGTCTTATATTCTTTAACATATTTTAAAACAATTTCCCCCATTGTTCGGAAAAACTTCGGCCAATTTTTTCGAAGTTCGATAGAGAAAATTAATACTGTTTTATTAGTTTCTGGTCTCGAACACAGGTCCTTACGCCGTACCACGATTTTGGAGATGGTTTTATTTGGTTATAGGATATGGGATGTTGAGTGCCCTGGTATGACTTGAGTGAAACATTGAATGTTAAGGTGCCTGCAGTACTTTGGTGATGATTGATGATGATTTGTGAGAGATAAATGTCAACAAAGATGTAGAGTGAAAGACAAGATGGAATGAAAGAAACACAATAACAAAACATGGAAGGACTTGGAGAAAACCTATGGATTGATATAGAGAAAGAGATGCAATGAAAGAATGAAAGAGAGAAAGTGAGAAAGAGATGTAGATTGAAAGACATGATGGATTGAAAGAGAAAGTTATTGAATGAAGAGGCAAGAGAAAGAATGAAAGAGATGGAATGAGAGAGTGAGAGAAAGAGATGGAATAAGATAAAGATATTGAATGAGGGAGGCAAAAGAGAGAAATGAAAGAGAGGTTCTGAAAATGTAGTTGAGAGAACTTTTTGCTATACTCTATGTACTATTTCGACACAAAATAAAAAAGGTAATTTTAAATTTAAAAATATATTTTAAAACCGAATAAAAATAGATTTATGATTTGACATACATATATACTTGAAGGAAATTAGGGGACGTAACTGTCGAGCACTTACGGATACGTTCGACAAACCTGAGCTGAAGACTTCCGAGCACCCCCTGAGTCGAGCCGAAGATTGCCGAGGGAGAAAAAATACCACCAGCTGCAGAAGCCACTCGAGCCTCTGCGGCTTCCATTTAAAATACATTATACCAGACTTCCCTATATTACACTACTCGCATATACCGTACCTTCTTTTCATCTATGAGGTAAGCACAGTGATTTGTAAGTTATAGATCTTAAGAAACAACACTGCCTAAGTGATGCATTTTGGTTCCCTTGGATACCATTCTGCCTTTAGTATCCAAGGGCACAAAAACCTCATTTTTGATAAACATGTCACTTAGGCAGGGTTGTTTCTTATGCGGCGAATTGATATGTGCTGGGAGGGTCTTGCGAAGTATATTATTAATAGGGGCAGAAAATGTTATATAAGCTAGAATGATTTGAATGAAAAGAAAAGCCATATTTGCGTCACAGTTCAAATATATAAAAATCTGTGGTTGATTCACAGACACATGGGTTAAGGTGAGTTTGTTTTGAAGGCTTCAGTCGCCCGCCAAAGTGCTTGATGCTCACTTTCGGGCAAATAATTTTTGTTTGAGACAGCTGGAAGTAACCCGCTGAACTTGATTACAATTTTATTCAATAGGTTTATCTTTTTGTTCTATAAGTTGCAATAATCGTGCGTAAATGAGTAATTTAATCCTAAGTATTTCCTTTCTATTTCTTCTGAAATAATGCTTAAATGTAATGTTCATTAAAAAATATTTCAATTCCTTTAGGGCTGAAGTTAATAAAAACTGAAAGTAAAATACATTTTGATGGCGGTATTTACAAACTTATGTTTACAATCGCCTTTGCCGGTAATTTAGTAGAGATATTAAAATTCGTGTAAAGTTCATATCACTGTTCATATTTTCGAAGTCAACTTTTAATGTTCACATGTGAGACATACTGTAATTTGATGGATTGTCTGTCAACACACACATTTATTCTCAGTATGAGCGTTTCTCACTGTAACACCTTTTAGAGTTATTTGAAAAGGGTTCTGTTGCATTCCTTGCGCCTGAAGTAAATTCAATTTAGCCGTTTCCCGGGCATCAAACAATTTTTGGCACCAGTCATGCGCCCTTCGGGAATGTTGACCTGCTACAACTTGTGCCGGCAGTGCTGTCTCTACTCTGTGCAATAAGTAGAATGGGGTAAAGTTAGTCGTAGTATTAATACTAGTATTCTAGTCGAAACAAATGGAATCTACGTACAAATTCCAGTTAGCTTGATCAGTGTTTGTGCAAGCAGTTAGTTGTTCCCCAATGATACGATATGAGGCTTCTACAAGCCCGTTACACCTAGGATTATAGGTTGTAGTTGTCAATTTCTTTATTCCGAGAGATTTGAGGAGATGACTCGTTTTGAAAACTTGTACCTCTGTCGGTCAAAATTTGCTCAGGACAACCAAATTGCAGAACGACCTGTTTAATAAAGTCCGCACAAGTGGCGGCGTCAATTGAGGGGATAGCCTTGGCAACAACATACCGAGTAGAATACTCAGTCATGACTAGAATGTATTTATTTTTGTGCAAAGTGGTAGGGAGTGGCCCTTTCGTATCCAAAGCCCACGTCTTTAGAAGCAGTTGGGGTGCGATAGACATCATCTGACCAATCGGTTTAGAATTAGTTGCTTTTGTTTTCTGGCAAATACGACATGCTCTTACACATTTTTAAACATCAGTGTTCATGTTATCCCAGTAATATGACTGCTTAATTTTTTTTAAGGAATGACCTCCACCGAAGATCGCATCGTGATGGGCCTGTACAATCTCTATAACATAAACTTGAACAAGAGTTAACTTGGAAGGACCCTGAGGTATATTCATTTTTAAAAATATTTCACCATTCGCTGTAATCTCATATCGATGGCTCAATCGATGGCACTTGTCAGCCTGGTCTGGATTATGTAGTGCCAGCTTAAGTTGTTTGATGTGCAGATCATGGTCGTATTCTCCTACAAATGGCGAGGTGTTAGCAGTAATGGGACATAAATGAAAAATGGAATCGTCATCGATTCTTATATTCCTGATTATGTGTGTACACAAGCAAAAAATGTGGTTGATCAGATTTAATAAATAAGTTTCTTACATTTTAACACAGGATCAATACATATTGTCTCTAACTGGGAGTTACTATTTTACTTAATTATCCTAACATTTACTTGCTATAAGGTGGTAATAATTTTGCATATTGCGTTCATCGGAAAGATGTCTTCGTTTGCTAATGCCTTTGCTACTTTATTTCGATCATGAGACTGTAACTCTGATTTTAAAAAATTCTTAATATCATCCCAATGGTTTATTGTGTATTTAGCAACATGTTTCTTAATTTCGTCTGCTTTGTGACTGTCCTGTAAAATAGCTTCTGCTAATGCTTTGCAAAGAGATGTGCATGTCATCATGTGTTCTTTAACCTTCTAAGAATTGGCATTAATGGTGACTGTGTGTGTCTGTACCTTAGGGTAAGTAGTAATTCTGCTTAAGGCATCGGGGAGGGTACTCAGTTTTCCTTTTACAATACATGCTTTAAAATTGTACTCACAGCATGCTATCGCCATTTTCAGTATTCTAATGTTATGCTCTGCCATAGAGTGCAGATATCTTAAACTCGTGTGGCCGGTTTCTATCTTAATCTGCCTACCATATGAATACTGACAGAAATGATTACAAATGTATTTAATAGCCCCAAGCTCTCTCTCTGCAGCATTCTAGTCTGATTCATAAACTGATAGCTTTTTCGATGCAAAAGCAATTGTGTAGCGCTGTTTAGAATGTGGGTCTTACTATAGGAGTGCTCCACCGACTGCATCATTACTTGAATCTCAAGTTCATATAATATTTTTGTCCTCATCAAACTTCTGCAATACACCCACCTGTAGAACAGTTCTTTTAAAATTAAGGAATGCCTGCTGATGAACTTCCTCCCATTAAAATGTTATACTATTCTTAGTCAGTTTGAGAAGCGGCTGTGCTATGGTTGAATAATTCATTATGTATCTCCGCAGGTACGATGTAATGCCAAGGAAGGTACGAAGTTGCTTTAAATTTGTAGGAGGTACCATTTGTTCTATAGCGCAGATTTTATCAGGAGCAGTACAAAGTCCGTTTGGGGTAATTATGTCACCTAATATTTTCACAGTCTGTTCAGCAAAGGTGTTGTGTTGATTTTCACATTAATCATACATAATTGCTGGAAAACCTTATCTATATTGGAAGTATGTTCTTCGAATGTATTACTTAGGATGAAAATGTCATCAATGTAGGCTATCGCTGCTGTCTAATGTAAGGGTCCTAACAGATATGAATGAACATTTGGAAATATTGGGGTAGGCACTTAATCCCATTGACATCCTTTTATATTGAAATAACCCTACTTTGTCGATCGTAAATGCCAATTTGTATCTATCTTGTTTCCTAACTGGTATACTATAAAAACCTGAAAATAAATCTAAACTTGTTATGTAATACGAAATTTGAAGAGCATTTTAAATATCCTCTGTACGAAGTAGTGAGTACTGCACCCTTGTCAAATACTGATTGAGTTTCTGGAAATCTGTGAGAAATCATAATCTGCCATATTTTTGGGATACAACTAAACTTGGTGCAGAATAGAGTGAGTCCGTGTCCTCAATAATACCAGCCTTTACCATGTAATTTATTTGTACTAAAAGTTCATTATGTATTTTTGGACTGATCATATAAGGCCTAGTCATGATAGGTTGAACAGAGGTCAAATCTAATTTTAATTCAAAGTTTTTTGTTTCAGTGAGTTCTAAAATTATCGTCTAATTTATCAATAATGTTAGTGATGACCTGTGTTTGAGCAGCAGATAATCTTCTATTTTTACGTGACCATTGTGAGTGGCCAGATTCAAAAGTATCTAAATCTTTACAATAATGCTCGATAGAGTTTTTAGCTTCAGTCTTTGGGATGCTTGAATACAGAGGAATTTCCACAATTTTCTTTACATCAAGTGAATGTATGAATTAAATATTGTATTTCAAAATTAGTACTACATCGTACTGTTTGATGAAGTCAATAACTAAAATAAAATCTTGTTTAAGATTGTCGACTACTATTAGTTGTTTTAAATTTTGGAGAAGTTAATACAGATGTTGCTCCAACTAATGTTATTTCTTCTTTTAGATGATAAAGGTATTGATTAGATATAACTGTACTAACTATACTGCTATGAGATCACCCAGTATCTAACAAAGCGTAAAATTATTTTCCTCTAATTGTAACAAGAACATGTGGTGTCGCAGTCCGAAGTCCTACATGCTGACAACCCATATTAGGTGTGGGGCACACTTGTTTTTGTGAACTAGATTGAGGTGCAACCTCACTCAGTTTGTTTTTCAACAAAGTGTCATCATCAGTAACAGTTTTTTGCATCAGGCCGAATTTGTTTTTAAAATGGCGAAAACGGTCTCTGATATCTGATGCAAATTCAAACTTTTGGTGGGGAAATAGACTGCAGTTACCGCTTTTATGTCCTATGTAAAGGCACAACACACATGTGTCCTGCACAATACTGTATGGACCGGCGACTTTCTGCTTGTTGGGGGCACTTTGGTAATGTATGGCAACTTCGCAATGTGGGTCATGTGGCTGCATCAGTGTGGCAATGGTGGCTTGGTTCGAGCGGAGGGTGATGTGACATGCTTGCAAATTTCGCACGGGCCAGCTGCGCACGTGCTGCTTCTCATGACAAAACTTTGCCTAACATAGATGCTGCAACTGGCTTTGTCGACAGCGTACGTACAATCCACTGAGGTGGAACTATGCATTGCATAAGTACATTAGCCTGGATTTTCTACGACGTGAAATGTATCACCGATTTAGATTCCTGTTTACTGTATACTTTTACAACATGATCCTTTACTTGAAATGTAGACATGTCATGTGGGAATTTATTTTCATGTGGTATGCAAACATTTTGTTGAGTTGTGGGTGGTTTCTGTGTGTTAGGCAGGTTACTATGGGCATTGAATCTAGCAATGTCGGCACATGAACACTGTGGCACAATTTTGTTGAAAATAGCCCTGCAGGTATCACGAACTCGGACGTTGTTTTCCTGGATGGGGAAGAAACTTTTCCTCTGTAATTTTCTCCACTAATATTCCCCTGTAAATTTCTGTAAATTCTTGGTTGTGTCCTGAAGGGCCTGCCTGGTGGTTCATGTGGCATTTATAGGGTCCTGGATGTGATTGGAGCCTCTATGGTTCCCTATTCTGTGTCCACTCAATTATCGTGGGCAGGTTGTACCTGTACTGAATGTGCGTGTTTCTGTGTGTGGTGGGTGGGGGTGGAAATGTATGTGTTTTGGGGTAACTCACTGGATGTGGGTAGGGCGACATTATTTTCTGTGTATTTTTGAGTGTCTATAACTGTTCTCACAGAATAGCAATCTCCTCATGGAGTTTAACATGTTGTGGGTCTGGTGAGGTCTGCTCAATGTTTTGAGCATATCTGAACATGCCAAACTCAATGTTTGTTAAGTTGTGTAGGAGATGGTTTAGTGTTTTGTTTTCGAATGGCACAAGTTTTTCAGCAAGGGGTGGTAATAGAGAGTCCCAAATTATGTTGACAAATTCTGGCTTAGGCAATTGTGGTGTACACTTGTTTTTGTAGAAAGTCAAATTCTCAATGTGAGCCTGAGCACTCTCACCTGGTTGTTTTTTTTGTGGAGTGTAAGAGCTGTCTGTACTTGCCTGTCCTCAATATGTGACCAAGTGATTTCTGCCGCACTGGTGTAATATAGATTTTTGTAAGTCCTCTTTGCAGTACCTTTCAAATAGAACTTTAGGCAGCATAGTTTGTCAAGTTCAGGCCACCCATTAACTTCTATTGCAACTTTGAATGTGTCTAAATATTCCTCTAGGGTTTCGTTACTTTCCCCTCAGAAAGTGGGGATTTTTGTAGATGTTGTAAAATGACTTGAGTAGGGTTTGGAAAGTTGGATGGATTTATAGCCTTGTCAGTGGCGTTTACAGACTGGTGTTCTGTCGTGTAATTTATGGTTATGTACTCGTGTTGCAGAATTTCAGCATTCTTGCTGGGAATGGAAATTACAAGTGGATTTGTTGTCTGTAGTGTGTGGAGTGGGCATGTTCTTGTACCAGGTTCGTCAAATGTTGAGAGGTGTTGGTGTTGGAAAGTGTGTTCAAGAGGTGTAATGTGTTTTGTGTTATCACTGGTTAACTGGGATCTTAACTGCTCGTATATTTTAAGTGCATGTTTAGCATCACCTAAACCAACTAACAGTGTCTTAACTAACTTCCTGATATTGTGTGTGGTAGATGGGTGTTCTGTAGTCATGTCGACATGTTTGAACAAAAGTGTATAGTGTATTTGGTGCTATGCACTTTGTGTGACTTATAACTAATTCTAGATACAAAAGAGAAGAAAACTGGAATATCTCCGAAACACGTATACAACACAAGTGGAGATTTTCTCGCTAATAATGGAACAGGATGTTCCACATGCATTAAAAGCAAGTTACATGGATTATTTTAATATACATAAAATACAAGCAATTTTAAAGGGGAGAAAGGAGCACGACATGACATACTGAGCAGCGCTTAAATACATAGCCACTCGCCAGCAATGTGGCGTATCTTTCCCAAACAATTAACAGGCTCCCCATGCTATACTCTGTTGAACCTTAGGTGGTTTGTGTGCGGCATCTTGGTTGCAGCTACAACCTGCATCTGTGCCAAATGACTATCATAATGTTTCATTAAAGGACTGGTATATTGAGGTACTAAGGACATGTATATTGATTGGTATTTTACAAATGCATCAAAGTTATTGTCTGAATGTAGTATTAGGGGTTTTTGCAATTTAAATTTAACTGTATTAAAATGTCATGTAATGAACTCCAGAAGAAAGCCTTTACATTACTTAACATTAAAAAAAATCAAAATTTATCCTTCTCTGTTAAATACTTGTGCAGTATACCAAAAAAAAAATGCGGGGGAATATTTATATTTAACTATGTACACCCACAAATTACATTTAGTTAGTGTGCAAATTTTTTGGTTCTTTTGGTTTGAGTGATAGACAGATTCTGTGCTTCTGGATAAATGTATTAGATTTTTTTTTAAAGTATAAATTTCAGTTTGCCACATGTTTGTGTTTAAAACACACAGATCTAGGTTCCACAATAATGTGAGTTGTTATCTAACCCGACCATGGCAGTTACGCTCAAGTCTCTGAGATCTGTCATCACCCTGTCTTCACACAGGGACTCTTATGTAAGCTGGAAACATAGCTTTGTATACAATAACTACATGTCATCATCCATTAATCCCAACAAATATTTGTGCGAATGAGAAAGTGCACTTTTTAAAGTCATTACTGATGTTTTTGTCTTGCTGTTACAGGAAATGGTGCTTCTGATAGAAGTTCACATAAAAGAGGTTTGAAAACGCCCTTTGTGAAGAGGATGATGTATGTAGTGGAAAGTAAAAATTTCATAATTGTTCAGAAATAATATAAGATATTCAAAAACTCTCTGATCACTGTCTTTGCAAATCTTTACAGATACAGTAGAACTCTTTGAAAATTCCCTCATTTGACACTTTCCTGTAATTCACATAGCATACATTCACCTATATTTACATTTCCCTGCAGTTTGCAACATTTTTAGCAGGTTGCTTGATATATTATATATATATATATATATATATATATATATATATATATATATATATATATATATATATATATATATATATATATGGGTTTTCTGCATTATCATTATTGTGGTATATTCTCTGATTTTGTTGCAGGGATTGGTGATTTAGTAAAAAAGACCAAGGGTAAGATTAACATAATTGTTGGTGAAAACAACACTAAGGGCCTATATTATGACCTCTAAATAAATATATACGACATGGGTGATTTACCCTGTGCTGTTTCTCTTTGAGATATTTTATTGCTAGGATTGTTTTATGCAGAAGTTGAACTCCATTTATGCAACTGCCTTTATTGTTGACATGATGCAAAAACTATTAATATGATTTGTAAAAATGTAGTTAAGAAAACATTGTAACTGTAGACTACAATATTCAAAGGACTAGGAGAAAATGCTGCAAAATGTATGCACTTAGAAAGTTATATTTATTAAACAATTAAACATGTACATACTTAACTTTTCAAAGGTTTGGTTCAAAAAGTGCGGAGAAGCTATTAACAGATTACATATATCAACGACTCACAGAAAATTACACACAAAACATGCAGTGCAGATAAACACTAAACAAGAAAGACAAAACGGACCCTTAAATGAAAATAATTATATAATAAATGTTGTTGCTGCCTTGCAGTAACTGCAATATTATTGTAACATAAACATTTTGTGGTTTAATTTTTGAGCACAAAACCTCTGGCTCATATCGGATAAATACAGTATTTCTCATTACTTTCCCAGCTATTTCATTAAAATGTTCACTGTTTTTCTATGTCTGAGGGTGTTTTTGTGGATAAAATATGTACTATATGACTACAGCTAACTTCCAACTTCTAAGTAGAGGTTATAATACAGAACATAATATTAATTTAATGTTCACTGTATAGTTGTCTCCTTCAACATTTGTTTATCGTGTGCTCATGGTTCACAGTTTGATTTTGATTTGAAGGAATTATATTTATTTTGTTTATGCGGATATTTTGTCCAGCAACCCAACCCATTTATTTCTTAGTAATTGGTGTATTTAGTTTTCCTTCTAAAATAATTACTGTCAGAAATAATATGTGAAAGTAATTTCCAGTCAGACAAAAAAATGTGAGGAAGCACTACCCATACACTGTCCTTGTCTAAAATGTACCTTTATGTGGGGATCACTGTATCATTCCCATTACATCCATTCTGAACTATGTGTAGCTGTAAAAGCATTGGATCTTATTCCATAAATGTTTATAGGATGAAATCACCTGGAGCAGGGTTGTTTCCTGGTGAGGTGGAGAGCTTTTACAGCCTCTCTGAGCAGGGTTGCAGCCACTTCCCTGTTGGTTCTTCGCTGTGCTCCAGCTGGAAAGTATTATGCAGATGGGAGCCCCTGAAAACTAACTTCTCTTGCTCCAGCATATCGATGGCTTGGTGGAGTTACAATTTATCAGCAGTGGGTGGTGTTGTGTTGTGTGTTGTGTTCGTAAGGCTGTAGGTCAAGTAGGGTTTCGCGTTTTGTAAGTCGACATGCATCATACACAGTCTATGGAGAGTTATCTGTTTATGTTGTCTCGATATGACTCTGGGCTAAATATGTAAGAATGTACTGTTATTAATGTTCAAGTTGTGTGTAATAAACAGCATTAGAGAACATGGGAATATTGAATGATTCAATACTTTAACGACCAACATAAAGAAAAACATGGCACAGTCGTGTGGATGTATCACAACGAGTTCCGTTATGCCTATGATGAAGTTCTGCAGTTGGAGGGAATTTTTGTAGCTGGTATGTATCGGGAATAATATTGAAGAGTGCAATGGGGTGGTGCAAGTTATTACCTTCATGTGAGCTTAGTATATTCGCCGAAGTTTTGCACTTAACCAAAAAAATGGCAATGTACCTTATAAAACTGCTAGAAATATTGACTTAGAGGGTCCGACAGCATACTAAGACTGGTTCACCTTCGAAGGGGATTTAGACAATTACCTGATGGCTACAGGCCAAGATGAGTTTGCAGACAAGGTGAAAATCGCTCTCCTGAAAAACCTGCTTGGGTCAAAGGGGCGCGCACTTTTCGACACATTAAAAATATCAGATGAAGACAGACAGATATATCAGAAAGTGAAAGAAGCGTATACTGCTTTTGTTTAGCTGAAACTCAATGTCATTTACGAACGATTTCTGTTTCACCAGCACCATCAGAAAGGTGAGTCTTTCGACCACTTTCTAATGAACTGCAGGCGATAAGGTAGAAGCTGTGGCTACGAAAAAGCTGAACAACAAGAAGAAAAAATGCTAGTTCTTGAGGTTGTGCAAGGCATTTGGGACAATAGTGTCAGGGAAGCAATATTACGAAAGGACAATACATCTCTTGAAAAAGTGACGGAATACTGTCGTGGAGTGGAACTTAGCCGATCTCGTGCACAGATGTTTGAAGACAAGACCAGAGTTGTGTAGGAAGCAGGTGCATCAATGGTGGACTCTGTCAAGAATGTGTTCTCTAAAGCTAAAAGTAAAAGCAGTAAGTATAGTGGTGCCACTGGGTCTGAATGTTTTAAGTGCCGCTGGTGCCACTTGAAGCATAAACCTAGGCAGTGTCCCGCATATGGGAAAAAATGTAACAAGTGTGGGTTGCTTAATAATTTTGCTGTAGTGTGCAATGCACGTAAGGTTAGAGAGGTTAAGTTGGATGATTTATCAGATGACTCAGCTGTCTGCTGTGACACTGTGAGAATATTCTCGGTTACACCGCAGGGCTCCGATCATGTGAAAAGTGTTACCAAGTGGAAGGAAAACGTCCTCATTGAAGGCAAACAAGTAAGTATCAAACTGGACCCTGGAGCAGAAATTAATGTGTTGCCACTTAAATTGTTAAAAAAAAGTAAACAAACAGTTTGTAGTTAGACCCACAACTATGAAACTACAAGTGTGGGGTGGGGCAATGCTCCCTGTCACAGGCATTGTAGATCTCTGGTGTACTGTAAAGGGCAAGGAAGACTATGTCACATTTGCGGTAGTTGATTGTGAAGGTACTCCTCTGCTGGGACTCGTCATGTGAACAGTTCAATTTAGTAAAGTGAGTTCACAGTAATACAGCAGAGGAGTCTGATAAGCTCAGGGATGAATTTGTTGAGCCAAATAGGGATACTGCCTTATGTTGTTTTCTCCAAACATGTACTATTAAAGTTAAAGAGGGTGCTGATCCTGTATATAAACCACAAATGTGGGTAACTAGGGGCATAAAGGGAGAGCTCTTAAATAAACTGCGGAGGCTTGAAATTAAAGGTGTAATTGAAATGTCAAACAGGTTGATTCACAATCATGGGTTAGCAATATTGTTATCATTGAAAAAAAGAATGGTAAATTATGGGTGTGTCTTGACCCCACAAATTTAAACTAAGTGGCTGTAAGGGATTTTCATTCAATACCCACTGTTGAGGAGATATCAGGGAAAATAACTGACAAAAATTACTACTGAGTATTTGATTTAAAAGAAGGCTTTCATCAAATCAGGCTAGACTTGTAGGAAGAGCCCGGTATCTGGGAATAAAGTTTAACATGGCTAAACTCCAGTACAGGGTTACAGAGGTTAAGTATGTAGGTCAAATATTCTCATGATCTAGTATGTCTCCAGACCCAGAGAGAGAGAGAGAGAGAGAGAGAGAGAGAGAGAGAGAGAGAGAGTGAGAGCCTTGGTTTTGCTTGAACCACCAAGCAATACAAAAATGCTGCAAAGAGTGCTAGGCATGTTCAATTATTATGTGCGAAACTATTTACCCCACATGTCCACACTTGTAAGTCCTATGAGAGAGCTGTTGCGGTCAGGTGCAGAATGGCAATGGCTACCCAGCCATACTGAGGCTTTTGAAAAACTTAATTCAGTGGTAGCTTCTGCCCCTATATTAGCCACTTTTAACCTTATTCTCAAAGTAGTCATCCAGTGTGATGCTTCAAAAAGTGGCTTGGGGTGTGCATTGTTTCAAGAAGGATCTAATGGGCTCCAACCTGTCCACATAGCATCTCGATCCCTTACAGTGAGTGAGGAGAACTACTCACAAATCGAAAAAAGAGCTCCTGGCCGTGCAGTTTGCAACTTACAAATTTCACTACTACATCATGGCAGTCCTGTACGGGTGCAGACCAATCACAAACCATTTTTCAGTGTTATGTGCAAAGATATTCACAAAATTGGTGCTACTTGTCTTCAACGGTTATAGCTCAAACCTGTAAAATATCATCTAGTTGTGACATTTCTTCCCGGAAGATATATGGACTTTGCAGACCATCTGTAAAGGTCATACCTTACAGATGAAGTCCAGGATGACCCTCAGATGCTAGAAATAATACATTGAGTTAGCATTAATTCACCTTTGACAGAGCAGCAGCTCTCTCAATTCCGAGATGCAACAGCTAGTGACCCGACACTGAGTAAGGTAGTTTTCTTCCATAATGAGGGTTGGCCTTGCTACAATAAGTTGCCTCTTGCCTGTAAGGTCTATTATCCATCTAAACACGACATATATGTTGAACAGGAACTTGTTTATTTAGGTGATAGAATTGTAGTCCCTGCTGCACTCAGGGAGTATTTGCTTAGTCTCCTTCACAGGAGGCATAGTGGAATGACAAAAAACTAGTTGAAAGCACTACAATTGTACTATTGGCCTACTTTTAATGCTGACATAGATGCACACACCAGTAAGTGCCCTGTTTGTGAGAAATTTAGGTGCAGTAACTTCAAACAGGCCCTACATCTACACCAGACCCCCAAATTACACTATGTGAATGTGTGTGCGGACATTTACCAGCATGCAGAACACAACTACGTAGTCTTGATTGATAGGTACTTCAAGAGGCTGGATTTAAGTGGATTACATAATACGTCATCAGCTGCAGTGATTAGTGCAATTCAGAATGTGTTTAGTGTGCATGGTTTCTCAAAAGTGTTAACAGCAGATAATATGCATTCAATTCTAGTGATTGTCGTAAGTATTTTTGAGAAAATGAAATAGAACTAAATACCAGTAGCCCTCATCTACTGCACAACAATGGTCTGGCTGAGGATGGGGTAAATATTTGCAAAATCATTTTAAGAAAGAGTAGGGGAAGAGAAAACAGACTTTAGGAATTTGCTGCAAGAATATCGTAGCACTCCACTTTCTGGAATGGACTTGTCCTCTACACAACTCTTGTTAGGCTGGAGGATTCGCACTAAGTTACCTGTGTCACATGCTTCACTCAAACCGAGAGTCACCACACCTAAGTTGGTAATAGAAGCTCTGGACTTTAAGGCAAACAGAATGAAATATCACTATGACCAATCTGCTAGGCACCCTGATGTAAGCTTCTCTCTGAATGAACCGGTTATCATGAAAACTAGGCAAGGGGATATGTGGGAACATGCTGTAATTGTGGAACACCGCTGTCCTTGCTCGTATCTAGTGAAAACTAACTCTGGCAATTTCGTCAGGCGTAATGTGGTCCATCTCAAGAAAACAAGAGTGTTCACTAACTCCAGTAAGAATAACCTACTCCTAACAGATGTAGGTGAAGATAGTTAGCAGTTAAGCAGTCATTGTAGCAAATCAGTTACAAAACAACACATAGCAAACATGTCCCAGCAATTCAGTGCGGAATCATCTAATACAAGCCAGTACAAAATCACAAGGAGTGGGAGAGCGGTTCGTCCACCAGTGCGACTTAATTTGTAAGGGGTGTTCCTGATTATTTGATTTGTTTGTCCTACACTGACCAATGTATTTATTGTTTTGAAATGTTTTGAAGTATTGGGTGTCAAAGTGTCTTGTAGGTTAAGTTTGTATGTATTCTTGTTATGCCTTGCTATGGATTGTGTATGTCAGTGTATTAACATATTACCAAAAGGGGAATGTGTTGTATTGTGTGTTGTGTTGGTAAGACTGTAGGTCAAGTAGGGTTTCGCGTGTTGTAAGTTGACATGAATTGTAAGTTGACAGTCTATGGAGAGTTATCTGTTTATGTTGTCTCATTACAGGACTATGGGTTAAATGTGTAAGGATGTACTGTTATTAATGTTCAACTTGTGTGTAATAAACAACATTAGAGGGCACGGGATTATTGAATGATTGAATACCTTGATGACCGACAGAAAGTAAAACATGTGGACGACCACATGTAGGCTTTTGAGTGGGCAGTACAATTTTAATTAATTATCCATGTGTCTGTAATTGTCCGCTGAGCTAGGATCAATCATTTAGGCACAGGATTAATTTTCTACCGGCTTGCGACTTGCCATATACAATTAGTTTGCACGAAGATGGGGCGAAATCGGAAAGTAGAGGGTGCATGTGCAATGCAGAGGAGTGCGACATACGTCAATGTTTACAAGATTTGTACAATAAATAAAGCAGAACCCCTCTGTTAAAAGCTGTCATGGTTTTCTGGAATGGGTTGTTATTTAGGGATGGTATTTAGCAATTCTGGAACATTTTGGATCATATTTTTCCCATCCCGACATACATCAAAATAATGACAGTGTGTATGTTTACAGTGCCCACCAGAAAAAAAAACAATTTGCAGTGACCAAAAAAAAGTGCACAAAAATTTTAGTGCAGATTTCCATTAAATTTTAAAAAAATTTTCCCTTATTTTTTCACCGTTCCTTAAAAAATGTCTTAAAATAGAGCTGGTATTAGTAAAAAGAAATTCAACACTGAGTTTCTACTGTGTCTGGAACATTATACTTGTGATAAAATATGGTGTGGCATCATTTATGTTATTAAATATCTAGAGCTAAGTATGTGTGTTATTTGTTTCAGTAGCAAAAAGAAGGAAGTGGAATGTAAAGACTTATCACCCGCTGCTTGGTTCTGTAAAGGTGTGCAGGACAGTGCAGTTGACACCTAAGGCAAGTAAAATACACTATCGACCAAAAAGTAAATGGGCACACGTGAAAATAAGTAATTCAGTACGTCAGTTGACTTCTGTGGCCACCATACGCTGCACCTTCTGGGCGACCTCCAATCTTGACCAACAGAAATCGCAGAACCCTGAAACATGAAATTGTCAAAATAGGGCATAACCCATGGCTACCATCTGACAGGAGTTTCATGCAGCAACAGGAGTATCGGTTTCCATTGGAACATTGCGTACAGAGGTCCACCGACTTGGATATTTCGGAAGAGCAGATGCACATAAGCCCCATATAACGACAAGCAGTAAAGCTCGGCGACTCAGATGGTGTTTGGACCTTCGCAACTGGCCACTGAAGCAGTGTAAATCGGTTCTGAGGGAGTTATGAGTCGAGGTTTACATTATTCCGGTCCGATGGACGTGTATGGGTGTGGCATCTACCCGGGGAACGGCTTCTGCCGGAGTGTATAGTGCCAACTAGGAAATTCGGTGGTGGTGAAGTGATGGTGTGGGGCTGTTTCACAGCCTTCAGCATAGGACCGCTGGTGTTTGTCCATGGTAGCACGAACACAGAGGCATATTGTAACATTCTGGGTAATGGAATGCTCCCAACACTGTGGCGTGTAAAACGGGTCCATCATATAAAAACACGATGGACCCGTCTTACTTCCAGGATGACAATGCCAGGTGCCATTTTTCAGTGGCTACTATGCAGTGGTATGCCGACAACAATGTTAGTACTAGGGGCTGGATGCTCCTAGGACACTTTTGATTAATCGGATTTACCCTTTGATATCAAATTGATTGAAAGTGTTAATTCTTAATCCGATCTTAATCCGATCAAATTCTTTAAATCAAAAAGGGTTAATGAAAGGGTTAAATGGATAGAAAGAGTTATTTTTAATTGGATTAATTTTTTTATTGATTTTCTTTTTTTTGGGTGTGAGTATCAGGATCTCTATACGATATTGACGGTGTGGTGCCCTGGAGGTAACTGACCAGAGTGGTGGGTTGCATTGTCTTATATAGATGTATAGTTTAGTGCAAGAGTGGCTAAAGCTATTTTTTCTAATTTTTCTAACTTCGAGGTGTAAATAAGTTAACATACGAAAATTTATATTTTCCCGATAATACACTTTTATATTAAATAGCGGCTATCACTAGAGATGGTCCATAGCTGCAGTAACCCCTCAATTATAAACTCGTCGGCCGCCAAGTGTCTAGAGGTGCGGTGTTTATGAAGGAGTTGATGAGTAGCATGTCTGTCTCCCACAAACGTTGATGAACGAATGAATATGGCGCTGACTGGGATAGCTGAGGTCTCTTCGCTCCAACGCTCCCTGCACCCTCTTCCCCTACCCACTAGACTGCATATGCAGGACTGTGAGGTCAAGAAACCAGATTGCACCCCCTTTCCCCTCCCCTTCCCCTCATCAGTGCACGCTCCCCTCGATCGTCAAATTTTTTCAGTAATTTCTCAAGATTGCGACAACTGATTAGTTGCATGCAGATCGGGCGAACTCTGCCTGCGACCCCCTCACATCCAAACCCCCCACCACACCCTTCACCAGCCATAACCGGTTCGACTCCACGATAGAGTGGGAGGTCGTGGGGGTCAGTCACCCATCTGACCACGATTGTGAATTTTCTCCACTGATTTAAGATGGCGACAACTGTCTACTTGTCCAGAGGAAAATGACCCTCCCACCCCTACTTCCGAATGTTACTTTTCTGAAGACCTCCACTATCGATCGAGCTTGGCGTTCGCAAAACCAGTTTTATGCACCCCAGGGTCAACCTTGGGAATACATTTTCGTATGTTTTCGTAAGTATCCCTGCAGGTATCCCTGCAGTACCTGTTTCAAAACAACACGCCCTCCCTCGCTAGAGTATTCAGAAGGGGTTTTTTTTATTGTTGGCTTCCCTGCTTCATGTCGCTGGCCCTCTGAATGCATACCCCTGAGAGATTTGGTGTGACTCGCTGTGTGTTTAAATTTACAGTTCGTCCGTTATTTTAAAAATGATTTTCTCTTCGAGGAAGTTTGTGCACTTTTCCCCTTATATATAAAGTGATGTGGGACTACACTTCATGCAAGTTGGTTATTTTGAAACAAATAATTTGGGGTAAGATTTTCAATTGTTATATATTTTACTTATCAGAACAGATGCACACTATTGTGTCTGGTTTAAATCGTATTCATAGTTTTCTTTTGCCATAAGATATAATTTTCCAGGCTGAATCGTGTTAAGGTGTTATTTGTTCAATACTTACTAGTTGGATTTCGTTTAAAGACAGTAGTTGTTCGTTATACTTGTCTCTCATGTAAATTATATTTCTAAGCTCGAGACTCATGTTACGTTTAGGACTCATGTAATTCCACTTATTATTCATGTAGTCATTTGAAATTTCCGATTCGATGCACATAACTTATTCCTATGTAGAGTACTCTGAAATTCTCTAATGTTTAGTTGCATTCTGAAAACAGATAATTTAACACGTAAATTGCATCTTTCAAAGTTGCCTATCTACCGTCTAAGAGCAATATCCTCCCAAAAAAAATTACACTTATGGCACTCTTAGAAATCATTTAAACATTCTGAATTTCTCCTGTGTGTTAAATGTATCCATAAAAATCGACTATCTATCACCAACATCCCTACAAACACATAAAAATTAGCCTTAGCACACTCTTGCACTAAACTATACACCGATGTAAGACATTGCAACCCACCACTCTGGTCAGTCGCATCTAGAACACCACACCATCAACATAGTACAGAGCTCCTTCTACCCCCATCCAAAAAGAAAGAAATAAAGAAGGAAAATCAAGAAAAAATTAATCAGATTAAAAATTAATCCTTTCAAACCATTTAACCCTTTCAATACATTTAACCCTTTCTATAAGCCCTTTTTTGATTAAAAACATTTGATCGGAATAAGATTGGATTAAGGATTAACACTTTCAATCAATTTGATATCAAATGTTTAATCCGATTAATCAAAAGTGGTCTATGACCAGCCCCTACTACTAATGTTAGCCGATTGGAGTAGTCCATCCAGAGCCCCGACATCAACTCTATAGAACATATTTGGGACGAATTTGATCGCCAGGTGAGCGCAATAACGAGAGGCAAATGAGTAATATTCCCAATAGTTGTAAAATTGCTTCTTGCCCCAGAATTTACTGAAACTTACATGTGCAAACTGACATTGACAAGGACAAATGTCAGAGGACGAATTTTGTTTTTGTTGTTCATTCATTTATTCATTCATATCTAGAACACAAGTTTTAATTTGAATGCTTACACTTTTTCAGCCAACTTACAATTTTTACTTAAAACATTTGAATGGTCAGTAACGTCTAACACAAACAGGAGCTCCGCTGCTTGAACTGTGTATTATAACTCATCCCTCACCTTCTGCTTTAGTAGCTGTATTGTGGCAGTTAAAAGGACAGGGGCATGAGTTAACAATATACATATTAATTGAACTTCATAAGGGGCAGCAGTGGCGCATTGTTGTAGCTGCTCCATTCAGCAAAAAAAAAAAAAAAAAACTTTTGCAGCTTTGTAAAGTTAGCATTTTAGGAATCACCCAAAATTGGACGTGTATAATATGATACATTGAGTTATGTGGATTTATCCAAATTCCCAATATCCTTATTCAAATTTACTTACACTTTACAATCATGTTAACCTAGTCTGCTGTGCTAAAAGCAAATATGTTTTTTTGGTTACGAGTTCTTAACAAATGTGAGTTTTTACAGCATTATTCAATGATACATGACAGTAAAGTTAACTGCGAAACTCAAGGCAGCAAGAATTATTTTCGAAAATTCCATTTTAATATTGCAGAATTTTCGTTAGTTAAATTTAAAACTATGTTTTGGAGATGTGCACTTAATTTTTTTTTTGTAATTGCAGGGCTGTGTACATCTTAGAAACTTTGTTGGGCGGAGGGTGAAAATATAAAATATCGCCCCCCCCCCACTTCCCCCTCCTCCTAGATCTAATAAAAAAATTAAAAACCTTTCCTAATTATATAAACTTTATTTTGAACTTATCTTAACATTCTTCAGTAATAGATAAATTTTATTTTTAATATATCTAAACATTCTTCAATAATAGGTAACCTTTATTTTACACTTATCTTAACATTCTTCAATAGTAGATAAACTTTATTTTAAATATATATTTGAACATTAACTGAAGAAACAAACCAGTGCAGGCAATGTGCCTTAATAGCTGCAAAATGTTCTACAACCTCATCAAAAGAGAGGTTGCGAGCAATGTCACTTTATATTGAGAGCACTGCTAGTCAAGATATCTGTTCTGGGGAAATAGTGGATCGCAAATGGTTTTTGATTATTCTCAGCTTGCTGAAACTACTTTCGCATGTGGTTATTGAAACTGTGATTGTCAGCAACAATTTGAATGCTGTCAGACAGTCTTTGAAAATAATGTGAAATGCTTGCAAATACCTCTTCTCCCATGTTGTTAGTTTACCATAGACACTTTCTTGATTTTTCACCTCCTGTAGAGAATTTCGCTCCCTTCAGTGATTCGTTTGAGGAGGGGGGTGTACCCCCCTCCCACCCAGCCCCACAGCACAGCCCTGTGTAATAGCCATACTGTAACCACCCTTAAAAGTGATAGTCTAGTAACAAACCCCATACCAAATGTCATAGGCACTTCAGTGTTTATCGAACACTTGGAATCAACCTGTGAAAAACGTCAGTATGTCTGCATGTATTTTAATGAACACACTGAGTCTGGTGGAGTTGTCAATGACAGAGAAAACGTAGTTCCATGTCAAAACATTGAATTAGAAGGGAGCGGTAAACATTCGTGAAAAAATAAATAATTTCTTTTGCTTTCTATTTTTTCTTCTAAATATATTTAGTGAATTATTTACCTTTCTAATAATTTCATTTTCAATGACCTGATTCTTTAATGAAGTGATGGGTTCCATGGCAACGTTTATTGTACATTGTAATGGAAGAACACACAGTATGAATACAAGTACTTTTAAGAAAGGTTTTCAAAAGTGCTGAGTTTACCAATGAACAGCCTATAGTAATGTGATGGGATTAGTTTAAGTTATGACACAGCAGCTATTTATGGAGAAATTACATTCAGAAACAATATGTTTGCCACCTGTTAGTGGCTGCTTTCATTTGGATTGGTTTCATTTAACCCTCTCTCCATCCTTTTCATGATATTTAGAAAAACATCGAGCGGATTTTTCTACCCGACAGCGTTTAGTTCATTACCTGTTCCCAGTACAGTCAAAATGAGAATACAACGTTGCTACTGTAACCTTAAATGTGTTGGGAGACTTGCAAACATTACTGCTGAAATCTTCCATGTGACATCTCTACATGATTTTAAATGTGCGTGTGGGTTGGGAATGAATGTGTTTACCATCTGGACCTCTGAAGGTTGCATACTGTTCGTACTGGCTAGTACATTTTCCTTGAGTATGTATTAACTTCAGTCATGATATATAGTGTCATGTTAACTGTGTGTTTTTATATTTGTGTTATATAAATTAATTTTGATTAAAATTTTTTACATTGCTTTATTGAAGTGCCACAATCTGCCTACTGCTCTGAGAAATAAGATTTTCATAATTTGTGAATCACTTTGTGATAAGTACACAAACTTTGATATATTTGAGTAGGGGAAAAGACAGTCCCGCATCAGAAAAATCATTACACTTCTGTTTTCCTAAATGTAGAAGGAAACTGTTTAGATTTGTTTTCATGTTAGTATCCATGGAGACAATTTATTTTGTATATTTCTATTTCAGATTTATCTGAGCTGCTCGACAGTTAATTTATTAGAT
This sequence comes from Dryococelus australis, assembly GCA_029891345.1. Lineage (NCBI taxonomy): Eukaryota > Metazoa > Arthropoda > Insecta > Phasmatodea > Phasmatidae > Dryococelus > Dryococelus australis. The sequence goes on from CM056995.1 coordinate 176,839,272, forward strand.
GTATACCAAATATTATTTTTAGTCGCTGGCGATGGGTATCAAAACCAGTGTTTGTCGTACGTGCAACATTCTCAACATCAGTACCAATGCTCTGATTAGATAAAGCTTGTCGTGTCACTCAATTGTGAAATCTGTTTTATAGAATGCATGCCTAAAAACTATACTCATATTAAATACAGAATAACATGTATCTGTGTCTCTCCCTGTAACAGCCTCTAAATTTATCACTGGCAATCGACAGTGTTTTTACAAATAATATGCTCACAAGATCTTTGCCATTGGTATATTACTTAACTCAAAAATTTTGGTTTGGTAAAACTGATGAAGCATCAAGGACTGAATTCAGAAAAAAAGTCTAAACCATGTATTCGTCATGGTTTTAATAGTCCACATCGAAGTCTGTTATTATGGCTAATATTTCATACTCAGAAAAGCAACTTTACATCTTTAAACCATGTTTAACCTGTGATTAAGTAGCCACAGTTTAAGTTTCAGAAAAGGCTTGGCAACATGCAAAACTGTTGGTGTCCATGGAAATTAGTAAGGGGTCACCTGAATATTTGTTTGTATATAAAGTGTGTACATATATGGGGTTATGTTTCGTATAATTGGTTGAAGTTATTGAACAGTGTGAACTCAGTAATGAGATCAGAGGACTGGCACAGAAAAAGAAAAGAAAATACTTTTAATCAATTTATGAACAAATATTGGTAATAGTAAATATGCTGACAGGGTCAAAATGTGGCAAAGTAGGAAATTACTGTAATGAGATAATAGCCTCACTTGGGCCAGCCATTTTGACGGCATGCAGGTGCCATGATATGTAGTTCATGGATAGTGGTCCAGGAGCCAGAATGAAAATTTGAAAAAATTAAAGGTTGCAGAGTGGAGCTGCCTGGAAATATGTGAATTGAGTGAGGTAATTTACCTGGGCGCCAGGCACTGCCAGGCCTAGTGCCGTGAAGTGGTAAAGCAGACTCTTCTCCTTGGGTCATGTCGCCGACGGCCAAGGCGGCTATTCTTCTAGGCTGCTACACTCCTCTGATGACTGATGAATGTTAAACGTGTTATGCTGTGGATTATTAAGGGCATCCACACCCTTATGCTACTGTTCTCGCTGAGACTTGCAAAGAAACAAAGTTCCACACACATGCAATTTGGCTGGAAATTATGAGGACTCATACCCTTAAATGCCTTGTGTCTTACCTGAATTAAAAAACTAGGTTTATGATGCTATATTTAATAGGTAACACTGGAACATGCCCTGAAGGCAACAATTCACTTTACAAATAACTGTCTGAACAAGTGCCGGTCGGCAGCGGAAATACTATGCAAAAATGGCACGAAACCCGTGTGTTAAATTAAGTGTGTAATTATGCATCCACAGGCAATGCAAGCACTGGGTAAGTGAGAGGCGGTGTCCTGGTCAGCTAACAAAAAAGGTCCAGAAGTAAATTAGAGTATTGCAGTGAAAATTGATTGGTACTAATAGCGAACACTGCCCGCACGCGGAACCGAAGGGTACGTGGCTGACCTCTCTGTGCTCTTCGAGGTGACTGATTTTCCAACATGGTGAGCTCTCCAGAGTTGCTGCCAGATCGCATTATGTGGAACTAATTCCTTGCACCTTGCAAGATGAAAACTATCCTAACATAAACATACCCTTGCAAATAACTTGCATAAAACATATAACATATCAACAAATACAATAAACCTTTGCAAAATACATGCTGTGATGTAAAGGCGATGACACGTGAACATGAACGAAACAAAACACTTGAAAACACTTGCAAAATGTCCTACCTTGCATTGGTAACAGTCCGTTACTATTCCAGCCCTTAAAAAATATTATGTGAAATAATAATAATGCGGGGTAATATTTCCTCTATTAATGCATCAAGCATGCATGGTCACATGGCCATTGTCCACCCCATTGGTTGCATACTACCTGAAACAGATGCCTGGACTGCACTACACTGCACTGTATTGCTCACGTGATTTGTTGTGCACCAGCATGCTACCGCACATGGTAGAGTGAGCCTCCTAGTTTCTTCTGCTGTAGTTGACGGTAGGAAAATGGTCTAGGGGCCGGGAGCTCAAATCACGTCAAATCCCCCCACCCCCCTTTTGAGATAATTTGCAGCCATGATGCTCCTACCAGCAGCAGGCGCACTGCCTACTGGTCTGCCATTGTGGGCACAACTGATAGTGACACCTGGTTGTCTCTCTGCTGTGTGCTGTTTTCGGTTGCTGTAACCACTCTCTGTTGACTATCTTCCTCCCCTTTGCCGGCCTGCCAGGTGCCGGAACACCCCTGCAGGTCATGCACGTTGCCAGCGGACGTCTCCGCCTCCATGACCGACATAGATCATACGAGCTGGCCAACTCGTCCCCGCTGTCGTCGCTACTCTCTTGCACCTGTTTGCTGTTCCATTGCATCTTCTCCTCCCCATTGTTCTTTTGTTACCTCCCCTCCTTTGAGCTCTCACAGGCGCCAACCGTTCCCATGCTCTCTTGCTCTCTACTTGCACCGCCTTCCTCTTGCTGTGTTTCACACTCTTCAGGTGCGTTCCAACGTCCAGCGTCAGACTCCCTCCTTGCACACATGTTTGCTGAACTGCAAGCAACGGTTGCAGTGTCGTGGTCCAAGCTGTGCTGCTTGTAGGTGGTGTGCCGTTGAACATGTCGGGGCGGTCCTTCTGATGAGCCCTCTCTGCCCCATGTTGGCCAGGCATCATCGGGTTTCCAGGACCCTCTCCTGCGGTTCCTGCTGACGGTGCTGCCCCACCTTCCACGTCCTCCTGCTTTGCCACTTGTTCGGTATCTACGACACTGTGGAGTATCGTTAAGGTCGAACCCTCCCTCTCCTGCTCTTCACCTCTTTCCTGCACTGAGGTTTCTTGTTGGCTGTTTTAAATTGCCCACAGTACTTCGCTTTCGCTTACCGCTGTTCCTGCGCCGTTATCCGTGCTGTGTGGTGTCGAGTTCGCAGGCCTGGTGATCGTGTTTTGTCCAGTATCGGTTAACCTCTTGCCACCAGTGCCCGACCCCCTGTGGGAGGTGCTGAACCACTACTCTCCTCGATAGCACTCCTCTGGAGCTCGTCGTGCTGCGCACCATCATGGGGCTGAATGGGATCTGTTGTATCTTCTCTGCTGCTATCTCCTGCAATGAGACGGATGTCATCCCTATGTGTTATTACCAGCTTTCTACCCATCTGGACCCTGTAGGTAGTCTGTCCCATACTGTGTGTGATTACATGTGGTCCGCTCCATTTGGCGGCTAAACCCGCACAGAAATTCTGTAGGGTGGTCGACTGTGGGTGATCTCTTACATAAATACATTGTCCTGCTTGTATTGCGGGGGGTGGTCTCGTGGTGCGCGGGATCCACCTCGCCTCATACCTCCTCTGCTGTTCCCGTTGTTCGTGCCTTCTCTGTCTGCGGTTTTCCTGTTGCTGGCTGTTACTCACATAGCTACTAGTTGTGGCATTTTTAAGACAGTTCTGTTCGCCTGACAATGCAAGGTTATTTCCCAGTAACACGTACGTAGATGTTTTTCACGAGTCCACGTTCACTCTTTGGCAGAGGGTGAACAGGGCAGCGGGTAGGTGTTCAGTCATCCCAGTTATTTTGCCTATCACCCACACTGAGTCGTAGCTGCATCTTCAGGTCCTGATTACGACTCTCTGTGGGGTTGGCCCATTCATGGTTTTGTTGCGGAACTGGAACATCAGAGGCATTCAGCCTCCTCACCCCCGCTTGCCATTTCCCTGCTGCTGCTTGACGGGTCCTTGATATAGCTGTTAAGGTGTGCAGGTTGTTGGGGCAATTACTATGCCAGTGGTATTCCTCCCCAGGTCGGCAGTAACGGCAGGGATTCTGTGGTCTCCCTGTCAGTTCCCGTCGGACATCTTGATATGCAGGTGCCCGTACGACACTATTTTGCTTGTTAAATCCGTTACACCTTGTACTGTTCACACTGTGGCTAACACTCGGAAATTTTGCAGGTTGCTGTCCAAATTGTGTTTTGTGAATAGTTTTCAGTTGTACGTTGTCACGTGCAGCGCTGTCCTCTCGAGGCCCGTGCTGCCATCGTGCAGAATCACTCTCATGGTGCGATTGACACAAGTTGCATTCAGGGGCATATCCTGGAAATTTTGGTAAGGCATACAACACGAAACTTATTTTGATACTTCACTTTGCACAGAGTTAATAAATATTAATAATACCAAAACGAAAATAAAAGTTTGCTGGAAATGTTTTTGATTGCTTTAGTGACATTTTCCTCTCACGCTTAATCAATTTGTAAAATAGCCAGATTCATTGGTCAAATAAAATAATTTCAAATAAAATGCAGAAAAACTTAAAACTAATTTAAACATCCAAATTCACAAAACATTAAAATTCGCTAGTAGTAAGTCAATTGAATTAGAGGAAAGGAAATGTTATATACCTGTCAAAAAGAAAATCAGAACTCTGTAAAAAATGTCAATATTTGCCATAGCCTACTAAAAATGTAACTAAAAAATAAAATCACTGCTGAAAATTTAAAATATATGATTTATTTTAAATTATAAGTTTTCAATATTTATTTCCATTGTAACATTAACCACAAATTGATTTGTTTTATAAGTAATAATTCAAACAACAAACATGGCCAACAGAAGAGTTACACAATGTTTCGCTACTGCACAACCAAACTGTATTTTTTGTAAAGGTCAGGAATAAATGTCTGTACAAAGTTTCTCTCTTTGTTACATGTCTTAAAATTATTAAGAGTTGGCGTAGGTCTCCCATTATATATAAACAATTTCTAACGTATTACGTAACACACATAACTGAAACTATTGATTAAATACACTTAGTACAATGTCACTTTTAGTAATTATTCATTTTGTGAAAATACTGTTTAAAATACGAATCCAAATGACAGTAGAACATGTAAGCTTCTGTCACTGAAAATTGAATAAATCTCACTCGCTAGCACGCTCAAAGCAGGTCGCCTTTTGAATGCATTCACCCCCATTTAGCACGATCTTGTTGTGGTGTCATACCAGCAGATGGAGTGTTGAGAATACCAGAGGGCTATGCCTCGACATTTCAGGGAACTATTAAGCTCGATTATCGAAACACACCACAATGCACCCTCAGCACCTTGCCCCGGCATTTAAAGTAATTATTAAGAAAAGAAAGATGTGCATTCCAGTTCAATGTTTCAACGAAAATTAATTTTTGTTTCAAAGAAAAATGGGAAATAGTTAGTAAATTTTTCGTGTTTGAATTTTATTTAAGGATGCACTGCATGCATTGCATTCATGGATAATACGCCCCTGATTTCGATCGAGTATAATTGCGGCTCTTTATGAGTTCCTCGACTGTGCCATTTAGCAGTGGTAATACTGTTGCTCAGTATTCAGGCAGGACAGTCTCTGTCACTACCTCCATCACTTATCTTTCCGGTAGCTGCGGGTGGAAGCACCTGACTAAGTGGACCTTGCAAGTGATGAACGTGGTGAGAGGTCCACCAGGTTGTTGTGCTTGCAATGTCAATTTTCTCTGTACTTGCAGAGACGAAAATGTGCCTCCAAATCTGCACTGAAATCTGTGGTCGAATTCTTGCCAGGACAAACCATAGTGGTTCAGTGAATTCCACCAAATCTTCGCTTCGTTCTGTAACTGAGCCCCCATGTATCTTGCCCATTCCTCCTCCCATACTTCATACCTCTGGAGTCATGTGGTACAATCCCAGAGAAATGCCTACGGGTCTTCTGTGGGTGCTCTCACGAACGTGGGTAGCATCTGAAAGTGATTCGGCACCTTCCTTTGCCCTGCATCGTGCGGTGGTTGACTTCTGTTATTTTGCATTGCTTTTTGCGATGTATTGTATGGTCTCCATTGGTGTTCGTTAGTTGCTTCTGTCCGGTTCGTTGGCATGGGCGTCACAGAGATATTTGTGGTATAGGGAGTAAATATAGGTTGGAAGTGCTGCAGAGTTACTGAGTTGTGGTAAAATGATGGTTCAATTTGTTTATAAGAAGTGACAAGTATGAGTGGTTGAGGTGCTGGGGTCAGGTTGGTTTGCTGTGGGATCGACTGTACCTCTCCGTTCCTTGCGCTGTTAGTTGCCACGTGCGTTTTGTTTACATGTGCTCTCGGCTCCATACCCTCCTGTGCTGCACAGTCATCACACAAAAATCCTGTGCCCTGTACCATAGTTCTCTCTTGCTCCGTCTGACACTTCTTATGTACCGGTGCTTTGCAGTTGTGGCATTTGAAAATTTCTCCCTTGTGTTCTCCAGTGCATGTTGTCTTTGAGCACACCGTAACATGTCAGCAAAACTCAGTGAAAAATTCCTCCCCTCTGAACTGTAGTTTGGGTTTCTGTTGAAATTTTTCATCACACTCTTTACATTCGTATTTCTCGACAGTTGCAGTCTCTGCTTCCCTATCGTTTAGGCATTCTCTATGACATTGAATTTCGCATTGCAGACAGGTGAGAGCCTGCATGTTCTGTCCTGTACACAACAGACTGCTACACAACTTTTCTGTAGTCAGTGGAGTTAAAATTCCTTGGTTGGCATTGTCAGAAATGTTTATTTCCCATTCCACACTATCTTCCCGGCTGTTTGCGACATGGTTGCATGCTTGGTTGGACTTTCGGCGGTGTTGTTGTCTCCATATTCAAACTGAGCCCAGAAGTCTTGAGGCTTAAGTTTTAAATAATGCGGGCAAATGAGTGACGGCGTACTGTTCTCTCTCCAGCCATGGTTCAAGTTGTTAAGAACCTTGTGAACGTGGAAATGCAGAGCACGACATGGAAGCTTTGTATGCGTAAACGCAGTTGGAGCATGGCTGTCCTGCCTGACCTGATGCAGGGTAAATGCAAGGTGTGCGCCCAGCTAACTGCTGGTCATGCAGCCAGCGGGCGGTGCAGGAGGAAAGTTTTCATTCCTCCTTCCCTCCATCCTCGTTTCCTCCTCGCAGCGTGGCGAGGGCAGAGGGGTGGTTGGTGATGCACACACAGCTCCCTTTGTCCTGCTGGCATGCCGGGATGGCACGGCTGACGTCACTGCACTACTCCAAAATGGCTGCTTCGCCGACCACGTGCTCGTCTTCCCGTGGCAATGGCGGGCACTCACTGCTTTTCCTGTGTTTTCCCTTGGGCCATGTGCTTGCGTTCTCCGATGTCTTGCAGGTGTCTGGAGGGCGTCCCGATGCAGTGGACATGTTGTTGTAGTCCCTGTTGTCTTCTGCATTGTGAGTAAAGGGAAAGAAGTGGGAATGTGCTCAGGATAAAAATCGAAAATTAGCGAAATTTGCCGCGAAATTTTGTGGAGTGATTTTTGGTTGGTTTTGATGCTCAGAAAATGACGATAAAGAATAGGCTACTAAGCTGCTTCATCAGTTTGACGGAGTCAAAATGTGGCGAAGAAGGAAATTACTTTTATGAGATAAAAGCCCTACTTGGTCCAGCCATTTTGATGGTGTGCAGGTGCCATGAGGTGTGGTTCATGGACAGTGGTCCAGAAGCCAGAATGAAAATTTGGAAAAAAATTAGAGTTTGAGGAGTGGATCTGTCTGGAATTAGGTGAATTGAGTGAGATAATTTACCCGAGTTCCATACACTACCAGACCTAGTGCCATGAAGTGACAGAGCAGACTCTTCTCCCTGGATCGTGTCGCCTACGGCCAAGGCAGCTATCCTTTAGGTTGCTACACTCCTCTGATGACTGATGAACGGTAAACGTGTTATGGGTATCCAGACTACTATGCTACTGTACTTCCTGAAATACTTGCAACGAAACGAAGTTCAACACACGTGGAATTTGGTGGGAAATTATGAGGGCCCATAACCTTAAATGCCTTGTGGCTTACCTGAATTAAAACATTAGGTTCTTTATGTGATATTTATTAGGTAACACTGGAACATACCCTGAAGGCAACACTTCACTTTACAAATAACTGTCCGAACAAGTACCGGTCGGTAGCGGTAATACTGAGCAAAAATGGCACAAAGATCGTATGTTACATTAGGTGCTTAATTATGCATTCCCAAGCGATGCAAATACTGGGGAAGTGAGATGTGGTGTACCAGATAGCTAAAAAAAAACAGGTTCAGAAGTAAATTAGACTATTGCAGTGAAAAATTGTTGGTACTAACAGTGAATGCTGTCCGGATGGGGAACCGAACAGTACACGAATGATCTCTCTGAGCTCTCAGAGATGACTGACTTTCCAACATGCGCTCGCCAGGGTTGCCATCAGAGCTTGCCATGGGGGATTACTTCCTTGCGTCTTGCGTGATAAAAACTATCGTAACATAAACATACCCTTGCAATAACTTGTGTAAAACATATATCAGATCAGCAAATACAATAACCCTTTGCAAAATATATGCAGTGATGTGAAGGTGATGATGTTGGAATGTAAACAAAACAAAACACTTGAAAAACTCTTGCAAACGAACTCTAGGGCTTTTTAAAGATTGTTACTGGTGTTATACCTTACATTGGTAACAGTCCATTACTATTCCAGCCCTTTTAAAATATTACGTGAAATAATAATGATGTGGGGTACTATTTCCTATATTAATGTGCCGAGCGCGTGGTCACTTGGCCACATCCACCCCGTTCATTGCATGGTACCTGAAACAGACACCTGCACTGCACTGACTTGCTCACGTGATGTGTTGTGCACCAGTGCACTACCAGCATGGAAGAGTGCACCTCCTAGGAGTACCCATTGTTTTGCCTACAATGGTTTTGCCTAAAATTAGGCAAAACAACATTAAGGCAAAACTACTTTAGGCGAAATGACTTTAAGGTACAATTACATTAGGCAAAATGACTTTAGGCAAAACAACTTTAGGCAAAATGCCTTTAGGGAAATCGACTTTTAATGAAAATATCTTTAAGCAAAATGACTGTGAAGTTAAGTGAGAGACGAAAATTTTAGGCAAACACATTTAGGCAAAATTGCTTTTTGGGAAACTAATCGAGGGGCTAGAATTTTAGGCAAAATGACTAGGCAAAACGAAAATAGGCAAAACGACAGTTGCTTGCTGTGTGTAAATTAATTTTGTTTCCTGATTCAACCCATGAGCTCTCTGTTGTTCCCATTTACGACACATATGGAACCACTAGCAAAATATCTCGAAAAAATAAAAGTTTTTGTCTTGTAAATGGCATCAAGTTCACTGTAGTAGTAACAGAGAGCGATGCATGGTCTGGTTTTAAAGCAAGCGAATATGTTCGTAAAATTCTGCCAGAAGTTTGTGTTCAAACCGATAAATTTATACATTACATATTAAAAAGTTGTAAAAAATATAAAGCCATGTTCGTTCCATCTCTCCTGATCGATCCACTTTTTATACGTGCATAAGAAAGACTGATCGTATTTCTGACAATCCTATATTTATTACTCGATATTAGAGTGAAAATGAAGGTGAAGATGCACTTCAGTGCGCCTTCATCTTGAGTCGAATGTTAGTGGTGTTGGAATGAATAAATAATGGGTTGTGTGTAAATACAGAATATTAATGTTATTCAGTAATATGCTGTTTAATTAATTTTTTTTCATAAACGTATAGAAACGTTTATTTAAAATCTTACATTTACGAGGGTCCCGCAATACCATGTCTAGCAGATGACTAAACCTCGTCAATGTTTCTAATTGATAAATTAGTCAGTTCTCCTCCACTCCCTCCACCAATGTTTCTCATTGGTTGATTATTTGTGTTTGCTTCACCCCCCACTCAAAATGTGTTTTTATTGTTTTATTACTCACATCGTTCGACATGCAACCAATATTTATCATTGTATTAGCGTTTCCCTCCTCTAACCTTGCTCTTTCTGTCGAATGCACTCCAGTCTCCATATTGATTTTTCGTTTTTCATTTGTTTACTTTTTCATCACCTAGGTCTTGCTAGTGTATTGATTATCGACTTCATCGCCAGAGGTGCTATCTATTTAGCCACCATGTTGGTTGTTTACCTTGACCTTACACCAATGATATTAAACTAGGTTAATTGAGAAAAGTTACAGTCCATACAATTATCCATTACTAGCCAGTCACGACAGGGGGCCATACCGACTAATGATACTAGCCAACAGCTAACTGCACCCAAAACTAATTCCTCCTAAGCTTGGTTCCTGACGAGACTAAGACTGGTCACAAGACTAGCTATTGACGAGACCAGTTACTAAAAAACTGGTTAGACCAGCCGACAAGACCAACCTGCCATACCATCCACCTATACAAACAATGATGGACAATCTCGAAAAAAAGGCTCTAATATGAGTCTCGTAGCTAACCTCTTCGCACAAAATATTCACAAAACATTATACCATAGCTGACCATACCAAAGGGTCATACTAACTTACCAATTCAACTGACCAGGCAAACCAACTAGTTGCGAAACATTCCTCAAAAACATTCCCCTCATTTCATTCATTCGCCATAGAGAACTTGTAATGAGCATTCTTGAGGCATTCTGCCTTCTTCACATCTCTGGTCGAAGGAAACTCGGTGAAATGTTTGGGAATGTCGTGTGTATCATCATCCTTCTCAACAGATACTTCATAGACATCGTCATAGTCATTTTCATCAATGCTGTCTTAATATTGTCTTCACCTCCTGTTTCACCCCCAATATTAAGTAAGTAGTGGAGCGGCAGGGTTTCAGCGCACTAAGCAGGGAGAAAGGCCTTACTTGACACATGCTGCGATCAAAAACTTCCAATTATAGCAATAACACCAATAATAAAATCGTACTAACGAAAGAATGTGGAAAACTCTCAGGCCTCCTGTCTGTCTATTTATTCTGAATTTCTGTCTCAACAACATCAAACTCCTCTGCTGTGCTGTGATTGCTCACGCCCCCCCCCCCATAGACATACAAACACTCCTTCCGAGCGAGATAAACCGTGTTCAGTTATAGACTTGCTAGGTAGGCAGCAAGCTCGTCATCATCGGCCGCCATCCTAATTGTAGAGTTAGCCCCTATGAGTGCTGGTTTGGCTTGATGTCGTCATCGACTGCTAGAGAGCATGCGAGTCACTCGCCCCGACAGACACTATATTACTTAATGTAATCATCTGCTGCTATAAGTGCTAAGGTCGCCTGGAAGATTAAGACCATTTTCTCCATACTGTATGTCTTTAATACACTATAAAATCTATGGATTCTGGTGGACTTGATCCACGGAACCTCGGCTCAATAACCCGACACCTTTGACCATCGGACCACCGAAACATTAGTAAATATGAAACTTTTAAAAATGTATAAAAAAGACACATATGAACACGCACATTCGTTTTGGATGTGCGTAGGGCCCATCAATGGGATGGCAATTGTCTCTGTGCCAGCAGTTAACCATAGCAGGGCCAGTTTTGTAGACCCATAAGATTTCTGGGACAGCAGTAACACAACACCTTCTAGGTAAAATTAATTAGATACAGGGTTATTACTTCAGAAATGTCACAGAATAGCCATTAATGGGAAATGTGAATAATCTAAAGGTGTAGGCTTTTATTAGACATTCCAATTGGCAAATCCGCTCCACACAAGACTTGCTCCTAATGAACCAAATTAACCCAAAATGATCTAAATCAACCCAAAACTGACCAAAGATAACCAAAATCGATTCCAAAACCCACACATACATGCATGCAAACACACACAGTATAACACATGCACAGCATAAAACATACACACAAACCACTTCAAACTATATTACTAACAACATACCACCCACTTGCAAAACCCCATACTATCAAACTTTACAAGCAAAACTAAATATTTAACAACTCAATAGAAATATCATACAACACAAATGAACAAATCAACATCTCTGGTCACCCAATAAACATTATCACACATTTTAAATTTAAAGTATAATGATACACAAAAAATTAAAAACCTTTTCAAGAGTCCTTATTCTAAATTACTATATAACATCATTTAAATCAAATTTAAGATCCAAATAAAACACTAGTCTCACTCAAATCGTGTTAGCCCGTTCTACATATAGCAATTGAAATGTGGTTATTTCATTAAAAAAAAATCCCTTGGTGAAAGAAGGTTAGTTAAGATATACTATTTTCATCTTTTAGTTCGATTCTTCTAGATTACTTAGATCGTATCTCCATGCAAGTATTTACACAATTAAACCTTGTGTCATCTCAAAAGAAGCTTAAATGTTGTTCAAATGTAACTATATTAACCTACTTCGAAAAGCATCAACATGGAAGCAAACATACTGATTAAGTCACTCCTTCAATTTAAACGCAGGCATTTACAGTTATACTAAAAAATTCTTTTTTTCAATTCCCAACAAGGTAATTAAGTGAATATGAATTAATATTTGCAATGTTTGGTTAAACCCACTCATCTTAATCATTAAATATTAAACAATTTCTTTTAAATTAATGTCATTTTTATCTACCATATGTTAAAGACATGCTAATTAATATAGTGTAATATCACACATGCTAAGTACTCATTACGCAACAAACATCAACTTACAAAATGCAAATCAATGTGTTACTTATCATACATTAACATAACCAAACACATTTTCATCTTTTGAATAATTCTAAGAAGACTGTTTTGTGAATGGCTGACAAGTTCTTGCAAGCTCCTGAAGAATACCATGTTTAATTCTTATCTATACTGCGTAACATTTTGATCGATAAAAAACCTTCCAAATTTCAGAAATAAAGTCTCGATCAAGTACATCGGGAGAGTTGAGCACACAAGTTATCAATCATCAAGAGTAAAATATGTATATTCTCATTACAAAAACACATATTTAGCGAGACTTTTTACATATAAGTAGTATACTGTTACGTACCAGAAATTTCATGAGATTTTTTTTTTGTAATCAATTTTTTTTTGTTCATACACCTGGTAGGTTTGGAGGTTAAATTTATTAGTTTTCAGGATAGGAATTGTTTTAGAGGGTTAAATTATTTTTTGTTCAGAGGGAATACATTTTTTTGTGGTTAAACTCAATTTTCTCTTCACTGCACCAGTAGGGACGTCTGAATTTTTCTCTCTTGATTGGGTTAGGAATTTGTTTGTTGTTGTGTCGACTAAAAATTTACTGTTCTCAGTATCGAACATTCTCGGACGAAGAGAAGCCGCACTTTCGTTCCCTTCTGGTCGTTTCTGTGATGACGACTTTTATGAATTTCGTTTGTGAGGAATGGGGGACTACAGTAGATATCAGCTGAGCCTCGCACTTTTTTTTTGTGATCGCCTGGTAGTGTTTGTAGAAAATTTGAGTCTAGCTACGGCATCGTGGTTTTTGCCGCGATGGCTGGCTAGAGTGAGGGTTTCGCCAGGGGCTAGCGGAATGCTTCCTGCTAAGGCCAGCCCGGCAAGGCACGGTTGTTCAGGGGAAAGGGGAAGGTAATCACGGCTCTTTGTGGTTTGGCTTAGGCCAGAGGGGGGATGCCACCCGCTGATTGACTGAAGGCCGAAGCGCAGCGACAGGACATAAAAGCAAGGTCAGTGTGCGAAGGGAGGAAACAATACAGTGAGTGATGTTTTGAGTCAAGGATGTGTGTGCCGGTTCCCAGCGGTCCGAAGAACCACCCAGAACTCGACAGAATGAATTAACTGGTTTTTCTGCTATTTTCGCTTGGGTTAGTGATTGATCGGAACATTCCTTCCGAAAATTCTGGAAGAATGGCCCCGATCAATCTTATTAATTTAAGTCTTAAGGTAATGTAGAGTTTAGAGGTAGTCTAAGTCCAGCGTGCACGAGAGTCAGTTGATGTGCGAGAAATGCAGCTACTGTTATCATTAATTCTGAAGTCTTGGCTAAGGTGAGATAATTTTCTTGGTGAACTAGGCGATTCTTTCAGGGTGAAGCAGTCCATTATTCGTGTATGTCGAGTCGTTGTTGTTGGTTGGACGCATCTTTTGTTTTGTTTATTTGAAGCTAGCAGTTGGTACTATTGTAAGTTGTGGGAGTGTTTTATTCTGAAGTCGTAAGGTGATTTTGTGGTTATTATTTGCTGCAAGTGGAATATTTTATTTGTTTTAAGATCTAAGTTAATTAATGTATATAGAATGATTTTATTTAAGAATACGATTTTATTCTCTTGCCAGTCCCTTGATGTTATAGCGATGTTGCAGACTGTAGTGCAAATATTATTTGTCGTTGGTACGAGTATAAACATTGCAAGGGTAGTCAAGTGGAGAACATTTTATCGTCTTAACTCTTTGACCACTGACAGTTCGTTCATGACTTTTAGAGAAAATTAAATGGTTTTCATGTTTTATTATTTTTTGGAAGAACTAATTTTGATTGAAGTCAAAGATATCAGAAACATTACCCACAGGTTTATTTATTTATTCATGTTTTGAGATTTTGTAAGAACTTGAAGTAATTGAAATTAATGTTGGTGACACATTTATACTCTTGAGGAAATTCTAGTAGTACTCAGTAACCTGTTTCTTTTCGTTATAAATCCAAAAAATACTCATTTTAACAGAAGGAATATTATCTTCAATTTGTTGTTATTGTTTACCAAATGGTTATAAATAAATATTGTATATTTTTTTATGAAATTGTTGGGTTGCATTTTGTTTTCGGCCCTTAACCATGTAGCCTAATATTTTTGTTTGATTATTGGATTACTTTTTTATTTCTAGAGTTTGAATCTTACAAGAAGACCATTTTCTTCACTTTATTTAGGTTTTGTTCAGAATTTCTAATGTAAATAAAGTTAAATAATTATTGAGGGACAATACCGAATAACACGTGTTGATGAACTCTAGGTAGTGAATTTAGTAAAACCAACATACAGAGTCACTAAACGATCCCATATATATACACCCCCCCCCCTCACCTCTTATTCCACCAACCTTTCTATACCTATCTGTTGCTGTAAGTGAGAATTAACTTTCCCCCAGGTTTCCACCGAGTTAAGATAGTTGAATCATGATTAGTTGAAAGAAATTTCACTCAGTACTATCATAAGTGTGCATAGGGTATTTGTGGGCACCCTGAAGATCCCTTTTTTTTAAGGCGAGTAATCGATTTTCAGATTGAAGGTGGAGCTTGGTGAATTTTATACCATTTGGCATTTTTAAGTCAAGCTACTGCATTTCGTGTTGAGTTTACTGTCGACTTCCTCTTATTTCTTCTACCTCCTTCTTCTGTTTACCCTCCTCCCTCTCCTCTTCTTCTCCTCGCCCTTATTCCATCACCTTCCCTCATTTCCCCCATTTACTCCTGCCCATTTACCTTTCCCTCTTTACCCCCTTCCTCCTACTCCCTATCATCTGGCGTAGTTACCTGCGTATTTTCTCCATCTCCCCGGCACTACCGACAACTTCACTTTACTTCCCTCCTTTCCCTCTCACTACCTCACATCAACATATATAGTGATTCAAGAACCATGAAGTAAGTAAACCAAACTATTGACTTAATGTATATGCAACTGCAATTAGTATGTATGTAACGAGATAAACAATTTACCTACTGACCGATAAAACAACAAACAAAAAAGGAATACAACTATAGG
Source organism: Dryococelus australis (assembly GCA_029891345.1). Taxonomy (NCBI): domain Eukaryota; kingdom Metazoa; phylum Arthropoda; class Insecta; order Phasmatodea; family Phasmatidae; genus Dryococelus; species Dryococelus australis. Next base: position 176,854,813 of record CM056995.1, read on the forward strand.
TTTGAGAACATACTCATTGCTTCGTTGCAAGTCAAACTCACTTTTTATCACTAGTATTTACATATTGAATAACTAACATAATTAAATTCACTCTAAGAACACATCTTACAATATCGAAAACTAACATCCTACTAACATATGTTTGATATTATGCATAACTTATATACATGCCATCTTGCAACACACTACACAACAGACACTTAAACCTTTCCAAACCCAAAGCATTCTATATACAACTCCCATACAGCATTAATCATCTCTCTACACCAATCTATCACAGTTCATCGACAACAAAGAACTACTTATAGACACCCACACAGGTCTCCATCAGTCCAGCATCATCTCTGGAAAATGAACAACGGTCTGGCAGAAAAGATGCAAGTGAGTGCTTTATCTAGGAAGGCTACACAATCACAAACTGCCTGATATATATATATATATATATCAGGCATATATATATATATATATATATATATATATATATATATATATATATATATATATATATATATATATATATATATATATATATATATATATATATCAGGCAGTTTGTGATATATATATTCCTAAAGTGGATGAATTAAAAAAAATATATAACAGTATGCTTTAATTACATACATATATATATATATATATGTAATTAAAGCATACTGTTATATATTTTTTTTAATTCATCCACTTTAGGAATATATGACACATTCAACACAAGCATATATTAAATTACTCCTCTACATATCAATCCTCATTTCTCAAAAATCATTCCTTTTTCCTCAAAAATAGTTCCTTATTCCTCAAACTTAATTTCTCAAAAATCGTTCTTTATTTCTCAAAAATAATTCTTTGTTCCTCAAAATCATTCATTATTCCTCAGAAATCATTTCTTTTTCCTCAGAAATCATTCCTTGTTACTCAAAAATTGTTCCTTATTCCTCAAAAATCTTTCCTTATTCCGCAAAAATTGTTCCTTATTCATCAAAAATTGTTCCTTATTCCTCAAAGAACATATCTAAAAAGCAATTTTGATACTACAAAACATACATAGATCTATTCCAACACACACAGAATAACACACACTCACACACAAAGAACCTAAGAATTCTAATTGGTAAACTCGCTCCACCCAAGACTTGCTCCTAAGGAACCAAATTGACCCATACTACCCAAAATATCCCAAAGTAATCCTTACCAACCCAAAATCGATCTAAAAAGGCCCAAATCGACTCAAAAACGTACACACATGCGCACACAGAATAAAGTATATATCTAACACCGACATCGATCTATACCACTCTGGTTTACCAAAACATACCTACGATGTACACTTTTCGTGATCATAGTAACATACAAGGGAAGAAAATATAATATTTAAAACCATCCCAGGATAATTAAACAGATCATAAGAGTTATAATGCAAAACTCTTAAAAAAAAACTATGTCCATATACAGTCCACATACAAGAAATAAACAATGTTTACATCTTACTCTTTTACAATGCGAAGGCATTTGCCATAAGAAATAGTTATGTTAGAACCATCTCGTCTCCTACACACCATTCACTTATAAAATTCATTTTAAAAACACATGTTATATTGAAATTGTTTGATGCATTCATTTATTTTTTTAGATTTACGTGTAATAATTTCTTTTGTTGCCACACATCACGATATATGATGCTTCATTTACAGAAACAGAGAGCTCACCATATTATTAATAAAATATATCTAACAGATTTTCCCATCGCCCAATCATAATTAAATCAGATATCAACCAACTATATAGCCCAAACCTACATCTCCCCATCGAAAAATGTTTAAAATAACTCACAATGGCTTTATATCATATCATACTCGCTGCTAAAAGAAACAGACGAAACATCCATTTATATGTATTCTATCTTGTAATATCCCAATTATATAAACAAAACATATCAACAATCATTACCTACATCATTTCGGTTATACCAAATACTTCTCTACATACAATACAGATAAACAAAACTACCATATAAGTATTCCTATGAAATATTCCAGCGAATTACTCAAATAAACCACATCAACATCCCAAGTAGCAACCAACAAGCAGATAACAGTTGGCCAACTGTTGGCATAGGTGGTACATGTTCGCCCACATGGCTGTGCTTTTTTATGTGGTACACAATAAGACCACGTGAACAATAGTGATTGTATTTGTTTGGGAAGTATTTTTGACGTGGGCCATTAAACACGTATGCGTATTCAATTGATAATTTATTTCATGTGTATATGAAGTAAAATTATCACATGGCATTGCTAGTAATATAAAAATAGTTTTTAGACCAGAAACCTGTAAAGAATAACACACAAAAGTATCCATTATTTGGCATTTAAAATTCTACCTGAAAGTAGTCCGAAACTAAAATACTAGTATTTTAAACAAAACGCAAAACCCAGTTTTGACTCGTGATACTAAAATTGTTTATATAGAAAAGATAATAATACATTCTGTATTTGAAACAAGTACCCAGATTTACTTAAAAGGTTGTAATGTAGCATCAACTCGCTACACCCCAATACAAACACTTCATTACAAATTAACAGTTTGGCTCCGGCTAGTATTCATCGGTGAAAGGCGCACATTAAACTAGTTGTAGTGAAAATAAAAGATGAGTGATTCATTTCGAATCTTAACCAGTTTTATTCTAGATGGTAGCTAATATATCCCAAACACACCAGTCTGATAGAAATCGTCACATCACGCCTCTCCTTTGCACTCACACAGGCACAAAATCACAGCAGTAGTCACATTTAAGTTGAAAAGAGTTGTTCCAGTAATTTAAGTGAAAAAAGACTCGGTCTCCCCGACCAACAACTTGGTGCATGCAAGCACACAATCTCCGTACACTACATGTTGTCTCTCCAGTGGTGGTAATAATACTAAAGGTAGTACAAGGCTAGTCACCTCGGCGACCACAGCTAACCCCCACTCTCCGACAAATGCTAAAAATACACACTTGGCCGGGGCTCGCAGCTTCCTATTGGCTGTTCATGATCTCACACCATTGTGTGGCAAGACAAAAGTGCTGATGGCATGGGAATTAAGAAAAAAGTTTAATCTCAAAAGTTTTGTCACCTTGCTCTGAAGCCTGAGAACCAAAAGTGCAACACAGTAAAGATAACATTTATATTACAACCTCGTATTAAAACTGATAAAGCCCTTACTTCTAAACCATGGCATGAAAGGAAACATTTGGAAAAAATACACTCAGTGACCAAATAAACAGGGAAATTTAACAAAAAGGGAAAATGAAAAATCGTTAAAAAAATATAAAAAAACCCATATAAACGCAGTGCTGAATTACCCCCCTTGATTTGGGAGAAATTTCGAAGAAATCTTTACCAAATCAATACCTAACCTTAAAATGTCGAAGCAGAATACTACTGTGACTTTGTATATATAAACACAATACACAAACACTCTGAAATTAACAAAATCCTCCACAAAACAATACCCAAGTTCAAAAGTTGAAGTTACATTTCACTTAAACAATCACATTGGAGCAACTACAAAATAAATATACAAAATATAGTATGTCACACTACTCTATCATTACTTGACATGTAAATATTACCTGTCGTACCCTTTCCACACAATACAAAAGTCAAACATATGCACACACCACAAAAACATCTCACACACATCAAGGTAAGCAAACATGTAATATATATATATATATACTGTGTTATTATAACTGTGTTATAATAAACATCTGTGTAAAAATATCTTAATACAAAAGACAAACATGTATAAAGTCAATTAAATTTGTTAGAAGGAACATTTGTGTAAACTTATTCAATCATTAGCAGTTATCAAGTACACCTACAAGTACAAGGCTACAACGCTTCAAGTCAAGTTGTAAATGGCGTGGAACAATTATAAATGTAACGACAGTGTGGACCCTCAAAAATACAAACAGCTGACATGAAAAATTTACACAATACCAATAAATAGCCCTCATTAATATAAAACTTTCAATATCAGAATACAAAAGCAAAGATACACATATTGAAATACTGTGGTCACCCAACTACAAAGCTCTCATTATATAGTAACAGTATCATAAAAACATTTCAGAAAAGAATTCGCTGAAAACATTACAATAACTATTAACACTTCCAAAAACAACTCACGAAAAATATTAATTTGCTCTGTATTCATCGTACTAACCTCACAAACTTTGGTCAACTCCAAGAAAGTTACAACAAAATAAATTATATATATATACTATCCCATGCACTTACCATGGGTTACAATTGTACAGCACATGTAACATATATCACATATTCACTTTATCATCTCTCCACACAACTAAGTCAAAACATCATCAAGTACAAATCAAGTTAAAATTTAGTAAAACATTTAAACCAAATTAACACTGTGTAAAGAAGATTATTAAGTTAACAACAATACAAACACTGACAATACATTTATCTCTTTCACTTACATACCTAACACTCAGTAACTATACATCCATTACCATCAACAAAATTAGTATCACACAATTTAATACAATACTCTTTTATTAAAAATCTTCTTATTGTAGCTGTTTCGTGTGCTCACCTCCTCCCTCTCTCTTCGAACCTACACAACACACATACGCATAGCCAAACATATGCCAGCACCCTTGCCTCACCAATAAAAAACCCTCTAATTTGAGGCTAACCCCCAAAAATTTACAATAAAACCAGCATGGCCTAAAGTGGCGAATAGTTTCATATAAAATTATGCATTTCTGCAACAAGCAAGTAACCAACAGATATGTTATACTCTCAGCACTGTCAGCAAAATACTATCAACAGCGAATTATCTCAGAGCTACCAGGTATAACCAGTAGTCGAAAATCTGAACCGTTCGGCACATGAGCCGAACATTGGGGCAGGGCTTACCCTTAAAAAAACACACACACTGGAAGGTAAAGAAGAAGTAAACATAGAATTTTTAGTAAAGATACAAGAAACACAATAGAAGATAGGAAAGGGTTTTGTGAGTGGGGCCCTTTTGTTGACAAATAGAAGGGTCGAAACAAACCACCCACGACAGAATAGATAGAAAAGATAGAAATAGTACAATATGAAAAGAAGAAGGAAAATCCAGAGCACAGGTGGTACCAGCTTTTCTGAACTACTACTGGTAGCAGACGCCACCCTTTGCGCTTGACCTGACAGAATTAATCCGAATAAAATACTCTCTTAACTTTACAAGTTCATGCTACAAGTGACAAATTACAAGTACACTCTAAAAAAAATACATGGAAACCCTTAAACAAAATGACACTATTACACATTGGTCATGATGCTTAATTCTAATTTTGCTAAAATCGTTGTCACTTCATCACGTAATATTTCCTGACACATGTGTCTTAAAATTAAATAAAAAATGTTGTTACCATGTTCTGCATTCACCATTCCTACCAATTAGTGTTCCATGTTGCAATATTCATGAAGAATGTCACTTTACTATCCTTTAAATTCACGCATTTCCTTTCTGCATAACCTCACTTCCAATATTTACTGTTTATATAGTGTCCTTCCAATCTGACCTTCATGAATTACATTTAAAAAAACACACACAGTTCTGGCACTGAGCCAATAAAAATAAGCAAGCATATACACAAAATAACCCTTCTAAAATTAACAAGAAAAACCCTAGCACTTGTACTTACATCCTAACTTATCCTACATGGCAGACAGTCTGTCTTACTGTGCCCTTTATTTTTCTCATTTTTCACAACACATTCCTTAGCTCTCGCCTCAACTTGATTTTCTTCCTTACTGTTTTCCTTCCATAAACTGCCACAACTTTCATCTTATATACAGGTTTCCACTGACCCCCTTTCTCCCTTGCTCACTTGTCACGTGCACGATCTTTGGTTTGTTTACCAATGGTAAACACCCTTTCACTCTCACCTATTTTACATTACTTACAACAACAACCACTACCTCACCTTAATCCTGGGAACCCCCCAGACTTCCAACACTCCTCTGACATAAACCTATTTGACAATATCCCTCCAATGTTGTCACACTCACTCTAAAAAGGTTCATTCTTATTTCAGCTTTGAATTTTCTAGTTAGTTTCTTACACACAAAGCTATTTTACCTGATGCATACTGACTTTACAAACTCTACACTCTGGGCAACCTTTCAAACTTGTTACTGCAAAAATGGTAATTTTGTGACATTTTACTGTGATACTCTCATCAGTTCCTACATTTATAGTCTTAACTACCTCCATTCGTGTTTCATTCCTAAACTCTACATTTTCAAAAATATTTATTACTACTACCTCGTTTTCACACTGTGTATTTACTTCTACATTTTCATAGAACTGTATTTCATTTACGACATCTGCTTTAGTGGTGTGAACCTCGTAACTCTTACATTCGCTGATAGCTCCGTCAAATATGGATACTATTCCCCATTTCTGTACTTCAAATGTACCTAATATTTCTTGGTAATGTTCATCTAATTTAGTTTCCTGTTTAGCAAAATTTCCCTTTATTTGTCTCAATTGTGTGTTTTGTTCATCAACTTTACCTGCCATTCTGGCCACATTTTCTATCAAGATCTGTAAAAGCCTATTATTATCTAGCAGAATCAGTTCCTCCAGATCCATATTGATATGTTAACAAAAAAACAACAAAAAAACTCTTTAAATTATCTAAAAGTACACAAATAATATACAACACAGGGATATATTTAGGTAATGCAAACATTCTTGGTGCTGACGATGTGTTGATGTAGTACGTAGCACGTACATTTTGTTAATTACGATGCTGATGATAATGATGATGATGATGACTGCAGCATTTACTTAAATAGTTAATTCTGTACCTGGAACTGGATCAACCCCGGGACAGCCATCTCCTTCATTCTGCCCTCACTGATGGTGATAATAATGATGAAATCTGCCTGGTACATGTCGAAAATCACGCCCAGCATTGTCGCTCCGCATTAACTTCCTCGCCCTCGCCCAGCACGGGCGTGCTATGTTGCCACATCTCGCCGTCATGTCGAGCACTGGCGCAATGTTACCGCTACTTCCACAGACTGTTGTTGATAAAAATTACCTCGGGGTTGTGTCGAAATCCATGCCACACAATCGAGCGGCACATTGTACATTGGCACACCCTGGGGTTGTGTCTAAAACCCAACCCCACATAAGGGCGCGACATTGTAACGTAGCATCAACTCGCTACACTCCAATATAAACACATCATTACAAATTAACAGTTTGGCTCCGGCTAGCATTCATCGGTGAAAAGCGCACATTAAACTAGTTGTAGTGAAAATAAAAGATGAGTGATTCATTTCGAATCTTAACCAGTTTTATTATAGACGGTAGCGAATACATTCCAAACACATCGGTCTGATAGAAATCGTCACATCATGCCTCTCCTCTGCACTCACACAGGCACAAAATCACAGCGGCAGTCACATTTAAGTTGAAAAGAGTTGTTGCAGTAATTTAAGTGAAAAAATATTCGGCCTCTCTGACCGACATCTTGATGTATGCAAGCACACAATCTCCGAACACTACATGTTGTCTCTCTAGTGGTGGTAATAATACTAGGGGGAGTACAAGGCTAGCCACGTGCACCCCGGCGACCGTAGCTAACCCCCACTCTCCGACAAATGCTAAAAATACACACTTGGTCGGGGCTCGCAGCTTCCTATTGGCTGTTCATGATCGCACACCATTGTGAGGCAAGACAAAAGTGCTGATGGCATGGGAATTAAGAAAAAAGTTTAATCTCAAAAGTTTTGTCACCTCGCTCTGAAGCCTGGGAACCAAAAGTGCCACAAAGTACAGATAACATTTATATTACAACCTCGTATTAAAACTGATAAAGCCCCTACTTCTAAACCATGGCATGAAGGGAAACATTTGGACAAAATACACTCAGTGACAAAATAAACAGCGTAATTTAACAAAAAGGGAACCTGAAAAATCATTAAAAAGACAATAAAATCCTGTATAAATGCAATGCTTCAAGGTCGAGTAGAGTAGTTGACTGCATACTTGACTGTAGACGAAAGTTTTGTGAGTTCGATTCCAGGTTTCTCCAAAGAATTTTACTAATTGTGAAATAAAGCTGAAGATAACACACATGGATATACAAATACATCAATTTTATTTGGGTTAGACACAATTATATCTTGGTTTTGAAAATGCATGGCAAGCTGTGTCTATGTGGCCCACAAGTGGCCAATAGCTGGGCCACAAGTGGCTTACCAACAGTTGACTAGCAACATGTGGTTTACTTATGACAGGCCAGAAGCAGAATGCCGGAATTGGCCCACTTGTAGTTAACTTATGGGAAACTCTTGTTTTGCCAGACATCAGCAGGCAGTTCATAAAGAAGTGGCCTGCTTGTGGTTGACTTATGGGCAACTCTTGATTTACCAGACATCAGCCGTCAGTACATCCAGAAGTGGCCCACTTGTGGCTAACTTACGGGGAACTCTGGTTTTGCCAGACCTCTGTTGACAGTTAAATATTCATTTGTGGCCCATGCCTAAACACATTATACCACAGTCATCATTCATCATGTGTGCCACATGACTCTGTGGGTGCATTCCGCTTCTTGAATGCCTGTGGATGCCGCATGTGGGCTGCTTGTTCTCAATCAGATCTGCACTTGTGGGCCAACTATATTTTGCTACTTGGGATATCACAATATCATCATCACATCATCAGGCAGACTTATACTTCATCTTCAGTCAGATAGAATCTCAAACACACAATATAGTGTCAAAACAATTGCTACTGAAGGACGCACATGTAAGTGCTGTTTTCAAAACAGAACAATTTGCCTATGTGTCACTCAAACTCAGTCAGAGAAAGAGACACCATATCACTATCTTAATATATGTCTTTAAATTATCAGGTGTGTAACTCGAACCCAAGCTACCACACAGGGAAACAGGGCTTAAATCTAGCACCTTAAACCTCTCAACCTATCTAACATTTTGAGAAAATGTTTTATTGTAATTAAAAGTTTTAGCCCTTCCCTTGGTTAATGTTAGAATGATGACATAGGATCTTAATGTTCAAAATCTACTGTATAAAACAAAAAGAAACATAATTTTTAGCAAAATCATAATTTTGCAGAAAAAATCATAAAACCTTCGCTATTGGGCGCACCCTGATAAAACCCAAATCATGCGACAACTCGGTGGATGACTGGTCGGTATTCGCACAATGTATTAATGGTGCAATATGATTGGTTCAAAGTCGATATGATGTCATAGCGCTTGCATACTCATATTTAAGCAGCAGGGAGGCCAGCTGAGAATCTTAGTTTGACAGCAACTCCCACGAAAGGTATATCGTCTTGGCTAGCTTGTGCCACTTCGCATCAAAGCCATATTGTGAATCTGCAATGTATTTGGACACCCCAGAGCTAATGGTAGCTATAGCAGTGCCATCGACTTCTTCAGACATAGTGCCGACAGCACAGTCGACTTTTTCGGGCATGACACTGACAGTGCCAGCGACTTATTCGGGCGGGTCACCTACATCAGTGCAGCCATCAGCATCGCGACTCAAGCCAACACTGTCAAGACTTCGATGCATTTACTGTGATGAAGCCTTTGCGACTAGCAGCAATGTTAGACGACACAAAAAGCATCAATGGAAGATGAACCCGCTCCTCATGGCATATAAGCATGAAAAGTTCCTTCATCTGTTTGCTTGTACTGACAAACTAGACCAACATTCGAAAATATATAAAGGACTTGTTCCTCTGTCAGCACAACAAAAAGACGGATTGTCGTCGCCACAAACCTGTAATGGACTTACAAGTTCTGCTTTGTGAAATGACGATGTAAACATGTCATTGCTACCTTGTGCAGAAAGTGAGGATGTGCATGCAGATAGTACGGACAATTCGCTATCGCTATTGGGTCGATCATGCCGCTACTGTGGTAAGATGTACACTTAAAGTAGCAATGCATGTAGGCACAAGAAGAATGGAAAATGTGCGTAGAAGACAAAATGGACTATTAGCTGTCACAAGCATGGTCGTAAGTTCATGTGCTATGGAATAAAAGATGTTCCAGACAATGTGCGACTTAAATACATAACCGTCAGAGAAAACAATGTTATGAATCTTATAACAAACATGCCATACAGTGTCAACCTCGTCTCCGGGAACCTGTTCATGTTCTAGCCAAACATAATTGCCAATTGATTTCTTCTGAATCAATCTGTATTCAGGAGTATGTTGAAAGATTACATTGCTATTCATCTGATAGTTTCATCGAAATATGTCTGCTCGTTCCTGATAAATACGAAACATAATCTAATGAACCAACTTACAGAAGAGATTGAAAAACATGGGCTTCTAAACTATAATATATAGCTAAAATGCAATTATACAAAACCAAAAACATTGGACGAAGGTATCAACAAGAGGGCATTCAAATCTTCTAATGTACTTGTCTATAACGTATATGACATCGAAAAGAGTGTAGAAGATAATATACAAAAGGTATGTCGTGAGGATGAAGAAATGATAATGAAGGGTTTGGGCTGCACACTCGATTTGGTAAATCATCTGGAGCTAAGAACGAGTGCATACCAACCTCTTACGAAATAACATGATTTCCTCCTCTTACCTTTGAAGAAATCATCGCAAAGGAATGTTTGTTTGTGAAATTTTATAAATAAAAAATATATTTATTAAGTATATTGTATTTTAATTTTTTATGAAAAACTCTTCTACTTTACATAAAAAATTATTTCAAAAAGAAAAAACCTACATTTAAGAATTAAACAAACAAACAATTAAATATGGTAGTTCTCGTGCTTCACAGAAATGGTCAATGTCACAATTTGGTACTGCATATGTGTTGAGAATAGAATCCAATATGGTGAGTCGAACTAAATTGAGTAATTGATGGAGCAAATGCGAATAATTAGTGCAACCTATTCTTTAAACACATACACAAATATGGCTGTCACATGGTCATGCGTAGGTGATATAAAAATATGAAATCTAATATGGTTGTCGCACGAAGCTGAGACACAAATGATAAAACAAATGACAGTAAAAACATGGAGGACTGCGCCTAGAAAGATGGCTGCCTTCCAAAATTGCAGCCTCCAGTTACATATATAGACAAATGATGTACGAAAAAAAACAAATATGGCCATCTCCAGTAACATACAAACAAATATGGCTGCCTCCAGTAGCTTGTAAACAAATGACGAACACAAAATCAAGATGGGTATAGGTGGGACGAGTGGAGACAAGGGAGTCAGTCGTCTGCTGGGGATGGAACGAACGCGACTAATGGTGGTGGTGGTGGTGGGTAACCTTCGGAAATGCAAGTTTTTAAGAAATAAGTTCTATGTTAATTTTATTAATAAATTTTTAATAATTTTAAATAATACATATTTATAAATTTTTTTATATATCTTGGAGAATTTTCAGGAATGTTTTGGGTTCAAGGTTATTTGAAGGTTACAGGGTCAAGTTCGCATTTGTCTGCACCTAATATGGCAGATGAGGGATGTATACAAAGATGGTGGCCTCCTTCCAAGAAGGTGTAATGGGTATGGGCTAAGATGGCTTCTGGTAAATATAAATATTTTAAAGATTCTTTTGTAATAAATTTTAATAATAATTTTTTAATTTTTCTTTAGGAAATTTTAAATAATAATATTCTTTTTGGTATTTTTTGTAATTTTTTTCAAAATTTTTGGAAATTTTTTGGGTTCATGGTCATTCAAAGTCATGGGGTCAAGGTCGAGTGATGTCTACCAATATGGTGGTCACCTACCAAGATACCATAATGGGTATGGGCTAGGAGTGACCTCTGATAAATTTAAGTATTTTAAAATACTTTTTTAAATAAATTTTCATAATAATGTTTAATAATTGCTTTAAAAAAATTCGGATTTTTTTGTGATTATTGGAATTTTTTTTAAGTTTTGGATTTTTGTGGATCAAAGATCGAGTTCAAGGGTCATAGGTCCTACTCTCCTGACTCCTGCCTGGCTAGGAGTCACTGATACTCTCGCCTGCTCCAGGAAAAATATGATTTTCAAAGGGATATTTTAGAGAAAAAAGGGAAATGTTTAAGGAAAAGGGAAATTTTTAGGGTATTTTTGTAGATTTTGAGGTAGAAAAGGAATATCTTGAGGGGGGAAAAGTGAAAGATGGCGGACGGGTGACATAACAACATGGCGGCCGGGCGGCTCCTGGCTCTTGTCCCCTATCCCCTTGTGCCCAACTTCCCATTCTCCTACTACTCAGTCTGTTAGAAAGTTTTTCCTTATTTCGTTAATTCCTGTTTGGATGCGCGTTTACGGAAGTGGATGACAGGTACGGGTTTTCGAGAAAGGGTTTCTTTAAATTCAAACAGTAAGTGATATTTGTGTATTGCTTGTACAACACAAAAATCTTTGTTGTGATGCAGCTATTTGCAGCATTCCTTCACATCAAATATTATTACACCCAACGGAACGTTAACCGCAGCGAATGGAAAAAATGTAAGATTGTAAGAAATAACTCAATGAAATTGGAGGTATAGGAAGGCTCATATTAAGAAATTGTACCAAAGGTAGAGTGGTGGGAATGGGAAATCACATAAAAGTAAAACCAAGCACTTCTATATAGGTTTGGCTCGAGCTAATGACGTTTTAAATGGGGGCAGGTTAACTACTCAATTACTAGACATACTTAAAAAAAAAAAAATTACATGAAAATTTTGAAGTTAACAGAACAACATAGCTTGTATAAATTTCTACTGCTCCCCAAAGTTGCACTTCGTAGTGTCGTACTAATTTTGGATGCATATTTTAAATCTAGTGTTTTCAGAGATGCTACACTAAGTAAGATCAGCTGTTCTACTGCCTTCCAGATGTGTAATTAATTTTGAGCATGATTTTATCTCAGTTATATTTAAGCTAAATTAAGCAAATGGTTTACATCATTGCGGTTTTTTTAATTTTTATTAATTTTAATTCCAATTTTGGTGAACTTTGAGCTTTAACCGGAGGAGCTACTGTAATGTACATTTCTGTTGAACATATTGGAAAAAATAAAAAGAATTAGGAGAACAATAGAGACATAATTTTGCAATGGAAAATAAATCAGGAAGCGGTTTCATTGCAAAAAAAAAAAAAAGAGGACCAAAAATCGAATATATCACCATTTTATAATATTGATATTGAAAAATATGTAAAATTACTATATATAAAATGTCAGAAATGTTGATATGATTGATGAATTACGAAATAGAATGCACAAATAAGAATGTACTGTAGTTAATTTTGACATTTCATCAAATCCAGGTACTCATTGGGTTTATTTTAAAGAAAATAATTATGTTTACTATTTTGATTCATTTGGAGGCAATATTCCTAGTAACTTAATTAATTACTTCAAAAAGAAAATGTTTATTACAATGATATTCGAATTCAGAATTTTAATTCAGTTATTTGTGGACATCTATATTTAATTGTATTACATATTTTTTCGAGAGGAATTAGATTTCACGATATAATTTTTTGTTATTAAATGATTGAAATTAATCAAATTTTTTAATAAAAACTTTGACACTAATGCATATGCTTTAAAAAAAGATGTAGATTCAAAATACAAAACTATTGCTTCTGATAAAAAAAAAAATTAAATTCAAGATACAAAACTGTTGTTTCTGATTTTAAAAATTATGCGAATTCAAAATACAAAACTAATGCCTCTGCTTTTAAAAAAATATATAGCTTCAATTTACAATAGTATTGTTTCTACTTACGCTTTAAAAACAGATGTAGATTCAAGATATAAAACGATTTTATCTATTACTTTTGTTTATGCCAAAACCAGATCTAAATTCAATATTCGATACTATTGTTTCTGATTTAAAAATAGACGTAGATTCAAAATACAGTACTATTACTTCTGATTATGCATTAAAAAAGATGAGGATTCAAAATACAATACTATTGTTTCTGATTTTAAAACATGGTTAGTTTCAAGACACAAAACTATTGATTCTTCTTTACAAGATCAAATAAATAAAGTTTTTGTTTATAAAATAGATTATGGTTCTCTTCAAAATCGTACACTTAATAAAATGGCATATCCTATACATGGAAAAAATGCAGTAAATAAAAGATTTTTGATGGTAAATTTGAAGCCCTGCATCAAGTCTGACACGCGTGCCAGTCAGCAAAATCAAGCAATTTTATGTGAGTTCTTCTGTCCTGCCAAATACTGTACTGCCTGAACAATTTATTTTTCGTCTCGCCAGCTGGTGAAATGTGTGATGCCTACAATTTTCTGGAGTACGATTAAATTCTTATTTATGGGGTTGGTGTATTTACAGAACTATATGACATTAATGAACTTGGTTAGCAAGTCTGCTTGGTTATTTGCCACATCTGTATTTGGTAACCCAGATAATAAACTGTTGTTTTGTTTGAAGAGGGATTTCTATATGAAGAGGCAATGTTTTTGCTGCAGAAAAAAAGTACGTTGTTTTTCTCTCTCTCCCCCCCCCCCCCCCCCCCCCGCGGAGTGGCGCACACCTGAACGCTTCCAAGCGCTGAGCTATACTGAAGAGAGGCGCACGACGCTCCTGGCACAGCCGAGCGCTATCTGGTGGTTACTACTGGCAACGAGTTCAGCCTCGCACACTCTGGCACCTTCCATACACCTCTATGCTATTACCGCCGCCTCCTTAACCTTCCCGAGCTGCGTTTTCGAGTATAGTTTTCGTGTATAATTTTGTTAGGTTTAAGTAAATTTTGTTTTGAGAATGTCTTGAATGTTTAGTTTTAAGAGTGTCTGTTTAGTTAGTATTATTTATATTGAGTGTATAATATTATTCCTTTGACTAAATTTTTTTTATATGATAATCGTTATTAAATTTATAAAAAATGTTTTGATGGTGTAAAATATTTTTTATTTCTGATGGTTTACATTAATACAAATATTTTTGATGGTATAAACTAATTTTATTTTTGAAGTTGTCGAGTAATTCACAATATTTTTAAAAATTGTATTTAAGATATAAAATTCTTCTCTTAAACAAATCATTGTTGCTAGTCAAAATAAAAAAAACTGGGCTTAAAATTCAAGGCAATATCGTGAGTTTCAGTTTAATTTCAATGCTGTGTTGTAAACACAGTCTGTATGCTCCAAACGTGCACTGGGAAAGATACACAGGTGAGCCAGGTCGTGAAGCGCTGTTTTTACTGGAGGTGACAATCAGGGTGACACACATCGTGGACTGAAGTCGTCGGATGGTTGGGGGTGTAGGGGAAGTGTCCAGTCTCCCTCATAGCTCTATTGTACAGGCAACTGCAGAGCATTTGCGGTGGTGTTCAGGAGAGAGAGAGAGCTGGCAGGGGAAGTGGAGCGGGTCTGGATAGGGAAGGAGAGTAGGTGGGTGAAGGGAGCAGGTCTAGATTCCAATGCCCGCTGTGGGTTGCGGCGATTATCTGAAACATGTTTCATTCTCTTGTCTCGCCCGCTTCATACACAGCTCCCATGTGCGGCCCAAGCTCTCGCTCGCTGGCTATTGTGTCATGTCACTCCGAATGGTTTCCTCCTCTCAGCTCTTGTTACCTGACTTTTGCACTGCTCCCCAATGCCCTCAGCTCTCAGTCGTCGCTGCGTGCCTAGACCACGTAGGTTTAGAAAGCCTTGTCCCCAGGATCTTTTGTAGCATGTCATTGTAGCCAACTGCCTTTCCCAAACACACATTTTACCTCACTCTCTCAAAAAATGTTGTTTATAATAAAGAATGTTGTTCTTTATGTTAGTAATACAACATTTATTTCAACTTGTGTTGTGGTAAGTGAGTGAAGTGGGGTTCTTTTTCTCTGTTTTCAGAACAACTCAATACTGAAGATTTATTTATTGTGGGGTTGTAACTATTATATCGGGGAAACAAAAGAAACTTTAGTTAGGATTCAAAATGAGTGAGCATTAACAGCAAAGTATTGACCGCTTGCTTGAAGATCTTTACGTAAGCGATTCAGATTCTGAATAGCAGACAGAAGGACAGAATACTGTAAGCTGTGAAGACAGTGTCTCTTCGTCTAAACGGACGCAAGTTGATCTCTTGCAAGGATAATCTGTACTTAAGCGATTCGAGCACGGATTTACTTACGGAGAGATCATCGACAACAACATAAGGTCGAATCGTGTCTGTTTCCCCCAAACGAGAAAAGGTTGATCTTTTAATGGATGATATATTTCTATCAAACCCAGAAAATTCTTGTGATTCGGACAGTGCTCAATCCGTCTCACAACCAACTTTCGAGTCAAATTAGAGATTTTTCGCCTAGGGAGCCAGAAAATAACTTGTTTTCGAGTCCCCAGCCTCAGTGGAGCCTTTGCCAGACCTGACATACAAGCTTTTGGCTACGGCGTTCGCGGGCAGGCCAAATTATGTGCGGATAGTTAACAATAGGCTTAACAGTGATGCAGATTTTTTTAATTTTTTTGCGAGGTGAAAGGTCCCTTTATTAAATTTAATATTGGCATCACCCTGGCCTATTAGAGTATCCATTATTGTAGCAGGTAAATACTATAAAACCCTCATGGCAGAGGAAGGTGCGATGGTAACATTCTATTTTAAGAGCAAAACCCTCCCTGTTCTGCACTTGTCTGATGTGGGTTGATGATGACATAGTCCCTTATCATACAAACAGGCTTGAGGAGTTTAGTGCACATGGATCTGGCTGGAGTCTGCAAATGTTGACATATGTTGATGTCCATGTGTCTCAATACAGAGTGTTCTTTGTCGGTGCTGTGTACACTAAATTACCTAAGTTTATTGCTGATAGGAAGGCTTGTGTCGATGTACACTGCCCAGATGGAATGTGTTTCCACTATGCCGTAATAGCATCTTTGTTTCCTGCCACAAACCATTTTTACAGAACAACTTCATATCCAAAACCTCACCAGGTTTTGAATACTGAAGGTCTGTCGCCACTTGTAGTCATACAGGATATTCGTAAGTTCGAAGAGAACAATTCTGTTTCTATCAATGTCTACTGTGTGGTGGACAAAAATATCAATATTATTGACAAAACTTGCAAAAAGGGTGGGGTTTATTGCACCCATGCGTATTTCTCCTGTACATAATGACAAACATGTGAATATTTTGGCAATTCATGCTAGTGCAAATGCCGCTCGTTTGCATTTTGTATGCATTAGAAATTTTCCACGCCTGGTTAGTACACAGCTAAGTAAGATACATCAGAAAACATTTGTTTGCAATCATTGCCCGAGTACTTCCAAACTGAGGAGAAATTGGCAAGTCATACTATTCTTTGCCAGCAACAAAAAGCTGCTCGCAGTACTTTCCCAAGTGGGAATGACAAGTACTTGGAATTTAAATATTACATCAAACAGCAGAGATTGGGTTTCATCGCTTATTGTGATGCTGAAAGATGCCTGAAACCCATGTGCACTTGCTTGCCTAATTATGAAATAAGTAATACAACTACCATCAACCAACATATTACATGTGCTTGTAGCATTTTGTTGGTTAGTTAAAACAATCCAAGTTGATCTAATTAGTAGATAAATTTGTCGAACTTACAAAGTGGGTTGCAGGAATTTACAGTGTGAATGTTCAGATGAAGCCAAAAAACCCTGATGATGAATCTAGGCTGACGGCTCAAACATGTTGTCACATTTGTAAGGAAAAGCTTGGTACAGATGATACTATGGTCAATCATAGCCATCTGATGGGCGAAATAAGATGTTACGCACATAATAAATGCAACTTGAACTTCAGATTGCCCAAGAGACAACTGGTCATTGTTTTTCATAACCTGCAAAACTATAATGCTCACTTTCTTATAATGCCCTTGTTTCAACATCACGCAACACAACCCGATGGAACCATGGTGATCGAAAACCTGGGTAACATTCAACTGATTGGAATGACCCTAGAGAAATACAAATGTATTACCAAACAAATTCCCAATGGGATTGATTTCAATGGAAAGACACAATATTTCAAATTATGTTTTATTGACTCATTGCAATTCATGAGCGCCTATCTGGAAACTTTGGCAGGCAATTTGCTACCTGCATAATTAAGTATCACCTGCTCGATGTTTCTAGACAACACCCAGTTCGAATTGACAAAACAGAAGGTAGTTTTTCCTTATAACTTTGTGAAGTTACCAGACAGTCTGATGTGCACATCACTCCCACCAAAGAACACATTTCATAATGTGATGAGAGGCGAAGGCATTAGCGATGCCAGGCCACATGTGATGTGTTCAACTGCATAAACTTGCTGCAGTGTGCCATCCATTACTTATGTGTGGACACTTGTTTGCTGGCTGATGTTTTTGAGAATTTCAGTACCGTATGTTTGGCTCATTACGGTCTTGACCCCGCCATGTACATCACAGCTACTTCTCTTTCATGGCACTCTTTGTTGTCATTGACATGTGCACAGCTAGAGGTGTTGACTGACCCAGACTTGTATCTTTTTGTGGAATGTGGGGCCCCGGGCTGCATTACCAAGGTTTCCAGAAGGCGTGCAAAAGCCAACAATATTTACATGGGTGAGGATTACTACCCTAGTGTGGCATCGAAATATATATGGTATTTCGACGTGAATAGGTTGTACAGCCACATGATGCAATCCAAGCTTTCAATCTGCAATTTTGAATGGATTAAGGCTGACATGTTCTCATCATGGAAATTTGCAAAGACAGTGACACTTGTTTTTTCATGGAAGTGGATCTGTAATTTCCAGACGAATGTCATGATGCATTATCTGATCTGCCCTTTGGCCCCAGAAAATGGCATACCCTCGAATGGCTCCATGAGAAATTTCTTTTTACACTCGCACCACGGAAGAATTATGTTATACATGGGGAAACACTGAAGCACTATTTGATGTATGGGTCTAAACTTGACTCTGTTCATAGCATTTTGCGCTTTGAGCAGAAGGCATGGATGGAGCCATACATCGAAATTAATTTTGAGAAACGTGTTCAGGCTACGAAGAAATTCGAGAAATTGTTTATCAAATTAATGAATATATCAATTTATGGAAAAATATTACAGAATGTCCACCAGGAAAGGGACCTAAGATTCGTTTCGAGGTATGACACGATCTATGGGTCTGCAAAGCAGATAGGTCGTCCTACATTCCAGGCAAGGTAGATTATCGATGAAAACTTGTTCCTTATCGAGATGCCAATGAATTCTGTTGCGCTCAACAAACCTTTGTACACTGGTGTTGCCATTCTTGATCTTTCAAAATGAACCCTCAACGAATTCCATTATCAGTACATGTGTACTAAATTTCTTCCACCAGCCTTGCACCTCCTCTATTGTGATACCGATTCCTTGGTGTATTCTGTTGCTTGTAATGAGATTTATAATGTAACTATCCCAGATTTAAATGTGCTGTTTTATACATCCAACTATGTGCTCGATAACCCGCGAGGATTCTGCCACGAGAACAAAGGCCATACTAGGGCATTGAAAGATGAATGTGCTGGTCGCATCAAAACACACTTTGTGGGTTTACATCCCAAGCTTTACGCATACTTTGTTGCGAATGAGTAATGTATATGTAAGGCAAAGAGTGTAAAACCTAACGTGTTACAATCACTCAGGTACGAGGATTATAGATATTGCCTCGAAAATTGCACAAGGGTTTTGGGGACCGAATATCAGTTCCATTCACATGCTCACAAAGTATACACCGAATGTGTTACCAAGGTAGTGTTGTCAGGTATGGACTACAAGTACCTGCACACACACCTCCTGTTCCACAGCCAACATCAGATCTATCTACAGCTGGCCATAATCTCTACAACTCTTTGCACCACCTGTTGCATAACCATCAATGCTGCTGCTACCTGTTTGCCTAACAGTAAGGCATGTCATAACATCAGTATCAACTCTCTTGATACAACTTTCTTCGATCCATTTACCTTGCCATTTTACAAATAAGAAGAGGTAATGTACAGTTTGACATAATATCATATTGAAATATGAAAACTGTGTGTGTGAGTGTTGTAAGAAGTCTTTTGGCATGGGTAGGTGTCTGCAAATAAACCCAGACATGACACAATAAAAGAATGCCTTCAATGTGTGTTTTTATAATCTCCTCAAGAGAATGTAAATATTGTTTATAGGTAGGAAAGAGATGACCTCCAAATCGATGTAATTTGTAAATTTATTTTAATCACTTCTGTATATATTATTGTTCTTGTTTTTTTCTAATGTAATATGTGTAAGAAGATTTTGAATTGTTGTACGATACAGTAATAATGTTAAGATGTAGGATTGATGTGAATAACTTTGAAATTGACTATTGTAAATACAGTAATACATAAATTGTAAATATTAATTGTTTTTCCTCATACAGTGATAGAAAAATGTTTGATAATTTTGTTCTTAAGGCGTTTGTTGTAAATTTAATTCTCTTGGTATTACATTTGTTTAAAAGTAAGTGAAAAATGCTTTTTGTATATATTAATTTGATTTGGATTATAAATTAATTCAAAGCATATTTGTTGTAAAGTAATTTTGTATGTGCAATTGCAAATATTTAGTTTTTTAAGAATGATTTTTGAAAAAAAAAAAAAAAATGGAAATAAATTTGTTCTATGTTAAAAAAGGAGTACTGTGGCTTGTTATTTATTAGTTTAATTACTCATGTCACTATATAATGTTATGTGAATGATGAATTGATAAAACAGTTAATATTACTAAAGAGAAGTTTGAAACAAAAATGTTGGTAAACATTAAAGGAGTGGGTGACTAGCAGTCAGATTTTCAGGTTTGGAGCTGAAAAAGAACTGAAATTCAGTTATATGGGTGCTTGCTCACTTTCACGTGAGATACAAGTTTCTTGCTTCAGTCATCGCGAGGGTGAAAAATATTATACATTTAAATGTAAAAAAATTTTTTAACCAACAATTCATATAAGAGAATTCAATGAAAACGACCTTTGAAGGACTGAGGGGAAATATAACTACAAAAGTCTTTGAAAAAATAAGATGCCTGAATGAATGAAAGGGGAGCAGTAGCACTTCCAGAAAGCCTGGTGGCCAAAACTTAACACAATGGGGACACAAGAGAGGGTAAGTGCTTTGACAAAAAAACACTTTGAGAGCCATGTATAAGAGCTCCTTTCGAAACACCTGCAAGAATGTTTCCAGCTGGCCTTTATTTCTACAGCAGCGAGAGTTGGAGTTCACAGACATTTAACAGAAATATTTTATCACACAAAAATAACTACTACTTCGACTGAGGAAACAACATGCTGCTAAAACACCTACATGATTTACACAAACTCAGAAATAAACCTTTATATGTTTTAAATATAAAATTCAACTCCGTCACTTAGTATTTTTCTTCTTACAATAGTGAAATTTAATTTTCCCAGGGAAGTGAAAGTAGTGTTAAAAATCTGGGTAAGTTTTCTCAGACTAGTATGCCCATGTTTTTGTTACACATTGTGAAAAGTAGTCTGTGCAGTTCGCTGCTTAATTTACACAGCTTTAATAGTAGCTTGGTAGCAATACCTATTTTATAGATATAATACAGGATGCATATGAGTTGTGTGTAAATCATTTCATTGTCTGTTTTAGTGCCTTAAATAAGTTCATTAGTAAGTTTGCATATTTCGAACATGTGGTTTATTCCATCTTTAAGTTATCATAATGGGCGGTATATGGGTTTTCATTTTTATGCAGATATTTATTTTCTAGAGAAATATTAATTCCTAGCCATAATTTTTATCCACTCACCAAGTAGTGTGTTCAACTCACTTTCCTGTAATTTCAACTCGGTCACAAGCTCCATGTCTATAAGTCATTCCTTGACTGACCTCACAGCCAGACAGACATCTTTTGGGAGAGGTGCTTGTGCGGTTTCATTAATAAATTTTTCAATTCAAGTAGTGTAATTTATATATAAGAAAGGGCATCGTAAAAATAATTTTTATCGATTTGTCACATAGTTGTCTATTCACATCTCTTACCAAGTAGCTATAACCTCATTCACCTGCCAGATGCTGGCAACACTCCGCGTCTCTAATCGTGCTTATAAGTCACAGCAATTCCTATACTAACATCATTCCTTCAGCAACCTCACAGCCAGATGGACATGTTTCTCCTCCATGTACAGTTTTATTAATTTAAAACCAGGATAGCTGGGTTCCATAATTTGTTTAGTGATATACACATACTTGTGTTCATTAGTCATTTAATTAATTTAAATGCATATCTAATCAGATGGGGTAGATTTCATTTCCCAGAAACGCATGCTACAAGTTATTCATTCTGAGACATCCCAAACCCAACAGACACATATTAAAATAATTTTATTTCTTTCCATAGCTGGGGTATGTTATAGTTTAAACACTCCTACATTTTTCTCATGTGTTAAATATGCATAATTTTCTCTTTCTATTTAAATACTATGAACAAAAAATAACCTATCTCCCACCACCATCTAAGAGCAATATCACTCCCAACCCAAAAACATGTATGCCACTCTTGCACCAAACTCAACATATATATACACACACTCTAGTCAATATAAGGTTCCCCTCAGTCGAGTGCCAGTTGTCATGCTGACAACATCGCTTCCCCATATAAACCCCTTTCCCAACACCCAAACACCTCTTACAGCGACAGAGCTCTGAGGGTAATGACCTACCAGAGCTGCTCCCCGCCCTAAAAAGAAAGTATACCAAACTATTTACATCAAAGAAATCTGATCAAACTTTTTCATCAAATTTGATCACATTTTATCGGATTAGGATTAGGATTTAAAAAATTTCATCCGATAAAATCGGATTAGAATTTTTTGACCAGATTAAGAATGAATCCGATTAATTTGATATCAAAGGGAAAATCCAATCAATAAAAGGTAGCCTAGAACCCCCATTCCCCTACTACTTCAACTATATTTGACCAAACTTATTGGAAACAGTTTGATGGAAAATTTTGACATTGTGACAAAAGCTTTACACGATCGAGCGTTATAATATTTAACGTTATGTTTTGACTTTACATTTGCTTCTCATCACATTGATTCTTATCGAGATTGGCACAATGAAATTGTACTCAAGCCAAGCTGACTTGATTTAAGGCTTGCTTTACAATAGAAAAATTATTCATTAAATTGTGCATTAAAGCATGTGCATGAGAAGCAACAGTGTGTAATCCAATGATTTTTAAGAGATGATTGGTATACTCTTCCCAACAAACACGAAAAATACAGGCTCAAGCCGGTAAAAGAAAGCCGACAAACTCCGGCCAGATGATGTCGGCCCGCTGTCTTATGCCGGAAGCGTCCTGATGAAAATATGAACTGACATCTGACTGTTTGCCGACAGTTTCGAAAATACACCGTACTACTAATAGCAAGAAATAAAATGTATTCCGGCCCAACATACACAAAAAGTACGGGCTAGAATCTGGCCAGTAATCAATTGCCGACTAACTCCAGCCAGATGACACTGTCAAAAATACACCGTACCCCTAACAGCAAGATACAAATGCATTCCGGCCCAACTTAGACGAAAAGTACAGACCAGAATCGGGCTGGTAAAAGCTAGCCGACAAGTTTCGGAATCTGCATATGCTGGATGGCGGTAAGATGCCGGGCCTCGGGCGGCTGCCTTGTAGCAAATCTGGACATAATAAGTTTTTGGTTTGTGCAGATGCATTTTCCAAATTTACGTGGTTAATACCTTTCGCAAAAGCTACTGCATTGACTACAATTCATGCCCTTCAGTCACATATTTGTCAACATTTTGGCATTCCTGCTTCTATAGTTTCTGCTAATTGTTCTCAATTCACAGCAAAACAGTTAAAACAAATGTGTTTCTCATTTGGCATCAAACACATAACCCTGTCCACGTATAATCCTCCTCCTTCACATGCTGAGTGTTTTAATAGAAACCTCAATTATGCTCTTATTGATTCTCATGCGAAGAACTAGACGAAATGGGATAGGAATTTACATTGGCTCCAAATGGCTTTAAATTATGCACGAATGAATCTCACAAGTCAACTCCTTTTAAGTTAATGCTTACTTTCTTGCCAAACAACCCATTATCCAATTTGTGGGAATTACGTGATTTGCTGCATGATGATGTTAGTAATATAGCGGATGTTTAGTCTTCTGCTCACAAAAAATAGAAGGCCACTCACAAAAGGACACGTGAATGTTACAATGCAGGTAGAATTCAAACTCCATTCAAGGTAGGCGACTTGGTGTTGTTAAGAACACATCCTAATACTAAAGCCATTGATAGGAGAATTGCAAAGTTGTCGTTTCGTTGGGCTGGTCCCTATAGGATCCAGCGGTTTATAACCCCAGTCACTGCCAGGCTGGTTAATCCTGAAATTGGAGTTTGTGTTACGCATGCACATGTCTCACATTAAAAAACTTTTTATCCCAAAGTTGCTACTTAGTGTTTTGACAGTGTCAAGGTACTGCATGCCCTACCTACCATTTGTTGTTGTTTATCTCCCTGGAGTACTCCATACCATCGTACATCTATGTACATTATTTTGCAAAATTTTAAGTTGCACCCTGACTGTCTCTATAGTGGACTGATAACCCACTTGTCTGAGTCTTTATAGGGTCTTCTAATTGTTCCTATGTCATAGGCATAAACTCAAAATAAAAATCCATGGTACTAGCATTTAAGAATTTAATTGCTCAAAATTGTAAAATATGTTTCTTTGACGTTATTATGCATACTAATGATGATAATTTTGTTTTTGCATATGTAAATGTTGTTCTTTGTGAAATGTTTTTGGGAATATTTCTGGGATTCACAATATGGTTTAATATGGGTGTTAGCTCAATAATTATGGTGCTAGTTTTTTTTTTGAAGTGATGTGATGTTGATTAGTTCAGTGAGAGATCTCACCTTTTTGTCGGTGTATGTTTTCCTTGTTGTGCACCAATCATACTGAGTCTCCTGTGTCTAAGCCTGTGGCTGAATATATATATATATATATATATATAATTATATATATATATATATATATATATATATATATATATATATAATATATATACACTGAGGGTGTACCCTATTCTTTCTCTGCCTTTTTGTTCCCTGCTCCTTACCTGAGAGGGCTGTTGTTGTAACTCTACCTGCCCACATAACTGAATCTCTTGGATAAATACACCCTAATTTTAATTTGGTGTTAATTCATTTGAGTAACTTTGAGTAATGTTAATTCTTACTTTTTTTGTGTTTTGATTGTTGTTCACCATCGCTGGGTTAGTTCCATTTTGAGGAGGAGAGTGTTGAGCCATGCTACTCCATGATCTCTCTTAACCTAATTTTTTTCCTATAGCTTTTCTAGCAATGCACGTTTTTGCAAAGCCCATTTTGCTGTCTTCTTTCTTTATGATCTTTGCTTGTTTCCAGTCGAAACACCACATTTGAGTTAATGTGTAAAAAATTTTTTTTTTAATTATTTAATTGTGCAAACCAGGAATAAAAATATGTGTTACGGTTATTGGCATTTATAACCTTTATCTCTGACAATAAAAATATTCTTTTCATGTCACTTTCGTTTGCCAAGTAGTAAAGCCATAATACACTATATTATGTATTTATTTATCTGCCACTTCTCACATCAGAGGGCAGCACTTGTAATATATAATGAATACTATCATGTTCATTTTTGCAATTGGTTCAGGTCACTCATTTTACCGCTGTATTAAGTGTGTACATGGTATTTTATTGTCTTTTCTTAATGATACTCTACACTTTGTGTTAATTCTGAACCATACTGGATAATATAGTTAATTTTTATTTGCCATAAACAGCGCAAAAATAACTATCAGTATCGTAACACATTATTCATTTAACAACTTTATTTTGTGTTTCTATGATTGTGTCTATCCGCCGCTAGGATAGGTGGCATCACTAGTACCGTAATGACGTAAAATATTTGTATCAAAGTTTTGATTATCCTGGCTGTAATGTGTTACGCTTGTTTGCTAACTTTTTTTTGTAACTTATTTAATGTCAAGCTCTTTATTTGTTTTCTCGTCGCATTAATTATGTTTAAATGCAATATGTAATTGTCTATTGTATTTAACTCTGCGATATATCTTTTAGATTTTTACGACTGGCCATGTCACGAGCTTAGAACATCATACAGTCTCTGTCGTACGTGAAGGAACGTGCTGACCCTGTTTACTATGACTTTTACTTCCACACACTGTAGTTGGTTTTGAAAATATTCTACCTGGCTTTCAGTTTTATTATGGCATAACAGCCATACTTCACTGCCTAGGTAAGTGATTTGTACTTACCTTTTGGTAAGTGGTTGCGGTAATTGTAAGTTGCACTATCGGTGCTCATTTGTTGTGTTTCCCGTGTAATTTTGTTCAGTGTGGTTCCCCAGAGATACAACCTAGTCATTTTGATGACGTGATCTGCCTCGTGGGATAGCGGCTCACGCTATGATTTAAGCAACAGCGGTGTGCCGACTCCTCGCCCACTGCCTTTTCATCTTTTGGTCAGAAATTAATTTTCTTTTCGCATGTGATTTTTTTTTATTACTGCATGACATGAAGGCAGTGGCTGCCTTCAACTTGCTGCACGATGTTTTACACTGGACTCAAATATCCTTGAAAACAACATGTTAAAAATGTAATACTTACGTTGTTAGAGGTTTTTGACATGAGTAGGTGTGGACAACCATAATTATTTTCTGCCTACAATTTTTAAATTTTGGTTGGTCTTAAAATAAAATAAAGGAGAAAGCAAGGCAACTGTAGCTAAAATGTTAAATTTCGGGTGCAGCCGCAGTTATTTTTGCTGAATATCAAAATAAAAAAAATATGCAAACGCACACAAAAAAAGGGGTCTGTTAACTGTAACTAGTTTGAAGCAACTGTAATACTCATAATATCAATTATAGTTTTGTTTAAATATTACATATTTTATCTCTTCTCATTGTCTGGGAGTGGAGATACTTCGTTTCACGTCCTTCTCTGGGGCACCTTGGTGCTTACGTTGGGGGCCAGCAGCTGGCGTTTTCCTTTTGTTGAAAAGCATTGGGCTGTTTTTCTTGTTTGACGTGAAGCACCAGGGGGTGGCTCAATATATTAACTTCATTTACTTCTCAACACATTGTATGATATGAAAATATTTTGCTTGTCGAGTGCGGGATTCGAGCCTAAGACCCTTGAGTTGACAGTCCAGTATGTTAAGCTATACACCACGGGGTAAGTTGCTTTTACTTTCCAAGTAATTGCAAATTTATCATGACACAAATTATTATAAACGAATGTATAAACTCCATGGCAATATAATAAATAATTTTAACACACTGATTATTTAAAAACCGTTTTTTAGTTTCTTCAATGGCTTGCAAAAAAAATTGTATTTGTTAGTTTTTAATATATCTGTCGGATGGTTGTACAAATGAAAAAACTTTCAAAGTAAAAAATGTCAAGGACTACCACATGACACATATATTAAAAAAAACATGTTATTGTTTAACACATGGTCTCAAAAATACATCATGCCATTAACAGCTAGATAACATCTTGCCTATTCAAAAAAATACTTTCCAAAAGTTTGTTGGCAAAAACACATCATATTTGTATCTTTATTGTGATAAAAAGACATGTCTCAAAACATTAGTGGGCCAGAATAAATAAGATAATGGCCAATTAACCAAAAAAACAAAGATGCTATATCGGAATCGGACCAGAATATTATGTCTGATTTGGCGACATGTTGGCTGTGAGATATCACGCCGATATAATTTAGGTGATATGCATGTGTTATCCTAAAAAATACAGTGGGCCCGTTGTATTTTTTCTAACGGCCAACATACTGTCTCAAAAACAATGTCACGCCATTGTCAGATGGCTATCTTCTGGCATTGAAACGACAATTGTCAATAGCACAGTTATTGGGCCGACAATTTTCCGACACTTTGCTGACAGGTTGTCTTTGCTGGGTTAAGCGACAAGAAAAATTGTTTTATTAAATGAAACTTGTAAGATGGCAACCAATCATAACTGGGCAGTCATGTGTTATAAACAGAACTAGTTATTTACAATAAAGTTAGTATAAAAAATATGAAAAAGGTGTGTGTGTGTGTGCATGTGTGCACATGTTTACGATTAAATTTTTTCACAAAAATATGCTTCGCTAATAGAAAATGTCTACTCTGAAGTTTGATCTGCTTAAACATATCTTATGAATTTCCTCACAAAGAACAGAAAAATCACTAAATCACATGTTAACAGTAACAGACACAAAGTTAATGAAACAGCAGTGATTAAGTTTCTTTGCTTAAAAGTAGACAATTTACTTAACTAGAAATCTGACATTGTGTATATTTTACCTAAAGTAAGTTCAGCCTGTTTTACTTTGCAAGGTGTTTCAGATGTCTTGAACAAAAATAACAACAAAAAATGGTATATTTTGCATATTTTCATTCCATCACGTGTAATGGTATAATTTTTTTTGTGGTAATTCCGCTGACAGCAAAAATGAGTTTCACATGCAATAGTGTGCTATAAGAATAATCAATGTCCAAAAACTGTCATTTATTTAAGAAATGTGAGTCTTTTCATACGCATGACACTAGAATAAAAAAAAACACTTAGTTTTAGTTAACTTAAAACTTGTCCAGAAAGGGCCATCCTGCCTTGGTAGCCAACTCTTCAATAAATTACCACAACACCTTCAAGAAATTCGCTTCTCTAACCAAAACCCTTTTTTAAAAAAGTTGAAAGAATTCTTTATTGAATGTGCATTATTGTAAATGAATGTTGGAAATGGGACCTTCTATAATTCTTGTTATTTATTTGTTGGGTAATAAATGTCTTCAGTTGCATATAACCTGATGCAGCTGGTTGATGTTTTTTGTTTGAGGTTAACATGTGTAGCAAATACAATGTGATGAAAATAAAATGGTAGGATGTGATATCGGGAATTCTGTATTGATTTAAGAGTGTGTACAGGGGGTGTTCACAGGATAGGGAACAACATGTCGCTTATTTTTTCAGGTCCTCTCCATGCATACCCTCATTATAGTGAAATTTTCGATACCCTTTAAAGCAATTACAAATTGTTTCCTAGTTGTTACACTGTGGGAGCTTACTGGCCAGTTTTACCAACACATATTAAAATTTAAGCGCCACTTATGGACTGAATAAGCCAGTGCCTTGAACTGTTTCACCAACATTGAGCTCTTCTTAAAATGCTTTAAGCAGCTCTTAATTTAGGCAGCCGAAATCGGATGCCCAACTCTTTAAGCTCTGCTTAAATCATTGTAAACAAATAAAAAGGAAAATGGCTACTATTGCAAAAGTTATGTGTAGAAAACCCCAAACGCATTATAAAGTATTTAGTTTTATAATTCAAATTTTTTATAAATAAAAATAAGAAATTACTGTGTATCAAAGTTGAGACTGAGTGCAAGTCATTATTTGTTTATGTAACATATGGCGATGGTCGAAAACAATACAATGTGAGCTTAGCGGTAGGTACATATTTGTTTTTGTGTATTTTCCACGTATTACAAGAGGCAAAAATCAATATATACATAGAGAATTGAGTGTTATTAAGCAGGTAGCTGATTGATAAAATATTATTTTATCGTGTACACACACGCTATGGAGGTATTTGAAATAAATGTAAAAAATGTTTGCCTTCACTACACTGCATAATTTTTACAGGAAAAATGTGTCTACATTATGCCTGTATGTACGATATGTAAATATGTATGATTACTTTGCTTGAATTAGAGACTGGACATAATATAACGCATTTACACTTACGTTTTACTACATATGACAAATTTGCAGTACAAGTTTTGCACACATTTGACTTTTTTGAATTAGAAAACGTAACGAGAGCCCAATTAAAGATGGCATAGAGGTGTGACTAGTGATAATCATATTTATTCAAATTCGAGCAGTAAGAGTGTCTAAATTGCACATGAATATACTCAATGTTACTATCAACAAACTATCACAATTTCAGAAAGTTCAAGTCAGGTTAGTGATGAAAGCCAACATATTAATAAACCACCCTATCCTCAATAGGGGGATGTATTTTCTTCACAGTGTAATGTTTGAAATATTATCGGCGAGACTGTGTATAAAGGATGCATCATGTACATTTAAAAAAAAATCGGATTTCAAAATTGCATTTAAGGTCAATACTGACATTGAAAACGTCTATTATAAATAAATAACTTCAAACGAAACTTGTACCGAATCTTTAAAAATAGCAGTAATGTCGTACCTAAAATACAAAACAGTTCTATTAAGCAGAATAATTGGGGGTGGTCTTGTAATAAATGTAGGTTGTTTTTTGAGGGTAATACGATTTTTACATGGAATATACATTATATTTAGGGAATATTCAATCAGAGCCTAAACAAGACATCAGTTTCATTTTAAAATTTATCATTAACCTAACATAATATTTTTGTAAAACCGTGAATATATAAATGCTTTACGAAAGTTACATAAATATATGTCACTAGTCTAAAAAATTACCCGAGTAGATAAAATATAAAACAATTAAGCGGAATTCACAATAGAGCGTTACGACGCGATGCGCCGCGCCGAGCATCAACCAATCAAAGCCTTTATGCTAGCAACAAGCGTCAAGAACATTGCACGAGGAACAGACATTGGAATTGATGCTTGTCGGCGGCAATGGAGAATAAGAAGAATAACATTAGTGTATTTTATAATAAATAAACTAGAAAAAATATGACGCAAAGAACAAATGAAAACGTACATAATAAATGTTTTGTAGATATATTAAATGGAGTCTATATGTATAAAATTTATATAGATTTTCTTACCTTTACAAAAACAAAAGTATAATGTTACCCGATGCTTGAAGAGTTGTTCATGTTCTAAAACATAATTTCAAATTTTAATATATTTTGGTAATTGTTCCGCATTACGTATTGTAATGGGAAAACCAGACAAACATTCAGTGTTTACTATAAAGTAACCATCCAAATTGTTTACTTTGCAGTCTAGTGCCGTATCGCGTATCTGGCAAAGTTCCATTTAGCGTATCCAAATTCGGCAACTATTGTTCCATATCGCGTATCCAAGCAATTTTTTCGCAAATTTTCTCTCGGGAATCGCAATATGGCGTGAACAGGATGTAAAATCACAATGTTGAACGCCAGGCAAGTTATTCTATCCTCGCCAGACATAAACACATTTCTCATCGAGCACGACATTCTCAAATCGACGATACGGTGCGAAATTTGCGGGGAACGTGAAGCGAAATATGTGGTAAACAGGGGCTTGTTTTACTGGTGCCGGCTGCGAATGGAGGACGGAACTAAATGCAACTTTAAAGTGTCGGCGAAATAGGGCAGTTTCGTGGGAGATTCAAATTTCTCTACGGGCAAGATAGTCAAGCTGTGTTTACTCTGGTGCCTGATCAAATTCCCTCGACAGCAGACTATAGTGAACGAACCTTTTTGCTCGGGAAAGACGGTTGTCGCCTGTTCGAGTTTCTGCCCGTCAAGTGTGCATAGACTGGGTGTTGATGTACAGGAAACCCCTCGGCAGGCCGGGCAAAGTGGTCGAGATCGACGAGTCGAAATTGGGCAAACGCAAGAACCGCAAAGGACGTAAAGTTCACGGCCATTGGGATTTCGGGGGAGTGCAGTGGGACGATCTGACGAAATTCTTCCTAGTACTGGTGGCAAAGAGGAATGTGGCGACCCTGACCAAAATCATTCGCGAGTAGATCGCTCCGGGCACGACGATAATTTAAGACTGCTCGCGCGGTTACAGCAACTTGGACATTCAAGGCTACCATCACCTGCAGGTGAATCACAGGAAGGAATGTGTGTACAGCGAAAAGAGTGGAATGGTAAACACTTGAAACGTGCTAAAGATGAAGAGGGGAGAGACATTGAGGGTGCACACTCAAAACATCGAGCGAAGTTGGTGTTCTGTGATATACAGCATTCCCTGATTTTGCCCACGGAAAAAATCTTCGGTCGGCTACCTGGCCGAGTATGTCTGGAAAAGAATCATCGGTATGGAGAACGACAGCACTTTTTGCTGATTCATTCCACCGATATGCACCATCGTAATCGGCGCAGAGGGGATGGCAGCGAAGGCTATCCCAATTTCGACAGGTCTCTGTTTGTTACGGCTGTTTTTAATTTACAGGAACGAGCGAGAGTGAGTTCCTGTTGCAGTTTCAGTTTTAAAAAAGTTACTTGAGATGCTGTCGCCATTGCAGTATAAAATTAAAATGTGATTGACCTGCTGTTTGTTTCAGTTTAAAGTGTAATTGACTTGCTGTTTGTTTCAGTTTAAAGTG
Source organism: Dryococelus australis (assembly GCA_029891345.1). Taxonomy (NCBI): domain Eukaryota; kingdom Metazoa; phylum Arthropoda; class Insecta; order Phasmatodea; family Phasmatidae; genus Dryococelus; species Dryococelus australis. The sequence continues at coordinate 176,887,194 of CM056995.1, forward strand.
TAATTGACTTGCTGTTTGTTTCAGTTTAAATTAATGTTTAATTGAGTAGCTGTTTTGTTTAAATTTTAAATTAATGTTTTATTGAGTAGCTGTTTTGTTTGAATTTTAAATTAATGTTTAATTGAGTTTCTGCTTGATTCAAATTTAAATTAATGTTTAATTGATTTTCTGCTTGATTCAAGTTTAAATTAATGTTTAGTTGAGTTGCTGTTAAATTCAAATTTAAATCAATGATTATGATGGGTCCGCCCGGTGACGATGGGTGTACGTGCATCAGTTTCATCCGCAAAACTAGGATCTGCCAGTTTCAATTATTGTGTTAAATTGGTTTAAAAAAAATTACATTAATTCGCGTTCCCGAAAAGGCGTAGTGTGGTTGTGTCTGTCATGACCGGTTCGGCCAGTGGTGGATGCAATTGCATATGCTGTTGCTTTCGTGGACTTTGGACATGCCAGTTTCGAGTGTTGAGGTAATTACATATATGCAATCACTTTTTTTATAAATTACCTCAACACTCGAAACTGGCATGTCCAAAGTCCACGAAAGCAACAGCTTATATATATATATATATATATATATATACACATATTTCAAATCTATATGTTTAAATTTATTAAAAAGTTGAATTTTTAAGGGTAAAGTGTTTTGACGTACCCTTTTAGCGATAATGTGCATTTGAAAAATTGTGTGTTAAATTGTTACATTTATAAAAAATGAAATTTTAACTGTACATCGTTTTACCGAACCCTTTGGTGATGGCATACATGTGAAAAATTACGTATTAAACGGTTACATTTATAAAAAAAAAATTGAACGTTTGAATGTACATATATATAGTTAACAGTTTCCTATAGCGTATCCAAAAAATTAATTTCTTTCGCCTTTTTCTCGTCCTGTTTAAATAAACGTGATTCTCGATGCATAATTTTTTAATTTATTTTAAAGAGAATATTGAATAATTATTAACATTTTAAAAATAATTTTAACGATTTATTATATAAAGATTCACATGTATGCAATCACTAAAAGGGTACGGTAAAACAATGTACATTCAAATGTTCAATTTTTATTTATAAATGTAAACATTTAATACGTGTGTATATACACACACATAATTTTTTTTACATATTATTTACATTTTTGTTAACATTTGACACTTTTCATTCAAAAAATATATACATAGATACCTACTGGCATACCCATAAATAAGACCTTGGCTTAATTTATTCTTGTTTAGGGTTTTGCCCCAAGTTCAATTAAAATTTCACAAATTTCATTCATAATATCCCACATAATTGCAGTTTCACCATTCAATTCCTCAGTATTTAGGAAATCTTCAACTTTTTACCTTGTCGTTATTTAATGCCTTTTTAAAACTGTCCATTACACACAAAACTGTCGATTTATTTTTACTAGATACAGCTTCGTGTAATACTGTAATGTTATAACGTCCCATTAATAAAACATTTGCTCCATTTTCTAGCAGATAATCTACCACTTCGACAATGCCGTCTTGGGTCGCGAAATGCAGTAACAAATCCTTTTCTACAAAAACCTGTTCACCCAACTTTATTAAATAGGTAACGCGCAATGCTTTCACGGTCTTCATTAGCCGCTTTCACCAACAATTTCCAGTCTTTGTGAATTCCCTTTTACTACCGTGTCTATTGTTTTCACCAAATACACAAGAACGGAACAATTTTCAAAATAATAATTGGGATACCCCAATAAGGTTATAACCGTTGAATCTTTGGCCAAAATGTTGACACCTTCTTCTATTAGGAATTTTACAATTTCCAAATTCCCTGCCGCTGCTGCTCGCTGAATTGGAAATTACCCGCCAAAGTCCTTTTCTTCAAAATTCAATTCCATCTCCTTCATGCGTACAAGTTCATCTAGCCAACCATGATATACAGCTAAATTCACAAACGACAGTTCCTTCTCGCCAAACTATTTTTCTTTGGTGGCAGTTCCTTCTCGCCAAACAAGTCTTGTTATTCACAGCTGGTTATCATGGTGTCTTCACTGGCTCTCACTGTGTCTTAACTGCGCTAATTGTGTCTTCACTGGATCTCATGATGTCTTTGCTGGCTCTCACTGTGTCTTCGATGGTTCTCATGGTGTCTCTGCTGGCTCTCATAGTGTCATCACTCCGTAGTTTGCAGAAAGTGAGTGTGATCCCTTGATTCAATCGTCTCGTTTTTATTCACGCACTGGGCGAGATTTTTTATTTGTCTTACTGGCCGAGAAGGAATGTAAGTTTCCTTATATTATATCGTGAGTTTTACCGACCTTGATAAATCGAATAAAATGATTTTTTATTTGACTTTCCCATACACAATTAATTTCAGATGCAAAAAAATACTAGGATATATTAGCACGATCTTGTCAATTAAATGAGCATAGTGTAAAAAAATTAAACTTAGATTTATGGGAAATGTTAAAATGTAACACAACTTGTTTTGTTCCTGAAATCATTATGCAAGTTTCATTGCAAATTTTCTTATACTTTTTAACTTTCAAAATATTTTCATGTAAACGAGAGATGGACTCATGAGAGAGCCGTTTGACTCTCGCTCTCGACCTCAGTAGTCAGGTAACCGGAGTTAGTTTCTGTTTATCAAAGTTGCCAAATAGCACAGCGACCACTGATAAAACATATTTCATTTTCACATTCGCTTATTACTTTTCAAACTTCAGAATAGTTTTGGCATTAGTGACGAAACTGGTTGAAAACACTTTGAGGTTTCTGGATGTCTCGGGAGATACAATCACGATTCGTTTGTTATCGAACCCGTAAACTAATTCGATTCCATTTTTAAAAGTCCGTTCAATGTAAAATAGTTTGGAACTTAGTGGTTGGTTGAGTAATTTATTTAATTGACATTCAACGAACCCTTGACTAGGCCGTCTTCATTATCGTTTAGATGAACCGTGAATATAGTTTGCGAATGTTCGTTCAAAAAGTCGAAAATTGTATTAAATGCTCCGAAATTTAACCGTTTTAAATTCTTAAACATTAGCCGAGTAAATACACCTCTGGGAATATTCATAGTGTATCTCTTTGCCATTTCAAAACGAATCATTCTCGCCTCTCCCGGTTTGATGATTGATGACTGTATAGATGATATTTTTTCGCCGTTTAAACTAGATTCGTTGGTATTTGCAAAACCATCAGTTTCGGTACTAAATTCATTTTCCAGATATGCGGTCATGGTGGAGATGTAGTTTTTTCTTTCCACCCCTCCACCCTCCTCGTCCAATTATATTACAGAAGTCTCAAAATTGAGGTGTTTTTTCCAAATGTTTATACCGAGTGGAATTACTATAATTAAACTAACTATCAGTAGACCCAATTATAAGTAGTGTTGTTTATTTCATTAATTCATAATTCTTATCTTTGTATTGGCAAACTATAGTAACAAACTCAAAATTGCATAGAGCGATTGTCGGTGTCCATCGGGTGCCATAACGACCGAGCTCGGATCGCAAATGATTGTGGGCAAACAATAAAATACTTGCCGCACCGATGTTTGAATCGCGTTTTCATCGTATTTTACTGACAGGTAAGTGAGGAATACAGACATTATTTTTAAAATTTGAGAATAACTCAAGGTATCGATAAAAGGTGCCGTAGATTTACGTACTTTTTGGGGATCGTTTGTCTTTGAAACACCCTCCCATAATGCCTCTACATCAGCCAATACGTCTTCACGGTACTTTGAAAAGAGATTAATTTTTTTCGTGTGATTGAATATATTTTCGTACTTGTGTCGCACAGAACCAACTTTATTCCTGAACTTCTTAATTTTAAATGGTAGGAAATTATTTTTATTGTAAATTTGTTAACTATTTAATATTTTCATTTTATGACCGTTGTTCATTTCTCAAAAATATTTTATAATTTTCGTGTGTGATGTGTGGACCCAAACAATTTTGTTGCATATTATACTGCATAATATATAGAAAATTTAAACAATGGGTTAATTACGAAATTTCCAATTTTATTTCAGAAGCGAGTTTATAATGTTCATTCACTAACGAATATATGTTTAAACCTTTTAACCTCAATATGGAATCGTAAAATATTTGTTATTTATGATGACTGTCAGATATAAAAAATCCAAGTGCAGCAGTGGATTTAGTTTTATAAATTCAATAGATTCCATAAATTCTGAATGAGTCATGTTTTTATTCAATTTTCTGAGTGCTTTTAACTTTAGCAACTCTCTAATCGCAAAGATAAAATCACAATATATGATTTTTTTTCATAGTGAGATATTAATTTACTTAATTACCAGCAGCTGCAGATCCTGAATGAGAAACACCTCCAAAATATGAACTCTCACAAAATTGTGTATTCACCGAGCCTTTGATTTTATTTTTAAATTTCCATAAAACAAATCCTAAAATTCCAATTTAAAAAATATATCCTCTAATGGTAAACACGTAAATTAGCTGTTTTTTATTTATTATCTTATAAACAAATGCAACATGTTAAAAAAATATTTCACATAGGGTTGGAAAAAATAGGATAAAAAAGGATAAAGACAGAAAATCACAACATGTTAGGATAAAATGCATTTTATACATTGATGTATTTACTATAGTTATAAAAAAGTATTCACACTTGAATAAATTTCAATATATTCTTGTTTATTGTTCTGGATAAGACTACATAAATGTTTCTAGCATATATCCCATCAAATGAGCATGAATGTCATTATCAATTGTTAATCCTATCCTGCTCTTAACTGTATTTCCATATGTCATTTGAAGCAGGAAACCATATAACAAAATGTGTACTGTTTTTAGTAGCTTCATATGCGTGTTGAAAGGCAAATTTTTCTATCGTATAGAGATTCATCTTGAAGAAACATTTTGGTATCAGAAATATGTTTTTTTTCCTTGTCACAAATGAGTATTTCGTCTCCAAAATGTCCCAAACAATTTAAAACTTCACCGATGCATTTTCCATGACCATGAATTAAACTGCGGTAGGGAACACCAACGATTAGTGGCAAGGCAGGTTTGGGGTTTTCATTCTTCTCTGCTATCAATTTTTTTAATCATTTGACAAGAAAATCAGAGTGAATCGGGGATGATTCTTGAAAATCCTCGAGTGAATCGGGGATGATTCTTGAAAATCCTCAGTTTGTCCATCTCAGTCATGTCAAGCGGGCAGATAAATTCCTTTAGAATTCTTTTTTATTTGAGCAAGAACAGCAACGAACACATTTAAATTGAAATAGTGTGCTTCAATGTTTGTAAAGGTAAAGAAAACAAATCCAGGAAATTTTACCAAGTTTTCTTGCGCCCAGTTCATAATATCTTTTGCATTGAGTATCAAACGTGAAGCTGTCTTGATTTTCGGCTCACTCACAGTGGCCAACAACTTTATAAGATACTCAAAATCCATAGGTAAACAACTCATATTACAATTACGTGCGCCGAAATGATGTATAAGTAGTTTCTTCCGATTCGGAGCAGTATTAGAAGTTGTCAGAAATCTCTGGTATGTCGAATCCATGTTCCTAAACTGTGTGGTTCGGAAAAAAAAATCACCTAATAGTTCGCGAATAAGCGATACGTCATTGGGTTTGTTTGTCGTAAAAGGCTTTAGCTAATATTGATCGCCACAAAATACAATAACCAGTTTACTAAAAGTGTGCTTCACCATTTGGAAAAATTCTATTATAAATTTTGCTAGAATGCGCTGTTCATACTTTATTCGTCAACAAGCAAAACGACGGGTGCATCGAAATAAATTGAATAGTCATTGCATTCCACAAAAAAGGAATCCGTGTTGTATCCACGACCGCAAAGCTTGCTCAATTCTTGTACTACTATAGATATTTTGTTAAAATCAATCAGTGGTAAGAGCTGAATGAATTTCAAATATTCGTAGTAACTGAATTTAGTCAACCGAATTAGGAGACTTGATAATGTCAAACCATTTGATATTTCCATCTGTCGACAAATACTTCGCAATTGAATGTGTTGCAGGGTCGTGTAAAATAATCTGTATTTTTTTCTTCGAGAAAAATTTGCAATGATGTAGATTTCCCAATGCCGGCAGGACCAATAAAGTTATGTATTTAAGTGTAGCCAACTCGCCATCATTCTCATCGAGCAATGTAAATAAAGTTGTTTTAGTAAGTTTTTGTTCCACTGAAAGAGTTAATTTTTGCCGACGTAAAATTTATTGTTGTTTTCATAGCTTTCGGTTCGGAATTCGATGAATATACAATATTAATTAACTTGTCCTCGAAATTTTCATGCGGAATTTGTTGCACCCATAAACACATTCCATTACTACTCAACACATCTCTAAAACATAAACTCCAATCTCATTTAGCCGGAAGTCCATGTTTCACTCTTAAATTATACTTGATGCTTTTTTCCAAGGTATTAACAGTGATATGGGATTTTTTTATGTTTGCTGAAAAGATTTTCGAGGAATTGCCAAAAAAATTAAGGCACCAGTGTGATATTTTAAACTTTTCACCATGGACGTTGACGGTATAATAAACAAAGTTACTTACGAACTGAACATTTTATAGTAGATTTTTTGTCCATAAAAATACAAACAAAAATATTTTTTTCAATTCGATACAGTGTAAATAAATTGTGTTGAAAAAAAAGGTAATGTATTTTTTTAAATATATAAGGTTCTAAATTAAAATATGGGAAATTCGCAGATTCGTCAAAACTAACAATTTAGGTGGTGCTAATTTAAACAAATGGCCTTTTACAATTTCAGAAGGTTCAACTAATGAATATTCAAAAAAAAAAAAATTTCTTACTAACACGATAACATTAATCAATTATAAAAACTTTATTTACAGTTTACAAAATTTACCATTATTAACTGACTATACTCTTTTCTATACTTTGAGGCAAAACTTCTGGATAATTTATATCAAGAAGAGGCAGGAAAAAAGGGATTAAACGTATTAAACAAATTTTTTAAATTATATCACAATGTTTATGTTAATTTGGAAACAAATTATGCGACGTTTAAATATTCGCACATTGGCCTATTGGCAAGTGACCCACACAACATTATTTGTGCATTAAACCGAAATTGTACTCAACCATTTGATTTTTTTATTTAATGTAGATACAGTTTCTTTCGAGAATATTATTGACTTCACAGAAATCGAATCAGAAAATAGACAGATATTTCTAAATCTACCCAAATTCAAGCCACTTAAACTTTCTCAACATTTTTTGAGATTTAATAATTCCGATGTATTGGATAGATACAATAATTACATAAAGGTTGCCAAATCGAATTTGTTTAAAGACCTTCCAGAATAATTAATAGTTTTGACAAAGTACTCCATACTAGTAAAACTGGATTCCTGATACTTGCAATGATTGATGTCCACCATCAGCCAAATCGATAGTGATTTTACCTACCGGTTGGATGCTAAAACTACGGTGGCGGTCAAGTCGAATATCAAGGATAAAATTCGAACACCAAATATCATACAATTTACTTACGAATCGATCGTGGTGAAAATGTTTGAATACACGGATAAAGAGATTCGTTTACAACCATATACTGAATCGGGAAAATTTTCAATTTCCGTTCTCAATAAAGACAATGACTCGTGGGCGGCACAAATAATTAATAATTTACAACACCTATCAAACAAGCACTTGTTGATTTTCAAATGCACGTCTCAGTTTTATAAATCCGATACTAATTTGATAAACCTTCCTGTCAAGTATATAATAATTTTGTTTTCATCATGCCGAATAACTTAAATAATAGTGTACCGCTGACACAGAATAAAGGTTTTGTCAAAGTAGTGACCGATAGTTCTACACTGCTAGCACTCATCGCGACTCAGTCTCCTGTTCTCGATAAGTTAAAAGGACATGTAATTGTTTATTTTCCATCTGGTAACAATTCATACATTTATCCCTCTCCTAGTTATACTATAGACTGTTTTTTTGAAATTCCAAAATTATAAACGAATATCACATACAAAAACTATCATGATGAATGACGATATTGAATATACTGATTTGAATACTAATAAATATCAGTATTTTGCACTCATTCGATCTGCTTCAGAGCTTTTAATAGGAGAGGCGATGGAATTAATCAACAAGTACAACATTACCTATTTGTTTCAAGTCGAAAGAAATTCAGTATCTCTGATGGACAATCCCAGGATCAAAAAGTACATTTCAAATGCACAATATCAGCACGAAATGTTTGTTCTTTCAAAGACACATTATTTTATGGTATGCCATTCAAAAAAATATGTATGTTACTAAGTGACTAAACGACGATCAAAGTTTCCAGTTATCCTACCTGTCATTCCGGTCCTCCTCTTCTTACTCCACTCCTTCCACTGATACATTCTTGATTGGTTTTTCCAAATTACTTTTAAACAAAGCAACAATTTTTGATTTGGATGTAAATATTGCTAATGTTATATTTTTGTTCGAACCAAATAACCACTAGCAAAATATTCAAGGAGTTTTGAATACTCGGGGGAAGCTGTTTATTCACCAGTAGATTCGAATTGCCGCATAGTAAAGAACCATGAATTGCAGTTGGTGGATCGCAGGAAAGTTCATGTAATAGCTATCAATAAAATGCAAAATTTGTTAAACTTGAATGATGCATTAATCAATTACTTTGTGACACAAATTATCTAATTTTCATATTTTTTCGTAATGTTTCAGAACAATTTGGCCGCATTTTGGTGACGAATTTTGCCATATTTAAAAGTCAATGGACCAATTACACGCCCATTTTTGCTATGACAACTAGGCTAAACGATAATTTTCAGGAAAACCAACTAAATACGCAACTTACTGGTGTTTCGTATAAAATGCGCACCACATCCAATAGTTCCATGAATCAATACATGTGTATAGGAGATCTAAACACATCCCTGCTCTACGACAGAAACAAAAATGAAGTGAATGTCCAAAGATCAGATCGAATAATACTCTACAATTTGTCATTAGTGAAAACCCTAAAAAATATGTGAATGCCAACAACAATGATGATTTTATGGTCACTGCATCTTTATACAAACCTTTGGTGAATGAACAATTTCCATCAAATACTGAATATATGTATAGTGCGACTGATGGTCGACATTATGTCGTAAACCTCTTATCCTTTCTTGGAATTCCAAGGATTTCTGCAATTTATGAGGATATAGATCCAGGAGAAATAATCACTGACAACATGCTTGATAGTCACTAGTAATATTTCCATCGAATAGTATTATACAAAGCAAGTTTTATCTGATTAGTATTATTTGAGCAAGTACTTGGAAGCCATACCTGAAGTAAAATACACACTCGCAGCGAAGATTATCGATTAATTCACAGGAGATAGCAGTATTGTTTTCAAAAAAGATCTAACCAATTTATTTAACGAAAATAACGGTTTTCAAGTCGTTGAAAATATTCAAAGGAACCTCGCCATCATTTCACATGATTCCCCCGAAGTTCTAAATGATTGTTTGCAATTCGGGGATGGTGCAAACACAAACATTTTATTTCACAAAAACTCTGGAACGTCCGAAGAAGGCAAATTGGTTTTAGATACCAAAAACTTGAAATTTACTGCTGAATTGTATGTAGGTAATTTACAATTTATCAAAGAGAATTGCGAGTTGTTCAAGTTAAATACCTCAAATACCCATAACAATAACCATGGGGATGTGGCATACATATATTGTGGTGATCAACAAAGTTCGAACCAGTTTAATTTATAGCTGAATACAGATTTGGACAATGAGATACTATTGCTTATGATTTACTTTATACATGATATTTCGATAGCTTCCTTCAATACCATATTGCGATTTATGAAAAGTTATCCTACTGTTTTCTATAACAAGGCTGTAATTGCCATCATTACCGATCTGAAGAATATTAATTAAACACATATTATGACGAAATCCAACATTATGATAAAATGTTGAATTATTTATATGTATCTTGTTCGAGTAAAATAAATAAATATATTGAGACAGGAAATAGATCATATAGCATTTACATCAAAAGTTTTCATGGTATTAATGATACAATTATGGTGTGTTTTGCTAACCAATAAAGAAGATTGTGAATCTGAAAATGTAATGATTCCATTTGGTCATCGGCCGTTATTATTGAGCAGGTAATCATGCTCAAAAGTGATGGGGATTTTACATGAATGGTATGAGTAGCATTCAACTGTGCCTTTCCAGTTTCGTTAGCCTACCTTATCACTAAGAATCCGATCGCCAGACAAGTCATCAATTTTGCAAGGATCTGGAATTTTATTCTGTCAAATACCTATGAAAAGGATTTGAATTTCGCATCTGGATAAACAAGTCTGATTGTTATGAAATCGATTAAATCATTATGTGTAGCCTTGAAATATGTTGATATTGTGCATAAAGGTTCGTAATTAGCAAAGGATTGAACCTGATGCAGTGGATCACATTCGCAGGTAATTTCCTCAAATGAGTTCCATTGTGTCGGATTGTTGGCATTTGTATCCTTTGAATTGAATGGACAACCTGGAAATATTGTGCAATTTGTGTACAAATATGCAGAAATGAAAATTTGCAGATATATGACAACAGCAAATCCACAAATACCTACAATTACCATCAGAGGTTAGCATTCATTGTCCACTATTCTTGGCCATGCAAGTTCATCGGCCTCTATCTTCCAAATACTTGCAATACCTCTTGCCGGGCTCTTTGTTGTGGGGAATTATATTAATAAGACTGGTTTCGGGATCTATGAAAGTTACATCGGTATCGAAATGATGGCACATTGATCTACAGTCTACGTACATATTTTTTATTTTCTTATTTGAATGTATTGAAAATCAGTAATCTGAATTTCGAGCCATTTCATTTGAACTTTGTTGTGACTGAAGGTAAAACACTTTCAAAATGCAAGTATAAACAAATTATTACTAAAATAATAATTAGAATCACCAAAAATGTAATTTTTTTACTTGAAATAATTTTAATCAGTTAATCGAAAAAAATCACTGAAAAACATATATCTTATTCATTGCATGTACACTTGCAATCACAATCCCCCTCCAAAACTATCAACTTTCAAAAAAATAATTTTATTTCAAGAATAAAAAAAAAAACTCTCACTAGTTTATATAAAGACTATTGTGTACAGGGACCAGGGGGGATACCCATTCTTACTTTCAACATACAATCATGTGGTAGCATTTAATTTCCCCATTCTTATACCTCCTTTTGATATAGCCTATGGCAATGAAATCTGGAAAAAAGAAATTAGTCGAGGATGAGAGTTGAATGTGGAAACATCACTGCTCTACTCCAGAGCAGAAGAACAAAAAGGCAATTTATTTACTAAACATACCTTATAATATTATATATATTATACACTATAAACTGTATATACTATAAAGTATATTATTATACTTATTCCTTATTCCTATTCAGCTCTAAGAGGAAGGTTGATGTTTCTCTATCCAGCTCTTGCCATCGACTGAAGTCTTTTTTTAAGATTTCTCTGCCATATAGGCAAACTGAAAGGAGGGCAAGGGAGGGGAAATGAAATGATGCAACATGACTTGTTGTTGAAATTAGGTGGGGAAATCAACAACAAACCAGAGTACACCTCGATCTCACTTCCATACACACTACTACATTTAGCTTATATGAGTGCAAAATCTGGAAAGATGTCACTTGGGGCAAGAGTTGAACACGGAAACATCACTCCTCCACTCCAGAGCAGGAGAGGAATAATGAGTAAGTATAATAATTACAAATAATATATATTATATAGTATATATTACTATATATACTATAAGGTATATTATTTTACTTATTCCTTATTCCTCTCTGGTTCTAGGAGGAATGCTGATGTTTCTCTGCTCATCTCTCGATATCGACTGAAGTCTTTTTTCCAGATTTCTCTGCAATATAGACAACTGAAAGGAGGGAAGGGAGGGAAAATGAAATGCTGCAATGTTATTGTTCGTTGGTTGTACAAAGGGAGGAGGAGAAATGCCAATAATGGAGCATATACAAAATCACACAAAACTAAACAAACTTATTCATTAATTTCTGTAAAACTAATTAATATTCAAAGTTTGCCTTGTAACTGTAAAGTCATCAGTGATGTAATTTATGATGATGCAATGGCATAAACTTTACATCTACTTGGAACAAATACTGTGTGATTTCATGCCTATCCTACTCATCTGAAAGATTGATCTCATGACCTCATCACTCATACAGAGTTGTTTTTTTGTAAATTTACTTTTTTCATTTTTATTTTTTTAAACTCTTGTATATAAGAGAGGGTTATTTTATTTATTCAAGTCATAAGATGTGTGATGTTTGGTATGGCAACAACAATCTAGAAACATTCTCTGAACAGATAGAGCAACAACAAAAAATAAATAGTGTGCACAATCGACAAACACACAAGTATTTCAATAATGATCTATTTTATTTATTTAAAAAAAATAATGTAACTTCATTTTACATAGTGAAAGGAATACTATGTGTCCTTCTGATAATGTAAATGGAATACTATTTGTCCTGATAATGTCAATGAAATACTATTTTGGCTGTTGGATGTTAACAGGTATGATAGCAATACCCATAAGCGATGGAATATTATTTACTATTGCCACATCTGGCAACTTGATTTCTATTGCTGATATACAGGCATTTAACTTTTTTTTTGTGGTTTAGTTTAAATGTATATTTTTCTATATAATGTATGTTGTTATTGTAAATCTGTATTATTGAGATGATGAGTTTTACGAAATCATACCACTTAAAACTCTGTATACACATGGAATAATTTTTTTAAATTCAAATGTATATAATTTATTGTTGTTTTTTGTTTTTTATTTGTAATTTTTTTATTCCTGTATATAAAGAGGGACATTTCCTTTATTCGAGTCACAAGCTTTGCGGTGTTTGGTACAAAATGCGAGAGCAGCAAAAACAACAATCGATAAATATTCTCAAATTGAATTTCCAAATGCCCTCGAAAGGTTAATAATGGAACTGAGTTTTCAATCCAACAGCCCATCACCTTTGCAAAATTTAATCAGCTTGTGGAAAATACCAAAACTACACTGATTAAAACTTTTTAAAAATTGTCATCATCGTCACCAAACCACGACGAAGAAACTTGCATGCCAAATCATTTTAAAATCCCTCAATCGGCAGAAATCCAAATTCGAAGTTTAAATGAATCTGGTATCATTACCTATCAACTCAAAATTTACTTTGGTTGGCAGGTCGAATTAAAATTTTTTTGGGGCGAGATCGAGCCTGTAGGTTGGAATGAAGCAGTGGAAATTGAGCTCGATGCTTGTGGTTTGAAGCTCGTCACATTGGAAGAGATATTGCGAATAATTTGTCATGTGTATTCCAATAGTGACACAGGGAACCAAAATAATTTTGATCACATACTTGACGAAACTTCTCTAATCAACACTTATCGAATCACACTCGAAAACAAAATGTGAGATTCTATCGAAACATCCATACGCCATCTTCCCAAAATGTTATTCGATGAATTGATCTATGACTATTGTGGTGAATAGAAGAGGGTAACAAATTTCATAAATGGAATTTAACCTGATCAAGTGGAGAAACATGCTTTATAAAATGTGTCGCTCTAAGAGAACGACCGGAATATTATGCCAATAAATTAGACGGTAACTGTGGACTCACTTTTCTCATGCCCAATTTAATTTTTGTCTCCTTTTCACCCACCATTCAAGTGCATAACTTCCACTTGAGTGGTTATAATCTCACATTTATTGAGGAATAGGAAAACAACAAAGTTTTCATTCTCATCAATGTGTCGGGTAAAATCAATGTTTAGAGGGTATATATAAAATAGGTATTACAAAATCATCAAAACCAGATTCCAACCATCTACAAAATTAATATTCTGGAATCAATTCGATTCTCAACATTCCTCACAGAAAAATATTACCATATTGATCAATCGACTAGTTTGTACTGCTAGAACACGGACAAATTATACACAATCACGTTCCGTTGATCGGAATGCTCTCTCGTGCAAATTTCACTTCCCACAGATGGCCTGTTATAATTCCACAAGGACAAGATCATGAAAGTAAAGAGTGAAAAAACAATCGATTTGAAGTTGATTGCCAAATTTTTTAAAGTATTGAAGGAGTAAAAAAAAACCACGCAACTAAAGCTCAAACTGGGAGTGCAATTGGCCTACATGAATGTGAAATATCTCGTTCTATATGCAGCATATTAACACCTCATGCCGAAGGTCTTAGAAACTGAATATGGACATATCTTTGAAGAGACGTTTTCCGGTGGTTCAATCATGATTGATGAGAGTAAATTATACAAAATTCTTTCTGAGGTGACCAAACTTGTGCCATGCGAAGACATTGTAGTTGGTTCGTTTTTCATTTTGGAATTCAAAGTATGTTATGATGGTGGCAAAATTGTATTTTGTAAATTTCATGGAAAAACAAGCACTAATCCAGGGAGTGTAATTGAAAAGATTATACTGAATAAATAAGATTTGTATCATAACAGTACATTATGTTTAAAATTTCACAAAAATTCTGGTACCCCTAGATATATAAGTCTGGGAATTATTTTAGCGGGTTTCATAATTTTACTCTTAAAATACGCCATAAAAGTGATTGTCTAAATGTGAATAAAACAGAAACAGACAGTGTTTGTTTTGTAAAGATAATACAACACTATCACAAACAATACTTGTCGACAAATGTTGATGATAGCAACAATCTTGTAATGAAAATGTTTAAAACTAATATCGTGCAGTTTACGACTGGCTACAAGATGCCAAGCAGTTGCTTGAAATTTGCCATACAAACCTTTCACAGCAAGTTACTGATGCTGCTGACTATACTCGGCCATGGGGTTCAAATTGGTACCAATTTTTTAAATTTCCTTTTCTTGGTTTCTCGTCTCTTCAAATTTTATCTATGCATATTTATTTGAAAAAATTGATGAAATTTACGAAATCAACAGGTTAGTGTGATTAAAAATTATTTCCTGACACTTACAATAAGTATAGGTTGGCCTAGATCGGGACCAAATGCAGTTATTTTGGCGGTGCCATTCGTTGGTGCCCACGTTATGATGGGTAATTTAAAAATGAGATCGACACCGAAATTATGCAACACGTATAATCGCAATTGAATTTCCAAGTGGTTACTTCGAACGAAGGTTTGTATCCCGATGGAGGGTGCATGTTTCACAAAACGCTCAGAGCCTATAGTTATGTATATTCTTCGGCTCGAGATTTTTTCGCCCTGCAAGAATGTTTCAATATAGATTCATAGGCAGTGACTGATAAAGTGAAATGGATGTTGGAGCATCCGACAATCCCATTACATTTCGGTCCCATGTTTACAAGGACCCCGAGTATGGTATCTCGAGATAGAGGTGATTATTATTTCTTTGTGATTGATTCGATAAAAAACAGTGATGACCAAGAAGGAAAATGGATGTTGCAATTCAACGGCCAATGCTCTAAACTCTGTTTTTACGAATCTGACCAAATGTATAATACATGGGGTCAATTTTGTGTCATTGCTCGCATGCTTATGTATGCAAATTCCAATACGAAAATTCGCGAAGAGTTTTGCACATATTATCCCGGAGTCATTAGCATAAAAAATAAATTAGTGTTTTGCCGACCACAATGAAAATAACTCTACAAAATTCATGCCGGAATGTGCCCTTTCATGCATTGCCCATTTGGATTCTGTCATAGGTATGTATAATGCTTGGACAATAAACAATTTCCAACTAAAAGTGACTGAATTAATTTTAGTGAACGCAACAGGCTACACAGTCGCCTATAAAGTACAGTCTACTTCCTGGACTAATCGTGATCCCATAACAGTTTCAGTAAATTTGGGTAAATGCATCACATATTCCAACTGTTCGTTCAATGCGATGCCAAAGTACCAATTTGATCAAAACTATTCGTTTGTGCATGTGGGTACTCTGGAATTAACCAAAGTAGTTCGAATGGGATATAACGAAAGTTTCGATTTGTTGCAGTGCACACCAAGTATTACAGACATGGTTGCCTTCAGCATGGTTCATAATAATTCTGACAATGTACAACACATCTCGGAGAATTTAATCGAAACCTATTATTACACTCTGTATTTCGAAAACAATAAATTATTTATCGAGGACGTGAATGCAAACAAAGTATCGATCGGTGTGAAATCCGACACTCTTCTATCCTTTTTTAATTTTAAGGCCTGATGATTAGGCGAAAATATGGCGTTTGTGCGAAAATTGTAAACAGAATTTATTCCAAGGGAAAATACTTTACTTCTGCTTCGTACATTATGATAAATGCAAAATTTGTAAATGTCAAGATTAACCCACATATAAAATAAGGCAATGGATGCAATGCTGATTCTGTACGAAATTACTCGTTTACCTAGACAACTTCGACAAGTTGTACTCAGTACGAACCTCCTCAAAAATTCCTACTCGATAAGTACATTGGCCTTTATCGCAAGGAACTTTTACCTCACCAATGAAATAGACAATGAACATGTTGATGTACTATACAATGATAATAATGTGGCTGAAATTTCCCTAAAAACCACAAAAGCATCTGCTTTATTGACTGGTACGAGTACATTGTTAATCAAATTGTTTGGTTATGATTTCAAGTACAAAGAAAAACCCTATTATGTCGATTAATTGAATATAAGTTTTCTTGCTTCATCTGAACAAATAAAAAAAATAATTTCTATCACATTTCACTTGCAAGTCTCTCGTACTTTTCAATACTTGAATTTGTGTAATGTGTATAGATTTCCTTTTCTCGTCACTTTTATAGTGCATCAATTGAACAGTAATATTAATCAATTAATAATGGATTACGAAGGTGAAGATGGCAATGTGCGATTTACTACAGTAATCCAGTACATAATGATAAATAAGAACATGAATAATAAAAACCAAATTTATCTGTGGACGGGTATTGGCACGATTTTAATATTAGTTGTTCTTGCCTTGTGCTTTGGAAATTTTAAGATAAACGTAAAACCTCTATGGCATTTTGGCACTAGTGGCACATTGTTAAAAACAACTACCACTGTGATACCCGCTAAGGCAACACAGAGTTAAATCGGAGAAAAAAAAAATAAGAATTCAGTATGGGGTTCTTGTCGTTTTGGGGTGATGCTGACTACAATAAACATATATTATGGTTTTTTATTTCTATATTTGTATTCAAGTGTTTAATCAAAACATTGTATAAGATGTGTATATTGTCGGCTACACATAAATTGTGAATACAAAAATAAATAAGAAAACTAAGGAAATAGAAAAAATGTGTAATCATCTTTATGGTATATTGTTAGCTGTGACGATATTCAGATACATATTTTTTGTAAACCACTGACATACGAAACACAAAGACTTGGACCACCTTAGGAGAGCAATAAATAACATGCATACCTTTTTACCTCGACCAAAATCGCCTTCGCAAAACATTTACCAACATCCCTTACCATGTGAAACCATGCTCAAAACAGACAAATATACATGTAATTTGGATTTTTGCAAGAATAGTGTGTTGATTGACAATGTGGAAATACAGATATTGGAAAAAATTACCTAACTAGAATAAATTTACTAATGTTTCCTTTTACTAAATCTAGATTTACACTGTAAAACAATAACTTTTAGATATATATTAATTTAAAAAAAGGCATTATATAAGAATAATTTTTCTTATAAACAATCAATAATGTTTTCTTTAAATTATTTGTTAAACTCGAAATGTAATAATAGTAAACATCTAATAATATGCACAGCAGTTGCAATACTAATCATCAACATACTCTTGTTTATATCAGGTATTACAACTTGTGTGGAACCAATCACCAGGTTATTGATTATTTTAAATTGTATCTTGGCAGTCTATCTTACCATCGTCACCATCAAACTTCCCAAAACTCTAGCTTGTGGGCTATAAAAAAACAAGCATAACCACATAACAATGTTGAAGGCTCTCGTTAAATTCGCCGGTAACGTCGACAAGTCAGGTGAATGTGCAATGATTCGATATTTGCTAGACTCGAACTTACCAAATATTCAGTTTTCAAGAATATTTTTAACAATCAATCTTTGTATGGCTTAAAAATGATTACAACTGGTTAAAAAAAAAACATTACGAATTGGCAACACCATGATGGGTGAATTTATGAGCAAGATCAAGAAAGGCAAGTTTAACAGCGCTGTAGGTCAAATCATATCGAACATCTGTCTCAACGACAAAATACATAAAGTTTTATCGTACAAAATAAAAAAATTACCGGGTTATGTGCTGCATAAAATTCAGCTCGGATCCAAAAAACTAAACTCGTTGAATACAGCATTGAATAAAGCCACTAATTCTAATGATGTTGTAAAGCTTATCATGACCAATCCCAAGCTCACAAAAGTAAAAAAGCATTTTCTCTCTCAGAGGACAAAACTTGTCTGTTACACCGTTCTTTCTGCTGTTGGTGGTTCGGGTCTGGCAACCTCCATCGATAGGTACAGAAAGGCGATAAGCAGATTCATTCGCTACGTAAAATTACAAAGGAAAACTCAAAGCATGTAGAGTCAATCATCTCAGTTGTCAGACTTTTTCCAACCATAAATACTTGGATTTATGCGACGAGGTAAAAAAAAGCCCGGTGTTTGAGGGCGGATGGTGACGTAGTGTGCATTCATTGTGACAGTGCTCGAAACGATCCTCCCATGACCGACAACAACGTGGAATATCATTGTGTCGATGCCTCGTGGACGGATGCGATCGCAGATATATATTGGGCAAAGACGTGGAGAATGTTGGGGCTTTTGGCGGTGATATATTCGACTATACGAAAAACATATTTCGGTATTTGTATTACGAATTAATTTTTATCGGTGGGGTCATTATTTTGGGTTTTGCTGCCTACCAAATTAATTTTTTTCGGTTGTGGTTAAAGAGTAAAAGAAATATAAGTGGAAATGACGAGCACGGACAATGGGAAGCCCATATTCAAGCTGTTTGAGGTGTACGAAAACTTGTCGCTGATACCCTATTTAACCGATCGGCATTTCAAATTACTCGCAAATATTTTGGCAACTTATAGTATAATTGATCGCCCACTAAATTCTCTTACCGACCTTTCATCAACCGACTATTTAACCGTCTATTTTGCAAATCACTTTCCACGCGTTTACAATCGACGCGCAAAATCAATCTCGATTGGTTGTGGCTGCTATGAACAAAAAAAAAAAAAAAAAAATTCCATATTAAACAAACAGTTGCATCTTATATCGCAAATGTATCACTGGTACCATAATTTTCCACTAAATCTTGAGCACCCCATCTATTCTTTCGAACTGGACTCTGAGTTGGATTCTCTGCCTGGAGGAATCTGTGATTTCAACGAGCAGTTTGCACGCATAATGCCAAATGGCAAACCGATTCTTTCGCTCTTTTCATAATATAGATCGGGGGATAGTGAATCTCATTATTGTAGATTTATTGAACGATCTCGAATTGAAGATGCCAGACTTTTAACATATTGTTGATATCTCACACTCAATTCTTGTTGACTAGTTTGCATATTCTTGTGGTTTTGTTTGTGACTTCGTCCCTAAGCTGTTTCATCAACATTTCCTCGAATTTAAAAAACTCGTGCAGTTTATCGCCAAAGTAATCATAACTAATCTTGTTGAATCTCCGAAGGTAAAACTCATCAATTTCAATTTTAATTTTGTCCAGTAATCCACAATGTTGATGAAATTTGCATATGGATGAGATTGATCGAATATCTGCTTACTTCGAATAAAGTTGTCTGTCGCAATGTACAATTCATCAAGTCGCGATTTGTCATCCACACAAGTTTTCGGAAGTTCAGCGTATTTCGACTTTATCCTATTAAAGTACTCTTTTTCGAAATTTATCGAAAAAAATTGGTTCATTTTTAAAATTAGTTCTTATTAATAAAGTGTATGTCTGATCTACTCAAGTTTAGAAATCATAATCCGTATTCTATAGACCGCATTTATTATGAGTATCATGATGACGCGTGTAAAAAAAAATCTAGACAATTTTATTCGAAATAAGCAGAGTTGCAATGAGATCCGATTGGACCAATTCCTCGACAATGACAAGAGGGAATTGTTACTATATTTGAAAAATGCCGACCAGACGTCATATAGATACAATTCGGTCTTGAGAAAAGTCAACGAGTTGTCCACTTTTAATTTAAAATCAAAGTTACTCTCATTTTACAAACAGCTCGAAATTTACGAAAGTGTCCAAAGATCAATATCTTTGCAACTATGATGGTATAATGTTTGGTGTTCGTTGCGAATGGTGATTGTGGAAACTTTAAAATATTTGAATATTTTTCTACATTATTTTGTAAACGAGGAAAATGATATTCTTTACAAATTGCCGTGTAAAAAAAAAACAGGTATATAAAGAGACAAGAGTGCCTATTTGTTTGCAATAGTTGTTTACCTTTCGTAAGAGAACAACAATGTTGGGGCATATAGAACTAGAAGATTTTTACGATTTGGTATCTCTAGAGGAAAAAACTGACAAGTATTTGGTGCGCAATGATCCACGCAAAACCTTTATCACTGCTTTGACATGTGTTTCAAACACCTTTCCAAAATTTCAGTCAAAGAAAATGGCCTCTTACATCGTGAATTCACCCAAGTTTTCCATTGGGCCATATGCTGATTTCCGAACATAGGACGATCTGGTAGCCGCCATCGAGGAAAAATCTAACAAAATAAGTCGAGGAGCCATTGAGTTGGGAGTTCAACTACATAAAAATATCAAATTTACTACAAATCGAACGAACAATAAATACCCGATGTGATAGACAATATGTTTACACAATTTTTTTTATTTCGACCACGATGTTAGACAAGCCAATGGCTGGACTCATACATCGGAGCTCAGAGTACAAGATGTTGATTTCACTCTTTGTGAAACCATCGACATGGTTTTCAAGTCCAAACAGGGTGATTAGGTGATGGTTGATTGGAAATGTTCGCCAAAGGATTTCGAAGAGTCTCGCAGCTACTATGAACTGGGACCTCTGTGTAAAGTAAGCATCACAACTAAACAAGTACTCACTGCAGCAAAATATTTATCGTTATATATTAAACAAGGAAAAAAAAAAATTATATTAGACCACATGCGTATGGAAAATCACCGAAATGTATCTACTGCAAATGCACCCAAATCTGTCGAATTACAAGTTGTTGCCGGTAGTTGATTGTGACGAAAATGAGATCGAGAGATGTCTAATTTACACAAACGATAGTCAATAAAAATTGTTTGCTTTTTACTTCTTGTCTTCTTCAAACTTGTATTTTTCTTCATTCATAATTATTGTATTAGCAGAAGATTTGTTGAAATGATTAAGTTTGGCCTGAAGAAAATTCAGCCGTTTGTCAGGATGCTGTTCCGACACAGTTCATAGATGGTTTCGAGACACAAAGTCAACACTGTCGATTCGTTTGCATTTTTGGGTACTTTTGCGCCGCTTCATACGAAATGTGTTGACATTTTGTAATTTTCCTTTGGTATCTGTACGAATAGTGATTGATTGACGATCGCGAACGAAAATGGCTCGTCTTTAAAGTTTTCCAATTTCACCATATCATGTATGGCCATGTTTCGAAAAGTGAGATATTGTGGTAAAGAAATATTATCAATCACCCTCCCGACATTAGTATTCTTCATCCCAGTGCTTAAGATGGTGATTCTTAAACAACTGCAAGATACCAATTAATGTGCCACGACATTCTTCCTCTGAGGGCAAGTTAATAAAGTAAAAGGCATAGGTTCGGTTGAGGATTGTAGGTCTTACTGATTTTTTGTAATTGGTTGCAGCTATAATTAAAATATCACTTTTCATTTGAACATTTCCTTCGAGACTGGTTTGTAGGGTATTTGCTGCACTTAGAAAATGGATTGGAATTGCCAAGTTTTGCGAAACTATCACGTCGATTTCGTCCATGTCCATATATATCACGAATCGCTGGTTCTGATTCTCGATGGTCATCTTGACAAAGTGGCTAATTTGTGTTTGGTATCACTGATGGTGGGCGAGGATGTTGAGTTGGTATAGTTTGAGTACCCAGAGGACTGGAAAACATTATAAATTTGAATTGTGGGTTAAACACTTGAGTAAAGATTAAAAATTCGAGTTCTGCTTTCAACTGGTATCTGCCACATACATTATTGAAAGAAAATTAGGGTTCGATTCACCATGTGTCCAGCTTGGATGTAATCTCCGAATTCGATTCTCCTCCAAAAAAATCGTTCGCATTCTTGGAATTCCGAAAGTAAGTCAGAAATAAGTATTCAAATTATGCTGTTAAATGTTCAAGATTATTTTTCGATAGCAGAGCGCATCTGAAAATTGCCCCTTTTTTTTATACCAAGTACACTCACAATTTGTAAATAGTGTATTGATTTTCAGGCAGTGTAAATTCCTGCTGCGTTAAATTTTTTGAAAATTCTTCATCTAAACCAAAATCATCTAAATCATTACAAAATTTCTCACATT
The DNA here is from genome assembly GCA_029891345.1 of Dryococelus australis. Taxonomy (NCBI): domain Eukaryota; kingdom Metazoa; phylum Arthropoda; class Insecta; order Phasmatodea; family Phasmatidae; genus Dryococelus; species Dryococelus australis. The sequence goes on from CM056995.1 coordinate 176,909,819, forward strand.
TCTGCTAAGTGATTTGTGTTTTTTTCTAGCGAAGATGACAAAAATTCTGCATGGATCATCATTTGAGATAATTTCTCCATGTTTGTGTGTTAGCCAAATGCGATTTTCGGCGCACAAGTAAACTGAATCAGACTGGCTTCTATGATGGCGTGCAAGTTTTCATTTATTGTTTTTTTTTTTAATCTGGGTTTTCCGCAGTACTTATAAGAGTCATTTTTATCGTCATGCAGCACAAACAACAGCAACAGCAAAGAACCTTGATTCCATTGTTGCAACTTCAACCACTCAGACCACAGTGCACCGACTCTCCGTTCTCGTAACGAGCCAGCAATCTTCTTCTCAGCTGCTAAACTTTTCGACCCCCCTCCCCGCAACAACACCCACCTATTCATTTACAAAGACCTCATGTATATGCCATGACTGAAATGTCCATTCCTCGCATCGGCATGCGAATAGAGCCAGATGATGGTCACGAAGAATTGGCGAAAAACTTGGAAATTGCATATCTCGATTCGTGGAGATTTTGATGGGAATCCATACGACCATCACACAAACGAAAAAGGCGATCGGTGATTCTTCTTGAGCGCTAAATACCTCGGTGGCTATGAAACGGGCGGATATACATTTCGCCGAGCTAGGCCGACTACAATTGGAAATGGTGAATGATGGAGCAGCCAGTCATCAGTACATGGAAATTATAAAATCCATCCTCAATTCGAAATATGAAGACGTGAAAGAAAATATAACGTGGTTGAGTCGAATCCTTGAACAACACAATCTCCTAACCGCATACACTCTCTTTCAAATGTGGCTGAACGGATCCATCGAAGCGCAGCCTGTACACAACACTCACTCGTCCATAAAACATATTAAATTGGTTCCACATTTGCAATCTCCATTCGATGCATTTATGAAAGCAGCTTTGTAAAAATGTAACAACAGAAAAAAATCGACTGCGAACTGTGTCGTATAATAGCCGACAGTTTCGAAAAGAACAAAACGCATGTCCTCAACGAACTCAGACACGAATTTCTACCACTGAGTGAATCAACGTTCAAGAATGCGTCTTGCAACACCTTCAAGGAACTGTTCGATGGATTTTATAAAAAGTGTTGGTTTTTTCTCGAAGTGATGAATAAAAATACTTGCGATGTATCTAATCTATACACAAACATTCAAGTTTTATAACAAAAACTATTAATAAAGAATATATTTTTTAGAAATTTTTTTATATTTATTTATTTTGTATGTGTATCTAACCCATGAGTTTGACTTCTGTACTCTTGTCATCAGATATATTTTCCTCGTCATATTTGTTACGCTAGTCACGTTCAAATACTTCCTGTTGGGAAAACAAATGTTCAAAATTATAAGCTACCTAATACCTAATATAAGAGCGAAAATCATGTCTGGTGAAATCGTCGGTGAAAGTGTTATTATTTATAAAGACCAGATCCGTATTCACACCTTTGATGTTGATTTAGCGATTCACAACATTTGCCTAACGTTTATAAAGAATGATGTCATCTTAAATTTAAATAAAGCCGATATTGATAATGTGCGATATTTGTTTAAGAATATTTCATTAGTGTTGGATCAATCAGTGAACTATTATGACTACACGTTGGCTGGTGCTCATGGAAAGAAATTGGCGAAGCTAACGGACAGTATCGACCAATACGAACAGCACCTTCAATTCATGGGTAATGAGAATTTCACATTCGACTTCCACAACAATGTGCGTGAAGTAAAACGTCAAAAGACTCCACCACAAAATGAAAGAACCCCGATAATGAACCAGGTTCAGACATTGCCCATGTATTTAAATGAACTATTGGTAATCGATGGACCTCCTGTTTTCGACATGGACATGATGTGTCAATGAGATGTTTCAAACAACTATTCATTCTAGAATCTCGTACAAGAACAACAACAATTAGCAGAGCAAAACCAATACACATCAAATTTCGTACCTAATGATTACGTACCCATCAAACAACTAGAATTACCAAAACAAGAACAGCAAACTATTAATTACATACTTGACGAGCAACAACAATAATTACTAGAGCAAAATCAACTTACACCGAATTACATACCTAACAAACAAAATATTTTAGAAAATGTACAAGAGTGGTACACTAGAAAACCAGGCCGCCCACAAGACAAAACTTCGACAAGAGTTGACGTGTGGTGGTTTTTGGTTGAAACACCAAATATTTTCGAACAAGCAATGATTGGATTGTATAATGGTGGTTGTGAACTACAAGCTTTCATTGAACAGGCACTAAATTCGGAAACTTTCAAAAGAAGTGGCGGTGCTGAATACACTGTGCTAAAACAACAACTTCCTACGCTGGATTTTAAACTTGACGAGATTAAACATAAATATAACAAAAGTTACTAACGCCTATTTGATAAAATGACTGATGAAATAGCCGGGAAAACGTTTTACTTTCAAAACCCCAATTCTAAGTTTTCAGTTTCGATCACCAGGTAGCAATTCGAAGCGCAATTAAATCATTTGGTATGGGCTTGACGGTGTTGCAAAAAGTCTTTGTTATTAATTTTTGCATAGCCGATAGCCACGAAGTACAAGATTTATTCAAAGTGAAAGTTCCGGTGCTTGACAATTACCATTTTGAAAATTACGGCCACGTGCAAGAATCGTGTATCAGTCCTCAAATTCGTTCAAAAACGATCCCACAGGCACAGTAACGAGTCGAGTAAATTTGATACCATAAATCATCCTTCATCAACGGGCTACGAAAATTTCACATTTGATTTTCCAAATGGAAAAGTACACCAGCCAACCAAAAGGAATAAAAGTGACGGATTCGATCGGTGCGAATACACCACATTTTAAATCGCAGCCTGTAGAACAGTCCAGTTTCAATTCGACGCATATTCCGCATTTACAAGATGTCTCCTCGATCGATCTAGACATGATGTAAGTAAAACCTCAAATAATTCAATCGACTTTAACTAGAGCAATGACAGATAACACCCAACTACAACAACAAGAATTAACTACATTCCCAACTCTCCCATTTTCGATTCAAAATATTTCGCCCGGTTACAACCTATCAGATTTTTTAACCTTCCAGTCTCCTAAAAACTCGTTTGTGTGTTCTAATCAAAATAAACCACTCTCTGATTTAATGTTCAATGCATTATGATCGCACAATATAATCTCTTCGAATGAAGAAGTGATGGCTGGGGGAAGCGGCAGTGGAAACGATCCAACTCGGATAAATGATGTAAACACATTGGTCGAATTCGACCAGACGACTCAAATTCAAATTAACGGAATTTAACCCTTGTTCCACAAGTCGCTAGATTACTCGATGAGTTACAACTTGCCACACAGGAAGAAAACGTATCATCGCCATCGTCGAACCAAACGGCCCCATTGTCTGACGAATTCGTCATCAATTTGACAAAGGAATGGAGCAAAAAAAATAGTCAAACCATTAAACACAAATAATTACTTTATAGCATTCACTTTTGCGAAGAATTCATTTAACGAACATACGATAAAATCAAATAAATGCAGTCCTTTCTCTTGCAGGAATACATTTTCTTAAATTGGCTGCCGAAAAGAAATTGATCAGTGACGTATGCGACAATCTAAGAATCGAATCGAATCTTATCAAAAAGCCAATGCATTCCTTACATAATTTACCCTTCTGGGAAAAAACGTGTAAAGATAAATAATAATAAATAATTTCATAAAAGTAAATAGTTGCAAATAAATTTTTGTACGGGTACCATCTCATCGCCTTGAGCCAACTGGAAACGAATTAAAAAGACTTTGAACATTGAAAGTACGATTTAAAAACTTTTATTGTATCTCTCGCAACAATAAAGTTGACTTTATTGTTGCGAGAGATACAATAAAAGTTGAATAGCCATCTTCCACCTTCTCGGCCTAATTTGGAACATCTTTTTATTTTCGCATATATTTTTTTGGTATCAAATTGTATTATATTTTATAAACCCTTTGTATAAAATCGAAAAAAAATTCTTCTTGGCAGCGATGATTTCCGTAACATTTATCAAGAAAACACCTGCAAAAAATGACGTCAAATACGACTTTAATTCTACAATGTACTTCGTATATTCTCATTTTAGCATAGGTTTACCGCAAATTATACTTTCTTCGAAAGAAACTTTAGCGAAATCTATTTTTTTTTTCGTGAATCGATATTCTTACACTATGACGCACTATTTTACCGTTTATAAGAAATATTCTTTGATTTTCGAAGGCTGGTCGACAAAAATGTTGCCAATATCCTGTTCCATCCTCATCGCATCATTGTTCGTACGGCACGTGGTGCCATCAAAATAATATTCTTTGGGCATACTTCCAAAATCCATTTACGATCGTGCCCGCATCTCATGTACATATTCTGGAGTTTTTTTTTTTCGTTTGCAGATTCGGAACCATCGATGTTTATCAAGTTGCAATACTGTTCGTATGTTATGTAATCGACATGGTTCGAATTACTACACTCACTGTACATCAACTGCAGGCCTTCGGAAATACTCCGTTTCGGGTAGATCGATGCATGGATGAGCATTGCTGAAGGTTTTGACATTGTTCAACAATCCGAGCAAAAGGTGCGCAAAAATCTTATTGGTATTATCCGATGACAAAAGTTTTGATATTTGCCGATCGATCGATAATAATTTGGCCGTTCTTTCCTGTGCGAATAATCCTCGTATTTCCTCCCCCTGCCCCCTGTTAAATGTAAGATACATGTATTCCTCCGCTTTACAAATCAGAAGCGATGGTGAAGATTCCGATGTCGTTGGCGATTCCAGATATGAAGGTATGAAAAAAGGATTTTTCAATCAGAGATTTGCCAGGGGATACTAAGATGATAGCAACTTGGCCGATAAAAGTGTAAAAAAAAGAAAACTCACAAAAAAAAAAGGCGAGTACAAGGCATCGCAGTCATCGATTTAGACGGCACTTGAATAGACGAAAGTAAAAATGAATTTCACAGAGCCAATCACTTCATAGCAACTTTGGCAAAATACTTTAAAGTGTTGCAGTGGACGGCGGGCAACGAGGTGCATGCGAAAATGTTTATCGAACAGTGTCCACAAGCCAATACATTTGCAAAAATTTGTAAAAGGTGCATAGAAAAATGAAATCTGTATCTATTGTTCGCAAATTATTTCCGATAACGACAGGCCCATACATTTTAATAGACTATTTGGGGCATAATTTGAATATGGGTGGTTACGACGTCCCGGTCGATGTTAAAAAATACTATTATGTACGAAGCATGAAAAATAAAAAAAATTAAATTTATCAATTACAACTCATTACTGAATGATTTATACAATCTGGTAGATGCGTGGCATGAATCTATCAGTTAACTCCCTCACCCATCAATGTCGCATTTTTTTTTTCATAATCGTGCAACAGATTATTTAAAAATGCTGCTTGAAGAGCCGTCAGATGTAATGGCAGTGTCCAAGTATGCAATAAGTTTGTAATCAACTCCATGTATTCGTCAATGTTTCTATTCGGATTATTTAAAAATGCTGCTTGAAGAGCCGTCAGATGTAATGGCAGTGTCCAAGTATGCAATAAGTTTGTAATCAACTCCATGTATTCGTCAATGTTTCTATTCGAGTTGTTTCTACACATCCAGTTCTTTTTGTACTAAGAATAAAAAAAAACTTTTGAGCTCGAGGGTGTCCATTCTGTTATGCTCCCTGAGAGGGAATAGACCTTATATATGTATGGTTTCACACCCAATATTTTATTTTATTTTATGTGTTTGCATTTGGCAATTGTAACATATTTTTTTCGTATCAAGAGAAGTATCAATGAAAATAACAGACTACAACAAACCATGATAAATAAAAGCGAATGTATAATGAAAAATAAAAAGAGACAACACGTGGCCAAAAAATAACGACACAGTTTTCCAATAATAACCAACTATTAATTCGCAGTTGCTGGTAAAAATATTAAAAACTTCATGTTGTTCAAACAAATTTTTTAAGTAATGATATGTGCAAAACTTGCAAAATTCCTTCATTTCCACACTAACACAATGCGCGTCGGAAAAATCGACAAAAATTTCCCCAACTTCGTGAGTGCCAGGATGCCATTCTCAGTTATTTACGTTAATGAACCAATGTCGTAGAAAGTTCATGTTTAGGAAATTTACCGGGCGGTGTTTCACCTAAAGAAATTCTGTATTCTGTTGGTCTATATCGTAAAATCTAGATTAGATGTATTTTACTTTTGGCTCGGTCTTGCAAAATGATTCCCAGTCGTCCAAAGCATTACTAACAGCAACATCGGAATATTTTTCATATATATCTTTTATGTTTAAAAAAAACAACGATGAATTATCTTATGTCGTTTTTTATGAGTCATTTTTTTCAATTAGTTATCCAAGACATCCACTGAGGCATTGTAAAAAAAAAAAAAATCACAACCACGGCATCGGCCAAGACAAATCACTCGCTTTTGAACCAGCACTTTATCAGCATACATCATGTTTTTTAATCTGCAAGGCTTCCGTGATAGCAATGGCGAATATGTGCTGAAGGAAATGGCAGTCACCAACATTGATGGTTTCCCCGAAAGGCGGCTCTTCAAATCTCTGTATCCATGGAAAGCATTGGATGATGTAAGTAAAAAGACAAACTATTGGCTGAAGGGAAATATTCACCAATTGGCATGGCAAGATGCAACATTCCTTATGATGAAATTGAAAGGGAAGTATTTCAATTGATAAGGAGCCATTACAATAAATATATAATATTTGTTGTGGGTTCACATCAAATACAATGACTAAAGAAGTTGTGAAAATTCGACCACTTTCTCGAAATTGTGGATTTGTGAAAAACTTACAAATGCCCATCATTTAAGGCTCTGGTAGCTATATATGGGAATGCAGGCCATTATGATTGCCAGAGACACATTCGTGAATTTATGTGTGCAGATAGAAATTTGAAAGTATTACGTTTGTGGTTCCGTGGTAATGTAATGGCAAAATGGGAAGATTTCCAAAAACAACAAAATTGAAATAAAGTGTATCAAAGACTTTACATTCAGTGCTTCGTTTGGGTTCACAATAGAAGAGATAGTTCGACTGAATTGCTGCAGGTAAAATCTCCGCATCTGTGGGCCAGCTGAAGAAAAGTTTCCAATGATTGGAGTGGTATGATAAAGACATTCTCTGCAACAAAATTGAAGATGACTGACAAAAATAAATACATCGTCGAACTGTATTATATATTTCACAAATGTACTTTTTTTGTAAATGAAATATTTTTATATTTTCTTTGTAAATGATATTTTTTTTTCATTTATTCGAGATGTAGTAATTGGTTAAATAAATTTCCCACCCAAAATTATCAGAGTAGGCCAACATCAATCCCAAAACTGTAAAAATAGTACTTAGGACTATCAAATAACTTTTTTTTAAATTCTCTTATCCCTTTATGTCATAATTGTTGTATTATGATAATGGTATACTAGTTAGAATTCAACTATTGTTTTTATTAAAAAATATATATAAAATTAGAATTTTGAAAGGGTACCAATACAGGTTACCAGCTAAAAGTCAATCATTAAAAAATTTTTTATTATATATAAACAGATGGGCTTTTAATAAAACCATTACAATTGCAACATCGTTGGACAGGAGATCTCCTTGGCTGTCGAACTATAAAAAAATTGATTGTAGGATTTAACAGGTATTGTGAAAATTGCTCAAAAATATAATTTAAAAAAAATCATGGGGAATAATAGAAGCAGTTTGGAAAAGAGCTGGATTCGATATTCTAATGAACATGAACTCACGACATTTAACATTCAGAATGCAGAACTTTATAATAAAAAACGTATTGAATTGAGGGAAACGGCAAAAGAATCAAATATCAGAGAATATTCCTGTAAAATAAAACGAGAACTTATATAGAGGATTAACAAAGTTGAAAATAACCTTCCAGATGTAAAAACAATAACTTATAAGAAAAACTTGAATTAAAGCATTAAAATTAAACAAATTTAAAGCTATTGGAAAAGTACTAAAAATTTAAAAAAATATATATAATCTAAACAGAGATACTTTGATGTAACAAATAGTTAATTATAAATTTATCTCAGAAAAAACAATTCCAAAGAATTTAGAAGACTTGAAAGTTTCAGAATCTAAGCAAATTGCTAAATAATTCAGAATTAAAGGTTATACAAACATTAATAAAATTAAAAGTATAAAAAATAATTTTATACGGCTCATGCTAAATGAAAGAGAGAAATAGAAGAAAATTCAAGAATTTTACTTTGATACAAATAATTTAGAAAATATCTGTATTCTAAAATTGTTGTCAAATACCAACTGATAAAAAAGCCCCTGATTTTATAAGGAATTAAACATAGTTCCATAAAACTATTTCAGCCAAGATGTCGTTGATTAGAAAGAGACTTCAGTTGTCGAAAAATAAGAATTGTGACTTTTGGATTTTTGTGGCTGTTGATAATAACAGTAATAAGAAATAATGGTTTAAAGGGAAATATATAGCTTCATTTTTCGTATATAAAAAAACCACCTAATGCAATTTCAAATTTAGTCAAACCAAAATGGAAAAGAACATGGGCACATTTGAAGGAACTGGTGCTCACCTGTCAAACCCCCTCTAATTGGCAACAACATACAATGTTCATCAATAAAAAAAAAAGGATTGAATTTATTGATACAAAATTAAAGAATACCCACATCGAGATGCCTGCTACGAAAACTAATCAAAGAATTCGACTTGAAACTGAATCTCATTTCGGGAACAAAGGAACAAGATTACATCAGCATAATTGTGAATTGGTTTAAACATCTGAACTACAAGCTACAATATACAATCAATAATTACCAAATAGATTTGTACTTCTTGGATTACAAAATTGCAGTAGAATGCGACGAATATAATCACAAATACATAAACATTGAATATGAAAGCGAAAGACAAAAAAACATTGAGAAAAAGCTAAATTGCACATCTATCAGATTCGATCTGGAAGCTGAGAATTTCAATGTGCATGATGTTATACACATTATCGTTTAATTAATAGAACAAAGCAATTTACATAATTGTATAAAAATATTTTTTGTAAGCAATTTGTCTATATATAAACAACAGCCATCACACCTACAATGTAATTGGATAGATCATTTTAGCTTTCGAATTTCGAAAACTTTGACTGTTGGATTTCTACACTAATAGGTCCTCTGTAGGCTAGGGTCCGTATACAAAACAGACCTCCTTTTTAAATTCAATTTTTGATCCGGATTATTGGTACAATGCCAAAATTCAATTTGGGTGTAAACAAAAATTCCCTCCCATTAAAATTCTTTTTTTTTTTTTTTTTTAATATTTTCAATATATATATATACATATGCAACTGAACATCATTTCACTCATAATGTCGTTTGTCAAATGGTCTTTTCCATTGTCAAACTTCCAAAGTTTCTAACGTTGGATTTTTTTTGCTGGAATTGAACAATTTCTGTTCAAACGGAAAAGTTATAGCATAATTTATTGAATACAAAATCTCACATAAAGTAATTGCAGACCACATAAAAATAAACAGATTAGAATGTGGTCGAATTTGAAAGGTATTTTTGACATCTGCTCCAACTAACACCTTGACTCCAAAAAAGGGCTCTTTCCAAAATTCGATTTGGGTGTGCACAAAAAGTACCTCCTATTAAAATTAATTTTTTTTTTGTTTATTATTAACAAAATTTTAAATTTACTATATAACGAATAGAATCACAAAAAAATATTAGCTATTATTATTTGTTGTCTATATATAAGCAACTGACATTATTTCACTCACAATGTCGCAATAATGTTAAAGGTATATTTGCATCAATTGCAAAATAGAAAGATGAAGATGAATGGTAATGATGACGCTGGTGAGTCTCAAATCGAATAGAGTATATAAATAAGCTTTTTTTTTTAAAAAAAAAAAAAAAAGAGAGAGAAATCACCCTATTTGGACAATCACTCGCTAAATTTATGCACACTAATTTCCACATATCAATCTCGGGGTAACATCGATTACGTAATCCTGTACGAGTTCTACAACAAATCCATTTCAAATCTTTTGTTATGTTGAATGAGGTTAAAACATAATTTATGGAAATTTTCAACAACTCTATCGTTCAACAAGAGATTAAAAAAATCTATCCCAAACATTGCCTTGATCAAGAGTAAAATTAGGGAATTATTATAAAAAAAAAAAAAAACCAAAAGGGGAATTCCAATACCCCTTTGATCACTTTTTGGTAAAAAAAAATTAAGGTAAAGATAGATTTATTTATTTTTTGCTTTGGCAAGCACGTATAAATTTTCAATGTAGAAACAATTTGTCTGACACCATGGCGCTCATCGTTCCTGCACGGTTCAGAGATCAGTTGGTCCACAGTAGTGAAGAAGAAGCTGGGTACGACTTGAAGGCTACTCGTGACATTGAAATTCAACCAGGCCAAGTGGCCAATGTCGATGTCGGCCTGGCGTGTAAAATACCCAAAGGCTATTTCGGTTTTGTTAAAAAGTTGTTCGGGGCTGGCATTGATTCAGACTACAGAGGAGATATCTTTGTGTAGCTGGAAAATCGAGAAAATTCGACATTCAAAGCCTAGAAAGGATCTCGTATAGCTCAACTACTCATAATGCCACACATGATAGTATAGTTTGTACCGACAGATGAAAATGATGATGAATTTTACAATACACGGTGAGGCACCTCGGGATTCCGATCTTCTTCATCACCACCACTACAATCATCACCATTACCTACATCGACGCGAACCATCAAAGTGAATCCTGCAGTCCATCGAGAACAAACCCATCTGGATGCCATTTTCCTTTCCCGAGCGGCATCACTTTTCGCCGGCCGAAATGCAAGAGTATTTGTTGAAATAAAAATCAGGATCAAAATCAAAATGAATAAGAAAATATGGAATATTTAATATATCATGATAAGAAAACTTCATTTCTTTTAGAAAAGGCTAATAAACAGTGGTTTCGAGGAAAGGATGCAGCAAAAATTTTGGAATACATAAATACAAGGATACTTGCAAAGCCGTTCGAAGACACATTCCTGTAGATGAACGGGCAAAGTACAGACAACTCGTAGAATCAAATAGTTTACCATCATCGAGCAATCATGGAAATTCGAGAACCATTTTCATCACGCAAAGAGGCCTATATAATTTGATTATGAAATCGCGATTGTCGACTGGAAAATATTGATAGGTTGGGTAGTGCGCCAGATTCTACCGACTGTTGACCAACTGGCAACATCATGTAGGCAGAGGAACCGAACAAAAATTGTGAACAATTGGAGGGTGAAATCAGATGATTGACAAAAGAACTTCAGTTTGAAAGAGAAAAAGTTTGCACTTGGAGAAAAAATTGATAGTATAATCATAAGATCTTTGCAAAATTATGCAAAGAAAAGATAAATCGGTATTTATAATTTTTTTATTTGCTTTCGTACTATTTGTTGTTCAAGTTTCCATTCGCATATCGTTGGTGTACAGGCGATCCAATTTCTCACAAAAATACTTAGAATCTGGTAGGAATTACATACACGGGTTGACTGGTTTCTAAAAATTACCGGCCGTTATGTTGTAGGAGAATGTGAGTGCAGATGACAGCAAAAATGGCGACGAGTTGTTTCTACAGAATAAATGCCGATTCGGCCATAACCTAGGCGAGAAACACGAGCTGGTATCTTGCACCTCAAATTATAACGACAATAATGGCGAATTCGAATACAATTTTTTTCCGACCGAAACAATCATAAATCCCATGCCGTATCGAGGTGTCTACTGTATGCTTTCAGAAGCAGCCACTTGTAATCCCTATCTGGGTAAAATAATTTACGTGGATGACAAGTTCATTTGCCTTTCGTGCCATACGCACTTTTTGGAGGGATCGGTTGCAACCTGATTGTCGGTTGTAATGGAACAATATTGGATAGAGCAACGAATACAACCTACACCGAAATGGTACCCAGCATGTTTAAGATAGAAGATGTGGGCGAAAAGTTGGATGATGGTGATTACCGGATTGTGTGCGCCGAGCAATCAAGACACTTTGCAATATCGATTGATTCCGTAAAATAATTGATCGCGGAACGAGTAAACACCAAATAAATCCGCTTCGATGATATTCAATGCATCGGAAAACGTGATGCCCGATTTCTCCACTGGTAATTGTGAATGTGGCCAGCAAATTTTAAACTTGAACTCCGACCCCAAACTTCCATTTACGAAATGCATTTTGAAATGGGCTGGAAGTGACCCGACCGTACAGAAAGACAAATATGCATTTAGTATAGCATGCCCTGTATTAAACTAAATACCGATAATTCTTCGTACAAGCAATTAAAAATACCTTACTCTTTCAACACGATTAAGGACCTTGCAAAAAATGCATGCGAACGTGCGATTTTACTTGTGACTATTGCTTATAGTCCACTGGCTTTAGAAAAAATATTGAAACAAAAATGTTAAAAAAGAACAAATTAAAAAAAATACATAAAAAAAATAAAAAAACAACAAATAATTATTGAAATAAATAAATAGCAAAATGTTTTTAAAAAAATTTGCTTGAGATCGAGGCTATAATAGAGGAGGTGAATCGTTGTTGCTTTGCCAGTCGCTCAGAAGAAACTCGGCACGATGGATACCTCTAGTAAAACTGCTGAACAGCAACAGCAGCAGCCCAAACCACAGCAGTGTCAACTTTACAATAGCGCTAATACTTTTATTAATCTCATGGCGGAAGATCGCAAATCAGCTAAGCGCAAAATTACGAATGTTGTGACGATGACGAAGAAGCACAAGACATTGAATCACTTATTAAAGCACCAATCAACCAACAACCAAAATGGAAATCAGCTGCAAAATATAAATGGGCCGAGGCAAAACATGTCTACCGTGCATTGTCGTAGATAATTCCGAAGTAAAGTTTGTTTCAATGTTGGGTGAAATTGATGGCAACTACTTCAAGTTTTATTGCAACGATCAAACAAAGGTGAATGCAAGTAATTATCGCTCCGAAGATGATGAAAGTACCAGCTTTATCCAACTGTTGGCGAAATACCTTCAGTTGTTTAACCTACTCGGTTCAAATATTAACCACATCATTTTGAAAGATGTTGACGAGATCAAGATAAGCTCTCAAATTCTGTTTGTTGGAAGCGAACCTTGAGAAAATATGTATTTTTCACTATAGATCTCAATTTAATGAAACATATTGTTCGCAAAAATCATAGTGGGGGAAGTTTCAATTCGCGGTACTTGATCACAAACAAAGTGATTACATACACTCTTTCGACCTTGGTAGAAGATAATGTGGATCGTGTCGACCAGATGATTGAACTAAAACAAAAATCTCCTTTCCTGCTACTCCAGAACAAACATTGCTAGTTTGTGAATCATAAAAACGTGGATCCTGCCGGTTTAGAAACGCTATGTAAATGCCAGGATAAAATCCCAACAGTATTTGCCATTTTTCATTATCTGTACAGCAGTAATGTGCAGTATTTAAAGTTTGTGTTCGCTGCATTGTTTATAAATCTAAAAGATATGGAACAACAAAAATGAACAAAAAAATGTTGAGTAATTTATTTATATGTGTATTTTTTGTAATTTATATGCAAATAATTTTTTTAAATAATATAAGACCTATCTGTGTTTATTAATATTAAATACGCTATCTACAAATGTGATTGTTAACCAAATGAAGACATTTTTGTCCTTCGAGTACATTTTGAAATGCACATTTTAAGAGTGTCATACACAAACCTAGAATTGTGCCCCAAATAACCAAACACACACTTTGAACAATAGCTTAAATGTTATGGTATCAAAAGAGTGAGATGTTTTATTCGTTGCTTCACTATTCGCCTCTTGAAATTTTTCTACAATTTTTTCGATTGTCTTTTTATGTTCTTCAAATTTTCGACTACTTATCAGGGCCAAAACTGTCGATAAACCACGGGGAAACATAATATGCATCTGAATCTATTTATTTTATTGTCGGTATAGTTGTTTTCCTAATAACATAATGTCGGATAATGTACGAACCTTTCCTTTGCCAGTAAATATGCCATTTCAAAATTTACATTACACTAGTATCCTTTTCGAAAATTGGGGGCATAGAAAAGCTTGGCAGAATAAATTAGAATATCACCGATCGGAACTTCATCACAAATTAATCTTAATAAAATGTATGGTTCCAACTCACCCTCGTTTAGCAGACTATTTATCTTCAAAATTTAATCCTCTTTTCAGGCAACGACCGTGAGGAACTCTGAACATTAATACGTTCTTTCCTGCGAAATTCATTCGCATACAGTGCATGCTCTTCACTCACAGAACACTGATCGTATGTCATGTGGCTGATTGCTTCGATATTGATGATAGTCAACAATGGATTTTTACGCGAAGAATACCTCGACAACAATTTCGTCATCATAGCAGGACTGACAATCAATTTGGGTTCGATCATTCAAACCCTTACATTGATTGTTTGGCGAAGACAGTTATTGTCTCTAATCTATTTGATTGGATGTGTTGGTTGTTTGGAAATACTAATTTTACATATCTATAAACATTTTATATTTGGAAATTAAATTATGTCTACAATCATCACAATGGTCTTTAGTTTGACTTGCAGTAGCTTGGTGTTTAAGACTTTGTGAGTTTTTGCCTGACAAAAACAATTTGTTTTTCTCGAATACACTTCGGGTGTGGGGAATACAACAGTGTCTACTCGACCGTTTGATTTTCTCCAGCTTCTGGTGGAATATCCCCCATACATGAACAAGAACCAGAATAGCCTACTCCAATCGATGTATACCATCGACTTGGAAAACGAACTAACGTGCTATGTACAAATGCTGAAGAAAAGTGAAGTGTTTCGAGACCGCTCTCCATACTCGCACTTTGTATGTGGGTTATTCGATTACAACGGCCAATACACCAACCCGCATACGTTCAAACAAAATGTGTTGCCCATCTTACACTTTGTGCCAAACGTTTACTTCACATACACAAAAGGTTCCTTCATAAATTTTCCATTTTGGGTTTCAAAGTCGGAATGAAATGGTGTCACGCTGCGGACATTCTATTACGAAGGAATTGATCAAGAGTAGAAACACGCTTGAAATCACCAATGGGTTCAACTTGGAAAACTACATTACTAATCAGAATTTCTTATTTCCTTGGTTTGCTTCCCTGTTTGATGAAGAAGTAGTGATTATGAAAAAAAAAAAATGTATCAAATGAATTGACAAAAATAAATGTATAAGAAATTGTTTTTTAAAAAGTATTTATTTATTTACGATATGAATATTTTACTTACAGCAATGATTTTTTTACTACATATTGCACATTTAGAATGTGGAATAGACATTCGATACACGAAATCGAATTACCACAAGGCAGAAAAACAAACTTCAATTCTCTTTGGTAACAAATATTGCATAAAAATGGCTTCCGTTGTTCATCTTTCTTATCACCACTGCTGCCGCCACCCACACATGTCGCCAAATTGTTGTTTGTTGAATTATCGACGCTGCTGCCGCTCACGCATTTCTCCAAATCATTGTTTGCAGAATTTTCCATCTCCTCGTTCTCTTTTTGCTTAAACCGTTGTATTCTTTCCACACAAATTTTGTCGATGAAACCCTTTCCTTTTTCCGAAAGGAAAAATTTTCATTCGGGATACCAAAAACCATGTTCTATCCAAAGATCGTCTTCATCTTCCTAAGGTATAATGTTTTTAATGCACTTAAAACAAGTCACTTGATCACTGAAACCCATGTAAAAAAACCGCATTACTTAGCCGTTTCAGTTCTTGAACTAGAGATGGGGGCCATTGTCCTATTTGAAATGTTTTTATTCGTGCTTCACACATATTGTATTCAGGATTGGCATGTTGTTCATTGTTGTTTTGCAAAAGTTGAGGTATGGCATCAACATCGACATCATTGTCTGTGACGTCGATTTTACAAACTTTTTATCATCCTAGAAATATGCAATCATAATAGGATGTACGCTCTCCTTTATCAAGTTAACATACAGATTTTCAATCACCGAGTAATTATAAATGTGTTCTATCCAAGGATCATTTCTTCCTTCCAATGATAATATTTGCAACCACAATGAAAGCAAATAACTTTAACATTGTCCCCCGTGTAAAAGAAACCAGCTTAGCTAATTTGTTTTGGTCGTTTTTTCATAGCCTTGGGCCAAAACTCGTGCGTTGCCAACCGCGATTCAAACAAATTATATTCAGGATACCTTGAACCTATATATTCCACGATAACTGTCTCTTCGAAACACGCCGTTCACAATCCCATTAATGCAGATTGCATGGTATTGGAGGGCTGTTGCCCATGTTCGTGAAAAGTATACTCGAAACTAACCATAATTATTTTCTTCCTCTCGCTATTGTATCCAACTTTTTATTCGGTGAGTATCCTTATATATATATATATATATATATATATATATATATATATATATATATATATATATATATATATATATAATATGAAAGCAATTCACAAAATTTGCACAAACTACTGCATGAATTATTCGGTGAATCATTGCCTGGTAAATAACAAAGTTTTTGATTTATTTAAAATTCGTTTTTGATTTAAATACATACCATCATCTCTCAAAGTTAAATGATTCCATTCGATGGCCAAGATAAACGAATTATGAACGAATCGGGGAACCATGTGCGCATTTATACCCATTTGGTACATTTCCTTATCGATTTCGGCCGTAATTTCGTTCAAGGAAAGTTTCGAGAAATTGATTGCATCTTTAAATTCGAGCATACCATCAAGCAAAACCGATTTATCCACGAGTCCCAGGTAGTGATGAATGTTTCCTTTGGTGCCGCTCAAAACGATGAGAATTAAATTTCCATCCGATAAACTTGGTGATTTTTACGAGTAGACAAATGGGAGCAATCCGTCCTGAAAATCATTAATGATGCCATTTGCCAACTCCTAAGAAAGTGTATGTTTTCCTTGAGCCATAATTAAAATAAACAAAGAGACAAAAACTTTCCAAAATATCCGCTATTGGTTCGACCAAGTTGTAAATGTGGGGCACGTCGACAATCAGTTTGTCCAATGCTTCGCTATTAGTCTCGTCATCAAACCATTTCAGTGTGTAAATGTTGCGAAACAATTCGTAAAATTGGCGAAACTCGTGTGTTTTTGGTAAGCTTCATTTACGCATGTACAGAATATGAGCTTCGGTAAATTTCAACCGCAGTTTATTCAAAGGAATGTAAATACTGTAAATGGGAGACATGTTGACTATCTCTTCCTTCATGGCGACCACATCCGAAACCATGTACAATAATATCGTATCTCCATCGATGTCGGCATTGTGATTCTTCAGAATCAATGGTGAGACAAATAGTAAATCTGTCTTCACAAAAGCCACTCGATCGACGACGACAATCGCGGCAGGATGTTTCACTGGATCTTGTTTGGGTAAAATGACGGTATCCCACCCAAGATTAATGAGTTTCTCCTTTGTCCATCCACAATGTTGTTCAGGTCAAAGAGGACGATTCGAGAGACGTTCAGGTCGATGCTTAGCGATGTCATCCACGTGTGAGGAACAATGGTCTCGTTTAGTCGCAGATATTCTTGTAAAACAATATGACTGGGCAAACATTTTATTCGTGGTGAAAGTAAATTCCGGCGCATCTGGCTCCTGTTACCTTGCAACATTGTCTTTATCGACCCATTACAAAATTAAATGTCGAAAAACATTTGAATATCGACAAATATGTGCTTGATGGAGCGAGAAATTTGCTCGTCCAAGGCGTAAATAGCATGTTCGTCCAGCATGCACTACTCACCGAACTTGCACGATTCTAACAAGAGTATAAAAATATATTTTTTATTCCAGTTGGCATAGATTTGACTGTACTGCCACATCTTTATCCGATCTATTAAATCATGATACCTTTTCCAGGGGATTTTGGAAATGGTGCAATCAGGGAATCAAACGAATCTAGAAAGGAATGTAAATTTCATTTCAAAATGTACTGGTAATTCCCAATCATCTTAAAAAAGGTTGACCAATTCGGCCATTTCGTCAGTTTCCAGAATGTTTTTAAACTTGGAAATTGATACCTTCGAGTGCATTTTCAAGTTAGGAATTACAAAACAGCATATATCATCTGAATGGTTTTTTTAATTGTTCCACGACTCTGCAATTCTACCGAGAGTAAATGCATGGAAGTATTGTTTGTACGATGTAAATACCAATATTGTTTTGCAGCTCGACTAAAGCACAATTTTTTTAATTTTTCTTAAACCACCAACTGTTGAGGATACACCTCATTTGTTATGTGCTAACAATTAGCCAGTTTTTTTTTTTTTTTTGCTTGTTCCAGGGTAATGTCCGATACTCAGTACTTCATTTTATTGTGTGTGTGGGTTTATTTTTATTCTTATTTTTTTATTGTATGTGTATTTCGCCTGATAAAAAGGGCTTATATATTATATTTTGCTGGTTTTTTCATTCCTTTTCTTTTTCATCTATCAAGTGAGACTCTCCCAATACTCGAAAAATATTTTCAAACAAAATGTTCAGCAAGTAAAAAAATTACGTGAAGCAAAGTTGATGGTAATGAAGTAAAAATATTGGCATAATCTTGAGGCAAACTTGAAAATTGCCTCGACATTGCCTCAAGATTATCCAGCAATTTTTCATTTTATTACAGCATAATCTTGAGGCAAAGTTGAGGCATTCTCAAGATTGCCTCAAGGACCATGTGAGGCAAAGTTGAGGTTGCCTCATCTTTCCCTTCTCATTCCCTCTGTTTAGACTCATTCACTCACATAGTTTTGTGAATCGACCCGTGATGCGAATTGATGGTGTTGAAGAAAAGCATCTGGTATTGGCATCGATACCTTCTTCGTATCCCAGGGCATCGACTGTGAATGTAACATCCGAGGCGATAACCAGTCCTTTTAAAAGAGACCTTGATGAATCACCATCGAAAATCAGGTCGATGTTTATCAATTTAATTATGTTTCCATAATGGCCTATCTCCAGTTTAAAAAATGGTTCCAAAAAGTCCAGCAAGTGGGTAACTTTCCCACAAAATTTGTTTTTAAATGCGCAATAATCGCGTAAAATGTATTTGATGTTTATCGTGTTGCTGCAGGTAAAGAAAGTCGTGTGAAAATTCAAGTCGTCAACCATCCAATGCTGTTTATAGATTTTTTCAATCTCTGCGACACTAAAACATCCATCGGCGAATGCGAAAAATCAGGGCGATCATTTTAAATGATATTGATTGAATATTTGATACGAGGAATAAAAAAATTATAATGTTTCGAGACTTGATGGGATTTATATACAATTTTTCTTTTGGGCGATGTTGTGTCAAATCGACCGAGATGGGAAATTTTTTATATTTGTTCATTTTACTTTACAACAAAATGATGGTGAATTATAATGGGAAGCTAGCAATTCTATTCCCGAAAGAAAAATCCAATAAAACCAACATGACTCAAGTAGTGGAAATTCATGATAAATGCAAGGACAAAGGTTTGAGAAGAAAATTATAAACCTTAAACCCTCGATGCTGTTAAAAATACTAAATACCAACAGATGTGAAATTGATTACTTATTTGAAGATATAACACCCATGCAGTATTCGGCAGTGCAAATCATCAACAGACTACTCGAACGGGGTAGAAAAGAATGTGAATTTGGGTTTTTATTGTTTAGATGTTTAGTTTTGCAGTAACAAAAAATAATATATTATTTTCATTATGCCTTGGTTATTTTATAAGCAGAGAAAACATTCGAGTGATCTACAATCATCATTCTTTAAAAAGTGACTTGGTTGTTATGGTGATGATACCAACAATGATGATGATGGCGGCAACATCAGCAATGGGTATGATGTGAATGTTGGTACTATCAACAATTTTAATGATGGCCTTGATAGAGATGACAACAGCGAATGAAATTTGACATTTGTTACAAAATTAGTTTACAATAAAAATAAACAATTGAACATGTACATTAAAAGAAATATTGAAGAAAAAGGCATCTTTTATTTTTAGTTCCACAAAATTTCGTCAGAGTGTGTCGTCATCGACATTCCTCCCCCCCCCCCCGGGCAACACCACCGCCAATGCTCCCTCATCCGCCACCTCTTCCCAAAATCCCACTAATTTAGACACACACTGGTAAAATCTCACAGAACTAAACAAGGGTAACACAACTCGTCCAACGTTACATTATTATTCACTTCACATTTACGAGATGGATTTTGAATACTAATTACTTGTATAAGGACCAGACACACACTTGCAAGTTTTCTCTGAACTAAATGGACTTGTATAAACTTTACACTGTCCTGCACTCCTTGCGAGATAAATGAAGTTGAATTCCTCCACTCCTAATTTCAACAACCAATCACATTCCATAATTTCATTTCCCCTTCCTTCCCCTCTTTCAGTTTGCCTATATGGCAGAGAAATTGGGATAAAAGACATCAGTCGATGGCAAAAGCTGGACAGAGTAACATCAACCTTCCTCCTCCCCAGAAGAGAAGAGAAAGAAAATAAGAACAAAAAGATAAGTAAATTAATAAATATACTATATTATATAAGTATAATAATATATTTACTATAATTATTATACTTGCCTTATTCCTTTTGCTCTGGAGTGGAGGAATGTTGATGTTTCTCTTACAGCTCTTGCCATCGACTGAAGTCTTTTTTTCCTGATTTCTCTACCATATAGGCAAACTTTGAAAATGGGCAGGGATGGGAAATGAAATAGTGTACTCTGATTAGTTGTTGATTTCCCCTACCACTTTATTCGACAACCAATCAAATTACACAATTTTATATCCTCATTTTAATTATAGAAAATTCTGTTTGGTTGTATGAAAAATAAACTTGCCAGTGTGTGTCAGGTTATAATTTGTCTTTTTTTCCTTCAGATTTCGCTCCTATATAGGTAAACTGAAAGGTGTGGAAGAGAATCTGAAACAGTGAAATCTGATTTATGTTAATGCATCGATGGCTGGGTGTGAATGCATTGGTTTGCCATTCTGATCGATTGTTGCTGTTTTTTTCTGTGACAAAGTGTGATTGAGTCATTTACACTATGTAAATACTTTTTTTAATTGTCCCTTACAATAGAAACAAATAAAATCTACACATATTGCTTGAATTTTTTTAACATTGCAATTTTCGACCGACTAATCAGCATAAAATATTCTCACTGTGTTTCATCGAATTAGGTTATGATGTCACATTCGTTTATCGACTTGAGTTATGATGTCTTACAAAGGCTGCATTTGTGCAACCTTTGGTTATGATGTCGTACTCGTTCATCGACTTACATTATGACATCACACTCGTTCATAGGATTAATCTATATCCATCAACTTATGTTATGATGTCACATTAATTCATATAATTAATCATATATCTGACAATTTAGGTTATGATACCTCACAACCATAAGATGACAATGAAAATATATTTTTACAAATAAAATATTAATAATTTTTTAAAGAATATATATATATTTTTTCAATGCATGCCTTTATAATAAAGGAGAAAGGCATAACGGGAATGTCGGAAAGCAGAACAAGAACGATTACTCGCACTCGAACTTGAAAAACAAAGCAGAACAGGAATGTCAATGTATTCAGGAACAAGAATGCAAGATTGCCAACATTTTACACACCAACAACAGAATGATGGTCGAAATTGTGGCTCTGTTGGTTTTACCACATCCCATAGCTACATGTAAGCTGGATCATATCGGTGTGTACCATTTCTTTAGCAAACTGGAGGCCAAATACATGTTCAAATCGACATTAAAATTACCGCAATCAAAAACAAAAAACAAAAATAAAGCAAGTCGACCATTTGATAAATCGAATTGTTACCGGTTGGTATTTCATATGGCATCAAATCGACAGTTACAAATCCAGAGAAAACAAAGCAAAAAAAAGATGGCCTTTTTTGTGGAATCTGAAGGTGTACGAAGAGGTGGGCAGCAGCATCAACATCACCAATATCATCAAAGATAAACTAAAATCGAAGCATAATCATTTCAACAATCGATGCTGCGAATTTGATAAGGACAACACATGTATGTTGTTGCTCGAAGGATAAGATGGTGTTGGTATCACAAACACAGAGTTTATCAATTTTGTCGATGCTTGTATTCACGGCATTTCCACGAATCTGGCTCATAATATGGCTAATAAATACGAGCAAATGTTGGTCGACTAAAACAAATACAAAAAGTCCAATAATAGAAACAAATAAAAAAAGATAATGAATAAAAACAAAAAAGCAAGACTATAAATTTGTATATATAATAATAAGTCGAGTAAGATATGTTATTCAGCATGGATAAACTACCGATCCAAGCATTACTTCCAAAATATTCAACTCTGATATCAGCAGCTTGTGATTTATATGCCATTGAAGATATCAAATTAGATCCGGAGAGAACGACATTCACTACCTTTGGATCTTCGATTACTGTATCCCACTGGTCATTTTGGGTACATGATTCCTCGTACATCGACTGGAAAATAAGGACTACAACTTTATGCCAGAGTGTGCAATCTCGATTATCGCGGAGAACTACATGTCTGCGTTTGGAACGTTGCACCGAATGAATTGACCATCAACAAAGGAGACTGCATCACATAATTATAAATTCTTCCATATACACAATCTGTTATTTTCGATAGTCGCGAGTTAGCCGTGGCTCTGAGCGGACATGGTGAAGGACGTTTTGGATCTACTGGATGGTAAATCTCACTGTCAAGCTCTCGACTCGCAAACCCATAGGAAAATGTCAGGTAGAAATGTATTTTTGTTTGATTATATAATTGTTAAACTTACAGAGGATCCCAATTATGACGTAAAGGTATGGTTCAGACCTACATTGGATACCTATTATGATGCAATGATATGTTTCGGACCAAGTTTATACATAGGAGTGGATGATTAAGAAAGCTGTATGAAAATTTTGGATATGAAAAATGCTTTGAAATTCTGGCTCTATTATAATCAGCTATACCCATTTGTTCAATGATCTATGTTTGAAATTAAAAAAAATGGAGCAGCAGTGGCTGTGCAAACACACATTACAAAGAAATTTCGATATTCCCAGGAAAATTATTGTGGTTGATGAAGAAAAGAAATTTATCGACTTTAACGATCTGCATTCTTTGGTTTATTTGTGGGGATACACAAGTATGAAAATGGGATTCCTGTCTGAATAAAGAATAACCAAAATGCAACATTTTTATTTGCATCTACAATAGAATTATTATTATTTCCTACAATCAAAGAAGGTATTGCCGAAAAAATGAAACAAACCATACCAAAGATAGGAAATTACCTAGATAAAGATTGAAAAAAAAATTGGCCGAGGCAATAAACAATATTTTCGTGTCCGAATTTCAAAGGTTCGTTACACATGTAGCTTTCAAGATAGCTGCGATGACTATCGAGAGTGAAGGAAAATATTATCTACCGACATGTAAATGCGAAGAAAGAAATTCTTATGGTTAGTTATGGATGTGATAAATGTTTTCTTACTGCATTAAAATGTTTTGTAATAAAATAAAATAAAACTTTTTATATTACTGCCTACTTTTATAAGGTGTGAAACTTGTCAAATGAAATAGGTTCGTCGAACAAAAATACAAAAAACTGGCATTGGTAAAATAAAAAACAAACACTTGTAAAATTAAAAAAAAAAAAAAACTAGAAATTGCTGCAATATAAAAGTCGAGTAAACAGTATTCTTCAATATAACTAAACAACTGATCCAAGCAGTGTCAAAAGTTGGTATTTCGTTTTGGCTGCAAACAAATGAGGTGAAGGACATTTAGGGTATTCTGGACAGTAAATCTCACTGTCAAGCTCGCCACTCGCGAAACTATAGGAAAATGTCGGGTCTAGATGAATTTTTGTTTGATTATTTAAGTGTTAAACTTACAGAGGATACAGATTATGATGTAATGGTATGTTTTGGATAGTGATCGAAAACAAAAACTTGCCGAAGCCATAAACAATTTTTTCGTGTCCAAATTCCATAGATTTGTTCCACATGTAGCTTCCAAAATTGCTGCAATGACAGTTGAGAACGATAGAAAAAACACTCTGCCGACATGTAAATACATCCACAATCGGGAGTGGTTTAGATTTAGATAAGTGTTTTTTGTATTTGGAATGTTTTGTAATAAAATAAAAATATATAATTCAATTACTGGAATGGTTCAGATAAGTGTTTACTGTATTTTTAATGTTTTGTAATAAAATACAAAAAAAAAGTATTTTTCAATTATAAGGTGCAAACCTGATGTCAGTATCAGTCTAATGTGATGGCCACCTAAAACAATGTGAAGTTAATTATGTCAGCATTAATTTAATTCGATTGCAACCTACAATGACACAACAGTGGCCTAAAATGATGTGAAGGTGGCCTAAAATGACATAAGGATGATGATGCCATAATCCAAGTTGACATATGAGTGTAACATCATATAGGTTATGAGTAACCATCATATAGTCGATGAACGAGACTGATATCCAAGGTGGCACAAAATCCATCTCGTTTGACGTCATAACCAAAGTCATCGAACGAGTGTGACGTCATAACCAAAGTTGATGAACAGGTATAATACCATAACTAAAGTCAACAAACGAGTGTGATTTCATAACCAAAGTCGATGAATGAGCGTGACATCACAACTAAAGTCTACGAACGAGTGTGACATCATAACCAAAGTCAACGAACGTGTGTGATGTCATAATTACAGTCGATGAATTAGTGTGATGTCATAACCAAGACGACGAACGAGTGTGATGTTATAACCCCAGTCGATGAATGAGTGTGGCATCATAACCAAAATGAGTGGAAGGGAGGGTGAATTAAATGGTGTAGTCTGATTTTATGTTGAATAAAGATGGGGGAGGGCGGTTATTGCAACACACATTGGTAAGTTTTCCCCTTGGAACCAAACAAAGCTGTCCATAATTGAAATTTCGTTGCTTGATTATTTTACATAATATTCCCCCTACCACTGTATTCAACAACTTATCAGAATGTTCCCCATTCGATATTCCTTCTCCCACGAACTTTCAAGAACCAATCAGAGAACACTGTTCCATTTCCTCTCTCTTCCCCTGCTTACAGTTTGCCTATATGGTGGAGAAATGGGGGGAAAAGACGTCTGTCGACAGCGAGAGATGGGCAGAGAAACATCAAGCTTTCTCTTCTCCCAGAATAGA
This sequence comes from Dryococelus australis, assembly GCA_029891345.1. Classification (NCBI taxonomy): domain Eukaryota; kingdom Metazoa; phylum Arthropoda; class Insecta; order Phasmatodea; family Phasmatidae; genus Dryococelus; species Dryococelus australis. The sequence continues at coordinate 176,935,212 of CM056995.1, forward strand.
AGAGAGATAAGGTAAGAACAAAATGGTAAGTTATTTAATAAATGTGCCTTATATATAAGGTACACATATATAAGGTACATTTACTATTATTACACTTACCTTATTCCTTTTTCTCAGAAGTGGAGGGAGGAAGGTTGATATTTCTCTGTACATCTCTTGCCATTGACTGATGTCTTTTTTCCAGGTTTCTCCACCATATAGGCAAAATGGAGGGTGGAGAAGGGAGGGGAATGAAACAGTGTTCTCTGATTGGTTGTTAAAGGTTGGAGTGGGTCCCCCCACTCCACTATGATGCAGTTCCGAGAAACTTACAGGTGTGTGTTTCAACTGCTGTGTGTTGTAATCACATCAATGCAGTTCCGAGAAAACCTACAAGCATAAATTACGTTCACTTCAGTGCCATTCAAGGAAAAACTTGCAGGTGTGTGTAGTAATTGATTGAGTGCTATTCCGAGAAAAATTGCAGATGTGTGTAACAATCGACATCCCCCCACTCCTAATTTCAAATAAATCAAGTTGCAGCATTTCACTTGACCTCCCTTCCCTTCCTTCCAGTTTAGCCTATTTGGTGACGAGATCTGGAAAAAAGACATCAGTCGACTGCGAGAAATGGACAGAGAAACATTAGCCTTTCTCCTAGAGCCAAAGTGGAATAAGGAATAAGTATAATGTATACAATATAATATATACTATATATAGTATAGTGTATATACATAGTATGTAGTATATCTACTATATATAATATTTATATTATATAAGGTATATTTACCATTATTATACTTGCTTTATACCTTTTGCTCAGGAGAGGAGGAAAGTGGATGTTTCTCTGGCCATCTCTCGCTGTTAACTGACTTTTTTTTCCAGATTTCTCTGCCATATAGGCAAACTGCAAGGAGGGCAAGGGAGGGTAGGGGAAATTGAGTACTCTGAGTGGTTGTTGATAACTCCTACTGCTAATTTCAACAACCAATCATGTTGCAGCATTTGACTTCCCCTCCCTTCCCCTCCTTTAAGTTTAGCCCATATGGCAGCAAGATCTTAAAAAAAGATGTCATTCGATGGCGATAGATGGACAGAGACACATCAACCTTCCTCTTAGAGCAGAAGTGGAATAAGTAGAGATGTGCAAAATTCACATTATTATTTGGCATTAGGCTGAACTTCGCAGTACTGTATATACTGGAGCCAGTGCCATTTCTCCATTAGCTGCTGCATAGGAGTGAAACCCCACCATTTCTTACTTACCATCATGTGACTGGGGTACACAATTGTGAAGTGTTTATTTATTGGCGCAATTACTCAGGGTATGTCAGATAATGTATTGTCAAATAAGACATTATTTCAAAGGTACACATGTTTGAAGTTTAGCTTGTCCCCAAATAATAACACAAATTTTGCAGGTCTCTAGGAATAAGGAATAACTATAATATATACTATATAATATATATAGTATATGGTATAATTATACTATATAATATATCATATTATATTAATACTTTATAAGGTTTATTTACTATTATTATACTTGCTTTATTCCTTTTACTCTGGCTTGGAGGAAGGTTTATGTTTCTCTATCCATCTCTCGTAATCGACTGACGTTTTCTTCCAGATTTCTCCACCATATAGGCAAACTGCAAGGTGGTGAAGATACGGGAGGGGAAATTGTGTACTCTGATTGGTTATTGATTCCCCGACTCCTAATATCAACAACCAATCATGTTGCAGCATTTCACTTCCCCTCCCATACCCTCCTTCCAGTTTTAGGCTGTATGGTGGCGAGATCTGGAAAAAAGACATAAGTCGACGGCGAGAGATGGACAGAGACATATCAACCTTCATCCTAGAGCAGAAGAGGAATAAGGAATAAGTATATCACATACTACAATATATATTATATATACCATGTATATAGTAGAAATATATATGCTATATACTATATATTATATATACCATATACAATATATATAACATTAGTATTTTATAAGTTATATATACTATTATTATACTTGTTTTATTCCTTTTGCTTTGGAGTGGAGGAAGGCTGATGTCTCTCTGTCCACCTCTCGCCGTCGACTGGAGTTTTTTTTCCAGATTTCTCCGCCATATAGGCAAACTGAAAGTAGGAACAGGGAGGGGAGGGGAAATGGTTTACTGGGATTAGTTGTTGATCCCCAACCCCTTGCTCATCTAATTTCAACAACCAATCCCATAGCAGCATTTCCCTTCCCCTCCCTTCCCCTCCTTCCAGTTTAATATATATGGCATCAATTTCCAAAAATTTTAAATGCAGACAATTCACTATCGCATTTGGAAAAAAAATTAAATGTTTTGCTAGAAGTCATCTGCATTATCTTGTTTGTAAATTATCAAATAAATAAACAATTTTTTAAAAGATTTAAGTTGTCCTTTCCCTATTTTTTTCAATTATACACCTTCTTGGTTCTCATGTTTGAGCACTTCATATTTGTTCACCAAACCAACAAGTTTCTCATTAAACACAGTTTCCCTCGTGAGCCAAAATTTACTCGTGCCATACCAAGGAGACGCAATATTAATTTGCCGGTTATGCATCACATTTATAGCTTTATCTAAAGATCCCATGTATGATTGTTGAAGAAGGGTGTGGAAAATTAAATATTAATGGCTTCCCCGAAGCCCAGTAATGTATTTACAACTACAATTTTTTTTCGTGTCTTTTTTCTCCAGTTTGTCACCATTACTATTTACGAGCGAATCTATGAAATTAATGCAATAATTTGCAGCTGCATAGTTTAATTGAAATGAGTTTGCTTGTCTAATTTCGAAATTATTCAAATTGTTTACCAATCATAAAAAAATTTAAGCATTTGTTGCGAAGTATGCTACAAATCGACAATTTTTTTACATTATCTATATTTGGAATAGTTTTATTAATCATGTTGCATAAAATAATAAAATTAGTATACTTGTCAAAAGCAACGCCACTATTTTTGTATTCATAAAAAAAAAAGTTATTACTGTTTCCATTAACCCTTTTATTTATTTTCCCTTCACTCATAAGATGTTGCGAAATGGTAAGGGAAACATTTGTTTTCTTTTTCAAGTCTTATTAAAATTGGTATACCTTACCATTTTGTAAATATTGACCAATATAATTATATATAAATGACTAACATACGAAAAAAGCACATCGATTATCCCGAATTGGATGTAACTTCTATATATTATTAATTTAAAAATGGCAACTGTCATCAATGCAGCTCATTCACATCCCACAATTCACTGACTTTGAATTTGGTTTTTCACAAGATACTCCTGAAGAGTGTTTGAATATGAAACAAGAAAATAATATGGTGGAAACTTACAATGACTTGACTAGGATAATTTCAATTATATACAATTCGCCAAAGGCCTCAGCGACTAATTTGTGGGATGGTTTCTTATGCACTGATCCACAAAACATTCTAGACAGCATCTGTAACAAATTTTTCGACGATTACAAAAGAATTTTTCGCGAGTAAAATAAACGCATGTGTAAAATCTTATGTAATTGTCGAAGGGTATATAATGAGCAGATTTGTAACTGTGCCTTATTTGAACAACCAGAATTTTGTGTTGAACATTAATGTGTACGGGACTGTGCAGTTATTGCATAGTTCTTTGACTTGCTTCGCTCCCATCCAACCAAAAATCTCCATTCACTGGACACATCTTCCTCCCAAGACTATCTTTTCGAGCTGAATTGTAAAATCCAAATTGTCCAACGACGAGATAACATAAAATATCATTCGTATACTCTATTTAATCTGCAAGAATTTAGATTGTCTGTGTTGCAGCAGCAGTATTTTCAACAAAACGTCATCATGGACGAATGGTCATCAACATTCAAAATAACATTGCCGACATTTGGATGAATAAGGCCAACCACATCCTGCTAACTCTAACATATTCGATTTTAAATATGGGATTCAATCTCCTCGACATGGACTTTTCAGCCTACTCGCAAGATTTGTGCATCCCGAAACTATTTTGTGAAATACATTGCGGACGATGCACGGATAAATAACTGGCCCAATATCGGAATATCTGTGAAAATATGAATATCACACCCAAAGTTTTGAAATTGGGTAAAACCTCCTCCTCTCTCGTCTCATCTTCCCGTGATAAAAATGCTTGTAGTTTTGCAATGAGTGGAAATGCAAAGAATAATATGGAAATCAAGGAAATGCTACTTCAAATGGAAACCCACAGCCAGTATAAAGGGGTGTTTTATTTTTTAAATCAGTTTTTAAACTGTGATGTTTCAAATGAACCTGATATCTGTAATGGTAATAGAGCCAATTCGGATGATGATGATGAGGATAACGGCCTCATTTCATCTCTATTGGTGGGGAAACCCATGTACGAAGAAACTATACAACTGATGAATAATTTCAACATGTTTCAAAGGTTCATGTGTCATTCGTACACAGACACCATTCATCGGCAATTACCAATTCTTTGGGGAAATTGTGGAGTTCGTGTCCGAATCAGGTAAACAAATCTATAACAACAAAAAAAATAAAAAACAAGAAATTTTAACTATAGGTACGATCTTTTTGTTGAACAAAGAACTGAAGAATTGTGTCTATTTCATAGATTATAATAAAATTAGAGATATCGATCGAAAACATGCCATTTTATTATTAAATCTCTAAAGGTACTAGACTACATTTGGTCAGAGAAACATTTTTGCAGGTGAAAATAATTCATCCATTCTTTAAACGATACTATGATAGTCTACCCGAAAACATTGTTCATTAACTGATAAAAATGTATTCCTTTGGAATCATTTTATGATAATGTTGATCAATTCGAATCCAGTGATTTTTTTCAAGACTCGCGAAAGACCTGATGCATCGTTTGCATCGAACGATGCATCAGGTCCCATTAAAAGTAAATGAATCTCATGAAAAATGGCGGTACTTTGGCAGATTTCCAAGGTTTAATTTCATATTTTTTTCGGGTATTTACCAAAAACTCGAGCATACTACACCTCTGTTTGCAACGTGGTGAGCGAACTGAAACATCTAGATCCTGCTTACCAAAAACCCTATAAAATGTCCATGATCACTTCAGGTTATTGGCGAGCGGCTAAACTGAACTACTACAATGCCCAGATCTGATATTTAAGCGACGGAAGTCCATCACCATCTGAAGGGGAAAAAATAAGAATCTACAAATTGACCAAAGTCCAAAAGTCTTGCCTTTGAATAACACAAAAATAATACTCATATATGCGGAAAATGTGCTTGCCGAGTTTCTAAATGACTCGAATGCTCCCTACTCATAGGAAGTGGAATTCATGCGTTTAATGGATTTCCTGTACAAGACAGTTAGACGAAAAAAACAAAAATTTGTCCCTGCCAATGAGTTAAGTTAACGAACTGATTGAAAGTTAAAAAGAAACAAAAACAACAATAATGTGTATTCCTTCTAAGTTTATGCATATGCTGAATGTGTTTGTGAATCATCCATCACATTCTATTTACAAAAACTTGAATAGACTCTTTGTCACCCTATATGAAAAACTCTGTTTAATTTACATTACCTTGAACAAAACAATTACAGGAATTACAGGGAGTGTTGTTTCATGCCTAGCAAAATAATTTTTCGGTGTGTGCAGTGCAGTCGATCCGAGATTAGCTTAAAATGCACTTGGACATGGTAAAAAAAAATGCTCACATTGAATTACGTAAATAAACAAATGTTGAACGATACCAACCTTCTGCAAATTTTACTCAACCAACTCACATATAATTTAAAAAAAAAATTAGAAAAAAGAATTTCTTCTTATTGGCATCTCGATGGTATATAACTGCAGGAACACATCGAACCATATCAATCAACATTTGTCATCCAGAATAGCATCATGTCGACGAGGTGTGATAAACATGGAACATGTGCCCACCAACCTGCCTTCTGTCAAAGTTTTAAATGTGGATACAATTCTCAGTGTCTCGACGTATATGATTTGCCTTTAGAGATGGAGAGATCGTCTTGGCCAAATTCCTCTATGGAGATCGGCGGGCGGCGAGAGGGTGAAGATGGTGATGCGGTGGAAATCAGCAGATGGCAAGAGGGTGAAGTTGGTGATACGATGGAAATCAGTGGACTGCGAGAGGGTGAAGATGGTGATGCTGCAGCCGCTGCCATAAATGTTCCTCCTCTTGTTGTATATGATGAAGTTCACTCGATTTGCATTATTGACTTTCAAGGTTTTAAAATTCTTCAAACATATTACATAAAGGATTCTGCTATTTTCGACATTGAGACAAATTGCACACAACACTAAATTTTTGGACCTCCGTGTAAGCTTACTTGTTTCAGTGACGAGACCAAGTCAGTTATCAGAAATTCGATTGTACATATGCATGGAATACACTTGTATGGGGGGTGGGTACCTTACAAGTGTGTGTTGAGTATAGTGCAAAAAATACTGAGGAATTACATACATATCTATGTTTCAAGTGTGGAAAAATACAAGATTTTGCGCAGTCAATTTCTGCACCCATACCTATTCACCAACTCGATACACGACCTCGAAAACCGTACACCAAATTTTCTAGAGGAGTTGGATGATGCAGTTGACTCGGTACTTTTCTCATGATGTATCACAAACCATGGACTTTGTGTGATGGAAAATGTGTGTATTTTTTAATATATGTTTAATTTTTTAAAAATATACATTTTTAAGGTGTGTTTATTTGTGTGTAATTTTGTATGTTTATTTCGTATATAAGGTCTAATCATGACCCTAAATAAAAGAAAAAATAAACAAATACATTGACACTATTTTGAATTATCAAAAAAAAAAAAAATCCTTCCTTAAACGATGATTCATACTCCACTGAAATATATAATAAACTTTTTTGTTATACACAAGATGGTGAAATATACAATAGTTATTACTAAAATATACTAAAATCGAAAAAAAAAATTGTATATTCAATGTAAAAAACCACATGAAAAGTATATTATTTTAAAAGAAGGAATCAATCAAATCTCGTTTATAGATTTTGTTCTTTTTCTCTTGAGTAAAATTATAGACCAAGTGGTTCTCGACGATCGGGATTAACGCCAGTTTATAATAAACCGGTTTATTTTGGCAGGGACTCTATTTCTAGATAATTTTCCAAGGACAGAAACCTTATTTCAACAAACACTGATAAACCTTCGTCGTGGGGAGGAGATTTCGACTTAATTTACGACATTTCGAATAATTCGCCAATTTATGTGTTTATCGTTTATCACTTTACAAACTCCATTCTCGATGTGTTTGTACAAGGTTTAAAGAATATTGACGAAACTTTTAATGATGTGGAAAAATGAGATTATTGAATGAGATGGTGAACCCTATTGATTATTTCGAAGTTTCGAAAAATACTGCTACGATCGGGGAAGGACGAAGGTGACAAAACTCGAAACTATTTTCATGCAGAAAACGACCACGTCTTAGTTCTGTTCGATCCGAACACAGCCGAGATAGAAGCAAATTATGGCAATAATGGTAAAGATGATGGTGATTACGATAGCAAAGATGAATGCATGTTACACAATTGGGAGAATTTTAACAAAGTCACAGTATCGGCCATTGTTCACCACGAAGATTATGTCGATGAGAATGAGCCACTCGAAATTAGCGAATTAAATGAACCTGAAACCGAAGTAATTCTTTCTGATGAACCGGAAAATACCGCTAATAAATCCACAATGGTACTGGTGGAACTGAATTCAGACAGAACCGAGCCTGAAACCACATTCTTGGAAATTGAAAAGCCAACAACCCCGCCCGTCGAAATATATTTCAGTGAAAGCGAATTGGAAACCGAAATCGAAAGCGAGGAAGTAGTAGCACGGCTATCACTTGAAGAAAGTACTTTGGATGAACCTGTGTTGGAGGAATCTAGCGAAATGGAAACTAATCTCAAAGAACCTAAAGAATCGGCGGGGGTGGAAATGTATTCGGACGAAATTAAAACTGAAATCGAGCTTTTCGAAAAAGGCGAAAATAATAATATTCGAAAAATATGTAGGGATAAATTTCTGGTATATTTAGTCTGTTTGACAGAAAACACCTTGGTTGACTGCATGGAAAAAAAGCTCTACTGAAAAATTATATTTAAATTTGTTGTGTTTGCACTTTTCTTACCGTGGCTACGCTTGCATACATGCATCGCATTGGATGATTCCCGAAAACTATGGCGATCGAGTCGAGCATAAAAAATTTACAAATACTGGCATTTTTCACAAGATGGTCGATTGTTTATCACTACCGTTTCGCTGTATCGATTCGACAGATTTTCAAGTTTTGTGTGAGCTATCAAAGTTGAATTTCTATTGTGATGAAAACAAATGTAATACACGAATAAAAGCAACACCTGCTGCAGTAACAACAGCAACAACAATAACCCAACAATTGCCCAGAACCTCTTCCCATCGCACAAGCATTGTTCTGTGTGATTCCAAACATGGAATAGTCAGAGTGTTGAAAATCACTAATCCTTTGGAGAATGAATGGGCGTGTATCTCGACTTACCCACTCGTGTGGAACGATGACGGGACTCAGACTCCATACACCTGCAAGGATGGAATCATCACGAGCGATCTGACTATGTCCAGTATTAAATTAAATGATTGTAAATGCAGGGCCGATATGATATTGGGTGTTTTCGAATTTCAACAGCATGTACCGAGATGTTTCCCATCAACCCACGACAATTTCCTGGCAAACTTTCATGAAATTCAAAATATCAACAATAACAATAATTCAAAAGATACATGTATTTATATATTTTTTTGTTATTATTGTGGATAACCGGGGTCGTTGCAGTTTTAAATTATTTTTTCACAGAGGTGCGATACATTATACTGGAAATTTACAAGAGAAGCGAAAATGATTTTCCTATTAAATTTCGAGTATTATTTTTCACAATGCCATTGCATTTCAATAAACTATCAACTTTGAAAAGCACACAAATAATTTTCCAGGTGTTAAATCGACAATTTGAAACTGAAATCTTTATGTATGGGAATAGAGATGATTCCAACATCGGCATTATTCAATTCACCAGCCTCAACAATGAATATTTGACCCTCATTGTGTAGCATATCCAAACTCCAATGGATATTTTTTTCCATGATATCTGCCAATTTTAAAATCAGCAACTAAAACAGAAGCTAGATTAATAATTTTCAACAGCTTATGTTTTACTTCTGGCCTTTTTCTACTCACTACTACTTTTTTTTGTCCTCTTTACTAGAGTCGCTTGAAGACCCTGAACACCCACCACTACTGATGGCACTACTTCGTGTTTTCCTTTTTAAACTAAATTTCCGCACTTCCTTTATATAAAAGTTTTGTTCTTCTTTTATACCAAACCTTTTCTCTTCTTACATATAAGACATTTGTTCTTCCTTTTCATCTTAATCAGTGTAATGTACCTCTCCTTCTTCATCACCAGTGTCACCATCAGAATTCCATGTTGAACACCGTGCTTGTTGTTCATAAAGTCTCCAGCCATCTCTCGAAGTGTGTAGCATGGGTTCAGCTTCAAGTTCACAATTCGAAGGCTGTAGTTGATGCTCCTTAGGTTTAGTTCCAAGTTCATTAAACATCTTGTTGAAATACTACCTCATCGCTGGAAATAGTCAAGGTAGTTATCATTTCGAAACTACTCGCAGTCACTTCAACTGCACAAATGACTGCTCTGTGATTTCCGATGCCTATATATACGAGAGTGCGAAAAAATTTTTCTATAAGACAAAAAAAAAAAAACAACCATATCATGTATGGAATTGCTAATTTATTTTTTTTCGTCATTTCTAAAACCCAAGTTTGCCAAAGAGCTCGTGACATCACACAAATGTTATTTTTATTTTTCCAGTATTATACGCATTATGTAACACTGAATTCTTATTGCAACACATTGAAGATTCCGATGGAACTTTTTTTATTGGCAATTGAATGTTTATTACATCCATTGCGTAATAATGGAAAAAAGTGGAAATTTTAAACACAATTAAAGATGAATACGTTCGTCATCCAAAAGATGTACGAAAAAAAAATCCCTATGGTGGTGAACGTTCTCAACAAGCAGTCGGCCTTCGATGTGACCATACCCGAATATGGCGAAACTTTAATGACTCCCGAAATGCATAGGGAGTGGAGAGGTTCTAAATCGGCTTTGATGTGGATATGGTTGCATTTAATGTTGGCTGGCGAAAATAATCGCAATAGAAATTATAGTTACACCAATTTTTATCAGAATTTACTCGGAAAATCGGATTTTTATCCTGTGTTCCATGTGTTTCGATGGATATGGAAACAAAGAATCAATGCTTAAGATACTTGTGGAAAATAATTACCGCTAGATTATATAATGGTATTAATTCATTCGAGCATCGAAGATGAGAAAAATATTTCACAGATATATAGAGCCTGGATTTTTGCAATAATGAAGAAAATTAGCCTCATGTAAATATGTAAAAAGTTATTTACTAATTTCGATCAGAAACGATCGATTACGATTACAAGGATTAATGCACGAAAAAGACTAGGGTAATTTAATTTTTGTCACGGCAATGCGAAAAGACAGTTTTCGAAAAATAATATTGAGATGAATTGCTAATGTGATTAATACCTGAAATGCGCAAACGAAACAATGAGAATTGGCGACCAATTACCCAGGATAATAGAGAACGTTTATCATAGCACTTATTGTATTATTTTGGAAAAGGTTCGTTTCTCAGCAGCTTAAAAATTGCCAACGTAACCTGCATATATGATGAAAATTGTAATCACGAATATATTTGCAATAAATAGAAACGCTCATTTTTTCATGGCCTATTGTTGTATCATTTCCTCCCCACCTTATGCAAAAAAAATAATTAAAAAAGGATTTTTTTACCAGCATAGCATTGTATATAAAATTAAAAATAAATTGTTTTTCTTCCAGTCAAACACAATTCGATGTAGTTGGACGAGGCCAAGAAATGCTTGCGGAATAATCTCGACCGTTTTTATTCGGCATTTCTGGCGAGAGAATACAGCCCAAATTTGTTCCTGTATACCGCTTCGATCAACATTTTTGTCTGGTTTTTGTTTGTAAGTTTTCTGATGTACATCTTATTTCGCGGAAAAAGAATATTGACTTGAGTAAAAAGGAGCGGGAACATATTGGGAAAATTACAAACACATTGAGGAAATTGACCAAGTAACTGTCGATGCGAACCTGGATCGCATAGTAATACAACTCATCGGCTGGTATGACACCAAATACGATCAAAACAAAATCAGCTCCATTGTCGGATCCAGTGAACTCGGTAAAATCACCCTGCAGGAAATTTCACCTTTTGGTTACGATACTTTGCTAAAGTGTATGTTTGCTCATTGGTGGGCAAAAAACAATGCGGAGCAGAGTACGATTGTGGACTGGTTGCACAAAAAATAGTTTGGCTAACCAATGCATAATCTTGGACTACGACGTCGACAAGGAACACAATTTCAACTCCTACAAAGAGAACCTCATTTGGCACGATTCTGTGATCGAGTTTGTCGAGAATGTTACTGAAGCCGCATTCCCATTTTACGTCAAGGTGTGTCTGGTGACAGATCGGCCCAAAAAGGCCAACTTTCCTCCAATTCTATCCATAGTTATGGATTGTTAGTGCAATGTATTTTTTTGCCATCTTTCTCACTTCTACTCGCAATCGAATGAGGAGTTGGCTTTCAAGTTTGTGTTGGACAGAACAGTATTACTTGCCCACCGTCCGAGATCACGTTCCCAAATGGTTGAGCATGTATGATCATTTCAAAAAACTAATTCCCATCAATATATAGACTCTTAAGGATATATAGACTCTTTTACAACCCCGTCAAGGAGGGTGAAGCCATAGTAGTTTCAATAACTTGCAGTTCATTATGAGAAGTTATGACTGTAGGGTGCAAATGGGAAATTACATTGGTGGTTATTGCAAGGAAGGTTGGGTAAAGTCATCCATCGGATCGACCGAGTGCCAGTTTGGATTTGAATATGTCGCTGCGTATTTTGTTGTGTATGTTGCTGGAGAAATTACTCACAAAATTGAAAGTCTAAGTGGAAGTGATGATGAGAGTGTAATTACCAAGATGTACAAATTGTATAGAATCAGCACGATCGAGACGAATTTTTCAGTTTTAGGCCAACCAGTTGGAGAACACTTTGTTTAACGTGGAAAAACTAGACATTTCATCCGATGTCATCATTTCCAAGTACGTATGTGGAAGTGCCGAACATCAGGTTCCTTTTTACAATCGCAAATTTTACCCCTTTAGTAAAATTCAATTGTATGCTATTGATCATTATGAGAAGGCAATAAGACAACCTGACATTGACTTTGATCATTACAAGGAACATTTCATGCATGCTTTCTTAGATGGTTTATTCGCTCAAGATTCGAATTTTCTTACGTGGCCTATACTTTCTACATGTGTTATTGCAAAGCAAATAATATCGAAATTAAAAACATAAACATCATTGTTGAAGTAAATTAATGGCGGAAGAAGCAGATTTTGGGTAAGCAACAATAGCGATGGTAAGATCAGCATAAACATAAATATTTCAAAAATAGTTCGAAACGAAGTAGAGATGACGAATATGGCAATAAATGTGAATATGGTGGTGATGAAGACTATCCTCCATGAAAACAGTCATGTGTACCTTCATCATTGGATACCTTTAAAGAAAATTACAACTGGTTCGTCTTTATTTTACAGAGATGGTTAATCGTGGTTATGTGACTGGAATGTTATGACTGCTTGTTTGCTATGTCGACAATAAAATATAAATAAAGTTGTTCAGATATGTGTTCAAGTTTTTCAACCCAAACCGGTACACAAAGTACATCTTGAGTAGTTTGTGTACCCACAAAAATGTAATCAATCACTTGTACTTGGGATTCTACGATACCGACGTTCTTTAATTTTACTTTTGTCTTTATGTGAAGGACCTCTCGACTGGACAAACCTGTTCAACGTGTACAAATACGTCACATTTGGCTTATCCAATAGTCGAGATGGTTGTGGTGACAATGGGGATTCGTCCTCGAATAAAAAAAATAAATTGTCATCAGGGACATCTTGTAAGGCGACTAATTTCTTCTTTTCGGACATTTTATTGACGAGGCGATGTGGCAACTTGGTGTTATTGTTTGGCAATGGAAAGTTTTCGATTGTTTTCGAAAGCATGTTGTCATTTAGTCTCGAAATACAAGAGTACGAGGCAGATCTCGACCATCTAGGTTACCAAGTCTTTAGCGATGGGTATATGTTTAACCCATTACTAAATGTATTTGATACAATTTTGCCTTCCCTGGCATGTCTGGTGGCTATCAAGCACCATTACGACATTGCAAAACCGATAATTACCCTGGTCCATTTCCCTCACATAGAAGACCTGTGTTTTGACATCTACCTTAAATTACCACATTTTTTTTTATCGTGGTTGGAATATAACAAGTTGATGGTGATGTTACTCTGCCCGATATTTTCAAACATAGTGGCTAGGCAGTTTGCATTAATCGAACCTGACTTCAAACCCCTCGACTACATCAATGAAAATTTTGTGCTTACATTAAATGATTTGGCTCTAAATTACAAATGGCCTCCAACACTTGTAGAAAATTTAAAGCTTATTACCGTCACCAAAATAGTGATTACCTTCAAGATGTTTACGTACTTGGTATATATTTTAACTCAGAATACACAGTGAACCTGAAACAAGTTACTAAATTTATACATTCGATTTTTGGACAACATATGCCGAAACTACTTTGTTTGGCCAACTTATTTTTCGACTCGAAAATCATTCTTCAGTTTTGTGATTTTTTAAATGATGGCAGAATAAACAAAAGTGAGGTTGGTGGTAGAGGAGACTCGGACAATGAACACGATTGTAGTATGGAAATTGACGATGATGATGAAGAATGACCCCACCATTCAACACTTGGCAATATATGAATACTTCATAAGTAACAATTGAGTAATCTGTGAGTGTAATATGAAAACAATGCATTGCAGAGGAAAATGCAAAACAAACTGAAAAAATGTGGCTCCAGCTTCCTTGCCGATATATGCTGTGTTGTCACAGCCAGCTCGCCCTGAGTCCAATTTTCGATAATCGTCATCGTCAAGTGCGATGTCCACAATGGGTGATGAAAATGAGCTGCTCAATGAGGGTTGTTTCGGATTTGTGGTGCAAAGCTTGAAGTTTTGAGATGAAGGGCAAGTCGAATTGTCCATTGAGCTGACCAAGTTCGAGGATGGATACGTATGTAATCCATTTGTCATCTTTTTGTGGTTGTTGTGTATGGGGTTTCACAATTCCTTTGCAGATGGACCTTTTTTTTTCGATATTTAAGTGAAAATTGCTTCGAAATTTATGATATGAAACAACTTGTTATCGAACACATTGGCCAACCTGTGTACATGAATCACACTAAGGACCTTGTTAATTTACTGCGCTCATTTTGTGGAAATTCGCGAGTTCACCCTCCTGTTCACATTGAGCCAAAGATTGAGTGGCACCATCTCAAAAAATTTACAATTGGTATAAACGCTTGAACATCTACCCAAGACAGTACCAAACCATATCCAAAGAGGTCTTGTTACTCACCAAGTACTTGGATCATGTGTATATTGTATTTGCATCCATGATTTTATATGGCGAATTAAACATGGATTTAATAGTCACTCTAATGAAGTTTATGGCATCTTTAATTTCCGAGGTAACCAGTTGCGGAATTCCCTGGTACTTTACAGTAAGACTGGTGTGGGAAAATATATAATTTCAGATATTCTTTTGAAGCTACACAACATGGATATCCCAAGCCACCTGGCATTGAATTCGGCCAAGATCCCACACAACAATTTTGATCCCCTATCAGTTTCCCTGAGTCATAACATGTGTGTATGCCTCGACGAGTTGGACTTGTTCAATGCCAGCTGTTCAAAGTGTTTTATAACACAGGATGTATGCCCACCAGGTTCATATACTCAAACAAGTTGGTCGAATTACCAATAACTGCTAAACCTATAATTACTAGACAGAAAATACTTTTGATGATGGACATGGCAATGATGGGTCGATAAAAAGTTTCCAATATGTTCAGTTCAATCCCAATAACCAGCTAGTAAATTGCTTGCTCGACAAGGTGGAACTTGGTAATCACAACAAAGCAACTCCTCTATTGGGCGGCATATTATTGACTCGATGTGTACCGAAATTTACACCAGGACAAAATATTTTGGGAATTCACCTTCTCAATACGATGTTACTCATCAACTTGTTTTTTTTTTTTTTTTTACAAAACAAAGAGGGCAGATTCATGACCAAGCCCTTGTATGTTGATGCAAAATATTAAGAATGCATGTTGAATTCACACATCACTTCGAAATTCTTTCTGATGGTAAAGGTATGTGTGGCTAAAAAAAAGTTGTCAGAAAGGCAATCAAAGGAATTTACAAAAACATGGTATGAAAATAATAAAAGTTTGTTTCCCGGAACCAAATTTTATGATTTTTACCAGGAAGTTTGTGATGAACTAGAGAAATATTTTGATAAATGTGATAGAACCTACAATATTCTATTGTCTCTTCCAAAAAAGTAATGCTTTAGTAAATAAAAAAAATAAAATAATAATTTGATTTCATAATATTCCGATTTCCTGTATATTCTTGCCAATGAGTGGCTAGTTATTGGCAGAACTCTGTTTGCACACCCAGACACACACACATTTATTTGTCAGCCCAACACCAAGCAGAGTAAATAATGTACATGATTTTTATCGCCCTGATCAGGTTTTCATAGTAAACTTTATTTATATATTCCAAAACTCAAGCCAAAAATAGTCACATATCTATTCAACCTTATTATACTAATATAACCAGATTTTTTATACCAACACTCTTTGTAGAGGTGGTTACCAATACCATCATCTGGTACAAGTACCATAATCGAAATTATGGTGAGCATACAAAGCAATCTACTCAAGCTTAATGTATTGATATGCCTAGATTTTTTGGACACAACGACCTTTGCAGAGTCGTATAACATGTCAAGTCTGGTACAAGTACCATCATAGTGGTAAATGGGTGTACGAAGCAAGCTGTTCTCCAGCAAGTATATATATATTTTAAATATATAAATTAAGTATTGCTTTAGTTATATGTTTGTGGGTAATAAAAATATAATGCAAATGTTTGCATTACTTGGAGTTAATATAAAGGAATATTTATTATTATACTTTCCCCTTTCCTGCTGCCCTGGTAGAAAGAGTGATGTTGCATGTTCAGCTCTTGTCGTTGACTGATATCCTTTTTTTCAGATTTTGCTGCAATACAAGCTAAACTGTAAGGAGGGAAAGTGAGGGGAAATTGAATACAGTACTCTGAATAGTTGTTAATAGTAGGAGTGTGGAGGTGACAAAACCTTTTAAAATCATTGGTTTGGATTATGACATCACATGAAAGTGTGTGTTGTAACCATAGTTGTTTACTTTCGAGAAATATTACAATTGTGTGTGTTGTAACAACTGTTGTTCACTTTCAGTAAAAACTACAAACATGAATTGTAATCACCATTGTTTAATTCCAAGAAAAGTGTTGAGTGCAGTTGAATTCCCCCACTCATAATTTTAACAACCAATCACATTGCAGAATTTTATTCCCCCTTCCATTCCCTCTTCAAAGTTTACCTATATGGTAGAGAAATCTGGAAAAAAGACTTCATTTGATTCCGAGAGTTGGACAGAGAAACATAAATCATCGTCCACTCCAGAGCAAAAGGAATAAGGCAAAAAATAATAAAAATAGTACATATGCATTATAAAATATTAGTATTTTATAAGATATATAATATATACATTATATACTATAGAGATTATAACATATATATATAGCTTATAAAAATAATATTTTGTAAGGTACATTTATTAATATACTTGTCTTATTCCTTTTACTATGAGGTGGAGGAAGGTTGGCATTTCTCTGTCTAGCTATTGCCATCTACTGAAGTCTTTTTTCAAGATCTCTATGCCATATAGGCAAACTTTAAAGAGGGGAAATGAAGTGAAATGAAATAGTGCATTCTGATTGGTTGTTGAAAGTCTTAGTGGGGGGAGGAATGTCGAACACAACACACTCTGGTCAAGTCTTGCAGAAATAAACAAGGGTGAACACAACTTGTCCAAAGTTGCATTATTATTCACTTCACATTTACAAGATGAATTTTGAATACTAATTACTTGTATAAGGACCAGAATGCACTTGCAAGTTTTCTTTAAACTAAACAGACTTGTATAGACTTTACATTGTCCCCCACTGCATGCGAGATAAATTAAGTTAAATTCCATCCTCTCCTAATTTGAACAACCAATCACATAGCAGCGCTCCAATTCCCCTACCTTCCCTTTTTCAAAGTTTGCCCACATGGTAGAGAAATCTGGAAAAATACTTCAATCAATGACACATCAGAGAAACATCAACCTTCCTCCACTTCTGAATAAAAGGAATAAAACAAGTATAATAAAAATAGTAAATATACCCTATAAGACATTAGTATTTTATAATATATATAATATATATTTATTATTATACTTACTCCTTTCATTCTGCTGTGGGAGAAATAGTGATGTTTCTATGTTCAGCTCTCGATATCGACTGACATACTTTTCCCAGATTTCACCACCATATAACCCAAGCAGGAATGTGGGGAAGAGAGGGGAAATTAAGTATGACAACATGATTCGGTGTTGAAAGTAAGAGCAGGTGGAGAGAATTATCGATGGTGGAGTATCCTGGTATAATCCTAAACAAATTTAACCATGGTCCCTTTATTAATATTCAAACTTTTTCTTACCATATCAGCCTTGAATACTAATTACCTGTATAGCACCCAGTAGATAAGTTTGTTTAGTTCCATGAGATTTTGCCACGGTACTCCACAATCGACAATTCTCTCCTCCCTTTTTGTTCTTTACTCATCAACCATTGTACACCACAATCTCACTGGTGTTAGTTACTGTGCACTAAAATAATGCCCTAAAAATGTCCCATGCTACCTCTGCATTGCAGACTGCCAGTTTATTTGGCTGGAAATGTCCGGTGCAGGTGTATGTCTCCTTCATGTATTCTTTGCACAGTCGTTTTCCTTGTATAATGTGAGGAAACCCTTGTGATACACATTGCTGGTGTATGGTTGTGCAATTGCCATTGGTGTTAGTTGGTGATGAGGGCACCAGCACATTATGACATTACTTCCTACAATAGACAATTACAACCAATTCTTAAAGCAGAGTAAATGGGACCTTACAAAAATGAATAGTTGTATTTATGAAGCCTATTTGCATATAAAGGCATCCACGTATTTACGCCACAGTATGTCTGGACATTTATAATCAATATTGACCACATGTGACCATGCAAACATTAAATATTTGTATTATTGAAGCATTTTTACATATTAAAGTTATCCATATCTTTGTACTACAGTATGTTTGGACATTTATAATCAATTTTGACAACATGGGACCATGCAAACATGAAATGTTTGTATTATTGAAGGGGTTTTATACATTGAAATTATCCACATATTTGCACCATTGTATTTCTGGATATCTATAATCAATATTGACCACATGCGACCTTGCAAACATAAAATATTTGCAATATTTAAGTATTTTGCACATTAAAATTTTATATGTATTTACATTGCAGTGTGTCTGAATGTTTATAGTCAATTTTTACCAGGCAAGACTCTGTAAACATAAAATATTTGTATTATTGAAGGGTTTTTATACATTAAAGTTATCCATGTATTTGTACCACTGTATGTCATGATGTTTATAATCAATATTGACCACATGCGACCTTGCAAAAATATAATATTTGTAATACTGAAGTATTTTTACACAAAATAAAATGGTCCATATATTAACACCACAGCATGTTTGGACATTTATAATCAATATTGACCACGTGGGACCTTTCAAACATGAAATATTTGTATTATTGAAGGCCAAACATACTGATGTCCAGACACATGGGTAATTTTAAATTGTAAAAAGTACTGTAAGAATACAAATATTTCATGTTTGCAAGGTCCCATGTGGACCTCATTAATTATTAAAGTTCGAACTTACTGATGTCCCAGCATGTGGGTAGTTTTAAAATGTATAAATATGTTAGGTCCAATGTGGATAACTTTAATTAATGTTGTCCACATGGGAGTTTAAATATTAAATTAATTTACTTTTATATAATAATCTTTAAAATAAACTTAAAAATGGGATTTCGCTCACTGCTACTTACCGACAACATGATGTGGCACCTATAACCCAAAAGCTCTGACGGCTGACCTGTTCTCTTGAGTAGAGGGACAGGCTATGCCTTTGGGAGGCTTTCCTCCCAGCACCAGAGCCTCGTCCAAGGATGTATTATTTCAGTAAATAAGTTGCCTTATATTTAGGGGAAATAAAAATAACCAGAGATTTAATTAATATATACAATGTTTTATAAACAATATTTTAACAATATAATTGGTTCGAATAAACAAAATACTACTTAACAAATAAAATGCATCTAAATATATTTTATATTATTAAAAAATTAAAGTTGTATTTGTATTATATTATATTATATTTAGAACATCTTTGGTACTATCTCTTGGAGAATATATGATGCTTCTTATAGTCAAATATTAGCAAAGAAACATTTTACTACTCATCAATGTTGCCAACATAGAAAGAAGTGATTTCGCTGCAGTTATAAAATTCCTTCGTGCACAATTTTTTAAATACTTTTTTTACTATAATTCTTTGGAAAAATGTGCCTGGCCTAAATAACTAAGTTCGTTAAACCAGAAATGTAATTAATCTTGGAAAAACAAAGAAAATGGTAAATAAATAGGCCTACAAACTTTTTTTAATAACCTAGAATATAAACTCCAGAAACTTACCAGTCAAACAACATACGCATATTAATGCCAAAATCGCGATGTTGAGAAATAAAAATCTGAACATTTTTTGAATAATATAGATTAACAGTGGTCACATAATTCAAATAAATATTGATCCATAACTTATTGAAAATGTATTTACACCTAAGAAAGAAAACTTCATTCTGCCCTGAATAATAATAATAATGGCCTTATAGTGGCAAGTTATAAAGTCTCTTCATTGTCAGAATAACAACAGGGTTATATAACCCCTTATATTATAATAAATTTATAGAGTATATTATATATAGAACTAAATGAAATGGTCTCTTGTGTTTATTAATTTACAATAATTTATAGATTAACTATAAAAAGGATGGGATATTTTATAGACATCAACAAATACATTAAATGAATTCTTGTAAAGATATCTTCTGTGTTTACAAGTAAAAAATATAATTTAATTGATTAAATGCTTTGTACTTACACACCTTGTGCTATCTCTTGGCAAACAATTAGTTAAAATAATGAAAATATATTTTTCTTTCTTCCACTTTAAGAAGAATTTTCAAAAAGCAAACTTATTTTAACTTGAGTAGAATTAACAAATTTATCTTCATAATGAAATGTGCTTTAAAACCAAATAAATAATCTTAAATATATTTCAATAATCTCACAATAACATCAGTGACAAAGGACAATTTAACTAGGTAAATGTGAAGGAAATAATCATCATCATGCAAAATGTCAGATTGTGCCCGCTTGTTAAAATTATTTGGTTATTTCAAAGACTTACATTTACTGATAAGTTGACAAATTTATGCTCTTTTCTGGCAATCACATTACATGCACTTTTTCAGTTTTCAATATTCACCAGCCGGGGGGGGATTTATTCTAAGTTATTTGTTTTGTTTCTTCTCGACAAAATTATTTGTTATTACTCGAATACTCGTTACTAATGAAATAAGCTATTCTAAGCATATTCTAGTGTTTGTTTGATATCACTATATTCAATAAGAAGCTCGAAACGAAAACAAAACCCTTTTAGGCCTTTGTTGCTAAGGTTTATTATAAAAACTTGGCTAGTGTGTGAAACCAATTTTTTTTTTAGACTATGTGCCTTTAGGTATTATACGAACACAAAAATACATTTCAGAAAACTATTTTAAAAGTACCTATTAAACTTTTCGTTTTAGTTTGTGAATTATCTAAGCAGTAGTGTAAGCTGGCTAACATGAGGAATTTATTTGTTTATTATAGTTGATTATAATGAAATAAAAGATCATAAAACTAATTTATTTCTAAAAATAATTTCAGTAATGAAGTTCATAAATCACCTAATAGGTAGTGCTAAACTCTAAATAATTCTTGGTAGTTTATTACCAAAATACATTGTCTTGAAAATAATTGAGTGGAAATTTACATTTTGATATAAATACAATCCACAAGACACATGACAGTGTCTAGTTTGTTGTTCACTGCTTAATTTTTAATCTCTTTATTATAAATAACAGAGGACAATGCTTGTTTGTAAATAGCTTGCAGAAAAAAAACAGCAAAATATTTATTGAAAAAAATCTTCAGGTATGTAACAAACCACAGTTATGTGTGCTCTCTCTTGTCAGTGTGCATGTAAATTTATTTCAACTCAGTGCAAATGAAATTAACACATATTTATGTGTAATACAGCATATGTTCAACAAAGTTATAAAATAGTATAATGTCGTCAACAAATTTGATACACTTGATGATGCGAAAATTCCATATTTTAATTTAGGGTTTCGTAAACCAGAAAAAAAAAATGCATTAAAAGTCGCATTTATTTTTCTTACATTTACATATACAATACACTACAATTTACAATAACATTCCTTTTCACGATTATATATATGTAGTGTTTTTTTACAGTGTTATTCCTCCATTATACATGTTTATGAGAATGTATTTTCCTTCTGTCGAATTGGTACAGATACACTTATTGTCTTGTGTTTCTAGACTTTTCCACAGAATAGCAAATATTGGTAATAAGATTTACATGATGTCCATGGTCAAAAAACTTTTTAGATAAGAGGAAGAAAAAGTATGGCAAAGAAAATACACTTTCATCATCCATTGAAATAACTTTTTACCCTTGCCATTGGAATTTACCAGATCCGAAATATAGTCCCTTCTCTTGGTACAAATTAATTCTTCTTTGATGACCTACTTCTGCTGCACCGAAAATGGAAGATCATCGATTGCCTTCATCGTGGATGAATCTTCTGTTGTAGTTGATGTCGGCAAACAAAATGGCAATTTCTTCGCATATATATTTGTTGAGCAAAATAGCAAAACTGCTGCAAAGAACATCTTTGATCTTGTTGGTGCCATTCTTCTCTCTCCACTTCATGCTTTGTTATGCCGGCTACTGAAACTATTCATATATTTATAGCTGGAAGTGTGTTACAAATAAAGAAAACACCATAAGCTGTCTTTTTATATTATTATTTTAACATGCTCTTCAATTCGGCGGCAATAGTTTTAAACTGTTTTATTCGGTTTTCATCATGTTTTAACAGATTCGAAATGTTAAATTTATTGGAATAAGCGGCCAAAGATTTTTTTTAATGACTTAAATGGGTTCACAGTCTCGCCATAGCACCACATCGGTTGAGTCTTCCAGCACACACAAGTCTATTGTTGTTTGCCAAATTTGAATGTCTGAATCGTAATTTGCATCCCATGAATTCGATTTTGACATTGTTTTCTCACCATATAAAGAAATGCTATCAAAATTTAAAATGAAAATGTTATTGTCAAGTATGTATTGCATTGTAAATGATGATGGCAAATATTTAATGTGATTGGCAATTACGATGTTATAAGATAAAATGTTTCTTTTTTCGTAAAATTTAACCAATTGTGGTGGATACAGTTGGTTAATATGAGAATTACCCCTATGTCTACTTGCCGATTTCGTACATGTATCGAACGAGGCGTAATAATCTTTCCATTCACCCACAGGATCTCTACATTCAACCAGTTGTTGTTCATGGCATGAAAAGTTTATTTTTTTACTTACAAGAAGCTATATAGGTTACCATTGATAAAAAAAGTAAAAAAAAAAACAATAAAAAGAAGACATATAGAGAGGGGGTGGGAAAAAATCCCCTACAGTGCCAGGTATAAAAGACTGTGTATTGTTGCTAATACTACCACAGTTCCCGAGGCACTCATACCTCGAACTTCAAAGAGTCAACACAGTCTACTATGTCTGCAAATATGGATTCAAAATGACATGCTAGTAAAGACTATATAACAGAGTTTATTCACATATATGAAAAATATGAAGCTCTTTGCAACAGAGATAAACAGGTGTATAAAAGAGCAAATACAAGGTATAAGGAATTTCGAGAATTACTTGCATTTACCATCGAGTATGGAGAACATGGTGTAGACAAATACAACATTAGTATAGGGATAAAGTCTTTATGGGATTCCTACATAAGGGAGTGGAAGATGGTAAAATATGCAAAGAAGAATGGTTGAGATTGTGAACCAATGCTGTGGTACTTTAATCTGATGAAGTTCAGCCAATCTAAGGAATGGGGAGAGATGCATTAGACCCTGATGTTTTTGGGGGGGAGGGAGATGTTGTGAACAACACATCCATCAAACATTGAATGATGAATGACAATGCCATCCTTTTTCTCATGTCTGTCAATGATGGGGTAGTGGACAGCGCCGTCAACACATCTGTCAACAGTAGGATTGGTGAAACTGCAGTCAATATATCAATCAATGGTGAGGTTGGTGACACTACAGTCGATACATCAGTTAACGATGATTTTGGTGACATTGCAGTCGATACATCAATCAATGAAAAGGTTGGTGACAACACAATCGACTTGTTCCTCAACAGCAAGGCTTGGACAATGTAGCCAATACGTTCAACATTGAGGTTGAGATCAATGCAGTCGACACAACCAACACACCCGTCAATCGCAAATCGGACACATCTATTAGTGATGCAATCAATATGTCTATCAATTGTGAGGTTTTTAACATATCTGTTTTTTGTTGTGAAATTGAAAGAAAAAATCTCATACTAATGGAACCTTAACAGAGGAGTTACTAAAAATAAATTATAAACCATTTAGTAGATGTGGGTTTGTCTAAAGGGTGGTCAAGTCGAGCCACATGTAGTGTTGTACTTAAAAAAATAACCTCATATGTATATTATCTTTGTAAAATCAAATGAAACTAATTTAAAAAAGAGTTCTTATTTGTATTTTTTTTTCAATTTATTTTCACATCATTTATGAATCACTTGTCGTAAATGACACATTCACTAAATTCTTTTGGAAATAACCCATTTACAATATCCAAATGCACTTCGTGTTCGGTTAGATAAAAATTCATAACTATCAAACCATTTTTTAAACAATTCATTGACTGTTTTCGTGTATGTTTTTATGGAAATCTGAGGCATGGCTGCATTCAAAATTGCATGTATGACTTTACATAATTACATATATATTTACCATAATGAATATGATACAATTCGGGCTGTGGCACAATGTTTATTTTTCCTTCGTGGTAATTTGGAATAATTTTTCAAAGTCAAGTATTGATCTGCCTGACAGTCTTCGGGATCGTACAAGAACACAGTTTTCTTATGGCCAATGTAGGAAGAACTGATACCATCAATGTACCTTTTACATGCAGATGAGTTTTGAGCCTAACCAAATTTACATTTTCGTAAAATTCCACCTGATCTATCAAATAGTGGTAGTTGTAAATGGCAAACATATATTTTTGAAAGTGAGGAATTCTTCCAATTTATAACAGTTGGTTACTTTGGTTATATTCGCAAAGAAGAAGGCAAGTGCAGTGACAGTTGTGGATTCGTTTCACAAAATGCGACGCATTGCGCTTGTAACCTTTATGAACAATAGAACAAAGTTTCAACACATATTGGTTTGGATTACTGCAAAATACACTTTAGTCAATCAGTTTTGTCAAATGTAAGCATTTTTTCTTCACTTGTGAAATAGATGCGAGTATCTCAATGCCTTCGAGAACGATACTCCTTCCCTTAGTTGTGTTCGTTTCCTAATGAGATCCTCTTGGTGTGAGAAACCTTGGATACAAATGCATTTTGCGGGCAGTCTTTTGTATTTCTTTCGCATTTTCCACGTCGACATGCGTGGGCATGCCGTGACATTTTAGGTATGAAATTATACTCGCTTCGACATCCAGATACTCACAATAGACAATAGAGCACAAACATGAGCAGTAATTCTGGAGCAAGACCTCCCAGGGTCAAGTCTTCCAAATTATCCACACCAGTCTCGATGTCGAAGCTCACGACAGGAATGTACTTGTACAGACGAGTGTAATTGTAAGACGTGTCCAGGATCAGAGGCTTAGACTCGGGGACTGAGTACACACCATTTGCACGAAATATATTTTCCACTGTGAGATACCGACTCCATGTTTCGATCTGCAAAACCTAAGTTTTGCAAGTTGATTCAATTTCATGGAATAATTTTTCAATATCCCTTATGAAGTTCCAGTATCAATGTACAACACCATTTGAAACATGAAATCCACATCAGTCGACTGGATGGTAAAGTAGTATTTTTTTTTTTTCACAATTATTTTCCACGAGAAATTTGTACTATGTTCAAGTTACTCTTGGTGAGAAATTCAATTTTTACCTAATGATATGAAACGTGCAATGTGCTTGCAGTATTTTGAGTCAAAATTTCCAGCAACGAGTTTGAATAAGTTTCCAGAGAAAATGTCGTGTCGAAGATTGAATCGATATACGGTTCATATAACTCAATAAGCAGTTGGCACATTTTGTATTTAATGTTTTCAGCAACTAGAAAGTATATTGAGATGGGGCAAGTCAAGATTTCTTGACGCCTCTTCATCGTTTTGACATCGATGCCCACCACATTTATCTGATTGTTGTAGATGAAAGACCTCAATATTAATATTTTATTTTGTAGATTTAAAAAAAACGTGGTGGCCTAAAATTTTATGTTATATAAGAACCTTTTGTCATGGCTAACAAACTAAGTTTTACCATGACCAGAGTATTGGAAAAATTAAAAAATATCTACAACAACCCAGAACTACAAACTTTGAAAGAATTTAAACAGTTTTACACGTATTTTGGCAACAGTCACTTGGAATGCATTTACACTTGCGAAAATACGATGACGAATATTTTGAAGAGGAATTTCACACTGATCTTAATAACAATACTTACATTCCGTTAAAGTTGAAAGATTTTCAGGCCATGTTCCCAAACACCACACTCGACTATCTATACATCAAAAAACTGTCCTCCTCTCGCACTTTTGAAATTAACTCGAAAGATCAACTAATCTTGTTACAACTGCTGCTTTCACAATAAGACCATCGAGGGAACAGCAATTCTTTATATACCTAGCTGTAAACTTTATATATAAAAAAAAAGAAATAATGAATCTCGTTTCCTTTGCAGAAAAAAAAACTAAATTGACGACCAACCTCGGCTTTCGCCCATGTGCAAGTTCAAATATACTATTCATGAGTCATCGCACAGCTGCTCCTTGATTAATGTTTCCAATCAAGCCACGATGGAACACACATATCATTCGAAAGGAATGGCAAGGAACAAGGACGCGCACTCCTCTATTCACGAAATTAAAATTACGCAATGTGTTTGAATACGAATGTAATTGCAACTCTATTCGAGGATTGGACAAAGTCTCAATGCCGCCTAATGCCCTATCTTTAAACAAATACTTGACATCACCACTGAAATTTGTCAATTTAGTTGATAGCCTACTCCAATCGGGAGACTGCATATACAACCAGTTTAAAGAGTACATCAGTGCATAAAATTTAGTCGATGTATACTCTGAAACTAAATTGGAAAACTTCGTACTCTGTTTTTCATACCGACTTTTTTCACTCTCTCTGTAGAAGAATGTGCCACTAGCTGGATAAGTGTATTCTTTCACTTGCTCGATATTTATGCGGAAAATATGAAAATTGAGTTTACAACTCCTGTAACAACATAAAATGCTACGTCGCGCGGTATAAGACATTTTGTCAAACGACCTGCTCATAATTTGGCATGTTCAATCAAGAGTAAACTTGCACACACTGTACCAAATGCAAGTGACTTTCAATGTGTTCACGTTACCATAAATTCAGATACAACGGGACAAATAATCACTTCTCCAAATTCATTAATTGTGAATGCGATTTTATATTGTGTTTTACAAGCTCAGATAGAAAAGATTGGACTGCCAAATTTTACCAATATTCTTGTTATTTCGAACCTCATTTGATACGAGCTTTTTATAATGTGTTTTGCCGTTCCAACAAAATGCACACTTTATTTGCTCGCCAAACATTTTCTTAAATGCAGTTTGGTTAAATGAGTTTAAACACTTTATTCAACTTCAAGGAGATAGATGATTCCTGAAGGTAAATGAAAAACAAAAAAAAAAAAAACAATTTTTTTTAATTGACAAAATTTATTTTAAAAATAATATAAATATGAAAAAGGTTAAAAAAATATAAAAAATTATAAATATATAAAAAACATTAAATACATATAAAATTAATAATCTCCCGACTTTTCAAATTTTCACCCATCAGGACCCCGGCCATCCACCCTGCAATATCTAATTCTTGTGTATAGCCTTACTTTGAAAAAATTATCTACACTTTGTGAGTAAATATAACGTGAACACTTATTTTCCCACACCACCTTACCCCCAGCAGAACCCCTACATGGCTCAAATTTGGTTAAAATCAGCGGTTGGGGTTGTAGTAGGGACTGGGGGTGTGGGGAGTGTGGTCGGAACTGCCACTGTTGAGTGAAAATGAGAGAAGTCTGGATACATTTAAAACATTTGTCTGCCCACACGATCGACCTCATATTGCATATGATGCATTTTGGGATTTTAAATTGGAGTTGCTGGGTCTGGAACTCCTGCTGGGGTTGGAACTCTTGCTGGGGTTGGAACTCCTGTTGTAGATGGAACTCCTGCTGTAGATGAAACTCCTGCTGGGGATGGAGAGGGTGTTAGAGGAAGTGATGTCTATACTCCAAGGGCTGCCACCAGAGCCACTGCCTCTGTGGGTGTAGGCATTTCAATCCCCTCACCTTCTTTCCCAGCATTGGCTGGTGGACATACTGTAAACAAAAATAAACATGTTACAATCACCTGTTTTACCCTAAAATCAAACAAAAAAACACTCTGAAAAAATAATTATTTTTCCCTTAAGCCTTTCTTTATTTTGCTTCTAAGGAAAGCAAACTTTTTTTTTTTTTTTTTTTTGTGTAATATCGCACTGGCAATGTTTTCGTGATTTTTTGCTATTTTTTGAGAAGTTTTATATTTGTGCCATGCTTCCCAAAACTCTTTATACTCCTTAACCAACTCCTTTCCTATTTTATTTTGAACCTCTAGCATTTTTTCCAATTCTTCCTTTGCTTTTGTATATTTTTCTAATAGTAATTGTTTTTCCGTTTTTGTACTACAGTGCATCAAAAACCTGTCGTAAATATTTCTAAATTTATCCCCCATTCCTTCAAATAACCCGCCTAACTCTACCTTATTCGCTCCAACAACCTTATCAATTCTTCCAAATATAAAAAATTTGCGACAGCTATTTTTACAGTCCTATACTTGCTATCCCTTGCACACTGACTCTAGACTAAAGTGCGTGGTGTTTATATATACACCGAGTAAATTTTTTATTTCGTATTTCAGGGTAGTGGGGAGGGATTGCTCAATAAGTGAGTTTTTTCTTTTTTACTTCACACACTCGTATATTCATGTTTCTTGATTTTCTCATCGGAGTATCTGGTATGCACTCGCTCGCTCAAAGTTATGACTAGTGTTCGTACATGGGTCGGTGAGGCGACTGGCATACAGTACTCAACTTGGCTTCATTATTATGCGAGAATTATCTCGGAGAAAAAATAATTTTTTTTTGATGCCAAAAGGAGGTTCCCCTCATGTTTCTCCCCACCCCTCTTCTTTCTAACTTTTATTTTTTCTCCTAGTGTTCTGGGTAGGAGCCAGCGTATGTTTTTCTCCTAGTGTCCTGGTAATAACCAGAGTATTTTTTTCTCCAAGTGTTTAAGTCGAAGCCAAACAATATAAGCAGTGAACTTTTCGACAAACATCAACCATCAGCCGATGGCCAACCGACCGTGCATTTTGTGTAGTTGTTGCCAGTGGCCGAGATGCCAATCCTTGATGCAGATAATGCTGCCGTCTACGTCGAGGAGGCTATCAACATCGGTGACGAAGAAGCCACCGAGGGTGCGAACACCTTCGTCATTGAAGAGGCAAACACCTTCTAGTTTGAAGAATTTGGCATCTTTAACTTTGAAGACCTCGTCGCCCTTGATACCGAAGAAGACACAATTTTCTTCAATGGTGAGGATGTCATGCTCTTCGGCACCAAAGAGACCATATCCTTCGGGCACGAAGAGGCCACCTCCTTCGACGCCGAAGAGGTAATCCCCTTCGATGCCAAAGAGGAACTCCCCTTCGACGCCGAAGAGGTCATCTCCTTTGAAGCTGAAGAGGCCATCCCCTTCAATGCCGATGATGTCATGCTCTTTGACACCGAAGAGTCATCTTTTAGGCCAAAGATCTCATCATCTTCGATGACAAGGATGCCGTCTCCTTCGATGCTAAGGATGTCATCTCCTTCAACATCAAGGATATCATCTACTTCTCAGAGGAGGACGATGAAGCCTATTAACAGAAGGAATCAACCTTTGGCACCTTCGGCAACATTGGCACCACCACCCTCTGCTGGTGCGCATGTAATGGGCACGGCACCTCTCGCACCAACTGTGATGCTGCCTGGAGGGTTTATACAGGTACCATTATAGGTACCTCTACCCCCTCCAGGAATTTCATTCTGTTTTAAGACTGTTTATTTTAATCATAGGACTGTTAATACAGTAACAATTACCAATAAAAAAAACTATTATTTTTTCAATCGTGTTTAATTTATATATTACATAATAATATGTATTTATTTCTTTTACAGCTAATATTATTGAATATTATATTCGTGTTGTTGGTTTTAATAACTGATAAGTTTTTAAATGCACCCAAACATGAACATTTTGTAAAACCTCTAGAGATATTTAATCAGTCTCCACCACCATTGCCACCTCCATCACTTCAGTCGTCACCGACAACCGAATATAATTCCAGCAATAAAATATATATTTATTTTGGTTTCTGAAATAACTTTGTAACCCATTACTCTGTCAATTTTTGTTTCGGTTGTAATGCAAAGTCTGTTGACAAATTTAAATAGAAAGAACTTTCGCGAAACTTGTACATAAATTTTAATTTTATCAGTACGAAACACGACATACTGTCTTTTGCATTTGATGATATTTCGGTGAAGCTGTTCAATTTATACAAAAATTACTACATTATATATTTTACCCTAATAAACATCGTCAAAGGGTGTCGAAATGGAATTTGAATTCTGCCTTCACGATAGTTCAAAATATTGCCAAACAACTCGCGATGGATGTGGCTCGAGACACAGTGATTCCTCTCTTCAAGAGCGCCGTGTTTTTCATAATGGAAAAACAAAACAATATGGATCCTTTGATGGAAATTTTACGAGTGAATAACATGTTTACACATTTCGACTATAAGAAATACGATAGCTTGGTGTGCCTACACTCGACTTTTGGCCACTTTAAAGATTCTGTCGACAAGAACGGCGTGTTATTTCAGTTTTGTGGCAGCGGCCGAGTCTTGCTTTAACCGGTAATCATAAAACCTTGGAATCTCCTTTACGACGAAAGTGATGAGAGTGGCGATGTGGAGGATGGTACCCTTATTTTATTCGATAATGATTCCGAGATTGAAATACAAGACAAAAAAAACAATGTAATTATCTCTAAGAAACAAAACCCTCTGAGAAATATATTTAATTTATTACTAAGGTGAAAACAAATATATGGATAAAATAAAAACGGACAGTGTTGAAAAACTCGCAAAGATGGTAGGCCACGGTCGAAAGACTGATATTTAATCAATTTTTTGGGAAATTGAATATTGCAAACAGGTGATGAAAAGACTGGAAGGTATGAGAGTTTCTATAGATTTCGCCTTAAACAACTTGTACTCTCGCGAATTTACGAAGAAATATTTAATTAAAAATGTGTTTACAGATTTGGAAATTGATACCTTTCTAAATCAAATCCAGCGAAACGAACAAACTTTGTACGAACTCGTCAAACTAAAAACAAAAGTGGAAAACAAATCATTTTAACTGGCATTTCTTCAGAAATTATGCAAATTGGATCAAAGAGATGCAAACATTAATCCCGAAGAGTTTTACTCGAAATTACTCAATATTATTCACGTAAACAATATACAGGCGGGTGTTTCATCAGTAGTCGTACTCAATAAGATTTTTGCGACGGTTACCTACATGTCTACGAAAATGATCAATATACCTACTTATACGCTGGCAGACATAATGCGAATCATCAACGGCATTGCACTGAATGGTTGAAACATTCCACTACCATGGAAAAAAATGACGGATATATAAGATAATACTTAACAACAAAACCACTATATGATGACGAATAATAATAACGAAATTCGATCCGAGGTAGTGATAAAGCATTTTTAAATTGAAGACAAAATCTTAACCACTTGTTATATAATACGAAATGAAATCAAACCATGTAAATATGTGGTTTGCGTTCGAGCAAAATAAATTACCGACTTTTTTTAAATGTGGCGATACTAAAAAAGTTATTCAAAAAACGTACCAAAAGATGATCAAATATGTTGGAATATTACAACAAAAAATATATGTACGTGTACTAAAAATCATACATTGTACAAAATGAGTGTTTGTAATCCCCCGTTTGATGTGTTCATTGGCACCCTCATATGTCATTCATAAATGAACCTGGATTGTACGCTTTATTGATGCACTTTAAAAAACCAGAAGCTAAAGTGTTTACGAAATGGGTTTACGAAGAAGTTTTGCCATCGCTTCGGCAAACTGGTTGTTATAGCATCCAACAGCACCAAAAACCTTCCTCTGAAACCACTGATGATTTTACACAAATGTTGGCGGTTGTCAATCGTAATGCGGATATGATAATTTAAAAAAATTACGAACTCACTCAGTATCTTACATTATCAATGAAAAATTAATTCAAGCATATGATGAAGCAGTTGAAGCACGAAAAGAAATGACCGCGATGGCTACTAGGCCTGCGGACATTGATGTCAAGATGTGGTGGTGAAACCTGATCAACCCCAACTTCGACATGCTCTGGTCGTGTGCCAGTACCAATCTGACAATGATGAAAAATCTGATAGAAATGAAAGCAAACGAAAAATAACACTGACTTTTACACGTACTCAAAACCGATCTCTCAATCGTGCGGTTAAAAAACTATATAAAAACAATCCAAAAATTCAGGAAATTAGGCACGCCAACTATGTACCAAACTGCATCAATGTGGTCAATTGTCTAAAAAACGAATTGAGACGATGCAACATTGAATATGTTTCCTAATACAATTTCATTAAATTGCTGAATTCTGATTACAAAGACTTAGAAATTGATAAATTAAAAAAATCTGTTAGAAAACGACAATAAACTATCATTATGTAAGACGTGAAAACATACATTGTATAAGAGAGGAATTGAATCACCTTCTAAATATACCAAAATTTTTAGGGGGGGACCGGAAGTCCCCCATTTAAAAATTCTGTTTATTTGGAAGGTTGTTCAATCCCGCTTTTTATAAATTGACTTGGTTTTATGGCAACCAATATATGATACGTTATGTAGTAAAGAATTAAAATAAAATGTAGACTTATTTTTTCCTACCTTCCATTATTACAAAAAATATATTTTGCAACGATTCCTACTTATACACTTGCAGACATTATGCAAATCGTCAACAGCATTGCACAGAATGATTGAAACAGACCAACTGAACTTGTCGTTACATACCACTATATAGATATCGATCATAACATACAAAAACAAAAAAAAAGTACATGAATTTGTACTAAAAAAACATACATTATTTATATCAAAAGGTGATTCAATCCCCCCCCCCCCATTTTTTGATATAAACAATGTACAAGGGGGAGATTTTCGCCCCCCCCCCCAAAAAAAATAGGTATATTTGGAAGGTGATTCAATACCCATTTGATATATACAATATACATAGGGGACTGGAAGTTCCCACTTTAAAAATTATTTTTATTTTGAAGGTGAGTCAGCCCGGGGGGGGGGGGGAGGGGATTTCCAGTCCCCTCCAAAAAATTCAATTTATTTGGGAGGTGATTCGGTAGCCCTTTGATATCGGGGACTGGAAGTTCCCGATTTAAAAATTCCGTTTATTTAGAAGGTTATTCAGTCCAGGGGGGGGGGGGGGGATTCTCGGTCCACTCAAAAAAATTCTATTTATTTGGAAGGTGATTTATCCCCCCCCCCCTAAAAATAACATGTTTACTTCCCCCACCCCTAGACCAATGGTTACGAAAAAACATTTTTGCAACGATTCCTATATATTGAATGGCAGACATTATGCGAATCGTCAGTAATACGGTAACCATGGCGTTTACAATTCATTATTATGACAAAGCCCACAACTTGATCAGTATTTCAACCAAACCTTTCGATCGAAACATTGTAACGTACGGTGCGAATCAGGAACATCGAGAATTGACTTCGGAATTTCCTTGTTGGGTTCCGAATAATTATCGGTGTCGCATAAACTCGTACTATACTTACGAGTTGGAGAATCATGTACAACACTGCAACGGATCTGAACACTTTACATATTGTAAACATCCGGCGAAGACGCATCTTCAGCATTTTAGCATTCCCTGCAACGCCAAATGTGAAACGTATTTGAAAACTGTCAAATGGGAAGAATTACATTATTATAGTTTTGAGTGGCAAATTATCGATATCATGTACATTAAAACTGGCCGAAAGAAAGAATTACCATGTGGTTATACATATACGGATTGCGCGAGTATTCGGAAAATTGTACTGTAATAATTGAAACCATGGAACGACATGAAAGAGAAGATCACGTTACATATTGTGATCAACTAAAGCACATTACGGTATGTAGGGATCCATTCCGTCCCGCCAGATGTTTGCGGAGTGAACATGCAAATAGCCAACACGAATTCAAACAACAATGTAATTTATCGAGTAATAAACACAAGTTTATTAAAATTACAAAATATCACCAATTTAAATTAAAAAGTGTGTATTTTTTTACCGAAATAAATTGCTGCTTTGTTATGTGTGTTTTTTCTCATGTATCCAATTCTCATTCAGTTTGTTTAGTTTCGGCGAATATTTACCACGATCGACATGATAGCCTCCCACACCCCTCAAAACTTTATCAACAACCAATTAGAGTACACCATTTTATTCCCTAAACTTTTTTCTGCTGGTGAATATTGGTGTCGGGATTCGAACCCAAACTGCCGCAAAAATATCCAAAAATTTATCCCTTGTTAAAAAAAAATATATATATATAACTTCTTATTATATACATTTTGTTTTAAGTTGGGCGGTTGTGGTACCAAGCAACTTGCTGTAAGACTTTAAATTCTTTCGGAATTGTTTCCATAAACTGTTCATTTCCCTTTAATTGTTATATGATTACCTCCACTATAGAGTCGTGCTCGCGAATTATCGTAAAAGAAGTCTTGCATAAATGAATAACTAGGTAAATTAACATTGAGAATGTGTTCAAACACTGATCTCATTAGACATGTGCACTC
Source organism: Dryococelus australis (assembly GCA_029891345.1). Classification (NCBI taxonomy): domain Eukaryota; kingdom Metazoa; phylum Arthropoda; class Insecta; order Phasmatodea; family Phasmatidae; genus Dryococelus; species Dryococelus australis. Next base: position 176,970,040 of record CM056995.1, read on the forward strand.
TGATGTTTTAATTTTTTTGCGCTTATCGTTCGATGACCAAAGGCGAGGAAATAACCATAGATGGATTGCCAGCTTCTCGCACCGGTCGTTTTTCCCACAGAAAATGAATGGGAAAATTCGTTGGTTGAAATAATCAAATGGTAGTTTTTCGTTGACGGCTTCGATTAGGAGTGGTAAATAATTTCTGTTTCTATCAAACAGATTTGTGCACAAGCCGTATGCTTGATCTGCTGTAATTGACTCTTTGGCCCGAGGTCCGAATAGTTTCCGGTAAACGTCATTTCAGCATCGGTAAAAGAATTTGTGTACGTTTAGCATGGATGCTTCTCTGTCGTCGTGTCCGAGCAGAGGTGAAATGTAATGCTCAAAGATGGCGTCGGGTTTGAAGACGTTTTTCAAAAACTTGAACAACAAATTGCATAAAACATCATCCGATCCCGGTGTATTTTGCGCTTAACGACTCGCGGGTAAATCGTTATGCTTTTGCTCTCCGATGCACGTATGCTCGGCAAGCGCAAACGCTAAGCAAAAACTCAACACTGGCACAATTATGCAATAGCGAGTTTACCTGATCAAATTCAGTCAGGTAGAATCGGAAAATTAATCTGACCAGGAAAATCATGTTTACTTGATTGGGTTTTTCCACGAGCCTGAATACATCTCGAGTAAAGTCTTCGATAATTTTCGGTGATTTATTGGTCAGGTAACTCGCAAAAATTTGGTTTTGTTAGTTGATTATCACCGAATGTTTGCCCCTCCATTTTGGAAGAAATTAAAACATGTCGTAAAAACAATTTTTCGTATAATTGTTTAGATCATGAAATATGGATAAAATGGAATATATTTTGAGTTTCGGGTTGAGTTTCAACAGAGCTTCATAGTTGATCATACCATCGAGTAGAAACAAGTTGATTTTGACAATTTTAAAAACGTTTTTACATTCTACGTGAAAATGATATTGACCTTTGAAAGTTTATGCTCTCAAATATCCAACAGTTTAATATATTCGTCGCTCAGTTTATCGTATTTTTTACTTGCTGTGTTTGAATCGACTGGTTCCTTCAAAGTGCAAAATTTATAAAAATAATTCAAGGCAATGTCGATAGTAGGAACCATTTGGGTTGTTGTGTCCAATTGCTTAATTGATATATATATATATATATATATCGCGTAATTAAATTTGTAATATTCTTTTATAAAATCCCTGTTTAGTAAAAAAGTGTGGCCGAGAGGAGAGCGATCATTTATTTGAAGAGTGTTTTTAGTTTTCAGAGAGATATTCAAACACGAATCTCGTATGGAGACCGCCCCATCGCCATAGGCGAAAAAATTAAATTGGAAACACGAAGTGACCCCATCTGAATTTTTTTTCTCGCGAACGGCGGACCATCTAGCATCTAATATCAGGTAATTGTTTGCCACGCAATTCATTTAGAGATTGGCGATTCTAGCATAATAGGAATTTGTAATGACTACATATTGACCGAATATTGCCCAATTAGGGCAAATGGAAGAATATTTCAACCATCCAGTAATATTTGTTAACTGTCGTCGACAACTCGTGATATATTAGAGTAGTTTTAAAAAATTTGAACTGTAATAACATGAAATTCTTTCTAAATTGCCCATAGAGCGTTAATAATTGATCTTTGCAAAAGAAATTGTATTTGGACTTGGCTGTATCTTCTGCCAGCAAGGGTAAAATCGAATCGTCGGAAAAAATCTTTGAAAAATTTGCAAACCGAATAAAGGAGCGCCTAATAAAAATACACATGCTACAAATTTGTAAAATTCCGCCTAGTCGTAAATTTCCAATATTATTTGCACCTGTAAATCATCCAAAGAATGGCCCACTATGAAAATTTCCAAAGGAAATGTCTATTTCGACAGGTACTTTTCCATCGAAAGTTTTACTAAATATGTAGACGGCAATAAATCTTTATGCCAATCGTATGCGATTCCTTTAATTTTAACATTTGGAACCAAGATATAAATGAGAAACGAAACTCGAATATACAGATTTTCCACACACGGAACATAGCACTTTGCCAGGTAGTAATGAATCGTCATTTAATAGTATCTGAAAATCTTTATCCGATATTTTTTTGAAAGGAAACTATTATTTTTTGGAAAAAATTGTAGTTTTAAATTTATTGTCTGCAACTAGCGAAGTTCCATATAATCCCAGCACTAAAAATATAATTTTACTTGACATTGTTTTACACGAACACACACAATCATGAGAAATGAGTTTAAAAAAAAATTAGTTATAAATACTTACATGTACCTGCTGATTAAATAATGCACGGATACTTACATGTAGTTGGCGTATCGTGATCTGCACAGGATACATGATCCTTCTTTCTGCCTTCTACATCGGTGACAAATATAATAAATTATTCGCACGTAATGGTGCAGAAAGTAATAATGTTGTTCTCACCACAATGAAAATAAATAAAGTGGGTGAGTTAAAATGTCAGAACTCGGAGCATAGGTAGGCGTGGCGATGATGTGATATCACGTGTGACGACGATGTAAGGGGGAAATTAGAGAAGGGTAATTGGGAGAGGGGACAAGTATGCCGATTGGGTGAGGGATAATGTTTTTTTTTTAAAGGGAAAGAGGGATGGTGGTCACGCTCCAAATACGGTAATTAAATAAACTAAGCATGTGGCGTTGATCGAAGGAGAAGTAGGAGAATGAACCCAGTAATCCAGACAGTTACGAGTCTTCCACAGTGTTACATAAGACCACCACAGAACCGTCTAGGTAATTGTTCCGTATTGCGTACCGTAATGGGAAAGACATACAAACATTCAGTGTGTACTATAAAGAATCCACCCCAATTGTTTACTTTGCAGTCTAGTGCCGTATCGCGTATCGGGCAAAGTTACATTTAGCGTATCCTTCTTCAGCAACAATTGTTCCGTATCGCGTATCCAAGCAATTTTTTCGCAAATTTTCTCTCGTGAATCACAATATGGTGTGCGAGGGATGTAAAATCACAATGTTGAATGCCAGGCAAGTTATTCATCCCTCGCCAGACATAAACACGTTTCTCATAGAGCATGGCATTCTGAAATCGACGATACGGTGCGAACAATGTGGGGAAGGCGAAGCAAAATTGGTGGAAAACAGGGGCTTGTTTTACTGGTGCCGACGGCGAGTGGAGGATGGTACTAAATGCAACTTTAAAGTGTCCGTGAGAAAGGGCAGTTTCGTGGGAGATTCAAACTTGTCTCAGGGTAAAATAGTCGAGTTGTGTTTACTCTGGTGCCTGATAAAATACCTTCGACAACAGACTATAGTGAACGAACTTCTGTGCTTGGGAAAGATGGTAGTCGCCTGGTCGAGTTTCTGCCACCAAGTGTGCATATACTGGGTATTGATGTACAAGAAACGCATCGGCAGGCCGGGCAAAATGTTGGAGATCGACGAGTCGAAATTGAACAAATGCACGAACCACCGGTGGAAAAGAGGAACGCGGCGATCCTGACCAAAATCATTCGCGAGTGGATCACTCTGGGCACGACGATAATTTCATACTGCTGGTGTGGTTACAGCAACTTGGACATTCATGGTTAGCATCACACGCAGGTGAATCAACGGAGGGAATTTGTGTGCAGCGAAAAGAGCGGAATGGTAAACACTCGAAACATGCCAAAGATGAAGAGGGGCGAGACGTTGAGGATGCACACTCAAAACATTGAGCGAAGTTGGGCAGCATTCCCTGCTTTGGCCGATGGATAAAATCTTGGGTCGGCTACCTGGTCGAATACGTCTGGAAAAAGACTCATCGGTACGGAGAACGACTGCATGCTTTGCTGATTCACGCCGCCGACATGCACCATCGTAATCGGCGCAGAGGAGATGGCGGCGAAGGCTATCCCAATTTCGACAGGTATCTGTTTGTTACGGTTGTTTTTAATTTACTGGCACGAGCGAGATTGACGTTGCTGTTGCCATTGCGCAGTACAAAATTAAAGTGTGATTGACTTCCTGTTTGTTTCAGTTTAAAGTGTAATTGACTAGCTGTTTGTTACAGTGTAAATGTATGTTTAATTGAGTAGCTGTTTATTTCAAGTTTAAATTAATATTTAATTGCCTAGCTGTTTGCTTTAATTTACAGGTGCGAATGCGACAATATAGCTATTTTATTCAAGTTCAAATTATTTTTTTTATTGAATTGCTGTTTGTTTCAGATTTAAAAAAATTATATTTTATTGGCATGCTGTTTGTTTTGGTTTAAAAAAGTTTGAATGACTTGCTGTTGGTTTCAGTAAAAAATAATAATTTTTGATTGACGTGTTGTTTGTGTAAACATTCATTCGCGAACTGGTAAAAAGCCTAAAATAGTCGAGAAGATCATGATGGGTCCGCCCGGCGACGACAGGTGTACTTGCATCCTTTGCATCCACAAAACTTGGATCTGCCATTTTCAATTATTGAGATAAATGGATATAAAAAAAATTACATTCCTTCGCTATCCCGATAAAGCCTATCGCTCTCGTGTCTCTCATGACCGGTTCGGCCGGCGGCGGATGTTAATTGCATACGTTGTTGCTTTCGTGGACTTTGGACCTGCCAGTTTCGAGTGTTGAGGTAATTTATAAAAAAAAGTAATAGAATATATATATATAACCATAAAATCTATATGGTTTAATTTATTTAAAAAAAATTGAATTTTCAACTGTGTTTTGTTTTACCATATCCTTTTAGTGATGGTGTGCATGTAAAAAATTATGTGTAAAATTTTTACATTTATAAAAAATTTATTTTTAACTGTACACCGTTTTAACGTACCCTTTGGTGATGGCATATATGTAAAAAAATTATGTATTAAATTGCTACATTTATTTAAAAAATTGAATTTTTTACTGTACAATGTTTAACAGTACACTTTTTCGTGATTGCATACATGTAAATTTTTATATAATAAATGGTTAAAATTATTTAATAAATGCTAATAATTATTAAATATTCTCTTTAAAATAAATATGCATCGTTAATCGCGTTTATTTAAACAGGGATGTAAAGAGGAAAAAAAAATTAATTTTTTTGGATATGTGATAGGAAACTTTAAGCAATAGTTACTTTTGGCACCTGGATACACCACGGGAAACAAATGGGGTCTTTTACCCTATATTCCATTTTTCGTTTTGATACGCTATAGGAAATAATTGGGTGTAGGTCCAAATTTCCCTCCGACTTGGATGGATATGCAATTCGAAACAAGTGGGGTGTGATACAAATTCCCCCTTCCCGCTTGGATACGCAATGTCGTCCTTTTCGATCCTGCACGTTTTGTTACCTGGATACGCAAAGGGAAACTTTAGGTAAAAACCAGCCTTTTCAAGGTGCGCTGGATACGCAGGGGGAAACTTTGTATTTTATTTGGGCTTTTTCCCTGTTGTGGTTGGATACACAATTGGAGGTTTTTTGTCTCGACATTTTTTACCATTGGATACGTAATACAATGTTTTTTGAGCGATTTAGATACGCAATACGGAACAAACACCTATATTTTTTATTAAAGAGTGTATATTATTAAAAAAGTTACAATTTTCTGAACTAAATGGCAAACAAATCCACTGCATTTCGTTCGTTTTTAGCATTTCGTTACAAGTTTACTTGCAGGATAACATATGACAGCACAGTCTGTGTTGCCAGCCGCCGGCATCAGAACATTGCTCTATTGTGAAGATGCAAATAACGCTCATTGCTGGCGGCGAGAATCGGACGTGACACGCCGCATCGCGACGCTCTATTGTGAATACTGCTTTAACATTCTGACTAGTCAAAAAACCACCCAGGCCTATATAGATCGGTGTAACTTCTGCTGCGAAGAATCACACTTGGCACTGATAATTATTAAAAACGAGATCACAAAACATCATGAGAATTGCAACACAACACTTCCACGATGATAAATTAGCCTCGAAAAATTAAAAACCTATCTATTCATATATGTTATTTTAAAATATAAAAAAAATCGGTACGCATATGTAGTTGAACAAATCGAATAAACATATATTTTTTGTATATTCAGTGACATCTATTTCTCTTGATTCTTAACATTCGTCAGGCAAACGATAAAGCTTTAATTTTTTATTATATAACAAATATTTGGTTACGATTAATCCGCTCATAACAAAAGTAAACACAACATTTCAGGGGGAAAAAACGATATTTTTTTCCTTTCTTTGGTATAATTCTTATTGGTTCGTTGTCACATGACCACAATGCACCACTATGAACATAAGAATATTTGCAACAAAACTGAGTTTTATAATGGTGAAACACCTCGCTATCCTTAAGGGTCACTTAATCTTAAGTGTCGCTTTGCTGGAACATAGTTTATTGCTTGCTGATGAAACTGGCCCTAAGTATTTTAAAAATTAAAAAAAAATCATGCATTCTCACAATTTACGCAAAAATAATTTGCCTCTTAATTTTTATTGTTGTATGGCCATATTGTTGTTGTTAACAATAAAGTAACACCGGGATAAGTTTAAATGTCTTAAATGTGTTTCAATTCTTGGTAGAACATCGTAATCTTCTGATCCCACCCATAATATTTTTAATTCCATTGTTGAAGGTGGTCCACAAGTGTTCAAATTTCCTAAAGATATTGAACGGTACATGTGATTATAATAATATTTGTACTGCAGTTTTAAGTGTTCTAGGCATATTCTCCAGAAGCACTGCATGTTCTCAGTAGTGCCAAATTCGTAGTTCGAAGTGATGCAGTAGTTGTGCCGACTAAGTTGGTATGCATGGAGAGGGCCAAAAAAATTGACGACCGCTCATTAACATTGCTTTTAACACTCTGGTATACATACTCCTAACTCCATTCTGGTATACACCTTATTTACTCTATGAGCGTGTATCCTGGTCAGCTGCGGCTAGATTATACCAGGGAGGAGGCATAGTCGGATAGATTCTGGCTGGACTCAACAATGAATTTCTAAACTACAAAAATTAAGAAATAACTGTAATAACATATCACTGTACGCATGTCTTGTTTCGGTTTTTCTCGAGCCATTTTCCCTCTGTTTCAGTAAAACGACGATGCGTGCGTGGGTGCACTAAGTCCAGTGCATAAATTTTGCATACTATAATTTGACTTGTCCAATATCTTTGTACAGCTATGTATTGAAAAAAAAACATCTTACGGGTGCAATAAAACAAATAGACAAAATGATTGTTATATACAACATTCTGTTGCGAACAAAAGTATACAATAAAGGCTTGTAGCAAGTTTTCATTGACAGGACTAAGGGTGGGTTTACGATTAAATACTGAAGAAATAAGAATTGTTCTTATAGCTCGCAAAAATTAGTTTAGCAGTTTATGATTGATATAACAACTGTTAAGTCTAGCCAATCAGAATTGCCGGATAACCCAAGCAGCCGATGTAACCTGGGAAAATGGGCAAAGGGGAAGTTTATTTACATACCTATATTTAATTATTTGTGGTTACTGCGTGTGTAATCATTTTGAAAAGGTTTTGGTATCACATAGAAGGGCCGATGCCAACATTAAGTATTTACGTCAATACATTTGCAGATGGTTATATAAAACGAATTCAATAACTTCTTCCAAGAAATAAAACATGCCCTCGAACACTTACATAAATAAAAAGATATATAATTTATTGCATACAATTTCACGATACGACATAACCCAAATCTAACATGTAAATACAACAGCTTCCCGCCAACAAACATTATCTATGGTGGCTATTAGAATGGCGATAATCGATTAAAAATTTATATTTAAATAATTGTAAGTAATCAATGTTGAGTTTGATAACGGAAACCATAATCGATTATAAAAATAATCGTCAATGCGAAGTTAATTTTTGAAAAATAATATTGGAGTGAAGACAGTTATACTTTAAGTTCTGATATTGCTTGTGCACTTAAAACAGTAACTTATTTCATTTTTTACATACACGTATTTCATTTATTTCTTTTTTTAATTATTTGTCTCATGTTTTTGACATGATTATTGACGAAAAGTGTCTGGCGCGGTACCAGCGCATGAAAAAATTTATTTAGATGTAGCTGATATTTTTTAAGTTTGCCATGGTGAATATTTATTATTTTTGTATAACAGTAAACATTAAATAACTGTGTGTTCGTTTGTGTTGAACTTTGTCTCCAAGTTAGCAGTTAGACGGGATGCACAACTACTTCACTAAAACATGTTCAGTTATTAAAAAGGTTACATTACCTTCGAACGAGTTCCGGGCGCAGTTGCTCGTTCAAAGTGGACAGTTTTCATAAGTATAGTCCATTCCCGACTGGAAGAGACTTTTGAAAACGAACCTTTGAAATAACACCCCAAGCATAACATGTCAAATCGTTTTGTCAGTAACTTGTATTCCACAAATATATAATACTGCGATTGACTTTAAAGTACTGTATTCGTTAATAAATGAAACTGTAACTTATTATCTTCTATAACTTGAAATATTTATTTTGTATTATATATGAATTAAAACCAGCGAGAGCAGCTATGTGTTGGCAACAGCTGGTAAGAAATAGTTCGCAGTTAAAATATTATTTTAACCTAGTTTTATAGTATGCTATTTGTAAATTAAACATTGTCTATTGAAATATTCATATATTTAGGTAGCCCCGATGACAACATATTTCATTTTTACAGTTTAAAATAACAGCGCAAAATATTGTGGATAGGCCGTAGAAGCACAGTGTTTGTTTTATCGAGCGAGGAAGCAACTGTCGCTGGGCTAAGTTTGATGGTCTCTCTCTTTCTTTGTCTCTCTGACACTCGGAAATTTTCGCTTCTCTAGTAAGCTGTATTATACATGTTCTTAATTGTAGTATATTTCAAACTTATTACAGCAAAATAATGATTTTTTAATTTCTAATTTACAACTGAAAAGAGATTTTAATATTTAAGTACTTTTTTAAATTTATTTATACATGATGGCGGGACGGATAACCTCGGAAGTTGGCAGTCGTGACAAGTCATAACATGGCGTATTGCTTTTTGCCAAACGAAGCAGAAATAATTCTTACCCCGAAAAATACTTCAAATTACCACATCACGTTTGTAGATGTTGTGTTTTTCAAACCTTCCCAGGCAAGTTACGTTGTTTTGATCAATCTGCGTTTCCACAGTAGTAATAAATATACTGTTATGTGAGTTTCGTTAACCGCTGTGTGTGAAATGGCGTGGCATTGCTGTCTGGTGGTTGTTTGGCTGGCCCTGTGTGTGTGTGATTTGCAAATATTTGATGTGCACTATTTATACATTCTAGCTGTGGACTGTTTTCATGACGAAGTTAATTATTTACATCCACGTCTGTTTATTTATCGCAATGTTGTACCTTTGCCCTAGGTGTTTGAAACTCAGTCGTGTAATGTGATTGGCCATAGTCCCAACAAAATACGAGGCCCAGCCCGATAAATTTCAATAAATATAATAAACAGTAAGTAGCAATACATAGAAATATGAATGGGTTAAAAGTTACCATAGGCTTATTTGTGTGCATGTTCACCGCTATCTGTCAAGTTTGTATGATAAAATAAGCAACACAAGTTGAGTGCTTGAATTTAATGTGCCTTTTTTTTTTTACTGTCTGTTCCTTCCTTTTAATATTTATTCCAACTGAGGCTGTCCTTTTAAAAAAATAAGCCAACACATATCAATAACAAAAGGATAAATACTACAATTTTTTACCTCACAGTTGCAAAAGTGTTAAACACAGTCGCTACAAAATATTAACGTGTATTACATGTAATGTGCTATGTCGTGGAAAACAAAAATGTTACTGTAAAATACACATAAGAGCTATGGTCAATTCAGGCCTTTTTAAAATGTCATAAAGCTGACCTAAATAATGTTAGAGGCCTAAACTGTAAATATTCGTACGGAATGATTTTTTGGAATATGAAAGAATTTTTTGAAAAGCTTTAAACAGTAAACAACACATTTGACAGGTATAAAAGTATTATAGTCACATTTCAATGTTTATGTTTAGATGTAGCGAAAGTATACTGCTGTGACCTGATATTGTAGCCGAATCAGGACACGCAAAGAAGGGGGAATGTTCGTAACCAGATGATAAAGCACTCTATCAGATTCACTACACTTTATTACAAATACTAGTTACACTGCAAGAAATACATATAGCCGTTGGCTATTACAACAATGTTACTCGTCTCATTAAATGACTTTATTACCAGACCAAGTTACGGCAATTAAATCTTTACAATAACAACAGCTAAAGAGTGCTCTTGGCTGGATGAGCCTTAGTTATTTAATTCGAGGACCCTAATCCAAAAAGACCTAAGGTGCCCTACTGGGATTATAATTACCCATTTAATCTTGTCGGCGTCGTCGTGTCGAGACTCTTTCGACAGTAGCAGAGTGAAGAGTTGACGTCGTGACCATGGCCCTGTGGTCCAGGGCGATGGCGTCTCGCTGGTCCCTCCGGAGCAATATGGCAGCGAGCCACCATCGTCCCCACCTTATATTCTACCCCGCCTGGCCTCATGACCTTCCTCGGTGGGGAGAGTGTTTTTTAAACAGTGGGGCTGGCTCGTCGTGGCTGCACCATTCCAGGTGCCGAGCATCGCTTGCCAGCCCCAACTAACATGGCTTGCACCAGTGTCCCCTTCTTTCCACGAGATTTATGCGTCCTCGCATGAATGTAAGGAGCAACTCCGATGTTAGGAAGGTTACGAGGTGAGGCTAGGCCAGAACATATGTGGGGCGGCTCGATGAAGGACGAAGTAGGTCGTTCTGTTAAGTGAAGTGGTCTGCCACTGTGAGGTGTCCCACTCTCCATTGTTTACATTGTAGAGGGTAATTTAAATGAGAGTGTCTTTCGCACAATTTTATAGATTTCACCTAGGGTGCTGTCAGCCATGCTGTTAGGGTCTCGTTTACAGAAAATGGAAAAACGGAGCACAGTAAAATCACTTTAAAAACTATTGGCCATACTTGTGGGAATGGTTTAGTTTAACATCTAGAATTATCTTGATAGCTGTACAAGTGAGAACTATATGTAAGTATTTCCAGAATTTATATCGTGATGCCTTATGTGGTTGTTTCATAAAAGTGTGAGCATACTGAAAGTATATTTACATACAGGTTACTTTCTGGAATGACTACAATATTGTACATAGAACTTTTAAATTATTAACTGTCGTTTGTTATAACATTTACATTATAAAATGAACATATTGCATAAACTAAGTATTTTCCTTTCTTTTTATGTACAACATTAAGCTAACAAATTCGTAATTTTCATTAAATGTGACAAAAGTTATTGTTTGTTGTTTACATGCTAAACTAAGTTGTGCAGGCACAATGCTAATGGAGCCACTATCGTTTTCTGTCATTATGGGTGTTGAGGAATTTGATTTCGGCACCGAAACTAAATAAAGTTACCCCTTAAAAATATAAAAAGCAATGTATCACCGCTGCCGAAATGCTAAGGGAGGGTGGTGGTAGGGTACGTGCAGATAGGACTAACTCATTTGTCTTAATTTCCTATTCTTTATTCCGCTAGTGACATAATTGATTACATAAATTAAATTTCAGTCTTATAGATATTACAAAATGTAACAATTTTATTAGCCACACAAACTGTTTTGCGGGTGGCATGTCATGAGATTTTAATATTGTATGTGCTGACATTAAATCGATATTACGTTGTAATTCAAATTTAAAATTTAAAGAATTATTATATACATTTGTACACAGGCCTGGATTGCTCATTGCTAAGCTACAGATAAGAAGTATGGCAGGTAGCCACTGTGCTGCACTCTAGCACCTAAGCGTAAACTAATTTCGTACCTAACCGACTATGAGCGACACCTATTGCGCACAAAGACGATGAGTACACAAATGTTTAAACCTGCTCTGTGAAGGATGTGCTGTAAGCACTGTTGGACACCTCCGGGCGGCAACTGTGGCCCTGACCCTGTCTTTTAATTTACCGCCACTGCCATTATGTAGAGCATGTGTAGGAGTACACTGGCCATTTATTATCACCCATCCTTGTTCCTGTAGTTAAACTGCTTTATCTAAAAGGATTGATACCTTAATCAGTTTATAGTACGATAGACCTATGGTTGTAATGAGCAGAAGAATCATGTAAGTAATAGCATAATTAAAGTGAGCCTGCGACCTGATAGAAAACACATGGTTCTGCCTGCACATGTTTGTATTAGATACATATTTAACCTCAGGTAAGCTAGCATGAATAATCTTCCAATCATTATTAATTGACCTGTTCACTGAGGAAAATGCTATACCTTCATTGAGGGTTAATTGTGTCGCTTAAAAATTATTGGATATAAGCCACTGGGTAGCCAATACAGTTTGTACTATAGCGATACTGGGGCTTTTGATGTCACAAACATGTGTGGCCTCTATTAGCATTATTTTATACAGTGACACTTTACACCTACATGGTACCTGAATCTCAATGAATCCTATTTCAATATTCTGAGTATATTGACTGAGTGACTGGTTAAGACATCTTACCACCAGGTAGCTAGTTGCATTACTTATTAAATAGTGATGCAGCTGTAATGCCGTGACCTGAGTTTGCCTTCTAGTTTCACAAGAAAACTTACAATAATTAAAATATTGGCTGAGGTTCGCCATATTAATGGCGGCATGAAAACAATTTATTTCATTTGTTGCCACAGCGTGTTTAGAGATTAAATACATACCATGGATGTGATTGCTTTCTTCTGCAACCTCCCTAGCGATGTAAGAATTCTTGTCAATATCAATTATACCTGTGGGAATTTGAATTGTACATGATTCGTTCATATAAGGAGTTGGAACTGCCTTGTAAAATGGCCAATTTGTGTGAACATTTTGCAGCTAGACTTGAATTTTAATCATCATCTTTGTTGGCGAAAATGTGCACTCGGTAATAGAAACTTTGCAATAGTTTATAATGTTTGCAGTCGGAATGCTTAATTTCAACTTTAATTGTTTACTTTACCTTCAAGTTTTGCCAGCTCTCGACTTAAGAGCTGTTTTCTTACAGCGTGTAGTGGCAACATGTTATTCTGGTAATTCTGTATATATGTGTTGAGCCTAACATCTGAGATTACATTAATTAAATCGAGCACTATACCAACCATCATTTGGCTTAAAACTTGGGAATTTGTGATTTCATATTCTTTTAACCTGGCATCATGTTGGAAAGAGTTTATTTGAGTGGACATGGAATTTACTTTAAATTCTACCTGCTCCTTAATTTCACCAACACCATTTACCGTCAAGTTAAAATCCTTAATTGAAGTTTTAACATAATTTTCTAAGTCAGATATTCGTACATACAACATCTCCTCATTTGATAGCAAACCTTTGAAGTGGCGTGTTGTGACAATGTCACAACACCACATCGCTGCATTACCTGAAAAGGTTAAGGCTCTTTAATTACGAGTGGGAAGGGATATTTCAGACAGGAATTGGTTTACAATATTGACATAAGTAGCATTAAAAACATTTCGCAGCTTTTCCGCATTCTGGCACACAGTTGAGTTGCGGCTTGCACACATCCTGTGGAACTATTTGTTTATCCTGTGGGGTTTACATGGTTCCTGCAAGGGCAGCGAGAACAACAGTGGCACTGTTCCTTCATAATTAATGTGCAGAATCAGCTGACTGAAGTATACACCGTGATGCACCCTGTCAGCAGTTCTGCGATCGTTCATGCTGCAATGCTCAGCAAGTACATGAGTACATGACGATGCAGCAGGTCATATGGTACATCATGGGAGTAGACAGTGCTGGGATCACACAAATAATGTGCCTATAACATATGGGACATCGTTAATGTCTTATATTAGCTAATTTAGCATTCCTTGTGCTAGCCATTTCGATTTTATCACAGCCCCCTATGTGTATTGAAATTGCGATAGGTGATGGGTCTAACTTAACTATCTTAACTATCTCATAAGGGCCCTGATATCTAAACGAAAGCGCTTTTTGGCAGGCGTGCATTTTTAATCATACAAATTGTCCTACTTGTAGGTCATTTGGTCTGTAATTGGTATCAAAATTTCGTTTTTGTTGAGACTAGGATGCCATAATATTGACACGTGCTTGTTCCCGTAGTTCTTTGAGCCTTTCGCACTAATTACTCGTGCGGGGGAAAAAGGTATGATCCATCACATGGGACAGTTGGGTCACCTCGACCCCATGCATGAGGAAAAATGGCGTAAATTTTGTACTTTGATTTACAGTTGTATTATAATTAAACATAATATATTTGACATATTCGTCCCAGCCCTTAGGACCATCACTAGCACACACTGTTCAGTTTTGAGTGAGAAACATGTTGACCTGCGCCATTAAACAATTGCAAGCAGGGTTGTAAGCGATTGTTCGGAGTTCCTTTATTTTGAGTTTATTCAATAATTCTGTTATTAGTTCATTATTAAACGATGTTCCCCTGTCGGTGAGGATTGACTTAGGGCATCTGAATAACAAAATAACATTTTAAATTAAGTTAGCACAATTGGGAGCATCGATTTCTTTAACGGGATGTTCAACGGCATATCGGGTTGCAAATTCAGTCATGACCAGAATGTACTTGTTGCCCCATGCTGATGTTGGCAATGTCCCTTGAGTGTTCAGACCCTAGGATTCAAGGAGAGGGGGTGGTGTTATTGACGTCATTTGACCTATATGTATTAGTTGGGAGCCTTAGTGCATTGGCATGTGGGACAGTTTTAAACATTATCTCTGACGTCCTTATTCATGGAGTCCCAATACTAGGCGATTTAAATTTTTTCAAGGGTCTTGAAGTGTCCAAAATGCCAGCTGCCTAGCAGGGTGTCATTGTGGGCAGTAATTTTCTCCGAGACATAGTATTTGGGTACAAGAGTCAGTTTATGTTCGCTAAATGGCGTATGGTGTTTCATATATATTTCGCCGTTGGCGGAAATAGTATAATTGCTTGCCAGCCATCTGTATTTGGGTGTGGCTTTTTCTGGTTCCATGATAGCTAATTTTAGCTGTTTGATATGGGATTCTTGGCATATTCCGCTAAAACGCCGATGTAGGTTGATCGATCATGGGCAATGACAAAAGATGGCCGCAATCATCTACTTTGATGTACTCTTGTTCATGTATATATTCCGGCAAAAAGAATATTTGTAAATTACTGTCAACTTTAATGAAAATGCAGCAATTTAAGTGTGGATATATACATGTACTTGCGATCTTTAGCGAACTGTTGTCACATGTAGTTTCCATATTAACATTGAAAATTGTAGAAATACTTCTAGCTATGGCATACATGGGCAAATGTTCCTCTACTAAGATTGCTTTCGCGAATCTTGCTTTGTCAGTGCTGTGAAAATCATATTTTATTAGCAGCTTGATGTTAGGCCAGTTGTTGCTTATGTATTTACCTATCGTTATTTTAATTTGGGACATTTTTTTTGGATCCTGAAATAATACTTCACCTAGTGCCATGTAGAAGGATGCGTATTGTGTAAAGGTGCATTTCACTAGGTGATGGGTGTCGTTGATGGAAATAGTAGTTGTGTCAGCTTGTCCAACTGTAGGTATGTGGCTGATCGCATTGGCTAAGGAGTTCAGTTTGCCTTTCACAATTTTTACTTCAAAGTCATATTCTGCCAATGAGATAGCTAACTTTTGTATACATATATTGTTTCCCGCCATCGATTTTAGATAATGGAGGCTGGCTTTATCAGTTTCGATTACAAATTTACGGCTATAAAGGAATTGTTTGAAATATATTACGAAGAATTCCCGTTCTGTCGCTGACCATTTTCGTTTGTTGAGGGATAACTTTTTCGAAGTGAAAGCTATGATGGGCCATTCTTTTGTGTCCGCGTTCTCTTGTTTTAACACGACGCCAATGGCAGTCTGTGATCCATCGCAAGTTAGTATCATCGGTAATTGCTCCTTAAATTTCGCTAGTATAGAAGGGTTGCTGAGGGCAGATTTTAATTTCTGAAAGACCAATTCCTCTTGTGCGCCCCAATGAAATGGTGTAGTTTATTTAGTGAGATCCATGAAGGGTTCTGCTATTTGCACTTAGTATAGAATGTAATGTCGCAAATAAGACGTGTGACCAAGAAATGTACGTATTTGCTTAATATGTTTAGGTGGTGCCATTTGTTGTATAGTTTGAATTTTTTTCTGGATCCGTTTGGATGCCTCTAGGTGTGATGTAATACCCAAGTATTTTTATCTCATGATGGACGAAATTACACTTTTTGCTATTAATCTTTACATTGAATTTACGTAATTACTCCATGACTTTGCATATATTGGTAAGGTGTTCCGAAAAAGTGTTGCCGATAATTAAGATGCCATCAATTTAGGCGAGTGCGATATTCCATCTAAGTGTACCTAACATTATGTTGACTAAATTCTGCAAGTAATTAGGGCTCATTGCCAACCCCATTTGCATACGAGCATACTTGTAAAGTCCAACAAAGTCCATGCTAAAGGCCTATTTATGTCTGTATTCCTTCCAGACAGGGATGGTGTAAAACCCACTAAACATATCAATAGAAGTTATAAATTTTGAATTTTGTTGGGTGGTTATTATATATTCTGTCCTTGGGATCATGTATTGCACTTTGAAGTGTTGACTTATAAGCCAGAAGTCCATTAAGAACCTAATGCCACCTTGGTGTTTCGGGATTACTAGTGACAGTACGGTGTATGCGGAGTCGGATGGTGTTATAATGTAAGAGTTTAACATTTGTTGAATTTATAAAATACATCCTCCCTTTATTTGGGGTTAATCCCAAAAGGTCCATGTATGAATTGGTTTATCAGTGTTCAAATCTAATTTAATTTTGTAAGCATTGGTTTCTGTTTGTTTATAGAACTGGCGAATCGATCTTCATACTCCCGCAATAATGATTCTAGCTGGCATTTTTTTTGCTGGGTAATGATGGTTTAAGGTTTCCTAACAACGTGTTTCGTGTATTACTTTCCATCATTACTTTATTGATATGAAACTCGATACACTACTGTCGTATTCTACAGAGTTCGTATTGGTGGGTTTTTCAACGATTTTGTCACTATTAGATGCGTGTATAAACATAATGTCTTCATTTAGTATTGGTACAACATTGTTTTTCTTTATAAAATCTACGCCAAGTATCATATCTAGCTTTAAGTTATCAATAAATAAACATTCTTATGTGTGAAGTTATGACCATGGATGTCAATAATGGAATGTCAATATCTTCCATCGCTCCTATCACTGATTAAATGCCTTTGACAGGAAGTTGTTTTTCTTTACAAATTAATGCAGTTGCTACAAATGAATGGGAGCATCCTGTATCCAACAGTGCATTGTAAGTCTTTCCCGCCAGGCACACAAGGACGAGTGGTGTTGATATTATAACATATCCTTCATGGCATTCATCCTTGGTGGCTGACCCGAATTGCTTGTTCAATACTTTTATTAACGGTTGGTGGCTCAGGTTGCATTGGCCCTTTCTTCATTGCCAAGCTCTACCGTATTTTTGTTTACAGGTGCACCCATTCCCGCGTGTGGTCATTTAATACGTGTTTCACCAATGCTGAAGCGGTGTTTGAATTTGTGGAAGTATTAAATTACGTCGTCCTATTGGGGAACGATGGACAATCTGCTGTGCGATGTGAATTGTGCAAAAAAAGTATGCAGGTTAATACTGCTTCCGTTCTTGGCCCAATGAGCACTGGCCTTGGCTCTCTGATGTCACGCTTCTGCTGCATTACGCATTCCTGATGGGTTACCGACTGGACAGGGGCCATCGCTTCCATGTTGATGCATGGATCACGTTTTACAGTCGCTTCGCGGTGTTTCGAATCTGATGTGTTCCTGGGGTCCACATTCGTTTCAGTGTTACACGTGGTGTTATGTGTCTCGGGTGATGTGATCTGTTTATTGCATGCCCTAGACTTGCAATTATTTGGATAATATCTGGTATTGTGCACTGGCCTGGATTGTGGGTCGTGGAATTCAATACAAGAGGTCCTGCCTTTATCTGATACAAGTGTGGTCCTATTTTTACTTTCTGTGCTATTCTGTTCCTGGGGAATATGAAATTGTTGGCGTCTTGAATTGAAAGTCGCTAATTCTGCACATGTGCGGTGTGGGACATGTTTGGCAAATAATGCTTCGCAGGCTTTTATAACATAGTGTATTTTTGTTTTGGGTGGGATGTGTCTGCGTGTCACACGAGTATCGCCGTTCTCGCCGAGCTGGCAGTTCTGATTATTATGTGGGGTCATTAAGGCCCCTGCCTGTTTGTCGCCTTTTTTCCGTGCTGTAGATTACATATATTTGGCATGGGGGATTTTTGTTCGTTCGTGCCCTTAAGGGGCCTCTGTCTGTCTGTTCTGGGTGTTGTTGACAAATGTGTTTTTCCTATATGTTCGCCCTTGTGGTGTGGTCAAAATTATGGCGATTTTGTTGAGAGGGTGGTTGGCGGTATGTTTGTGGATTGTTGGGGTGTTTGTAACAATGTTGTTGTCTTTGTTGCACTATTGCCATATTGGCGACTTCCTCCTTAAGTTTTGTGATGTCAGCATGAAAAGAGTCGGACAGTTTGTGTTAGGCCGCTAATTATTTCACTGCATCTAAAGAGGCCAAGTTCTGCATGCTGGACATTTGTCATAATGTCTTCTAGCATAACGTTTTTCAGTGCCACAAGTTTTTCTGCTAGAGACGGGAGTAAAGAGCACTACACAATAGTTAGCAAGATGCTGTCCGATACTGTTGGATTATATTTTCTACAATAATACATGAGAGTCTCTTTATGTGTTTGTGCGATCTCGTTGGGGTTTTATTTTGTGTTGAACAAACACTGTTTGAGATATTCCTCTGTTGCAGGTATAGAGAAGGTGGTTTTCAGTTTCTGAACTATGCCTTGCCATGTAACATTACCTGCATCTGAATGGAAATAATTATCTAGTGTATGCTTTGGGGAACCTTTTAAATTGTATTTGAGTTTCTTACATTTCTCGTCATCGGCCCAGTTGTTGTTTTATGTGGCTTGCTTGAATTGGTCTAAATATTCCGTCCATTTTTCGGTACTATCCCCTGAAAAGTTTGGTATATGTAGTGGCTGTTGAAGAATTACATTGATGTGATTTTGTTGTGTTTCAGGGGGTGGGGGTAAGGGTGGCATGTCAGTATTTTCATTAGTGTTGATTGGTTGTGGAATTTTGTGTCGTTTCGTGTGTGGCATTGACATAGTGGTGTGCTGTGTTGTGGTTTATGTTCGTGTATTCATGTTCTGTAATTTCTGTATCTATATCAGGAACTGATATTACAAATGGCTCGGTTGCCCGAAGTGTTGAAAGTGGGCGTGGAAGCAGATATCCACTTGTGCTGGTTTCACTGGTGTCTCGTACTGAATAATCACATGCATATTCTTGTTGTGTAGGTGGTGTGTGTTCGAATTCAATTAAATCTGTAGTGTCTGTGGGTATCTCGGGGTGTTGTGTAGGTTGTGCTTATATTGCATGCTTAACGTCGGTGTAATCAAATGTGGCATGTTTGACTAAATTCCTAATCGATTTTGTTGCAGATTTCTGTGACTTACTTATGACTTCATAACAGTAATTTTCCTGTATAGATTAGTCTTAATTACAAACCTGCACCCACACAAAAGCTGGCTTTAGAAGCTAGCATTTCCACACTGCACAAGCCTGCATGGAAATTTTGCATTTGTGATAATCAAAATGGTCCGAAAAGTGGTTGTGATTTAACATGCCTTACTACACTACTATGGGTGCCTTGGTTTGTTGACGAAACTGCATGTGGCCATATCAAGTGTGCGAACTCGCGCCACAGGAATGTGCTGATCCCCGCACAACATGCCGTGACTTTCAATGGCAGGACAATTCACATATTACTGCATTTACTTCATTATGCTGTAGGTTAATGTCAGCTGTTGGCTTTAGACCTTTCGAGCAGGATGCAATACTCTGGGTAGTGGGGATACTAAGGTGGTGATGTATTTTAATTTTATATTTACTTTCAATGCCGTGAATTTAAATGAAGTTAAAATTCCCTTTTTCCTCTCTGCTTGCTAACTGTGCTGTAATACTTTATATGTTCCTGGCTTTTGGCAGGGAATGCAACCCTGTGGGCTGGTGGAAGTGTTGTACGTGATTTCAAGTAGTTACAAGGGTTAATTCTCGCAGCTATATTTAATTTATACTACTATCTTCCACCGAGTTTACCACTTTGAGTGCTCTAAAAAGGGAGGTCGGAAGCTTCGGTCGCCTCCACCATTTGCTGTGACCTGATCCTGTAGTCGAACCAGGACACGCAAGGAAGGGGAAATGTTCGTAACCAGATGATAAAGCACTCTATCAGATTCACTATACTTTATTACAAATACTAGTTACACTACAAGAAATACATATAGCCATTGGCTATTACATCAATGTTACTTGTCCCATTAAATGACTTTATTACCAGACCAAGTTATGGCAATTAAACCTTTACAATAACAACAGCTAAAGAGTGCTCTTGGCTGGATGAGCCTTAATTATTTAATCCGAGGACCCTAATCTGACAAGACCTAAGGCACCCTACTTGGATTACAACTGCCTTTTTATTCTTGTCGGCGTCGTCGTGTCGAGACCCTCTCGACAGTGGTAGAGTGTAGAGTCGACTTCATGACCATGGCCCTGTGGTCCATGGCGATGGCGTCTTGTTGATCCTTCCGGAGCAAGATGGCCACAAGCCACCGTAATCTCCACCTTATATACTACCCCGCCTAGCCTCATGACCATCCTCGACGAGGAGAGTGTTTTCTATATAGCAGGGCTGGCTCATTGTGACTGCACCGTTCCAGGTACCGAGCGTCACTTGCCAGCCCCAACTAGCATGGCTTGCACCAATATGAACACATGTACACACACAATGGAATGTAAATATAGATTTTAACATATGCTACATGGCAGTCACGTGGAAATGTTTGTTTACATTTGACGGAAGGATACGAAACGGGCCAGCAAGTAGATATTTAGCAGGGCGTCGAGAAAGTTTCTTCAAGTGGGGAATGGACTATAGTTTCGAACGACTTCTCTTCTCTGCTGCGCTCCTATTGGCTGCTTCGAATTAAATATACAGTGTAAAAAATATTGCTGTTTTTGGAGGAATTCCTGCACTTGTTGAATTAACTTATGTTTATGGTTGGATGTACTAACACCTACCCATTTTCCCATTATAGTAAATATGTAAGTTTCATAAAAATTAAAATGATCAATAGTAATAAATGTTGGTGGCTGTTATATTTAAATATAATATATTTTTGTTCCATGTTTGTTGAGGTTAGAATTTACATTAGTTTCATTCCGCCTTGGGTGTGTGGCCACAAAAACACGTTCTGTTTTTAAACTTGTTCAGACATGGCTACCGAATGTATTTACCTGACGACCCGCAAACGAAAGTCATAAACCAATACACTTGAACACATTGAATCACATCCTAAGTACATGGCACACCTATTCTATTAAGTCAATTGTAAACTATCTTTAATGCTACTTCTACTATAGGTTGGTTCTGTTCTGTTCTGTTTTTCTTGCCTTAGTTTCCCGTACAGCATAGCGAAATTTCTTTACTACCTATTGATGTGTGCCATGTGTCCCAGCCCTAGACCATTCACTGCGTCTGGAGGAGCAACCTGCCAAGCCAGCTGACCACCACCGTCAGCACCATGTACAGCCAGTGTGACATGTGCATGGTTCAGTTTGATTAAATAGGCGTGCTGTAGAAAGAGTATATGTTGGTTGTTTTATATCTGTTTCTGTGGCTGTATAGTGTTTGTTTTTAAGTTGTTTTTCTTTCAGTGTTAATAAGTGTTAAACATGTTAAAGTAATTTACAGGCCAATTTTCAGAGTTAATATTATTTGTTGTCACATGACCACGTGGTCCGTATCATGCTGCACCGTGTGCACTAGTGTGACGTCTGTGCGACCACGTTTTCCGTAATTGTGTATTGTGTATATCGCCCGTGCGATAAAATGCCTATATATTATTATTTAATTTAAAGTGTTTTGTAGTGTTTTTACTGTGTCGTCCCTTAGCAATTTCCCAACACGTTCGCCTCTCTGTGCACCCACAGTCGGATGGTGTTAGAAGAACAGAAGAAGGTGACATTGTACAATTTTGTAACACAGAAAATTTGTACCATCCAAACATACTACCCGGAACTCAGCACACAGGAGGTCTTGGAGGTAAAGCAAGTACCGTACATTTGGAATATCGAGCGGTCTTGGCACCCGTCATCCACTGGATGTAATGTGAGTTTTTACAAACTGTCATGTTGATGGTGGTGAGCATCCTCGCCGAGCCATTATGCAACTGCGCATGCGAGCAGACGCGTCGGTAGTTGGAACACTCAAAACGGCTACAGGACCGGGAAGAGAATGAAAGAGGGAACAATGGACGAAATGTGTCGAACAGTTTAAGACAGTAAGTGACGGCCATGTTTTTCGCAACACACGGCAATGGGACATTTCAGCCACACCCATCAACAGAGCCGAGGCATCTGGTATGTCCATGCCACTGGTGCGATGGGCCACATTTCGATACTCATTGCCTGCAGTGAGCCGGGGCACCACCTGCAGCTGGAAGAGACATGCCGACGCCGGGAAATGTGAGGTCGGGGGAAACCTTGGCTGACCGAGCAGAATACAGTAGTAGAAACCACCACATGTAGAATACACTTCGGAAGAGACGAGGGAATGAGAATAGCTTATAGTGTAGGAACACGTGTGTCAAAGGTGAACACACCGGCCGATACATCAGTATACTGTGCAAACCTGTCAGTGTTACCAACTGCGTCGATGCTGGACACACTGCGAGAAGAGGTCACACGAGCACAAGGAGGCTGCCCTACCACAAGTAAGTGGAGAGAAGAGTGTGGCCAAAGAAATGTAGATCTATGGCGAGTTGTAAACAGCTGTGTTGAATCCCACACGATGAACCCGCTGCTCCCCGTGGTGCAATACTACACTACTCCCACGGCACTCACATCTCTGGACACCCAGGAGTAGCTCAAATGAAACGGAACATATTGAGGTATTTCTACTGGCCGGGCCTGTCAATGACTGTATGAAGCTTCGTACACCAATCTGTCAATTGCAACCATTTCAAGAGCCTATGGGGGATGGCGTGCAGCAGCAACAGCCACGCAAGCCGGGGAACCATCTGAAACCGTAACACTCAACCTGATGGGCCTTTACTACAGGACACAGACGGGGAAGCATTTCATACTCGTCATGATGGACTTGTTTACGAGGTGGGTGGAGGCCTATACCCTCTCCAATGCATGAGCACGTAGCACTGGCAAGGTCATGGAGAACAAAGTTTTTGCCCACTGGGGATATCCTCGAACAGTTTTGAGCGACAACATCCGCAATTCACGGCCCGTGCATGGCATGATTTGTGTACAATATGGGGCGATATGGCGATATGGCGATATGGCGATATACCTCCCAAGCGCAAACCGTACTGAAAGATGCAATCAAGATAACAAGACTCAGCTGCGTCTGCACCTGGCAGAAAACTACACCTTGTGGGCCGAGCATCAGCCCGCCGCAATGTTCACGCTGCAGACTCGTACGAATCAGGCCACAGGGAAGACGCCAGCCCAGCTGTTGCAAGGCAATGACCTTCCCCTCCCCAGGGAATTTGACAGCAGTGAGGGAAAGCAATGTAACAGCGGAGGAAGAGGAGAGTAGGGTTGAGAGTAGAGAGAGGGAGGGGTGAGAGAAGTGTACGCTAACAAGCACAATTATGTCTTCCAGTGTGTGTCGGATACCACCCGCCCGCCACCCTGCTTACAACCTGGGCAGCTCGTGTATGCGAGAACACATCTGCAATCAGCTGGAAAGCAGAATTTCCACATAGATTTCGAGGCAAAATGAAGTGGATCACACGAAATCATGGAATGTGCAGGAGAAAGCTACCTCAAAGTTCGCCTGAGCAGGCACTGTTCAGAGGTCTTTCATCGAGACGCACTCAGGATTGCTTACGCCTGGCGCCGAGATGCCACTGCCTGATGCTGGAGCACACACAGGTGAGCTGGAAATACCCCAGATGTCACGCCAATGTCTGAGAGAAAAGAGGAGCATGTGAGAAAATTCCTACACCTGCTACTGCGACACCTGGCACATAGACACCTACACAGGATTCATCGGAGGAAGAAATTAGAAACCACATGGGAAGTGAATAAAGCCTATCTGCAGCTGTTTCCCCTTCCGTCGTGCGAGATGCAGTCCAAAGACCACCTGTGTCAGATATCCTATCTGCGACAGTCACGGGGAAGTGTCAGCAGTGGCAGCAATGAGATAGGGGGCGAGGTGATATCTTCCCCTCCCCACCGATAGAAGCTGGCCCGTCTCCCCCGGCGTGTCGAGTGTACAGCCTGCAGGTGTCAGGACACACCCACCACAGCTGTCACAACACGGCCGGTCATGTGAGAGCACCTGCACCACATGCTAAGAAGAGGTAAACAAGAGGGCATCCACTACAACCTGCGATCGTGACGAGGACTACACCCACCACACAGGTGTTGCACATGAGCAGAGCTTGCAAGCGATGAGTGAACAGTCTCCAGAGAGGCAGGGGGCATGTGATGTGTGCCAAGTGTCCCAGCCCTACATCATTCACCATGTCTGGAGGAGCAATCCACCAAGGAAGCTGACCACCACCGTTCGCACCATGTACAGCCAGTGTGACGTGTGTGTGGTTCAGAATGATAAAATAGGTGTGCTGTAGAAAGTATATATGGAGTTTGTTTACATCTATTTCTGTGGTCCTATAGTGTTTGTTTTTAAATTGTTTTAGTGTTAATAAGTGTTAAATATATTAACATATTTCCCAGGCCAATTTTCAGAGTTAATATTAGTTGTTGTTACGTTACTATGTGGTCCGAATCATGGTGCACCGTGTGCACTAGTGTGACATATGCGCGACAATGTGTTCCCTATTTGTGTACTGTGTATATCGCCGATGCGGTAAAGTGCCTAATATTATTATTTAAGTCAAAGGGTTTTGTAATGTTTTATTGTGTTATATATTTTATTGAATGAAGCATATTGACGTGCGCAATACACGTAAATATAAACAACCACGCAGACACATGGTAAGACTCCACGCACATAGAATATTCGTATGTAATTTTCAGTGCCCTTTATTTACTTGTGTCTGTTTTATTTTATTGTTTATATATATATTGTAAGGAGGACAGTACTAACCAGTACAAATACTGGACAGCCAATGTTTGGTGGGCTGCAAGCCATTGGACACAATACCATTGGACACAAGTGCCAAAATGTGGCCAAAATATTAAGGGTTCTTTTAATTTGTTTTCCATTTAAAGTATTGTATTATTATGTTGTGTACATTAAATTAAAAAAAAGTGCAAATGAATGTAGAGGAATCCCTACACATGCAGGGTTGTACACTGGGAAAACATAAGGCACCAAGTTGAGGTTAAGGTACCTTACGCATTATGGTTAAGCAGTGTTTAAGTCTTTCATATTCATTTAGGGCTACGTTCATCCACTCCATTTCATTTGTTATGCATTTTTCACGTAACTTACGATCACATGATATGGCACGAGAGTTTGTGCCTGGAAGGTGGCAGCCTGCCACCATGTTTCAGTAGTCGCCTCTTGGTTACCGTATGGAACGAACGTGACGCGCGCCCTCGCCGGACACTTCATCGCTTCGGTACTAATAATGTAGCTTGCAATAGATTCAACTTAATTAACTGGAACCTTTTGTTTATTTCTAGCCCGGGGAGTGCATCGTTCCACAAACCGTTCCATTTGTACATGGTCGGGACATGACCACCACTTAATTTTCATGTAGGCATTTTGCCATTGGGCAAGTTTGTAAGTGCTTCTATTGCAGGTATAAAGAAATATATATTCATGTCCTGAATTGTTGGACTATGTTTATTTCTTCGGCCACCTCTTGACCATGACTCGCTTGGATATTTTTTTTTACAAGGCGCAAGGTGGCCTATAACACTGCAGAAGTGAGCACATTCGTATGGGACTAGCCCTAATAATTCCCACTAGACGAGGCATTGGATATGGATATTGGGATAATTGTTACAACTTCTACAACTGTAAAATTGAGACGTCGGGCATCGAGGAAAACCCCGTTCAGGCCATCGACCAGATGCCCGAACTGAACTCATGCTCTCTACCGAGACGGTGATGCCCCTGGACAACATGGTGGTAGTTTTTGCATCATTTCCATATAACCTATTTACCTCCTTGATTGTCCAGCATAAGATCCAGACACACGTCAAATGGCATTTCTAAATGACGCCATGGTCCCCGCGACATCACTATGTTGACAAAGATGAGATGTAATTACCCAACTGACAATTCGCCGAACTCTATATTGTTAATGGTCGAAGTGGAAAACATACAACCTTAAGTAATGAAGACTGGAACAACACTAAAGTTATTGATGTTGTAGTACTTAACAATTTCACCTGTTGAAACGAAGAAGAGAGTTACACCATTTTACCCAATTCACGTCCATGTCGGCATGCTGTAGCGATACACACACAACCTTCCTCAACAAAGACTAGAATGGCATTGGTGTTAGTGGCATTAGGACAAGTGATAATTGTAAAAGTTGAGACAGAGTCGACACATCACATCTTGTTATAATTCTTGTATCGGAGAAATGAGTAGTGCATAATTAAGACAGTCGCTAATCGCTGAGTTAAAACACAGCTGTGTCAGGGTACTTTATAGACTAAGCCAAATTTTGATTTCATAGGCGAAAATTATTTTACACGAAAGTCACAAATAGAGCATTATAGAAATCTTCCCGATTAGGGAGCAGTACACACTCTCTGTCAAATGACAGAGAAATACAAACAGTTGAAAAAACACTCATATAACTCATCATGGGCCTGCATTTTGCGACAATGAAAGAGAATATGACTTAATCCTGCCCCTCCCCCTCCTCGATGAAAGTTAGAGGCATTTGGCAGTTTAAACTTGTGAAAATGAACATTTGAGTTCCCATGATTAAACGCAGTTGGATAATCGTCGTGAAGTGTGTGTGTGTATATATATATATACATATATACACACACACACTGTGCCACTTCCACATTTTGCAAGAATATCCAATCGCATCTACCAACGCAGACATGGTTGTGTTGGTAGATGCGGTTGGATATTCTTGCAATATGTGGCAGTGACACTTTATTGCCATTTTGATTCCCGGATTCGCGAAGATAATGTTTTGCAATTTGAGTTAATATATAAATAGTAAGAAGAGAAATCGCTGTTCCTATTTTTCAGAAGCCAGTTTAGCCAGTTTATCTGCCATGTCATTGTCGGATATACCCACATAATAGGAAGCCATACAATCACAACTATAGCACCCAAGATCTCAATATTAAATATGCTATGTTTGATCAGTGATATAATACCATCAGGTTTGCAATGTCAGTTTATAGAACCTATAGTACCTGCGACACTGTTAGAGTCATTAAATATGCAAAGGTTTTGTCTCACAATACTCCAATGACTTCAGTAATGAATATACATCAGCATAAAATATAGTATCGTAATGTGATAACTTCCACAAACCAGATGTGTTGTAGCCAGGAATATAATAGACACACCCAACAGTAGTTAGGGATTTCGATCCATCAGTTTTCAGTGATGGGCAAAAGTATTAATCTAGAGAGAATGGTAAGTGAAATATCAATACTACTAAAATTGAAATATTTAACAAGTGATTGTCAGCATATGTGTTAGGAATAGATAAATGCAACCTTCCGATTGTAGAAAAGGAATGTATTTTATACAAAAAACGAAAATAATACATTACATTTCCTTGAGGGAAATTTCTCGTGTGGACATACATATTCGTTCAATCCTTGACAATAAAAAAAAACCAGATCATTAATATTGATTTCAATACTTTTGTATACTTAAGTTTGCATACCCTTCTTGTTTGTTATTGTTGTAAGCCTTTTTTGGCATGGAATGCACAAATTTCCGTGTAATATTCTAGTCATTATTCTACCATTCTTTCTGAAGGAACTCTTTTTAAGTTTTGATTTGCTAGTTATACAGTGTTTTGCACCTTTTTCTCCAACTCGCTCCACAAATGTTCTTTCGGATCCACATCTGTTAACTGAGGAGGTGTTTTCAAAATATGTGGAGTATCGTAAACAACCAAAGACATACAATTTTCGCCATATGCTTGGAGGTCATTGCCCTGTTGAAAATAAAAATAATTTGTAATGCCTAGTTTTTCTGCGCTCTTCTTTAGATTGTCTTTGAGTACGTGAAGATACGCGAATATGTCCATATTCCCTTTGATTAAAACCAGTTCCCTCTCTCCTGAGGCCGACATGCCCCCTCCCCAAATCCACCCCTCCCCCCCAAACACATGGTTAACCGTGGTCTGCCGAACTCGTTTTTGGATTCTTTTTAATAGTATTCACCACAAACCTCTGCTCCCTATATGATAGTTTCTATGGATGGTCAGTTCTTTCCTTGCTGGTGAACACTGTTTGATCTTGAGATCTATGTACATCGCTTTTAATGGTCGATCAAATTCTTCGTACAATTTTGCGATATCAGAACATGTTTTTCCTTCTGATCTATGTCTGTTACAGTTCCCCTTTTTTCAACCGACGATTCCTTCATTTTTCTCCCGATCTCACGACACTGTTCCACTGCAGCAGATCTAACCTTCACTACTAGATCATGGAACTCAACTGAAGCTCCACAGAACTGATACATGTTGGCGAAAATAGACCATTCATACTTGAAAATGTCAGGTGGATGAATACCTTTGTCCAGGCCTCCTCAGCAACACAACTTCATAATTTGATCATTCTGGAACTGTTGCATGTAGACACATAGGATGGCGTTCATTCTTTCATCTGTTGTAATATAATTGTTTATCTATGAGCGGAACTAGGGATATGATACACTTTATTATTTTTAATGCAAGAAGGTGAATACTTCTATCCATCACTCTATATGTGGAGAAATTGGGAATATTGGCCCAGACACTGCCTGTGTAGCACTTTGACTTCGACAGCACTCATGCAGTATTTTCGCTCTGAGAATAAATGTTCCACCTTACATACATAGGAAACCACAGGAAAGCAAACTGAATATGAGTTAATGTGATTCATACAAGTAAAAAGAGGGCTATAATACAGTAGACGAACAATAACATCAATACCAAGATAGTTGATAATGTAAAATAGAGGAAATTCTTGAAAGAAATTTGCCTTGAACCAGTATTTGTTTGACAAAAATCTTCTATGTAAGTTATATGGTGGAATATTGGCCTCAACATGTAATGTACCAATGGGTGTAGATGTCAGTACCCCTAGACATAAACGAAGACAAGTATTTTGTAAATGCTGTAAGATGTTAAGAGTAGTATCACTTATATCAGTCATAAATACACTACCATAATCCATCTTGGCCCCAATATATCCTGTTCTAATAATATTATAACTGCGAAAGTTTGCATGTTTGCTTTTTATTCTGGATTAGCACATAGGGTACTTTTGTCCCTTAAAAATGAACATTTTCTTAGGGAATATATAAAGTATACCACCAACCATTTGAGTAGGCACTGGTTGGTGGTCTGTTTTTTTTATATTTTGCATGCAGGTGGAGCTGCTGGTAACAGGTAGTGTTTTATAAAACATCAAAAAAGTGTGAGGAATGCCACTTCAGATGGAGTGGCTAAGTATTTTAACAACTGAAATGTTTTCTGTATTTTCGCAGTAAGATGAGTGACCTGTTCCGTTCAAGTGAAATCAGGATTCAGAATGATGCCCAAGTAAAGAGTAGAAGTCGCAATATCTACAGGTTCATTACAGAGTAGTAGATTAGATTGCGAATGGTCAATGTGTTACCTAGTGAACCTCATAGGCTTCGGTTTGTGGACAGATGGTGTCAAATGATGAATACAAAGCCAGGTGTCAAGGTGGTGTAGAAAATCGTTCATAATTACTTTTGCATCACCAGCACTGGGTAATAGATAAAACAGTACAATACCATCACAATAACTAATACAATGCACATATGGTCCAAGATGGTAAATAAGATCTTGGGTGTATAAAAGGTACAAGAGGGGACCAAACATGCCACCTTGTGGAGTTCCTTGATACACAAGTCTGCCAGTCGAAATATAATTATACATTTTTAGATAAGTGAGAAGCCCATTTTCAATGTTAGCCAAATTACGAATAAAGAAAGATTGTAGCACCACTAGGCTCAGTCTCAGTGGCTATGAAGATGAATGTATGCCAGGATGCAGGAATGGCTATAAGTTCTTAAAAATGCTCTAATAAAACCTGACGAAGTTCCGAAATGGTCCAGGTGTCGCAGGGTGTAGGGTGACATATGGGCTAACTATGAGCGGTTGCAGAATTGGCCAAGTTGCCATTGAAATAACATGGCCATAGGAACATTTACAGGAGCAAAATTGGCTATCTGATAAATTGATGTATTCGAGTTCCTCTTTGTAGACAAAATGTTAATATCAAAAGCTGTTACTGGAAAATTTATGTTATCAGTACTGGAGGAAGTCATTAATTTTATCATTAACTGGTGCAGGGAGAAATGCGAGTATAACTACGAGGTTCGCTCTTTGTAAACACTATATATTTGACATGGTACTTCTTGGAAATGACATTTCAGCTTTAATGTAATGGTAGCATACGCCTATTAATATTTAGTTAGTGACAATTTAAAATTACTGACATGACTTTTGAAGAAATAAACTTGCATATCGGAAGCGAAGAAGCCTCAAAACGGAATAATGCAAGTGACATGATACTGTAGCCGTGTGGCAGAATGGAATGGTGTTAGGTTGGAATTCGCCCCACGCTTGGGAAAGCCATTTGAAGTTGCGTGACTGGACTGGAATGAGATAAGGTTTGCTTTTCAGGAGCAGTGTGAGGTGAGGTTTTTGGAATATTGGATATGTCCTGATAGGGACCAGACGTCGCTCAAGGGCGGCGTCATGATGGTAGTGAAGTAGCATGATGACTCCTGGGTGTTGTCGAGGTGCTGCAGGCCGATCGAACGGGCATAACTTTCCGTCATTGTTGACCTCTGACCCTTTTCTGCTGTAGTTGTAGTTATTCTATTACTTGCAGTTTTCTAAACGGTAACCTATCGGCTTATGCCTTAAGGTTGTAATAATTTTGGTAGAAAATTATTTGTGAAAATTTCGTGCATCGCGGTGTGAACCTTTCGGGCTGACCACACGCCCATTAACTTACTTCCTTTTGCGGTTACCTAAACATAATAGTTGACTCTGAAAATATTTGCGAGAAATCTGTGGGTATTCTGAGGGACCATACCATAATATGCCTTGCGGCAGCTGAAATAAATCGCAAGCAAATCAGTTCTTTGATGGATTTATTCAGTGAACACTTGCACGCTTCGGTTGAAGCATTTTTCACTTTGCTAAATGACTTAACCGGCCGTTGGTGGTGAAACTGTAAAATCGGTCTTAACCATCAATAATTGTTTCAGAAGTAGTTAAGCTTCCCCAGGCAATGTGAGCTCTAGGGAAGTGGGGGTGGTGTCCCAGGTGGCTACGAGAAAGTGGTTCCAGTATTTTAAAGTGGTTCCAGTAATTAAAACTTTTGTGTAAATGAAAGATCAGTACAAATAAGTTGCATGCCACCTGGGCACGGGAACATTGAATGCGAAAACACGCTCGACCAACCCTCAATAATGATCGGTGCTTACTAACTATCCAACATGGCATGTGAGCGGGAGATCGCGGGCTTACATGCCACATGGAACTACTTCTTTGCACAAAAACACTTGCACTCCATGCTTACCTGCTTAAATGTAAACTCTATTCTGCTTAAAAATTAGACATTGCACTCTACATAACAAAACACTTGAAAAAATGATGGTGGAATGAAATGGACATAGTGTGCATGAAAACAAAAGCAAACAAAAATGACATAAAATAAACAGGAGACACTGGGCACTAAAAGGAACACATGGATTCATAGTATTTATTAACCACGTGACACTATATGGCATGGTGTGCACCACAAACCCTGATTATTGACTTTATACCCTATTTACTTTATGTACTACTCCATATGACGGAGTTCTGGTCGTTCGGCCAGGCATTCTAGATGATGTAATGCACTGGCTTGCCCTGATCTGCACTCGAACTCGTCATACACTACACAGCTTCCAGGCAATCTGGTACATACAGGAAGAGTCCCGATCCCTACTGCGGTAACACTGAAGTGCTCGGCCAGGACAAACTGTCTTAGGGAGAGATGTCAGTACCAACACAGAAAATGTAGCAAAAACAATCAATTTTAGAAAACAAAAAAAAACAGCCAGCTCAGTGGAAAAGGAATGTTCAAAAGAAATTAAGGAAATACAGCATTATGAAATAATGATTTTATTTATCTAATAATCTAACTAAACACATTTCAGTAACATAACCTCTCTAAACCTGCATTCTTTTTCACCCAACATACAAAGACAGTTATTTTTACCATTTTGTCTTGCCTACATTAGTGTACGATCCCCTAATAATGACTGATATTGCAGTTTTAATTATTGAAAATGTGTTAGTTCAATTCATTTTAAGGAAGTCATGCCTCAAAATAATTCAACATCATTTGGCCACTATCAGGAGGTTGAATAACATTGAAGTTCACCCCTTCTTGAATTATGTTGAGATCGTATGAGACTGATATTGAAGTAGCCATAGTGTCAGATTCTGGTTTAATTTTAAGTTACATTGTTCAAACGTTGACAATTTATCAGACTAACACCCGATTGGTACATTCTGTTCTAAGTACCAGACAAAGGGCCTGCCTAAGCAACCCAACTGCAAACATCCCCTGGGACACTGTACTGCAATGAACTGACGATGCAGGATATATGGCATGTTCACCAGACATTTTACAAAAAATGTGTTTGTCAGTGGCAAAATAACTACATTTTGCAGAACTTTTGGGTATCTTCACTTGCCAGACCACACACACCTGACTATGATCCAAAAAGGCGACTGGTTACTAAATTTGTACTTTCAAAACACTGGGAGAACATTGTCACCAATGTTATAGTGTGCAGGGCGGCCTTTTTGACAATTCTTCAAGTCAAGAAAAGGAGAGTAAACAGACTATGTCAGCATTTTTTGCAGCATGATTCACCACCGACCGAAACAAGGGGTGGTGATAGACGATCGAAACTATATGCAGAAAGGAACGATGCCATTATGAAACACATTCAAGAATTCAAGCCTATCGAGTCATTACTCTAGGAGGAAATGCGTGATCGGTAGTATTTGAGCAGCGAGCTAAGTGTAAGGAAAATGTGGGATATGTTATGCAAGACACATTCTGATTTGAAGGTCACATATGATTACTACCGAACAATATTTTGTGAGAAATTTAATATTGGATTTGGAGCACCATATGTTGACACCTGCTCTACTTGCTCGGCCATCGAAAGTAATATTGCCTTAGAAAATAGACAGTTGTATAAAGCAGCTTTACAGCATCAACTTAGAGCTCACAAAATTTGAAGCAACATTTTCTATGAAAGGTTGAAGGGAGGCAACGATGGTGAAGTTATGCTGAGCTGCGACTGCCAGAAAAATATAGTGCTGCCTAAGGTTCCAGACACAGCAGCTTATTATTCAAAGCAGATGTACATGTAAAACTTTACTGTTTGCCAGAGTTCATCAACGAGCACTCAGACCACAGAAAAGTCACATCATATGTATGGCTGGAGAATGAGTTTGCCAAAGGCTCGAATGCCATCGGGTCTGCTGTACATCACCAGCTAGTCCATGCGGATTTGGACGGTATCCCCACAATACGACTATTCTCAGATAGATGTGGTTGTCAAAATAAAAATACAAATATGATTGGAATTGTGATGTATTGGTTCGTGTGCGAAGCTCCAGGACAAAAAAAAATTGAAATATGGTTCCCTATCGTCGGTCATTCCTTCACTCCCCCAGACTGGGCCTTTGGTATCATGGGGAAGACATTTAGGAAACTAAGTGTGGTTGAAAACCCGACTGTCTACATCGACATCATTAAATAATTTGTCCTTTGGGAACGGACAGTTGTGCAGTAAGAGACTGGAAGCATCTCGCCAGCGAAGTCATCAAGAATCAAGAATTCATCCCTTGTGCAAAGGGAGCCATTATACTACTTCGAATGCAGAGAGCCGAAAAGCTTTATGAAAAGAGGTAAATGTTTCCATAAATACGCCATCCCTGCTTCGATTCCGAAGGGGGTCATCCTGAAGCAAAACAAACTTAAAGACATCAAAAGGCTTTTAGAACGGCACTTTGGGGATGAGTAGCCAAACCCCGACAAGTTAGATTTCTTCAACAACATGTTCCAGCAGCAAGAAATCTTGTTGTCAGATGCAGCACTAAAGGGAGAAAATTATGCTGAAGAGCTCGATTTTGAACTTATGGATGAAGACAATGCAGAAAATGTTGCATGTAGCTACATCTTTTGATACTAGTCTCCTTTTCCAAAGATTGGTTCCCTAATATGAATCTTTGTGAATGATTTTTTGTTTCAATGCCAATTTAAGAATAATATTTCTTGTAAGAAGTATATATTTATATTTATGGTAAAGGCTTCATCATCAACGCTATACTAAAGTGAACAGCATTGAACTCTTTCTTTTTGTTGGTTATATTAGACGTTTTGAGTTGCCTGTACTCTGGTTCACTATTGACGGTAGAATGGTGGGGCAAAATCGTTAACTTTAAGGTCTGGGAGTTTGTGAAGGCTATTCCTGCACATCGAACGAAAGATAAAATTGACAGTGCCATATGAAGTTCAGCAAATGTTGGCCGTATCTTCACCGCGATGGGGGTGTGTTTGACGAGCTCCACACCTCACGTCCACTGGGTGGGCCTGTTGGTCTGCAAGTGTGGGTGCCGCAGGGCTGCTGCCGCCCACGAATTCTATCACTGCTTTCCCCTCCCTCGTACATCACCTTGCCCACATGATGCCAGCCAGTCATGTACCCCTAGGGTGCCCTTCCAGGACTTCTGGATATCGACGGAGTGAAGATCATTTCGTATTGTTCTCGATGATTTCAAATAAAATATAAATACAGGTGTCTCGCCCAGGTTCGGGGAGACAGCACAGGGTTTCTACTTGGGTGGGAACTTCTTTTCCATCTTGCTGCCACTTAAGTTAAGCATGCTTTCAAGGCAAATATTAAAAGTACCCTTCATACAGCTGGAAAGAGACGTAATTTTGCAAAAAAATACATAAATTTTGGGGGAAGTTTTAAACAGAATTATTTTTGATACTAACTTTTGATACCAAATGTAATAAGTGGAAAAAGTATATTTTTATATAGAGTTTATTCTTTCGATCTGGGGGGGGGGGGGGGATATTGTATATTATTTGAATTATAATATAAACGCTAGGCAACGAATATTTTCAAACTGTTTCATGGGAACCAACCCAAATCCCTTTTTTGACATCATTGGGGGTGCTCTCGGCTGTTTTTCAACTTAAAACACCTACATTCCGGAAGCAGTTGAGACAAAGACCTCGTCCTGTTTGTGCTGGCAAACACAGTCATATACGGGATAGAGAATGTGCGCCGCTCTGCTTCCTCAATGCAGAGAAGTTAAAGGGAAAGTAAAATTAGGAATTTTGTAAACTTGCGAAATCGTACAAACTCCCTAGGGTTTGCTCCAGTGACCGTGAGAGTGAGTCTTATAAGTAGTGATGCATCAACTCAGTTACAAAATGACTCCTACAGGTGTCCGTACATCGTAGATCCAGAGAATGTCTGAGAAAATTCTCCAGAAAAGTTTGGCATATGCAGGGGTGTCGTTCAATTCGGACGACGGAATAGATATCCTCTGTCAACATATGAGGGAGTTAGTCAAGATAAGCCATGTAGCTGCTCAACAAATGGGTGAGTCCGACATTTTCCACCTCATTTGGTGAATAGTATTGAGCCAGTGCGCAGCCTGAATTTAAAGTTAGTAGTAAATCTCTTGGTGCAAATGGCTAGAATCGCGTCTTTAAATATTTGTAAGACCATGCTTTTGTATTCCGCTATAATGTTCAAAGTACCAGAGCCCTTGCAAAATGTATTGGGGCAGGCGATAAATGAATGTATGCCGTTTAGATGAGTTTAGTCAGGCGATGTTGAAACAGACGGGTTCATCAGCTCCAACTCGTGAAAATATCGGAAATATTTCAAAGTCCAAATGAATCAATGCAGCAGTTTGTCAGAGAGACTATTAGATGGGTAGACATGTTAGGTCTGCCGTGTGCAGAAGCGGATTCGGTGGAAATACTTTTTTTAAATCTTTTTCCAGAAAATAGTAAAAATTTTGCATTTGCTTCAATGCCGAAGACGTTAAATGAACTATTAGCTTCAGTAATTCAAGTGGAATGAATGATTGATGATGTAAGCAAAAAGAACCTAAGTAGAAACATCTAAACGGCAATGCCAAATCTGTTCTTGTACTAATCATCGGACGGTTAAATGCTTTTATAAAGCGTAACAAGGCGAAGGAAATTCTGTGCAGGAAAAGGTAAAACAAAAATGTCAAATTTGTTTTAGAAATAATCATCCGATGGGAAAATGTTTGTATAAATAATCGGATAGTGACGGTAAAGAAAAACCGCTTGAAATTGGGGGCCAGTCAGATGTAAGAATAAATTCAAATTAGTGTTACTAAGTCTGAAGGTCATAAAACCGTAAAACAAATATATTATTTGTTTCAGGTGCGGTAATCCTGGGCATTTTCAATTTAGTTGTTCATTAAAGGTAAAACCTGCAGGAATAGGCACAGAGACAAACACAAATCTATGTAAAAAAATTTGGCTACTGTACATGCAACTTGTGACTGCACATTTAACAATGTCAGGCATGTGACGTAAGGCTGGTGTTCCACCTGGCTGTACCATGAGGGGGGGGGGGGGTGGAGGTTATGTGGATAGTTAATACTTAGAAGTTGCAGAGCTCTGGTGGTCACCAGAGTTCAATAGCAGGAGAGCACAAGTTGATGGAAGTTCTTAGGGTCGTTCGGCCGTCAGCCTGTTGGCTCTTCCCCCAGTGGTCCATCTATCGTAGGTTAAGTATTGACGACTTACATAAATATATTCCTGGATGCCTGGTCTAGTGAGGGTTGTCGGCCACCCTCGTACGCCATCTCACTCCCGAGAGGATATTTTGTCTTCCTCACACCAATTATAAGTTACGTTACTTTTATAACGTTGAGGGTTAAACAGTCGAGATGCGACTGAGAGTGAATGATAGCCGGAGAATACTCAATACGTCATTTTATTACACTCTGGATCCCTCACAGGGCACATACATGAATTTCTCGCCATTGTAGTGTACGACCACTGAAACTGTAACAAGCGCTAAGCTTACATGACTTTACAGGTGAATTTAAGTCCGCCGGCCGTGAAACAAACGGACCGGGGCACGAGGCAGAAACGAGGTTCTGGTATACTAAATTGACATAAACAGAATTACAAAATGATTAGGTTAAGAAATGATGGTGTGGAATGGCGGGGGCAGACGGTTGCCTCACTAATCATTCATGACTCTACTTACATGGCGGTGAGCATGAGGCCCTGTGATTGGCCGCTGCTGCGGCCGTATATCACATGACTTACGTGAATATTATATTTGTGACTAAATATGAGATGAAGTGATGTGATACAGCTTGATATTAAATACTGAGATGGTTTGCGCATTCAACAAATGTAAATTACATTTTTATAAAATAAATATCATTCTTTTGGCCACTGTGTTGCAGGGTTGCCATATCAACATTCTAACCTACAAAGTTCTGATTTTGTAGTGGTGGGCGCACAGCCCACGGGAAGGCTCCCAATTACAACTTATTACTCTGAAATACTTTATTCTTAGGGCAAAACGATATTACATAAACAATCACACAGTAAAAACACCTGAAATAATTTTGGTAAGAAATTCGTGACTTCTTGCCACATGATTGGCCTGGTTGTCATATCTATGGTATACCACAACTATGAGCTGGGCACGGTGGCGTCTGTCTGGCTAGCATGTGTACGTAAAACAAATGAGCACCAAGTAAACGAAACATATCTAGCCTAGCACAACCCTGAATGGTGTTTGCCATGGTACTTACATGTCATAATAATTATAGTAACATGAGGAAATAAATAACAACAATTAAACAACACAACATATCACCTTTTAGTATGGCACTCTGATCTCTAGACTGTCAATAGGAATGTTGGCATTACTTGCGTGCACATACATGACACTAACACTGGCGAAGGAACAGAAACCATTACACTATTACACTTTTAAAATAAAATACACAACACAGCCCTGCATAAACGTATATGACACTCGTAAACACTGAGCACTTGACTGCACACACTTAATATTAAATAGGCCCTTGGAAAAAGAAAACACATTTACTCTATACTTCTGCACTCGTAGTGCACACATGCTTCACTAGCAGGGCGTGGTGCCTGATGGTGCTGCACAAAGGTAGGCGTGGTGAACGGGCTCACCGAAGTGGTTCGCGTCACTTGGTTGACCGGGTGCTTCAGCGATGCTTATAAGGCAAGAAAGTTTGAATAAAATCATGTGGTATGTGCCGCTTGGAACTGTGCAGTTAACCGGGAGAGTCAGTAGTATTTTCCTTAGCCGGCGGAGGTTTCATAAAGTCAAACATAATAGCAGTAATGAAAGTAAAGATATAAAGTTTTTAATGGAAAGTAGTGTTCCGTGTTTTTGAACATCTATCAAATGATATGATTTAAGGTATCGGTTTTTTTGGGTAGTACGTGCGCATGTGTTGACATAGCAAAGAAGGAATTGCGGTTGATTTTTTCCCACGACACTGTACTAAATTTGCAATTAAAACCTTCTCATTTCCATACTTTTCAGTTGCTTCAGCACTCTGAAGAGGTAGTAAAAGCATCAGAACAGCTTAAAATGGGCTATAAAGATGTGCTTATGTCGAAGTTAGGGCATTGTAAAGAGACTCCAGTAGAATTAGAACTGAAAGATGATGAGCCTGTTGTGTGCATGCCATATCGTGTGACAGCACCCAATATTACAACATTTAAAAATTTGATCATAGAGTTGCAAGAGCAGAGAATCGTAGAAAATTTCAGAAGTCCATACGCAAGTCTGTCTTGTCTAATTAACAAGAAAACACCGGGACAGTTTAGATTATCTGTGATTATAGAAAAATAAATAAAAAATAGTATGTGTATTCCTATCCGGTACCTGTCATGGAAACTGTATTTCAACATTTGCAAAAGGCTAAGTATTTCCCTATTTTGGATTTAAATTCGGCATTCTTACTGTGTGAGCTACATCCCAATAGTAGGGCACCGTTATCATTTTGTACACCGTGGAGTTTGTATCAGTGGACTTGTTTACTGATGGGAGTAAATTCCGGACCCCAGTGTATGTCTAGAGTGTTAACTCAAATACTAGGAAAATATCTATATGAGTTTGTATTCACATACATAGATGACGTGTGCACATACAGTAATACATTAGAGGAACATCTTCAACACTTGCGGCTAGTATTAGACGCATTGCATAATCCCAGGTTGACGGTAAATACGAAAAAGATAAGTTGGGCACTACAACACGTGCTTTATTTGGGATTCATAATTCCCGAAGAAAGTTTGCGAACAGATCCGGAAAAGATCCAATCAGTCGTAAATTTCCCGCAGCCTAAAAATGTACGAGGAGTGAAAAGATTTTTAGGTAGTGGTAGTGTTTTATAGTAAGTTTGTTCCGAATTTTTCCCATCTTGCTGAGCCGTTAAATAAATAAATAAATAATGACCATGCCATTTCAGTGGAAAGAAGACCAGGAAAATGCTTTTCAAAAATTGAAATATAAGTTAGCAAGTCCTCCTGTTTTAGATTTACCGAATTTTTCCGAAGAGTTCTTTTTGCACTTCGATGCCAGTTCTGTAGCAATAGGAGCGTGTTTAAATCAAAAGATAGAGTCATTTTGTACCAATAGCGTACACCAGTAAATTATTGAGTTGTATTTGGGCTTAAGTAGTATTTGGGCTATGGAAAAGTTCGAAGATTATTTGGATCACGCACCATTCACATTGTACATGGACATCCAAGCACTCAGCTGGTTATTAAAATTACAAAAGTCTGCAGGCATGTAGGCACACTGGTTGGTAAGTTTCGCTCGTTTCAAATTTAATGAGCAACATATTCACGGGGTGGATAATTCGGCAGCAGACTCATTGTCGTGCATGTATTCTGCCGAAGAGTTCGAGCAAGACGACGAGCAGGTGAAGACTGGGGCACCTATAGAGTGTGTACCGGGCGTCGATAGTCAGCTGGCAAGGCCAGCAGTAGGAAACACAGACGTTTCAGAATTGAATACGTTACAAAAATTCCCAAGCTTGTTTACTGACATTAAAGAGTACCAAAATGCTGATCAGAAATGTAAGCATATTTTGTCTGAAATTAAGAATGGAACTTCGCTGAATGGTCCATGAAGATTTTTCTAGGTGAATGGACGATACAAGGAAAATTCAGAGTTTTTGTACCTGAAAATTTTGGGGGCGATGGTGTTTAAATATTACCACGAATCTTATTATGTAGAACACGTAGGGCGTGATAAAACCGTCTGTTACATGTTAGTAATTTTACATCGCTGGGAGTTCGCACCAACCTTGAAAACTGGATAAAGGGTTGTGATGTATACCAACACACTATACCAAAAAAAAAAAAAAAAAACCAGAAGGCCAGCATGCGGGTACGGTAGCCACATATCCTTGGGAAATGTGTGTATTTAGACGTCATGGGTCTATTGCCCCAGAGTATATCGGGTTAAGTCTATATCCTAGTAATAATAGATAGTTTTAGTAAATTTTGTCAATTTTTTCCATTATGCACCATAAAGGCAGTAGAAATCTGTACATTTGTAATGCAAAAGTTGTATAGTGTTTTAACGCACCCGTATATAAAGTAACAAATAACACTACAAAATTTATGTCGCAAGAATTCAGAGATTTGAATTTTATATGGGGAGTAAATATGGTTCAAACTGCCCCTTACCATCCACAGGCAGATTTAGTAGAACATGTTAATCGTAACATTAAGATTTCCTTACGCAGTTTACAGTCAGATGTGCAAAATGACAGGGATGACATAATATACCTATTGTTTTTGTGTTTCAAAAATTTGAATCATAGTGCACACAAGTATACACCAAATGAAGTATTTTTGTGGCGGAGATTGGTGCACCCTTTAATAAATGTGTGGGCACTCTACTGTATTTGTTTGGAAAATGTGAATAATGAAAAACTGGAAAAATTAGGGATGGAAGTGACATGCAATTTAATTAGATATCACCAGAAAATTGAACACAAAAGTTACATAGCTTACAAAGATGTAACTTTAAACCTTGATGGCAGTCCAATGTTCGGGGAGATGTTAGGATATTGCCACACGTTCAGTTG
Source organism: Dryococelus australis (assembly GCA_029891345.1). NCBI lineage: Eukaryota > Metazoa > Arthropoda > Insecta > Phasmatodea > Phasmatidae > Dryococelus > Dryococelus australis. The sequence continues at coordinate 177,011,592 of CM056995.1, forward strand.
GAAATTTTACGGCAAGGTAGTGGAACAAAATGATAAACTTTAAGGTTGGGAGCAGGGCAGATAATGTTCCATAGTTTTCTCACCAAACCTTCTGCTGATAGCTTGTGGGCGCCAGGTATTGTAAGGACAGTACCAACTAGCTGCAGTGGAGCAGACTCCTCTCTTCCGGGTCATGGGCCGACAGCCGATTGACGGTGTCCTCCCGGTGCTCCAACCACCATGATAAAAGAAAATATGCCACCTGTACTATGCATTCCTTGCAGTGAGATCTCTGGGCGGCTCACACACCCATATTTAGATGTACGAAGATAAAACACTGAAATACATGGTGAACACTTGTATAGTACACTTTTATAAAAAGGTGGGAGAGGTGGGGGTCTGCGCCCCTAATGCCCATAGGCGACCCGAAGGTAGACGCAAATACTTAATGTTAATTCATTGGGTTTTATTTAACACATTCCCCTAAGAAACAACTTACACATTGTGCCGGGCTTAACATGCCAGCAAGGTAACGCTGATTACAAAAGGCACATGGCCACAAATAATTATGTTGAAAATAATGCCTTCCCCGGCAATGTTGTTCCGGGAGAAGGCCGGAGCAGATAAGTCTTAGGCGGCTAAAACACATGAGGTTCCAGTAATGAAACAGTCTATTGCAGTCAAGTGGTTAGTTATGGAATGTTGATGTGCCACCCATGCGTGCGAAATGCGACCCCGTTGGTCAGCACGTCTGACTCCTCAAGACACCGTGGTATGACTAAATTCTCCCTTGCAGCATGCTAGCCATGTTGGCGGGCAAGTAGGCTGTGTGGACTATTTTCTTACACTTCAATCTCGTGCAATACATATACACATTGATTATGTATTCATAAGTCCTGTATAAACAATTCTACAAAATGCAATAACCCTTTAATAAATGTAACACACTAGATGAGGTGATATGGGAAGGAACATGTGAGGAATGAAAATAACAGAAAAACAACAAGTGTTACACTTAAGCCCATGCAAGCACTTACTTGTTAGGGCTGTTCTTTCATATGTTACTTTGAGTGGTGTCCTTGAGCATTCTGTAATTAACATTTAATTACATTTGTCCTGAGTTTGCAGTATTTACTTCTACAAACACATGCGCACGGGTGCATGTGGTTTCTCTGCACCTTGCACTGCACTTATGCTCTCTTCGCGAGCGCCTAAATGACCATGTTCATTTCGCTTGCGGTGTAGCATATTCCGGTTGCGTTGTGGCACACTACTGCACCAGGGCGCATCTGTGCCCAGTAGAGTGGTTATCCCTGCAATGGTCGCCAGCGACTGCGGGCAAATGGGCTTGGGGGAGACAGCTGTCGTCAAACGCACACCCTTCCTCAGCGAGGCTGTTTGCAGCCCTCCAGTCACTCACAGCAGGAGCACCTGTCTTATGTTCCCTGCGACGAGGACATAGCAGTCTCCTGATGTTCTGCTTTTGGCTGGTCCGCATCCTGTGGTTCGCTGTGGCATTACTGCAGGTGGCATGGTTCCACGGTTAATGTCTCTTCCTCCTCGGATGTCTCAGAAGTAACGAGCCGGCCGACAAGCTACTCTCACAGTCTCCTTCACTACTTGTGTCTTCTCATCTCCTGCTGTCGTGCCGTTGCTAACACTGGTTGCGATCCGGTAGCGTTTCCCTGGCAAATCGAGTTTGTGTTACGATCTCTGGGTTCTCTCCTTTTGCTTAAAACCTCACCAGGAGGACCGTCGGTGCCTCTGCCCGGTGTAATACTTTTTCTACTTGTTTACTATCCTGCTTCCTCGTCCTTGCTATTTACACCACGAACTCCTGCCTACTTGTTTGCCTTATAAACTACCTCTTCCTCACTTGCTTTATGAACTAAACAACTGACCTTCCTCCATTACTGCAATAACAATAGAATGACTTCACTCCATACCTGCGATAACAATAACAATCTACCATAACTCCTTTCAAACTTGCGGTCCTATGTGTGATGGCTCGTTGCGATGGATGTGCTACTGTCTAGGTGGAGTATGACAATTCAGCGCACAGTGTTGTTGTTTTCGGCATGATGATAGACATGGAGCTGGAACCCTGAGCTGATGAGGAAAAGGGTTGGAGAGGGGGATGACATTTCCCCACCCTGCACACTGTGATGAATGACGTGTTGAAGAGGAGCCACTTGTGGAGAGGGGGGAGGTGTGATTCGCCACACACTTCCTGCTGCATGACTGAATGACGAGTGTGCCGAATGTAAACAAAACACACGTGGCTCTGATGCTGTAACTGCCACACTAAACGAACAGGCGTGAATTATTGGTTGAGATGAACGTCTTTTCCGAGATACCAAGTCAATGTTTACATTTTACGACCTTCTTCTACACTTGCGATACGACAAAACAAAACACACGCCACAACAAACGAAGAAATGTACAATGTTTACCCTCGAAAAATGTTACATGTTTACTCTTGCGAACAACAAAAAAAAAGTTTACACTCTGCTTGGCCTCTGTGGCAGAACTACCTTAAATTTTACTCATGGAAATTTGCATTGCGGTCTCACAGTGCTACACGTGCACTGTTTACACATAAATAACGCTACACTCAGTTCTCAAATCGTCACTACAATAAGGTTAATTAACATGTGCATGTGTTTGCCTGTCCTTGTCCTGCTGTTACTACTTGCAGAATGTTTACATTTGTATTTACATGGGGTATCAAAACACCATGCGCTCTCTGTCACTGAACGACGTGTCAGTTCTACCTTCCCTGTCGATATCTACACATGAGGTAGTGATGGTGTGACATATTTCCGTGTCACATGATGATGGGGTGATTAATGTCTGTTAACATATTAACACTTGGTCCACGGGACTGGACACTCAGAAATTCGTTTCCTTGTTGTCACACTCTTACTAACCTGCATTACTGTGTCCTGTGTGATGGTCTTGATGTTACGGGGACAATGGTGTCATTTTGAAATGCCAATTAACAAGTATCTTGATCATAGGCTGGACCATCAAGGAGGAAAATAGATTATGTAGAAATGATGTAAAAATTACCACCATGTATTAATCTTTTAGTTGTGGAAGTTGTAAAAGTTATCCCATTATCCATATCCAATGCCTCGTCTAGTAGGAATTATGAGGGCTATTCCCATATGCACAAACTCACTCCCAGGCTGTTATAGGCCGCCTTACGCCTTGTGAAAAATATTCAATTAAGTTACGCAGTAAAGAGGTGACCGAAGAAATAAACACAGTCCGACAATTCACGACATGAATATTTATTTCTTTATACCTTCTGTAGAAGCACATGCAAAACTTGGCCCACTAAAGTGGGGTACACACTGATGCAGAAAAGGCGTCAAAATACCTACATGAAAATTAAGCGGTGATCACATCCCGGCCATGTACAAATGGACCGGGTTGTGGAACAGTGAACTCCCTGGGCCAGAAATAAAAACAAGAGGTTTAGTTAATTAAGTTAATACCATTGTTAGCTACATTATTAGTACCGAGGCGATGAATTGCCCAGGGAGGGCGTGTGGTACGACCATCCCACGCGCTAACCAAGAGGCGACTACTGATACATGGCAGTGGGCTGCTGCCTTCCCGGCACAAACTCCAGTGCCATATCATGTGATCACAAATTAAATGAAAAATACATAACAAATGAAGTGGAGTGCATGAAACTAAACAAATATGAAACACTTAAAACTTTACATGACAAATCACACCTGAATAATAAGGACAAATAAAAATATATAAAAATATATACTTAACCAGACCACGTAAGGCAACCTAACCTCAACTTGGTGCCTTACATTTCCCGGTGCACGATCCTGCACATGCTCTACATTCATTTGCACCTTATTAATTTAATGCACACAACATAATGACACAACTCTTTAAAGGGGAAATAAATTAAAAAGAACACTTAATATTTTTGGCCACATTTTGGCACATATGTGTTACATTACAGTATTGTTTCCAATGGCTTGCAACCCACATAACACAAAATACTGGCTGTCAAGTATTGGTACTGGTTAGTTCTGTCCTCGTCACTATATATATATAAAGCAATAAAATAAAACAGGCACTGAAAATTACACACGAATATCCCATGTGCGTGGAGACTTACCGCGTGGCTGCATGGGTGTTTATATTTAAGTGCATTACTTCATTCAATAAAATCGCTCAACACAATAAAAACACTACGAAACCATGTAAATTAAATAATAATAATATATAGACACTTTCTCACATTGGAGAGATACCACAATACACAAATAGGGAACACATGCATGACACTAGTGCACACAGTGCGGCGTGATTCGGACCATTTGGTAACATGATAACAAATAATAATAACTCTCAAAATTGGCCTGGAAATTACGTTAACATATTTAACACGTATTAATACTGAAAGAAAATAAAACAATTTAAAAACATACACTATAGGGCCACGGAAAAAGATGTATAAAAACTACATATACGCTTTCTGCAGCTCGCCTATTTAATCAAACTGGACCATGCGCATGTCACACTGGCTGTACATAGTGCGAACGGTGGTGGTCAGCTGACATGGCGGTTGCTCCTCCTGATGTGGTGAACTGTCTTGGGCTGGGACACATGACACGTAACATGCCTCCCCTCCTCATTCTGGAGACCGTTCACTCATTGTTTGCTGGCTCTGCTCACGTGCAACACCTGCGTGGCGGGCATAGTCCTCGTAGCAGCCACAGGTTGTAGTGGCTGCACTGTTGCTTACCTCTTATTAACATGTGGTGCTGGTGTTCCCATGTGGCCGGCCATGTTGTGACAGCTGCGATGAATGTGTCCAGACACCCACAGGCTGTACACTCGACATTCTGGGAGAGACAGGCCTGCTTCTATCGGCAGAGAGGGGAAGACATCGCCTCGTCCCCTGACTCAATGCTGCCACTCTCTTCATCCTCATTCTCACTGCTGACACTTCCCTGTGACTGTCGCAGATTGTTGTTATGGGCGTCTGCAAACACAAACAATACCGACCGAGGTGTTGTCACTTTCTGTTTCCTCCTCGGCATCACGATGCCACCAGTAACGGTCCAGCATCTGCCTAAGGATATATGACACAGGCGGCCTTTGTGGTGTATCTCACAGGATTGGAGGGGAAACAGCTGCAGACAGGCTTCCTTCGCTTCCCACATAGTTTCCAATTTATGCCTCCATTGGATTCTGTGTAGTCATCTCAGAACCAAATGTTGAAGCTGCAAGCATGGGGATTTCCTCACATGCTCCCTCTTCTCTCTCAGATGTGGGTGTGAAATCTCGGGGTATTTCCAGCTCACCCGTATCCACTCCCATGGCAGGTAGGGCCTCTCAACGCCGGGCATCGCAATGCCGGTGTCAGCAAGCCTGAGTGTGTCGCGATGAAAGAACGCTGAACTGCACCTGCTCAGGCGAACTTTGTAGCAGCTTTCTCCTGCATGATCTATGTTTTTGTGTGATCTGTTCCATTTGGCTGCAAAACCTGAGTGGAAATTCTGCTTTCCAGCTGATTGCGGATGCGTTCTCGCATATATGAGCTGGCCAGGTTGTAAGCAGGGTGGCGGACAGGGGTATCTGGCGCCCACTACGAGACATAATGGTGCTGGTTAGCACATGTCTCTCTCACTGCTCTCTCTCTCTTCTCTCCTCCACTACTCTCCTATTCCTCCACTGTTCCACTGCTTTCCCACACCCCGCCGGGCTGGCGTCTTCCCTATGGCCTGATTCGTACCAGCCCGCAGCGTGAACAATGTGGCGGACTGATGCTTGGCCCACGAGGCATGGTTTTCCCCCACGTGCATATGCAGCTGAGTCTTTATATCGTGATTGCATCTTTCAGTAGGATTTGTGCATGGGTGGTATATCGCCATGCTCGGCCAATGAATTGTGTGCAATTGTCGTTGAACACTGTTCGAGGATATACCCTGTGTGTGCTGGGATTCCTCTACATTCATTTGCACTTAGTAATTTTTGTACACAACATAATAACACAACATTTTAAAGGGTAAATAAATGAAAAAGAACACTTAATATTTTTGGTCGCATTTTGCCATGTTTGTGTTATGTTATGGTCTTATGTCCAATGGTTTGCAGCCGATGTAACACAAAATACTTACTGTGCAGTATTGGATACTGGTTAGGACTGTCCCCTTTACGCAACACACACACAGATATATACATATATACATACAACAATAAAATAAAACAGTTAAAAGGGCACTGAAAATTACATATGAATATTCCACGTGCTTGGAGTGTTACCAAGTGGCTGCTTTTTTTAAATATTCATGTGCATTGCTCACGTCAATATGCTTCATTCAATAAAAACGAACAACACAGTAAAAACACTACAAAACCCTTTAAATTAAATAATAATATATAGGCACTTTATCGCACAAGCGATATACACAATACACAAATAGGGAACACGTGGTCTTGCAGACATCACACTAGTGGATACAGTCCGGCGTGATTCGGACCACGTGGTTACTTAACAACAAATAATATTAACTATGAAAATTGTCCTGGAAATTACGTTAACATATCTAACACTTATTAACACTGAAAGAAAATAAAACAATTTAAAAACAAACACTATAGGGCCACGGAAACAGGTGTAAACAAACTACTTATACACTTTATTCAGCACGCCTATTCAATCGAACTGAACTGTGCATACGTCACGCTGGCTGTACACTGTGCGAACAGTGGTGGTCAGCTGACTTAGTGGGTTGCGCCTCCAGAGGTGGTGTACGGTCTAGGGCTGGGATATGTGGCACGCATTAGTCTGTCGAACTGTTATCGGCCGATTACGGCACCCACTATGCCAGTGGTACCGTGTGGTGACGCAGTATCTGCGGGGATGAGGTAGGTGCGCCGTTTGCGCTGGCATCCTAAAGTCTGGTGTGAAGTCGTGAAGCTTGGTGCGACTTGGTCCATTGTTGTGCTCAGGTGCGCACTGCCACAGCGTAGGTGCAGCGGCTCGTATCGATAGAGCCATCTGGCCATATGGCGCTGTGTTTACCATCACCGAAGTGGGCGGGGTGGAGAGTCGTGGTGCGACGAGCCATGACAATGCACTCCCTGTATTTGACAGATGTGGTGCAGCTGCCAATACTTGTGCCAAGGCTGACTGCATGTCCTGTTCACATTGTGATGTCGGCAGTAACATTTTTGTTGGCATTCGTTGCAGTTCGATTACTATTGGTGGATTTTGTTGTTGAAAATTTTAATGTGCGCAGTGTTCTCGAAAGTCACTGTCGGATCCCGTCAACAAATCGGGAATGGATTTTTGACGTGCACTGTTTACAGTCCTGAAGTTACTTTTGCACCAACTCGTTCGAGAGTTCTTTAAGAAACATTTACTGTTTTGCTGATCCGAAAAGTTTGTATTGAATTTTGCTGATTCGATTTATCTGTCCTGTTGTCCCTCACTAGCGCGGTTGATCGCGACGCAGATGATTGCCAGGCTGGGCTTACGCTCTAACTAAGAATTCTCTGTGCCTCTCTCATATTTCGCTATCCAGTCCTGAGGTTGTGGTCGCAGGTACTGCGGACACAACAGTTTACGAAATGTGGCTGTCGTTCTGGCCAGCCAAGATGTTTACTAGCAGTCCAATGTATCATGGAAGCACGCCGTGGAAGCGCGCATCACGGAAGCACGTATCACAGAAGTGCGGCGTGGCAGACCAGCCCAAGTGCTTCGCGAGGCAGGGGTCAACGATCGGCGTGACTCACAGCTGATCGCCGGCGCTGGTGGTAATGCGGGTAGGAGGAGATTTTCATTCCTCCTTCCCACCATTGTTCTTTTCCTCGTCGTCCTTGCCGCATGCAATGCGGGTGGGGGAGGGGGAATTCCTGAGATCCTTTATCATGCTGGGCACGTAGCAGGTGCATGGTAGACATCGCAGCTTTGCTCCCAAGATGGCTGCTGTCTGCTACACTCGTGGCGATTTCCTCGTGGTTACCATGATGGCGGCGCTTTTCCAATTTCCGCGCACTTTTCCTCCTTGACCAAGTGTTTTGACTTTCCAGCATCCTGGGGAGTCGTAGCGGCCACGGTTCTAGTTGTACACGATTTTTATTCTTCACGGCTCTCTGGTGTCGGTGTCGGCCAGGGTAAGCGGGATATACTCGATATTAAATTTTGAACATATTGAAAAATTGTGGGATATTTCGGAAAAATAATTCTGCATGGTTTTAAAGTAGGAATTAGTGGAAGGACGTAGCACCTAAGTCGGGCAACATTTGATGGCAGTCGAATGTTTGAGGAGCTGTGAAAATATGGCCACATGTTCGGGCGGTCCTTTGACTGCAAGGTAGTGGAGCAAAATGGTGTACATACGGTTGGGAGTGGGACAGGTAATGTTCCATAGTTTTCTCACCAAACCTTCTGCTGATAGCTTGTGGGCACCAGGTATTGTAAGGGTAATACCAACTAGCTACAGTAGGACAGTGTCCTCTCAGTGCTCAACCGTCGTGATAAAAGTAAATATGTCACCTGTGCTATGCTTTCTATGCAGTGGGTGGGTCACACACCAACATTTAGTTTCACGAAGTTAAAACACCGAAATACATGGTAAACACTTGCATAGTACACTGTGATAAAAAGGTGTCAAAAGGGGGGAGGGTCCGCGCCTCTATAGCCCGTAGGCGACCCGAATGAAGACGTGCACACGTCACGTTAATTCATTGGATTTTATTTATCACGTTCCCCTAGGAAACAACTTACACGTTACATCGGGCTTAACCTGCCAGCAAGGTAACACTGATTACAAAAGGTACGTGGTCACAAATAATTATGTTGAAAATAAACCCTTCCCCGGCAATGCTGTTCCGAGAGAAGGGAGGTGCGGATAAATCTTGGGCGACTAAAACACATGAGGTTCTAGTAATCAAACAGTCTGTTGCAATGAAGTGGTTGGTTATGAAATGTTGATGTGCCACCCAAGCATGCAAAACGCGACTCCGTCGGTCAGCAAGTCTGACTCCTCAAGACACCGTGGTATGACTAAACTCTTCCTTGCAGCATGCTAGCCAGGTTGGCGGGCAAGCAGGCCGTGCTGATTATTTTCTTACACTTCAATCTCTTGCAACTACATATACACGTTGATTACATATTCATAATTCCTGCATAAACAAGTCCACAAAACACAATAACCCTTTAATATATGTAACACACTGGATGAGGTGATATGGGGAAGGAACAAGTGAGGAATGAAAATAACAGAAAAACAACACGTGTTACAATTAAGCCCATGTGGGCACTTACAACTTAATAGGGTTGTTCTTTTATATGTAGCTTCGCATGGCATCCTTGAGCGTTCTGTAATTAACGTTTTAATACATTTATCCTGATTTTGCAGGATCCTTTTCTACAAACACATGCGCACAGCTGCACGTGGTTGCTCTGCACCTTGCACTGGACTTGTGCTCTCTTTATGAGCTCTTAAATGATCATATTGGTTTCACTCGCAGATTAGCATATTCCAGTTGTGTTGTGGCACACTACTTCACCGGGGCGAATCAGCGTCCAGTAGAGTGCTGATCCCTGCCACGGTTACCACTAATGCTGGGCAAACATTCTTGGAGGAGACAGCTGTCGTCAACCTGGTGATTTAATTTTAGTCGAGGCTCACCACTTCAGTTCAAAAATTGATTATTTTAGTCCTAAGTTGGCAGTGAAATGGCTAGGGTCATTAAAAATAGTGAGGTTCCTTTCGCCCATGACAGTGATGATCGAAGATCCACTTTCTCTGGACAAATACGAAAAGGTTTATAACACCCAATATAAAAGATATCACATACCTACACCATAAAAGCGCGGTCGCCCGTCCTTCCCTAATGTGAAATCCACACTGTCTACATTGAATGATGTAAAACTGTTTTATTAAGCATCCTAAGATTTTAAGATTATTGTATTTTTATAAACATATTTTAGTTTGCCAGTGTGTTTGAAGGAAATATTTTAAATAGAGAGTATTAACGTTTTGTAATCAAATATACTCTACTCAAAAGTTAAATAAGCACATAAGTAAAAATGTATGAATGTGTAAGGTCATAAATATAAAAATGTATACCTGTATATAATGAGTGAAGTATTAAGTCATAAATATTGAAAATGTATGATTGTTTATAATGAGTGTAGTATTAGAGATTTTATATGTAAATGGAAAAATGGTTTAAAATTTAAGCAAGCCTACCCAAAGTTAATTTTGAAAGAGTTATGAATGTTCTGCGCCTTCGTCGAGTGAGTCCTGGTTTTTGTCTGTTTTATGTTTGTTGCTAACAACGTGACCTGTGTCCCATGCGGAAAAGAGCCTGGGATAAGGGTCTGGCCAGCCTATGCCTTATGTTTTGGACGCATGTTCGATACCGAATTCGTGGGTCTTCTTCAGGGGAGGAGGGATGTGATGACTATCCCTGAACATCGAACGGAAGTTAAAACCGATGGTGCTATATGAAGTCGAAAAAATGTTGGCAGTTTAGGGTGGCTTACCTTTACTGCGATGGGGGGTGTGTTTGACGAGCTCCACACCTCATGCCCGCTGCGCGGGCCTGTTGGTCTGCAAGTGTGGACGCTGTGGGGCTTCTGCCGCCCACGAATCTATGACTGCTTTCCCCTCCCTCGTACATCACCTTGCCCACGTGATGCCAGCCAGTCAGTCACGTACCACAAGGGTGCCCTTCCAGGACTTCGGAATATTAACGGAGTGAAGATAATTTTGTATTGTTCTCGATGATTTCAAATAAATACACGTGTCTCGCCCATATTCGGGGAGAGAGCACAGGGTGTTCACTTGGGCAGGAACTGCTTTTCCGACTACTTTTTAAAAGGGGAGGAGGGGGTGTTTGCTGCCATTTTAGTTCAGTATGCATTAAAAGCAAATATTAAATGTAACATACATATAGCTGGAAAGAGATGTAATTTTGTAAAAATGTAAATTTTGGAGGTAGTTTTAAACAGAAATATTTTTTATACTAACTTTTGATACCAAATGTGTTCAATGGAAAAGCATATTTTTTATAAAAAAATGTATTCTTTGTGATCTTGGAAAAAAGGGGGGGGGGATATTGTAAATAATTTAAAGTTAAAATATAAATGCAACGGAACGAATATTTTCAAACCGTTTCACTGGAACCAAACAAAATCCCTTTTTTGGCATCATTTGGGGGCTCTCGGCTGTTTGTCAACTTAAAACACCCACATTCAGGAAGCAGTTGAGACAAGGACCTCGTCCTATATGTGTTGGCAAACACCATCACAAGTTTGGGTAGGGATTTTAATGTGGTTTCTCGCCAAACCTATAGTGTTGATAGTGGGCGCCAGACATTGCGGGATACAATGCCAAATCGGTGATGTATAGCAGACTCCTTCTTCCAGGGTCGTGTTCTGGCAGTCACAGCGATATCCTTCCGTTGGCACTCCGTTCGTCATGATTAATGAAATACGTTACCAGTACTATGCTCGTTATGCAGTGAGGTGTTGGAGCAACTCAGACACCCGAATTTAGTTAAACGAAGATACAAAACATTCTGAAAATACACATAAATACTTTGCATAGTACACATAGAAAAAGGGGGTAAAGGCGGGGGCCTGCGGCCCTATAGTCTGTAGACAACCCGAATGAAGACGCATAACCCGTACGTTAATTCAATGGGTTTTAATTAAATATTCCTCCAGGAAACCACTTACGAAACACGTACCGTACTTAACCCACCGGTAGAGTAATGCTATTAAAATGGCACTTGGCCACAAAGAATTAAGTTGAAAAGTTAAGCCTTCTCAGGCAATGCTATTCCATGGGAAGGGGGGCGTGGAGAATCTTGGTGGCAAAATAAACGAGGTTCTGATAAGCTAAAAGTCTATAGCAGTGAATATGATCGGTTGAAAGGTTGATACGCCGCCCGAACGCGCGAAACGCGACCCCGTATGTCCGCACACCCACTTTCTCGAGATACGATAGGATTACTAAACTCTCCGCCGCGGTGTGCTGGCCAGGTTGGCGGGTAAGCAAGCGCACGAACTATTATCTTGCACACAAAAACTCCGCATAACATACTCATGTTACTTAATTACTCACAACTCTTGCATAAACAATTACATTAGATACAGAAACCCTTTAATGCACATTAAACACTGGGTGAAATGAAATGGGAATGAAACATGTGAGCAATAAAAATTTAAGAAGGTAATTGTTCCATATTGCGTATCGAAATGGGAAAAACCATACAAACATTCAGTGTGTACTATAAAGTACCCATCCCAATTGTTTACTTTGCAGTCTAGTGCAGTATTGCTTATTCAGCCTAGTTCCATTTAGCGTATCCAAATTCGGCAACTATTGTTCCGTATCGTGTATCCAAGCATTTTTTCCGCAAATTTTCTCTCGCGAATCGCAAGATTGTGTGCGCGGGATGGAAAATCGCAATGTTGAATGCCATGCAAGTTATTCATTCCTCGTCGGACATAAAAAAGTTTCTCATCGAGCACGACATTCTCAAATCGACGATACGGTGCGAAAAATGCGGGCAAGGCGAAGCGAAATTGGTGGAAAACAGGGGCTTGCTTTACTGGTGCCGACGGCGATTGGAGGACGGTACAAAATGCAACTTTAAAATGTCGGCGAGACAGGGCAGTTTCGTGGGCGATTCAAACTTGTCTCTGGGCAAGATAGTCGAGTTATGTTTACTCTGGTGCCTGATCAAATACCCTCGACAGCAGACTATAGTGAACGAAATTTTGTTATCGGGAAAGACGGTCGTCACCTGGTCAAGTTTCTGTCGCCAAGTGTGCATAGACTTGGTGTTGATGTACAGGAAACACATCGGCGGGCCGGGTAAAGTGGTCGAGATCGGCGAGTCGAAGCTGGGCAAACGCAAGAACCACAAAGGTCGCAAATTTCATGGATAGTGGGTTTTCGGGGGAGTGCAGTGGGACGATCCGACGAAATTCTTTCTGATGCCGGTGGAAAAGAGGAATGCGGCAACCCTGACCAAAATCATTTGCGAGTGGATCGCTCTGGGCACGACGATAATTTCAGACTACTGGCGCGATTACAGCAACTTGGACATTCACGGCTACCGTCGCATGCAGGAGAATCATCGGAGGGAATTTATGTGCAGCGAAAAGAGCGGAAAGGTGAACACTCGAAACACGCTAAAGATGAAGAGGGGCGAGACGTTGAGGGTGCACACTGAAAACATCGAGCGAAGTTGGTGTTCTGTGATATACAGCATTCCCTGCTTTGGCCGAAGAAAAAAATCTTGGGTCGGCTACCTGTCCGAGTACGTCTAGAAAAAGAATCGTCGGTATGGAGAACGACTGCACACTTTGCTGATTCACGCCGCCGACATGCACCATCGAAATCGGCGCAGAGGAGATGGCAGTGAAGGCTATCCCAATTTCGACAGGTATCTGTTTGTTACGGTTGTTTTTTAATTTGCAGGCACGAGCGAGATTGAGTTGCTGTTGCAGTTGCAGTTTTAAAAAACTTGAACGAGTCGCAGTTGCCATTGATGTATAAAATTAAAGTGTAATTGACTAGCTGTTTGTTTCAGTTTAAAGTGTGATTGACTTGCTGTTTGATTCAAATTAAAATTAATGTTTAATTGAGTTGTTGTTTGAGTTAATTTACAAGTGCGAATGAGATATTGTAGCTGTTTGTTCCAAGATTAAATTAATGTTTAATTGAGTTGCTGTTTGACTCAAATTTAAATTAATGTTTGATTGAGTTGTGTTTGATTCAAATTTAAATTGATATTTAATTAAGTTGCTATTTGATTTAATTTAAAATTAATGTTTAATTGAGTTGCTATTTCATTCAAGTTTAAATTAATGTTTAATCGAGTATCTGGTTGATTAATGTTTAAAAGAGTTACTGTTTGATTAACTGAGTTGCTGTTTGATTCAAGTTTAAATTAATGTCTACTTTAGTAGCTGTTTGTTTCAGTTAAAATATTTTGATTGGCATGCCGGATGTTTTGGTTAAATAAAGGGTGGTTGATATATTGTTTGTGTAAACATTAATTCGCAATCCGGGAAAAAAGCCCAAAATTATCGAGTGGGTCTTGATGGGTCCGCCTGGCGACGACGGGTGTACTTGCATTTGTTGCATCCGCAAAACTTGGATCTGCCAGTTTCAATTATTGAGGTAAATTGATTTTTAAAAAAATTTCATTCATTCGCTATCCCAAACAGTCATAGCGCGGTAGTGTCTGTCATGACCGGTTCGGCCTGCGGTGGATGAAATTACATACGCTGTTGCTTTCGCGAACATTGTACCTGCCAGATTCGAGTGTTGAGGTAATTTATAAAAAAAATTGATAGTGTATATATAAAACTTAAAAATCTATATGGTTAAATTCACGATTTTGGTGAACACTTTTAGTGATTGCGTACATGTAAATCTTTACATAGTAAATGGTTAAAATTATTTTTAAAATGTTAATAATTATTAAATATTCTCTTTAAAATAAATTGAAAATTAAGAAACGCGAATCGCGTGTATTTAAACAGGGATGAGGAAAGGGCGGAAAAGAAATATTTAATGGATACGCGATAGGAAACTTTTAACAATAGTTACTTTTGGCACCTGGATACGCCACGCGAAACAAATGGGGTCTATTACCCTATATTCCGTTTTCGGTTTGTATACACAATAGTTAATAATTGGGTGTAGGTAGAAATTTCTCCCCTGACTCGGCTGGATACGTAATTCAAACAAGTGGGGTGTGGCACCATCCCCCCCCCCCCTCCAGTCTGACCTTCTTCCTGCTTGAATGCGCAATGTCGTCCTTTTCGGTCCTGCACGTTTTGTCGCCTGGTTACACAAAGGGAAACGTTTGGTAAAAACCAACCTTTTCAAGGTGCGTTGGATACGCAGGGGAAAATTTGGTATTTTATTTGGGCTTTGCCCTGTTATGGTTGGATACGTAGTTGACGGTTTTTGTCTCGACTTTTTGTATCATTGGATACGCAATACAGTGCTTTTTGAACGATTTAGATAAGCAATATGGAACAATCACAGGTGTTTTGAATTTTTCACCCACAGATACCTGGTGAATCTCTCTAGTTCCGGCCAAATTGAGGATGAAACAGACACGGATGATGTGGAGGAAATGGATAAGACACTTTTGGCTACAGATAATGACTCAGCACCTCTTTAGTCCCTGGCCCATCAACTTCTTCAGCCCCGGGACCATCAACCGCTTCTTTCCCTTGACCAACAACTTCTTTGAACGAATCTATGTAATAATGATTGACATTTATTATAGTTATTTTTTCTAATGTGATTGTAATTATTATATTTGAGAATAATATTTTTTTTGCCATCAGAACTGTTCGAAGATCGCAAAGGCACAGATCTACAGTTGTTTCCCACCAGTCGAGACCTCAAACAACTTCTGATGTCCATCAACAGAGAGGCACAAAGTGCAAATCAGCACCCGACATCACTCATGCCAAGCAAAAACAAGCACCGGGTAAGCATTTTCGAGACAAATACCAACAAAAGACGTCTGCCAACATCGAAGAAAGAATCCTAAAACAACTAAGATGACCGATAATTCTCGGAGTGAATTATAGTGAGAAACAGCCCGAATGACTTATTAAAATATTAGGAAAAAAAGAAAAGAAAGTATCAGCATTATGGTTCTGATGTAGTATTATAATTAACCTGCATATGTTGTTTATTTACAAAAAAAAATAAAACAGAATAACAGAATTTCATATTTGTTAATAGTTTTATTTTATTATATATATATATACATAATTTTTTTACTTATTATTTACATTTTTGTTAACATTTAACAATTTTTATTCAAAATATTTATACATAGATACCTACTGGCATACCATAAATAAGACCTAGGCTTCATTTTGTCTTATTTAGGGTTTTGCCCCATGTTAAATTAAAATTTCACAAATTTCATTTGTAGTATTCCACATGATTGCAGTTTCACCATACAAATCCTCAGTATTTTGGAAATCTTCAATTTTTTCCTTGTCGTTATTCAATGCCTTTTTTTATATTGTCCAAAACACACAAAACTGTCGATTTGTTTTTACTAGATACAGCTTCGTGTAATACTGTAATGTTATTACGTTCCATTAATAAAACATTCGCTCCGTTTTCTAGAAGATAATCTACCACTTCCACAATGCCTTCTTGGGCCGCGAAATGCAGTAACAAATTCCTTTCTAAGAAAATAGGTTCATCCAAACTTTTTTCAATTAGGTAACGCACAAGTTTTCACGATCTGCATTAACCGCTTTCACCAACAATTTCCAGTCTTTGTGAATCCCTTTCATTACCGAGTCTATTATTTGCACCAAATACACAAGTACGGGACAATTTTCAAAATAATAATTGGCATACCCCAATACGGGTATACCCGCTGAATCTTTGGCTAAAATGTTGACACCTTCTTCTATTAGGAATTTTACAATTTCCAAATTCCCCGTCACGGCTGCTTGCTGAATTGGAAATTTACCACCAAAATCCTTTTCTTCAAAGTTCAATTTCATCTCCTCCCTGCGTACAAGTTCATCTAGCAAACCACGATAAGCACCCAAACTCACCATTGACGGTTCCTTCTCGTCAAACAAGTCTTGTTTGTCACAGCTGGTTCTCATGGTGTCTTCACTGGCTCTCATTGTATCTTACTGGCTCTCATGGCGTCATTGCTGCCCCTCACGGTATCTTCGCTGGCTCTCATGGTGTCTCTGCTGGCCTGAATAGTGTCTTTACTCTGTAATTTGCAGAGAGCGAGTGTGATCCCTTGGTTCAATCGTCTCGTTTTTATAGACGCACTGTGCGAGATTTTTTATTTTTTGTATTGGCGAAGAAGGAATGTAAGTTTTTAATATTTTTTTTACTGGCCGAGAAGGAATGTAAGTTTATTTATATGGTATAGTGAGTTTTACCAACCTTGATAAATCGAATAAAATGATTTTTTATTTGACTTTCCCATATACTATTAATTTCAGATGCAAAAAAATACTAGGATATATTAGCAAGATCTTTTCAATTAAATGAGCATAGTGTAAAAAAATTAAGCTTAGATTTATGGGAAATGTTAAAATGTAACACAACTTGTTTTGTTCCCGAAATCATTACGCAAGTTTCAATGCAAACTTTTTTATACTTTTTAACTTTCAAAATATTTTCATGTAAACGAGAGATGGACTCATGAGAGAGAAGTTTGACTCTCGCTCTCGACCTCAGTAGTCAGGTAATCGGAGTTAGTTTCTGTTTATCAAAGTTGCCAAATAGCACAGCGACCACTGATAAAACATATTTCATTTTCACATTCGCTTATTACTTTTCAAACTTCAGAATAGTTTTGGCATTAGTGACGAAACTGGTTGAAAACACTTTGAGGTTTCTGGATGTCTCGGGAGATACAATCACGATTCGTTTGTTATCGAACCCGTAAACTAATTCGATTCCATTTTTAAAAGTCCGTTCAATGTAAAATAGTTTGGAACTTAGTGGTTGGTTGAGTAATTTATTTAATTGACATTCAACGAACACTTGACTAGGCCGTCTTCATTATCGTTTAGATGAACCGTGAATATAGTTTGCGAATGTTCGTTCAAAAAGTCGAAAATTGTATTAAATGCTCCGAAATTTAACCGTTTTAAATTCTTAAACATTAGCCGAGTAAATACACCTCTGGGAATATTCATAGTGTATCTCTTTGCCATTTCAAAACGAATCATTCTCGCCTCTCCCGGTTTGATGATTGATGACTGTATAGATGATATTTTTTCGTCCTTTAAACTAGATTCGTTGGTATTTGCAAAACCATCAGTTTCGGTACTAAATTCATTTTCCAGATATGCGGTCATGGTGGAGATGTAGTTTTTTCTTTCCACCCCTCCACCCTCCTCGTCCAATTATATTACAGAAGTCTCAAAATTGTGGTGTTTTTTCCAAATGTTTATACCGAGTGGAATTACTATAATTAAACTAACTATCAGTAGACCCAATTATAAGTAGTGTTGTTTATTTCATTAATTCATAATTCTTATCTTTGTATTGGCAAACTATAGTAACAAACTCAAAATTGCATAGAGCGATTGTGGTGTCCATCGGGTGCCATAACGACCGAGCTCGGATCGCAAATGATTGTGGGCAAACAATAAAATACTTGCCGCACCGATGTTTGAATCGCGTTTTCATCGTATTTTACTGACAGGTAAGTGAGGAATACAGACATTATTTTTAAAATTTGAGAATAACTCAAGGTATCGATAAAAGGTGCCGTAGATTTACGTACTTTTTGGGGATCGTTTGTCTTTGAAACACCCTCCCATAATGCCTCTACATCAGCCAATACGTCTTCGCGGTACTTTGAAAAGAAATTAATTTTTTTCGTGTGATTGGCTATATTTTCGTACTTGTGTTGCACAGAGCCAACTTTATTCCTAACTCCTCAATTTGAAATGATAGGGAATTATCTTTGTATGGTAATTTTGTCAACTGTTTAATATTTTCATTTTCTGCCTGTTGTTCATCTCTCAAAAATATTTTATAATTTTCGCGAGTGACATATGGGCCCAAACAATTTCTTTTAGATAGTATACTGCTTAAGTTATAGAAAAATTCAACAATGGGTTATTTGCGAAATTTTAAATTTTATTTCAGAAGCGAGTTTATCACTTTCAGTCATCAACGAATATATATTTACGCCTTTTAACCTCAATACGGAATTTTTTAAAATGTTTTTTATTAATGATGACTGTCAGATATAAAAAATCAAAGTACAGCAGCGGATTTAGTTTTTAAATTCAACCGATCCCATAAATTCAGAATGCGTCATGTTTTTATTAAATTTTCTCCACGCTTTTAACTTTAGCAACTCTCTAATCGCAAATATTAAAATCACAAGGTATTATTGTTTTTTTTTCATAGTGTAATTTTAATGTAATTAATTACCGGCAGCTACAGCTCCTGAATTAGCAGCACCTCCAAAAGATGTACTCGTACCAAATTGTGTATTCACTGAGCCTTTGATTTTACTTTTAAATTTCCATAAAATAAACCCTAAAATCCCAATTAATAAAATAGATACTATGATGGTAAATGCGTAAGTTTGCTGTTTTTTATTCATTGTCTTACATACAAATACAACATGTAAAAAAATGTTTCACATAGGGTTGGGAAAAGTAGGATAAAAAGAGGATAAGGACATAAAATCATAATATGTTAGGAAAAAAAATTTTATTCACTGATGTATTTACACTAATAATAAAAAAGCATTTACACTTTACAAAATTTCAGTTTATTCTTTTTGTTGTTCTCGATAAGACTGCATACATTTTTTCTAGTGTACATCCCGTCAAACTTGCATAAATGTCATTATCAGTTGTTAATCCTAAACTGCTCTGAACTGTATTTCCATCGTCATTTGAAGCGGGAAAACATATAATAAGAGTTTACTGTTTTTAGTAGCTTCACATGAGTGTTGAAAGGCAAATTTATTCGTTGTATAGAGATTCATTTTGAAGAAACATTTTGGTATCAGAAAGAGGTTGTCTTTTTTTCCTCCTCACACATGAGTATTTCGTCTCCAACATGTCCCAAATAATATAAAACTTCACCGATGCATACCCCATGACCATGAATTAAACTGCGGTAGGGAACACCAACGATTAGCGGCAAGTAGGCGGGATTGAGGTTTTCATTCTTCTCTGTTATCAATGTTTTTTTTTGTCGTTTGAAAATAAAATCGGAGTGAACAGCGGACGATTTTTAAAAATACTCTCTTTGTCCATCTCATCTCACGTCCTACATTCCTTTAGAATTTTTTTTATTTAAGCGAGAACAGCAATCGACACACTTAATTTGAAATACTGTGATTCAATGTTTGTAAAGGCAAAGAAAAGAAATGAGGGAAACTTTACCAAGTTTTCCTGCGTCCAGTTCATAATCTCTTTTGCGTTGAGTACTAAATGTGAAGCCATTTTCATTTTCGGCTGACTCACAGTAGCCAACAATTCTACCGGATACTCACAATCCAAAGCGAAACAACTCATGTTACGATTGTGTACGCCGAAATGACATGTAAGTAGTTTCTTCCAATCCGGAGTGGTATTTAATGTATTCAGAAATTCCTGGTATGTCGAATCCATGTTCCTAAACAGTGTGGTAAGGACAAAATTATCACCGCATATTTCGCGAATAAGCGATATGTCATTGGGTTTGTTTGTCACAAACAGCTTTAGCTGATACTGATCGTCACAAAATACAATCAATAGTTTACTAAAAGTGTGCTTCACCATTGGAAAAATTCGACTATAAATTTTGCTAGACATGCGCTGGTCATACTGTATTCGTCAACAAATAAAACAATGGGTGCATAAAAGGAAACTGAATAGTCGTTGTTGCATTCCACAAAAAACGAAGAAGTGTTGTATCCGATATCGCAAAACTTGCTCAATTCTTGTACCACTGTAGATATTTTGTCTAGATCAATCAGTGGCAAGAAATGCATGAATTTCAAATATTCGTAGTAACTTAATTTAGTCAACCGAATTAGAAGACTTGATAACGTCAAACCATTTGCTAGTTTCTTCTGTCGACAAATATTTCGCAATAGAATGTGATGCGGGGTCGTGTAAAAAACTCTGTATTTTTTTCTTCGAGAAAAATATGCAATAATGTAGATTTCCCACTGCCGGCAGGACCATTCAACGTTATATATTTAAGTGTAGCCAACTTGCCATCATTCTCATCTAGCCATGTAAATAAAGTTGTTTTAACAAGTTCTTGTTCCATTGAAAGAGTTAACTTTGCCGACGTAAAATTTGCCGTTGTTTCCACAGCTTTCAGTTCGGAATTCGAGGAAAAAACAAGAGTAATTAACTTGTCCTCGGGATTTTCACGTGGAATTTGTTGTGCCCATAAACTCATTTCATTACTACTCAACACATCTTTAAAAAATAAACTCCAGTCTCGTTTAGTCGGAAGGCCATGCTTCACTTGTAATTTATACTAGACGACTTTTCCAAAGGTATTGGTCTGTGAATTGGATTTTTTATGTTTGCTGAGGAGATTTTCGAGAAACAGCCGAAAGGGACCATTGTGATATTTTAAACCTTTCACCATGGATTTTGCTGGTATAATAAACAAAGTTACATACAAACTGAACCTTTCATAGTATATTTTTTTATCCATAAAAATACAAACCAATATTTTTTTTAGTTCGATAAAGTGTAAATAAAAAGGTTGTATGTTGCAAAAAAAAAAAGACAATGTATTTTCTTTGTATATAAGACTCTTAATTTAAATATGGGAAGTTCAAAACAATAACAATGTAGGTGGCGGGAGAAAAAAAAAAAAAAAAAAAAACCTTTTTACAATTTCAGAGAGTCTAACAAATTAATATTTGAAACATTTTTTCCTTATTAACACGATAAAATTAACCTATTATAAAAACTTTATTTACAGTTTACAAAAATTACCTTCATTGAATGACTGTACTTTTTTTCTAAACTTTGAGGGAAAACTTCCAGACAATTTATATCGAGAAGAGGCGGAAAAAAGGGATATGGGATTAAACATATTAAACAATATTGTTTAATTATATCACAATGTTTACGTAATTTGGAAACAAATTATGAGATTTTTAAACTTTCGCACTTTGGCCTGTTAGCAAATGACCCACATTACATTATTTGGGCGTTAAACAAAAATTGCGCTGAACCATTTGATTTTTTAAACAATGCGGATACCGTTTCTTTCGAGAATATTATCGATTTGGCGCAAATCGAATCAGAAAATAGACAAATAATTCTTAATCCACCCGAATTCAAATCACTTAAAGTTTCTCAACATCGTTTGAGATTTAATAATTCCGATATATTGGATAGAAACAATAATTACAAAATGGTTGCTGAATCGAATTCATTTAAAGACCTTGCCAAGATAATAAATATTTTTGACAAAATACTCGATACTAGTAAAACTGGATTCGTGATACTTGAGAAAAACTTACAACCTCGTGAGACTGTACATTTAAGGTTGATGCAGGATGTTGGCTTCAAATCGGGTAAATGTGTAAAACACGACTTTGAAGGATATATAGTTTTCGTGATGAACTAGACGAGCGTAAATAATAGATTACTAAATTTAAAAACGCGCTCACTTTACAATTATTGATGTCCACTATCAGCCAAAACGATAGTGATTTTACCTACGGGTTGGATGCTCAAACTACGGTGGCGGTCAAGTCACATATCAAGGGTAAAATTCGAACATCAAATATCATAAAACTTACTAACAAAGCGATCGTGGCGAAAACGTTTGAACACACGAATAAAGAGATTCGCTTACAACCCAATAGTGTATTGTGAAAATTGTCCATTTCCGTTATCGATAAAGATAATAACTGGTTGGTGGCACAAATAATTAATAATTTACAACATCTATCAAACAAACACTTGCTGTTTTTCAAATGCACGTCTCAATTTTATAAATACGATACTAATTTGATAAACCTCCCCGTCGAGTATTTCAAGCTACAAAATAATTTCGTTTTCGTCGTGCCAAATAACTTAAAGAATAGTGTAGCAGTGACACCGAATAACGAATTGGTCAAAGTAGTGATCGATAGTTCTACATCACTGGCACTCAGCGCAGCTCAGATTCCGGTTCTCGATAAGTTAAAAGAAGAACACATAATTGTTTATGTTCCATCTGGTAATAATCCCTCTCGTAGTTATACTATAGATTCTTCTTTGAAATTCCAAAATTACAAACGAATATCACATACAAAAACTATCATGGTGAATGACGAAATTGAATATACTGATTTGAATGCTAATACATACCAGTATTTTGCATTCATTAGATCTGCTTCAGAGCTTTTAATAGGAGAGGCGATGGAATTAATCAACAAGTACAACATTACCTTTTTGTTTCAAGTCAAAAGCAATTCAATATCTCTGATGGACAATCCCAGGATCAAGAAGTACATTTCAAATGCGCAATATCAGCACGAAATGTTTGTTCTTTCAAATACATATTATTTTATGGTATGCCATTCAAAAAAATATGTATGTTACTAAGCGACTAAACGAGGATCAAAGTTTCCAGTTTTCCTACCCGTCATCCTCGTCCTCCTCTTATTCCTCCACTCATTCCACTAATACATTAGTAATTGGTTTTTCCAAATTAATTTTACGCAAGGCATACATTTTGGGTTTGGATGTAAGTACGGCTAATGTTATATTTTAGCTCGAACCAAATAACTACGAGTAAAATAAAATAGACAAGAGGGGGTGTTTGAATCCTCGGGGAAGCTGTTTATTCGCCAGTAGATTTGAATTGGCACGAATTAAATTTGGTGGATCGTAGGAAAGTTCATGTAATAGCTATCAATAAAATGCGAAATTCGTTAAACTCGAATGATGAGTTAATCAATTACTTTGCGACACTAACACGTTCTCTAATTTTCACCTTTTTCGTAATGTTTCCGAACAATTTGTCCGCATTTTGGTGACGAATTTGGCCACGTTTAAAAGTCAATGGACCAAATACACGCCAATTTTTGTTATGACAGCTAGGCTAAACGATAATTTTCAGAAAAACCAACTAAATACGCAACTTACTGGTGTTTCGTATAAAATGCGCACCACATCCAATAGTTCCATGAATCAATAAATGTGTATAGGAGATCTAAACACATCCCTGTTCTATGACAGAAACAAAAACGAAGCGATTATCCAAAAGATCAGGTCGAATAAAACACTACGATTTGTCATTAGTGAAAACCCTAAAAAATATGTGAATGCCAAGAACAATTATGATTTTATGGTCACGGCATCTTTATATAAACCTTCGGTGAATGAACAATGTCCATCAAATGTTGAATATATGTTAAGTGCGATTGATGGTCAACATTATGTTGTAAACCTCTCATCCTTTGTTGGTATTCCAGGAATTTCTGCCATTTACGAGGGTAAAGATCCGGGAGAAATAACCATTGACAACATGCATAACAATCACGAGCACTATTTTCATCGTATGGTACTATTCAAAGCAACTTTATCTGATTTGTATTATTCGAGCAAGTACTTAGAAGCCATAGCTGATGGAAAACTCACACTAGTGGTGAATATTATCGATTCATGCATGGGAGATAGCGGTATCGTTTTCAAAAAAGATCTAGCAAATTTATTTAACGAAAGTAATGGTTTCCAAGTCGTTAAAAATATTCAAAGGAACCTCGTCATCAGTTCACATGATTCCCCCGAAGTTCTGAATGATTGTTTGCAATTCGGGGATGGTGCAAACATAAACATTTTATTTCACAAAAACTCTAGAACGTCCGAAGAAGGCAAATTGGTTTTAGATACCGAAAACTTGAAATTTACTGCTGAATCGTATGTAGGCAATTTACAATTTATCGAAGAGAATTGCGAGTTGTTCAAGTTTAATACCTCAAATACCCATTACAATAACCGTGGGGATGAGGCATACGTATATTGTGGTGATCAACAAACTTCGAACCAGTTTAATTTACAGCTGAATGCAAATTTGGACAATGAGATACTATCGATTATGATTTACTTTATACATGATATTTCGATAGCTTCCTTCAATACCATATTGCGATTTATGAAAAGTTATCCTACTGCTTTCTATAACAAAGCTGTAATTGCCAGCATTACCGATTTGAAGAAATATAAATTAAACGCATATTACGACGTAATCCAACATTATGATAAAATGTTGAATTATTTATGCGTATCTAGTTCGAGTAAAATAATTAAATATATTGAGAGAGGAAATAGTTCAGATAGCATTTTCACCAATGGTTTTCATGGTATAAAAGATAAAATTATGGTGTGTGTGGATTCGACAAGGAACCCCATACTACCTACTGGTGAAAATGTTATTTCTATTTCGCATACAAAATTTTGCGGTACAGATAGGCTCGCAATATATAATCAAATATCCTTCGAATTTATACACAACTAGTAATCTCAACAAATTCAACCAAGAATTGATAAGGGCGGCGAAAACAAGTCAGATGGGTGTTTGTTACAATTCCTTCAATCCCTTTCCCAATTTTAATATCGTAGTTGATAGACCATCCATTGTGGTCGTATGTTGGGAGTCTGAGGAATATGAACCAGCTCTAGGAATTCTTTGGGTAAATATTTGTGCAAAGTATAACATTTATACAGGATGTGTGTTTTCTAAATCGAAATACAACAATAAAGATATTCACCCGAAAGTATATTTTAATTTGAAAGAAACAAACCCAATACGAATAATAGAAGAGGAAAATCAAATAAAAAAACTTAAAAAAACATACCCTTTTATCTATTTGGTACATTCGGATAAAAAGAGTATTTTATCACCCCGTATAGAGTTCGTAGATAATGAAAATAAATTTTACTACAAAATTTTTATCCATCAACCTGGCAAAAAAACTTTACGGCCACCCACTACACATAAAGTTATACGTGTATAAAAATGGCAAAGATTTAAAAGGTATTTTACGCATTACAAATAACGCCTTTCACTTTAAAAACAATTTTCGGATGAAAGAAACAGGAATTTTGACCTTTTTGATGAGGTGGTAAGTTGTGTTGTGCTCGAAGGCACTCAATAACAGTAAGACATGGCGGCTGCCGAGATATTAGCAGCTGCTGAAAAAAGTTATACTTTTTTTCAATAATTTGATTGAAAATGCAAATGTTTCGAAATCTAAAACTACTGCTGCTAGTTTAAACACTAAAGATGACCGTAAAGAGAAGCTGCAATTGGGAAACGAAAATTTACAAAACAACACCTTCGATTGGCAAAGTTTTTTAAGATATATGATTACGCCGACCCTCATGACTATTGTATTTACGCAAATAACGCAGATAACAACGATTATAGAAATTATAATCATATTGATATTTTTAGCACATATTGTATTCGTTTATGTATGTCATTATTGAAAAAATATATATAAAAAAAGAGTTTTTTTTTTCTACTTTTTTCTCTCACTCTTGGTATATATAGTGTGGTATTCAGAGTGTTGCAGCAAACTTGCTGTTGGTATAAGTAAAGAAACACATCAAAGCGCTCCAGGTGGCTACGAAAATAACCGTCAACATTATTGCAGAGTCGACCGAAATGACTTATGACAAAGTCGGAAATAAGGATAACAATGAATCAATTGCCATTTTCATCGATAGGCTGACGAAAAATGTTTTATAATGCAAAGAAGAGCGATACTTCTTTACCTTCATCAAGAAAGGTATGAATTAAAAGGTATATGTAAACACAGTTTGCGAGATTTTCAAATTAGCCAGGATTGACAATTACATCACACAAAGTACTCACCTGATGAACACAATGACTTGTTACTTCTACCCACATGTGATGAATAACAATTGCCGATTAAGAAAGTCTCTCAATTTAGCTATTATAAATTTTGATAAAAGGTAGACATTTGTATAAAAGTCGCCATTACTAATAACATAACTGATACAATAAATAAATGTATTGTTTTTTTGGTGAACAATGCAGTTATTCCCGAGATTAGTATCGAAACCCCCAGCAAATACAATCCTCTATCGATCATGTTTATTCGACAGTTCATTTCAGATGTGTAGAGTGTAAAATCCAAAACTTGATCAGGATTTTGTGCACTGAAAGTTTTCAATTGATTTGGCAACATCGTATCATCATCATTGCCGCCCATATTGTTCCAATCGATACGAGATCCATTCGAGTTGACTTTGAGGACCAGTAGGTATTGTAAACGAAATTGCAATAATGTTTTTAAATCGTCATCATTTACTACTTTAGTAGGATGAATATCCGTAATCGGTGAGTTAAGTATGGCATCTTTTTTTTAAAAGGCCGCTAATTTATCGGTGTCGGAATCATTATCGGTAGAATATGGTTGGATGGAAACATGATTCGCTAAATCGACAACTCCTTCGTGCGTGTTCTTCCACATCATCACGAACGTGATCTGTGTATATTCCATCGTTCGAAAACCCCAAATCTTTTCTTTTAATTCCAATTCCAGCTTTGATATATCATCTACGTAATTTTGACATTGTAGGTTTTGCAAGTTGAATGGTTCGAATATGGTCAAAAACACATTGGCGACTGCAGTCATGATCAATACATCAATAATGGGCACCAAAGAAAGAGAAATTGCAGAAAATGCTCTAACGGCGAATCCCGCCATTCACCATTGTCAAAGCAGTCGATATCACAGCTCTTGTAACATATTCTATCATCAAGGCTCTGAATAAATAAATTCCGAACTGATAATTCAAGATCTTTGCACCCGTTTCGATCATTGTGGGTCCGATGTGTTTGACTAGGGTCTTGAGAACCATATTCAGACCGACCTCACCGAATAATTTCAGTAGGAACTCGTTACTAACCAATCCTTGGATGCAAGAGGTTATAATATAGGCAATTATGTTGGAAATATTTTCTGTATTGGATAAATCATCGGGGTATTTGGTCGGAAACCACCCATTAAACAGAGCACTTGATATTCGCCGATTTGACGTTTACCGTTATCTTCATATTTCAAGTGGTATGGCACCGAATTGGCTTGCGGTCCGATTCGAACCTGAGTATCTTTATCGGAAACTATGGATTCGACATTGCGAGTCAATATCAGAGGCTCTATAAGCCAACCCCCTCCCCCATACTCTGTGGTCCAAAATAAATTATTGGTGTTTTTTCTGTGACATGTCACTGAGTTTAATGTCTGGAGTTATGCAGAATGCCTCGTGATTGACGAAGTTAGTCCATTCCACGACTTAATCGGGCATTTGTCCCGTTGGAGGTAATTACGGGCTCTTTACATCGTACTGATCGATTCCATGAGCCAATTCCACGAAACTATATTCGATAATCTTGTATAAGTAATTTCCGATGAAAAAGCCTATAATTTTATTATCTAAATGGTCTGTGCATTTGTCACCCATCAGAGACATGATAAAATTATCGCAACAATACGAGTTTAGACGAAAGTGTATTGTTTCAAGGCCCATCTATGTCACATACGGCGAAGTATCGACATCAAAACCAGTTCCTATCGTGTATACGTGCGGAATAATCGTGTCTTCTTTTACGCGCCAATAATCATATATTCCCAACAGGTAGGCTTCTTGATGAACCAACATACATGCATCGCAGTGGTCGCTCCAATAGTTATTTGATCCGTGATATTTCGATTGGGAATCTTTGGTTGGAAAACATGCTCCTTGGCACGCAATCACATCTGAATTACCACTCTTGAATATTTTAGGGACATCTCGAGGTGTGCATGTTTTTCCCGGTAGACAATGCAAATTACATTGAGATGCATTGCAGGATGGTTTTCCACCTTTAAGACGAACCTCATAGCAATAATTTTAAAAAATCCAAGTTTGCCTTTTGTAACTCTACATCTTGCCTAATTTCTACGTATACGTGAGAAAATATTTGCACCACTCGCAGCAAGTATTCGTTATATGTTAATATTTTTTGTCTTTCGAAAACATTTCTCAAAGCAGTTGAATAATCCAAGTTTGTTGGTCCCATGAATATGGACATCTTGTGTTTTTTTTAGGTTATATATATATATATATATATATATATATATATATATATATATATATATATATATATATATATATATATTATATAAGTAAAAAACAAAAATGCAATCACAGAGTCAACTTCAAGCTCAGGATATTTCGAATATATTTTCGAATTTCAGTACACATTCATCAAATCATACCATTAATCTCAATCAATCAAATGAAATTAATCGATATTATCTACTCATTTATGTTCATCAGAAACTTAACCTCAGTAACGGTTGTAACAGTTCCGTCGATATGGAATTGACACCTATTTGTTTCTTGAATAACGAACGATGCGGTGCAAACACACCAACTAGTGAACAGTTGTTGATTGGTGGATTATGTGAGACTCATAAGTCAGATTTCTGCATCGTCGATTAAAATTTATTTCGAAAATACAACAAAGCGATATTAAGCCCCATCTCAAAGAAGAACATTTCGGTCGGCCAATGTCCGTTGTATCCCATACTTCTCGGACAACCATTGAAATCCTCGGCTAAAACGTTCATGAATATATTCTCCAACAACAACCGTAAATTTATCGATTCGTCGAAATTGGTCACTTTATTCGAGTATTCTACATATCCCGAAAACATCGCCAGTACCTATAAACTCAAACTTTTTACCAATCACGTGATCGATCACGGATTAATGTGGGCTTCTGTTTTGGATCTAGCGTGTATCGAGAAGGCTAAAGTAAATATGTTTTTCGAACAGGAATATCTAGATATGGACATTGTCAAACAAAATTAATGGATCCATGACATAACAACCTCTTTGTCAAACTCAGCAGTCGCTATGGCTGATGGCGAAAAAAATGATACAATATGTGGTTCTTTTTGCACAGTTTCCCATATTTGGCATTTTAACAATCCTAAGCTACCTCCCATAGTGCGATATCAATGTCAATGCGCTCGGATACAAAACAAAAATCGAAATTTTTAACTCAAACTTGGTTTACGGTACGGGATTTGGCCTCAGGCACGATTTGGGCAACATGGAAAACGTCGAGTTGGAAAATCGGTATCCAAAAGACGTCCAGGCCATCATCAATTCCAAACCACTCCATCAAAACACTGATGTTTTGCATTTGAACTACATGGGGGTGGAGGGACTAAAAATACCAATCGTCAAAAGAAAAATTAACCAATGTTCCAAATTCATCCAACACTTTTGTAATTTTCATAAAAAATAAATAAAAATAACAAATTTATTTTTCAATTACTATTTTGAAAATGAAGTGAACTCGTCCAATTTTTTCGTGTTGGCACAAGTCAAATCTTTTTCGTATAAATCAAACTTGACATTACCAGAAACATCTTTTTTAATGGTAAATTCCACATTCTTTTTCAACATTAGAAACAGTTGAAGCAGTTGCTTGTTTCCTGTCGGAAAAACTTGTACCATTCTGTTCACGAATAGGCTTGCTGTAGAATATTGTAAATGGCCGCATTACACCCATTCATCTGCAAGTTGGTTATCAACAAATTGTCGAATTTCATAAAACCGATGCGCTTACAATCAGATGCAATGTTTTTCAAAACCGCCATCGACTATTTGCCGCAAAATATATATGTTGGGAATTTTTTCTCGATTAATTCTCATTTCTTTCAACTGCATCAGCGGTGATAAACCGATAACAGAATAGATTGAAACCATGCAATCGATATAATCATCTTCCATGGGCATAGGCACCGCTATTCCCTTTTGTGATGATGTATTGCTTAATTTTAAACCATCGTTGAATCGATACCGGGACTCTACAACAACCTCGAAAATGAGAGGAATATTATGCACGAAATACACATTCGTCTTTACTCGTTCGATTTTCGTACACGGAGATAGAATGTCGTCGTCAACCACCAACGTGATTCTGTACATGTTTTTCGACACACTGACGTTAAAGTGTGGGTTATCGAAATATTCCAGTGGCTCAGTCGAATAAACCTCACCACAATACACGTGCATTTGGACGAAGATTTATTAAATGGTAGAAATACGGGCATCGAGTCCTTACTCAAGGGAATGCGAAATCTGGTTTTGGAATCGTGGTTGAAAATCATCCGGAAACGACGCCAGTGTATGGTCGGAATGTCTTTATTGGCGTTGATCGCATACCCGTCTTCGTTGAGTTGCAGATGTCTGGTAAAGACCATCTTTAATTTCCGGAACCTCGCATCGTCACCCTCCGCCGCTAAATGTTCGCCTTCGCCGTCCAGTGATTTCTGTTCCTAAATGTCCCGGTAAACACCCGTGTTTTCTATACTGAGCTCGAAAAAATGAACAAGCAGTTTTGTGTTTAGTTTTGTCTTCTAGCAGTTTATAGCTGTAAACAGCTTGGCCATTTTCCCATATTGGAATGTGGATCGTATTTGCTCTGTAATGTGCGGTCCGAAACAATTATCCAGATTCAAAACATGCTCCGAATCGCTGCCCACGGTAAATTCGAACGCGGATTTGGTGCACATTCTTCCCGTCACCTCGTCCATAAATGTCTTGAACGGCATACCTTGGAAATGATTCAAGTTGAATATACCTTCAAACACAAGCACCTCGATGAAATCAACCAGCATCGAATCTTTGACCGTAGTTAATTCACTTTCACTTTAGGATTCAACTTGTAATTCAAGGGAAATATCGAGTTGAATGTGCACAAGTGACCGTTAAAAGTACTGTTTTTCATATCCGCGATATCGCGTTCGTCCAGTGGCAACCAGTACCCTTTAGCAATCAGTTTAGAAATCAGTTTGTAAATTCTACACGAAACGGTGTTCATGGCCAGGTTCACGTCTCAGACTAGGGAGTAAACACAATCGAACGAATCGATGGCGACATTTTTCTCGAAAAGACACAAAAATCCCAAATAATCTGTGGGTATCATGGATGTGTCAATGTTCTTCGGTACGGGTCTGACGACGAGCCCAAATAAATCTCGATCGCCGATCTGAGGAGTCAATGGTTTACGGATCAAGTTTGATTTTTTTTTTTTTTTTTTTTTTTTGTACGTATTCGTAATGGAAATGAACTTGCACCAATTGCCAGTCGCAACAATATTTTTTGCCTGTTCTTCATTATTGTCGAATGCATACAGACCAGCTGAATCAACAATATTGATGGGGAGAGAATTAGTTTATTGGAGAAACTATCAATGGGCCGGATATGACCGAAAATTGTTTTAATACGTACCCGAAAAGTTGATGATCGTAGACAATGTATTTACCGCCCACTTCAGAAGAGTGTAAAGCACACAAATCTAGATCGTTTTCAAAGTTTTCACCTTCAGGATTACGGTGAACAAACTCATATGGTTCTTTACCAACTGGTAAATCAGTTCGAAAGAATGTCCTTTATTTTTTGTGGTGTAACTGTATTTGTTGATGCAAAAGCAATGATTGGTGTTCGACTCGCTCGAATGTGTGGTAATTCGCGATTATTAGTCAATATATAGGGAATCCAACACAAACGACTGTTTTTGGCGAAATAACCGTGAATTTGGGAATTTATCGTCGAATAGTCTTTCACGTTTAATCTCCTCTTTTTAGAATCGTTCACCATACAATATTCCATCACACATTCGCACAACAATGGTGGTGATGAAGATGATGACGAGGGTGATGGTGTCATTTCGATGCCATCGCAATAACCGCGATAATGATGGAGTCATCTTAAATCCAAATCAGATCCCAGCATCACGGGAACTATATTGCAGATATGACGATCCTCCATGGTTATACAAGTCGTATAGTGCAAGTTGTGATAATGGCACACGTCCAAATAAACGTGATTGAAACGAAAACACGATGGAATACCAAAGATGCCAATCAGTTTGCTTTTGAGAAATGTATTTTTGAGACAAGGCTGAAAAGTCACATTATGTTTACGAGTCAAGTATTCTACACAATCGTTGAACTGATTCAAGTAATGGCAAAAGAAGAATTCCCTGTGCATGGTCGTAGAAGAACTGCAATATTTTGAAAGGGAGGTGTTGTATTTATAGGGAGAGCGTTTTTTATTTCATGTTTTTTTTCAAGAGTAAAATAAAAGAAATCTTTTATGTAGTAATTTTTTCGGTTTTTTTTTTTTCGAGAGATGAAGGGTATACCGAGAAATAACTGTGTTCACGACAAAGTAGATGCATATGTGAATGAAGATGTTAACGTCCGTCGGTTCTACGTCTTCGATGATGGTAGTGGAAACGAGATGGAAGAACTGCGTGGAAATTGCACCTTGGATCTCGAATCTATCGTGAAAAAAAATTTCAACACCATCAAAATCTTTGTTTTTGTTCGCAACATAAATTGGTGTTATCCTGTTTCGAAAAAGGATGTCCAATTTACACCAGAAGAAGAAAAGGAAGAAATTGAACGCTCCTATATATTCAAAGCTCGTTTCGATTCAGTCCAGGAACTATTACCGGGACAATATAAAAAAAAAAAAAAAAAACCATATACTGAATATTATAACATTCATCCCGTCATGATGTGCACTTGCTCTCGAATTTTTGGAATTCCTTTGTGAATCTTATGTAAAAAAAAATGATTATAATAAAAATTATTTAAAAGTTTGTATTTTTTTTTTACCTACTATATTCACAAATGAACTAGTGCTGAAATTAGAGGATTCAACCAGGATGGGTAATTATCGTACAAAACCAACAACAATTCGTGTTTGACTTCCAATTTTAAGTCTTGGCCAAACAGCATAACTATTTTAATTGGGAAATAAGACAATGTCGATGCGACTATCAGATTGTGTAGTTTCGTGTAAAATAAAACTTGTATCTTTACCACTTCGATATTTAGTATGTTATTCAAATATTATTTCACATCGCAATGATTTTTCAACAAATTTATGGACGAGCTAATGGCATGTTCGAGAGTATTTTCCACATCATTTTCTATATCATCGTGATGGCAAAACCAAAAATTTACATTTGTAAACACGGAATCCACTCTTGTATTGTATTGTATTGTATTGTATTGTATATTATCGACTACACGTGAATTGTGAAAAAAAAAAGAAAATAAATAAATAAGAAAAGTAAGGGAATAGAAAAAATGTGTAATAATCTTTCTGGTGTATTGTTAGCTGTGATTATATTAGCATACATATTTTTTTGTAAACCATTTGCATACAATACATGAAGATGAGGACCACCTTAGAAGAGCAATAAACAACATGCATACCTTTTTACCTCGACCAAAGTTACCTTCGCCAAAACATTTACCAACATCTCTTCTTCAAAATTTATCGAAAAAAATTTGGTCCATTTTTAAAATTAGTTCTTATTAAGAAAAAGTATGTCTGATCTACTCAAGTTTAGCAATCATAATCCGTATTCTATAGACCGCATTTATTACGAGTATCAAGATGATGCGTGTAAAAAAAACTCGACAATTTTATTCGAAAGAAGCAGAGTTACGATTAAACCCGATTGGACCAATTCCTCGACAGTGACAAGAGGGAATTGTTACTCTATTTGAAAAATTTCGACCAGATGTCCGATAGATACAATACAGTCTTGAAAAAAGTCAATGAGTTGTACACTTTTAATTTAAAATCAAAGTTTTACAAACAGCTCGAAATTTAGGAAAGTGTTCAAAGACCAATTTCTTTGGCGCTATGATTCGTTGCGAATGGAGATTTGGAAACTTTTAAACATTTTAATATTTTTTCACATTTCATTTGTAAACAAGGAAAAGGATATTCTTAATACTTTGGTGTGCTGAAAAAAACTAAAAAATTAAAAAATAAAATAAAAAATTTCTAATTACTAAAAAAGCAAACGGGTATATAAAGAGACAATGTTTCGCATTAATTGTTTTCCTTTCATAAGAGAATATCAATGTTGGGCATATAGAACTGGGAGATTTGTATGATTTGGTATCTCTAGAGGAAAAAACTCACAAGTATTTGGTGCGCAATGATCCATGCAAAACCTTTATCACTTATTCAACATGTGTTTCAAACACCTTTCCAAAATTTCAGTCAAAGAAAATGGCCTCTTACATCGTGAATTCGCCCAAGTTTTCCATCGGGCCATACGCTGATTTCCGAACCTATGACGATCCGGTAGTCTTAATCGAGGAAAAATGGAAAAGAAATCAGTCGAGAAGCCCGCAACAGAACCTGCAACTTTTTTTACTAGCTATGCATGCAACTAATGGCTAGGGTGTATTTTCAAAGGTTCGTAAGTCGCTTCCTATCGGGAATGGACTATACATACAAATATCGAAAATGACTACAAATCGAACGAGCAAAAACTACCCGTTGTGATAGACGATACGTTTACACAATTTTTGGATTTCGACCATGATTTTAGACAAGCTAATGGCTGGACACCTTATGCGTCGGAGCTTAGAGTACGAGATGTTGATTTCGCTTTTTGTGGAACCATTGACATTATTTTCAAGTCCAAGCAGGGTGATTTGGTGATGATCGATTGGAAATGTTCGCCAAAGAATTTTGAAGAATCTCGCTGTGATTAGGGACTGGGACCTCTTTGTAATGTATTATCATCACAAGTAAACAAGTACTCGTTGCAGCAAAAAATTCATTGTTATATATTCAACATGGGAAAATATATATATTCGACCACGTTCGGACGGAAAATCACCTTAACGTATCTACTGCAAATGCACGCAAACATGTCGAATTACAAGTTACTGTCGGTAGTTGATTTTGACGAAAATATGATTGAGAAATTTACGCAATCAATAAAAAATGTTTGGTTTTTACTTCTTGTCATCTTGAAATGTATTATAATCTTCTTCATTTATTGTTCTTGTATTAGCAATTGATTTGTTAAAATGATCCAAGTTTGACCTGAAGAAAATTCGATCGTTGGTCAGGATGCTTTTCCGGCACAGTTCGTAGATGGTTTCGAGACACAAAGTCAACACTGTCGATTCGTTTGCATTTTCGAGTACTTTTAGCGCCACTTCATACGAAATGTGTTGACTTGTGTAATTTTCCTTTAGTATCTGTACGAATAGAGATTGATCGACGATCACGAACGAGAATGGCTCGTCTTTAAAGTTTTCCAATCTCGCCATATTATGTATGGCCATGACGTTTCGAAAAGTGAGGTATTGTGGTAGAGAAATATTATAAATCACCGGACGTTGGTATTCTTCATCAGAGTCCTTAATATGGCGATTCTCAAACAACTGCAAGAGACCAATTAATGCGCCGAGACATTTTTCCTCCGAGGGCAAGTTGATAAAGTAAAAGGCATGGGTTCTGTCGAGGATTGTAGGTTTTCTTGATTTTTTTTAATTGGTCGCAGCTACAATTAAAACATTATTTTTCATTTGAACACCTCCTTCGAGACCGGTTTGTAGGGTAATTGCCACACTTCGTAAATGGGATGGAATTGCCATGTTTTGCGAAACTATCTCGTCGATTTCGTCCAGAAATATCACGAATCGCTGGTTCTGGTTCTCGATGGTCATCTTGAACAAATTGGCTGATTTGCGTTCGGTATCACCGATGGTAGACGAGGATAACTGCCCGATGTTGAGTTGGTATAGTTGGGCTTTCCATTTGGACGCGATTGTGTGGACCAGTGTACTCTTACCCGTATCCGGAGGACCGAAAAACATTATAAATTCGAATCGTGGGTTAAACACCTGCGCATAAATTAAAATGTTGAGTTCTGCTTTCAACTGGTTGCGGCCACGTAAATCCTTGAATGAAAATTGGAGTTCGATTCTCCAGGGGTCCAGCTCGGATGTAATCTCCGAATTTGATTCTCCTCCAAATAAATCACTCGCATTCTTGGGATTCCGAAAGTAGCCCAGAAATAAATTTTCAAACTGGGACGTTAAATATTCGAGCTTATTTTTCGATAGTAGCGCGCATCTAAAAATTGCCAAAAATTTTCAGCCATTGTAGTTACCCAATCCGTTAAAATTTGTAAAATTCTTCACCTAAACCAAAGAGCATAGTATCTAAATCATTTAAAGGTCTGTTGCCTTTCTGCGAAGTGATTTGTGTGTTTTTTTTTTAGCGAAGATGACAGAAATTCCGCATGGTTCAGCATTTGAGATAACTTCTCCACGTTTGTGTGTTCGCCAAATGCGATTTTCTGCGCACATGTAAACTGAATCAGACCGGCTTCTATGATGGCGCGAACATTTTCATTCATTGTTTTTTTTTTATCTGGGTTTTCCGCAGTACTTATTAGATTATTTTTTATCGTCATGTAACACCGACAGCAGCAAAAGCAAAGAAACTTGTTTCCATCGTTGCAACTTCAACCACTCAGACCACAGTGCACCGACTCTGACATTCTCGTAAGGAACCAGCAATCTTCTTCTCAGCTGTTAAACATTTTTCCTTCCCCTCCACAACAACATCCCCCTATGACTGAAATGTCCATTCCTCGCATCGGCATGCGAATAGAGCCAGACGATGGTCACTAATAACTGGTGCAAAAACTTGGAAATTTTGACGGGAATCCATGCGACCATCATGCAAACAAAAAATGCCGTCGGTGATTCTTCTTGTGTGTTAAATACCTCGGTGGCTATGACTATTTCGCTGAGCTCAGCCGACTAGAATCGGAAATGGTGAATGATGGAGTAGTCAGTCATCAGTACATGTAAATTATAAAATCCATCCTCGATTCGAAATATTAAGACGTGTAGGAAAATATAACGCGGTTCGGTCGAATCCTCGAACAACACAATCTCCTGACCGCATATACGCTTGTTCAAATGTGGCTGAACGGATCCATCGAAACACAGCCTGTACTCAACACCCACTTGTTCATCAAACACATTAAAACTAGTTCCACCCTTGCAATCTCCATTCGAAGCATTTATGAAAGCAGCTTTGGAAAAATGCAACAACAGAAAAAAATCGACTACGAACTTTGTCGTATAATATCGGACAATTTGGATAAGAACAAAACGCATGTCATCAGCGATCTCAGACACTAATTTCTACCATTGAGTGAATCAGCGTTCAAGAATGCATCTTTCAACACCTTCAAGGAACAGTTCAATGGATTTTATAAAACGTCTTTGTTTTTCCTCGAACTGATGAATAAAAAAACTTGCTATGTATCTGATGTACATGCAAATATTCAAGTTTCATTAAAAAATTATTAATAAAAAAAAAGTTTTTTATTACAAGTTTTTTTTTATTTATACCTTTTGTATATTTATCTAACCCATGAGTTTGAGTTCTGTGCTCTTGTCATCAGATATATTTTCCTCGTCATATTCGTTACACTCG
Source organism: Dryococelus australis (assembly GCA_029891345.1). Classification (NCBI taxonomy): domain Eukaryota; kingdom Metazoa; phylum Arthropoda; class Insecta; order Phasmatodea; family Phasmatidae; genus Dryococelus; species Dryococelus australis. The sequence continues at coordinate 177,049,471 of CM056995.1, forward strand.
ACAAGCTCAAATACTTCCCACTGGGATAATAAATGTTCAAAATTATAAGCTACCATACTACCTAATATAAGATCGAAAAGCATATCTGGCGAAATTGTCGGTGAAAGTGTTCTTATTTATAACGACCAGATCCATATTCACTTTGATGTTGATTTAGTGATTCACAGCATCCTTAAAACTTTCGATTTAGGCCTAATGGTTATAAAGAATAATTTTCTCATATATTTAAATAAAGCCAATATTGATAATGTGCGATATTTGTTTAAGAATATTTCACCAGTGTTGGATCAATCAGTCAACTATTATGACTACACGTTGGCTGGTGCTCGTCGAACGAAATTGGTGAAGCAAACGGACAGTATCAACCAATACGAACAGCATCTACAATTCACGGGCAATGAGAATTTCGCATTCGACTTTCACAACAATGCCAACAATGTGCGTGAAGTAAAACATCAAAAGACTCCACCGCAAAATGAAAGAACCCCGATAATGAACCAGGTTCAGACATTACCCGTGTATTTAAATGAACTATTCGCAATCGACACACCTCACGTTTTCGACATGAACATGATGATTCACTCAGATGTTTCAAACAACTATTCATTCGAGAATATCGTACAAAAACAAGAGCAATTACCAGAGCAAAACCAATAAACATCAAATTTCGTACCTAATAATTACATGTCCAATAAACAACTAGAATTACCAAAGCAAGAACAACAAGCTATTAATTACATACTTGACGAGCAACAACAACAATTACTAGAGCAAAGCCAACTTAGCCCAAATTATATACCTAACGAGCAAAATATTTTAGAAAAAGTGCAAGAGTGGTACACTAGAAAACCAGGCCGCTCACACAACAAAACTTTGACAAGAGTGGTTGCTTTTGGTTGAAACAACAATTATTTTCGAACAAGCAATGATTGGATAGTATAATGGTGGTTGTTAACTACGATCATTCATCGAACATGCACTAAATTCGGAAACTTTGGAAAGTAGTGACGGTGTGGAATAATTTGGATCTAAAAGAACATCTTCCAACACTCGATTTTAAACTTGACGAGATTAAACATAAATACAACATAAGTTACTAACGCCTCTATATATTTAGATAATTTGATAAAATTACTGATGGAATGGTCGGGGAAAACGTTTTACTTTTCAAAAACCAAATCCAAGTTTTCAGTTTCGATCCCCAGGCAGCAATTCGAAACGTCATAAAATCATTCGACATAGGTTTGATGGTGTTGCAAAATGTCTTGGTGTTTAATTTTAACTTAGCCGATAACCATGAGGTTCAAGATTTATTCAAAGTGAAAGTTCTGGTAGTTGACAATTACCATTTTGAAATTTATGGGCACTTGCAAGAAATGGGCATCAGTCGCGAATTCGTGCACAAACGATCACATGGGCACAATAATGAATCGAGTAACTTTGATACCATAACTCCTCTTTTATCAACAGGCGACGAAAATTTAATGTATGATTTTCCAAATAGAAAAGTACACCAGCCAACCAAAAGGAATAAAAGTGGCGGATTCGATCGGTGCGAATACACCACAACATTTTAAATCGCAGCCTGTAGAACAGTCCAGTTTCAATTCGACGCATATTCCGCATTTACAAGATGTCTCCTCGATCGACTTACATGATGTAAGTAAAACCTCAAATAATTCAATCGACTTTAACTAGAGCAATGACAGATAACCCCCAACTACAACAACAAGAATTAACTACATTCCCAACTCTCCCATTTTCGATTCAAAATATTTCGCCCGGTTACAACCTATCAGATTTTTTAACCTTCCAGTCTCCCAAAAACTCGTTTGTGTGTTCTAATCAAAATAAACCACTCTCTGATTTAATGTTCAATGCATTATGATCGCACAATATAATCTTTTCGAATGAAGAAGTGATGGCTGGAGGAAGCGGCAATGGAAACGATCCAACTCGGATAAATGAGGTAAACACATTGGTCGAATTCGACCAGACGAATCAAATTCAAATTAACGTTCTTCCCGGGGGAAATTTAACACTTATTCCGCAAGTCGCTACATTACCCGATGAGTTGCAATTTGCCACGAAGGAAGAAAACGATTCATCGCCATCGTCGAACCAAACGGCCCTATTGTCTGATGAATTCATCATCAATTTGGCAAAGGAATAGGGCAAAAAAATAATAAAACTATTAGCCCAAAAGAATTACTTTGAGTATTCACTTTTGCAAAGAATTTATGGAACCAACATACGACAACAATCAAGTAAAAGCGGCCTTTTCTCTCGCTGGAATGGATTTGCTTAAATTGGCTGCCGAAACGAAATTTATTAATGAAGTGTGCGACAATCTAAGAATCGCGATCGAATCTTATCAAAAAGCCAATGCATTCCTTACATAATTTACCCTTCTGGGAAAAGAAGTGCGAAGATTAATAATTTTGTAAAAGCAGATAGTTGTAAATAAATTTTTTTTGTCCGGGTACCGTCTCATCGCCTCTAGCCAACTGGGAACAAATTTAAAAGACTTTGAAAATTGGAGGTAAGATTTAATAACTTGTAGTGTATTTCTCACAACAATAAAGTCAATTGAATAGCCATATTCCACCTCGGCCAAATTTGCAACATCTTTATATTTTCGCGTATATTTTTTGGTATCAATTTTTTTTTTTTTGTATTTTATAAACCCTTGTATAAAATCCAAAAATAATTTCTTCTTGGCATTGATGATTTCCATAAAATCCATCAAGAAAACACATGCGAAAAATGTCGCCAAATACAACTTTGTTTCTACGGTGTATTTCCTATATTCTAATTTTAATGTAGGTTTAACGGAAATTACACTTTCTTCGAAAGGAACTTTACCGAAATCAAATTATTTTTTCATGAATCAACATTCTTTTACTACGACGCACTGTTTTGTTGTTTTTAAGAAAGATTTTTTGATTTTCAGTGGCCGGTTGTAGTTGTTTATTCCTATCACGTTGTGTGTATAAAATCAATTTGTTCGTATCCGGCACTATTTTAAACCTTAAACTGAAGTGATGGGTATTCGGGAAAATGACAGTGTATGGGAAGGACATCGAGGGTGGGTTTTTCACAACTACTGGTGTCTACTTTAAAAACTTTATTGATGTAGGGATAAGTCAGGCGATATCTATCGCATTTGTAATACAAATATTTTAATTTTTGATCACATTCTTTAAAGTGTTCGACTTCTCCATTTCAGAAAAAATAGGCATTGAGCTTATACGGATGCACAATATAACCATTTTCGTTTTGCAAACATTCGGGTTGTATATAGTTTATTCAAGGCCGTGCTCACATTTGACGTTTTCTGGTAATCCGCAATCACAAATTATGTAGGCATCGTCCACATAAGGCAATCTGATTTTGTTCAATTTGGTGACACAAACGTTGCCAATATCCCGTTCCATCTTTGGGAATACTTCCAAAATCCATTTACGATCGCGCCCGCATCTCATATACATATACTCGAGTTTTTTGTTTTTGTTTGCGGATTCGGAACCATCGATGTTCATCAAGTTGCAATACTGTTCGTACATTATGTAATCGACTTGGTTCGGATTACTACACTTACTGTGCATCAACTGCAGGCCTTTGGAAATGCTCAGTTTCGGGGAGATCGAAGCAAAGTTTAAGGGATTTAAATTACTGCGTAGCTGGATTTTATAATCCGTCCCTACTTTAATTAGTTTCGGTGAAAATGTTTGTGTGTGAATACGTTTGAACAATTTTTGTTTCTCGAAATTCCATCCCTGTTTGTGAGGTGTCTGTCCGATTCGTCGATTAAATTCACCTCGATTTTCGAGCTTTCTGCATTCTCTGCGCCCGTCGCAAAAACTTCGTTCTCGTAATACGTATTCACACATACCCTCTCTCTTAAGGAACAAAAAATTATAATCAAACAATTACTTTCAAAGCCAATGTATTTGAAATATACAAACCAATATCGGCTGCTTCAACACAAATAAAATCTTTAAAATAACCACCCATGCAATAAGGTAGAAATAATCAAAGGTATTTTTAAAAGTATTTACCGAAAATCGATTCTGTAGTTTAGACTCGATGGATATCAGTTCGGATGGTATTTGGACCATTTTGCCAAATTCATACACATAAATGAACCATGACGAATCGATGGAAATGAGCAGATCGAGTAGTCTAGATAAATTAGATTTATATTTGAGATATGTATCAAACCTTTTGAAAATAATCAATTTCCATACGATTTCATTCATGCTTTTATCCAGCATGTCTAAAACTTGGCCATAGGATGTGCAAGTTTGAATCAAAGGCGTTGTACCATTTAGCACATAATTCAAATGCTCGATATTGAGCAAAGATTTTTTTTACCAAGCATTTTTTTTCTTCTAATTATCGGTCAAAATCATCAAGGAATCGAACCACATTCACTATAGAAGAAGGTGCATAATCTCCGTAAAACCAGACGTTTTCACTAAACCGAGCGCCGCTTGCACCACAAGTTCCATGAAATGTTCGAGGATAGTCAGTTGACGATCGTGGGGGATGTGGAAATGACATTCGAGGTATGGTACGCTGCTGTCAAAAATATTTTTTGCGATATGTTGAAGTTGATGGAAGGTGAGTGTCTCATGCCTGTTAAATTCCAACTGCTTGTACCTACACTCCAACAACTGAGAAATGAAGGGGAAAAAACACGATCGTTGTTGATAAACATGCTCGCTTGGCCGAAATTAACTACCACCTTGGCAAACATCAGGTAACACAAGGGTCTCGATACTCGTGGATGAACATTTCTCAAGGTTTTAACATTGTTCAACAATCCGAACAAAATGTGCACAAAAATGTCATCGGTATTATCTGATGACAACAATTTTGATAATGGCCGATTGATCGATAATACTTTGGACATTGTTTTTTGTGTGAATAATCCTCGTATTTCTTTATTTGGTTTTCCCCATTAATGTAAGAGACATGTTTAACTCTGCTTTACAAATCAAAAGCAATGGTGAAGATTCCGGTGTGGTTGGCGATTCCAGATATGGCGGTATGAGAAGAGGATTTCGCAATCAGAGAATCGCCAGCGGAGACGAAGACGATTGCGAACTAGCCGATAAAAGAGCAAATAAAAGAAGATTCACAAAGAAAAGGCGAGCGCAAAGCATCGCAGTCATCGATTTAGACGGCACTTTAATCCACGAACATAAAAACGAATTCCATCGAGCCAATTATTTCATAGCGACTTTGGCAAAATACTCTAAAGTGGTGCTGTGGACGGCGGGCAACGAGGTACACATTAAAATGTTTATCGAACAGTTTCCGCAAAGCCAATAAATTTGCAAAAGTTTTGTATGGGTTGCACAGAAAAATTAAATCAGTATCTATTGTTCACCAACTACTTCCGATAACGATGGGCCATTACATTTTAATAGACGATTCGGTGCATAATTTGAATACGGGTAGTTACGACATACCGGTCGACATTAAAAATACTATTATGTACCAAACATAAAAAATGAAAATATAATATAATTTATCAAGAACAACTTATTACTGAATGGTAGATGCTTGGCACAAATCTATCAGTTAACTCACTCGCCGGTCAATGTCGCATTTTTTTTTTCATAATTGTGCAACAGATTAATTTAAAATGATTCTTGAAGAGCCATTAGATGCAATGGCAGTGTCCAAGTATGCAATAACTTTGTAATAAACTCCATGTATTCGTCAATATTTCCATTTGAGTTGCTTCTACACATCCAGTTCTTCTTGTAGTGAGAATACACAAATTTTCTGAACTCGAGTGTCCATTCTGTTATGCTCCCTGGGAGGGAATAGACCTTATATATACATGGTTTCAAAACCAATATTTATTTTATTTTATGTGTTTATATTCGGAAATTGTAACTTTTTTTTCCGTATCAAGAGAAACATCAATGAAAATAACAGACTACGACAAACCATGATAAATAAAAACGAGTGTGTAATGAAAAATAAAAAGAGATAACACGGTGGCCAAAAATAACGACGTTGTTTCCCAATAATAACCAACTATAAATTCGCATTTGCTGGTAAAAATATTAAAGGTTTTATCTTGTTCAAACAAATTTTTTAAGTAATGATATGTCCAAAACTTGCAAAATTCCTTAATTTCCACTGCAACATAATACGCATCGGAAGAATCGACAAAATTTGAGGCAATTCTTGAGCACCGGGATGCCATTCGCGGTTATTTATACTGATGAACCCATTTCGTAGAAAGTTCATGTTTAGAAAATTTTCCGGCGGTGTTTCTCCAAAAGAAACTCAGTATTCTGTTGGTCGCTATCGTAAAATCTAGATTCGATGGAGTTCACCTTCGGCTCGGTCTTACAAAATGATTCCCAGTCGTCCAAAGCATTACTAACAGCAACATCGGAATATTTTTCATACACATCTTTTATGTTGTAAAAAAAAATTACGATGAATTATCTTATGTCACTGTTTTTTTTCAATGATTATTTTTTTCAATTAGTTATGCAAGACATCCACTGAGGTATTGTAAAAAAAAGCAAATCACAACCACGGCGGGTATATATACGATGGCATCGGCCAAGATAAATCACTCGCTTTTGAGCCAGCACTTTATCAGCATACATCATGTTTTTTAATCTGCAAGGCTTCCGTGATAACAATGGCAAATATGTGCTGAAGGAACTGGCAGCGACCAACATTGATCGTTTCATCGAAAGGCGCCTCTTCAAATTTCCGTATCCATGGAAAGCATTGGACGATGTAAGTAAAAAGACAAACTATTGGCTGAAGGAAAATATTCACCAGTTGGCATGGCAAGATAACGACATTCCTTATAATGACATTAAAAGGGAAGTATTTCAATTGAAAAGAAGTTATTACAACAAATATATAATATTTGTTGCGGGTTCACATCAAATACAATGGCTAAAGAAGTTGTGCAAATTCGATCACTATCTCGAAATTGTGGATTTGCCAAAAACTTACAAATGCCTATAATTTAAGACTCTGGTAGCAATATATGGGAATATAGGCCATTATGATTGTTGGAGACACTTTCGTGGCTATATGTGTGCAGATAGAAATTCGAAATTATTACGTTTGTGGTTCCGCGATAATGTAATGGCAAAATGGGAAGATTTCCGAAAACAACAACGAAATTGGAATAAAAGGTATCGATGACTTTACATTTAAAGTTATTGGTGCAGGTTCACAACAGAAAAGATAGTTCGACTGGATTGCTGCAGGTCGAATCTCCACATCCGTGGGCCAACTCAAGAAAAGTTTCCATGGATTGGAGTGGCAAGATGGAGAAATTCTATTCAATAAAATTGAAGATGACTGACAAAAAAATCACATTGTCTATAACTATATTATATATTTCACAAATATATTTTTTGTTGATATTTTTTTTTTATTTTGTTTGTAAATAATTTTTTCAAATTTACTCGAGATGTAGTAATTGGTTACATAAATTTTCCACACCTATCAAAACAAAGCCAGATATTACTCTTATGCTTGTCAAATTATCAGAGTGGGCCAACATTAATCCCAAAAACTGTAAAAAATACACAGGCCTATCAAATAAGCTTTTTTGTTTACATTCTCGTATCCCTTTACGGCATAATTGTCGTATTATGGTAATGGTAAGTTAGTTAGATAGAATTCAACTACATTTTTTAATAAAATAAATATAAAAGTTGAATTTTGAAAGGGTGCAATTACAGGTTACCGGTCAAAAGTCAATTATTTTTATTTATTGTTTTTTTTTTTGTATAAATAAGCCAATGGGCTTTCCACAAAAACCATTACAACTGCAACATCATTTGACAGTAGATATCTTCAGTTGTATAATTATTTAACAGGTATTGTAAAAATGGCTAAAAAAATTCAGATTTAAAATAATAATTCATGGGGAATAATACAAGCAGTTTGAAAAAGAACTGGATTCGATATTCTAACGAATATGAACTCATGAAATATAACGTCCTGAATACAGGGCTTTATAATAAAAAATGTATTGAATTGAGGGAAATGGCAAAACAATTAAATATCAGAGGATATTCCTATAAAAGAAAACGAGAACTTAATCAGAGGATTGACAAAGTTGAAACTAACCCTCTGGATGTAACAACAATAACTTGTCGAAAAAAAATTGAAATTGAAAGATTAAATTTAAAAAAAATTAAAAGCTATTGGAAGAATAATAAAAACCGAAAAATATTATAATCTAAACTGTCATAATTCGGCGGAACAAATAGTTAATTGTAAATTTATTTCAGAAAAAAAATTCCAAAGAATTTAGAAGACTTGAAAGTTTCAGAATTGAAGCAAATTGCTAAAGAATTAAGAATTAATATTTATCCATACATGAATAAAAATAAAAGCATTAGAAAATATTTTGATATTACTCATACTAAATGAAAGGAAGAAATTGAAAAAATTCAAGAATTTTACTTTAATAAAAATAATTTAGAAAATATCTCTATTCTAAAATTGTTGTCAAATATATATGCTGATATGAAATCCCCTGTTTTTATAAAGAATTAAACATAATTTTATAAAACCATTTCAAGCAAAATATCGTTGATTAGAAAGCCTCTTCAGTTATCGAGAAATAAGAATTTTGACTTTTTTGGATTTTTGTGGTCATCAATAATAACAGTAATGAGAAATTGCGGTTCAAAGGGAAAGATATAATTTCATTTCTCGGATATAAAAACCAAATAATGCAATTTTGAATTTGGTCAAACCAAAATGGAAAAGAACATGGGCAGACCTGAAGGGATTGGCCATCACCCATGAAACCCCCTCTAATTGGCAACAACATACAATGTTCATCAATAAAAAGGATTGAATTCATTGATACGAAATTCGAGAATACCCACATCGAAATACCTACTACAACTCTGATCAAAGAATTTGACTTGAAACTTAATAAAAGTTTAATGGCAGCTGTAAGTAAAAGTTTTGTAGTAGTGGGCTCGTGTTTTTCCACGGACAAAACAAACTGTGTAGTTCAAAGTAATTGATGAACTTAGTTTTGTAGCCGATGTTTATGCCTTTTGTTTTGTAGAGAACATCGAGTCCTTTTACCGGTTTATTGGAGTGCTCCTATTCTATCTGGAACTCCATCACTTGATTATCATAATACCAGTCATTTAAAATGTGTTTTGCTCCCACAATTTTTAAACTCTCTTCGAAATCATCCAATCCAATGTAGTACCAGGCCCGAAACATACAACCAAATCGTGAAATTTATTCTCTGCAAGTTTGACAGTGATGTAATCAAACTATATTTTGTTTACGTTCAACATTCCCATATCGTTAATACTTTTTACATAGGTGTGTGTTTTTTTTTGTAATGCCTTATAAATACTTCTTGAAATAAGGCCGTGCTTTGTATATATACAAATTTATGCATCGATAAAAACAATGAAGATGAAAGCATATTCTTGTTGGCTCACTTGTCAGAAATTGTACAAAGAGAATCCCTCTTTTTTTTGCGGTGAAATTGCAATTTCAAAATATGTCGATATACCTCCCCTCAATACAATTTTCGATGATTACTCGGACATTGCGTTTATCAACTGGAATTTTGTGGAACTCGAGCCGCGTTCGCACAGAGCGCGTCATTACTTGTGTAATTACATTGACGAATCAAACTTGGAAATTCTACTCTCTTGACATACATCCCGGGCCCTGATATTAAACAAGAGTTCGTTTTACAATTTCGTGGGTCTTGTACAGGCGTTTCAGACCGTACATCACCCACTGCCATTTTGATTCGATAGAGTTAACTTCCAAGATACAAAAATCCATTATCATGTTTGTTCCCTTTGACAGCGACATGTACAGTGCAGAACGAATTAACCTCGAAATGTTGAATCTTTTTTACCAACGCATCAATAAAACGGCCAATTTCGAGTTGAGGGATGATTACTCTGTTCTGCCCCAGATTTCATACTTGTGCTCAAACAGGGAATTTGAGCACTACTTAAATCTACTCTGTCGCGAAGAGGACTTGGTCGACACCCTATTTGAAAATCAACAAAGTGAAAATGCAATTTATTCACTCATCTTTACAACAAAACCCCAATTTCTATACTCAAATATCCATCTCGTCGAAAGGACGCAGGCCGATTCCATACCCCATCGAGAATTGGCCAAGTTGATGACCGATCATGATGGGATTCCCACCACCAGCACCTGCGACAAATTGTACCTAAAACACAATGAAAAAAATTTCTTCCTTTCTATGAAGGGGCAAAAAAGGTGAAAACAAAGAAGTAGGAAAAAAAGGATAGATATTTTTTTTGAAAGCATACTTGTACATAGGAAGGCATGCAACAACAAACTCCAAATATTAGTTACCTGTCGAAAATGGATCTAGATAACATAGAACAGAAAGTCATTAAAGTGGACCGATGTTTGAGTAAACTACGAAACCTGTTTCTGGAAATGGTAAAGATTGCCATGTCGAAAGAGACGACGGCAACCGCGTCAGAGACGAAAGATCCATCATTGACTACGGAGGCTGCTGCAGAGAATACAGCTAGAGAGGTTCAAGCTCCAACTGCCGTCGTTGGCGAACATGTAAAAAAAATCAATAACTAATTACAAAAGAAAACATCCTGTAAAAAATATGAGGGGTCATCATCATCATCAACAACCCAACCATCATCACCAGAAGATTCCACCCAGGTCCATCATAGCGGTGAGAAAAATGGTTCCTGCAAACAAAAAAAAAAAACTTTGAAAGATGCGGTTCCATCGAAAAAAAATTGAGTAAAACAGAAAATCTAGAAAACCAGGATGATCATTCGACCGTTCTCGCAGATGGATCTATTGTGTTTAACGCATCAGAGCGCTCTAGTAAAAGCAAAATCGTCGATTAGGAATTGGTCAAAGAGTTACTGACTCCGAAAATTCCTATAGATTTACACATCAAGTGTGATCATCAGTACATAAATGTCGCCGCATAAACTAAGAGGGGAGATGAGATTGAAACCAACACACTCGTATGTAAATTATGCAACCACCAAAAATAAAAACCAAGCCATGAAATTATCAAAGGTGAAGACATTCAAACGAAGCGGTCTATTCGTTATCGAATCACTAAAACAAACATATTTAATTTCTTGAAAATATCCATATAAAAATAACGACTCTAGGCTGATTGAATTCCTTCAGATTCCACGAGGATGTGTTGAAAAAAAGAAAGTTTGTTTTTTGCCGCCTGTCATGAATTCGTCGAGGAAACACACAGAGTTCCATTCGGCAAATACTCGGTCGACTTTAACCGATTAGATCTGTACTGGTACGATAACGGTACTTGTTGGAAATGTCACATTTTCATCATGTTTACCGACAAGGTGAGACCCGTGAAGAACTGTTTTTGTTTGACGGCAAATGTCAGAGGTTGGGTGGAAAAATCTGTTCCAAATTCCTTTAATAAATATCCTTTAAAAATTACAGTAAATATCCTTAAAACAATGACGATTAGAAAGGAAATAACGATGGTGGCAATCTCATGGACGTCATTAACAACAAGAAAAAGACAACTAGGAATTACCAGTGTGTCGAGCCGTCGAATTGAACATCTACACCATCCCACAAATGTTTTTACGAAATGATTTCGAGCGTATCAGAGTGCTGAGACTATCTGTGAAAGAGTACGTAAAGTGGATGTTGGACTTTCAATTGCATGGATACAATGAAAATAATAATTACTTTGATTTATTTGATTATGTACAAAACTTGTTGAAAACAGATCGTCGTAATTTGACAAAGATTTTTGTAAACTTGCACGAAAAATACTTTGTAGATGAAAACCCAATTAACATTGTCAAGGGAAAAAAAAGAGATGCAAAAAGAATAAATCTATAAATACTGAATAAAAAATATACACAAAAAAATTATTTATTCTTTTACCTCATATATTTTAGTAACATTTTATTACTCATAACAAAGGGTTAATTGTGTTTGTAAATATCATAATATATATAAAGAAGTAAAACAAATAGCAAAGATGCCTGGGGTTATAAATTTTGTATCTCGAGCATTTCATTTTATATTTGCATACTTGTACAATAATTATGTTTCCTCTGGAATCGTGTGCAAGGGGAGCTTTTCGAAAAGATATGCTTTTCAATATCGAAGAGAGCAGAATAGACTAATTAATCTATAGATTTAACAATGAGCCCAAACTCGCTTCCCTACATGAATCGTGTAATGAATTTATTTCACAAATGTCTGATTTACCATACGACCCTTTAACGAAATTCCTTGAGATTTTCAACGATCCCGATGTTAAGGGAGCAATCAAAATACATTTTCAATAATGTCAAAGATATATTTGCATCAATTACAAAATAGAAAGATGAAAATGAATGGTAATGATGATGCTGGTGAGTCTCAAATCGAATAGAGTATATAATTAAGATTTTTTTTTTTTTTTTTTAAAGAGAGAAATCACCCGATTTGGACAATCACTCGCTAAATTTATGCACACTAATTTCCATATATCAGTCTCGGGGTAATATCGATGACATAACCCTGTACGAGTTTTACAACAAATCCATTTAAAATCTTTTGTTATGTGGAATGAGGTTAAAACAAAATTTACGGAAATTTTCAACAACTCTATCGTTCAACAAGGGATTAAAAAATCTATCCCAAACATCGCCTTGATCAAGAGTAAAATTAGGGAATTTTTATTAAAAAAAAAAAAAAAACAAAAGGGGATATCCAATACCCCTTTTTTTTCACTCTTTGGTGAAAAAAAATTAAAAGAAAAATTAGATTTTTTTTTTTTTTTTGCTTCGGCAAGCACGTATAAAATGTCAATGTAGAAACAATTTGTCTGACACCATGGCGCTCATCGTTCCTGCACGGTTCAGAGATCAGTTGGTCTACGGTAGTGAAGAAGCGGCTGGGTACGACTTGAAAGCGACTCGCGACATTGAAATTCAACCAGGCCAAGTGGCCAATGTCGATGTCGGCCTGGCGTGTAAAATACCCAAAGGCTATTTCGGTTTTGTTAAAAAGTTGTTCGGGGCTGGCATTCAACCATTGAATATATGCCTATAATGGAATTATTGATTCAGACTACAGAGGAGATATCTTCGTGCAGCTGGAAAATCGAGAAAATTCGACATTCAAAGCCTAGAATGGATCTCGTATAGCTCAACTACTCATAATGCCACACATGATAGTATAGTTTGTACCGACAGATGAAAATGATGATGAATTTTACAATACACAGCGAGGCACCTCGGGATTCCGATCTTCATCACCACCACTACAATCATCACCATTACCTACATCGACGCGAACCATCAAAGTGAATCCTGCAGTCCATCGAGAAGAACCCATCTGGATGCCATTTTCCTTTCCCGAGCGGCATAACTTCTCGCCGGCCGAAATGCAATAGTATTTGTTGAAATCAAAGTCCAAATGAATAAAAAAAAGTGTATGTATTTTATAAAATAAAATAAATATTAAAAATGAACTCTCTCTCTCTCTCTCTCTCTCTCTCTCTCTCTCTGTATATATATATATATATATATATATATATATATATATATATATATATATATATATATATATATATATATTTTTATATATAAGGGATTTATCCCACACACATATAAGAAAATATGGAATATTTAATATAATATATAGTGATAAAAAAATTTATTTTCTTTTAGACAAGGATAATAAACAGTGGTTTCGAGGAAAGGATGCGGCAAAAATTTTGGAATACAAGGATACTTGCGATGCCGTTCGGAGACATGTTCCCGTAGATGAACGGGCAAAGTACAGACAACTCGTAGAATCAAATAGTTTACCATCATCGAGCTATTATGGAAATTCGAGAACCATTTTCATGACGGAAATGGGCCTATATAATTTGATTATGAAAACACGATTGTCGACTGGGAAATATTTTTAAGATTGGGTACTGCGCCAGATTCTACCAACCATTAACAAAACTGGGAACAACATGTCGGCGGAGGAATCGAAAAACGATCGCGAATGACTGGAGGGTGAGATCAGACGATTGACAAAAGAACTTCAATTTGAAATGGAACAAGTTTGCAATTGGAAATAAAACCGATAATATAATCATAAGCTTTTTGCAAAATTATGAAAAGAAAAGATAAATCGGTATTTATAATGTTTTTATTTGCTTTCGTACTATTCATTGTTCAAGTCTCCGTTTGCATATCGTTGGTGTATAGGCGATCCAGTTTCTCGCAAAAATACCTATAATCTGGTATGAATTATATACGTGGGTTGACGGGTATCGAAAAACTACCGACCGTCGTGTTGAAGGAGAATGTGAGTGCAAATGACTGCGAAAATGGCGACTGGTGGTTTCTACAAAATAAATTACGATTCGGCCATTAACTGGGCGAGAAAAACGATCCGGTATCTTGCACTTCGATTTGTAATGACAACAATGGCGAATTCGAATACAAGTTTTGTCCAACTGAAACAATCATCAACCACATGTCGTATCGAGGTGCCTACTGTATGCCTTCGGAAGCTGCCGCTTGTAATCCCCATCTGGGTAAAATAATTTACGTGGTTGACAAATACATTTGCCTTCCGCGCTATCCGCACTTGTTTAGAGAGACCGTTTCCAACCTGATTGTCAGTTATAATGGATCGATAGTGGATAGAGCGACGAATACAACGTACACCGAAATGGTATCCAGCACGTTTAGGATAGAGGATGTAGACGAAAAGTTAAATGATGGAGATTACCGGATCTTGTGCGCCGAGCAATCAGGCACTTTACAAAATCAATTGATTCCATTGAATAATGGATCGCGGTTCGAGTAAATGCCAAATAAATGAGCTTCGATGATATTCAATGCACCGGAAAACGTGATACCCGATTACTCCACCGGTAATTGTGACTACGTGCCCACAAATTTTAAACTTGAATTCCGACCCAAAACTTCCATGTAAGAAATGTGTTTCGAAATGGGCTGGAAGTGACCCGACCATACAAGGAGCCCAATATGCATTCAGTATAGCACGCTGGTGTATAAACCTAAATACCGATAATTCTTTGTATAAGCAATTTAAAATACCTTGCTCTTTCGACACGATTAAGGACCCTGCAAAACATTTATGCGAACGTGCGATTTTACTCGCGACTAATACCTATAGTCCATTGGATTTGCAAAAAAATATTGAAACAAAAGTAAAAAGAAAATGAACAAAAAATATTGAAATAAATAAATTTAAAAAAAAATTTCTCAAGATCACGGCTATAAAAGAGGAGGTTGATTGTAGTTACTTTAAAAATCGCTCAGAGGAAACTCGGCATGATGGATACCCCTCGTAGAACTACTGAACAACAACAGCAGCAGCCCGAACCATAGCCATGTCAACTCGACAATAGCGCTAATAATTTTACTAATCTCATGGCAGAAGAACGCAAATCAGTCAAGCAAAAAAATTACAAATGTTGTGACGATGACGAAGAAGCTCAAGACATTGAATAATTTATTCAGGCACCAATCAACCAACAACCAGAGGGGAAACCAGCTGCGAAATATCAACAGGTCGAGAACAAAACATGTCTACCGTTCACTGTCGTAGATAATTCCGAAGTAAAGATTGTTTCAATGTTGGGTGAAATTGATGCCAACTACTTCAATTTTTATTGCAACGATCAAACAAAGGTGAATGCGAGTAATTATCGCTCCGAAGATGATGAAAGTTCCAGCTATATCCTACTGTTGGCAAAATACCTTCAGTTGTTTAACCTACTCGGTTCAAATATTAACCACATCATTTTGAAAGATGTCGACGAGCTCAAGATAAGCTCTCAAGTTCCGTTTGTTGGAAGCGAACCTTGAGAAAATATGTATTTTTCACTATAGATCTCAATTTAATGAAAAATATTGTTCGCAAAAATCATAGTGGGGGAAGTTTCAATTCGCGGTACTTGATCACAGACAAAGTGATTACATACACTCTTTCAACCTTGGTAGAAGATAATATGGAACGTGTCGACCAGATAACTGAACTAAAACACAGATCTCCCTTCCTGCTACTCCAGAACAAACATTTCAAGTTTGTGAATCATAAAAACATGGATCCTGCCGGTTTAGAAACGCTATGTAAATGCCGGGATGAAATACTAACAGTATTTGCCATTTTTCGTTATCTATACAGCAGTAATGTGAAGTATTTAAAGTTTGAGTTCGCTGCATTGTTTATAAGTCTAAAAGATATGGAACAACAAAAGTGAACAAAAAATGTTGTGTAATTTATTTATTATGTGTATTTTTAGTAATTTATATGCAAATAATTTAAAAAATATATATATATAACCTATCTGTGTTTATTGATATTAAATACACTATGTACAAAGGTGATTGTTAACCAATTAAAGACATTGTTCTCCTTCGAGCACATTTTTTAAACACACATTTTAAGAGTTTCATAACAAACCTAGAATTGTGCCCCAAATAACCAAACATACACTTTGAATAATAACTTCATTTTTTATGCCATCAAAAGAGAGTGATGTTTTATTCGTAGCTTCGCTATTTGTCTCTTGAAATTTTTCTACAATTTTTTCGATTGTCTTTTTATGTTCTTCAAATTTTCGACTACTTATCACGACCAAAACTGTCGATAAACCACGGGGAAACATAATATGCAGCTGAATATATTTATTTTATTGTCGGTATAGTTGTTTTCCTAATAACATCCTCAATTTTACCGATAATTTCATTACCTCTAGTATCGTTTCGAGCAACAATACTGGCAGCTCCTTCAGTTACATCATCTTCAGTTGTATCACCTAAACTTAGTTTCACACTAAAATCAATATATATATATATATTGATTACTCAATTTCCTCTGTAATTTCATAAGACATGTATGTTTTCAACAATCTGATAAAAGTGATCCCATAAAATGTCTCTGTTGTGGCAGTTGTTTTCCTAATACTGACGGTTCCTTCATTAACAACACTTTTAATTGTATCACCGACGTACGAGTTTATATCCCCTTCTCGTCCCACAAAAGGTGTCGAAATTTTCTGATTTAAACTAGAAAAATCATAACGTTCTGTATTATTGGATTTGGTTAGTAGAGGTGATGGAAAGACACTGTTGTGTACCGTGCATAGAAATAAAATACAAGGTAGTTATTTTACAATTTTTCTTAATGTTCTTAGATACACATTATCATTACTTAATTTCCATGGCGCAATGTTCGGCTTAGATTCCGCTGAAAATGGGTGTGTTTAATATTGTGGCCAAACCCGATGCGTTTGTCGTCTGAAACTCTCGATTGGTTATACTCGCATCTGCCATGGATTTAATTCCACTTTCGCTGATGACGCTCATCAGAGGCCCCGAAATTTTCGAGGGTATGTAAAATAAATCAGTTTTTTTCTTTTGTAATTTCATAAGACATCTATATTTTCAACAATCTGATAAAGGTGACGACGTAAAAAGTCTCTTCGTGAAAATCTTCTGGAAGGGAAATAATCTTGTTGTAATTCTGCACAAAGAGCAAAGCTAGGTGATTGTACAAGTACAAACCTTCGTGCGAATACAAGAATTTTGTGTTGCTCGTGTATATCAACTGAGCCCGTGGTCGTTTGGCCCAGACCGATTTCGGATCGGGCCACATGGATGGGATTTCCAACCATTTGTGTAGGATCTTGTAGAATCTCGACTCGAGAAAATTCCGTACATAAAAATGAATGTAGAAAAAAGATTGGTCGCTGATGAAAGTGGTTGTGACAACAGAGAACTGAACTTGAATATCTCTAAAAATGTCCAATAATGCATTTTCCGAAATGACAGCATACAATTTTAAACACACTGCCATGTTTATAATTATATGTTATATGGCGCGATTTCAACCTCTTTACAGTCGTCGTCTTTTCCGATTCATCGACGGATATCTCGACGGCCTCATCTTTTTTTCGCGTCTGGGACATCTTTTCGAGTAATGCATAATTGCAGTCGCGGTGTACATGAATCGCCGCTGACACCAAAAGCGAAGGAAATTTCGAGTCCAACTCGTAGGCCATGATATATTGCAGATGGATAAATTTGTCAACCACGTCGTTGCGTGTACACACTCGGTACTTGTAAGAAGCAGTTGCGTGTAAGAAGCAGTTGCGTTTACTTAGATTGCATTGCGTGTGAAAACCAAATCGTTGGTCGTCCAGTCAAACAGTTAAACGCTGTTATTATTTTCAGAAATTGTCGTGTTTGAGTATTTAATTTTGAGCGCTCCCTGTTGCCTCGGCTCCGAGTAATTGCCGACGATGGTGTTTAGAGGCGAACTCGGGTCAATGTTGGACAGTAAGTAATACTGATTGATCATCCGAACCTAGTTTTCATCCATGTTTGCAAACTTGTCGGTGATTTCGTCCAAATATTGCGGGCTTTGTGGTGGATGCGTCAAGAATCGAACGCATCCATCAATCGTAGCTTCACACGATCGGATCGTCCCCTCGTCGACCGTTTCGTCTGCAAACTCTGCCGTATTTTCTCTTTCAAGTTTTCGCCATCGCAGTGATTTGAAGAATTTGGCATCTTCAACTTCGAAGACCTCATCGCCCTTGATGCCGAAGATGCCAACTTCTTCAATGTCGAGGATGTCATACTCGAGGCCATCCCCTTCGATGCCGAAGAGGTCATCCCCTTTGACGCGGAAGAGGTCATACCCCTTGATGTTGAATAGGACATCCCCTTCAGCGCCCATCACCGTCAACGTCAAGGATGCCATCTCCTTTAACATGAAGTATATCATCTACTTCTCAGACGAGGAGGAGGGTGAGGCCTGTTAAAAGACGGAATCCACCTTCGGCACCATCGGCACCTTCGGCACCACCACCCTCTGCTGGTGCGCATGTAATGGGAATGACACCTCTCGCACCAACTATGATGCTGCCTAGAGGGTTTATATAGATACCATTACCGGTACATTTGCCCCCTACATGCATTTCATTATGTTTTAAGACTGTTTTAATTTAATAATAGGACTGTTAATACAGTAACAATTACTTATAAAAATAAAAATAAAAAATTATTATTTCAATAGTGTTTCATTTCTATATTCCATAATAAGATGTATTTATTTATTTTACAGCTAATATTATTGATTATCATAGTCGTGTTGTTGGTTTTAATAACTGATAAGTTTTTTAATGCACCCAAACATGAACATTTTGTAAAACCTCTAGAGATATCTAATCTGTCTCCACCAACATTGTCACCTCCATCACTTCAGTCTTCTCCGATAACCGAATATAATTCCAGCCATAAAATATATATTTATTTTGTTTCAGAAATAACTTTGTAACCCATCACTCTGCCAATTATTGTTTAGATTGTAATGCAAAGTCCGTTGACAAATTTAAATGGAAAAAGCTTTCGCGAAACTTGTATGTAAATTTTAATTTTATCAGTACGAAACACGACATGCTGTCTTTTGCATTTGATGATATTTCGGTAAAGTTATTCAATTTATACAAGAATGACTACGTTGTATATTTTGCCCTAATAAACATCGTCGACGAGTCGAAATGGACTTTGAATTCGGCCTTTACGATAGTTCAAAATATTGTCAAACAATTCGCGATGGATGTGGCTCGAGACACAGCGATTCCTCTCTTCAGGAGTGCTGTGTTTTTTGCAATGGAAAAACCAAACAATATGGATCCTTTGATGGAAATTTTACGAGTGAATCACGTGTTTACACATTTCGACTATAAGTAATATGACAGCTTGGTGTGCCTACACTCGACTTTCGGCCACTTTAAAGACTCCGTCGACGAGAACGGTGTGTTGTTTCAGCTTTGTGGCGGCGGCCGATTCTTGCTAGAAACGGTAATCATAAAACCTTCAGCGCATCCCTACGACGAAAGTGATGAGAGTGGCGATGTGGAGGATGGTACCTCTATTTTATTCGATAATGATTCCGAGATTGGCATACAAGACAAAAAAAACTAACAATGTAATTATTTCTAAGAAGCAAAACACTCTGAGAAAAATCTTTAATTTATAACTAAGGTAAAAGATAAATATCTATGGATAAAATAAAAATGGACAGTGTCGAAAAACTCGCAAAGATGGTAGGCCATGGTCGAAAGAATGACATTTCGTCAATTATTTTGGAAAATGAATATTACAAACAGACGATGAAAAGACTGGACGGTATGAACGAGTCTATAGATTTCGCCTTAAACAACTTTAATTATCACGAATTTACGAAGAAATATTTAATTAAATCGAGTTTGCAGATTTATAAATTGGTACCTTTCTAAATCAAGTCCAGCAAAACAAGCAAACTTTGCACGAACTCGTCAAACTAAAAACAAAAGTGGAAAACAATTCATTTCTACTGGCATTTCTTCAGAAATTGTACGAATTGGCTCAGATAGATGCAAGCATTAATCTCGAAGATTTTTACTCGAAATTACTAAACATTATACACACAAGCATTTCGTCAGAAGTAGTACTCTAGAAGATTTTTGCGATGGTTACCTACATGTCTACGAAAATTCCCAACATACCTACTTATACGCCGGCAGGCATTATGCGAGTCGTCAACGGCATTGCACTGAATGGTTGAAACAGTCAACTACCGTGGAAAAAGAAACGATAATACCTACCAAAAATTCACGAAATTATGCTCTCCAACTATGTACGAAACAACATCAACGTGGTCAATTGTCTAAAAAATTAATTGAGACGATGCAGCATTGAATATGTATCCAAATACAATTTCATCAAATTACTGAATTCGGATTACAAAGACTTTGTAATTGAAAAATTAAAAAATCTGGTAGAAAATGACAATAAACTATCATTATGTAAGATGTAAATACATACATTGTATAAGAGAGGGGATTAAATCACCTTCCAAATTGACCGAATTGTATAGGGGGGACCGAAAGTGCCCCCTTCAAAAATTCGGTTTAATTGGAAGGTGATTTAGTCCCCCCCCCTTTTTTTTAATTGACTTGGTTTCATGGCATCACATATATGATACACTGTGCAGTAAAGGGTTAAAATAAAATGTATACTTAATTCCCCCACCTTCCGCGGTTACACTTAAACAATATTTTTGCAACGATTTCTACTTACACGTTGGCAGACATTATGCGAATCGTCAATGGGATTACACTGGATGGTTAAAACAGACCAACTAAACTTGTTTTTACAGACCATTGTATGAATATTGATCACAAAACCAAAAAAATGCATGTATTACATTGTTTATAACAAACGGGAGATTAAACCACCTTCCAAATAAAATGTAGACTCCCCCCACCGCGCCACCAATGGTTACAAAGAAAAACATTTTTTGCAACGATTCCTATAAATTGAATGGCAGACATTATGCGAATCGTCAGTAATACGGTAACCATGGCGTTTACAATTCATTATTATGACGAAGCTCACAACTTGATCAGTATTTCAACCAAACCTTTCGATCGAAACATTGTAACGTACGGTGCGAATCAGGAACATCGAGAATTGACTTCGGAATTTCCTTGTTGGGTTCCGAATAATTATCGGTGTTGCATAAACTCGTACTATACTTACGAGTTGGAGAATCATGTACAACACTGCAACGGATCTTAACATTTTACGTATTGTAAACGTCCGGCGATGATGCGTCTTCAGCATTTTAGCATTCCCTGCAAGGCCAAATGAGAAACCTTTTTTTTTTAGAAAACTGTCAAATGGGAAGAATTATATTACTATAATTTTTATTGGCAAATTATCGAAACTATGTACATTAAAATTGACCGAAAGAAAGAATTACCATGTGGTTATACATATATGAATTGCGCGAATCATCGGGATTCGGAAAATTGTGCTGTAGTAATTGAAACCACGGAACGACACGAAAGAGAAGAGCACGTTACATATTGTGAACAGCTTAGGCACATTACGGTATGTAAGGATCCAGTATGTCCCGCCAGATGTTTGTGGAGTGAACATGCAAATTGCCAACACGAATTCAAACAACAATGTAATTTATCGAGTAACAAACACGAGTTGATGAAAATTATAAAATATAACCAATTTAATTAAAAAAGTGTGTATTTTTTTACCAAAATAAATTGCCACTTTGTTATGTGTGCTTTTCTCATTTATCCAATTCTCATTCAGGTTGTTTAGTTTTGGCGGCTATATAAAAGTTTATCACTCCTCACAAAAAATTAAAACTTCTTATTACATACGTTTTGTTTTAGGTTGGCTTGTTATGGTACCGAGCAAGTTACTGTAAGACTTTAAATTCTTTCGAAATTGTTTCCATAAACTGTTCGTTTCCCTTTCATTGTACTATTATTACCTCCGCTATAGAGTCGTGCTCGCGAATTATCGTAAAAAAGTCTTGCATAAACGAATAACTAGGTACTTTGAGAATATGTTCAAACACCGATCTCATTAGATATATGTACTATGGTATTTTAATTTTTTTTTTGCGCTCATCATTCGAAGACCAATGGCAAGGCAATAACAATAGACGATAGCCAGCTTCTGGCACCGGTCGTTTTTCCCACACAAAATGAACGGGAACATTCGTTGATTGAAACCGTCAAAGGGTAGTTTTTCGTTGACGGCTTCGATCAGGAGCGGTAAATAATTTCTGTTTCTATCAAACAGATTTGTGCATAAGCCATGTACTTGGTCTACTGTAATTGACTCTTTGTTCCTAGGTCCGAATAGTTTCCGGTAAACGTCATTGCACCATCAGTAAAAGAATTTGTGTCCATTTAGAGTGGATGCTTCGCTATCGTCTTGTCCGAGCAGAGGTGAAATGTAATGCTCAAAGACGGCGTCGGGTATGAAGGCGTTTTTCAAAAACTTGAACAACAAATTGCACAAAACATCGTCCGATCCCGGTATATTTTGTGCTTCGCGACTCGCGGGAAAATCGTTCTGCTTTGCACCTCTACGCATGTATGTTCGGTAAGCACGAACGCTAGGCAGAAACCTATCACTAGTACAAACAATATATGCAATAGTGAGATTACCTGATCAAATTCAGTCACGTAGAATCGGAAAATTTCACCAGGGAAACCATGTTTACTTGATTGGATTTTTCCACGAGCCTGACAACATCTCGAGTAAAGTGTTGGATAATTTTTGGTGATTTATTCGTCAGGTAACTCGCAAAAATTTGGTTTTGTTGGTTGATTATCGCCGAATGTTCGCCCATCTATTTTGTAAGAATTTTAAACATATAGTAAAAAGAACACTTTGTAAAATAATTTAGATTTGATCTATGAATAAAATGGAATAGATTTTGAGTTTCTAGTTGGGTTTCAACAGAGCTTCATAGTTGATTATACCATCGAGTAGAAACAAGTTGATTTTGACAATTTTTATAAACGTTTTTACATCGTACGTAAAAATGATATTGACATTTGAAAGTTTATATTCTCGAATATCGAACAGTTTAATGTATCCATCGCTCAATTTATCGTTATATATATATATATATAATATATATATATATATATATATATATATATATATATAGCGTAATTAAATTTGGAATTTTTTTTTCATTAACTCGCTGTTTAGTAAAAGAGTGTGGCCAAGTGGAGAGTGGTCGTTTATTTGAAGAGTGTTTTTAGTTTTCAGAGAGATATTCAAAAAAGAATCTCGTATAGAGACAGTCCCATCACCATAATCGAAAAAATTAAATTGGAAACACGAAGTGAATTCTTTTTCTCACAAATGATGGGCCATCTCGCATCTAGTCTCAGGGAATTGTTGCCGTGCAATTCATTTCGAGATTGGCGATTGTAGCATAATATGTATATGTAATGACTACATATTGACCGAATATTCCCCATTTAGCGCAATTGAACAATCTTTCAACCATCCAGTGATGTTTGTTTACTGTCGTCGATGACTCGTGTTTTATTAGAGTAATTTAAAAAAATTTGTACGGTAACAACACGAAATTCTTTCTAAATTGCCCGTAGAGCGCTAGTAATTGATCTTTGGAAAATAAATAGTATATGGACTTGGCTGTATCTTCTACCAGAAAGAGCAAAAGCGAATCGTCGAAAACATCTTTGAAAATTTGCAAACCGAATAAACGAGCGCCTACGAAAAATATGCCTTTCACATATTTGTAAAATTCCACCTCGTCGTAAATTTCCAATATTATTCGCACCAGTAAACCGCCGAAAGAATAGTCCACTATTAAAATTTCCAAAGGAAATGAGTATTTCGACAAGTACTTTTCCATCGAAAGTTTTACCGAATATGCAGACTGCAATATATCTTTACGCCAATCGTATGCGATTCCTTTAATTTTAACATTTGGAACCAAGATATAAATGAGAAATGAAACTCGAATATACAGATTTTCCACACACGGAACATAGCCCTTTGTAGGGTCGTAATGAGCCGTCATTTAATAGTCGCTGAAAATCTTTATCCGATATTTTTCTAAAAGGAAACAATTTGTTTGGAAAAATGTAGTTTTAAATTTTCTGTCTGCAACTAGCGAAGATCCGTATAATCCCTGCACTAGAAATATAATTTTACTATACATTGTTTTACACAAACACACGCACAATCACGAGAATTGAGTTTTTAAAAAAAATTATCTATAAATACTTACATGTACCTACTGATGAAATAATGCATGGATACTTACATGTAGTTGCAGTATCGTGCTCTGCACAGAATACATCATCTTTTTTCTTCTGCCTTCTAGATCGATGGCAAATATAATAAATTCTTCGCACGTAATGGTCCAGAAAATAATAATGTTGTTCCTACTGCAATGAGAAGAAATAAAGTGAGTGAGTTAAAATGTCGGAACTCGGAGCAGGGGTGGGCGTGGCGACGATGTGATATCATGTGTGACGATGCTGAAGGAGGGGGGAGGGGGATTGGAGAAGGGTAATAGGGAACAGGGGACAAGCATCAAGCATGTAGATTTGGTGAGGGATTAGGTTTTTTATAAAACAGGAAAGAGGGCTGGAAGTCACACTCCAAATATGGTAATGAATTAAACCAAACGTACTGATTGGGTGAGGAAATAGTTTTTTTTTTTAACAAGAGTGAGGAGAGGAGAAATAGGTCACTCTCCAAATATGGTGATGAAATAAAACAAGCGTTTGATGTTGATGGAAGGAGAAATAGGAGAGTCAATCCTGTAATCCAGACAATTATGACTCTTCCTCGGTGTTGCATACGACCACCGCAGAACCGCTTAGGCAATTGTTTCGTATTGCGTATTGTAATGGGAAAACCATACAAACATTCAGTGTGTACTATAAAGTATCCATCCCAATTGATTACTTTTCAGTCTAGTGCGGTATCGCGTGTCCGGCCAAGTTCCGTTTAGAGTATCCAAATTCGGCAACAATTGTTCTGTATTGCGTATCCAAGCATTTTTTTCCGCGAATTTTCTCTCGCCAATCGCAAGATTGTATGCGCGGGATGAAAAATCACAACGTTGAACGCCAGGCAAGTTATTCATTCTTCGCCGGAATAAACACGTTTCTCATCGAGCACGACATTCTCAATTCGACGAAGCAGTGCGAAAAATGCGGGCAAGGCGAAGCGAAATTGGTGGAAAACAGGGGCTTGTTTTACTGGTGCCGACGGCGACTGGAGGACGGTTCCAAATGCAAGTTTAAACTGTCGGCGACTCAAACTTGTCTCCTGGCAAGATAGTCGAGTTGTGTTTACTCTGGTGCCTGATCAAATACCCTCGACAGCAGACTATAGTGAACAAACTTTTGTGCTCGGGAAAGACGTTCGTTGCCTGGTCGAGTTTCTGCCACCAAGTATGCATAGACTGGGTGTTGATGTACAGGAAACACATCGGCAGGCCGGGCAAAGTGGTCGAAATCGACGAGTCAAAATTGGGCAAACGTGAGGACCGCAAAGGTCGCAAAGTTCACCTCCAGTGGGTTTTCGGCAGAGTGCAGTGGGACGATCCGATGAAATTCTTCCTGGTGTAGGTGGAAAAACCCTGAACAAAATCATTCGCGAGTGGATCGTTCTGGACACGACGATAATTTCAAACTTCTGGCGCTATTACAGCAACTTGGACATTCGCTGCTACCGTCACATGCAGGTGAATCACCAGAGGGAATTTGTGTGCAGCGAAAAGAGCGGAATGGTAAACACTCGAAACACGTTAAAGATGAAGAGGGGCGAGACGTTGAGGGTGCACACTGAAAAAAACGAGCGAAGTTGGTGTTCTGTGCGATACAGCATTTCTTGCTTTGGCCAGAAAAAAAATCTTGGGTTGGCTACCTGGCTGAGTACGTCTGGAAAAATAATCATCTGTATGTGGAACGACTGAGCGTTTTGCTGATTCACGCTGCCGACATGCACCATCGTAATCGGCACAGAGGTGATGACGGCGAAGGCTATCCCAATTTCGACAGGTATCTGTCTGTTACAGTTTGATTTTTAATTTGCAGGCACGAGTGAGATTGAGTTGCTGTTGCAGTTTTAAAAAAGTTTATTGAGTGGCTGTTGCTATTGCAGTATAAAATTAAAGTGTGATTGACTTGCTGTTTTTTTCAGTTTAAAGTGTGATTGACTTGCTGTTTGTTTCTGTTTAAAGTGTGATTGACTTGCTGTTTGATTCAAATTAAAACTAATGTTTAATTGAGTTGGTGTTTTGAGTTAATTTACAGGTGCGAATGAGACAGTGTAGCTGTTTGTTTCAAGATTAAATTAATTTTTAATTGAGTTGCTGTTTGATTCAAATTTAAATTAATTTTTGATTGAGTTGCTGTGTGATTCAAGTTAAAAACATTTTTAATTGAGTAGCTGTTTTATTCAAATTAAAATTAATGTTTAATTCAGTAGCTGTTTGATTCAAGTTTAAATTAATGTTCAATTGAGTTTCTATTTTATTCAAGTTTAAATTAATGTTTAATCGAGTAGCTATTTGTTTCAGATAAAAAAATTTGATTGATATGCCATTTGTTTTGGTTAAAATAAATTGTGATTGACATACTGTTTGTGTAAACATTCATTCGCAAACTGAAAAAAAAACCCAAAATAATCGAGTGGGTCATCATGGGTCCGCCCGACGAAGACGGGTGTACTTGCATCTGTTGCAACCGCAAAACATGGATCTGTCAGTTTCAATTTTTGAGGTAAATTGGTTTTAAAAAAATATATTACATTAATTCCCTATCCCGAAAAGGCATAGCGCAGTCGTGTCTGTCATGACTGGTTCGGCAGGCAGCGGATGCAATTGCATACGCTGTTGCTTTCGCGGACTTTGGACCTGCCAGAATCGAGTGTTGAGGTAATTTATAAAAAAAGTGATGGTGTATATAAAACTTTAAACTCTATATAGTTAAATTCTCGATTTTAGTGAACCCTCTTAATGATTGCATACATGCAAATCTTTACATAGTAAATGGTTAAATTAATTTTAAAAATGACGATAGTTATTTAATATTCTCTTTAAAATTAATAACTTATGAATCGCGAATCGCGTGTATTTAAACAGAGACGAGGAAAGGGCAAAAAAAATTTTTTCGGATACACGATAGGAAACTTTTAGCAATAGTTACTGTTGGCACCTGGATATGCCATGGGAAACAAATGGGGTATTTTACCCTATATTCCGTTTTCGGTTTGAATACGCTATATGAAATAATTGGGTGTAGGTCGAAATTTCTCCCCTGACTCGGCTCGATACACAATTCGAAACAATGAGGTGTTGCACCAAATTCCTCCCTTCCTGTTTGGATATGCAATGTCTTCCTTTTTGGTACTACACGTTTTGTCAACGGGATACGCAAAGGGAAACTTTAGGTAAAAACCAGCCTTTTCAAAGAGCATTGGATACGCAGGGTGAAATTTTGTATTTTATTTGGGCTTTTTCCCGGTTATAGTTGGATATGTAATTGACGGTTTTTTGTCTCGACTTTATGTATCATTGGATACGCAATACAGTGGTTTTTGAGCGATTTAGATACACAATACGAAACAATCACCGTAAAGAAAATTTTTTAATGGCTCACTGAGGCCTGCAGGGGCACTTAAAACACATTAGGGCTGTTCTTATACATGTTGCTTGACTTGTCGTCCTTGAGTGTTTCTTAGTTAATGAATAATTAACTTCCTCCTGATTTTACAGGATCTACTTTCCAAACATGTGCACGCAGGTGCACATGGTTGCACTGCACCTAGCATTGACTTGCTCAGCGCTTGCTCTCCCATCACGAGAGCTTACCTGACTACTAATCGTCACACTTGTGGACTAGCAAACTCCGATAACTGATGAGGCGCACTACTGAACTGGTGCGCACGAGAGCACAGTAGAGTGATGCTCCCTGCAGCGGATTCTGGGGACGGCGGAGAAACGGACTTGGGGGAAAGCAATTGGCGTCAAATGCCCCCTCCCTTCCCATTGAGACAGTTTGTAGCTGTCCAATCACTCACAGCAGGAGCACCTTCCATGCTCCCTGCGGCGAGGACGTAGCACGTAGGGCACCATACGTGCTGGCAGTCTGCTGATCTTCTGCTGCTGCTGAGCCGAACTTGCATTCTACAGTGCGCTGTGGCAATACTGCATGTGGTTCAGTCCTGTGTGGGCTGTTTTCTCCTCCTGGACCGCTTGAGAAGTAGCAAGCCAGCCGACCTGCTACACTCGCTGTCCACTTCACGACTTGCTTCATCACCTCCTTCGTTGCCTTGCTGTTGCTGAGACCGGTTGCGACCCATTAGCATTATTTTGGCAGGTCTGTCTTACTTCCCGATCTCCAGATCTTCTTCTCTTGCCATGCTGGTAGTGGGCATCTCCATGTAGGGGGTCAGCTCCTCCCCTTCCATGTCTCCTGGTGGTAGTACTACCTCCACACTTCTTGTCTGCATGGTTGCCTTTGATGGCGCTGCGCTGTTAGACTCCATGACGCGGATCGCCGGGCTCTCCCCCGTCAACACAGATGAGTCGGGTGTCAACAGACCCCATCGTCTTCCGTCGATACACCTCCCCGAGGTGCCGCACCACTTTCCCTTGCTGGGACTTCACCAGAGGGCTTGTCAGCACCTCCGCCATCATAGGGCGCCTAATTGTCCACTTCCTATTGCTGCCGTCCTCCTCCTGTGTGCTTGCTATGTACACTGGGAGTTCCTTTTCCGACTCCACTTGCCATTTCGCTGCCCGTGGTGGACGTTACGACCTGGTTCAATGTGGTGATGGCTTGACTCAGACCCCTGGTGAACCCCGTGGTGTTCTACATCGAAATATCGTCGCCGTCTGATGGTTTTGCTTCCTCCTGAGGTCCAGGACCACTTTCCACATCACTGGCTACCTGCTGTTGCTGGTCAGGAGCTTGGCCATCCTGGCCGGTTTCCTACTCGTGCTCGTTTCTCTTAGGAGCATCTTCGGTGGCTGCCCGAAATTGTCCCGAAGTATTCGGTACGTTTTCCTCCCTACTCTGACCAAGTAAGTTATCGGACCAATCGCTTGCATTATTAGGTGTGGGCCTGTCCAGCTCGGTGTCAGTCCTGTGCAGAAGTTCTTCTTGGCAGCCGATTGTGGGTGCGCCTTAA
The DNA here is from genome assembly GCA_029891345.1 of Dryococelus australis. Taxonomy (NCBI): domain Eukaryota; kingdom Metazoa; phylum Arthropoda; class Insecta; order Phasmatodea; family Phasmatidae; genus Dryococelus; species Dryococelus australis. The sequence goes on from CM056995.1 coordinate 177,079,068, forward strand.
TATAGACCACCTGTCCTTGTACTACTAGTGCAGCTGGTGGTCTGTTGCTTTGTGGCAGCCACTGGGCTGCATACCACACCTGATGTTCTCTTTGCTTGTAGTATCAGCACATGTGCCTCTCCTCTCATGCACCACTGGTCTCAGTCGCGCTACTATCTTTGGCACATGGACAGTTTCGTTCACTGGGTAGCTGGAGGTTTTTCCCCAAAATTACTTTGCGCAGGGAATTTCCCCATGGCTTTATTTACCCTGCAGTGGAGCGTGAAGAGTGCGGCAGGCAGGTGTTTTGGCCCAACTGGTATGCTGCTCGCTCACACGGAGCTGGAGTTGCTCCTTCCAGTCCTGGTTGCACTGCTCTATGGGGTTCACGCAGGGACTGCCCATAGCTCTTGTCAACGATTCCCGGTAAACTGTGTGCCATTATCTGTTATTATCCTTAGGATAGCACTAGCATGCAAAGAATTTGTTTTTCAGAATTTTTGCTATTTGTCCCATTCGTGCACAATTTGGATACGCTTCAACACATCTTGAAAAGCTGTTCGTTATGACCAAAATAAAATGTTTCCTCCAGCTGATTTGGGATAAGTTCCCCTCATATCCAAACAAACAGTGTCTAGTGGCTTTTGTGGCTGCCTAGGCTGTTATTGATAGCCATTGGTTATGAGTGACATAAATAAGTTGCATTCGTTACACTTTCTTACTTCATTTCTTATGCAATGGGTTAGGCCTAGCCAGAAAAGAAGCCATAAAAAATTATTTTCCATTTCTTCTGCCCCTGGGTGTCCTGCTGTTGTACTAGAATGTGTGTGCTTGAAAACATGTTCTCCGCATGCCGCGGGCATGTAGAGTCTCCACATGATTTTGTCACATGGCAAGCATGTCTCCACGCATCCCTCCATCACAGGCAGCCTTATACGTGTTGTTTTCATATTTCTCTCTCATCTCCCAGACAAATGCGCAGTTCTTTTGCACCTTAACTATTTCCCTGTACAAGTCTGCTACAAGTGTAGCATTCTCCACAATATATATCCTGTTTACTACTGCCTCAGAGAGCGGTGCTTGTGTGATAGGCAGTAAGACTTCCTCCCACTCTACTTCGTCCATTAAAGTAACATCTGTGCTCGGAGTTCGGGACAGTGTATCTGCGAGCTCGTTGTTCTTCACTGCATTTGCTCTATGTTAAAGTCGTATGCTTTCAATAACAATGTTCACTGCATTAATTTACTTCTCGACACTCACATGCTACTCAGCCATACCAGACAGTGATTGTCCATTCACATAGTAAATCGTCGGTACTCTAAGTATGACTGGTACTTTCCTACTGCCCAGATTATAGTGAGGATTTCCTGCTCACATTTGTTGTAGCGACGCTCCACACTACCCGGTATTGAACTTGCAAAATCCATCACGCATTTTTCGCCTTAGTCATTGTACTGATACAACACAATGCCGAGCCCCTCCTGGCTGGTGTCGATCTGCAGGAAAAAGTGGCAGGCTGGGTCGTATCATGCTAGTGCAGGGCACAATCGGAACTTTTGCTTAATAGTCTGGAAGGCAGTTTTTCTTGCTCGCTACTCCACATGTGCCGTTTCTGTGGTGACAGCAGGTCGGTAAGGGACGTGGTATGGAGGGCAAAGTTCTCGATATGTTCCAGCAACCAGTTGATGAGCCCAAATAATTTTCTTAGCTGTTTATGTGTGCGCCATGCTTGCTGACAGCCAATAAGTCCCAGCTGTTCGGGGTTTGGCGTATTTCTTGACTCGCTTACTATGTGTTTTAAGAACACTAAGTCAGTTTTTCCTAAATGGCATTTCTTCACCATGTATGTCAGACCATTTATTTACAATTTCTCGAGGATGAGTGAGAGATGATGCAGCTGTTCCTCCCACATCTCAGACCAAATTACAACATCATCCAGGTTGGCGAGCGTGAACTCGCCTACGAGGCCCTCCAATACTCTCACCATTATGCTAGGGGAAAGTCGCTGGGGTGCATTTGAGGCCAAAGGGCATGGCACAAAACTGATATCTTCGACCATCAGGGGCGGTGAATGAGGTCTTCTACCAATCGCCCTGGCATACTGGGATCTGCCAGTAGCCACCATGTAGGTCTAACGATGACATGATTTTGGCCCTCCCTAAGGAACTCAACATGTCCTTGACACTGGTGTACGGGGATATCGCGCTACATGTGACCTGATTAATGGGTCTGAAGTCTACACAAAACCTCCAGGTCCCATCCTTTTTCGGTATTAATGTGATAGCGGAGTTGTAACGACTTCGGGTCGGTTCTATCACCACATCAGAGAGCATTTCCGAGATTTACTGTCTCATTATCCATGCTTGGTGAGGAATACAACTGTGTGGGCTGCCAAAAGTTGGTTCGTCTGTGGTTAAGGGAATTGCATGCTCCACAACTGTAGTTCTCTGCAACACATCATGATCTCCAAAAACAAGTTTCCTTTCTCTTAACAGGCGCTGAAAAGTGGCCTGGTATTCCATCGGAATGTTGTATTCAAACTCTGACAATTTAACTTCTGCTATACTCTCTGTTCTGCGACTGTCTACATTGTACATGGTATGCCTCTCCTTAGCCTCAAAATGAATGTGTCATTCTGCTGCCTCTAGTATGGTATTTTGTTCCACAGCACTCCCAAAATGGCATCTTGAGTAATTTCGTCAGTGACTGTTGCAGTTGTGATCGTCTGAAGGTCCCTAATTTTAATAGTTACAGTGGCTTGCCCTACAGTTGACTTTGTGTATTGATCATTTGGCAGTTGGATAACCTGTCTGGTTGAGGTTAAGTCATTACTGTTTACGAATTTCTTTGACACACATTGTGGTATGCCGCTGTATCGACTAGTACATGACACAATAAACCGTTCACATGAACAAGGACCCTTATAAACTTAGCACCTTGGCTACTGACCTTAAAAAATTAGTGCTTGTTGCAGTTTCATCGCTGGGCTGTTCTCCTGGGGAGGCGTACAGTTCATGGCAGGTGTCTTTACCCGAACAACCTGTTTCCCTACTGGTCTTCACTGCTGACAGATCTGCTGCAGAGATTGTCCAGGTGGAGATTCCGTGGGTAGTCGATTGCCAATGAAACAGTCCCCTGGGCAATACCGACATGGCACCGGAGGTGGCTGGGATCTGTCCCACCGGACGAATCTGATCATGCCCGGTATGCATTCGCTCTTGAACATTGCTACCACCCCATGTGCTGCTCGAAAAACTGTTTCTGTAACTCACTCGCCGATGTTCTGGTCTTCTTGCTTGATAATCTGGCTGGTTTTCTCGTACTATCCTCTGCGATCATTCCTGAAGTCACGGGGCCCGTGGAACGCTTGTGCACCTCCTGTTTCCTGTCGCCGTCCACACATGTTGCGTTCGAGAATGATTGCAGCTCGCATTACCTCTTCTAGTCCACCATTGAGCAGCAGGACTAGAGCTGTTCTGTATTCGGAAAGGGCTGTCTCTGATATCACCTCTAGGACTTCTCATTCTGCCAATTCCGAGCGAAACCTTTTCACCAGATGTACTTTCCTGTTGATAAAAGCCATTAGGGTATCCCCTTCTTGTTGTTGTTGCAAGGTGAGATTACTCTGTGCCTGGATCGGCGTAAAGGCCCTTCCGAACCTGCAGTGGAATGCGTGGAGAAATTCCACCCAGGTGAGGCCATAGTGGTTCATCGACTTCCACAATTGCTTCGCGTCTTCTTCGAGCTGCTTCCCCACACAGCCTGGCCACTCATCCTCGGAAACTCCATAGTGTCGCAGGCATGTAGTACAGTCACTTATGAATGCGGAAGGATATTCAGTTAATTGCCCTGAAAACATGGGCAATGTCTTCAAATGTGTTGGCATTGGCCAGAAGTGCATGTCTAACATATGGCAGTGACTGGGCAAGGTCTCTGCTGCATTGATTACATTTACTGGTAACAGTTGTTGATGCTGGCAAAATTTTCGGTAAACTCAGTAGAACTGCCGGAAACTGCGTACTGTAGTGTGGTGTGGAATAATATGCATGCATGGGTTGCATATAGGACGTGTCAGCTATCTGTGGTCGTGGTGTGCATGGAACAGTCGTCGTTATTGTCGTTGCACTTCTGGTGCTGGAGCTCTTGCAGGTACCATGCACGAATTCTGAATGGGCGATATCGCATATGTTGCCTCTCTTATGTTCGTACAATCCCTACATGTGAAATGATCTCCCTCTGCTGTTGCTTTCTCTGCCTCTGTTTGACACTTATAGTGTACCTGATATTGCACAATATGCAGTGTTAAATTCCCCTGTTCGTAAGTCATTTGTATTCTGGTCTATCACATGTGTTTATCCGCTGCAGTTCCACAAAATTATTGTCCCAATTGTACGTAGTCTGTTCCTGTTTAATTGTAGGTGCACTGTAATTTTTACACATAGTGCTTGTACCATTCCCTTTTCCCGAATGTTCATACATGCTATGTGATACCAATTACTACACTGTTTTCAATTCGATAAAGGTGTGTCATGACCCGGGCAAATTAGGTCATGTCACCAGTTTGTGGCATTTGTCCGAAAAAATTTTACTGAATGTTGTGGTTCCTGATTCTAAGTTCTGTAGATTTTCACTATCGCGGTGATCGTGACACAGATGTTTCTCGAGCTGGTCTTACACTTGCACTGACAATGTTCTGTGCCCCGTTTGTATCTAGCAATCCAGTCTTGTGGTAGTTTGCATAGGAACTGCAGACACAGCAATGCTGGTGTGTTGCTGAAAGTCTGGCCAACCATGGTGTTAGGAAACAGTTCCACATGGTCGCGGGAGCTGATGCAGGTGCACGGTACATCGGAGCGCGATCACAGGAGCGTGGCGCAGATGATATCACAGCTCGGCAGACCTGCTCCGGAGCGGTGCGAGGCAGGGGTCAATGATCGGCGTGGCTCACAGCTGATCCCCGGCATGCGATGCTGGGAACACGAGCAGGGAGGAGATTTTTCTTTTCCTCCTGCACACCAGACGGAGGGGGGAGTTCTCCAGCCCCTTTGCCCTGCTTGGCGCCTAGAAGGGGCGTGGCAGGACTGACGTCACAGTGGTGTTCCAAGATGGCCACTGTCTGCTACCCTTCTCGATGCTTTTCCCATAGTTGCAGTGATGGCATCGTCCCTTCAGATTCCACGCACTTTTACACACTCACCCTGTGCATTTCTTTTCTGGCATCCTGGGGCATCGTGATGGCATCTCACGGCTCCAGTTGTACAAAGTTGATATTCTTTGCACCTTTTTGGTGTTGGCATAGGTCAGGATAAGAGGGAAATTGCAGATAGTGAATTTTTAACATTTTAGAAAAATTTAGAAAAATAATTCTGTGAGGTTTGAAACTAGCAAATTTAGTGTAAGGACATAGCCCCTAAGTTGGGCAACATTTGATGGTAGAATAGTGCAGCGAAATTGTTAACTTTAAGGTTTCGGAGTTTGGGTAGGGATTTTATCGCAGTTTCTCACCAAACCTCTAGTGTTGATTGTCGGCGCCAGACATTACAGGAGGCAATACTAAATGGTGATGTAGAGCAGACTCCTTCTTCCAGGGTCGTGTGCTGATAGCCACAGCGATATCCTTTCATTGGTGCCCATTCGTAATGATTAATAAAATATGTTACCCATATTTAGTTCAACGAAAATACAAAACATTCTGCAAATACACATAAACACTTTGCATAGTACACTTAATAAATGGTGGTAAAGGTGGGGGCCCACACCCTTATATCCCGTAGGCAACCTGAATGAAGACACATACTCTGTACATTAATTCGATGGGTTTTATTTAAATGTTCCTCCAGGAAACCACTTACAAAACATGTACCGGGTTTAACCCACTGGTAGGGTAATGGTGTTAAAATGGTACTTGGGTACAAAGAATTAAGTTGAAAAGTTAAGCCTTCCCAGGCAACACTATTCCATGGGAAGGGATGAGTGGAGAATCTTGGGCAGCATAATAAATGAGGTACCAATAAGCTAAAAGTCTATTGCAGTGAAGATGATCAGTTCAAAGGTTGATGTGAAGCCCAAGCACGCGGAATGCGACCCCATCGTTCAGCACATCCTCTTCCTCGAGAAACGATAGAATGACTAAACTCTCTGCCAAAATGTGTTGGCCAGATTGGTGGGTAAGCAAGCTGCACTGACTATTTTCTTACACACAAAAACTCTGCAAAACATACTCACGTTGCTTAATTACTTAAAACTCTAGCGCAAACAATTACATAAGCACATAAACACTGGGTGAAATGAAATGGGTATGAAACATGCGAGAAATGAAAAATAAGGAAAAGCCAGAAATGGTACACTGACACCCACAGGGGCACTTAAAACACTTTAGGGCTGTTCTTATACATATTGCGTGACTTGGCAACCTTGAGCGTTTCTTTAGTTAATAAATAAATCACTTTTTCCTGATTTTGCAGGATCTACTTTCCAAACACATGCGTGTGGGCGCACGTGGTTGTGGTGCACCTTGCACTGACTTGCTCTGCACTTGCTCTCCTGTCAAGAGCGCTTAACTGACCACTATTCGTCGCACTCGTGAAGTAGCAAATTCCGATGACTTATGCTGCGCACTACTGGACCAGTGCGCACGAGTACCCGGTAGAGTGCTGCTCCCTGCAACGGTCGCCGGGGACAGCGGGCAAACAGGTTTGGGGGAAGCAACTGGCATCACTATAATGTGTGTAAACCCCATCAGCATAATAACATAATATTGTATTAAAATGTCTCCTATGCTTACAATTAAAGGAAACAATAATAGCTTTGGTTGCAAACCTCCCTCAGTATACCTCCCGAAAAACAAGACGGCTTACTGATGACGTTGTTTACCTAGACATTTGCAAAATTGACTAAATTAATTGTTAAGTTACAAAATGGGCTACATCCAATTTTTAACTTAATATACTATGTTCATTTCAGAACAGATTTTACAGCTTTGACATGTTCAACCGCGAAGTAGTTCCTTTTTTTTTTTTTTCAAAACAAGTTTCACAATTGAAGATAACCTGTGAGAGCAGAAATCAGTTTTGCCTCATTTCCCAAAATTCTGTTAGGAAGGACTTTGCTCGATTTGCAAATGGACTACTAAAATGATCCTGGTCTGTAGTAGAGTGTTGAAAATGACTATAAGAGATGGTGGTATCTCACTCAGAGTAAGGTTTTCCAGAAGCACAAGTACATTCACAGCATCAAATGCAGAGTGAATGTCATGAAAACAAGTGCATAGGATCCTCTTGTAAGTAAGTGCTTCTTTAGCCCATCTGAGCAATAAAGTAATAGCATCCAGAGTGGTCCGGTCTTTCCGAAACCCAAATTGTTCCCTGGACAAGAGATAGTTAGTCTCAAGCCACCATTCCAATATCTTCATTAATATCTGTTCAAAGAGTTTATTTACACAAAACGACAGTGCGATATGTCTGTAGGAAGTAGGTAATAAAACATTTTTACCATTTCTAAAAACAGGCAAAACAATATTGTTTACCAATTAGAGAGGTATTGCCTAATGTAGTAATATTCTGTTAAAGATTTTAAGCAACAAGTTGTGGAGTTCCTGTGGAAGCTCCCAAATATATTTATAAGTTGTCCCATCTGGTCCTGGCAATTTCCAACCATTCCGAAGAGAGTGACGATATTCTACAATGCTTACATTAGATGTCAAAATATCAGTAATCTTAGCAGGCCATATTGTGGGGGTAGGTGCAGACGTAGGATGAGAGCAAGAAGATTCATCATAGGTCGGAATGTAGTCAGGAGAAAAATGCTTATATGTATAGCAGTCAGAATGGAGTAACCCATGTTTCCAGATCGAGGGCAAGGAGTATGATTTTAAAGAGAATGGATGACCTTCCAAACTTCGCAAATAGGTGTCGCAGAAGAAATCTGGGTGCAATACGAGCGCCAGTGATCCTTCTCCATAGTTTAGACAATCAACTTAAAGCCGTCTTGTACCTCCAGATAGTGTATAAAATTGTGGTTTGTACTGTGTTGTAGATGCGGAAAGCCATGCGCCTTTCTGCATCGAGGGATGTACAAGCAGTAGTCCACCATTTTCAATAGGGTCTATGTAGACCAGACCAGGTAGTTTTACATGGCATAACTGCTCGTATGGATGTGGTGAACAAATTCTGAATGTTATCGTACATGGTTTGTACATCGTCGCACAATATTGTGGCAGAGTTTATATTAAGTGAAAATTGAATTTCCGTACCAGCCATGGCATGTGGTTCAATTAGACATTGTTGGTCCAGTGGTTAGGTCTAAGAAGTGAAATGTATGTGTATTGGTATTATTGGACACCTTTACTAAGTTTGTGATCTTGTTACCGTTAAGAAATATGAAGGCTCCCACTATTGTTAAAGCCCTGGATAAACAGGTGTGGCAAATATTTGGTACCCCTGCGAAAATGGTTACTGATAATGCCCGGTACTTTCAGTTCACATATTTTAAGGACATGTGTTTCAAGTGGGCTATAAAATATTTCACCTCAAGTCCATATTTTTCCATGGGGAATCAGGTGGAACGCTTTAATAAAAACTTGAAAGCATGCCTTTCCATATTCGATAATCAATATCATACTCAGTGGGATCGTGACTCGGACTTCATAAATATTGGCTTGAATTCTGCCCTCCATGATTCGACCGGCTCGCCTCCATCTCTTCTCTTTCTTGGTCGTCCCTTATCTCATCCTTTGTTAAACCTATGGAATTTTTCCCTCTCCATCTCTTTGGACTCTACCGCTTTAAGCTGTCTCCTCAATGGGGTCTCGTGTCACCACCTTGATGCGAAGAAAGATGTGGCTACGCATTTAGATGTGGGTAGAATTTCACCTCCCTTTACTGGTGGGGATTCGGTATTATGTAAAAATGTTGTATTGCTTGTTAATAGTAAAGACTTCAGGTCCAAGTTTATATCTAAGTTAATGGGTCCTTTTTGGATTTCTAAGTTCCTAAATGATAATACTGTGATTTTGTGTCTTGAGCGGTCTTCATGTAAGTTTCGCAAAACTTACGTGAGTCACCTCAAGAAATACATTCCTAGGCCTTCTTTTTAATTTAGTTGATGGTTTTAATTTAGTATTTGGATATGATTGTAACACACTTGCGTGCCCTTTCCTTGGTTTTTTTTGTTTTGAAAATCTCTCCTTCTCATCATCCCACTTTTGTTTATTTATATTCTCCGGCGCTCGGCAGAGAGGTAATGAGAGGCTGCTTTCGATGGACGTCAAGGCTGAGCGAGTACTGGTTGAAGGATTCCATTCCCTGCTGCTTGTGTTGTGGTGCCTGTTAGCACGCAAGCCCCCTGGACTGAATGTTTGCTAGTTGCGTCGTGCAGGCATTTTGAAGAGCCCCGATACTTAGCGCCTAGCTGATCTTGTACGCTTTTTTCTATGGAAAAGAAAATGATTGATCTCTAGCCGAGTTGCGCCTATGGGAAGAGCGCATCGGTGTTGAGTGTTGACCATGGGCTGACTGTTTTACATGATTTTTCGTGTTTTTCTTCAAGAATGTTGCTTTTATGAAAAAAATTTCTGATCTATTCTTTGTGAACTATGTTTGTTGTGTTAAATATGACAAACTGAAATAATCAAGCTGCGCTGAAGAGAGATTTAGCAGAGGGGAGGGGGAAAATGGCACAGCTTGTGTCTGCGAGCCAGTAACTGTATAAAGTGCTACCTAAAGTTTAACGGCGAGTTGTGACTCTCCTGCCTTGAATGCTATGGTAACACCTCCCTACTTTTTCCCTCCTACCTCTATGTAACTCCTTCTTTCTGCACATGCGCACTCTTACTTAATTTTCATTGGGTGTGACGTATTTTTGGAGTGGACGACCCTAGCATCAGTGCTGACCTCGTGCACTTCTTTCTGTTCTCGTGTCTGTAAGCTCCCTTCAGGTGCGGATCTGCTCGAGGTCCACTTAGCACTCTGTCAAATTCGTCAGCATGTTAGCTGACTGAGAAGTTAAGCAGCACCAGTGGTTCAAGGTGGGATGATGTGACAAAGTGAAATAGAAGTGTTTTAAACTTAATGCTAGTAAGCGTTTCTTACTGTGCAATCAAAATTTTGTTTGATGATGAAGAGGATTTAGTCTAAATTCTGTTTGGCTTAACTTGTAGCTGTGGAGCCCTACTTGTGCTGAAAGTTGGTTTTGGTTTTAACCTTATTAAGGATCAGTGAACACGACAGCCTGGAAATGTAATGACAATTTTAAAGGGCATGTGTCCGCATTCTTTGCTTAGTCTGGTTGCCTTTTGCCCATCTTGTGTCTTACCCACAATATTAGTTTGATCGTGGTGCTTTGGCTTTTTTTTTTTTTTTTAGTATTAACTTTCAGTTTTTTTAATATTCTTTTTGCTGTGTTTCAAGTCTCTAATTTTATCAGGGTCAGGTTTTGGTTAGGTCTTTTGGGACACTCTGGCCCATGCAGGTGTTTTAAATATTTATCTAATATAATTAGCAATGTTCGATCGTTTATTTATCCAGCCCAAGTTCATTTTATAATTTTTGTTCGTATTTAAATCAATGTGGCGGATTTATAATGCCGTAATGTCATAGAGAAACTTTAATTGTTTATGATTAAATGGATTTTATTGGAACTTTGTGTTTGAAGGTCCCGCAGGATGCATGTAGTTCCTTTTAATAGGTTCAGTTTTTATAGTGTTTATGTATCTGAAAAGAAAATATATTGTGCTATCAGAGTTCCATAAAGAAATAAAAGTAACACTGGTATTTTTTTATTGCTTTGTAATTGATCATGCAGAGATAATTCGCCACAATTAGACAGAAATGCAAGTTATTGTATAAGTCACCTGTTCTGCACTATATCAATTCATCATTATTAAAATATTACTCTACTTAATAATATTCGTCGACATGGTGCTGCACTCTGAAGGCATCAAAAAAGCGAAATCTTCAATAGAGTGTCGCCAGATTCGTAATTTTTAAATAAATAAATATATATATATATATATATATATATATAGAGAGAGAGAGAGAGAGAGAGAGAGAGAGAGTTGTACACCGTTTGATTTGGATACATTAGCAAAATCACAAGCTCTGCAGTTATAAATATCTTTGATTCGAGTACTTATGATTGTTGTATTTGTGAGTTTGTACCCTTTTCTTATGTGTATCCCTCGGAAACTGTTCTCCAGGTCGAATTTCAGCGAAATGTGACTTAAGCTCCTCTCACATTGTCAAATATTTCTGTCGAACTGCTATAAATTTTGAAAGTTATGACGACATTCCAACATCATAAACACCGACATATTTGTCTGAATAATTTGGATGGCTTCAGTGTCTATCAAAAATTTGAAAATTGGACTGGTTCTAAAATTTATTTGATTTCCGATGGTCTCAGCCATTCAGAATCGTGAACAGCAAAGATAGGCATCAAGAAACTTAAAATAGCGAACAATTGCTGGAAATGAACTATGGTAAGTTATCAAGAAAATTAATTTATGTAGAAGCTATTTGTGCAACAATGTTATTTTAAGTAAATATTGCACAAATATTACGAACTCAGCGTGATTAAATTTCATTGTGCAGGAAACATATCGTACAAATAAAAAATTAATTTGGTAAATAAACGAAAATAAATTACAATACTACTCACATTTCTTCCTGTAATGGACAGTGTAAGAAAACGAAAGCAATATCTCACTGCAGCTGTGTAAAAAATAGCAACAATGCCATTATTTAGGTTACTAAGTCAACCATGTGACCAAATTTAGGCCCTAAATATTTGGCAATTTAGGCTTGAAATTTACTGAGATGAAGTAGCACCCTGAAGCCATGTGGCTGGACAGTGGATGGGTGAAGGGAAAGTGGTGTGCGGCAAAGGTTGACGTTAGGTTATGTACGTGTTACCCACGGTGACAGACACTGTCCCAGCAGTATCAATGTTGGTAGAGCTGACTCTTCTCTCTCCGGACTGTGTGGCCGACGACCCAAGGCGTAGAAATCCAGACTCTCTGCTGATTCCTTCCTGTAGATGTTTAAGAGTTTTACTGAATTTCCCTTCAGCAACCTCTTGGTGGGTGCTATGCCTTATTACCTGATATTCGCCAGCACTGCTCGGTGGCCTGTCGGCTGGTCCACATGCCAAAAAGTACGATAAACTTGCAATAGTCATAAAAGACATTTAAACATGAACTCTTGCATAGAAAATCGCAGGTATTCTGAGGCTCATAACCTAAAGAACCTTACACGCAGACAAATGACAATACTTGAAGTCCTGTTTCACACATCACTCACTGCCTTTTATTTGACTTCTCATCAGAGAAAACTTACACTTGAGCTGGGCTCGGCCCGCCATCAGGGCTAAACAGACAAAAGACACACATGTGGTCGTTAAATATTACAGTAGTTATTAAGTCCCACTGGACGATAATAAACAACAGGGGGAGAGGGCAGGCGTTCCGGCGGCTCAAACAAAAGGTTCCAGAGTGATTAAAAGTCTATTGTAGTTAAGATGATTGGTTGCAAATGTGAATATCAACGCACACGCACAATTCAGCGTTGACCTCGCGATTCTCAGATGCTACTGACATGGTCAGCTTGGCACCTTCACTGCCCAGGGAGGGGGAGGGTGCCAAGCAGGCACTATTTTTACCGTCCAAAAAACAACTCTCTCACTTGCATAAATAAAAGCTTACCTGCTCAAATGGAACATAACAATTTAACAAGACATTTTAAACTAACAAATAATATACAACGCCTTGCTATGAACGACGTGAATGATGTAAACAAATGAGGTGAAAAATCAAAACACTGTAACTTTGCTTTATTTGCTTTAATTTGAATAGGGTTGATATTAGGGCAAAAGTTATTTTTTATTCCAGAGGAATGTTCCACAGTACCTGTCTTAAGTGCTTCTGAAACTTGGCCCTACTTTCGTTTGCATTCACGTGCCCGATGATACACTTCTCTGCACCCTACACTGTGTGCACTAACTTGCACTCTACCCTCTATGTTACAGTATGCACATGGGCGCATCACTCACACAGAATTTTACACTGTGTGTTGCTCGTAGTGTGGGCTTCGATGCAAGACCGGGTAAACAGTCTATGAGGCAGGAGATGAAGCACACGTCAAATGTCTTCCCCCTCCGGAGACCGTTCGCAAGCCTGATACCGTTACTGGCAGCACAAGTATCTCCTTGCCTGCCTCCTGGGTCGCAGTATGTACGAATGACTCTATAGAGCCGCACATGGCTGTGGTGACCGATGCCGATGCTGTTGCCACCATATCATAATGCAGGGTCCCTGCACGTGATGCACGATGGTGTCAGTGGCATTCTCCGACATGTTCGGCGGGAGCAGAAAGAGCCGGCCAACTCGATGTTGCTGTTCCGTTACTTGTGATTGCTTCTCCTCCACTGTCGCTGTCACTTGCATGACACCATCACCGGGAGCGACCCGGACAGACAGCTGCTAGGGTCAGACGGCAAGACACATGTGACCGTCTAGCCGACTCCTCTCTTCCTTGCTGCTTGCCAGAGTTGTTCATCTCTTCTCCTATGTTGCTTGTACCAACGGGCTTCTCTGACACTATCAACTTCGTGGCAGGGGGACTCGGGTAGTCACCTGGTGCAGTTGTCCACAAAATGGCTCCTATATCATCAATGCTTGGCATCACGATGTGGTGCATCGTGGCGTCTCTGTGCTGTGCTACACTTGAAGTGCCGGCGCTGTTGGTTGCAAGGATAGAGTGATGGGAATGCTCACTGCGGTCGTGCTGTCAAAAACATCTGGGCCAGCCGTCAGAAGATCCCTGCAAGGTGCGATTACGCCGGGCGACTCTGGTCTTTCTGCCCAACTGTTGGCTCACTTGCTGGAGGTACTGTTGCAACTTCCACTTCACTACCCCCCACCCCTCAGCTTCTGGGCTGCTCGTCGTCGGCTATGCAGTCCAAGCTCGCCAGGGGTGGGTCACCGATTTCCGCTCGACTAGGCGGATCCTCTAGAGGCTATCTCTGGAGAGATGGCTTCCTAGGATGGCTTCCTGGTGCGGCCAACACCACTTTGCCGCAAAATCTGTGCAAAAGTCCTTGAGGGTGGTGGATTGCGAATAGGCCTCCACATATACTTGCTGTCCTGCACTGACAGGTGGTTGTTGCCATGTGGTCATCGGCAGCCATTTCGCCATGTACTGTCGCTGGTGTTGCCAGATGTATTGAAATCGTCATCAATGTCTACTCTGTGATGTATCACTACCGGGGGTTTCGCTGCTGTGCTGGACTTGTGGACACTGTGCCTCACCTGGCAGTTGGAGATTATACCCCAGCAGGACAACTGCTGGCGTTTTCCAGGTCACAGTTTTCACTCGACGGTGTATCGGGTACAGAGCGGCAGGCAGGTGGTCTGCCCACATGGTGTGTTGTTCCCCTACTTGCAGGCGGAGTTGCACTTTCAAATATTAGTTATGCCTTTCTGTTTGGTTGGCCCTCGGGTGGTAATTTTCCATTTTCAAGTGCACACAAATCTGCCAACTTGCATCCTGTGAACTGTAATTCGTTGTCGGTAAACAAGTTTTTCGGGTACCTCCACCTGGGGAAAAAGTCGTTACTCAATACTGGTGCGGTGTTGTCAGTTCTTGCGCAGCTGACTGGGTAGGCCTCCACCCACCGTGAGGAACTGTCTGTTACCACCACTATAAAGTGCTTTTATTTGGCTGTTCTAGAATAAGGCACTACGAGGTTCAGGCAAACTGTTTCAAATAGTTTCTGGGAGGTCCTGGGCTGTAGTTGTTATCTCCCATCTGACCACCTGGTCTTGAAAAGATTGCATGGAATGAAGCACTTAATGAACTGGTGTGTGTTAAGTGACAGTCTGGGCCAAAAGAACCGCTCATGCACATTCCTTACTGTCTGTTCACAGCTGGAATGTCCCACTACGTTGCCACCATGTGCATAGGCTAACACTCATTCCCTCGAACCTGTGGGGACATACAATATCCATTTTGAACTGTCAGTAGGCGAATACGTTCAATCTGGCTATCCATAACACGCCAGTTGTTTACATTTTGTTACACACACAGTTCCCTCCTCTCCTGACAAAACTGACATCCTTGCTGTTCCTGTACTACTGCATGGTAAAATTCACTAACCAAAACATTACTATCCTCAGTGTTCATTCGTTGCACACTGATCCCTTTTACCATTCCTTGCGTGACTGGGGGAAAGAGGTCAGCCCATTCAGTTTTGTACCGTGCAATAACACTTTCCTTGGCCGCTCGGAAAGCACATCGACCAGCTGATTATCCTTTCTTGGCACGTCCTGTACAATTAAATTGTACGCCTGCAACATCAAAGCCCACCATGCTAGTTTACTGCACGCCTCGCACATGGAATGGAGCAACACCAGTCACCTGTTGTCCGTACGAAGTGTCAATATCTAATATTCTAAACAGCTATGTTACTTCTTGACAGCCCACATGACAACTAGGCATTCCCGCTCATTCACATTATAAATGCATTCTGCCACACCCAGCTTAGAACTAGCGAAATCAACCTGCTCCTCTTATCATCATTATGTACAACACAGCTGCAATTCCATCTTGACAAGCATCAGTTTGTAAAAACAAATGTTTACTAGCATTGTACCTGGCGAGTGTCGGGCAAGTCTGGAATTGTCTTTAATTTCGCGGAATGCTTGTTCGGCTTCCTCTGTCCATTGAAATTGACGCTGCAGTGACAGAAGGTCGGTCAGTGGTGCTGTTATTATCGCAAATCACTCCACATGCTCTCGCAACCAGTTTGCCAGTCCGAAAAACTTCCTTAACTTTTTTCTAGAGCATGGTGGTGGATAGTCCATTGGCTACTTTATGTGTTCCGGGTTTGTCTTTTCTTCTTCGCTCACAACATACACTAGGAAGTCAAGTGTACCTTTTCCCACGTGGCATTTCTCTCAAGCACAGATAAGTCCATTCAATTCTAAGTGTTCAAAAACAAGTTACAAATGCTCTACGTGCTCCTCCCACGTATCAGACCATACAATAACACCATCCAAATATGCTAACATAAAATTTCCAAGAAGGCAGTCTAAGATATGGACTATTAAGGCCTGAAAGGTTGCGGGTGCACACTTCAGCCCGAAGGGCATTGTGCAGAACTGGTATCTATTCCCGTTCGGCATAGTGAAAGCGGTTTCTTTTGCAGTCCACAACCTGCCAGTAACCGCTTTTCAGATCTACCAACTTGAACACTTTGGCTTGTCCAGGCAAGCTGAGTGGATCTCTTACATTAATGTACAGAGGTAACGAGCTGCACATAACCTGGTTGAGTAGTTGAATGTTTACTTAGAATCTCCATGAACCGTATTTTTTAGGCACCAACGTAATTGCAGAGATGTAGGTGCTATTCATGGGCTCAATTACACCATCATTAAGCATTTCCTGCACTTGTAGTCTAATTATTCTGGCCTGATGTGGATAATATCTCCGAGACGGAGTTCAGATAGGTCCCTCTTTCTCTGATGTTATTTCATGCTCTGCAACTGCCATGAGATGCAGGGCGTCATGATGAGCAAAAATTTCCCTATGCTTGTTAAGCAGGCGTTGAAAATCTGCCTGATGTGCTGGCTGAATATCATTATCTATCTCACTGAGATGAATTGCGGGTGTGTTATTTACTGGACAACTGTCTAAGTTATAAACTGTGCAACACTCCTTCGCACCGAAATATATACGTGTAGCGGCAGGCTCGACAGTAGTTTTCTGTTTCTTTAACCAGGGATTATCCAATATTGCATCTTTACGAATATCCAGGGTAATGACAGCTGTTGTCGTCTATGTGTCCCTAACACATACAGTCACTACTGCTTCTCCTACTGCTTTACTGCTATGTTGATTCGTGGCTAACCTAATTACCTGATTTGTAGGCACGACATCGGCATCTTTTACAAAACAGGGTTTCAAGAAATGATGTGAAGCCGCCGTATTGATCAATGCATGACACATGCAATTATTGACAGTTCCCAAGATATGAATAAATTTCGCCGATGTGCTACTAACCTTGTTTACCAGTAGTTGTGGCATGAGCTCCTATTGATTACATTTGGGGGGGGGGAGCGGGTTAGCCGGAGCGCCAAACCCCCTCACCCACCAGTTTCCGTTTCCTTGGTGTTGGCTGCATTCCTGCTCTTCTCGGTTCAAGTGGTGATTATTGCCAAACTGAGAATGCCAGTAGAACTGCTTCTCTGGGCAATATTGGCACTGCCATGGTGGGGGTTAGCTCTTATCCCACTTTACGCTTGAACTTGCTGTTCCAGCACTTTTCCTGGAATTCCGTTCCTGCGGCTGCAACTTGTCACTTTCACCTGCTTTTTGCTCGGCTGTGGTTTGTTCTGAAATTTGTCCGGTGCTGTCTGCACAGTTTTTCACTGTCCTGATGCACGTCACTACTCATCACTTTTTTTTGCGGCTGTGCAGTTGCTTGTCTAGCCATCGTGCGGCACCTGTCTCACGCCATGGCTGCCCTGGCATCCTTTCCAACATGTCTGCAGCTTTCATCATGTCCTTTAAGATCCCTTTCAACAGGGTAATCAATCCTGCATGGTATTCTGGCCAGGTAGTCTCAGCCACAATCTCCAGTGTTTCCGTTTCAGCTAGTTCCTGGTAAAACCGGCATACCAATTGCACTTTCCGGGTGATGAAGGCAGTCAGTGATTCGTGCATTGTTTGTTCTTCCATTGTAAACTGTGTTTTGTTTCACAGGGTTCTCACCACACTGTCGAATCTGCTTTGAAAGGCTTCTTGGAATTATTGCCATTGCACCCCATAGTGTTTGAATGATAGCCACCAAGTGCGAGCGTCCCTGTAGAGTTACTCTCTGACACAATCTGCCCACTCTTCCTCCAAAACACCGCAGCAGGTTAACCGTGCTCTATATTCTTCAACGAAGGCAATTGAGTTTTCAGTCGGTGTGCCTGTGAAGGTGGGCAGTGTTTGGAACTTGGTGGAGGTTTTAGTTGTGGCCAGTCTTGGCGGTTTTTGTGGAGTTGGGAGTGTGATGGCTTCCAGTTGCCTTCTGCTTTCCCGCTGCCGTTTGCTACTAGACTTGTTTCTACACCACTTGGCATATACATGGGAGCAAGCGGTACAGACGGATACGGCATAGGAATTTGTTGTAAGATAGGCAGTGCTCCCTAGCGATGTGCGGCAGCTGGGCTTCTTTGACCGCCATTGTTGTGTTCTGACCCGAATTCCTGTTCCATTCCCCTTCACCCTCCTGCATCATCGGCTTCTTGACCCTGCAACTTCCCTCCTTGCACACCGCCACTTCTCCCGTTAAATAATCCATGACTGTTTTGTTTGGGCTTGGCACACTACCACTCGCGTGGCACTGTTTACATGAAAATTCGAATCCAAAAACTGTACTTCTCTCTGCTTCGTTCATGCATGCGCGATGGTATTTATCTTGACAATGTTGACATTTAAGCATGATCGAGCCTAAACTAATGAACAGTAAATTATGGCACCAATTTTGTGTGAGATACTTCAATACTGATTGTGCTATTACATTTTGAAGCACCAAGCTATCTTGCACTTCCACCATCGTGCCGAAATGTGGCGGTGGTTGCTCTGTTAAATGATGTTCACTGTTTTCGCAGTTGTTCACGACACCGCTGGTTGGTCGGGTTTTATGGCTGCAATGGCAGTGTGTTGCGCCAAGCTCATACCTTGCTATTGTGTCTAGCCGTAGCTGTATATAGAGATGTGCCGGGCACTACGCCGAGTCTGGCCAGACACATTGGTAAACACCAGTCCACATTGTACGCAGTATGGATGCACAGTACTGGAGTGCGATGCAGCAGATATGGAGAAGTGCCTTCCCCTCCCATTGCTCTCCCTCTCGTGCACATTGAGGGGTGGATCAGGTCCACCTGATCGATATTACAACTGTCCTGTGCTGCATGGATGGTGGGTGGGGTGACATCACGCACTCTCTTTGTCCCTCTACAGCAAGTGCTCACTTTTCCTCGCACCAATGTGGCACACTTCCTGTCGTCTCCTGGGTATCTGCAAGGCGTCATGATTCTGCTGTTAGGTTCCTTCCTTCACTGTTGCTCCAATTGTGGGTATCCAAGTGTTAGAACAAGGATGTAAAAGGACAAACTTTGGAAAATGAAAACTGTTTGGTGAGATAAATTTTTTGGAAACAGTGTGATGGGTTTTGTGCCCCACAGGAGGGCAACAATTTGATACTGTGTGGCTGGAGCATAGACGGGTGAAGGGAAATTGTTGTGCCGCAAAGGTTGAAATTAGGATATGTACGCCAGACACTGTCCCAGCAGTGTCAATGTTCGTAGAGCTGACTCTTCTGTCTTCAGGCCACATGGCCGATGACCCAGGGTATAGAAAACCACACTGATCTGCTGACTTCTTCCTGAATATGGTTAAGAGTTTTACTGAATTTCCCTTCAGAAACCTCTTGGCAGCTGCTACATATTATTACCTGATATTTACCAGCACTGTTGGGTGGCCTATTGGCTGGTCCACACATCCAAAAATATGATACACTTGAAATTGTTATAAGACACTTACAACACTGAATGCTTGCATAGAAAATGGCAGATATTCTTAGGGGTCTTACCCTGAAGAACCTTATGGTCAGACAAATGAGAAAACATGGAAGTCCTGTTTCACATGTCTCTCAGTGCCTTTTATTTAAATTATCATCAGAGAAAACTTACACTTTCGCTGGGGTCGGCCCGCCAGCAAGGCTATACAGACAAAAGACACACATGTGGTCAATAAATATTACAGTAGTTAGTTAATACCCACTGGGAGATAATAAACAACAGGGGGAGAGGGCAGGCGTTCCGGCAGCTAAAACAAATGGTTCCAGAGTGATTGTAAGTCTACTGTACTTAAGATGATTGGTTGCAAACGTGAATGCCACCAAACATGCACGATGCAGACTTGACCTCGCGAATCTCAGATGCTACTGACATAGTCGGCTTGGCACCTTCACTGCCCGGGGGTGCAGGAGCGTGCCAAGCAGGCGCTATTTGTACCATCCAAAAAACAACTCTCTCACTTGCATAAATAAAAGCTTACCTGCTCAAATGGAACATAACACTTTAACAAGACATTTTAAACTAACAAACAATATACAATGCCCTTGCTACGAACGACATGAATGATGTAAACAAATGAGGTGAAAATTCGAAATACTATAACTCTACTTTATTTGCTTTAATTTAAATAGGGTTGATATTAGGGCGTACGTTATTGTGTATTCTAGAAGGAATGTTCCACAGTACCTGTCTTAAGTGCTTTTGAAACTTTGCTTACTTTCGTTTGTATTCAAGTGCCTGATGCTATACTTCTCTGCACCCTACACTGTGTGCACTAACTTGTACTTAACCCTCATGTTTCACTATGCACACGGGCGCATCGCTCACACGGAATTTTACACTGTGCGTTGGTCGTAGTGTGGGCTTCGGTGCAAGGCCATGCGAATGGTCTATGAGGTAGGAGACATAGCACATGTCAACACTAAATTTCCAAAAAGGTTCATAACAATGTCTGCTGTTGTTTGTTTACGTTCTATTTCCCGTGTTGTGGTGGAAACACATGTCAAAAATAAAAAAAATCAGGTATCTACATTAAGTTATTTTAAAATATATTTCGTGTGTCTTATTAAAATTTGACATGGCGTGACAGGACGATATGTGGTTGATTGGGATTTACAAAGGCTGTGAACATAATTTGGAAAAGGTGTTAGGAATTGTATAACCAGTAGGCGCCAGACGTCGCTGTGGCGGTGTCACTGATGCTGTTGTGGTAGAGCTGAGTCCTCATAATCTCAGGGTGCTGTGACCCGATCACCCAGACCACATTCCTGCGTAGATCTTGCAGTAGTTCACCTGATGTGGAGGCCTCGTGTTTCCTAAATGAGGGGCTCTTCAGTTGGCGCAATCATCGCTTGGTATTTCAAAACTATGGTTAGTTTGCAGCACACATACAAATCAATATTTACCATTAAAATTCATACACACTGGCATCACGTGCCATGAAATGCCTTGTGGCAATCGAATAAACACAAATTCAGTTCATGTGGTTTATTACAAACTTGAACATTCTCTCAAAGAGAACAGCTGATACACTTACTCGCTTTGAATCTGTGGCGAAAGCTATGCAGTACAAAAAGAAGCCCTAGGCTTACACAAGGGTTATGCGTGCTGGTTACGTTAAAAACTACCCAGGCGATGCAATTTCTGGGGTGACGAGGGGGAGTATCCCAGATGGCTAAAACAAAAAAAGGTTCTTGATAATTAAGTATTACTTACCAAGATGACTGGTGATGAAAGTTGATGCTGTCCAGGTGGGAAAAGCTCGCACATGGTTTCACATCTGCCTCCTCCTCTGAGGGCGACTTGCTGGCTGGCTTCCCACCATGGTGTGAGGACTGGCAGTGGCAGGCCCACGCGTGGCGGAGGGATCTACTTGCACACACAGATGCACAAATGATATCATATGTGAAAATATTGCACAAAACACAAATCAATAATTATTCTAGAGCTTACTTTGTGGTTGAAAAGACATGGGGTGAACGTAAAATCGGTGGTGATAAAAATGAACATATGTGACATAAAACAATAACACTTTAAAAACAATAAGATTGGGCGTACAGGTGTATAAACATATTGCACTCATTTGCCTGTCACATGTATCTATTATGCGACTATAAATGTATTTGTGGAAACCCTTTTATGTAACACATGTGGCTGTGTATTCTTCCGCCCATTCTGCCAGGCTGGTGAGCACATATGGAGCTACAATCCCTGCACTACACTACACTGAGGTTGCCCACTCCTGCACCCACACTACACTACACTGCTCGCAGGTGATCAGTCGTCGAGAGCATGTGTGTAATGCAGTTGGGAGCGGCTGGCATGACAAACGGCTTAGGGGTGAGGGCGACACACGTAAAATAGCCAAAAATAATTCAAACGTGTGATTGGTTGTTATTTTTAATGGAATGTTAATTTCAGGGAGGAAATAAATCACGAGAAGGTTGACATCGGCTAGAAAAAATACGATCAGTTATTCACAAGACAACGGGGTTACGTGAAATGCTTGGGAGTAAGTTGTTTATTGATAGGGTGACAAACAAAATAACGTCGAAATTCCACAAGCCTGTAGCTTCCTTTGTCGCATTTATGCCCGATCGCACCATTGTTGTTCAAAACTCGATCCCAGATCGTATCTAAGAGCGACACAGAAAACTGTTGTACCATTCGGGTTCAGAGTTGGTCAGGTGATCAAGATGAAGTTCATTTCGAACCATCGAAATTAGAGGTTCAAAATTTAGTTCCAATATCAGCAGCCATCGTTGACAAATGTAGTTTGAAAATGCACCAATGGATTGTACAATATTTGATTGATATCTTGGGAAATTAAAACAACATTAAACATACTTGAATATTATTCAGTAAAATTTATATAGTCCATTCACGACTGGAACAGACTTTTGAAAATCAACCTTTGCAAAATCATCCTAGCCATTAGTTACATGCATATCTAGTAAAAAAAGTGACAGGTGCCTACCAACACGAGCATGTTCCACACACACACTCTGTCTCCCATAGCATTTTTATTTAATGCATGAATAATTTGGAATTCTATTCTGTCGACTGGGTTTTTACGATGTCTATGCTGGTTTTTCCCAGTCTCTTCTAGTGATAGTTAACTATTAGTATACTTAAAGCCGGTTGCACCCTCGTGGTTCGAAACTCTATCTGAGAATGTATCTAAGATCGACTTAGAAAACTATTACACCATTCGAGTTCAGAGCTGGACTGAGATCGAACCGAAATTCATTTCGATACACCGAAATTTGTGGTTCCAAATCTCGATCCGAGATCAGCAGCCATTGTCGACAAATGTAGGTTGAAAATATGGAAACAGATAGAACTACGGTCTATTATTGTCTTTTGAAATTAAAACAACATTATATGCACTTGAATAATATTCAGTACAATTTGTACAACAATAATTCACTTAAAACATATCAAACATTGCACATCTAGTTATATCTATAGTGAAAAATATGCCTGCTTACATGACATAATATATTATGTACCAATATGAATATTTGTCTCATACTTAATATCGATCCCTCACTTTGGAACATAGGATACATTCCACTTGCTACTGAAATCACTGGCCAGTAACATGTCAAAAGAAACACCATCGTCAAAAATTCGCACCCCAGTAGTGCTCAGTACTGGAACCAGGTGGAACAATCACCAGCAGTTTTAAGCATAAATAATGGTGTCTGCTATGCATGATAAAGCAATGAACATCTTAAACGTGATCGATATTATTAATTTTTATTTTAGTCTGATTCAGACTTGGCAATTGATGATGAGCTCGAATATTGCGAAAATTTACTTTCTATCTACATCTTCTGAAAATAACAAAATAACTTCCACTTTTTCATCACCACCATGTTGCATCGTTTGCTTCTACTGAGACTGCATTACCTTCTGCACATCAGTAGTTTCAGCCGGAAGTATAGTCTCCAACCCAGAGGCGACAAAACCATTTCTCTGTTACTGATCAGCAGAATCAGTACCAAAAGGGACGCTCGTCAGTACTGGTTAGCACTTTCAGGTCCAAGTGGAATCATGAAATTTTCTTGGTGCAACACTTTTACATTGGAACCAAGATGAAACTGGATCATGTTTCGGAACTAAGATCATTCGATCTCGAATTGGGGTGATGTTTGGTGCAACCGACCATTAGAGAGGTAGTTATGGCCCCAATTGCATACAATGGCTGCCCACTCCTTCTCTGCTGTGATGCATGTCTCCTTGCATGATTTCCTATCCTTGTAGGCGTAAGGGATCTAGCCCTGGGAAGCTATGAAATCCTGCCCTACCCACCGGGCTTTCATTTAGCACTTCGTAACAGGGTAGTTGGAAAATAAATTGGAACCAAGATCGAACAATTGGAGATCCAAAATCATGAAAATTTGTTGGTGCAACACTTTTACATTTGCACCAAGATCAAATTGGGTCCTGGTTCGGAACTATGATCATTTGACTCGGATGGGGGAAGATGTTGGTGCAACTGGGCAGTAGTGCTCTTACAAATCGTTCTTAACCACCCACCCTAAATTTCTAAACCTTTCTCCAATTTTGCCTTTTTGGAGATGGCTTGTGAAAATAATTTTAAAATAAATTTAAAATTAGTTTCTCCCAATAAAAATTTGACAGCATGACACATTTTCAAATACATTCAAGATTATTTGATAAAACTATTTGGAAGTAAAAATTTGATGACCGTATTTATGTCCTTGAATTTTATTGTCAAATAGAGTTGAAGGTAAATATTTGACAGTGTGACAGGGGCTTTAGGTGCAACAGTTTCGAATGAATCTATCTGTTGTTTGCAGTGTCTTAAAATGTTTTAATAATTATAAGGTTGTTGTATGGTTTGTGTCAGTAACCGTGTTCTGTTCCCTGCACCAATTCGACCAACTGCATAGCCACCAGTTGTTGTTCCATTATGTCATGCACTGAGCTGGGTTGGTAAGCGGAACAATTTCTATACTGTATTATCGGCGCGTAATTTGAGCGTTTTGTTTACGAATGGCAAAACATTTACATACATGGCGATGGTAAACCAGTGATCCTGTCGTACGACTTGACAGAATAACTTGTTAACAATTGCCATATATGTAAACAGGGCATAAAAAATGAATCTGATATTAAATATTTAACAGTCACCACGAGTACACTTTACTTTACCAAAACCCGTTTGTTAGTCATCAGTTTCCTATAATTTAGTTGCAGAATCATTCAGTACAATCAACACTGCAAACGTTTTCAAAAATCAACAAACCTGCCGCTGGGCACCGCCGATGATAACCTCCAAATACGCACATTTCTAGCATTTCCCGCCACTATGACATAAGCGCATGAAGCATTTGGGTGTTTTCCTCGTGTATGTTACGCGTGAGATTGGGCGTAAGTAGAAATGGCGTAGTGGTACAAAGAGATCGCATCTACTTCGCTGCGCATATTTCGCATTAAGGGAGATAACGGAACACGCCCAGTATCGTGTTAACTACCGTAATGTGTTTGTGAAATTTTGTGTTGCGAAGTTTGCGCAATGCCGGAAACATTACCTCCGATTTCCCTGTTGTAATGTATTTGGAATTGGAATGTTTTGAAATGAAAAACTTTGCAGTCGAGGGATTCGCGAAATATTCAAGAAAATACCTTGTTGGAGCGAATAAAGTAAATTAGACGTTCTTTTTTTGAACTTAAATATATCTCTTACGCTATTTTGACACCTTTTAGTAGCTATTTATTAATGGAATTTTCCCGCAATTTGTACAGTTTAAAGCATTATTGAAAGTATATCCCTACAGAAGCAGAATATTAAATATACGTTAACATGGCGGACCAACTTGAAAGTGAGTATTGGGAGGAAATTTGAAAAGCTTGGAACTCTGCATGAAGAGTGGTGATTGATGTCTACTGTCAGCGGCATATAGAAAGGAAGGGAAGTGATATTTGCTATGTGGCGCGACATTTTCACGACTATGAACGTGTGTTACATTTAGTTAATTTTATCTTCGCTCTGAAAACTCATTAGTGTCAATGTGGTAACTTTTTTTGAATAAATTAACAATTATTTGGTCCCGAGTTTTCTTGACGTAGACGATCGTACTCTTATGAACTTCCAAATTTAAATTTACGGCGTGGCATTGCGTTCATGTGTGTGTGTCTGCGGTTATTTGTCACTTATTGCACTAGTACCGCCTGGGGCGCCAAGTAAAAAGTTTAGCGTTCAAATATTTAATATTCACGTTGGAATTTCAGATTTAATGTTAAATAGAACGTTTCACTTGTATACATTGAACAGTATAGGATATACGAAGTATTCAAATATGTAGGTAGTTGGATTTCACCAGCTCGGTGGTAGGGTCTGAAGGGCGCCGTGAAATATTAATTTGTGCTTCTGAGTAGGGACATAGAAATTAAATTTACATTCTTGTGACGTATAATTAATTTTTAGTCATGTCAGCTGCACAATGTGTTACTTTTTAATTTGCATTCTTTCTTGTGTTCATTTAGGACAGGTTTTGCTATGTCCTGCTGTAGACACAAAATTGAAACCGCAACACAAGAAGTAGGTATTCGAAACATTTATTAACAAATATTTTTGGAAATATGTTCAAAATAAATTTTGTTTTACAGTACATAGGAGGTCAAACAGTTTTTATTTTATACATATGTTATGTTGCACATTCTGTAAAACTGGCTGAAAAAGAACAGAACATCAAAACAAAATTTTTAAGTATTCTGACAAAGACAAATCAAAATGTGAGAATACTATTTTTTCTGCGGAAAATAATATTCAATTTTCGTTTCTTTTTACGTTGTCTGCGAGTAGTGGTCTTCCTTGTGTGCTGTGGTATATTTTGTATTTATGCCAAGTAATCTTCAACTTGTAGACATTACATGCAATTTCAAGTTAAGAAGAGATAATTTTACTTAGGTTGAGGGACAACCACAATCGCAAAACATGCAAAACACTTTTCTAGAGGCTTTATTTAACATCTCTAAATCTCTCTGTACAGTTTTCTTAGGTAACATAGCTTATTCTTTAAAACTTAAAATTGATTTTAACATTGTTGTGGGTAGGTTAAAATATTGGAGAAAACTTGAGGCTGGACCTGATATGGGAAGAACAAGGACTCATTTCACCTGTTAACGAAAAAATTTAAAACTTCGATTGAAATGTTGAGAACAAAGTTTGGAGTGAATAAATTGGGAGAAAGATTTTTTGTGAACGCTGGAACCACAGAGTGGATAAATAGTGCAAATTTAATTTTTTATATATAAAGTGTTGACATTTCTGGAGCATTCCAGTTCTCACTTGTGGCAAAGATTTAGTAACTCAGTCTCTAACTGCTAACAAGTTGTGAAGTCATACAAGGCAAAAAATTTTTCTTCAATGTTTTGTAGTCGTGGTTGCCACTCATCTGGAAAACAGGAAATTTGAAATCTATCAGGAAAATGTTGGGGGATTTCAAACAAGTTAGCTAAATGTCTGGGAATTCTGTGATATGCATGCTATATTTGGCACTATCAGAGTCGTATAAAATTGTTTTGATGATTGTGGACAAAATGAGTAGGCATTTTTCTTTACAATTAATTTAGAGAGCAATTTTGTAAGATCAGATAAGTATTTTCGTCAGGGAATTTCCCAATAGAAAAATCCTGAATAGTATGTTCATAGTAAAAGTTCAGTCTAGAAAGTATGCTTAATTTGGCCTTTTGACATCAGACGGGATTGTCTCTACTTCAATTATGTTTCCGTCCAGTCCTGTGAGTGCGATGAGGTGCTTCACTTTTCTAAGAGCTTCATCCAGGTAGAAATGTTATTCTAATGTACGTCATGTAAGCAGGTGTGGAAAGTCATTTTTATGTGCTCTTTAATGAAATAATATGTAATGTGTTAAAGTTGAAGACCCAAATAAATATAAAATAAAGAAATTTTCTCTGCTTTACACCCTTTTAAGGTTTAAGTTAATTTTTATTTTATTTTATGGAGCCATGGAGCCTTTTATTTGGCAGAACCATGACTCAGGAGCATACAGACATGGATACAGAAATTTAAATGCAGTACTTATTTCCAGCAGTTGTATATTACTATTCAATATGACATAAAATATATGCATATATATAATAAGAGTGTAATAAAATATGTTAGAAGAATCAAGATAGTAACTGAGGCCTACGTATAGTTTGAAAATTCACAGTGTTAATTGACTGGGCTGTAAAATTTGGTTTTTATTTTACTTTTAGATCTTGATATAAATGCTCTATAAAGGTTTTAGTAAAAAAAAAGTTTGAGGGGGGGGTAATTTATCCTAAAAGCGTGTAAATGTATAGATGACTTTTTTTTTAAATCTGACTAATAGCTTTATCCTACCAGTACATTGTTTAGATAAAATCAGCCAACTTAACATTGGTGTGGTTGTGGTATGTTGTAATTTAAACGACTAGAGTATATGTACTCATTTTGCAGTGAAGTGTATGATTGAAAATGTCAATAGACATTGATGTGAGGGGGTGAGTGTGTTGCTGAACCTAGTTTTCTTAAATAAAGTTAGGCGGTTTGCAAGTATTGAGGTTGACGCCCTCGGGTGAGACACAAGACGAACGATGACACAAATACTTACTGGTAATTTGTGCGCCAGCGGTGCTTCCAATCACCGCACTATTGAGACTCAGGGTTCTCGGGGATGTTGTGAGTTCTGTGTGTCCATCTCACCCATGCGTACATACAAACACGTAGGCAATACTAAACTTTTAATAACAATCACTGAAATAAACAATTGGTAAAACATATCTGGTTAGGACACTGTCACTACTGAATAAAAGAATTGATTTCACTGTAGACTTGTTTTTATTTATAATTTTCATACATATCAAAGTGCCAACGAAATGATTATCTCAGTCATGACTCGCCAATTCCGCTTGGGTGCTCCCCAGCCCGTAATTAATCTAGTGCATGCCTAAATGGATAGTCTCACCGAGGTGCGTGAAAGCACAGCCTCCACAAGCGAAGAGGACCGACAGCCACTAGGGTGGACTGACGGTTATTCCCCGAAGACAAGACACTGTAAATTACAAATGAAAACCCTTAATACACACGTGTGATTACTCTGCATCACTAACGCAAACTCGTCGGGGCTCGCCCTCCAGCATGTGGTTAGTGTGGTGACGGCCTATACACAGAGCTTACTAGGATGGGAATAATTGCACCGTACACTAATTACATAATTACATAGACATTTGAATGATACATTAAATAAGATGGGACATGAGATGAATATTCACAATAAACCCACACGTGTGAAAACAAGCTTAGGTGGCGCTGATGCCGCTGGATGAAGTTCATAGCGGACCACGTGGTGCAGGTGAAATTGCAATATTCCTGCGTGGAAACTGCAAACTAAATTCAGATAAAATATTATTCATGTTGAGCAAGTGATTCTCTTTACGATTAGCGTTGTTACAGTCTTGTAACCTGCCTGATGGCGTGAAATCAAATGTTACTGTGACCACGTGGTCACGCACAAAAGCATCAATTTATGTGAAAAATACATTGAACCCCGAATAAAACTGACTTAGAACCCTGAAATAAATGATTGCACATACAATGTTATATAAATAAGCTCTTAAAACGCAATGATGGTGTATACAAAGACTTGGCTTCAGTCGGCCACATGGTTATATATGATGTTGCAGTAAAATATTCAAACACGAAAGTTACCCTTAAATACATGCATAAAAATAAAGCTCTTAAAATTGCAAGTAGCAATTGTGCAGAAGTTACACTGAAATGCCATAAACATAGGCAGATGGCACCTGATTCAAAATTTGCAGGTTGCGTGACCTCTCAGACATCTTTTTCCTCCTCGATTAAGTTAAAAATGCCACAAGGGCGTAAGAATTAGTAAAGCAGAAGCATAATGCTGGGAAAATGTTTGGCAAAAACTTACGCTAACAAAGATTAACCAGTAAACTACATTGATTATGGAAACCTAAATCAGTGAACAAAAGTTTTAGGGTATACATGACAGTGTCTTGCCTCGCCAGCTCTCCTCGACAGACTGTACAGATACAAGCGTCACACGGACCTACCATAGCCACTTACGGGGTTCACATAAGCAGAAGTGCTATGCACGCCGAGTGAAATATTTTATATGGAAAATAAAATGGCACAAATTAAATTAAATCTTGTTTTACATTTCTATACTTTTCTTATGAATTTTAGTATTATTTTAATGTCTCTTTGTGATGGCGTTCATGCCGGAGTTTAAATATTCTTAATCTTGGTGCTGCGGACACTTTGAATATTCATAACCAAACAATTAAAATCAGTACAAATACTTTAAAACATTTTGAAGATATATTAAACACAGTAAAGACAATATAACACATTTTACCCTGAAGTTAACATTTATAGGATAGTTCAAAATTATCGACCTCTTCGCGCACATGCGGAACACGTGATATGTGAGCGCCATCGTGGGCTCTAGCGGCGGTTAGTTGCCGTCAAGGTGTAATCATTATGCACAAGCTGCCACAGTCTTATATGTTTGTAGGTATACTATAATAAAGAGGCAACTTGCCTACTTACAAGGACTGTTAAAAGTGTAACCAGTCAAATGAGCTCCATAAACTTTTAAAAGTATGTAAGCTATCTAGTAGAATGCTTTGAACTCTCCCATCAAACTGTTTTAAGTGATGAGTATAGCACTGCGCCACTACGACAGACAACGCACCCACTGGTGCCACTTGAAATGTGATCACAGAGATGAAAATTAAATGTCTTGTGGTGAATTGGCATGACTCTGAGTTCTAGAAACTTGGATAAACAATTTTAAATTTTTGCGAGATAAAGGTGGAATTCTTAGTCTTACGGCCTTACGGTACTCGATCCTCCACTGTGAACGTAGGTGGTTGCCAGTTTTGTGTCTGCGGGAAAGCATTGTGTGTGACTCCCTGCACGTAGCAGAGGTGAAGACAGGGCCAAATAGCAAGCAGTTTGCTGGGTGTCAGCTCGTCACTAATTGCAACCCAAACAGGGTTTGTTGCACATTTGTCACAGTGATAGTTGTGGACTGAAATGTGAAATAATGAAATATACATCTCTAGTCTGAGAAAAATAATTTTGAAATGCAAAAATGTTCAAATTGCAGACTGAATTATCATCCAACTGCTCTGTAATAGACAAAGGAAAAACAGTGATGAGTTTCTGTTGAGATATTGGTGACGTTATGTTGTTGCAGCACAAGATATAATAAAAAATGGAAGCATGAGTTTGGGAAAACAGTTGCTCCCAAGGTTGACAGAAGCCATTACCTAGGACAGTCCTTCCATGGCAGTTGTTTCAGTTCTGATATTTTCACATCAGCAGGAGTTTGCTATGAAAATTGAAAGTAGGCCCATGCAGTTTGTAACATAAGTGATCCAAAATATTATTTAGGATGTGTGTGCCATTTAAAGAAAATAATTACCAAAATGTTCACATTGTGTTATATTTCTGAGTAAATAGGATTAAGTTGGCATGGGTGCTGCAGCTCCCATCTAGAGATGTAGTTTCCTCAGTGTTTGCACATGTGCTAACTCGGTAGTGCGGTAGTGTGTTGGGGGATGGAACGCATCATCGTCCAGCTGTGCAGGTACATCAAATGCCGGTCACTCGTAGCTGTCGTTGATGCTGCTGTGTTCTTCTTGACTGCGTCTTTGACTCCATTCCAGCGAGTCGTCACGCGGCTCCTGCCTCACGTGTTCAGTGAAGGGAAGGTCTGCCAGTTTGTTTGTGTTTCCGCCCCACAGTTCCGACATGGTGTGTACACATCTGAAGGAAGTTGGACAAAGATAACTGCCTCTGGGAGTTCGGTTGAAGCATAGAATAGATGTTTTACCACATCAGTTCGTGCTGATGAAATTTTGTTCTGTTGAATTTTGCTGCCAAATGTGAGAAACTTTAGTTGGCTGAAGCTACTGTGTCCCTTTTGTTTTTTTATTTTAATGTGTTATTGTTTGGAGATGATAAAGACTATTTGAACTTTCATTGCACTGTATTTCTGAAGCTTAAATTGTTTAATTATTAATAGTTTTCTGCCATCTGCCTGAGACTTGAGATTGTGAAAATGTGTGCCAGCTTGCAAAGTGAAGATAATGTTTTTCTCTCGGTAAATGTCATAACCTCAGTAGTAATTAATACAAATCTTTTTTGGTAATACTGTAAATGTGGTTATCACAAGTATAAAAAGGGTACAGCTATCTGATGTCCTCTCTAAGAACAAATTGTACAAGAAGTCCACAATAAGGAATTGGGAAATTCCCTCCATTCCTTCATCACTCTGTTCTCTTGTGCATTCTCTCTGCTGTGTGTACACACCTCCACATTGGTGTTTCTTGTGCTATCCTCTACATCTGCAGCACCTATTCTTTCTTTAATGGTGCTCTTGTTAAAGTTCTTTGTTCATGTCACTGCTTACAAAATTGTGATCCTGGGGGCCGCAATAGTGTAGTAGTCAGAATGTTCTACCACTGAAAAGTGCGACCCTCGTCTGCGCGGCGTGTCCCAAGTGTGGGTCACGGAAGTGACTTTGTATGATCGGTAGACTCTGTTTGCATTTCTCTGCAATGTATTGTTTGTAGCATTAATATGGCGTAGAGCAGTCTCACTGTCTGCTCAGAACTAGGCTTTCTGTGCCAAAACTGAACTGTTTTTCTGACAATTCTATCATCATAAATGATGTTGGTAGGATTTGAGGTTACACTATTCATGTAACCAAATACTTTGTTTTTATATCTGCTCCAACCAATTTTTAATGCGTTTAGATTAAATTCAAATTGTGAAAAGTATTTTATTCATATAAAAGGTTTTGTCTTTTGAAAATTGAGATACAAACAAACATGTTCGCTATTGACCACGTGACTTGACAGTTGTGTTGGTCTGGGCTAGGTCATTGTTGGGTACATGCGAAGAAGACACATAATCGTTCTCTCTCATCTTTTGTCTATGGCATTTTATCTACTTCTCATTCTATTCCTTTTATTTGTCACCATTACTTCTTTCTGTCTTATACATCACCGCTCTCCCACAAGCAAGGTGGCAATGTGGTACCACATTGGACTTGCATTCATGACACCCTGGTTTGATTCCCGCTCCAGCGATCCTGATTTCTTGGTTTTCTGAAATCACTCCAGTCAAATTTTGATGTTTCCTATGGCAGGTTCCTTGTACATTCTTGTTTTCCTTAGCTTCTGGTTCTGTCTCCAAGTACGTAGCTGCTGCTCCCATACCTTCACTTTATCTGCAAGCAACTTGGCATTCGTCTTTCCTGCTCTGTTCTCACCAGTATAAAGGGCTGGTGTTGCGTAGTAGTGTTCTTCTGCCCCCATATGCAACCACGTTAACATGATAGACACAAAGTATATATTGTTTTAGTATCTGTAGAAAAATATAGGATTTGTATGGTATGCATGTTTTGTATAACATTTATTAATAGCAAGTCACAGTGTAGTAGATGGCAGTGATGTGCTTGTGGAGCACATACCCAGGGGTAAGTGGCTCTGTCTTTAAATATTGTGTTACACACAGTAGCGATAAAGGCTTGCTGGCTAACCTGGCTGTCTCCTCAGAATAGACTATTTCCACCTCCTTAGTGTTCAGTGTCTTGGGATCATGGATAGTGCGGCCTTATATCTTGTGAAAGCAGCAAGCCTGAAGATACACTTATCTTAATTTTAATTATTTTGTAAATGTTTCATTCATAATTTAGGTGCTGATAACATTATGTTGGGGGAAAAATTTCAAATATTGGTTACAAAGGAGTAAGATAACATAATTTACTTGAAGGAGGGAAGTACTGTAATACTTGGATATGTTAGATAGGCCTATGATTATTAGTAATCATAATTACCATGAATTTTGGAGGGGTTTCAAGTAATGTTTTCTTCAAAAAAATATTTTTTATTTTATTGATAGGGGGGAGGGTTACCAAGATTGCTGTATTGATGCTATAAAATACGTATAATTTGTGTATAATATAGTTTGCTGAATTGTTTTACATATACAAATACAGTTCACAACAAATATTTAATGCGTAAAAGTCATTTACGAGCTATATTTATAGCACGGTGCTGAGGTTATATAGGTAAACAACACGGGTATGGAGCAGTGTCATGACAGTATGTAATTGTGGTGAATTACTCTAGGCTTACCTGGTCTATATTGATGAGAGCCCTGTTCAGAGACTGTGTTTATATAAGAGGCAATATGTAATTCCATGTTATTTTTTCCCTTGCATTGCGCATCCATGTTGGTTGACTTCAGGTGGATTGTGTGAAATTGCCGGAAATTATTTGCTTTGTGTCATGTCTGAGATTTCTGATTTACGAGTGATTATACTAGTGTTTTATTGCAATTCATGTTGTTTGAAGTGTTAAATCTATTAATTGTGTGAAATTACGAGAGGTTCTATGCTATTATAGCAAGGGAAAAGTTAAATTATAATATATGTGCGGTGATTAGTGTGTGTGTGTAGTGTGGTCAGATGCATTGTCATTGTGGTGTGCGTATTCATATACACTGTATGAATGGCGAGTGATTAGGTGAGTATTAACTAAATTAAATAAATTTTTCGGAAAAACCAAACTCAGAAAGTGGTATAATTCCACTCCACTAATTGCACAGAACACGAATTTACTAGGGGCATCAACATTTGACCAATAAAAACCCCAAAAACTATAGTGGGACGGTTATGAAGACCAGGGAAATTGTGGGGTGAGACCAGTGAAACATATGTACATAGTGTAATTTTTATTCACGAAAATATGTTAAATTGCAAAAATACTGTACAGGTGTAGTCAAACATTATGCACAGAGCCAGAGTCCCAGCACCAGCAGGGAAGTAAATCTCCAAAGCAGTGATTCAAGGCGCGCCGGCAATTTTTTTTAGGTGGAGACGCGAAGCATCATGCATCGGCGACGCTTGGAGTTACCTCACAAATGATTTTCAAACGTAGCCCCCTTGCACTTAAAATACTGTACAATCTGTGATGCCCA
This sequence comes from Dryococelus australis, assembly GCA_029891345.1. Taxonomy (NCBI): domain Eukaryota; kingdom Metazoa; phylum Arthropoda; class Insecta; order Phasmatodea; family Phasmatidae; genus Dryococelus; species Dryococelus australis. The sequence goes on from CM056995.1 coordinate 177,113,714, forward strand.
TCCTAAGGTGCGGCAAGCGGGACTTATACACATCCCGTCAAGAACCAATCCACAGGAGGATAAGAAAAAAAATCAAATCTATTTAAAGATTTCTGTTTAAAAAGACAGGCAAACGCAGGACTTCCTTGGCATAACATGTGTGATTTATTTGTATAAATGTTTCAGTGTTTACACAGGATTATGGAAAATATTTATTATTTAACTGTATTTCCAGTCTTCCAAAGAAATTGACACTGATTAAATATCAGATGGGCTCAGAATATTTATACAATGGTAACATTTTCAAATATAAAATACAAATGCCCATTAAAAACTGTACTAGAATTCCACATAAAAGTGGTGGTTGAACACAATTCCAAGTTAAATCTTATGTCTCTCTTGCGTCTCTTTAACACAAATCCATGTGACTACTGTACTCTTACTGTAGGTTTAAGGGTATCATCATCAAATATTAAAGATAAAAAACATGCCTGTGTGATATGTCGCTTTCAGAACAAATAGAAAAGCATGCTCTCAACTCCTTTAAAAAGCCCACACGGCTATATTTTCTTAGCAATTTTCCTACTACTTAAACATTTTTCTTTAATACTGACTAGATACAAAATCTAAACTTGGGAGTATTTCCTGCCACCTAAGTAAGTGTACTCTTTTAGTACTGTACTCGCAATACTGGCGTTGACAATAGTCAATATTTTAATAAAGTCCAACAAAGACACAAATGACTAATTTTCTCATTTTATCACACTTAAAAATTTTCTGCTGTTTTTAAAAACATGAATAATAACTTTAATCAGCAGATAGTTCATACAGAAATTTTCTGTCTCGGAAGAATAGTCCTCATCCTGACAATGGCCAGAGGGCCCAGAAATATTATTTCAGTTACGACATAATTTTTGTACTCAACTGTGAGCTGAATGTCCAGGAGTGCTGGTCTCTGTTTACACGACAAAACTCCTGTCATTAATACAATACTTTTACCCCTCCTGGGGAGTGCGCAGCGAGAGTCTGGCCAATCAGAGCCCAAGAAACTCTCGGAAAGCTTCTATAAAATTCTAAATTATTAGTGGACAGCTACCTCTGGCACCACAGTTCCATGCCACATGGTTAACCATCCGGCCACGCGACTGCAGCGCTGTCTGGTGCAGGCGGATCAAACCATCCCCTACACTCAGCGGCCAATCTACCTCGGGTGCGCGCAGCAGCTGGAAGCTATGTCTGATTGCTGGGGCAGACTTTTCGTCGCAGACCATCACGTACATGTATAATTTGAGTAAGTAAAGTAATTTTTTTTTTTTTAATGATTGTGGATAGATAGCAACACAATTTTTTCATGTAAAAAAGTTTGTTTTATGCGGGCTATAGGTCCCTCGCTGAACATATTGTCTTCCTCGTCGCGCCTGTGTCGAAGCGGGCAAGCATAACGAGAGTGGAGAAACGTTGTTTTATGAGGTGCGTGCCTCAAATTATAGCCAAACATAATGCACCGAGCCAGAGTCCCAGTGCCAGCAGGGAGTCAATCCCCAAAACAGTGATTCAAGATTCTCCAGCAGTTTTTTTTAGATGGTAATGCGAAGCATTATGCATCAGCGAACATTGAAGTTTCCCCATAAATGATTGCCATGTGTAGCCTATTTTCACTGAGAAATAATGTGTGTGTGTTTTGCAATGTAAGGTATTTTTGTACTATTTGTGATATTACTGTAATATTGTCTCATGGAAATATGTTTAATTGCAAAAAGATTGAACTGAACATTACGTATATTGACAGTGTTGCAAATACAATTTAGAAATACAATTGTGTGGAGGGTTATGAACTCGAGGGAAATTGAGGGGTAAAAGTTTATAATGAAAATATACATATTTTGTATATTTTTTACCCCACAATTTCCCTGATAATCATAGCCCTCCCCACTATCGTATTTGTAGCTTGTATTGATAATATTGTCTATTTAGTAAATGTTTGCTTTAGTTTTTTTGCAATTTAATGTATTTTCATGAATAAATATTACATTATTTACATATTTTTCACCTATTTTACCCCACAATTTCCCTGATATTCTTAGCCCACCCCACCATCATTTTTGGGGTTTCTGTTGGTCAAATGTTACCCCTAGTAAAGTCATGTTCTGTGTTATTAGTAGAGTGGAATTATACTACTTTCCAATTTTTTTTTCTCAGAAAAACCCCTATCCTTAAGAATTACTTCAGCACAGATTGAATCACATGCGCACGTTTCATTCAGATATGGTGTTATGTTCATGATCACTCAGTTTCACTTAGTTTCGACATTGAACATGCTTATAGCCCAAATGTAATTTAACTATGTGCTTGTGTTTGCATGTTCCTACTGAACCACACGTTATATTTATTTCACTGTAAATTGTGTTACTTGTTTTGTGTATGGTGTAAATTACTTGAATAAGTAAAATGGAAAGTGTGCCAAATAGATTAGTAATTTTTGTGCGAAAAAATGTATTTCTTTGTAATGTGTTGATATTTTTATTACTGTATATGTAAAGAAAATGGGCATGGAAAAAAAGTACACATTTGCAGCCATGTGCTACATCTGATTTCCATTTGATATGTTTCCACTTTTAAAAAAAAGTTGGGTTCAAGTTCAGTGTCAGAGTTTAGTGAATTTCAGAACAGTTCAGTTTGAGTCTGATTTATGAGTAGTGTTGAGGTTTGGTTCAAGTTCAGATTTGAGGAAAACCTTTCTACGTAAATTTCAAGTTTAGTTCAGTGTCATAGTTTGAGTTTGTCACAGCTCTAATAAAGATCACAAAAGTGCTGAAAACCAAGAAATTGTTGTTAACTATTGGTTACAAGAAACCATTTAGATGTTTGCCAGTCTGTTTTCCAGAGCTCAAGCAAAACATGTTGGACCCTGCAGATTTATCTGTGTGTTAGAATCATGTAATTGGATGTGGTCCTGTGTACTCACGCCAGTTGCACTTGTGGGAAACACTGGTACAGATTTTCATGTAATCGGTGTCCTGGAGCTACATGTATTAATATACAAGATTTTTATCGTATGATAATGTACCACTATGTGAAAGATGTGACATACAAACCCAGCAACCCACAATTACGGTAATGTTAAAGCGTGTTCAGCGACTCGTCCTGCAGTAGTGAGTGAATGACTATTGTCAGTACAATAAATGCACTGACCTACTTGGTCAATGGATATAATTCTTTGACAGCAGCACGAAATGCTGCACACACATTCATCAGGTTACTAAATAAAAATTAACACCATATAATGGAAGTCAATAGAGGAAAACAAAGGAAGGGCGATCAAACATAGTGGTTTTACTAGCTTTGTGAGCGAATATATTACAATATAAGGATGTATTTCTACTGAGCTATTTCTCCCGCCAAACATTTTTTCATGTTATTACAGTGCAACACGTGTAATTAAATGCACCTGTATGGCATCATATTTGCTCGCAAAGTTGGCAAAAACTATTATCGAGGATAGCCCTTACCTTTCATATTTTCTCTGTAGTGGCTTCCAAAATCTTGTGGACTCCAGCTGCCATATTAGGAGTTTGTTTATATGACACTCCCTCTTAACCACCCTCAAGAGTCACAATATTACCTTACATTACAACACTGTGGTGTAAAATACTGGAAAAGAACTGGCTAGGCTTGCATGATGACACAGTTTGTCATAGTTGGCCCACAACTCCGTAAGTACCTACTTATACTTGCACCCTCCATGTATAATGCAGTAATATACACAAGGTCACATTGAGAAAAACACTGCAAGTGATTCATACATCTTCTGCTCATTGCCAAACATGCCTTTAGTGTGTTGGCTAACAATTCCATTGTAGAATGGTACTTCAAAACTACAGCACACTTTAATGCTCACTTTTAAAACATGTAATCACAGTTCTGAAAAACATGTCTGAATACATAGATAGTAGTATCCTGCATTCAAAAAAATTCATAAGAAATTTCTTATTATTAATTATTAAAATTTGGCAGTGGTGAAGTGAGTCCTCAACTTTTGTAGAGCCTAAAAACTGCAGTTTAATTTTTTTCCGAGAATATGTCTAAAGTGAACAGTTCCAGGATAGAAGTGATACATCTCATAAGAATCAGTATGGTCAGTGTGTATTAATATTGAAAAATGTGTGCTTATTAAAAGTGGGGAAACAACAGTGCCAACATAGAAGGGGCCAAGTATTTTGAATCCTCTGTCACAATTTTTCTCCTTCCATGAACTTTATTTTGACACAGCCAACATGTAAGTGATATGCTATAACTGAATACTTATAATCTAAATGTCATGCTGTATACAAAGAACAGAAATGCATTCTTGCCAGCTACTAATGCAAAAGTTAGTTTACAATAAAATAAATTCCCAAACCCTTTAACATGACAGTCATTTGCTATGGAGAAAATTTGGTGTATGATGAGCATGGTACTGTCATTGGAGTTGGCACTGCACACTCTCCAGTCCCTGCATGGGTGTGTGTGTGTGTGATTCGGCTGTTGAATGGAAATGGTACATATGTGTGCTGTTAGTATGAGTTATTTTCCTGGCTGTTGTAACACACCTGATAGTGGTATGTGTAAGCATGTACTGGAAATCAAAGTCAGTAAAGGTGTGTCAGTGACACTTTATTACACAATTTGGGGACCTGTAAACTGCCTGCAGTCACTTCCTCCCTTGCGTGAACATCAGCGACTGCAAGAGCTGAACATCCTGGAGTTTTGAAGTTATTTTCTCAGCATTGAAGTCTGCTTTGCAATGGGAGAAAACATCAGGTTAACCAAAAGCAGAGGCAAACACCTTCACAATGTCTGAAAGAAATTAAATGTACTGTCATACCTGCCTGTGAACAAAGTATGGGCATTCCATGTTAGTTGTAACCCGGCACCCTTTAAAAATTAGTGGATAGGGAGGGGCAGTGTATATGTACTCTGCCTCCTCTTGTTACGTCACTGCATACCAGACAGCCCCAGTGGCTGGCTCAGGCAAGACGAGTGGCCACGCACTTCTGGCTGTTGGCAGGTGAGTCTGCAGTGGCCCTGCTCACCTTCAGGAACGGGGGTTCGGCTACGGTGACATGAAGGAGGAGCTACACGTGATGGACCCGGAGCGGGTAGAGTCGCCAATCTTTGGCCCAGCGGCGCTGGGGCTCAAGAGGGTGGGGGAGGAGACGCCGCCCCGCACCACTGCCACGTCTGGCCTTGTGCTCAATCGTCGCGGCATGGTGAGTCTTTCTGCTTCTCTGCACCACTGCAGGTTGTTGCATTACAAATAAAAGTAACATTCTGGTGTACAGAATTTATATAGCTGTATTGCAAAATAGTTCTGAACTATTACAGATGTGAAATCTCTGTATGCATATGTGCAGTAACTGTTGTCAGTAGCACTATCAAAACATGGGTTTTATTTGAAGTTAGAACTTTTATATAAGTACATGCTTTGATGTCAGTATACTTTCAATAATAGTTTTAATGCAACTAAAATACAGAATGTTCCGCAACTCAACCGACACACTTTGGCAGCGTGTTATACAGGTCATTGGCAACAAAATATGTCATATACTCAAATAGGCTATGCAGCCCCATTTCCGAGTTACTGGGACATAAATGCAATAAAAACATAAATTGGAATTACTGAATATCTTTAATGCAATTGACTACATTCATGTTGAAAGTCCCACACAAGCTGTTCAAAATGTGCCTGAACTGACCGAAAGCAGGTTTCGATACGTTGTGCCATGGAGTGTTGCCACAGCATGCCTGCAAGTTCATTTCTGAGTTGATTAGTAGCATCGGTTATCACCTGGTCTCTTGTGTCTGGTCACCGTCTACTGTAAACCGTACTTTACAGGCAGCCGCAGAAGAAGAAGTCCAACTGGGAGAAGTCTGGAAAGAGTGCCGGCCGTGAGGCTGGCCCACCTCGTCCAAACCACCTGCGTGGATGCTCAGCTGCTGCACCACGCCACAGTATCCATAAACAAACACCATGCCTGCGTACTCTGCACGTGTAAACATTCCTGGCATTGTTTCACAACTACTCGCCTTAACACACTAACAAAGACGGGCCATGTCAGCCACGCTGGCTAGCAGTATCTACTTACGGTCAGATAAGACACGTTTTGAACAGCTTGTGGGACTCAACATGAATGTAGTTAATTGCATTAAAGATATTTAGTAATTCCAATTTGGGTTTTTATTGCATGTACGTCTGTAACCCTGAAATGAGGCTGCATAGCCTATTTGTGTATATTAAATTTTTTGTTGCCAATCATCTGTATATTTGAAGTACAAGGTTTACTTTTTTTTTAATGTATAAAAGTACAGATCTCTTGAAAAACTAAATGTAAAAAAGTGTCCATGTTGTTTGAACTCAGTTGGTCCTGTTTTCTGGTGCAGCCTCGTCTTTGTTTTAACACAAGCACACCAGTTATATACTATGTCACCCTGTTCTCCGTTGTTAGAGGAGTGTGCATTGACTAATGCAAACACCAGTGAACCAGGCATGTAAAGAGAGGAAGAACCATCCAGGTACTCAAGTGCCACACCTTTCACCGTTGGTCACTTCAGCCCTCGTATTTTCATGCAGTTGGCATAGCTGCTAGAAATCTGCTCACTTTCCACCAATGCAAACCAGGTTTGTTTCCCCGTGGGGTTATCACATATTTTTCCCTTGGGGATCGTGCTAGATAATGTAGCTTGGCTGGTTTTCTTAGGGCTCTCCTGTTTTTGTTCAAAGAAGGTAATGTTCAAAATGCCAGTTTTTTCAGGATTACTGTGTGGAAGATGTTCCAAAAACAGCCTATCTAATGACTTCATAAACCTAATTGCTTATTGAGCCTAACACTTGAGGTAAAACAAATTCTAACATGTAAAGATTTTGGGGTTAAGATACAATATAAATGTCATAAGGAAAATGTATGAAATTGGATGCCTAATTTTAGAAATTTTTGTTCATATATGTTACCACTTGAGTAACCGTAAAAACAATGAAAATGGTCATTAGGGATTTAATTTTCCTTAAAACATGAGCTTATTACTGGAAGAATTTCATCCTGAGAGATAACTAAATTAATTGGTCTCTATTTCTGTAAACTTGTAAGTGGCAGTGCAGAAGAGAATTTTTGTGATGTGCAAAATGTAATTCCTTTTGTTTCCTGATGAAGACTCCCATCATATCTGAAAGTAAAAGCGAAAAGTTTGTTCGAACCAGTACCTGTCCTACTGACATCTGCACAAAAACAAAGTTAAGAGACATATTTTCATGCCACATTTTGGAATGATAAGTTGTGTGATGTTACACTCGGCTCTCCTCATTATGCAGTCTTGCACAAGAGACCCCCACACACACGCCTGAAAAGAGGGCATCAGACTGATGTGTGACGTCTATGGGATACTAAGACATATCAGACAGGGGTTCGCTTAGTGTTGGACAGAAACACTGGCTTGCAAACTCACTGAGGAGTTATTTATATAAGGCGCTTGGCCTGGTTTACACTTTGGTGTAAGCTCAGGTGGGTACGCTGCATGCAAAATACAAAGTTGAGGATGGAGTTGATTGTCTTATGCAGGGTTAACTTTGGCACTGGTACAGATTTACCTTGTATGGGTCTCACCAGGGGTAGGTACTTGGGTCATTCCATTCCACACACCTGTTGGCATCACCATCTCCGAATTTCATGCAACTTGGTAAGTTAGCAGAATGTGTAGTAAAGTACTGACAGAAGACACGTTGGCAACTGAGGTGCGTCACAATGCGTAGTTAAGTACTGACGTGAGATGTTGTGTGGGCAACTGAGGTATGTCACAACACCTAGTTAAGTACTGATGCGAGATGTCGTGTGGGCAACTGAGGTACGTCACAATGCTGAGTGCTATGACAGATGTATCCGGGGTGAAACTTGGACTCTAGTCATTGTGTGGCACTGGAACACGTCCAGAATATAAGGCCAGCCGTATAGACTTTCTGCAGGGCACAAAGTCTGGTACGGCGAGTACTTCCTTGCGTTTTGGCAGGACCACTCTTACGGGGATACCTGGGCAACACGTAACTTGCGGAGCCTGTCGGACCTGCGATGGTTCAAATGAGCTGGTGCTCTAGCAAGAGCTAGAACTTGGAGTGAAGGCGGGCTGGTGCTCATGGTTGTCGGCTGTCACTGGGGTCGGTTCGGCAATCGGCATTCCCCAAAATCGTGGATTAGCTATCCCGGGGGACGTGTCTGGACTGCTCGGGTGGGCAGCGAACATGGGGTGTGTGTGTCCGTTGAGCTTTACGGGTTGCTTCTGGTGTGGCAGGTCTCCAAGCAGTGAATAGCTTGAGCCTTCTCTAGAGGACGAACGTGCGTGAGTGCTACGTGGAAGGGGCTAAGCTCCCGCTGGTATTGGAAGATAGTTTCTCCCTTTTTAGCCTGCTTGTGGATACTACTGCGACAGGAGTAGGGCAGAATCACTTATCAAGCCCATGGAGGTTGGGCAGGTAATGTGTGGTCCTATTCCAGTGTACTTCCACGTGCTGTCTCCGGCAATCCAGTGCAGTATCCCTACCTCAGTATCTGGCACCAGAAGCGTGGTGGATACTGAGAGTCAGGTCTCACTGGCTGACTGTCCCAATACATGGGGTGAGTTTCTCCTGAAGACCAGTCTTCCCAGACCCCGGGAAGTACTCCTTCCAGCACCAGAACCATGGTGGAAAGAGCAAACACCAGGTTGAGAAGCTAGTCTCAAGAGGAGAAGTACCTAGTGTCTGGGCTTTATCGTTTCATACACCATGGTGCACTGAAAGAGTGGCCATCCAGAATGCTTGTGTGTACTCTACTGATGTGCTTGGCAGTTTGAACAAATTTCCCGGTCACCTGCTGTCCCTCTGATGGGCCTGATGTCTACTATCGTTAAGGGAAAGATACCCGTATGTGGATTAAAACTTGTTTATTCTATTTAAGGAAATAAACAAGGTGGAGTTGCACTACCTCCTATCAATGGGAGCTTAATGGAAGCTGCTATGCATTGACAGGTGTAGGCAACCTGTTCTTAGGCTAGCGGGGTATGTAGACAAAGTGCTATGAAAATAACTTAATTTTGGTACACTACAGTGTTGCCGTGAGGAGGCCGGAAGTGTCCAAGTGTTGGACGATATTAGACAACGGGCAAGGACTCGTAGAACAGGAGTCTTCAGAAGCAGGAGTGCGGTGATGGAACAGAACAGACGGGAGTTCCGAGGGCTGGGCCTAGTATTTATACTCTTCCTGACTCGCCTTTGGTAGGTCATGGAGGGGGTTGGCAGTTGTGTAGCGGTGCTTGATCCTCTGGGCGTGTGACATCACCGGCCATCGCTGGATCCAGGACTGCATGTGCTGATTGTACTAGTGGTGCCATCCGGCGGTGCGCAATGATGATCTTGATACATAGTCTTAATGGCTCGGACGGAGAACAGTACATACAATCTTCAGGCATGGAGCATTCGTCCTTTGCAGTGGGTTGACAGTAAAATTTCTGACGTCTTGTGCATAGAATCAATTGGAATTGTGCTGCTGAATGATGCACACTGATAAGTAGAAGTCAAAGTAATATTTAATCATTAATGATGAAAAGACGCCATGCATCTACTACTCAATCCCCCCCTCCCCCCCAATTTTTCCTTCTGTTGCGATGTAGACTCATCTGGGTGAAGGAACGAGAAAAGAAAAATATTTACTTGTGAGAATGTAGTTTTGTCCCTCTAAGAAGAATTTTTTTTTTCCATCAGCTTGTATAGTTGTCCCTTATCCGCGCTCTAGCTTTGGAGCGGCGTGCTGGGATACATCACTGGCAGCTGGTTTATCTTTCTCTTGGTGCCCAGGCAGGCTAGACTTACTCTCTCTCTCTCTTTCAGCACTGGGCAGCTGGCAGCCGGGTGACAAGTAGATAACTGCATCTTCTCTTACATGTGTGGTGTGTGTCATGGGGATGGCACAAAAATAGCGACCCTTGAAGAATAAAATGCCAAAAGCCTCGCTTATAGGGGTGTGTATTTCTCTAGCTACCCTGCTGTGGCCGCACTGACAGAGAATAAAATGGCCTCTACCTGTGGTGGTCCTATGTGTCGCGCAGCAGGAAAACAAGTTACGTGTTTTGGCAGCGAAGTAGGAAACCTTCCATCATATCAGCCGACTGGCTAAGCTTTGCAAATACTAGGAAAAAGCATGGGAAGTTAACTAAACACACTGCATGCAACATCCACCTACAAACAAATAGAATGATAGTGCATAGAAGAGAAACCCTTAAAGACAAACAAGGCACTGAATGTGTTTTTAAATGATCTGAGAATTTTATTACAAACTTTCATTTGGTTTTGAGATTGTCTTTGGTTTGTTTGCGATTTCTTGAGGGAGTGTATACAAGGCAAAGTAGTTCAGTTAGAAAAGACAACAAGACAGAGAATGTTTTGCGGTTTTCTTGAAGGTTTGTACAAAAAACGTAAGAATGTTTATCAAAATTTTCAAAAGTAAATGTACAACAATAAATTAAACTTTTAACGGGATAAAAAATGTGTTACGATTTTATTGAGGTGATTCTATACAATACAACATTATTAATAGAGTCTTTAAAATTTGCAAAATGATTTAGTGAAGAAAGACTTTTAAATAGTTCTCAGAAAATTCTACGTTTCTGTCAATTTCTTTTTACGAGAGTTGGCTTCACATTACGTGTTTATCACAGGGAGTCTTAATAACTACATGGCACTGGCACTAAGGGGTGTGAAAGGTGTTCACATAAAAGTTTTATAAATGGATGTCTTGGCCATTGAATTGGACTGGTTAGTTACATAATTCACTTAGCATGTTATAGATATAGGGTTTAACTCACAGCTATTATGGCTGTTGAAATGGGTTCATACTAAGATATTGTGCTATGGCAAGCATCCAGGATAGTTAATAATTATGTAACTGCACTGTTTGAATATATCATTTTTACGTACAAGTGACGTGGTACGGTTGTAACAGAATACTGTAGCTTATTGAAAGTTAGTCTCTACGGAGCACTTCACTCACTCCTCTGCTGTTTCCTGTTTGGAGGTCGGCTCCGCTTTCTCAAGGCCACGTGTGGGTACGGCCAGGTGAAGCGGGTGGTGGGCCTCCAGAGTGCCTCTTGGTACCGACCAGGCGCCGAGCTGGCCTGCACTCTCCTTGGTGGGTCTGCTGTTGTGGATGGACTGTCCCTGATAATGGTCTTGGGCTGCCCAGTAGGTACCGGGGGACGATCAGCGGCCTCGTCAGGATGAGCTGTGGCATGGGTGGCCGATGGAGGCAGTGATTCTGTTGGTGCTATGACACCTCGGCTGCAGGAGCCGGAGTCTTGGACCTAGGGGTCGCCTCCTTGGCGGCATGGTGTTGGTGGACGTCCTTTCCTCGTCTGGGAAGCTGTGCTGGTGGATTGGCCTTGGTGCCTAGCGACACTGGGACCACTGCAATCGTCTGGGTTAGTATCGGTGACAGGTTGTCTTCTACTCTTCTGGTTGGTGGTACTGGAGTTAGGGGTCAACTCGGGTACCCCGTCTTGACAGCACTGGTTGAGCAGCGCCGATGTGTGAATAAATAATCTCTGTGGTGTGAGACTAGTCACCTTCTCGCCCCTCTCGAAGCCTACAAACAAAGATTTTGAGTATAAATTGGTGGCATGCCAGGCACGTGAGCAATCGTCGCTTCCTCCAGTTTGCATAAGACCGAGGGAGCAGTAGGGGCAAGGGACTTTCCACATTCTCCCAGTCTGAAACACGTCTGAAGAAATGTTAAAAGGGTGCAATGATCACTAGTCCAATTTGGTAAGCTGCAGCCAACCAACCTCACAGTGTGAACAAGGCGAAGTGCTCATTTCAAGGAGAGAAGATGCCCACCGTCTGTAAGCCTCGAAGACGCCTCCATTGCCGTGCCGCATCATACAGATAATTCTCTCCACCTCACTCTCCAGTTAACCATTTATCCTTTAACGTTAAATTCCGTTTGGGAACAGGTCTTAAGGTATTAGTAAAATCTCATTCTCCTTTAGAGCACTCCCAATTAAATTTAGGTTTAATTTAATTGTATATTATTAAATTTCATTTTAATTTAATTAACTTTACTCAGGATGCCTTCGCCAGAATTTTCATATAGGACTAAACTTTCTTAATATTTTAGGAGTATTTTATATATTAGAACCGAGTACTGACTCACTCTGCATTTTCTTAAAATGTTGAATAAAAACATAATTATTTTTACCAGTCATTATAAGAGTAATTTATTTTACTGTATGTTTTTTTCCTTTTATCATTTACAGAAAAAGATAAGCTAATTGATATAGAGAACTTTTGGTTCATAATAAATTCACTATTGATCATTCTGCCAGTAATAAACCAAAGGTGCAACAAGTAACGCGTGCCACAAAGGAAAATAACACACACCACCATAACGGCAAACCGAGGGCTGCCTTTAAGGTAGTTCAACCGGAGCGCCTCACAGTAGGTTTACAAATCTACCCCTTGGTTAGTCAGACTATATGTTCTACATTTCCTTCCCAGTCTGAAAAGGCAAGAGGGAAAACTGAACGTCTTGCAACTGACTCGATCTTGGTGGATGCCTCACCCAAGTCTCAGGCGAATATACACCATTGTCAGTCGGTCCCAGTCTGAATAAGGCTGGACGGTGGGTGTGGGTGCTTAGTGACTGTGCTGATTCTTGGTTTGACACATTAGGAACGCATTAATTACTTGTTTATCCTTCTGGTCAGTTTCTTTAGTAGCTCAATGTCTTACGCAGAGCATGGCAGGCAGAGAATAATATGTAAATGAGCTCTCAGAGAAACCATAAGAGCATTATATATTTTAAATGCTGAGCACACTGAGGGTGTTGGTCCTTCACTTATTGAGAGCTGTAATTTGCCAGTCAATAATTCGCCCTAATTACCAGTTCCACTCTTTGGGCCATTTATCAAGCTACCAGGTGAAGATCATCCTGCAGTTGCTTTTATTTTAAGAGAAGGCAACGCCTTATTAGGTATTGATAACTCACGCCCTACAATAAGCCCTCTCACACCCTGCAACCAGTACCACTGCCCTATCACGCAGCAACCTACATCGACCGCTGTTCCAGCTGCCACCTACCCAGCAAGCCAAGCTACTAAGCAGAGTGCGCCACTTTCTGCTGCATCACAAGTACAGTGCCCGGCTAAATGCCCTGTTGCTAGAACAGTGGATAACTTCGTTCCAAGTAGGGAAATAGTATATCCCTCTATTTACAATGGTTGCCTTCCGGGAATGGAATAAATAACTTATTTAACCATTGTCCCAAGTTGTAAACCACCTATGCCCTCAGCGAAATTGACTTTGCACTTTACTTTGCAATATCTGAGAGTGTACAAGGCTCAGGTGTCTGGTCTATAGGAATGCAGAGTTCTTTTCACTTTAGGGTTTACCCCTCTTTCACCTTGGTCTAGACCTCGATCATCTTCCCAATGTGGAGGGCCCCCGGTCTAGTAACCAAGGAGGTAAAGAATAGATACCCTAGGAGGGGCTGGAGATTGGGAATTCAGATGTGCTTTTGGAGGTTAGGCATTCTAGCACCCACTTTAGAATTAACTAATGTCCTTCTTTTACTTGATTTACAGTAATACCCCTCCATTACGACCCCATTTATTACAACCCAATCCCAAGGAACCGTGAAAAGTTTGGGTCGATAAAGTCGAAAATTCAAGTCACATCTAAAAATAGCTACAGTAATCTCTCGGCTACCGTGGTATCTTGAACCGCGGTTTTAGTTCGGCGCGGATTTGTTTTGTAGATGTTTTCTCCAACGGCGGTACTAGTTTCTATTGTTTACGGTTTTCAGTTTATGAAAAACTAGCCCTTACTGATGTTAGTGGTGGCACATTTCTCAAGCTATAGACAGTTCATGGTCAACTGAGCACTTTTAACGGCCTGGTTACTTTTTCCTTTCAACCATTTTTATCCTTTAAACATCTTTTTAAACAAATATTGCAGTGTAAGTAATACACACAGTGTGTATATTCCACCACAATTGGAAGTTAACGTCTAAGGCTAAAGTAAAGCATACTTATTTACTAGTATTCCAAATTAGAGGGCTTTCAAAAGTGCTCACTTTACCGTGAATGGCCTTTACCATCATAGACTTTGACATTGGTTGTCCCAAGCAGCATCAAGCAATAAATTACTTAATGCCAGAAGGGGCACTGGTGTATTGTCTGTGGAAGCGAGGGGGGGGGGGGGTAGCTGCAGGCCGGGTCAGTAAGGATTCTTTGTCCTAGTCACATGCTGCAGCCTCTCTTGTCTTTTTTCGCTTTCATTATCCCTTCTCTTTTGCTCTAAAAACAGCGGCACGTTACACAGACTAGTTTCTTAATCAGTGTATGTATGATAAATTCAAATTTAATGCAATGCCTTTTTTAAAAATAATTTTTAAGTTTACGTGCACCCATGCCTAAGTAATATTCTAATTTCTTATGGTGGGCAATTTTTTTTTTTTTGTGAAGTCAATTTTATGTGTAAAGTGAATAAAGATAAGTGTGTGCAAATACAATGTGTTCTTATGTTACTGGTACCATATTATGGCGAGTGAGGTAGTGTACATGTATAGGCAACATCAAAAGTTTTTGATGAAAAATTCGGAACAGTTAATAATTCAAGTAGACCACACAAAATATTTATATTCCCGTAAGCATTGCCGGGCCTCATCGTGCCAGTGCAGAGGCCAACACGCCGTCTACATTTTGTATAAATTCAACACACTGACGTGAATCACATCTATCAGCATGTTCAAATCCACGTCCTCTGATTTTCCTTGTTTTAAGTTACACAGCACTCAGCTCATTGCTTACCTACCCATTATTAGATGTTAAAAGGTGTTGAATAGTTCCTTTCATTTTATCAGTTTATTCAAAAGATGCATGTTTATTGAAATTAATTAATATAAATCCTCTGATTTTCCTGCATAAGTTACTAACAAATGAACTTTACACTTCTAATACAAGTTGCTCAGTGTTCAAACAATTTTTGGTGACAAAGGTAGTTCAAATATATTCTTCTGGGCATATAATTTTATTTGCGAAGATGCTGCCCCTTGAGTTAAATGAATATTAAGTTTTAAAATCATTAAAATGTTATGCTACGTACAATAAGACACCAACCTTATGGGAGAAAACTGCCTTTAATCACAAATGAAATTTTTTTTTTTTTCCCCCCAATAATAATTCCTCATTAAAATGTTTTGCATAACATTTTCAGGTTAAACCATTTGGTTTGAATTACAAGCGATGATAGGTAAAACTATTTTGAGCGATGCATAATCTTGATAAAATTACATTAGCGAGGCACACATTTACTCTAGACTGGTTGTGAAGGCAAGTGAAGCGGACGTGGCCGAGAGAGAGAGGACGCGCTTCATCTGTTGTTCGACAACTAGCCCTCTCGGAGACTGGGCATGTGAGGTGAGGAAGGAAGTTGTGTGGCTGAGAGAGACAGAAAGAAGGGTGAGAGAGAGGATGCTAGGTCACCACACTCGTTGCTATAGGCAACCATTTCCCCCTCTCGTCAGGGGAAATAGCAAGCCAAACTTGCACCATGCCGCACGGCCGCAGTGTCGACAGACATGTTGCGAAGACAAGACATTAGACAGCGCGCCGCAGAGCAGTTATATATGGCGGCGCATGTGATGTATTTTACATCTAGTTACTAGACATGCATAAACAACCAGCCTAGAAACACTAGTTGCGGGAAATACAGTATTAGGTGATGGGGCCCAAAATATACTTTGATCGATGATCTATACGATAAATGGTACAAGCAGTTTATGTTAACATTATTTGCATAGAGATTTCGCCGGGACCACAAAAAATTGTTGGTGGATGTGGTTTATCGATAGTCAACTGTAACTTTGCTTTCCCTGTATCGCACAATGTGTGCACCAGGTTAATGGCTGGATGAGCAATGAGGTGCGCCACGTCACTCAGCGCCTTGTAGTTTAAGCAGATTCATAGGTGGCCATTTTTCTTAGGGACCAATATTACGTGCGAGTTGCATGGTCAATCGGAGAGTTCCATGATTCCTTGCTGTTTCATTTCCCTGATTTGTTCCAGTATCATATGGCATCACTTAGCGGACATTCTGTAGGGCCGGCAGCATGTTCGTTGAGGACTCTCTTCAGTTCTTGAAACTGCACCTTGGGGAGCTGGTGGTTAATTTCTTCTGTCTTGAGGGTTGGCGTAACAATTGCATCTGGATTTAGTTCCCAATTGATGGTTATGCGGTGTTTGTCGCCCAAGTATATCCTTTGTTGCCTATGTTCCATCACACAATGTTGCTGACGGAGCCAGGAGTGCCCAAGTATTACGACTTCTTGGATATCTGGATAAACAATGTATTCCACTAATCGTAGTTTTTGTACAATTCTACTGCAAGTGTGGTCCGGCCATCGACTTTGAGTGTGTTGTCTCTTTTTGCCATCCTTACAGTGTGAGTTTGAGGGCAGAGTAATGCCCTTTGTTTAGCACTCAATAGGTCGCTGCGTATGAAATTGCCTGTGGCAGCCTAGTCCAGTAGGACGAGGACTTTTTCTTCCGTTGATTGCCACTTCTATGTGGAGAGCTTCTAATGGTTCTGTCCCTTTATCTAAGAGCTGGATGATGGGCCTTTGTTGTCCGGTGGGGTTGGCCTGTTTTTCCCGCCTGCTGTTTTCTCTTCTCTACTGTCTGCTGGGTGATACCTGTTGCACTGGTTGTGTCACCTTCCTCTGGCCGACACCGTGCCGTCTGCCGATGCGGGCAATCGTAATGAAAGTGATACTCTGGGCGATATCAACCTTTCCGTAGGCCAACAAGCCCCAACATTTTGTATAAATTCAACACATTGAAGTGAAAAGCATCTATCAGCATGTTTTCCCACTGCTGGGCCGCTGTTACAAAGTGAACCGTCCTGTAGCAATGGTAGTGGCCGAAGATAATACAAGATAAAGACTGGTATTTCAATGTTATTTTTTCGCGTCCCCACTTTGAAGCGCCGATTGTGCTACCATCTCTTGATTTCACAAAAACGTTTTTGGAGCTGTTGGTAACTAGTGCATTCTAGCAGCCATTTTAAAAACTACGTCGTCATAACACTGCTTGGTGGGCTTATCAAATGTGGCAAGTAATTTGAACATACTGGGCTCTAAAAACTATGTTGCCATTTTTCTCAACGTTTTAAATTGTGTAATGCAAAAATGACTTATTAAAGCACCTCATAAATGTGATACCTACTTTTATCTAAAATTATGATGGTATTCAAAATACAATACGATACCAAAAATCGTATTTGTTAGTATTTAGTGACTTTAATATGCATGCTCCTAATTATCTTTCCAAGATTAGCATTTAATGTAATTTTTGCTAGGCTCGCAACATATTAATTTAGTTTAGAGGTATTCATTTTTACAGTTATGCTAATGATAAAAATTGCATTTAGTGGTATTTAATGGTAATAAATAATTATAGGTATAGAAACTGAAGTCACTACATACAAACATTTGGATTTTTTGGTCTTCTATTTCAGAAACTATAATCATTTGAGAAAAAAATTACCACATTGCATGGTGCTTGAACGAATCCCATTTACATAACACACTGAAACACATCAAGAAATAGGGCTATAATCTGAGAGAAAGGTGTATGTGAACTATGAAAGAATGGTTTACTGAGGAATAGTAACATTGTAAAAAAAATGTTAACTGTCCCTACCCTTTAACATCACACTGTCTCATAAACAATTTTTTTCAGGATATTTTATGCTTCCGTGGAAAAAATTACTACAAATATTCCATTTTCATTCACTTGAGAAGTTGTAATTTTGTAACCTTGAATGGTATGTACAGAAAAATGTTTACTACGTGCAATTGTTTTTGAATAAATCAATACTAGCAAATCATGATTATAAATTTTGTAACGAACGGAATGTAAACTTAATGCCCTCCTCGCAGTTTTACTATGAAGGCAGAGTGGGATTATTTAAGAACCAGATACCACGATGTTTACATTCTTCTTATGACGTCACCAATATTGGTCGATGACGCCATTTGGTTTTTTCTGTTGCCCCATTCCTTTCCTACAACAGTCCAAAGTGGCATCCATGGGAAATTGGTGGTTTTTTGGGGGGGGGGGGGGCACTTTTCGGCATTTCTAGACTATGGTATTGCGAACTAAAATATTGCCCATCCGCTCTATTAAACTACCCGATACCACATATGGTATCGAGTAATACGATACATCCCATTCGCTCTATCGTATTACCTGATGCCACATATAGTATAGGGTAATACGATAGACCCCATTTGCTTTATTGTACTACCAGATACCACATTTGTATCATAGTCAATATATTATTATCTCGCCTCCTAAACTAACGTTTGATATTTTTAAACGACAAAACACATTTTTCTGTAAATCAGCCTCACCTTGTTTATCACGTGTCATGTATGGGCGAATAACTGTAATGGATGCTTATTTGAAACAAAAATAGTCAATTATTTACTAACTTGGTGCGTAAAATGAGTATCTAAACGACGAATAATTTTTTTGGTTGTTCAGCCACACCTTGTTTATCACGGGTCGTGTGTGGATGAATCACTGGAATAGGTGCATATTTCACTTGAGAATGATTATTTCCACACACATTCACATTTCCCTATTTGTTTAACACAATTTCTGCTATATTATACGCTTCACTTTATCGAATACCATCTAAACATACTAGGCGTACCCTATCCTAACAGGGTCTACCTACAACAACGTATTTCTACATGTCACTACAAACATCAAACACATCCAATAATTAATTACAAATGGTAAAGACTAGGTACTTGCTACAGAATCTTGACCTAACATTATCTGACTACAACACTCGTTATTACACCGGAAACACGCATTTCTACTTAACTGTATCAACACCTACCTTTACCAAACTTATCCATTTTCTGCAAACATGAAATACCACACTCATTTTCACTATCTGACTTTGAACATGTTGTTTGCACAATGGTACATTCAGTCGACTCTCAAGATTATCCGCGAGCAGATTATCTGCTCTGTGGTTTAACCGAGGCATATTCAGAAAGATAAATACAAATTTTGAAAATTAATTCAAACGCTACCAGAACGAGGTTATTTTATAAAACACCCATTTTAACTAATGAAATTCGTAACAGGTACTCTGAAAATAACTGTGGAATGAAATATGTTTGTTTATCAATGCAAATGCACGTCAAAATGTGTTCCCGGTGGCACGACGGCCTTAGTTACGTTGCAAGACAGCGACCTTGATAACACAGCACAACTCGCTAGCCTAGCTGCCGTCTGCCAGGTATAGCCAGTCCTGGCGCGATGACAGCGTTCCTCCCATGTATCGCATTTCCATGGTCAGTGTCAGTTTTATCTCGCCAGTCAGCAGTAACGTTCAGTTTTGTTTATGCTCATTTTCAACCGAAAAATGTCTGCAAAACGTAAACGTGTGTTTTTAAATTTACAGCAGGTGCTGGAAATCATTAATAAACTTGAAGGAGGAAGTGCAATAAAACTGCTTTCATTTATTAATGGTGTGGGAGAAACAACAATTGGGATATACAAAATCATAAATCCAAACTTAATGAGTTTGGAAGCAGTGCGGACTTGACAAATGGATTGGCGAATAGGAAAATGATGAAACTATTGACCTATGCAGAACTAAATAAGACTATGCTGGAGTGGTTGAGTCCTGCAATTTTCTCTGCATGACATGTGATAATATTACCGTATAGATATCTTTGCGAAACTTGTTTCCTACATTAAACACTGTTTTCCACGCACTGAAACAGCCGGCTGTATGCAGCGTGCACTGGACAGTGTGGGAGGTGTGTGTGTGACACGGGCGACATGCAGTTAGCTTTGCACGTCTTTGTTTCCCCCCTCTGGGGGGTGGGGGGATGGTCTGTTGCCTAGCAACCAAGTGACAACAGCCTGCCTTCTTTCTTGTGCAATTTCAAATTCCAGTATCACTCTGCGATAAACACAAGCATGCCACTGCGTTGTTTGTACTAACTGTAGCTCCACATTTCTTGTAATATTCGTGAGAGAACTACCGTGATTACCTGCATATTTTACACACTAAGTACTGTTTTTATTTTATAAATCAGGTGTGCAAAAATTACGTATTTTTTAAATTTCTTGGTCTGTTAAGAAATAATAGGTTACGGAAATTATGCGAGGCCGTAAAATATGTGGGTAAATACAGTAGTATGACAAGGATATGCTAGGTTTCACACTGAAATACCCAGTATTCAGTTACGACCATATGAAATTTAGTGTTGGAAAAACTGTGTTTTTCTCTTATTATGTGGTTTATCTGCAATTTTGAGTTATCCGAAGCCATCGTACCCCTCCATTATCACTGATAATTGATAGTCGACTGTATAAAATTTCATTCGATAACACCATGATGCACAACATATTTCTATTTTAGCTCTATATTAAATATCTCTTCTAAATAACACCACATATGCACTCTTATTTCAACAAATACATCATAACATTATTATTTCCTATAAAACAGGCAATAAATCACTCCTAAATCTGACACATCCAAACCGGCAAATTATTGTAGTTAAACTAAACTCACCTGTTACATTTTCTAACATTTATTTTATGGGACATTTTATACAGTCATGCCACTCTCGAAAACTTCTAAGTTGTTACATATTATTGCTTCACTCATTTAATCTATTACCAACATAATCAACCAGATGTTCAATGTCCTGACGTCATTAACTTCATCACACTTATAAACAAATGTTTGGTATCGCGATCTTGTATATACCCGACAGTCTTTGTCAATAACAGTGTGTTAATAAATCAACTGTGAAGTTCCTAGAGTACACTTATCATCAAATGGTGCAGTACAGCTAAAGACAAATAGCACATCATATTACCTGCAATAGCTCAAACATGAAATTTATTAGCACTGCAGTATTAACAATGCATGTATACTGATAAAAAAAATGCAACGCAAGATTCTCTTGTACTTGCAAATAAATAAAAACTTGATTCCCATAACTAAAACTATAATCACACATAACACATTATAAATACATGTACCTACTTATTTTTTTCATTCTGTGAAAACTGCTAAATGGCGATAAGTACCGCTTTTGACAATCATAGCGACTATTAGCGTGTGGCCAGGTCAACACATTCAGATATCTTTAGTAAAATGTGTTCATCAAAAATACATTCAACACTTCAATTAAATTATAACAATGTGTAACTGATTTAAGTTTAGTACGTGCATATACTCTGACACAAGTTTCAATTTGTTAATGAAATAAAGGCAATTGTAATTATTATATTTGCTGAAAAACTATGCATCATAGAAAATCTGGATCCTGAGTACTTCTAGTAGTGCACATGACTGCCTCAGAGTATGACAACCTGAGACAGAAAACAGTCTGAAAATCTCCATAAAAAGCACTGTCAGGAGAATTCAATAAACATAACATTTAAAACATTTCGTGGATGTAGGTTACCAATATGGATACTGTAACTGCTTGATTTAATATGTAACTGTATCATTCAATATGTAAAGAAACAATAATTATATATTATACTCCAAATACCCCTGTATTTGTAGTTCGGTTTAACCGTAGAACAAAAACATCCTTAATATATGAAGAAGCCAAAGTGCGTGTTTCATATTTAGTAACAATTTATCTCATGGAAAATATTCAGTACTCCAAATGCAAGTACATTTGATACAACCTCATGAAGGGTCAACGAAATATATTGAATGATTGGATGCAATTTTTTTCCATCGGAAAGCTGTTAGTTCAGCTGAGGGAAAGAAACTTAATCAAAAAATTGGAAAATACATACTTTTGGAGAGGAAATTGTACAAAGGATATTAACCATGAAAATAATCTTTGAAATATGAATTATTTAATTTAAACACAATACTACAACATGATAAAAAGCCACAACTAGAGTTACTGTTCAACACATCTGATGGTACTGCATGATAATTCAATTTGTTCTTCTCCCTGGTGGTGAAATCTGAAGGCAAGAAATGATTACCACACACACATTTGTTGGAATGGATCTGTGTTTTTTCAATGTTAGTCAGGGTACAATATCAGGCGAGAATTTTGCAATGGTCCCAATCTATTCCAACTGTCTGTAAAAGATAAATGAAATTATCTTTGACATGCTTAATAAACTACATAGAGAGATATACAAGTAAAATTCTAGAATAAGGGCTTTATCGAGAAAAAATCTAGAAAAGTTGTATAATTCCACTCTACAAATTACACAGAACACATTACTAGGGGCATCATGATATGACAACTAGAAACCCCAAAAACAATAGTTGGGAGGGCTATGAATATCAGGGAAAATGTGGGGTAAAATAAGTGAAAAATATATACACAATTATAACATTTATTCACAAAAATACATTAAATTGCTAAAAGACCTAACCAAACAATACCTAAATTCACAATATTACCAATAATGCTACAAATACGATACGGAGGAGGGTTATGAAGATCATGGAAATTGCAGGGTAAACAAATAAAAAATATGAAAGTTTTTATGATGTTATTGCACCCCACAATTTCCCTCCAGTTCACAGCCTTCCCCACTATTATATTTGTAATTTGTATTGGTAATATTGCCAATTCAATTACTGTTCTGTTACATCTGTTTGCAATAAAACTTATTTTCATAATACAAAATTACAATTATATCACACATAGCACGACAACATGTAAAACTGCAAAACACACACACATTAATTTTCAGTGCAAATGGGCTGCACTTGGCATTCACCTTTGGGGAAACTCCAAGCTTCGCTGATACATGATGCTTCACATCACTACCTACAAAAAACAGCCGGCATGCCTTGTATTACTGTTTTGGGGATTTACTCCCTTGCTAGTGCTGGGACTCTGGCTCGGTGCTTAATATTTGACTATGCTTGTGCTACCTGTCTGATAAGTAATTACCGGTGGCAGTCGGGGTAACTACAGTGTTGGTATGATGCAATTGTGTCGTGCAGACAGCAGTGTACAGTCTGCACCACTACGTAAGGGCACCTGTGAGCTGCGCATGTTGTACTGGACTGTTGTGTGGGTCTAAAAAGATTGCATTGAGCATTGATCGCTGCTGTTATTTCATATGTAAAGTAAATGTGTTATTATGAGTGTTATGGTTACGTAACAGAACAAAATGTGATTTGACACATAATCGAGGCCTATGTACTGAATGAAGACTCCTCGAAAGAAATCATGGGAAGTGAAGTGGTCACAAAGTATAAAGATTATTTACAATGTTTTACAATTTTGTAAAGAAGAAAAGAAACGAGATCTCATTAACCCGTTAAACAAAGCAGTAGAAAGGGCGGTCAAATAAGTAGGCCTAGGTGTAAGTGAAAAGACAGTGTGAGATAGCAGACAATGACGGAACTGCCATTTCCATCCCAAGTAAACATTGTCCGTGGCAAAAGAAGACGGAACTTGACGAATTTGATAAAAGTGTCGTGCGGCGAACGTCATAAGAAGAATGTAAACATTGTGGTATCTGGTTATTAAATAATCCCACTTTGCCTTCATAGTAAAATTGCAAGGAGAACATTGTTTACATTCCATTCATTACAAAATTTACAGTCATGATTTGCTAGTATTGTTATTCCAAAACAGTTCCACGTAATAAACTTTTTTCTGTAAATGGCATTCCAAGTTTCAAAATTATAAGTTCTCAAGTGAATGAAAATGGAATACTTGTCATTTTTTCCATGGATGCATAAAATATATTTTTAAAAAATGTTTCATACAGTAATGTTAAAGGGTAGGGAGAGCAACAATTTTTTACAATGTTACTATTCCTCACTAAATCATTCATTCGTAATTCAAATACACCTTTCTCTTATATTATAGCCCTATTTCTTGATGTGTTTCAGTGTGTTACGTAAATGGGATTCATTCAAGCATCACGCAAGTGTGGTAATTTTTTCTCAAATGATTGTAGTTTCTGAAATGGAAGACAAAAAAATACAAATGTTTGTACCACTAAATGCAATTTTTATCATTAGCATAACTGTGAAAATGCTAATCTTGGAAAGGAGCATGCATATTAAAGTCACTAAATACTAACATCGAGAAAAATGGCGAAATAGTTTTTAGAACCTAGTACATTCAAATAACCCGCCACATTTGGAAAGCCCGCCAAGCAGTGGTATGATGACGACATTTTTAAAATAGCCACTAGAATGCACTAGTTACCAACAGCTCCAAAAACTTTTTTGCGAAAATAACATTGAGATACCAGTCTTTATCTTGTATCATATTTGGCCAGACCAGAGTGAGAGCACGATGCACGCACACGTATTGCGCAACCCCATTTAAACTTTTTGATCGCTACGTGCCTCATAGCAATGTATGACCCAAGAAACCTGTGTAATAGATCTTTAATAATATCTTTATATTTTAATCATACATAGTCTAATATTTTCACACACTTTCAATGGCATGTCATACCGTGTTTAGGCCTTCTTTTTTACGACAAGGGGTGGTCCAATATGCCTTTATTGGATATCAAATTAATTGGGAGATGTCCAGCTATTAAAATATACATACATATTTATAATTTAATTTATAAGGTGGTTTTTTATGCGCTAGAGATGAACATGAACTTCATGCAAAAATGGCAAGTTTGGGGGCATAGGGGTGGGTCGAAATCAGCCCAAAGTTTTCCAAATTATTTATTACCCCCCCCCCCCCCCCCCCCCCCATTTACTACCCTATTCTCGGGAACCGTGAGGGATCGCAATAGAGAGGTCCTACTGTATACAAACATTTTAGCTTAGTGTGCTATATTTACAAAACTATGTCACAGATTTAAATTTAACTTTGTGTATTGTATCTATAACAGTCATCTAATGTTCTGATAAATAACGTTTTTGTGCTTAATTTATGAAGATCATCACATGAACAATGGATGTTTTATGCCATATCTCTAGGAACAATCATCCGATTCATACCAAAGTTTCACTCAAGTATTGCTTCAGTACAGCATATAAATTAACATGTGTTATGTGCAGCAGGCATGTTTTAATGGGGTTTATATACCTAAATAATTTAGATTAGTATTTTATATCTATGAAACATTTCAACAAAATTCAACCAAATATTGTATACTAAAAGTATGACGCGTGACAGTCCCGGTTGTCTGACTGTTCCGGCCCTGGGTGACTTACTCGACGCTAGGCGAGTCACATTTCAAGGTGACTTATTCTGATCAGGGCACGGGGGCCCGCCCGATGTACAATACGGCCTAGTGGGTCGGCAACTCGGTACTAAGTCTGGCTCGACACTCGACTGGTTGGGTGATAGGCTCTGGTTCTGACATGCTGGTAGGTTAAATGCCACTGTAGCCGGTTGCAGTTCTGACGTGTTGGTAGGTTATATGCCAAATAGTGCCTCCCACCCTACAGGGTGGTATCCTTTTGTGACCTTGGTGGGTGGCTCGAACAAGTCCACGGGCGAGACGGAGGGTGCTGTTAAGGTGAGGCGTCTCAGTAACACAACTTGCTCATGTGGGGGTATATTTCCCTGCACCAGAATGCAACCCTCTCGGCACCACCAGTGAGCGGTGAGAGTTAAGCATCCTGGCTGGCAAGTCTATCCCACCGGGAGCATACCATATGTTATGGCTTTACCATTCCTCCCTCTTGGTGCAGAAACGGGTGGCCTTCCAATAATGGTTAGGTGAGGGTCTTGTGGTCACTGGTCTCCCCGTACTGCAAGAAGTTTCCCTTCTCTGCACCACAAGTGAGCGGTATCCTAGTGTCGTGGCTCTACCGTTCACTGCCAGGGCAGAGAATGGGTGGGCTTCCAAGGATGTGCTAGTGTGTTGTGTGTGTTCTGTAAAGCAAAACCCAGTCTCCTGCTCCGTCCTTCAGCTCCGATATGACACAGGGAAGGAGCTTGGAGTAAATGTCAAGAGAACTGGTAAGATCAGTGTTTACAATCCAAAGGAAATAAACACAAATGGTAGAGGTGCTTTCTCCTAATTCCCCACGGGCTATGCAGAAGGTAAACACCCTATCGTATTACATAGGAAGGCTCCCTGTGCAAAGCTAGGGGGATATGCAGTTAGCTGGTGCATGTTTAACCTCGGGGCGAGCTCTATGCTCAGGTTGTTCATAAGGGACTGAATGTATCTAAGTGTGTAGCTGTTGACGCCGCTGGTTCTTCCTTTGGTTACTGGATAGGATCTTTGGTCCCACAAGGTGAGTGATGGAGTAAGGGTAGGTTTGAGCCTTGTCACCAAGAACTGGAGCGATGAGAGCTCGGGAGAGGCAGTTGAGAACTGTATCAGAACTGATGATCCGGAGGCCGGAATGCGTCTCCTTATATAATCTCGACCATCCCTTTTTCCACTGGCATAGGGCGTCCGGAGAGGGGAAAACAGCAGTTGCAAGCACAGGGGCTAGATCCTCTGTGCGTGCAGCGTAGTGGAGTGCGGTGGATCTAGGCATTTTACATGTGGCGGCATCTTGCGGGACACTGCTGTACTCGCCCCGGACCTCTACCTCTTGCATGGTCTCAGCTGCTCATCGGGCGAAATAATAAATTACTGTTGGTATGTCTGTCTTGGCCTAGTAGGTAAAATAATCTTGCAGGTGGCGGTGTAACTCGTGGACCAGCTGTTAGAAATGCAGTTGTGCTGATTAGTAGCAGTTGTTTAGTAATAATAAATAAGACGTCATGCATCAAGTATTCATTAGACAGAACAATTATGCATACAGAGATCCTCTTTTGCTGGGTTTTTTTGCAGAATAGTGTCAGGTGAGTAAATTGAACATTTTGCCATATTTCTGGGACAATTTAACTATCCACCAAATTTTGCTCATCTACAGAAGGCCATGTAACGTTACATGATTTAAATGGGGTCAGGCAATGATTTAAAAAATTGCTGCCATATAAATATTTTGATATGTTTGACATATCGATTTGATGATTTTACAAATTCAATTCAATTTTTTATAGTACAGTATATGTTAGAAACATCATGTACAGGGCCTCGTTTCAGGCAATTTTTAAGATAGGCCTGTTTAAGAAAATAAGGTTGCTGTGCCATATCTTGGAGAGCAATCAACCAATTTCTACCTAATTTTTCACACAAGTAGCATTATGGTAGGACATGTAAACTGACGCGTTTTTAATGATTCAGACTCTTATCTTGAAAATGACAACAGTGTAAATATTTCAGGTAAGTGAACCCTATCATTCAAAACGTTAGACTGATTACATTGGAAGTTGATGCTCCATATCCCACCTCAGATGCCGTTGATTTCACATTATCTTAATTTTAAGAGTTTATCTAAATTTGAATCCCGGGTACGTGACTGTCACTCTTTCATCTCTAATGATATTGCTGTTAACGAGACGTCAATTCCTACCTGCCATCTAAGCACTTAAGTTGTTAAAGGGACGTAACTAAAATTTATCTGCACCCAAGTAGAGGAAAGTAGACTCATTAGTTAAGAGTAACTTCTGGTTTAATTTGACTGTGTTCTGAACTTGCATCTACTTAAAACTGACACATTTCCAGCACCATTACCTACAAACAAGATGTCATACCTTGAAGAAGTGGGATAAAGAATAAAGTGGTGAATATTTTGTGTGTGAACTGTCTTTTGTCCAAATGTATGACTCTGCAGTGCTTGGCATTCCATCAGCATATGAGTTTATATTAAAAAAAGTATTCAGTACCAGAAAAGTCATCAAGTTTATTATATTTTTCTTATACACTGTTTAACCTTACAAATCACATGTAATGTCATCTACATGGCAATTGAACAGAATTCTATGTGGCTAACCGTGAATTTTAAGAACAACTTTTGCTATGCAAAGCTGAAAGTGCAATTTGATAGAACTTATGGGTTTCTACAATTTTTTCATCACCTTGCCTTGTCAACTCGTGTAAAGTGTAGACTTTAAACAGTGTTTGGCAAAATTACAAACATGAATTTTGTGCTGTCCAATGCAATAAGTGTAGTATAGTAGAATCTCATTAATACAAACCTGTGCGGCCCTAAAAATTCAGCACTTTGTTACGACGAGGTTTGTGTTAAACATACCATACAGAAAAGGAAAAGGGAGAAAAAAAAATCACTGTCTAGGCCTAACATGTTTTTAGTAGGTGGCAAAGTAAATCTTTGGCACATAATCATATTATTATGGGAGGATTAAATCATAAAATTCACACACACTGTGTGATGCTTTCAAGAGACTGAACTGCGATGCAGTCTATGTGGTTTTGGTGTACACTAGGTCTGGCGGGTAGTGCAGTAATACAACGTAAGTATTGTGGTCCTGTCGGTATACAAAGACCAGACCCTGTGCTGTTTAGAGCCCAGCACCACTGATGCACAGACCTATAGTCCATTCCCCATTGGAAGCAACTTTCTCGGAGCCCTGCTAAATATCTACTTGCAGGCCCGTTTCGTATCCTTCCGCCAAATGTAAACAAACGTTGCCATACGACTGCCATGTAGCATCTGTCAAAATAAATGTTTACATTCCATTGTGTATGTACATATGTTTGTATACTTTCGCTACACCTAAAAATAAACATTGAAATGTGTCTTCCACTTTTATACCTGTCAAATGTTGTTGTTTACCGTTTACAGCTTTTCAAAGAATTCTGTCCTGTTCCAAAAACTATTCCGTATGAATATTAACAGTTTAGACCTCTAACATTATTTAGGTTAGCTTTATGACGTTTTCAAAATTCCTGAATTGAAGACAGTTCTTATTGTTATTTTACATAACAGATTTGTTTTCCCACGATGTAGCTCAATACATGTAATGCATGTTAGTATTTTGCTGCGACTTTGTTTAACACTGTTACAACTGCGAGGTAAAGGGCTGTACTAATTGTAATTATGCTTTTGTTATTGATATGTGTTGCGTCATTTCTCTAAAATGACAGACTCCGTTAGAATAAATATTAAAACTAAGGAACAACCAGTGAAAAAGGCATATTAAATTCAAGCACGCAACGCGTGTGTGTCATTTCTGTCATACAAACTTTAAAAGATAGTGGTGAACATGCACACAAATAAGCTTACGGTAACTTTTATTCCGCACATATTTCTATGTATTGCTACTTACTGTTTATTAGGTTTATTGAATTTTATCGGGCTGGGCTTAGAATTTTTCTTCTTAGATTGACAAATTATGTTACACAATAGTGTTTCAAACCCCTTAGGGCAAAGGTGGAATGTTGTGATAAATAAACCAATGTGGATGTAAATAAATAACTTTGTAATAAAAACAGTTCACATTTAAAACGTATAAATAGTGCTAATCAAATATTTGAAATCACACACAGGGCCAGCGTATCGACCACGATGCAGAGAGGCACGTCATTTCACAGACACGATGATTAACTAAACATTTGTCACAATATATTTATTACTGCCGTGGAAAAACAGATTTATCACAACATCGTAACTTGCCTAGGTAGGTTTAAAAAAAAATCTACAAACGTAATATATTATTTTGAAATATTTTTCAGAGTAAGAATAATATACGTTTTGTTTGACATAAAGCAACACGTCATGTCATAGTTCGCTGCATTTGCCAACTTCACTAGGTAACTGCCCCGCCATCGTATCTAAATATATTAAAATACGTATTGAAACATTGAAATCTCTTTTCAGCTGTAAATTACAAATTAAAAAAATCATTATTTTGCTGTAATAAGTATGAAATATCATACAATTGAAAACATGTATAATTTCATTGCTTACTAGCAAAGTGAAATTGGTAAAAAGTGATTAAGTAAGAGAAAGAGTGCGACAAGCCTCACCAGCAGACAGTTTTTCAATTGCTTTCTCGCTCAATAAAACAATACCGTACCATCACGGCCTACTCACAATATTTTCCGCTGTTATTTTAAACTGTAAAAATGAGATATGTTGCCATTGGGACTACTTAAATATTTTGATAGAAACTGTTTAACTTACAAATAGTGTACTAAAAAACTAGGTTAAAATAATATTTTAACTGTTTCTTACCGGTCGTTGCCAACACGTCGTTGCACTCGCTGTTAATTCATATTTAAAAAAGAAATAAATATTACAAGTTATAGAAAATATTAAGGTAAAGGTTCATTTATTCAATAATACAGTACTCTAAAGTTAACCATAGTGTTATATATTTGTGGAATACAGGTTATTGAAAAAACAGGTAACATGTTATGCCAAGTGTTTTTTCAAAGGTTGATTTTCATAAGTCGCTTCCAATCGGGAATAGACTATAGCTAAAGCGGTGGATTGTATAGGCCACCTTCCATCCACTGTTGGGTGTTGTAAAAACGAGAAACAAACACTTGCACATATTTCCCGGAGGACCAGGGATAAATCCCAAATACTGAGACAGACGCTGCACGGGACACTCACCAGTCGGCCATCTTTTTTGACTGATGAAAAAGACTGCTGTTGAAGTTTGTGTGCGCACGTGATTTGTGCACCTCTTCCACTGTGCCACTTCGCAAACTTTTTTACACAGAGTATCTGAACACTGAAGACTTAAACATTCTGCCCACCTGAAATAACTATTTTACATTAACAAAAAAATCATTTCTATAGTTGATTCATGATAACTTCAGCCTTTCCTGAAGCCCTGCTAAATGTATACTATTGGTTACCGATTATGTATCCTTCCGCTACGCATAAACATAAACACTGCTATGTGACTTCTACTTTTATAACTGTCAAATGCATTGGTTGCTGTTTACAGCTGTTCAAGGAATTCTCTCATATTTCCTACGAATGTTCACAATGTAGGCCTATAACATTATTTAGGTAGGCTTTATGTCTATGTTTTACATACAATATAGCACGTTACACATAATACACATTAATATTTTGCCACTGCGGTGTTACAACTGTGGCGGAAACAATAGTAGTATTTAACCTGTTATGTGTTTGGTTATTTTGTTAAAAGGCGGCCTTATTTGGAATAAAAATTAAAATGAAGGGACAACAAGTCCAACGAAACGACACAGTAAATTCAAGCACGCAACTTGTATCACATATTTATTTTACGTAGCATCTGCAAACGTAAAAGATAGTGGTGAACATGCAAACAAATACACCTACTGTAACGTTTATTCTGCTAATATTTACATGCATTGGTACTTACTGGTTTTTAAGTTTATTTTATTATTTAAATTTATCTGATTGAGCTTAATATTTTGTTGGGATTGTGGCAGACATTCATATGACAGAAACGTAAGCTCATTACACAACTGTGTTTCAAACGCCTAGTGCAAAGGTACAACGTTGTAATAAACAGACGTAAATTTAAATAATTAACTTCGGCATAACATCAGTTCATGGTTAAACGTATATATTTTGCACTTCTATTATTTGAAATCCACACACATCTGGCCTGCTTAATGATTACAACGCAGCCAACATGGAAGGAAATGGCAGCCACGCCCTTTCACACACAGCAATCAAAACACTCGTTACAGTATATTTAACCCTGCTGTGGAAACAAATATTTATCACAACATTGTAACTTGCCTATGAAGTTTAAAACACTTGAGTACGAACTTGGCGCTTCGTTCAGAAACATGTGTCATTGGCATGTTGTCACATCACTGCCAGTCGTAAGGCACTATAAAAAACTGGGTATAATCACCCGCCATATTGGGACAAGCGCGTGAAATTAGGTGGCTTGGCTAGGCTAGAGGTAAACTGATCAAATTCTAGATTCTCCTTTCCACAACACTTCTGCCAACTTTCTGGATTTGTAAGCATCATGCCTTCACATCTAAACAACATATAATAGGTATTTAAACAATACAATCTTGTTTCAGTTGTAAATTACAAATTCAAAAATCATTATTGTGCCTGTAACTAGTATGAAATATGCTGAAATTACAAATAACAAAATGTATAATTTTCCTGCTACACAGGTGGTACGAACTTCCTGAAAGAGAGAGAGAGAGAACTAGAAAGAGCAACAAGCTCTGCTTTGCTTATTGAACCTTTCTTCCAGACTGAAAAAACAAACACTGTCTCACTAGAGTCCACGCATTATAATTTGCGCTGATATTTTTAACTTCAGCAATGAAATGTGTTTCCTTCAGTGCTACTTCACAATTCAAATACATCAATATGCAATGTTTAATTTACAAATAGTATACATGAAAACTATTATAACAAATATTGTAACTGTCAACTATTTCCTACTAGCCGTTGCCAACATGTCGCTGCTTTCACAGTTTTAAATTTGTATTTAATTCAAAATGAATATTACAAGTTATAGAAGATACTAAGTAAAAGATTAATAAATTCAAGAATACAGTACTTTAACATTAATCACAGGTTTATATAATTGTGGGATACAAGTGATTGAACAAAACAGGTTGACATGTTACGCCTAGGGTGTTTTTTCAAAGTTTGATTCCAAAAGGCTGAAAAGCGTGAATGGACTGTACTAGAGATATTGTTAGTATCATTAAACCATCACCAATAGTAGTGGATACAACTTGGTAGTGCTGCATTTCAGTTCACCAATTTGAGGTTCTCACTTTAGCCACTCTCACTAAGCCGTCTTGATCAGGGTATACTTCCACTATTCTTGCCAAGCACCACCTTAAGGGTGGCAGGTTCTCATGTTGTATAAGAACCTTCGCTGTGTCTGAACGCCATAAAATAAGCTGATGGATTCTGTCGTCAGGGTGTGACAATTTGCGTATTACAATTTTTTGATGTCACAACAAAAGACAAATGGCTGGATTCTAAAATTGCAGATAAGATCCATAATGTCAGCTTCCAATTTGGGTCCTGAATACAAACAGTCATTACGAGAATTTCCATTTGGCGTTTTGGCACTGGCATCAAATATAACTAACTCTACGTTTAGTTGTGGAACTATAAGGCTTCATAACTCTGTGGTCAGGAATTATGTAATATTGAAAACTGGGCTCTGGGACAGAGTACATGAAGGGTTCCATATGCTTTAAGGCTTCATAATGTCATGAA
This sequence comes from Dryococelus australis, assembly GCA_029891345.1. Taxonomy (NCBI): domain Eukaryota; kingdom Metazoa; phylum Arthropoda; class Insecta; order Phasmatodea; family Phasmatidae; genus Dryococelus; species Dryococelus australis. Next base: position 177,146,796 of record CM056995.1, read on the forward strand.
ATCAGCATAGAGAGACGTAATATCAGGTTGAGTGAGTAGCAGCTTGCACTCCAATGACATGAAGCGTCTATGAGCAGTCACCTGAGAGTGGCCAAGTTCCATGTTGGGACGGAATGGGAGATGAACACCATACCTACATGAGGGAAGGTGATAGTGCGTTTCCTTATGTTGCTCACACACAATTTCGTCTGGAGGCAACTGTTCAACAGAGGGGAGAGGGGGGTTCCTCTAGTTCCCAGAATCTCTTGAGGACAGTTTTGAGTGTGTTGGTATACACAACAATATGATTGACTGTGCTGGTTGTTCAGTGGTCTGTGCAAGGACCTAGGGCATTTTCCCATCAGAATTTATCCAAGGCTGGTTTCGAAGGCAACAGACATCCCCAGTAGATGTATAATGCGGGTACTGGCGCAGCACGATTTTTCCAATAAGTTTAACCAAAAATACAACAAAAAAAAAGCATCAACTTTTTTTTTGCTATTTGTAACGAAAGTACAAAAAAAATTAAAAACTCAAATATGAAATAAAAAAATGAATATCAAACATTTAATGCCTAATATCACACAAATTTTGCAGTATTTTACAAAAGGGTCATGCAGAAATGTTGATGCTATAAAAACAAGCAATTTACACCAAAAGTACAAGAAAAATTAGCATTAACAATTTCTTGCTATTTATAATGAAAGTATAAGAAAAAATTAAAAACTTGAAATCTGAAATTCAATGAAAAAAACCATCAAAAACAAGCTAATTTGAGCTAAAAACATATGAAAAGATACAAATTAATAGAATTGATCAATTTTAAGACAATTCTAAATCATGCATAGATGTACCATTTTTCATTTTTTTAAAGCCTTTATATGTTATAAAATTTTGATTCTCATTTATTAACTTTAAAGCATTTTTTCAAACAGACTTGCATAGCGACCTGGTAAAGTAAATTTAAACTTTGAATCAAGAATATAACTAAATTTTTTTCCGGACTTAGAATTGTAAATTTGAAATCTGTAGCAACATACTTTTTATTTTTTTCTAGGTTGTGTAGTTTAGTCAACTGGAACGAGTTGTTCAACTTGGCATGCAGCAATTCCATTTTTATGTTTATTTAAAAAGAAAAAATGTTTAAATAAATTTAATTTTGATTTTACTATTTTAATTTTATTATTATTTTTACTATTAAAATAAACTATTTTTGATTATATTTTTTTTCCTTTTAAATAAACATAAAAATGGAATTACTGCATGCCAATGAAAGGAAAATAATACATCTAAGCAATGTAAAAAGTGTGGGGAAGTATTAAACATAGAAAATTTTTGATTTAATAACAATGCAAAAGATAAACTTTATAACATCTGTAAAAAATGTTGCATCGAAAAGGTACAAAGCATTATTAATTAAATAAAGAGAAGGTATTATGCGAATTTGGAAAATATGTTTATAATACATCTCTCAAAATGCATAAAAATTCTAAATTACACAGTACAGCACTAGATGATTTAATGGAACTAAACACTATAATTATCCAACAAAAACATGTAAAGTGTGTAATGAGAATAAATCTATAAAACTATTTTATCTTCATAAATATACTAAGGACAAAAATTAAATAAAATGTAAAGCTTGTTATAATGAATATATGAAGAAATATATAAAGGAATATAATCACAGTAAGAAGTTAAATAATAAATCAGTGTTGCTTTCGATATGAACAAAAACTAAAACTTTGTGTTATTTGATTAAAAAAGCAAGGTACGAAATAGTTCATAAAAATTAAAATATAATAAAATTTGTTTTCTTCTAAATACAACTATTAAAAATGGCAGCGAACAATCTTGCAGGTGAGTTGGGTGAGAAAACAGTACGGGAGCTAAGAATTATAGGTAGATATTAAAAAAAATATATTTATAATCTAAGGAAAGCTGATTTAATTACAGCTGTAATACCATACAGTATATACGATCAAAGAGAGAGAAAATTTGGAATTTACGATTTTTTTTGTGCCAATATCAAACAACTATATTCAAAAGATAGAAATGAGTTAAAAGAAACATTCCCATTCTCTAATAATGTATTTGCAAAACAGGAGAAAAAGAAATTAAAAGAAATATTACCATTTTCTAATAATCCATTTGTAAAACAAGAGAAAAAGGAATTAAGAGAAACATTCCCATTCTCTAATAATCTATTTGAAAAGCCTAGGAACAACAGTGAGCTGGGAAAAGAAAGGTTGACAAAGAATATTTTTACAAATTTACCTTTGGCTAACGCAAATATCAATGAATTATATCCCAATGATAAAAATGAATTAACATAAATATTTCCATTCTACAATAATTTATTTATAAACAAAGAAGTAGAAGAACCAACAAAAATTATGGAGGTAGGTTATCAACATATATCATTGAAAATAACTTTACTTTAGTAGAGTGTATTCATTTTTTAAGATCAGTAAAAAATAAGGTATTTGAGCTAATACACAATAATATTAAAACATTCAGAGGGTTGACAACTAGCATTAAATTATATACCAATTGTAGCAAGCAGGAAAATAATGAAGTAGAATTATTTACATTTCAGTCATTTTACAGAGATTTATAAAATCATAACAGAGGAATTAATTACACAATTATCTGACTTTCAAAATAGAGGTTCTGGATGAGCTTTAGATAGAGTAATTGGAATACAATGAGCAATAAATAAGTATAATCCATTAAATGGACCATCATATATTGATCTACCAGAAGCAATCAAAAATAAAAAAAGTATGCTTTAACGTGAAGAATGACTACCAAAAATGTTTTCTTCGGGCAATAAAATCTGCATTGTTTCCAGTACAAAAAGAGCCACAAAGAGTATCTAAATATAAAAACGTGGGTCTTAATGTTGATGAAGTAATAGATAAATATGAATATCCTATTAAAATTGATGATATACCAAATATAAAAAATCAAATTGATCATCTATAAATCTATACTTTATTGCAGAAAAAAATTTATGGTATATCCACCAAAACTCACAAAAAAAAAAAGCAAAAAATATGTAAATTTATTTTATTTCAAAAATGATACAAACTTGCATTATTGTTGGATAAAAGATTTATCGAAACTGCTTTCTGCACAAAAAAATATTCAACATAAAACTTATATATGTGATATGTGTCTTCAATTTTGTTATTCTCGAGAGAATTGAAATAAACATACAGAAGACTGCTCTAAAAATGAAACAGTAAAAATCACTTTACCTCCGAAATGAGAACAAATAAAATTTAAAAATTACAAACATACAATGAAGGTTCCTTTCCTAATATATGCTGAGTTTTAATCAATTTGAAAGAAAATATCAATAGTTAAGCTAAATACAAGAGATGTAAATTTAACCTTATAAAAAATATCCAATTTTAACAGAGGGGATGATATCGATAATGGTCTTAAAGAAAGATATAATCTTACTAAAGAACAAATAAATAACATTGATTTAAAGCTAAAAGATGAATCATATACTATGAAATATCAATTACACGAAGCCTCTGGTTTTTGCTATTATATTATATCTAATTATGGTGGTTATAAACCACCAGTAGTATATTGAGGCCCAAATGCACATAAAGTTTTTATACAATCAATAAAAAGGGAAGTAGAAGAAATTTGGGGAATATATTCGCAAATTGAACCAATGCATTCACTAACCAAAGAAGAAAAAATTTTATATAGAAACTCAGATGAATATCTGAGTTATGAATATACAGAGGACAATAAAAAACTACACCATCATGATCATATAAGTGGAAAATTCATTAACCCTGTATGCAATGATTGTAATCTACAATTAAAATTACCCAATTATGTTCCAATTAATTTTCATAATTTAGCAGGCTATGTTGCACATTTATTTGTTAAAGAGCAAGGATATGATGAAAAAAATATAGAATTAATTGCAAATAATGAAAAAATGTTTATTACTTTTGGGGAAAAAACAGAAAATTTAAAAATGAAATTTATAGACACATTTAAATTTATGGCCAGTAGTTTAACTAAATTATCATCAAATTTAAATTGATATCAACTGAAACACACTCAAAAACATTTTCCAAAAGATCAAGTAGATTTAGTCATTAGAAAAGGTGTTTATGCATATGATTATATGGATAGTTGGAAGAAATTCGAAAAAAACTGAGCTTCCACCAAAAACTGAATTTTATAACAAATTAAATTATAGTGATAGAAGTGTGGATGAATATGAACATGCAAAACTTGTATGGAACCAATTTAATCTTAAAAATCTTCATGAATACCATAATTTATATTTTAAAAGCGATGTATTACTATTAGCAGATATACTTGGAAATATCAGAAATATATGTATAAAAGCATATGATTTAGATCCTGCATGGCATTTTACTGCACCAAGATTATTTTGGGATGCAGTGTTACAAATGACGTATAAACCGCTAGAATTGTTACATAACGATGATATGATTATAATGATTGAAAAAGGAATTAGAGCCAAAATATTGCAATGTTGTAAACGATAAGTTAAAGCCAATAATAAATATTTAGAAGATTTTAATCCAAATCAAGAGTCCAACTATTTAGCATATCTCGATGCTAATAATTTATATGGTTGGGCAGTGTAGAAATATTTACAATATGGTGGTTTCGAGTGGGTTTATTTTACATTATCTGATTTTGAATACTGCAGTGAAAAAGTATTATATTTGGAGGATGATTCTGAGTATGGTTCTATATTAGAAGTTGATTTAGAATACCTGCAAGAACGGCATAATTACTAACAACTTTACATAAGAAAGAAAAGTATGTAATACACTATCGTAATTTAAAACAGTGTCTAAATAATGGTTTAAAATTTACCAAAATACACACAAAATTGACGTTTGATCAGTCCAATTGGTTGAAGTAATATATAGATTTGAATAAAGAAATGAGAACTAATGCTAAAAATGACTTTGAAAATGATTTGTGTAAACTGACGAACAAGTCTGTGTTTGGTAAAAAATGGAAAATATAATAAACAGAGTTGATATAAAACTAGCATCAGATGCAGAAAAATGTGAAAAATTAGTAGTACATACGAATAAAACAAATGTAAAATTTAATAAACCAATTTGTCTTGGCATGTCAATTTTAGACATATCGAAAGAGTTAATGAATGATTTCCATTATAACATAATAAAACCAAAATATGGTGATAACATTGAATTATGTTATCAAGATACAGATTCGTACATTTATAACATAAAAACGGAAAAATTTTAGGAAGATATGAAGTTGATAGAATAATTTGATACAAGTGATTATCCAAATGACAATGCCTCAAATAAATAAAAAAGTTTTAGGAAAGATGAATGTAATGGTAAAATAACTAAAGAATTTGTAGGGTTTACAATAAAAAATGAACTTATGAAAACTTACGAAAATCAACCTTTTAAAAAACACTAGGCATAACATGTCAACCTTTTTTTTTCAATAACCTGTATTTCACAAATATATAACACTGTGGTTAACTGTATTATTTAAGAAATGAAACTTTACCTTAATATCTTGTATAACTTGTAATAATAATTTATTTTTAAACATGAATTAACAGCGAGAGCAGTGACGTGTTGGCAACAGCCAGTAAGAAATAGTTCACAGTTAAAATATTATTTTAACCTAATTTTTTATTATACTATTTGTCAATTAAACGGTGCATGTTGAAAAATTCAGGTAGCCCCGATGGCAACATATCTCGTTTTTACAGTTCAGAATAACAGCGAAAATATTGTGAGTAGGCCATAATGATACGGTGTTGTTTTATTGAGCGAGAGCAACTTTGAAAAAACTGTCTGCTGAGCGAGGCTTGTCGCTCTCTCTATGTCTTCGTCTCTTGCAAACTCAGGAAGTTTCACTTCGCTAGAATGCAACGTATTGTACATGTTTTCAATTGTAGCATATTTCATACTTATTAAAGCAAAATAATAATTTTTAAATTTGTAATTTACAACTGAAAAAAGATTTTAATGTTTGAATACTTATTTTAATATATTTAGATATGATGGCGGGGCAGAAACAAAGTGAAGTTGGCAGACGTGGCGAGTCATGACATGGCGTTGTGCTGTTTTCCCGAACAAAGAGTAAATTATACTTATTCCGAAAAATACTTCAAATTACCACGTCACGTTTGTAAAAGTGTTTGTTAAACCTACCTTAGCAAGTTACGAGGTTGTGATAAATATGTTTTTCTGTGGTAATAATAAATATACTGTTACAGTGTGTTCGTTAACCGCTACGTATGAAATAACGCGACGTGGCTGCGTGGTGATCGTTACGCTGGATCTGTGTGTACACGTGATTTCAAATATTTTATGTTAACTATTTGTGTGTCTTAAATGTGAACTGTTTATATCACGAAGTTATATAATTTCATTCACGTCTGTTTATCACAACATTGTACCTTTGCCCTGGGTGTTTGAAACACAGTCGTGTAACATGATTTACCACCAATCCCAACAAAATAACCAAGCCCAGCCCCAATAAATTTCAATAAACGTAATACACAGTAAGTAGCAATACGTATAAATATGAGCAGAATAAAAGTTACGGTGGGCTTATTTGTATGCATGTTCACCGCTATATTTTTGTCGAACTAACTAAAAAGTTAGTTCGACAAAAATGAGCGACACGAGTTGCGTTCTTGATTTTAATGTCGCTTTTTCGTTGGACTGGCTATCCCTTCATTATTCAAACTGAGGCTGTCCTTTTGAAGAAATAACGCAACACACATCTATTACAAAAAGTTAAATACTACAGTTCATTACCCCACAGTTGTAACAGTGTTAAGAACAAGCACTGCATAATATTAATGTATATTATGTGTAATGTGCTATGTCGTGGAAAACAAATATGCTAATGTAACGTAACCGTAAGACCAATAGCTAATTCAGGCATTTTTAAAACGTCATAAAGCTGACCTAAATAATGTTATAGGCCTAAACTGTGAATATTAATACGAAATGGTTTTTGAAATAGACCTAACACAGAATTATTTGAAAAGCTGTAAATATTAAAGAACACATTTGACAGGTATAAAAGTAGAAGTCACATTTCAATGTTTCTTTTTAGGTGTAGCGACAGTATACAAGCACATCTACGCACACAATGGCATGTAAACATTGATTTTGACAGATACTACATGGCAGTCGCATGGCAATGTTTGTTTACTTTTGGCGGAAGGATACGAAACGGGCCGCCAAGAAGATATTTAGCAGAACTCCGATAAAGTTGCTTCAAATGGGGAATAAACTATAGAGTTGCTGATAAAAAAAATCGAAAGTTTTAGAGAAATGTGTTGTTCACAAGTAAATAACATTTGAGGATTATAAGAATTGCTTGTTAAAAGAGAAAAGAGAATATAAAACAATGAAATGAGTGAAAAGCATGAAAATTGGATATGCAGGCTCATGAATAATAGAATCTCTTAACCCGTACACTGTTTTTGGTGGAAAACTGGGTATTATATCGGTTTCAAAATGGTTTGGTTCATCATTTTTGATAAACATACCATGTGCCAAATTACAATGAACATTTTTTGTTTTAAATGGTCAGAATTTGGTAATTTAGTTCCTACAGCAATTTTGTCTTTTTCAATAAGCATATTTCTTTCAATACCAAGAATGTCTGATAATCTATTTTCAAATTTATTATTGTACTTAGATTTAACAGATATTCTATTTTTTACATTCTCTGCTGTTAATTCAATGTTGTTTGTTGAAAATGGATAATTGAATTTATCCTTGATTTTAATGATTCAATATTGTTTTGACCTCTAGGAATAGTTAGAACTTCATTTTTATCAACAGGACTAATGTGTTTAATTTTCGTTATAGTATTGTTGTTTATATATGGTGTTAAAATTTTGGTATGAAAACTAACTAAAACAATTGATTTTTCACTATGAATGAAATCAAAATGAAGTTTCTACTTTAGTATAGAACTATTGTTTGTTAAATTAAATACTTTATTATCCATTTATTACAAGAATTATCTTATTAAATGAAGAGAGTTAAATGGTGTGTCTTTTTTAATTCATGAAGATAATTCCGAAATTAAAAAGAATGGTGAATTATTGCCTGATAACATGTGGTCAATAATAGCAGGTCCATCAATTGTGTAAAAACTAATTTGATTATTCATTATATTTATTTTGTAGGATGGATAAATTTTAGTCGATTGTATATTTGTTCAAAAAGTTTTAATCGACCAAAATATATTGGATTACAAAAGGATTTTACTATGTTATCTAAAAAGCTTAAAGTTAAAGAAAAATTGGCATACTTTTTCAATACTAATGATGAAATGACTAATTTAGATTAATGTGAAAATGATTCTCTAGTTATATTTTATGATGTTATTATAGACAATTAAGATATAATTTGCGATTATTTCACTAGAGGAAGACATAAAAATTTTAATGTATTTTATTTAACCCAAACATGTTCAATATACCTAAACAATTAGTAAGAGATAATACAAATTTGTTGTGTATATTTAGACAATATGGTACTAATTTAAAGCATGTGTATAATAATTATGTTGGTGGAGATATGGCTTATGAAAAATTTTAAGAGATTTGTGCAAAATGTTGTGATGAAGATTATAGTTTTATTACAATGGATTTGAGTAGATAAATAAAAGAAGGAAAGTATAGAAATTAAATTAAATTCTTTATAACTCACATCTAGATATCTGTTGAACATTGTTGTGTTTACATTCATTATGTTTTGCGTTCTTTCCTTATAGGGTCCCTGGCATGGTGTAACAGCACCTAAACCCGGAGGTCACTGGCGAAGTGGAACAGCCCATAAAACTTTTATAATTTTAATTATAAACAAATTAATTCATATTTAATTTTCATTTCGTTTATAAAATTGTGTTCTTTTAAATAACACACAGTAACACTCATCTACTGTACACTTGCCATAATGGGGTTGATTCCAGACATAAATAATAACAAAGCTATTTACTCTGGTAAACAAGTTTTCGTGATTATTGATGAGAATAATAATCCTTGGTTTAGAGGAACTGATGTAACTAGACATTCGGAATACAGAAACCCATGAAATGCAGTATATTATATTGTTGATAATGATGATAAAAATACATTGATTGATCGTAAAGGCATCCCTGCTGAAGGGACACCTTTAAACATACAACCAAAAGCTATATTTTTCAATGATTCGTCTCTGTATTGGTTAATATGTAGATCAAGCATGCCTCTAGCTGAAAATTTACTAAATGATTAACTAAAGAAGTTTTACCATAAATTTGTAAATGTTGAGTATAAATTACATAAAGTAATCAAATTTAAAAATATAGAATTAAAACATGTCATATAAATAAAATGAACGAAATTTAAGTTAATCGTGTAAAAAATATTAATAAAATTCAAAATAAACATGTGGAAAAATTAACAGAAACACTGATAGGGCTTTCGATGTAATAGATTGCAGAAACAATGAAATCAGAAATGGCCCCACATGTTGTACCACAAAAACAAAATCCAAATTTAAATCCAACTTTTGTTCTTTTAAGATTATATGATGATAATTGTGATAATGACTCAAAAGAGGACATGTTCGAAGACAATTGTATCGAATTGAAGATAGACATTCAAATTGTAAAGAATTATTGAGATTTGATTATGTTCCTAATTCTATCAATTTATATCGAAGAATGAAAGAAACCTTGAACTGTCACATTGAGTGTTTTCACAACTTTACTATTGTTGGAAATTATTATACACAAAAACGATTGATTAATGATATTTATAATCTTCATCAAATTGAGTAATGAGTTAATTATTATATTTAAATTTAAAAAACAGCTGTTTTACTAACTCAAGAGTTATAATTATCAAAACCTAACCATTTGACATATATTTTATCGGCTATTGTTTTTAAGACTTTCAACCAAATATTCATGTGGATAGTCGGTTTTCATTATTTAATTTTCATTAAAAGTACCCCTTATATCTTCTCCTGTAATGTCTTTCAGCTTGTAAGTTGGTATATCATAATTTAACACTTTAACAGTAGTAAATAATTTTGTTGACCAGTTAGGAGTACATCCTTTTTCAAATATTTGTTCAAGTTGGCTGACATGGACATAGGCCAACATTGTATTTCAGTGTAGTAAACATAGTAGTTCCATTAAACTTTTTTCATTTTTCTTATTAACTTCAATGGGTTTCATACCAATAGTTCTATGCTTTGTGTTGTTGTATTCTTTCACTAAATCGTCTAATATATTTACCCATTTATAGTTGCCATTTAAAGCAAATTATTTCCACATTTTATTTTTCAATGCATGATTATATATCTCGACAACACTGGGTTTTAGGTCACTGAATCTAGAATAATGATTGATGTTATATTTTTGCATAAGCTCTTTAAATGCATTATTGTAGAATCCGGACCCACTGTCAGTTTATAAATTATGTGGTTTTCTTTGCTTCAATATGTGTTCTAAAGCATTACTACATTTTAACTGTTTTATCTTTAATAGCTACAGCAAATGCAAACTTTGAGAAAATGTTGATAGTTGTCATAATATACTTGTATCCTTCATTTTCATGCGATATGCCTTACGAATTACCAGTATCCATTTCAACAAGATCAATTTGCCACAAATCATTGATTCCATATATTACTTTCCTTCTGGGGAAATTTCTTCTCGCTAGTTTATATAATTCATCGATTATGCCTTCTCTTACATTAAGTAATTTTTTTTTTAAATATTGATTTTTGAATTACATATTTTTATGTTCTTATTTTTAGTAACTTTCTTACACTTCAAGCACCAGGCGTTTTCCATTTAATAGTAAAAAAATATTATTGATCTTTGCATTTTACGAATATTCCTATTATTTTAACCTGAGCGTCAAAATGAAAAGATATTATATATTTTTTATTTTAAAAGATAAATTATTACCTCTTTTAGCATCAAAAGGCTTACTGTACTCTATTTTCATAGTTCCCTTAATAACACACATCATCAGTAGTTATTTTATGAACAGTACAATCCATCACAAAAATTAAGAAAATTTGATGACTTTCAAAGTGAAAAATATTGTTAGTTTTATCCCACTTTGCAGTTAAATAAAATTTTTGATACTTCTCTTCCTTATATTTTTCCATTTTTAAGTTAACAAGTGTTTCACAGTTATTCAAAACTGATTGGTTTAAATTTTGTAATTTAACATCTAAATCTTTATCAGTAACCCCTACTTTTTACAACTTTCAGGTTAACCTGTGTATCAATAATTTGTAACTGATTGGTTTAAATTTTGCAATTTATCAGCTATTTCTTTATCAAAAAATATTTTACTGACCGAATCTTTTCCATTTATAGGATCAGCCATATTAATAACTCTACGACCAAAAAAATAATATAAGATTTTGTAAAATCAAACCAATTGGCTAGCTTACTTTGTAAAGTAGAAACACTGGAATTACATTGTGAATCTACATATTTTTTTTAATCAGAAACAATGGTACTGTTTATTTTTAATCTAAGTCTGTTTGTAATGCATATACTGCAATTTTTTTGATCAAAAAATCTTTTATTGACTGCATCTTTTCCATCTGTAGGATCGGCCATACGATTTTGAATGGAAACATAATCTTTTGTATAAACAAAAACTTTACTTATTTGATCTTTTAAAGCAGAAACAATAATATTGTATTTTGAATCTACATATGTTTTTAGTGCAGTGTTTGTTGATAAATAATTATAAGCAATACTTTCATATTTTGATTCTACATATGATTTTACAGCGAAAGCACTTTTGAAGTAATTAATTAAATTACTAGGAATATTACCTCCAAATGAATCAAAATAATAAACATTGTTGTTTTCTTTAAAATAGCAAACCCAATGAGTTCTAGGATTACATTATATGTCAAAATTAACCACTTCATATTCATTTTTGTGCATGCTTTTAGGTACTTCATCAATCATATAAACATTTCTGAAATTTTTTATATTTGATATTTTTACATATATTTCAATATCGTTATTAAATAGTGATTCAATTTTTATTGGCCTTCCTTTTTTTGGAGCTAAGCCTTTTCCCAATTTATTTTCCATTCCTAAATTATGTCTATGTTGTTCTTCTAATTCTTTTTTTATTTTTGTTTGTTCAACAGAATTGTAAATTGCAGCTAAACCATCAAGTGCACCTAAAACAGCAAGTATGAGGGGAATAATTCCTCCACAATGTAAACCTCTTCCAGATTTTTCTTTGGCCATCTTTTTGACTGTTGGTAGTGATACAGTTAATTAGAAACATTTACCTTCTTTAATTAATTTTAATTTTTTCTCTCAATTTGATCTTTTGTTATAAATTTATCTATACCCAAATCTTTTAATTCCTCAAAGGGAATATCGAAAGTTATATTTGTTATCTTCATTTATGAGAGAGAGAGAGAGAGAGAGAGAGAGAGAGAGAGAGAGAGAGAGAGAGTGTGTGTTTGTGTGTGTGTGTCTATATATATAGACTCTCTTTCTTTTTTTTTTTTTTCCACTCCTCTCTCCCCCTCTCCCTCCCTCTCTCCTCTCCCTCTCTCTCCTCCCTCTCTCTCCCCTCTCTCCTCCTCTCTCTCTCCCTCCTCTCTCTCTCCCTCTCTCTCCCTCCCTCTCTCCTCTCCTCCCTCTCTCTCTCTCTCCCTCTCTCTCTCTCCCTCCCTTCTCTCTTCCCTCTCTCTCTCCCTCTCTCCCCCCTCTCTCCCCCCTCTCTCTCTCTCTCTCATATAAATGAAGATAACAAATATAACTTTCGATATTCCCTTTGAGGAATTAAAAGATTTGGGTATAATAGATAAATTTATAACAAAAGATCAAATTGAGAGAAAAAATTAAAATTAATTAAAGAAGGTATGTATATATATATATATATATATGCTAAAGAAATGTTAGATAGAAATACTCCCAATTAGAGAAAAAATTCACCATTTTATTATGGTTGTATTGTTGGACTGCAGCGTTGGTTGTTTTAACAATTTCTGCATAATTGTCATAATCCTCATCAAATTTATCCTCAACAACTTCTTGTGAATTTCTGTTAACAAATTACAAAGTCCTGGTGTTAAAAAATATTCTTTATTCTTAACAAATAATGTATCATTATTTATCGTTACTTGTGTATCACCAATGTTTAGAATTTTCCACGTAAAGCAAATTTTTCATTAATAAAATTTTTTTCTTTTTGCAATTTCTATTCCGAGATTTATAGTAGAAACGCCTGCTATAGGTGGCAAATCTTTTAATGGAATAATACCCATTTGCTCTTCCAAATTAGGATATTCTTGTTCTGTAAATAATTCTCTTTCAAAATATGTTTCTTCTGGTGTTGGTGGATAGTCTAAGTTTTTTTGCTGCTTTAGGAACTAGTGTTGTTATTAAATTTTTATTTTCTTCACTTCCTTTTTCTACTTTTTTTACCAATATTTCATAATGCGTCGATAAATGGTTGCTCTTTCTTATTTTTTTCATATTATTTTTCATGGTTCTTTTTATATTTTTTATATCGTTCAATGAGTAATTTTACTTGAGGAACTGCCTTTGATTCTGCCATTTATATATAATTTGTTTACTTATAAATGAGTTATAAAAATATTGAGAGTTTTGAGAGGCAGACTTTTCCTCCAACTGATCAAACTAGGGGGAATTTAAATGTTTGTAATAATAGAATCAAATTTGATATTCCTATAGGAGATGGCTTTTCTTTTCCAAATAATGCTTATGTTTATTAGCAATTTAGTTTACTAAAGAGAGGTAAGGTTGGAGCTGAGGCAAACTATGATGAATCAAAACATTTTTTTTTTAGTTTTCTACAGTAGAAATTTGAAAACATGGAAATATTATCGAAGTTGTTGATAATTCAGGTATAACATCAAAAATAATTAATGCTTTATTAAGATCACCTATTGAACATAATTATTTATAATTTACGGGTGTTGATATTCTATATTGAGTTAAATCTATTTTTAGTAATATAACAAAAAAGATTAAAACTGTTTCTAGTAATAAAACAAATGAAATAATCTATCCTCTTAGATATCTCTTTGGTTTCATTAGTGATAACAATGAAGTTTATTGGAAAGGTGGCTATAAAATTACTTTTTTTTGTAATTCATCTCATAACAACGGTTTATTTCTTTATGAAACTTAAGATAAATATAATAAAGTTACGAAACATTGTCCTGATCGTGGTAAAATTGTTATTGAAAAATTAGAAGTTATGTAGCCTATTCGTGAATATGAATCGAAGACGGCCATTGCAATTAAAGAAATAATATATAAAGAACCTAAAATACGTATTAGAAAATTGACAATTGTTAGAAAAAGAGTTCCTAAAGGAACAACTGTTTTTAACTTTGATACGAAAGATCAGTTTAATAATTTACAGTTTGATATGCCTAATTTTGTAATTGTAGATTTTCAATTTAATAGAAAAAATTGTGCTGAACAGTATAGACATGCTGCTATGTTTGATCATTGTAGTGTAAGAAATATTTATGTTAAAAACGGTAGAAATGAAATTTTTCCTAAAGAAAACTGGAATCTAGTCATTGAAAATGGTGCTTATCTTAAACAATTTCTTGCTTATAATGATTTTAGAGGTTCAGAAACCAATTTAGATACCGGCTATAGAAATAATGAACTTTATTGTAAACTAACTGTAAACTGTGATGGTTATGTTAGTTACTACTCATTTCATTTGTTGGAAGGGGGGGAGGGGATTATATGTTATTGATTGTTCGTACAGAAAAACAACGATTTATAATTTTGTTTTAATTAGTAAACAAAATCTTACTTATGATAATTTGAAAGAATGACTTACTGAATATTTATAAAATTCTAATATTATTTAATGGAGGAATCAACAAATTGTTCTCATATTTTAATGAGTGGTTACATTTAAAACTTTTACGAGTTTTTAGATATATAGATGAGTTATTTGATCAAATAAAAAATCATAATTCTAATTAAAATTTTCTCATAGTGTCACTTTTATAAAACACACATACATTATTTATATTATAAATAGATCAAATTATAGAACTTTTAGAACGTTGGGATATTGCATATGAAATTTTAAAAACAGCAACTTCTATTGATAAAGAATTGAACATTGTTCATTCCAAAATTGTTTTAAAAATTGTCTCAGATCAGATTTCTAATTTTAAAGACAATGTTTATTATTTGGATTGCTGTGATGTCTGGGATTATGGTATCAGTAATGGCTATGCTTAAGATTTTTCTTTATTTTTAGACTTTAAAAAGTCTTATTGGTGTTTTACTTTTGTTGAATAAATTGAATTCTATTAATTTGTATCTTTTTATTCGATTTTTAGCTTAAATTTGCATGATTTTGATAGTTTTTTCAAAAATTACAGATTTTGAGTTTTTTATTTTTTCTTGCGTTTATTACAAATAGCATAAATTGTTAGTGCTATTTTTTCTTGTACTTTTGTTACAAATAGCAAGTAAAAGTTGATGCTATTTTTTCTTGTATTTTTGGCTAAAATTATTGGAAAAATCGTGCTGCACCAGGATTGGCATTATACAGCTACTATCCCCTCTTCCCAGGCTCACTTTGCCTTCTACCAGAACTTGAGATAACACCTCTGCACCCAAAATGACTTCTACACCACCAGCCGTATCTAATGAAAGGTCAGTTAAAGGAAGAGACCCTAATTTCTCCCTGATATTAGCATCCACTTCTGTAGGCGTAACTGATTGATTATCCTTGACACAATGACTGGCTGAACTTGAATGCTCCCTCTGTAGTGGCCATGATTTTAGTAGTCACCATTCCCATAATATTAACGTGACTTTAAGACAGACTGGACACCTGGTCTGTACTGCGGACCCTGGGCAAGCACAGCTTTTGTGCCAATGCTTCTGACATACAGCTTCCGTGGGCAGCACTATCCAAAATTGCATCTCAGATGTGAAACCTTCCTTGACAATAGCAATTTTCGCCATGACTGTAGATAGATGAATTACAGTGCGAGCAGAGGTTCTGGATGATATTCCCACAAACTGTGAACTTCCATCAGTGTCAACCAAGTTCGAGCTCAATTGCTGATTAGCATGTGCATCTCAAGTTTGTGGGTGTTGCGCATCAGTTACCTGTCGGTCAGAATGTAATGATGAATTATGCTTTCAGCCACAATGTAAACAGGTATGTTTCAAAGAACGTTTTGCCACCATGTGGGAGGTACCAACTTTTGCCACCATGTGGGAGGTACCTAAACAGTTATAACACAACTTCTTGCATTTCTACAGGAGATTTCTCCATGAACTCTTCACAGCTGTAGATAGCGTGAGAGGTTCTCTGACACTAAATATTTCCTAAGACTGAGCCCAGAACTCGAGAGTAGAACAGTTTTATTTCGGGATGAACTTGCTGGACTATGTTTTGACAAAACGTGACCCGGTTTGGTTCCTATTTCATGTGCATTATCCAAGTTAGCAGCTTCAGTTTCTAAGAACTCCACAAGCTCAACAACGTGTGGGAATGTGTCAGGGGATGAAGAGTAGTGGTGTTCAAACTTTGTTTGCATGGGCAAATCCAGCTTTTTCAAAACAGTCAGCAGTATGGGATTATTTTGGGTGACAGCATAGTCTAAGTTTTCTAAGGCACTGCAATTTTCCATAAGGGTATTGACAAAGTGGCACAATGACTTACATTTTTTAGCAGTAACAGAAGGCAATTACAAAATTCTGTTGATATGGAGTGTAGTTAGTTTCTGTGAATTATGATAACAGGATGACAAACTTTCCCATGCAACAGAATAGTTTTTGCCAGTTAAGGGTAGGTTTTTCACGAGCTGAGATGATTCGCCTTTTAAATAGCCGACTAAATATTGGAATTTTTCAACATCGGAAAGTGGGTGATTCTCATTAATTGTGGCCTGAAACAGTTGGTGAAATGTAGGCCATTGCTCCCACTTCCCTGAAAATGTTGATAGGTTCAGTTTGGGAAGTCGGACATTCATATAAGACATGAGTGGTTGTTTCACCCTTGTTTGCCAACAGAGATGATATGGTAGAGTGAGTATCCAAAATCAATTGCCGACAAATATGAATGGCATTCCATCAAGGCAGCCTCATCATAACTCTTAGGAATGGTTTCCAAGGTCAGAAAATTGTCACAACATGAATTGTAACTTGCCTCAATGCTTTGGATATCCTGTACATATAACTTAGCTTCCTGTGGACTGAAGGATGTTGCACCTTCAGCTGTCATGCGTGAATGGCAGGCACATCTGAATCTGCTTAACTTTATTTTCTTGAAGCATAATGCAATTTCTGCATTGTGCTGCACCAAAGTACTCAAGATGGCAAGTTTGCAGCTCGCATTTCATGGTACCACTCAAAGTTTTTCTTCCATGGCGACATGTTTGGGACCACAGAGTCTTTGTCAATACTTATTTGCGCCAGCAACATCATGAAACTGCAATAATTTTAATTTGTAATTATCATAGACAGCGACGACAAATGAAGATTGAACTGCTTTGCTATTTCAGTTTTGTTTTATCTCCCAACTGAATCATTCCAACATGCTGCGTTGAGCAAATGCGCACTCTATGGGCGACTTTGCCCCATCTACGAGCAACCCTAGCTCAAGGGGAAGTCATAACAGTGTGAAATAAATAAACATATCGAGCAAGCAGATTCCACAAGCCTGAATAGCTGAATACGTAATTGTAATTAATCCACATAATTAAAATATGCATTGCCCGCCTGGAATCCCGCATGCAAGAGTTACCCCCGTGAATAAAATAAATGTTGTTGATATTCCATTTCCCTTCACTTAGCCACGGAAGAAGTTCCAACAATCACTAGAGATGGCAGCACCCATGTGGTCTTGTGAAGTCACAACCCGCCAGCCTCAGGACGAGGTTTTTTAATTTGTCGTCGCCTCCAAATGGGGAGATAAGAAATGAGTGCCGCTCCGACGACATACCCCTGCGTTGGAAGGCTACGTTACCCCCCGCCCCCGAAGAACTGCTGATCAGAAGTTTTTTAGTATAAATAGAAGTCCAGCGCCCTGGTCCAGCATTGACACCGGGCTCACTGGCCAAATAGGTTTGCGAGCTCTCCCAGTCTGCGAAGTGTGTCTCCTCTCCACAGCCTGCAATACGGCGCATCACCTGGAAGTGTGCAAGACTGCCTTACTCTACTCTGCAGACTGTGAAGACTGCAGCATCCCAGCAGCTTGCAAACAGCTCGTTCACAACTGCACCCGCTGACTGTGAGGGCAGTACTCAACGTCCAAATAATCCTACTTCATGCACCCTGTAAACCGTTTACCCTAGTCAACTTCCATGACTCCGCATTAACGGGCCGTCACGTCCTAGTTTACCTCTTGGGTAAATTCCGGTAACTCTGGTTACGCTGTGGATAACGTATAATTACCGTAAATTTTGTCCGGTTAGATTTTTTGCCGCTCTTAATTATTTTCCCAGACTCGCCTTTGCCTGATATGAATACGTTAATTGCTTATACGATTCGCCAGTTAGCTATTATACTGTATTTGATTTTAGCCGGAACTTTCCGTTTTCCTTATTCACATAGTAAAATTATGTTAAACTTATTTTCCATTTACCTTTATTTTATTTTAGCCCCCATTCATTAGAAGTTCTAGTTATGTGTCTAGTAATTTGTGCCAGGTAATTCACTGCCACTGGAGACGAGCTGTGTGGCGTACCAAACTCTACAGGGGCCAGAATTCGCAGAGGGTCTTAGTCCGCAAAGACATGCTGAAGCTCCTGGGCTTCCGATGGATCCGCACTCACCTCCGATGATGACGTCCCAATACCTAACCGCTCGTCTACACATCAGGGCTTTGGGTGTGATTGAATAAGCCATGCCCCCAAGACTGCATATTGCGAAAGGGATCACGGGACTGGACTAGATGCATAGCAGAAAGGGAGGATTAGAGAGTAGACGACGGCGCAGGGAAAGCAGTGCTCTAGAGAGGGTTTTAAAAACAGACACCCTTGAAGGGGGGGGACACGCAGGAGGTCGAACCCCAGTCTCAGACTATCGAAGCCGTACCCTGGTTGATCTTTCCATTCATCCCTCTAGAACATGAAACCCCCCCTATACAAGTATTTAGGCACCTATTGGCCCTGGTACAATCCTGAGGGAAATGACTTGCACATTTAAAATGGTCACTACCTATAGACAGTGGTACTCTGTGACACTGTACCCAGCTAGGCACCCGCTGCTTCGAGCATAATTAAACATTTGTCCGGGAAGCTCATTCGGGTTAGACACCCATCAGAAGTAGAGTTACCCAATTTCTGTGTTATTAATCAGGCCTTGAGGAAAAAAACTGTACTGGTTCAACTCCTGCCTAAGGTAGTTCCCAAACCACGTGTGGCACCACCCTCTTCAGATTACATCCCGCACGTTGACCTACTCGTCCCGTTCGAATAACCCCAGCCAGGTCATCCACCTCCACCCCCACAGTCGCTTAGTCTTATCACCACTTCATATTCCCTGGGACAACTGGCATCCTGATTATTAGCAACTGTAGTAGTGAGGAAGGTAGAACTCCCTGGTCTGGAAACTATCTCTTTCCACCTCACTCTGGGGTTTGACACCCCTTGTTTCCAACTGTACCCTACTATTAAGTGGCCACCCACGGAATCCAAACCTTCCACGGCCCATTGAGCCAATAATGCTAGTCACTTAAGCCGCGGTAGACCCACTTAAGATTCAGAGAGGGAAGTCAGCGGCCTAACCACTTAACCACCGAGGTAATGCACACTTCTCCGCTAACCACTTCATTTATGGTTTTGAGTTTTTCTTCCAATGTATACTTGTGTCGTTTGACTTCGTCATTGCACTGCACTGCAGTATGTAATATCACAAACTAAAATCACTATTTTACTAACTTTGCATGCTTTCATATAAAAACAATAACATTCAGTAGCAAGAGAAATGGTGGCAACAGCATAGGTTTTCACTGAAGCCAACTCCACTAGGCAAAATGTGCTCATTCAACTAATCGATACTACGGGACTTAGTCCATTATGCACATTAATGCACTAGTACATGAATACGAATCAACTTTGTTTGCGCACCGTGCACACAGAAGAGGTTACGGAAGGTGACCATGCACCAAATAGATGCAGCCAGCATCTTTAGTTACAGATGTTGATGCTAGTGGTGCAAAATTTTGTCCACACTGCGTAAAGTAGCGCTGTTTGTATTGTATACAACTATGGCGCCATGATTGTTTACATTAATTTTAGCAGTTATGTTTTTGTTTGTATTAACCATTCAAATTAAATATAAATTTTTATATTTAGGGACCACAAAATTGCTTTGTATAAACAGGTACGTATTAACCTGGTTTGTACTAATGAGATTTGACTTTATTTTGTTTCAGTTTTTAGCTAATCAATTGTTTATTTCTGTGTGCAGCCAGCACGAAACCGTAAGCGAAACAGGTTTTACTTTGATGACGACGACTTGGTGAGCACAATGCCAACACGGTCGTCGCCAAAGCGTCCCAAGAGCTCACCGGTGAAGAAGGCGGCAGTGTCGGCCAGCAGCGGGAAGGTGACAAGCACACCCAAGAGGAGTGTGCCTCCACAGGAACACCCAGTGCATGTGGTGGAGCAGACAGAGGCTCTCCCACACCAGCTGTCCTCCCCGGAGCGCCGCATAGGTCACCAGATAGGCATGCGACTGCGCAACCTACTGAAGCTGCCCAAGGCCCAGCGCTGGGTCTGCTACGAGTGGTTCTACAGCAACATTGATAAGTATGCATGTGTACATGCTATTTATGACATGTTGGTCCCACCCCTTGCACACTTCCAGGCTTGACCCACTGCCTGTCCTTCCCTATCATTTTGGATGAGAGTGAGAGGAAGTATGGGGATGGAGGAGCAACACGATGCAACTATCGTTAAATGGGAGTACCCTAAGAAAATCCTTCAGTCATCATCATCATGTGCCATTTCCACTTGTGAAAATTCCATACTTGTCAGCCAGAAATGGAACCTGTATCGTTATGATGGATACTAATTTTAAGGACCATGTGAGTCCACTTATTGAATGGCCACATGACTGTACGTTATATGATAGTGAACATAGCTCTGTGTTAGTTTTGTATAAAAGTTATTCACGGTAAAGTGAGCACTTTTGAAAGTCTTCTTATTTGGAATAATGTTCAGTAAATATATTTTATTTTAGCCTTGGGCAACGACGTCAGTGTGTGGTGGGATAAACACATTGTGTTTATTTCTTGTATGGCAATATTTAATTTAAATGGTGGTTCAAGTATAAAATATAGCTGAAAGGAAAAAGAAACTAGGGACTCAAAAGTGCTCACTTTACCGTGAACAGTATAAAGTTACATATTGTCACTTAAGAAACAATACTTCTTAAGTTATATTTTAATTATAGGCCGTTCACGGTTACTTCACACGTTCCTGAACCTTGGCTAAAGTTTTGATTTTGGGTTACAATTACGCATCCTTCTGCTACACACAAATAAAAACATTGTAGTGACAAACTTAAAAATATTGGTGAACACCCACACAAATGGGACTATTGTAACTTTTATTCTGTTCATATTTATTTTAGTACTGTAAAAGCCCGATATAACAGCTGTTGGGGGACATAACACGGACCCGTTTTATATCTTTCCGCGCTATTCCGGGAGTTACCGAGTACAATAGCAAAAAAAGCCAGTTTTCTAATGTGGCGTAGCACCTATCTGTCAGTTACGGGGCAAGTGGTGTTATTTACCACCGTAACTCGTGAAACGTTTAGTTTTTGGAACTTTGTTTTTTTTATTTGCACCACTCGACTTGACATAAATTGGCCCGCGGTGTAACCGAATCCGCAGTATACCGGGTCGCGGTATTCTGTGCTTCCACTGTATTACTAGGTTTATCTAGTACAATTAGGTTTATTTAGTTATTAATTTAAAAATTTCTGTCGGGGCTTTAGCAGTTTGTTGGGATTGTGGCAAACATTGAATTCACATAAATGTAAGCAAATATTACAACCTTACAAAATTGTGATAAATAAACAGATGTGACTTTCAGATAATTAATTCATTCATAAAAACATTACCGTTAAAGTGTATAAATCTCGCTTGCCCAATACAGTAGAGCACCACTTTAACGAATTTCAAGTTAATGAACACTTTACCATAACGAATCTATCATTTGGTCCTGCCAAAACACCATACATTTATATGCAAATAACTTCCAGTTATACAAAATTTACTGGAGGTTTATTCAATATTCACATTAACGAACACTTTGTAATCGGAATAAAATGTAAAAAACTGTGTAATTACATTAATTTTTTAATGTTAAAAACAAACAACCGCAACTGTTTTTTTTTTTTCGGAAGATAACTGTCATAGATGATACAATACATTGATGTGGCAATACGAGACAAAAATCGTAAAGCGCAGCGCTACTGGAGTTTATCG
This sequence comes from Dryococelus australis, assembly GCA_029891345.1. Taxonomy (NCBI): domain Eukaryota; kingdom Metazoa; phylum Arthropoda; class Insecta; order Phasmatodea; family Phasmatidae; genus Dryococelus; species Dryococelus australis. Next base: position 177,169,330 of record CM056995.1, read on the forward strand.
CTTCAACTAATGCGCTACATCATTGTGTAGGCACAGATAAGAAGCCTGTGACTTCGCCGAAGTTTTATGTACAACAAAATTCTGTCACTATATCTCTGATCTGTTCTCGCATCGTCGTATTTTACTGTGAATTGTAAATGAGGTTACCTTAACCTCCAAACGTATTGTCACTGAATTGCAAATAAATTTTACAATCTTTTAACAAGTTGGTTCTTGATTATTTGCTATAATTAAATCTGTAGATAATGGAAGGAAAAAATAAATATATTGCCACGGGATTCTGTATAGCGAATTCTACATTGTCAACGATAATAGGTCAACGTTCTGAAATTGAGAGAATCTATTTTTTATCACCCGACCGAAAACGTGACACGCCTCAAACAAAATGACAAGTTCATATGCAAATATAAACTCCTGCCTTTGTAGGTAAAACATACCATATGCATGTGGCTCACAAGTGCATTTAGTATCAAGATATGCAGAAAAGTCCGGGTTCCGGGATTTCATTTTTTTGCTGCGAGCATTTGAATTTCGCAATTTGAACACACTACCTACATGTGGTATGTTTTTTTAACTTATTCTGTTTATAGTTTTCATTTTATTAGCTTCTGAACTTGCTACTTTCGAGCATCTCTGTGAGCTTTCCTGATGCAACCGTGTTGCACAGCTGCAGTTCTTCCTCTGAGCGTGACCTGTTATCCTCCCGTATGTGCATGAGTCACAGTTACTTTCTTGGCCAGAGGTTGGCAATAAAGATTCAAAGCTAACTTCACTTCAGTAACATTTCGACGCATCTAATTTTATCTCAAGAAATTTTTTTTGTGCGCTTCACTATAAAGAACTTCATTTTTACAAACTAGCCATATTTTTGGTGCAAATGTGAATGCGTTTGTGAATGCGCACACACGTGCGCATTCACACACACTGGCCCAGAATAATGACCATGGCACAGATACAACAATGACCATTTCTATTTCATAATCATCACTCACAGCCAACATATGTTACTGTATATTTATTCCAGCTGTGGAAACACAGATTTTTTTATCACATCCTTGTAACTGACCTACTTTGGTTATAAATTGGTGAGCTAATTCCCAACGTCTGAGTTCTCAGCTATTGCTTGAAGGTTGTAGGGCTCTCATAACTCTTGTACTCTGGCATGAATTAAAATGTTTGTTTTATGATGTTCCATATGCTGCAATTGGTTTGTCCTTTAGGTTATTGATGTTACCAGCTATGGCTTGTTTGGTATCTGCTCTGTGGCCATCCATTCTTTGCCTGAGTGTGTTGGTGGTGAGGCAGATGTATTCTGCATTACAGTGTTGACACTGTAGCTGATAAATCAGATTTTCTGTTGCGCAGTTGTAGTTGCCTTGGATGGTATATATGTATGGCTAGTGAGTCTGCTATTGAACAAGTTGAGTGTTGATGGATGGCATACTAGCCACAGCGTGAGCTATTGCAGAGGTAGGATGGGAAGGTGGTGATTGATTGGTTGCTGTTAGTAGGATGCAGCTTTTGACGAACCAATTTGTTGCGGAGGGTAGGTGGTCTTTTGAAAACCAATCTGGGTGGTTTGGAGAACAGGTCTTGTGTTTGTTGTGAAGAAGTCAGAATTTTATATCCGGAGTGGAGATTGTTTCTGAGTTTACTGAGGTTTACTTAGGTCTTCATGATATGAGACCACCGGGGGTATATCAGAGTTGTTGACCTTGCTTTTTGTTCCAGTATTTGAGAAGAGCTTGCTGAATCTGTTTGTGGACAAGCAGTCTGGGGTAGCGTTTGTCGAGGAATGCTCTGGCTATTTGTTCACATTCTTTATTGAGAGCACTGTTGGTGGAGCAGATACGTTTGGCTGTTGTGGCAAGATTGTAGGGTAGGGATTTTTTGGCATGATATGTGTGGTAGCTGCCAAAATGTAAGTACTGGAGGTTGTTGGTGGGTTTGCTGTGTACAGCAATTTGAATTGTGCCATTGTGGGTAGTCTGTTCAACGGCCATTAATATTTCATGTGTTTTTGTAGCATGACCAGGTGAACTGTGTGCATTTAAATTGTTCAAAAAGTGAATTAGGCAGTCTTCAGTGGAAGTCCATGTCGTGAAGATGTTCCTCAATGAAACGCATCCAGCAGTGTGTATCAGTTGGTATGTGACTGAGGACGTTATCTTCTAACCTGCCCATAAACAGATTGGCATAGGATGGGGCCATACCTGTACCACTCTCTTTGCCTTTGACCTGAAGTTAGTGAGAGTCCTGAAATCTGAAGTTTTTGTTGCTGAGGGTTAACCTGGCAAGTTCAACAAGGAATGCTGTAGAAGGTTTGCTGTTTGGGGGTATTTGCTTGAGGTAATAATCTATGGCTGAAAGTCCGAGTGAGGGGGGACGTTGGTATAGAAGAGAGATGTAACATCTATGGTGACCTTGTATGCACCTTGGCAAACAGCAAATGGTGCCCAGATGTCTCAAGCGTTCAAAGAAGTGGCCAGTGTCCTTGATGCAGGATGAAAGCTGCTGTACCCAAGGTTGAAGGTGGGCATCTACAAGGACTGAGATTCTCTCATTGGGGCTGCCAATCCCTGATACAATGAGGCGTCCTGGGGGGTGGCCGTTGTTCCTTGTGTATCTTCAGAAGCAGGTATAGAACTGGTGTGGTAGGTTTATTTGGGGTGAGCAGTTTAATTGAAGTCTCGGATAGGACTTGGAGGGGGCCCTGGGACACAAGGAATTGATTAATGTGGTCGCAGAATCTGGTGGTTGGGTCTTCTCGTACATGTTTGTAGATGGATGTGTCTTTGAGTTGGTTGTCTGCTTCTAGAATGTACCGTACATATTTACTTGTTTATAGTGCGCCCTCGTGTATAAGATGCGCCATGATTTTTGCAACAGTTCCAGGGGAAAAATTTTTTAAAATAAAATTGTACCAACAATTTGTGGCACCTTGTTAGTAAGTATGTAACAAATTATTCTCTGTACATTAGTGTGTGGTGATGATTGTGATATGTTTGGAAATTACTTTAAATTAATAACTCGCTGCACTAAAAGCCAAAACATTGTGGCGTGCTGTAGGATTACTGTAAATTATTGTCGTTAAAAGAACAGTGTCAACTGCAGTTGGTAGCAAACTTTATTTAATTTTTTCTTTTATGGTTTTTTTTTCCTTTTATCTTTTTTGCTGGCACTTTTTTTTTGCAGCTTTTACACTGTGGCAAGGCAAGCTGTCTTTTTTTTTTTGCAGTGCTGGACTGGGCCACTCCTCTAAAAAAAAAATAGTGCTGGGGAGGAATGTATAGATCTGCAACATCTGGGGGAAGTAGGGGAAGGGAAACTTGTAAACACGTGGAAGCTCTTCTGCTTTTTGCAGCAAGACAGTATACAAGGTTTTGTGAATGGGGGAATGGGGTTGTGACCTTAACTTTGACACGAATAATGAACACAGTCATGTAGCTTCTGCATGCAGTTCAGGTTACATTACTGATTGTTAACTTTTTTAAGGACAAACAAAGTGAAATGCTGGAAGCAGCATGTACTAATTAAATACCAGTAATGAATTATCACTGTTAAGAGAAATATTTACTTGCTAGTTATGTTATAATTATTTCAAGTAAATATTTTGTCACTGATTTTTTTCGTAATAAACATAGTTGCAGTTACTGTAAACAATATTTAGTATTGAATTTTACGTATTTTACTGCACTCAAAACTTGGGTGTAAAAATAAATTATAAAACACAACTTTTGTGAGCATGATTAAAAATAAATGTAATACTTCCTAACAACACACAACGTCTACAAAAGCTTTTCTTCATAAACATCACAATAGAAACAATGGATCACGATCACATTGCTTGTGGAGAAAAAAAAATTTCAGTTATCACAGTCACTCTGGGAGGACATATTTTATGACTGACAGCGTAAACTTCACAGTGTAAGAAACATGTGAACTACCAGGATTCATCATTACACATTCATTGCCCGTGTATTGCGTAAGCACTGTGGTGAAGCAGTTGGAACAGGAACATATATATAAAAAAGGGGGAAGGTAGGCATTGGCATCAATATAGATGGTTATAGGGGAAGGGGCTGAAGGGGCTGAGTGAGAAAGAGAGAGGAGGGAGATGTAAGAGCGAGAAATGAGGCAACAGACAGTTCCACTACTCTTCCCTCTAAAAATTTCTCCTGACAATTTATGACTACCACATCCTTGTAATCCTGCCTTAATTTTTTTCTATGTGTAGTGTGCACCCCAGAAAATTTTTCCTTTATTTTGAGAAAAAAGGGCACACTATACATGAGTAAATACGGTATTTCTTGCATGTATCTGAATGGTATAATTTGAGAGTTAGTTCAAGTTGCAGCACATTGTAAAGAGATGTTTGTGTAGTGAGTGTATTGCAACGTGAGAGTAACTGGTGTTTGTGTGCAGGCCACTGTTTGAGGGGGACAATGACTTCATGACCTGCCTCAAGGAGTCATTCCCCCAGTTGAAGACGCGCAAGCTGACGCGGGTCGAGTGGTGCCAGATCCGCCGCCTCATGGGCAAGCCTCGCAGGTGCTCCCAGGTAAGACACCATTTTATATATATATATATATATAGAGAGAGAGAGAGAGAGAGAGATAGAGAGAGGGAGGGGGGAGAGAGAGAGAGCGAGAGCGCTAGGAAACATTGTTACCTGTATAGATGTTATTGTTTCCAGTTACCCTACCGTACATATTTGCCTGTATGTTTACGATTACACTCCAAAAATGATTATTTTAATCTACAGGAAAATTGTATTTTGCCACAAATTATTTGGTCACTTTTAATATCCACCCAAAATGTAGGATGACTTAGTTTCAAACATGACCCTTATTTTAAGAACAATTTGTATGAAATTATTTTATTTGTTATTTTCTCTTGTTACCTGTTCAGAATTTTATTCCCATGTCTATGAGTAAATTATTAAATTTTGTTAGTGATATGTGGATGTGTAAACGTTACTTCATCCATGTTTACAAACACACTTACTGCAGAAGTTCAAAATAGTAATGTGTGTGTGTGGATTTCTTTTTCTTGGTATACCAACAAATTATTATAATTTTTTAATGAGACAGGTAACTCATGGGTTCCAAATTGTAGAACCTGACTCATGGCGTACATGGGAATGACGTTAGTACTCATTTGTCTGAAAGCAGTGAGAAGTGATTATTTTTGTCTAGGAACAAAATCAGGCACTCCTATATAGAAGAGGGGTCCTGACGGGGCACTGGTGCTTTCCACCTGGTACAGGACCAGCCTTGTTTCTTTGCGGCAGGGCACAAAGTCGGGAGTAGGTAACGTAATCTTATGTTTGAGTGCCTCTGGTTTCTGGATGATACCTCGACAACGTGCTTCAGGAGGCCTGACTGTCAATACGGTAGAAGGTGCTACGGGTGTGTTAGGTCTGTACTGAGGGAACGGAGGGGTTCTGGATGCAGTTTTGCAGGGACAAGGTAGACAGCGACGGGTGTAGGAGGTCGTTCGGGTTTGTTGACATGTTCTGCGATCTACCAAGGATTCTACTCTTGGCCGTTGCATACAGGTGTGGTGAACAAATTCCTGGGTACTTCTGGGTTTACAAGGTCTTGCAAATACATCAGGCCCTGAGTTTGAGTTTTGCGGTTATGGCTAGCTAAATAAGATACGTGGGCAGGCTTTATCTCATGCAGGTGACCAGAAACCAGGAGAATCTGTCATACTGTTTCCTTAAATCCTCTCCTCTTGAGGGTATTACGACACAGATTCACCCTCATACTACTGTAACAGGACGGCAGGATCCTTGTGCACAAAATTATGTGTGGAACCACGTGCTGGCCAGAGACGGGGGACACCCTATTCCAACGTCTGGCACGGAATGCAATACACGTTGGAACTCAGGCCTCACCTGTCCAAGGTCACAACATGGGTCTGAGATCCTGTTCTGAGTCTTCCCAACTTAGGGAATGCCCGCCTCTCTTGGCTCAAAAAGCAGTGGAGAGACAGACGGACACAGTGTGACAAGCTGGTTCAGGGTTAGAGTACATGTGTGGCTCCTCCTTTCCACCAACATTGTTGATGGGAAGGACGGCCTGGTTAAGTGCGTTTGGTTAAAAAGATTCAGTGTTCTGGCTTGCTTGAGTTTGAAGCCCGTGATAATCTGCGGTCTTGTTACGTAAGAGTAAACTGGGATCAAGGTCTAGGTTTACAGGAAACAAACGCAAGGTATAGTCAACACACGTTTATTTCCAAATAGGAAACACACATGGTGAATGCACTCTAACTCCTGTCATCGGCATGAACCGTGGCCGGGAAGCTAGAGTACTTAAAGTGAAAAGCCGATAGATGCGACCTGTAGAATTTAGAATTACGGGGATTTGCAGGCTGTGAAACCCTGAAAGTCTAAGCAAACTCCGCTTGCATTGTTGAGCATTGTGTTGGGTGTAAATTGATGTAATGCACAGAGGCTGTCGCATAGCGTGGGAAACTAAGCTGGGCGGTGTCAGGATGAGTCCTCAGAAGGACTCTAGGATAGAAACTCCAACAGACCTGTCGTGTACTGCAGGGTGGTTCAGGTTTGCAGGATACGAAGCAGGAAAGAAAATGTAGCTAACGTAACGACAAGTTAAATTCCGAGCGGCTAGCGCTGGAAGCCAAACCTAATCGCAAGTGGAGTTCAAACGAAGGAAGGTTGGTTAGTGTCTGAGCAACGCGTGCTGGACAACCGAAGACTGGTCAATCTTATTAGATCCCAAGCAACTGGCGCTGGGAACGAAGACTGCTGTGGTGACATGGGCTCTCTCTCTCTCCTTTTGTACTAAAATGGGCTGCTGCCACATGCTGATTGGCTGGCGTGTCTAAGGCGAGGGGATGTCGCAGAGCAGGGGGTAGCGAATGCATTACTTGTCTATCTAATGTCACCAGCCGGTAGAAGGGCGGAAAGCAAATACAAACAAAAATCATACTGTTAGTGCTATCTAGCGGCCAGTAAAAGAACTTCCGGTGAATAAAATGCACTATATTGCACAGTACAAGCTCACCTTGCATCAGGACAAATGAAAATGCAAACTTCCAACTCCTTAGCAAAACTAATGTAAGGATGGAGCGGAAGTCGTCTAATCTTCATTGTTGAAAAAGACGCCATACATAGAGATGGGACATTTCAATACCTTGATACCTCTTGATACTGGGCCCTATCGATAGTATCGAGTATAGCGATGTGTATTTGATACTTTTATTTGATACTTACGACATGTGTATATGGTGTGGTCCTCCATTTTTCCTATTGTCACAAAGTGGCACCGGTTATTTCGTTCTGCAGTTTACTAGTTTTGGAAATCCCTTGAAGTGTCATATTTATTTAATGCTTCAGCTAATTATTTTGTATCAATGGCAGAGAAACGTCTATAGTCCATTCCCCATTGGAAGCAACTTTCTTGGAGCCCTGCTAAATATCTACTTACAGGCCCGTTTCATATCCTTCCGCCAAATGTAAACAAACATTGCCATGCGACTGCCATGTAGCATCTTTCAAAATCAATGTTTACATGTCATTGTGTGTGTAGATGTGTTCGTATACTTTCACTACACCTAAAAAGAAACCTTGAAATGCGACTTCTACTTTTATACCTGTCAAATGTGTTCTTTACTATTTACAGCTTTTCAAATAATTCTGTGTTAGGTCTATTTCAAAAACCATTTCGTATTAATATTCACAGTTTAGGCCTATAACATTATTTAGGTCAGCTTTATGACGTTTTAAAAATGCCTGAATTAGCTATTGGTCTTACAGTTACGTTACATTAACATATTTGTTTTCCACGACATAGCACATTACACATAATATACATTAATATTATGCAGTGCTTGTTCTTAACACTGTTACAACTGTGGGGTAATGAACTGTAGTATTTAACTTTTTGTAATAGATGTGTGTTGCGTTATTTCTTCAAAAGGACAGCCTCAGTTTGAATAATGAAGGGATAGCCAGTCCAACGAAAAAGCAACATTAAAATCAAGAATGCAACTTGTGTCGCTCATTTTTGTCGAACTAACTTTTTAGTTAGTTCGACAAAAATATAGCGGTGAACATGCATACAAATAAGCCCACCGTAACTTTTATTCTGCTCATATTTATACGTATTGCTACTTACTGTGTATTACGTTTATTGAAATTTATTGGGGCTGGGCTTGGTTATTTTGTTGAGATTGGTGGTAAATCATGTTACACGACTGTGTTTCAAACACCCAGGGCAAAGGTACAATGTTGTGATAAACAGACGTGAATGAAATTATATAACTTCGTGATATAAACAGTTCACATTTAAGACACACAAATAGTTAACATAAAATATTTGAAATCACGTGTACACACAGATCCAGCGTAACGATCACCACGCAGCCACGTCGCGTTATTTCATACGTAGCTATTAACGAACACACTGTAACAGTATATTTATTATTACCACAGAAAAACATATTTATCACAACCTCGTAACTTGCTAAGGTAGGTTTAACAAACACTTTTACAAACGTGACGTGGTAATTTGAAGTATTTTTCGGAATAAGTATAATTTACTCTTTGTTCGGGAAAACAGCACAACGCCATGTCATGACTCGCCACGTCTGCCAACTTCACTTTGTTTCTGCCCCGCCATCATATCTAAATATATTAAAATAAGTATTCAAACATTAAAATCTTTTTTCAGTTGTAAATTACAAATTTAAAAATTATTATTTTGCTTTAATAAGTATGAAATATGCTACAATTGAAAACATGTACAATACGTTGCATTCTAGCGAAGTGAAACTTCCTGAGTTTGCAAGAGACGAAGACATAGAGAGAGCGACAAGCCTCGCTCAGCAGACAGTTTTTTCAAAGTTGCTCTCGCTCAATAAAACAACACCGTATCATTATGGCCTACTCACAATATTTTCGCTGTTATTCTGAACTGTAAAAACGAGATATGTTGCCATCGGGGCTACCTGAATTTTTCAACATGCACCGTTTAATTGACAAATAGTATAATAAAAAATTAGGTTAAAATAATATTTTAACTGTGAACTATTTCTTACTGGCTGTTGCCAACACGTCACTGCTCTCGCTGTTAATTCATGTTTAAAAATAAATAATTATTACAAGTTATACAAGATATTAAGGTAAAGTTTCATTTCTTAAATAATACAGTACTCTAAAGTTAACCACAGTATTATATACTTTTGGAATACAGGGTTATTGAAGAAACCGGTTGAAATGTTATATTTCTCAAAGGTTGATTTTCATAAGTCGCTTTGAATCGGGTATGGACTATTGTAAGGATTACAATATAAAAACATGTATTCAGGAGTTGTAAATAGGAATTACAAACAGCTAGTCAGTATGTATTGTAAATGTCTTTTGAAAGTGAGTATTTTAATTAACGTATTTTGAAACGGTTATTAGAATGTTTGAAATGTACATGGCCTAAAAAAACCAGCATTTTAACTCTGCTTTGCATTGTAAAAGTTGAAGTATAACACATCGCTGCGCAGCATGTCTGCGTACTCTACGGGTGACTTCGCCTCATCTGTGAGCGATAAAGAGCTTGGGGCAAGTCTCAACAGTGGCATATGAAATTCATGTGCCAACAGAGTTGATTCTACGAGCCTGGACAATCACGGACACGTTTATAATTAAAGGATTAATTATAAAATTGCTCTGCCCGCCCAAATTACGACACACAGCCGCAACCCCCGTCAAACCAAGATTGTTTTACACTTACCCGCTAGGCATGACAGTTACAAAGAATTGCCGCAGAAGGGATTGTCACAATCACGAGGAGGGAATTGGCACTCGAGAGGAGGACAATTAAAATGCCTGTGGCACCACGAATTAAGTTAACATTGCAATACATATATGCTTCGAGTAGAAGCAAGAGAGATAGCTACTGCCCTAGAGAGAGAGTGATGGAGGGTTTGAGAGAGAGGGGGTCGAGTGCGTCAAAGTAACACATTAATTGTATGGATAACGAACTTTGCCAAAATATATTTACGTCCCAAATCTGTTTAATATTTAGTATGTTTTCTTTCGGCGTGGTTAAAACTTAACAGCTTATATAATAATTCTAATGTTTCTTACATATGATCAAATTTTCGACTCCTCCACAAAAACAATTTGTAATTAAAGATGATACAGTCTTGGAAGATGAGGTGCAAAAAAAATGCCCTCTCATGAAAGACGTTTTAATAAAGTCTCTCCCAACCTCATCAAATTCACGGGCATTAAAATTAACGAAGCCCCAGCAGTATGACTTTGCCATAACAAGAATAGGGTAGGTGGGAATGGTAACCTACATTGATCGTAGCAATTGTTTACACTAGAGATGGGTCGAAGTTCAAAAACTCAAGCCAAGCGTAGTCAAGCTTTTACTATTCGACTAAGCTTTGACGCGTGCCACTTATACAACTAATCTACTACGGTTACGACTCATCATCAAGGCACCTACTTCCACCACTACAGATGTGAGTGATTCGTTGCCCGTCCTACAGGCAACAGGAACTTATGAGTGAATTCTCTGTACTTGAAGGATACGCAACGTAGCAGGCACCCCTCCCCGTGCTGAGAGCCTACAAGCTACCCAAACGAGCGCCACTGACAAGGCACAATGCATAAATACTGACCAGAGTATTCCCACGCCAACCAGGGCAGAAGGACGTCAGGCCCTCCCTACAGTCCGCTGTGGCAGCCTACAAGCTTCCATTGCCGGGACCTCCAGAGAACTTCGAATCTTTGAGTACTTCCCCTGCTACTTCACCTTCTACAAGCGGTCAACCCAAGAACCAGCTAACATGCTCACTAACACGTTTTAAATTCATTCTTTATTAGAACAGTAAAGAAGTATTATATCTTCTCTTGGTTAGATCATTCTTTCCTGTTTTTCCATTAGAACCAGGACGCTTACACCTGGGCAGTGTAGAAACCTTCAGCACTCAATTGCCTGGTAGGAGTTAGCACGCGTCGCATGTTTATCTAGACTTTAATAAATATACTTTTGTTTCGTACCTTTCAGCTTTTATTTCTTAGAGTATCTGTCTGTTTGCCTGCTAGACACAAGTTGCTACATACATCATTGACAAGAACCGGGTAATTGATATAACCAAATTAACTTCAACAACGGGCACCTCTCAGAGGTCCATCGTATTTTCTTACACACCCATTAGATGGCCATCTGTTGCTTTCCAACTGCCACAGCACTCTACCAGTGCCAGCGTAGAGGAACAGGGGAACCACAACCACTAGTAACACCTTCACCCAGGGAGAAGAAGCGACAGTTTTGAGTTATTGCTTTATCCTACAGCATTTTTAGTGCTGGGATATCTCGTAACTTGAGACCTGCCGCCCATTCCTGTGTGGACGCACATCCATTTGCGGCATTGGTGACCCAAACGCCTCCCTGTCTCTGATCAGCTTGCATAGAGTGATGCCCTCCGGCCCTGGGTGACCTGAGAATCCTCTCGTCAGCGATTCTGGCTTTGTGCTTCGTCATGTGTGCTCGGCCTTGCCTAAGGTCTGGGCAGCTTGTAGATGTCAAGCGCCATGGCAAGGGGGGTGGGGGGGTGCCTTCCTGGTTGCATATCCTCCAAGTGGGAAGGGAAAACACAGAAGTTCCCGTTGCCTGTCGAGTAGACAACGTGTTGTTCATGCCTGTGGATTTGGAAGAGGTGCTTTAGGCGATGAGTCGTAATCGTATTTGAATATATGTAGAAGCTGCATGCGTCACTGTGTTTAGTTTGTTCATATCAGGGTGTACCTAGTATACTCTGAGCAGAGACTCGATGCCTTACAACTATAAGCTCGGCCGTAAACGTAGGGAACGAAACGCAGCGTTCCTTGCTGCCAGAAAGTTGACTGCATTTCCTCAACCTACACCGGAGGTACAGGCGGAACAGGACCGCACCGCCCAACTGAGGCACGAGTCAGTATCGACTGCTCCGGTAACTGTATTATTCATATCGTCATGTCTACGAATTCAACCCTCGTGCCATCCCGTGGTAAAAGGTTTGTTAACTGGTACTGAAGTAAGATTTGGCTGGGATAACATCCACTTCTGGACCAAAGCAGCTCACCTGTGAAAACGCCAGTTCAGCGTGGGCCAAGCTCGCTACGTCTGGGTAAAACCCACCATGACCACGGCACCCAAGAAGCAGGAGTAAATAGGTACTAACCAACACCTTTCGCCTCTCGCCGTCATTTAATGTAAACCATCCTACTCTTCGTCCAGTAGACAAAATCCTCGACCATTGTGCCTAGTAGTCTATCCAGGCATGCGTCAGCTTGAAACTCAAGCCAACACTGCTGTCTTGTTAAAAGACACTTTGCCTTTGTTTACATGTTGAAACAAAGATAAATACAGTGAAACCTCGTTGTTTAGATCCCGTATATGTTGATATCCAATATCACTCTTTGTATTTGGACGGTCCCGACAAATAACCTATATAAACAATGTTTAAAAAAATTGTCATGCTACAACCCTTAAATCATTCATTTGCCAGCATCCATCAATCAGATACTTTGCCCAAAACCTAAATATATTTGGAACAATTGTAGCTATGAAATACAGTAGATTTTCGATAATTCATTCGAGTTATTTTTTTTTACACAGTTCTCTTCGTTACATTCGCTAAATATTTTTTGTATCGTTCTGTTTTGAACACTATGCCAATGAAAAACAACAGACAAAATCAATAACTGGGGCTATCTATAATATTGTTTACATTCTGCAACAGTTTTTCTTCTTCTTCCTATGACTTTACTGCATTCGTAGGTTGGCGACTAAGAGAAACCATCTCAAAATCTTATATTTCTTAGGTATTTACTGCACTCAGATTGGCGGCAATGAGAACAAATTTTACAATCTCCGAGACTATATCCAATGTTCTATGGCCTTCTTTGTTATTGTAAACAGGATTTGGAATGGGGTTAGAGCTGTGGCGGTACGTAATTTAACAAGCATGATTATTATCAGTAACTATTGGCTGTGTGTTTGGTTAGAATTGTAAAAGTTTGTAAAAGTAATTATTGATAAAAATTGTTTTATATCAATCAGTTGTGGTAATTTTTATTGAGGGATATATGTAATGTTTTTATACAAATATGTTTTTATCTGAATTAATTTTTTATGCATTTTAATTCTGTGTTATTGGTTTCTTTATGTGAGGCACATTTTGAGTATCATTAAGGTAATTGCTTGTAATTATATTTGAAAAAATTTTTAATAAACATATAATTTAGGAATTTTTTTTTACTGGATTGAAAAATGATTCAAACTAAATTTGACCTTATATGTAGGTACCATAAAGCTTAGGCTGAATGTCATTTTTTTATTTTGGCTCTGCTTGACATTATTCTCCTAAAGCTTGGCTGGGCTTGGCTCAAGGCTCTGAAATCGAGGCTTGCCCATCTCTGGTTTACACTTATTGCTTTTTAAACAGACAGAGCAGCTGTAGTGCAACGATACATTGTGGCCACGCTATGTTGCTAGAACCGTCAAAATTTAGTGAATTTATGTTTGGTGTTCTGAATGCAAGTACATATTAAAAAAATTTTATGAGCCATTTGTGTTTATAACCGGTATTCGATTTTTATTTTACATATTTTGTGAGTGCACACACTGTGAAAACGATCAACACAAAACAACAAACAGAATAATAAAATGACGTGTACCGCTCCTACTACTAATCAACCATAACGACTCATCGCTAAATGTTCCTACTTCAACTGCTACAGATGTAGAGAGAATTTATGCATGAACTCTTTGCCACCTACTCCGCCAGGGAACAGGAACTTACAAGAGAATTCTCTTCACCGGAAGGTTATGCAACTCGGTAGGCACGTCCCCCCTTTCCCCTTCCCGTGCTGAGAGCCTACAAGCCGCCAGCTATCGGGCAAGGCCAAGTGCTGCCTAAGAGGCACGAAGCAGAAACGCTGACTACTGCTGACCCGAGTTTTTCGACTCCCATGGCAACCAGTGCAGGATGCTTGCCCTCCCCGCAGTCCGTGCTGGCAGCCTACAAGCTTCACTATAACTCTGGACGCTGCCGGGCTAGGGCAGTCATTCTTGTATTATCTCTCATGACATCCCGACCACTAATCAATGCTGGGACCTCCAGAGATGTACGTACGCATCGACGACCAGTCATCCAGCAAACACGTACATACATATTTAACTTCACTTTGTCTCTTCTAGAAACCTTTTACTCAGCTCAGTTTAACTGTAACTTTGTATTCGTCTAGAATCAGCTATTCCACTTTTAACCTAGAACCAGGTCGCCTACACCTAGAAGCGCATATACCTTCAGCACTCCACGGTTTGGTAGGTGGTAACACGGGTCACATTTTTATTGAGTATTCAATATACACTCATTGTTCACTACTCTTCCGCTTTTCATTTACAGGGTACTTGTCTGTGTTAACGGATAGAGACGGAATACAACGTGCACCGCCAACAGGAACCGAGAGATTGTTGACATCCACATTAGACGGCTATCTGTTTCTTCTCAACCACCGGAGCACTAACTTAGTGCTGGTGGGAAGAAACAGTGATGCCACAACCACTAGAAACACCTCCACATAGGGAGGTGCTCCAAGCTCAGGTTATTTTTCGCTTCGAGCTCTAAATTAGTGCTGAATTGATATTAGCGTGGGGTTTGCCGCTCAACCCTCTATGAACACGCAACCAGTAGAGACTTGGTGGTCGACACGGCTCCACATCCCTGATCAGCCCGCATATGTGGGGGATCAGTGGGGACTTATCGAGCTCGTGCCAGCAGGTCACTATTGGGTTACACTGTAGTAATTGTCCCTGTCTAAGTGCATTACATAAACTCTCAAACCGTTTTACTGTATGCCTTACAAGGTAAGAAGTGTTAAAAGACGTAGGGAACAATACCTAGCTCACCTTGCTATCAAACCGTGGTTGGAATTACCACCTTATTTACAAACAACAAAAAAAAACTTCTGATGTGGTGGTATTCGTAATATGTGACTTGTGCTGCTTTTGTGCTCAGACGCGTGTTAGCAGCTTGTTTGCCATGAGAGGGCAGTAGTGTCGCAAGATGGTGCGAATGGAGAATGAGCACGACTGCTTGTCCTAAACACGCCTCCTCCGCAGGAAAGGCAGGCGGAACGGGACCGCGCCATCCAACTTAGGCACCAAGCAGTAGCGCCTGCTTCAGTCATAGTAATCTACTTATCGCCTTGCCTTCGTACTCATCCATCGTGTAACCGTGTGGTAAGTGTGTTGTTAAATCGAACTGAGGCAAGACATGGCTGGACCAACCCGAACTTCTGGAGCCATACAGCCTACAACTGGAATTGCTGCTTCTGAGTGGACCGAGGTCGCCCCTATTGGGTAAAACCCACACCAACACCACCTAATAATACAGTATAAGTAAGCAGTATCCAAAACTCCTCGCCCTACACCTTCTAACCAGGTTTAATCACCCCACTTTTGGTCTAGCGGAAAAATCTTCAACAAACTTGCCAGTCAGTCTAACCGGGCACGCGTCAAACTTATCTTCTTGCTTCCAGTTTTTTTATACAGCGATAAGCAATCTCACATTTCCTGTATCTGCGTTAATCCAGAATATATAAATTTAATGCCTGTTTTTCTAAAAAATTTTGAAAATTGACATGCGTGATGTGTTTTTTTAGTATCATATAAATATTTGTCATCTTTTAACACTTGACTGGCTTAGGTAGATGTGAAGTTATATAAATGAAAATTTTTTTCCATCATCTGTAATATTATTTTGCGTGATTGTTCTTTGATTTTAATCTTATCATAAATTTCGTTGAGAACAATTTGATTTCATTATTGGGATTTTTTTACTCATGTGTTTTGAGTATCGAAAACATGGTATCGTCCCACCTCTAGTCATGCATAAATTCAGTAGCAAAAAAATCTACTTAAAGTTTTTTACTTCCAGGAAAAAACACATCAAAAGACAGAAATTTTTGCATCATGAACCATAGAATGATTCAATGTATTAACATTATTAAACAGTTGTTGTACAGCGATGTGATTTATTTAAAGTACGGGCAGGCATGTTAAAACTGTGTTGATTTTTCAAAGGTTTGTTTCAAAAAGTGTGAAAATACATTGAGAGGGCTGCAGCAGCTGTTTTCATTGGCAGTTCCACATCAAGTTATATAAGCATGGTACCGTATGAGGTAGTCTGTAGGAGCTGCGCTGTATTTTAGAGAGCTGTGCGTGGGTGTGTGCAGGCTTTCTTCAGGGAGGAACGCAGCGAGCTGGAGCGCAAGCGCACCAAGATCCGGCAACTGCAGCAGCGCAAGGCAGCCGACCTGAGCTCCCTGCGTGACCTGCCTGGCGAGATCCCGCTGCAGCTTGTCATCGGAACCAAGGTGTCAGCACGCCTGCGAGCGCCTCAGGATGGCCTCTTCAATGGTAGCATAGATGCTGTCGACACCTCCAACAACACCTACCGTGTCACCTTTGAGCGGCCCGGCCTCGGCACTCACTCCATACCGGACTACGAGGTGCTGGTAAGTGCCTCATCTCATTGGTGACTTTGTGTTTCATTAAGGTAGTTTACAGACCATACAGTTAGCATGCCATTTTGCCACTGTGTCAGTCTTTGGTTCCATCATTATTGCAATTATTCTGTAAATACGGTTTGCCTTGGGAGTTAATGCTGGTGCAGACGACAGTGCTGCTGAAAACATTAGGCGCACACATATTTGTTTGAGCGGATAATATTTTCTGGATTTTATGACTACTTTAAATGGTAGATGAGCCACTTCCATCAAAAGATATTATTTTCTCTTGTTATGAGACCTGAAAAATTTGTTTCAAAACATTTTTAAAATTTGAAGTTAACTTTATTTGTAGCGTTTGTGTTAAGAGTGTTGCCTGCAGAAGTGGAACAGGTTTGATAGTATGCATGCTGAATAACCAGTGCTACCAGTATAGCGGACTCTTGAGTTACTATTTTTCACGGTGCAAAAATTCAGTTAAAAACATTAAGGTGGTAAATAAAAACTTAACTGTTGGTCATGAATGTTTTAAAATTTGGTGCAAGAACTCAAAAATCAATTAAATTGTGGCTTGTAGGTAATTATTCTGGTAATAATTCAATAAAATGCCAAATTTCACAGTCATGATACTGGCTGCTGAAAATTATATATTAATTCCCATCAAAAATATTATCTGATGATTATATTTACACAGCACTACAAGATGTAATGATTAGGGGCATTGGCTTTTCGCAATTGCGAATAAACGAAGATAAATGCAAAATCGTCTCAAATTTATATTTTTACAGTATATCGGACTTTATTGCGCTAAAAAAGACACGTTTTCTAGTGAATCTTTGTTTATAGTACATATTAAAAAGCAAACACGCACTCATGTTTTAAAACTAGCACTTTGTTTCTGTATTCCTGTAAATATTGTTAAGTCATGATTCTGTACAAATACAACAAATTCCGCTACGGGTGTGCGAACTACGTACGATACCTCTCTCTCTTAGAGCAGCAAAATTATTTTCTAATGTACGGTAACTATGGTCTATCTCCATGTTTTCATTTTACGCGTGTGGGATAAAGGTTATTTTGTTCACAAGTTAAAAGTTTTTTATTATTGTTATTATCAGTAATAATACTAGTACTAGTATTATTATTAATAATAATAATACTAGTACTATAGAAACCGAGGCCGTATTCAGTTACCTTCACAATGTGAAATATGTGCAGTGACGTACGATCCCTTTGCTAGTTTGAAGGTTAGCATCGGCGGCAACCCACCAAAGGGGAAGTTTCTTGGTTTTAGGAAGCGTGCGCAGTGAATAGGATTTACTGAATTATTCTGCAAATGAATTATATAATACTGGTGACGAATAAATGTGATTTTGCTGAAGTAAACTTGTAAAGATTTCAATAGTAAAATGCATGTTCGAAAGATTGTGAATTCAACTAACAGTAAGTTTGCGTGTGTTGTGAATAATATATTTGCAAATCGTTTCTATAATTATTGAAATGCCTGAGGCCTAAAAAAATCTCACTTTCCACATTATTGTAGTGTGTAAATAACATTTGTTTCTTTGCCCATATCGTGAATTCGAGTGTAAGGTTAACTTTGGCCAAAGAGAGAGAGAGAGAGAGTGTGTGTGTGTATATATATATATATATATATATATATATATATATCTGCATCTGTGTGAATACAAACAGCTAGGTATACATCGCGTTTTGTTTTTTCATTGAAGTTAAAAAAATTTTAAAGATACAATAATTACAATGTTATTTCCATACAAGCAATATTTTCCACTGCTCGCATCATAACAATATGCAACTCAGTAAGAATATCAAAACAATTCAGTCTCTCCAAAGATTTTAAAATAACCCCCCCGTTCTACACCAACCCACATTTACTTCTCCCCATTTCCTTTTTCCCTTCAAAATAAAGTAAACATAACCCAAACAAACTTAACTAGGCTAAAATAAAACAGGTTGAATGACTGAAATTCTACATTTTATTGAATTATTTCCAGAATAATTACTTACAAGACACAATTTTATTGATTTTAAGCTAGTTTTAGCAACAGTTTTTTAAAATATTCATGACGAATGGTATAGTTTTTATTTACTGCCACAATGTTTTTAAGCAAATTTTTGCACCACTTTTAGCATTTTTTTATGACTAAATTTAAAAATTTTATTTACCAATTTCAGGGGTCCTAGTAATGATACAGTTTGGAAAAAAAATATAATTGATTTTTTTGCGCAAACAGAGTTCACTAACAGAAACAAGTGTCAAAAATTGATAAAAACCAATATATGTTTTTTTTTTATTAATGTGTGTCTGCTAGCAAAAAGGTGTTCTGTAGCTCTGATACTGAGTATAATTTGTGACATGGGATGTACTGTGAGCCCGAAGTTTCACAATGTTCTCAATACGTGCAGTGCAGTGTTTACTAAGAACAGTGTCACGCTCGGTGATACCTTAGGTTGCTGATGTAGTTTGCAGCACTATTCTCAGCTTCTGTTCGCTGAAAGAATTCAAGCAAAGAATTAAGAAGCACCAGGAACTATTTTTTTTTAATACCTACAAGACAGTTATATGTATGACGATAGTAAACCAGTGATCCTGTAGTACAATTTAACGGGATAACGAGTTTACATTTGTCATATATGTAAAAGAGGCATAATAAAACCAACTTATTATTAACTATTCAACAGCCACCATGAGCTCACATTAACCTCAAAAGTCGTACACACAGAAGGTTAACATGCCAAAAAAATGTAGGATATTATAGCTAGGTTGGAATTCCAACCTGATTAATTTTAGCTTAGTTAAATTTGTTTGGGTTCTGTTTACTTTATTTCCAAAGGAATAAGGAAATGGGAGAAGTAAATTTTGCGGGGGGGGCTTTAGTTAAAAATCTTTTGCGAGACTGCATTGTTTTTATGTTCTTACTGACTGTGTGGCATTCTGAGTTGCATATTGTTTTGATGGAGCAGTGGAAAATTTTGCTCGTATGGAAATAACATCAAATTATTGCATCTTCGAAAAATTTTAACTTCAATGAAAAATAAAACACTGTATATAAGTCGCTGTTCGTATTCATACAGACACAGCAATTCACACACAAACTGTCACTGAAGTTAACCTTACACTCGTTGAATTCACGATATGGGCAAAGAAACAAATACAGTAGAGCTTCACTATAACAAACCTCAATGGACCAAAAATATGGCTAGTTTGTTATAGTGAAGTTCTTTATAGTGAAGCGCACAAAAAAATTCTTGAGATAAAATTGGATGCGGCGAAATGTTACTGAAGTGAAGTTAGCTTCGAATCTGTATTGCCGTCCCCTGGCCAAGAAAGTAACTGTAACTCACGCAGCATAAGAGAGGATAACAGGTCGCGCTCAGCGAAAGAATTGCACATGTGCAACACGGTTGCTACGGGAATGCTCACAGGGGTGCTCGAAAGTAGTAAGTTCAGAATGTTATAAAATGAAAAATAAGCATAAGTTAATAAAACATACCACGCGTAGGTCACAAGTGCTTTTACTGTCATGATATGCAGAAAAGTCCTGGTTCTGAGATTTTAATTTTATGCTGCGAGCCTTCGAATTCTGCAATTTGAACACACATCTCGAACAAAGTGCCAAGTTCATAGGAAAATATTTAAAAATCCTGCCACTGTAGGTATACAGACCATATGCATGTAGCTCAAAGTGCCTTTAGTATCAAGATATGCAGAAAAGTCCGGGTTCCGAACCTCCATTTTTCTACTATTAGCCTTTGAATTTCGCACTTTGTTTGAGATGTGTGTTCAAATTGCAAAGTTCAAAGGTTCGCAGCATAAAAATGTAATCTTGGAACCCGGACTTTTCTGCATGTCTTGATACTAAATGCACTTGAGCAACATGCATATGGTATGTTTTACCTACAGTGGCAGGATTCTTAAATATTTACCTATGAACTTGTCACTTTGTTTGAGGTGTGTCACGTTTTCGGTTGGGTGATAAAAAATCAATTTTTTTTTTAATTTTAGAACGTTGACCTGTTATCATTGACAATGTAGTAGCACGGAACTTTACGATTTTTGTTTCGTATTGCCACACCAATGTATTGTATCATCTATGACTGAGTTATCTACCAAAAAAACAGCTGGGGATTTCTTTGTTTGTTTATGTTTTAAACGTCGAAAAATATAAAAATGTATGTAATTTTGCCGGTTTTTACATTT